>WQNJ02000545.1:5136000-6420000 GCA_016584745.2 Phylloscopus trochilus trochilus
CAATAAAAGAACAAGTAGGTTTGGGAAGCTGGAGATGTGTTTTGATCAGCTTTCCCACAGACAGGTGCTTAGCAGGAGGATTTAGGTAATGCTGCTTGCCTAGAAGTAAGCAGTCATCCAAAGCATGTACAGGAAAAAGAAAACCACCAACTTTCCATGAGATAGCGGAATTTCTGTTGCCTGTCCTTCTATAGCAGTCACTGAGTTGTTTCATTTTGGGTAGAAGCAGGAGGAGAGCTGAAATCTCTCCTGATGCCTAGGAACCTCTAAGTTGTTCAGGAGAAAACCAGGAGGGAGAACCCAGGTGAGCAGCTCCTGCGCATCACACCAGCGCCTCAGTGACTGCAGCTCTGCTCAGACCTGCCCAGGGAGCAGACAGAGAGCAGCAAGAACACAACATCATGCAATCACAGCACGGTGTGGGTTGGAAAAGGACCTTCAAGGCCACCTAATGCCAGCCCCCTGTCACGTGCAGGGACACCTCTCAGCTGACCGCAGGTGCCTCACAGCAGCCACGTCGCAGCTCAGACGGTGATGGAGCGCAGCCAAGGCCTGCAGGTGACCCTGTTCTGCCAGTGAGGAAGATGAGGGCAGCCACAGAGCTTGAGCATGGTGCCAGGTGGCTCTTATGGGCTGTACCTCCCCGTCTTGCTGCAGGAGGCTCTCCTCAGGGCGCTCTGAGGAGCGCTCCCCGAGCCTGGAGCGGGCGACGCGGTTTGCGCGGAGCGGAGCGAAGCTGAGGGAGGCAGCGCAGGTCCAGGAGGCTGTTTTGGGGGGCCTGTGCCTTGGCAGGAGATCTCCCGTGGCCCAGGTTGTCCTTGTTGCCATGAGACCCCTCTTGCCCCTGTGTGCTCCTGTCCAGAAACGCGGTGTTGCCTGGTGCGGGTGTTGCCGTGGCGGCCCCGGGGGCCGTGCTCCGTTAGGTGCTTTCTAACACTCTTTTTGCCGCCGTTTCAGGAAAAGCTGTTCTAATGTTCTCTCTCCCTCTCCTTATCCCTTTTCCTAGTCCCCACCAAAAGGTGCCACCATTCCCTACCGCCCAAAGCCCGCCTCCACCCCTGTCATTTTTGCAGGTGGTCAGGTAAGAGCCGACCCGCTTGCAGCCTCCACTGCCAACCTCAGCCTTTTACTGCAGCACCAGCCGCTGCCCGTTAGTGCACTCAGGTTTCTTGCCTTCTGACTTGCATGGTGTCATCCCATCCGTCGTGTGCCACTGGCAGCTGGGCTGAAAGCTCTTGGCTTCGCTCCTGTGATGGGTGCTGGACAGGGAGGAGAAGGGAAGGGCCGGCCTGGGTGTCATCCCGCGTGTCACACCAAGGAGAGGCTGGAATTTGCTTCTCTAGAACCAAGCTCAGCTTTTGTCAGTGGTTGAGAAGGAAGGGATTAGAAAAGCACTGCTGAACGAGAGGCTGTCCCTGCTCTCTGAGGGCACCTCCAGGACAATTAAAAATACCTTTGTGTAGCTATAACTGATCCAAGGTAGGAAGGGTTTGTCACAGCTACTCCTCTGCTCAGGGCAGCCCCCATGGAAGCGTCCCCCTCCTTGGTGCTCAGCTGGTTCGGGGTGCTGCTTCCCCCCATGGCAGAGCCTGCACAGTGTCACCCCCTTGGTGACATTGCAGCCTTGCAGACACCACGTGCTGTTTCCATCAGCGAGCCTTGGGGTGGTTTTCCCTTTCTGGGATAACCATCATACGGGTGAGCTGGAGGTTATTCTGAAAACAAAAATCAGCAGAAACAAGAGCAGCTGAGCACGTGGCTGTTTCTAAAGAGGGAACAGAAAGCAACTTTGCTTTCTCCACCTCATCTCCTCGACTCACCTGGTGACCAAAGGCCTGCCTGTAGATGCCACCAGGCTGTGGTGCATCCTATCCAGCAGGGGATGTACCTCCCCAAGAGCTCCAGCAGCCAGGTAGGGCCAGCACCACAAAACCACAGCTTGTGCCACCCAGAGCAGCTCCACACGAGTTATTTCGTTCCTCTCCAACCATAATAGAAGGACAGACTAAGACCAGGAGCAAAGCCCAGAGCACAGGCTATTTCAGGCTGAATTAGTCATTGCCAGGATCAGGACTGTGTCACTCCATCTGAGCAGCCGTCCTGGAAAAGAGCTTTGAGTCCAGCTGCCTGGTGAACTGATCTTTTCAAAAGGGAGAGTGAGATGGAGGTGGCAATTCTCCTGCTGTGAGTGGTTGGTGTCTTGGACAGAGGTAACGTCACGGGGAGGAGCAGCTGTCTCTGAAGTGAGAGCTCTTCCCGAGGCTGGGAGCCCCTTGGCTCTGCCCAGGGGTGGCACGGGGGGGTTGGCATAGGGCAGCTGGTGACATTGGTGACAGGTGTTTGGGGTGGGATGAGTCTCAGCAGGCTGAGGGATGTAGTGAGCAGGGGCAGCTGCCAAAGGGACCAGCCCTCCATGGACAGAGTTGAGTTGCATCTGTCCAAGACACCTTCCTACCCTTAATTACCTTTTTTGGCTCAGTTTTTCCAATCAAAAACCAATGGCTAAATAAAACCACCAGGACAGGCAACCCTTCAGCCTCTTGTGTCCCCATTGTGCTGGGATGCTGGTGGGCACTGGGACAGCCCTTTTCCCTTTTCCTCCTCCATGACTGGGGCTTTCCTTGACACGAGGCACTTTGCTCTTTGCAAACAGTGCAGCAAATTTGCAGGAGGTTCCAAAGGTTTTTTCCTTTCATTTTTCTTGGCAGTCTTGACTCTCCCTTTTCAAAGTGTTCTCCATCTCTTTGGCCATTTCTTTCAGAATCATCTGAATAATGTGTCAACCAGTGAGATACATTTTGCTAGATGGTTAAGTCCTAAGTATTGGGCTCTCTAGTCTATGGCTCTTCACCCACATTGGTGCTTATTTTGGGGTTATTTACAAACAAAAAGAGAAAGGATTGCTACAAAGGATGGGAAAAAAAATGCACAAAGCCATTTGCCTGGCAGACACTTGCATGGATTTGTCAATGACAGCTGGTGAAAGGCATCGCAGTGCAGGCAGCCCTGGGCTCGATGCCTTTCCAACACCCCAGCAGAGCACTGGAATATCCTGGGTGGATGTAAAGCCATCCACTGGGGCTCGTGCACCTGGAAATGCAGAGAGGCTCACGGAGCTGGCTTGCTTTTTGCTTGGTCAGTGATGTCACTGTGCACCTGCTACACAGGTTATCAGAGAATCACAGGAGGGTTTGGGTTGGAAGGGACACTAAAGATCATCCACTTCCAACCCCCCTGCCTCTGATCCTTGTTTTTTGTACAGCAAAGACCAGCTGCAGCCTGGCATTCCTGCTCCATGCAATGCTGGCACCTCTAAAGAGCTGTTCCTTTCCTTTTGAAAAAGCCAAACTGAGCCTGAGCACCTGAAGTCAGGTAGCTCAGCATGCTCTAGCTTGGATGGGCGGTGGGACATCTCCCTCCTGCCCCAAGGATTTGGTGCCCCAGGGAATTTAGGGTGGCACAGGGATCCCAGCAGAGGGATGGAGTTCTCTCCCCATGTCCTGCCAGCCCTGGTAACATCTTTCTTTTTCCTTTGCAGGCCTATACAATTCAGGGACAATACGCTATTCCACACCCGGATGTGAGTTTTACCCTCATTTTTCTTACACCCTTCTCTGTCACCTGCATGCTACTGTTAATTCACATAATATTAATATTAGCTAATAATATTAATAGCTTATTTTCAGAGTAATTGGCCGTGTGTAGTATCTGTAATACCTCAAGTAGCCTTTTAACCTGTTAGCACTAAACTTTATTACTTCTGAGGACTTGGCCTGATGCTAAATTGTTTGCCTTATTCGGTGCTATCCCTTAATTCTGAGAGAGATCACACTCTACGCATTTTGTGCCTCAAAATGGTCAAAACAAGAAAAAAAAAAAAGAAAAAAGAATAAAGAATACTTTCCCTTCTATTTTCCCCCTTGTCTTTAAAATGTTGGCAAGCCAAGGGCATATTTAGCTGCTGAGTGCCTTGGTGGGGTGGGAAGAGGCCAGATCTCCAGGGCTTTTGTGCTTGAAGCCTGGGCAGGGATGTGCCTTTCTGAGGGGGTGCTCCTGTGGGTGACGTGGAAATTGGACAAACACCCCCCACCACGTCTCCCAGAGGGATGGGGAAGGAGTGTGTTTCTGGGTCTCACCTTGCTGAGGGCTCCCAGACCAACGTGGTCACCCTGGGTGTGGTGGGGGACAGCCCCCACTTCACCTCAGGCTCCTTGGTGCAGAGACAGGAGCTGCTCTGAGCTGCTCTGAGTGAGGTTTGCTGATGCTGGGATCCCCTGGGCTCCCGTGCCTGTGAGGGGATCAGGGAGCACTTTTGTGGGGGGACACGTAGGGATCAACAGCTAGAATGTGTGCAACCTGAAATTACCAAGGGAAATAGGAAATCAGTCTGTTTGAAGGATTTCTTTGAGGAAAGCAGTGAAGCTCAGCTTCTTGAGGTGGCCATGGCTCTTGGAAAAAGCAGAGACTTTCCGAATGTGTTTCCAAGGGGATAAAATACCCATCAAGTCCCATGGCAGAGGGCTCCTCCTGCTGCCAGGCAGGGGTCTGCAGTGGGGCTGAGGATGTGGCAGTGGGTAGAAAACCTTCTCCAGCCATCCCACCCATGGGAAGGGGTTGATGCAGCTCAGCATTCCCCTTCCCAATGAGGGCATTGGGTACTAAACCATGGGATTACTCCTTGCATGGTTGAGGAGGTGGCAAGGCTGTTTGATACCACGACTGCCTGCCCCATATGGGAACATTTGGGAGCTGTAGGCTGGATTTTCATCCTAGGAGAAGTGCTTTCACTGGAATTAGAGGAATCCAGGCTTTGGCTTTCCATGTGACACCAGTACTCTGAACAGCCTGCTGTGATGATTGATACGAAATATTCATAATTAAGTACTCTTTGCTTTTGCACCATAAGCAGACCATAACACAATAATCTGTGTATTTAGGGTAGGTCAATGCAGTCTTTATCCCAGTTTTTCTTTTGCAAGTGGTGCCAACAGCTTAGTGTTTCCCCTGTTCCTACATTCCTCTGATTGTCAGGATTAAAATACATTTGCTGGCTGCACTCTGCCCCACTCCCAGCAAATTTCCTGAACAATTTCCTGTTGGTGCAGGGGTTCCCACTCTCCTCCTTACTCTCAGGGTGTTCATTCAATGATTGGTCATTTTAAACAGTGTTCAGTGCAAAATCCAGTCTAGAGTGTACTTTTAGGGCATTTTAAACACATTTCAGGTGTCTGTGTTTAGTGTCTGCCTTTTGCAAAGTGGCAGAATTTTGAATGCCCAACCTGTGCTCCTGCCTCGATTTTGTCCCTGGAGAAATGCCCCAGGATGGGGGAAGCTTTGGCTCTTGAGGGGTTTCAGCACTGTGTGGGTGTTTTTGGCTGTTTGGGATGTGATGTGTAGCTGCCTGCCTTCCCAAAAGCTGTGGGATCATAGAGTCACAGAATGGGTTGGGGTTGGAAGGGCCCTTAAAACTCATTTCACCCCAAACCCCCGCCAAGGGCAGGGACACCTCCCACTGTCCCAGGCTGCTCCAAGTCCCAGTGTCCAACCTGGCCTGGGACACTTCCAGGGACCCAGGGGCAGCCACAGCTGCTCTGGGCACCCTGTGCCAGGGCCTGCCCACCCTCCCAGGGAGGGATTTCTCCCCAGGATCCTATCTAACCCTGCCCTCTGTCAGTGTGAAGCCATTCTCCCCTGTCCTGTCACTCCAGGCCCCTGTCCCAAGTCCCTCTCCACAGCTCTCTTGGAGCCCCTTCAGCCCCTTAGAGCACCTCCGTGGCCTCCTCTGGACTCCAACAGATCCATGTCCTTCCTGTGCTGGAGACCCCAGAGCTGGATGCAGTACCTCAGGTACAGTCTCACCAGAGCAGAGCAGAGGGGGGAAACCCCCTCCCTCCACCATGGAAGATGAACTGGAAGAGATGGACAGAGCAGCTTTTTCTGTGACACCTGGCTGCAGCCATCTTCTCCTCTCCTAGGCTTCTTGTTTATTGCTGTAATTTCAGGAGCTGCATAAACACCACTGGCCAAACTCTGTCTGGAAGGTCTGCTAGGTCAGTATTAGAAAGGATTCTGGTCTGCCCCATTTGGCAAAGCAGGACCCCTGTCCCAAGGCATGGCTCGAGCCCACCAGGCAAAGAGGTTTCATCTGGAGTCCTGCCAGTGGGACCAGGAATTCCAGAAAGTGGGTGCAGCTCCAGAAAACAGTTCTGAAGTTGAAAAGCAGTGGATGCTGATGTCCCTGCTCCCTGCAGGAGCAGTGGTATGCCCAGTGCTATCTGGAGACAGCTGTGTTGTGGCAGGAACCCATCACGTCACACCTTTGGCTAAAATGAGCCAAAGACAGCCAAAATAAGCACAGAGACGTGCAGACACCTCTTTTTGTGAAGTGCTGAGACCTCTTCCCTGAGGCAGCAGAGGCTGGGTGTCCTCATGCCTCTTCAGGCAAGACAGGGATCCCAGGGGTACCTGTGCAGGGATTTATTTGCAGGTGTTTCACCCCTCCCTGCTGCCTCCCCCCAGCCTCTCCCAGTGTGTGCAGCCCCCCGGGTCAGCTCCTCCCAGCATTTCCCCCTCCCCACTGCCAGCCAGACCTCCCTGCTCTCCCTCCCCAGCCCTGCTGCAGCAGCAAGGAGGTGTTTGAGTCCTGTTGTCCCCCAAAAAACATTGAAACTATAACTCCTGTCTGCCCATTGCCTGGGATGATGGGCAAAACAAGCAGTTTGAGTTTGGGGGGTGGTGCTGTGCTGACAAAACTCCCTGAGCACCTGTGAAAGTGAGAGGTGATAGCCTCCCTCCTGCTCCCTGCCAGACTTCAGCCCAGTTTGGTTTGTTTTCTTTTCTTTTCCTGTCTTTTTGGTTTGTTGGTTTGTTTGGTTTTTTTGTTTTTTTTTTTTTAATTTTTAATTTGGAGCAGTAAAACTGAGCACAAAATGTTTTCCAAACAAACAAACACCTCTCTGTAAAACTGCTTTCTGACCGGGCAGCAAAACCTCCCCGGCACAACAAGGGATACAAGGATCTGAAATACCTACTGGTCATGTCTGAAGCCCATAAGTTCCCCATATTCCTAAGGAGCTGGGATTTAGAAACACAGTTTTATCCATGTCCCAGAGGCACTTCCCATCAGAGGCACAGCACAGGAGCGTGTGCTGCGGGGACAAGCGGTGACAGTGCAGCTCTGGTGGCACAAAGAGGCTCTCTGGGTGCTGGCTGTGACTCCCACCAGCTGGCCCTGAGCAGAGACAGAGGAGTTGAGCTGACACTGAGAATGGGTTTCTTGCTGGTATCGTACTTCAGACCCTGACCAAGCACTTCTGCCAAAGATTTGGGCTTTATTGCACTAAACCCAGGCCAAGTCCTTTCTGCTAATGTTTTTGCCATGTCTGACCATGGCTTCCTGGTTTGTTTTTTTGGTTGGTTTTTTTTTTCTTTTCTTTTTTTTTTTTTGGTTGGGTTTTATTTTTTCTGTTTTTCAGTTTGTTTTCCTTTCCCCCCCTGCCCCCCCTTTTCCGTTATAATTTTGTTCTTGCTTTTCGGTGTGACTTGTTGTACTCTATGACAATAACCTTCTTAGCTCTAATGTCCCTCCTACCCCTCAGCAGTTGACCAAGCTCCACCAGTTGGCTATGCAGCAAACCCCCTTTACTCCCCTTGGACAGACCACCCCCGCTTTCCCTGGTACGTACCCACACGCCCTTTCAAGATATCCTTCTCTTACCTGTAGAGTTTCTCTCTCTTTCTAAACTCTTGCTGTTTAAGGGAAATGAGCAGGGCGAGTGAAAAAGTGGCAATATCCACGGGGAAAGGTTCAGGAGAGGCTTGGCTGATGTTGTGGGGGTTACGGTGCTCAAGGGCCAGCTCTCAGCCTCGGCATTGTCCCTCCCTCCTTCCACGGAGGAGGCAGCATCCCCTGCCCCGCGCTGCTCCGGATTCTCCCGGCGGGAGAATGTCCCCAAGGCCGGCGTTTTTTTCCCCGGTGTCCTGGGCAGCAGCAGGTAGAGCACAGGGGATGGAGGTACTGAAAGTGCCGCTTGGAAAATGACTTATTCTGACAGTATGTTCATCATATTTTGAGCTTCCTAGATGAAGTGACATTGCTTATCTCCTCGAAGGCAAAAGCATTAAACCTGTTTCTTCTTTGCTCTTCAGGAGAAAAGCTGCCCTTACATTCCTCCGAAGAAGCTCAAAATCTGATGGGCCAGTCATCAGGTAAAACACAAAGCTAGAGGGAAGTAAGCAGGCTTTGGTTGAAATATATTCCGTCAATAGGACTGTGCCGTTGTTGTGCTCCCAGAGGAATCGTGGTATTCGTGGAGAAGCCAGCAGGTTGTCTTGGTGGGCAGGGAGAAGTCGGGCAGCACCCTTCTCCTTGGTGCAGCGTGTCAAAGGAAAGGTGCCTGGGCTTTGTTGCCTGGCTCCGTGACGTTTGTGTGTGACTTCCACAGAAACACAGAATATCCTGAGTTGCAAGGGACCCACAAGGATCAAAGTCCAACCCCTGGGCCTGCACAGACACCCCAGCAATCCCACCCTGTGCATCCCTGAGAGCAAATGCTCCTCGGGCTCCGGCAGCCTCGGGGCCGTGCCCATTCCCTGGAGAGCCTGGGCAGTGCCCCAGCACCCTCTGAGGGAAGAACCTTTTCCTGCTCTCCAGCCTGACTCTCCCCTGGCACAGCTTCATGCTGCTCCCTCAGGTGCTGTCCCTGGGCACTGGAAGTGCCCCTCAGGTGTGGTGAGGTCTCCCTCAATGCTGTTTGTGTAACAGGAAGATGCCAGAGTCATCGCCCTTATTCCTGCATTTAATTTTGAATGAACTTTGCTCAGAAACAACAGAGCAGTGCCAGTGGGAACAGCCATGACATGCAGCTTTAGCCACCTCCCAGCCATTCAGGGTGAGTTGCAGTTTTAGTGGGACAGGACCCTGAGGAGCCAAGGCACGGCTGCAGCTTTGGAGAAATTTTGCCATCAGATATCCCACGTTCATCCGTGTGTGAGGAAGAGATTTGTCTTTTGTTTCCTACCATTGCACAGAGGAGCTATCCCGAGACCTGGAGGCTCACAGGCAGGGTGAGCCAGACCTGGGGCACAAAGCCATCCCATGCATGCCTCAAAGGTTTGGGGACAGCCCCTAACTGTGAAAGCAAGCCTAGCCCGAGCAAAGAGACCCCACAAGACTGCAGAAATACAGATAGCATGGCACTGACCTGTGCAGCCATGTTTGGCTTTTTTTTTGCCCCTCTGCCCGTTGCAGTCACCCAAGGCATTAATCCTGCCCTGACACCCTCATTACACCCTCCAGGACTGCTTGTACATCTCAGAGAGGGAGGATCTGGAGTGATGGAATAAACAGTCTCCAGATGATGGAGAAGGATGTGGCTGTTCCTCAGAGGCTGTGTGATGCAGGGATGGTGCAGTACCATGGCACCAAGGGCCTTCAGTATCATCCATGTCATCAGAAGTGTGGGATGGAGGATGCTGCCTATGAGTCTGAGGAGCTTACCTTATATTCCCTAAGATCCCTGGATGCCTCAGTGCTGCTCAGAGCCCTCACTGGTGCTCTGCTCCCTTCAGAAGACATTTTCTGCCATACCCAGGCTGCTGCCGAGCTGAGCCTTGTAACACATGGACAAGGGAGAGGGACACCCTCACCAGAGGGGCATGTCTGTGGTAGCTGCAGTCCACTTTGCCCCAGACTGTGAGGAGGCTCGGAGTACAGGCCAGTCCAGATGAAGTGTGTGCTGTAAAATCAGCACTGAGCATTGCCTGTGGTGTAATACCTGAGCAGGAGATGTTTTGTGCAGGTTTTGGCATTAGTTCACTCCTGGCAGCAGTGAAGGACAGCAGAGAGCTGCCTGCTGGAGGATCTGCATCCTCATTCCCTGCATTTCCTCTCCTCTCTGTGCTCCCAAGTGAAAAATCTGGTGAGGAAGCCTCCTGCAGGCTGGTGTCAGTGAGGTATGTCTGGGAAGCTGCGTTCAGGAAAGCACAGGAAGTCCAGTGTCAGATAATCAGGGAATGGTTTGGGTTGGAAGGGCTCTTACAGTCCATCTTGTTCCACCCCCCTGCCATGAGCAGGGACACCTTCCACTAGACCAGCTTGCTCTAAATCCCATCTACCCTGGCCCTGAACACTTCCAAGGATGGGACAGCCACAGCTTCTCTAGACAGCCAGTGCCAGGGCCTCCTCACCCTCATTTCCTAACATCCTAAGGTCATGCATGAGCACATCAGAGATACCCAGAGCTCCTCTTCATCTGTGCTGAGGCCCTCCATGGAAATATATGAGGAGTTTGGTGCTGCTGCTGTCTTGTTTTGCAGGAGCCCTGCACTTCCAGTCTCCTTGTGCTTCTTCATCCTGCACCTCCTTAACCACCCTCTTTCCACGGATACAGATCTGGCAGTCTCTTCTGCTCTTACAAGCCTTCATCAGTGGTTTATATCATAAGGATAAGCTTCCCCCCACCCCCCAGTTACTGCAAATCCTTTGCAGGCACCAGTCAGGCTTCTTTCTTGCAGATTTGACATGGGATGTCCCTGCTTCGGCACTGAGGTGTTTTAATATGGGAAAACATGGGAGAGGCAGGCTTTGATCTAGGAGCGCTATGGCATGGTGTCCTCTTACCTCTGGAGCTGCACTTACAGGGTGTCCTGCTGGCTCCAGCCATTCCCACCATGGAGGAAAGAGCTCTCCCTGATCCAGGAGAGGGTGGGAGGAAGCAAGCCGCTGCCTTTGCTCCTCGCTGTGTCATTCTGGAGAGAAGCAGGATCTAAATCTCCACACTGTCCATCTTGCTTTCCCTTGGGGACAAGAGGGACAGCTGGTCCTGGGTCCAGCTAGGTTGCATGTCTTAGCAGTCTGGATCAAGTTCAGCGTGAGGGTCTGGGGGCTTAACTTGCAGAGGACTTGTGCTGCCGGATCCCGCAGGGACACCGGTTTTGGGGCACCACGCTGCTGTCACACCCCAACAGCTCAATGCTGCTGCATCCAGAGAGGGCTGGAGGGTGCATGGACACCAATCCTGTGGGGCTGGTAGGTGTCCCAGCCAGCATGCTCTCTGCTGCTGTGTGGGGAAGCGTTTTCAGCCACCTCTCTTTGCTGATGCTGGAACCTTGCACCTTCCTCTGAAGCCGTTCCCAGTGGGAGGATGAAGGGTGAGAAGCGAGGCACTCGTGGGATGCAGGGAAGGTGACACCCAGACCCAGCAGAGTCAGGTAGCAACTGTCTCCCTCCTCCTTGTCCCGGAGTGTGTGATCCCCTTCCCCTCCCAGCCCGGAGCAGGACGCAGCCTTGGCAGCGTTGCAGGAAAGCAGCGGAGCTCCATGGCCTCGCCTCTGCCAGCTCTAACCGTGTTCCCTTGCATCTGCCCAGGTTTGGATGCCAGTCCCCCGGCCAGTACTCATGAACTCACCATTCCCAATGATGTAAGTAAATCCAAGCGCTTCCTTGGCATGTCTGTGTCCGTGTGTGTATACACATATATGTTTATATGTACACCTATAAGCTGCAGCCCTTCGGTTTGGTTAAGTGGATTTAGAGATGCCCCTTCCCCGTGTTCCCTCATCCATGTGCAGTCTGTTGGGGACCAGCCTGCAGCACAAAGTCCACCAAAGTTGGACTTTACCCCACCAGTAGCTTCCCTAGGTACGACCCTTAATGCTCCATTTCCCTTTCCAAGTGAACTCAGTGCTCATGAAACATGCCCAGTTGACAGCACTGGGAAAGGGAGAGAGCTCCTATGCCAGCCCTGATTAAACTCCTAATTGCTTAATCAGGCTGTGGCAGGTCTGAGATGATGTTCCAGCTCAAGGGTAGTGACTGGGTGGGGTGGTGGAGGAGGTAAGTGACATTTCTGATGCCACAAAGTGCCACACGAGTGTCTGAAGGACAGCGCATCTCAGTACTGCTGGCAGGCAGCTGTGGGTCTGAGGGGTGGGAGCTTTGTGGTAACCTGGGTGCTGGACTGGGATGTTTGCTGGGAGGAGGCTGGAGCCATGCTGGGTGGGGAGGAGGTGGGATGGAGAGCACAACACAGCCAGCAGATGGATCCATGAGCCTCACTTGCTTCTGGACTGCTTTCTGTGGATTAAGACCCAGTCTGTGCTCAGATCAGGACGAGGGCAAGTGAAGGGATGACATCCAGTTTCTGTTCCCGTCTCCATCACTGACCAGCACCTTCAGACCATCCTTATCAGATGGGGTCTGGCAGCTGTTGCTCCTTCTTCCTGCTGTTCACCAGCAGCCAGCAGAGCCAGGGAAGGGCAGCTATCCCAGCTGCAGCTGCCAGGCACCTCTGCCAAGACCTCTGTCCCCTGAGAGACGTGGCAGTGCAAGAGCTTGTGAGCACCTGCTGACTGAAACCCTTGGACGTGCTTCGCCCTGGGCCGAATCACCACAGGAGGGATCTGCAGAGGAGCCAGAGGGGGCCAGATCTGCTCCTGTCCACCTAGCAGGGACCTCTCTCCAGGAGGCTGCAGGGAGCTCTGCAAACGCTCCTGAGGTTCCAACAGCCACATCATCTGCTGAGCGTGGAGGACTGCAGCAATGAAGGCATCCTCAGGAATATAAAGAGACCCCTTGCAGAAGGACTCATGTGGGAGGAGGGGATGCCAGGAGACCTCTGAGAACTCAGGAGCACTTGGAGCATTCACTCGCCAGAGATCCAGCTCTCACCAGACCTGGGAGACATTAGATGTCATCACCTGCATCTTGAAAAGACTCCTTAGCTCTCCCCACTGTTGTTTCAAAGGCTTTTGAACACCCACTGCCATCCTCTCAGGAGGCAGAGGACAGGTCTGGGCTCCTGTAAGAGTCACCAGGCGTGTTTTAGTGGTGTAGCTTGGAGCTGTGCTGCAGTGGAAGGAAATCTGATGATACCCATCTTGCTGCTCCTCTGACTATCAGCAGAAACTTGAATGCTGTTCAGCTTGGGTGTAGCTGAGCATCTGCCTAAATAGTTTGGCTCCTCAGGTCTCTCCAGCACATTTTCATTTGCTAAAGCATCTGGCTGGGATAAGTTATCTCTATGCTGTGAAGACCAGGATGGGCTGAACATCCCCCCACAGACCCTGGGACAGTGGATACCATTCCAGTGTATATTCAGGTCCATAAGGGATAAACCAGCACGGCAGCCCCATGGTCTGACCAAAGGATCAGGGAACATTTCGAGGAGTAATCATCTCCGCTCGTGTCGGGAAGAAATCTGGCAGCTGCCAAAATGAACATCCCATGTGTAAAATCTCCTTGGAAAAGAGCCCAAATGGCCAGAAAGGGCACACAGAGCGCTTCATGCCTGTGTTGGTCAAGCTGGATATCCCCACACGTGTTACCAACCTTTGGAGATGCTTTGAGAGAGGTGCACAAATGAGGAAAGACCACTGAAGAAATTCAAGCCGCTGAGGACCATTGAGGAAATTCGAGCCTCCAGCTGGCTCTGATTTTTTCATAGGAGTATGAAGGATGCCTTTTTACCTAGGGTCCACCTTTTCTGTGGGTGCCACAGCCACATGGTGTTCTCCTGTGCCCGCTGGCAAGCCACAGCACCTAAAGAGCTGGAGGGGGTAGCAGAGGAACTGAGGGTGTCCTGGTGGGATAGAAGGAATGTGGGATGGGGTCACTGCACCAGCTGGTGAGGGGTCTCCTGGGGTTGTCCTGTCCCCAGGGAAGGCAGCAGGCTTGTTTCCTTCTAGTAACGTGTCCAAACCACCTTTGGGTTTGCTGCGACTGGCAAGGGGACAAGTTCTTGCAAAACACTGACCGATCACTAAACCGTGAAAATTATTATTACCGAATGACGCCCTCTGAGGTGCAGATCATGGAGATCCTTTCCCACAAGGAGCAGAGCAGGGCAGGTCTCTGGATGTGTCCTTGGAGGACCGTGCTCACACGCTGGTAGGATTTCACCTCGGGCTGTCCCTCTCCTGTTTTCATGAGCATTAAGGTCACTCCTGTCCCGGGTGTGCTCGCGTCCTGCCGGTGGCTGCCAGAGCTGCCACCTCTCAGACCTTCCCTCCGTGCTTTCTCTCCTAGCTAATAGGCTGCATAATCGGACGCCAAGGGACCAAAATCAATGAAATTCGGCAGATGTCGGGAGCGCAGATCAAAATCGCCAACGCCACGGAAGGGTCATCGGAGCGCCAAATCACCATCACAGGAACCCCTGCAAACATCAGCCTTGCGCAGTACCTCATCAACGCCAGGTGAGACCTCCACCGCCTCCCGCCACCACGGCCCGTCCCGCTGGCAGCAGCCCGTGCTCCCGGGGCCAGCAGGGGCTTCCTGAGGCCGGCTGGGATGGGTGGTGTCTTGCTGAGACCTCTGAGCAAGGGAGCAGACATCTCCAGCAGGACGTCTCCCCCCAGCTGGCGCTCCGGCTGGGCGCAGGGAGCCGCCGGGCTGCTGGCGGGGTGGCTGCAGGTGGCGCCGGCCCTCCCGCCACCCTCGCTCAAGGATGCCGCTGGCGGGTGGGCAAAGTTGCCGCCGTCTTTTGCCTGGGGGACGGGGACAGGGACCTGAGCTGAGCCAGTGGCAGGGGAGGCACCGCTTGGGACCTGCTTGCTGGGATCCCAGCACCGCTTTACTGCCTCTTCCACGGTGCTTCCAGGCCTCCCAAAAGGCTTTTTCTCCATTCACTGGAAACAATCAGTCCAATAAACTCAAGACATGGGAACGGCCTGACTGCTTCCTTTTCATCGTGAAAAGCTTGGCACTGCAGGACGTCGCAGGGGCCCAGGGCTCCCTCCCAGCGCTGCTGCGGGGAGATGCAGCCCGCGCCTGCCGGGGGAGCGCGCAGGGGAGGCGCGGCTGCTGTGCGGGGTGTCCGGGGTGCTCACTCACACCTGTCTGCCTCTGTCCGTGGACTCGTGGGGAGCGAGTTTAAGGGGATGGATGCAGGACCTTCCTGGTAGCTTTGCGCCCACCTGGCAGAGCAGCTCGGACGGGCCCAGCCGCCCAGGCAGGACTGATGCCGCGCCAGCCCAGCCCGCCGCCAGCCCCGGATGCGCGCAGGAGGGAGGCTGCTGGCAGGGTCCCGAGGACAGGGGTGCTGCTGGTGGCGACTCTGACGCTTGTTGGGGTGTGGGCTGGGAGCACCGGTGAGGTCTGTATGTGCTTTCTCCTCCTTGCACCTAACCCACCCGAGCCCCGACCCGCAGCAGACCCCCGCCATCCCACCCCGCCCCGCTACCCCGCTGCCCATGCCCGTGGCACCTCTCCCCGTGCTCGGCTGAGGGACGGGGGCCAGGCCCCCGCCCGCCGGCATGGCTGAGTGGCTTCCCCGCAGATCCTTGCCAATCCCCTCCCCTTCCACTCCCTGAGACAGGAGAGAGAAAGAAAAGAAAAAGAAGCGGCTCTTAGTTGCTGGGAAGAGCTGGCCGAGCTGCCCCCCGTGCAGAGGTCACCTGGTGGGGCAGCAGGATAGGGCTCTCCCACCGTTTCCAAACCAGAGCAAAACGAAGCGCAGCCGCCTGTCCCCTGTACCAGGGATGCTGCTGGAAGAGAAGTTGTGCTCCCTCCGGCGGGTGACACCCCTGCCACGACACAGTGACAGCAAAGGGCACCACCTGGCCGCAGCAAGGAGAGGGGAAGGCGGCCAGCCATGGCGCTGGCTGTGTGCTCCAGCCCCCCAGGCCACCCAGTGATGCTCTCCGCCCGCTCCGTCTATGCCGAGTCTGGGCAAAAGGAGGAGCGCTGCCCGCAGGGTCTTCGTTTTCTTTTCTGCTCCGGTGATTAAGCACTTGTTTTTTTTTTTTTTTGTCTCCCCCCCACCCCTCTCTCTGCCCCTGTCTATTCTAGGCTGACGTCTGAGGTCACTGGAATGGGCGCACTCTAATTTCCACCCACCATCCTCCACTCCGCACCACCCGACCCTCTCCAGCCACCGGCACTCCACCCAGCCTGTACTGCCTGTACAGACATTTACCGTCTTCCCTTTGCCTCCACAGATAACTCTTTTCTTTACTAACGAGTATATAGAGAGATATATCTATAAACATGCACACTCCGGAACGTTTCTTTACCAGCTCTCTACTCTGTGCTCCCGAGGCTGCTCCCAAAACTCTTTGGTTATGGTCCTTGTTTTCAGCATTTATGGTGTTAATTCTTCATCTGCTTTTTGGGGACGGGGGAGGGGGGGAGGGAGGGGGGGGGGGCGTTGGTTTCTTTCTCTGACTGGCGAGACTTGAGGAGCTGGCGGGGTCTCTAGTGTCAGTCTAGCGTAGCTGTCTGCACGATGTTTGAATTGACGTTGGCGGTACTTTCTGTAGCCTACGGCCATATGTGATGCCACCCAGAGCTGTGCTGTACTGCAGATGTCTTAACTCTTCTCACCCTCCTTCCTCTGGTGCTCCCCCCTTGCTTGCCCTGGTTCACCTTGGCCACCTCACGCCCCTGCCCTCGGGGTAAGGGCGTGCTTCTCACCCGCTGTTGTTTGGGAAGCAGAAGCCTGGGTTCAGCCCACAGGCTGCTCTCTTGGAACATGGCATGGTCCAGACAAGCCCTTTTTCCTTACTAAACTAAGGGAATCTCACACACACACACACACACATACACACACACACACATATTTACACACAGATGCTCATTTTTTTAAAAACCAATGGGCACCTGGAAGTGGGAAGAACTCAGCTGTATGGGCTTCACACCCCCCCAGGGGCCTTTGAAAGCAGTCTTTTGGCAATCCCCCACGAGCAAAACCTTTGGAGGATAGCTCAGGAAGCTCTGTGAGCCGGCTGTGTTTGTCATTGTTTGTGTTCAATAAATGTCTGTGCAGCTCTGGTACCGATGGGCTCCGACTGTTCTTCTCCTGGGTCGCCCTGACAATGCCAGCCCCATCCTTCCCTCTGCATCCTTCCACACCTTTTTAGCTGCTTGGAGGGAAGGTGGGGGTTGTATGCAAGAGTTCACCATATTTTTTTATTATTATCATTATTATTGTTATTATTACTATTATTATTTATCATCACCATCATAATTTTTTTGTTTGTTTCATTTTTTTAGATAAGGTCTCCATGACCAATGCACTTCCTGAGTGAGTCCATGCTTTTTTTTTTTTTTTTTTTTTTTTTTTTTTTTTTTTTCTTTTTTCTTTTTTCTTTTTTCTTTTTTCTTTTTTTTTTTCCAAAGGGAGAGTGTTTGGCTTGCATAATCCTTTGGTTTTCCCTGAGATTGATTTATAAGTTATGGTGTGACAACCATCATCTCTCACTGCCCCCTTGTCTGGACGGATCTGCCATGTCTGTACCCCACACCCTTCCCCAGGACCCTCTCTGCCCAGCCCTGCCTTCTGCTTCCAGGCTTTTCTTCTCTCTCCTATCTCTCCAACAGGGAAACGTACGTTTTCCACCTGTTAATTCCCGACTGTCCCCTTTCCCGGATTGCACATGAGGGGACCATGATACACCATGTCCCCAGACAGCTGAAGCAGCCACAGGGTACATTTTTGCACTGTACCACATGGGAAATACATTGTCTTTCCAGGTGAGCCCCAAGACTTCCTGGCCTTTTCCTCTCTTTGACCTTCGGTACCAGCTTCCCACCCTTCTCCTGCCAGGATGCTGGGCCACTCCTCCTGTCTCCAGCACTGCCTGCTCAGCACTCACACAGGCTCTGTCAGGGATCCCAGGTGATGCCACTGCAGCAGTGGAGCCCAGGGTGGCCAGGGGCTTGTGGGCTCCAGCAGGGAGCTGGGAGGGATGAAAGCACAGCCCAGCAGCCCAGAAGGGTGAAGATGGTGCCTCTGAGCATCAGGGCTCTGCCCTGTTATCCCAAAACCCTGCCCTGTTAACCTCTGCTCTGCTCTGCCCACTTATCCCAAAACCTGGGCATGCTCAGCTCTCCAGAGCATTCCAAGCTTCTGTGCTTGAAGGTGCTCCCAGATCCCCATAGGGTGCTTTGCTGCCTGTCTCTAACCCCTTGCCCTGCTCTCTCTGGCATTTTGGGTTCAGCTGTGCCTTTTGGGTGGCCCAGCAGCCACACAGGCTCAAGAGCATCCCCTGGTTGCCCATCCAGAGGAGCAGGGGTGCTGTGGGGAGTGCTGAGGGGCTCAGATGGAGCTGGCAGCCTTTGCTGGCACCTCCCCCATGTATTTGTGCTGATGCTGAGCATGGAGGGAGGCAAGCACCAAAAGGGGGCTTCCTCCAAGTCGCTGGCTGGCCAGCAAAGCACAGAACCACCTGCCAAGGTGGCGAGTCAGCTGTGGGCAAGGGGCCCTCCTCATCTTCTCCTCACCCTGCTTTGGACCAAGTGTTTTTCCTGTTGGAAGAATGAAATACCTGGGTGTGAGACCCAGTGAAAATAACCACCCTGCTGGCCTGGGGGGGTGAGCCATGGCAAAAGCTCCACATCCCACTGCCAGCACCCTCTGTGGCAGCCTGGGATGCTGCCCCCTCGGAGAGGGGTGGTGCACAGAGGAAGCCAGCCCACCCTGCCCTTCTCAGCTCTTCTGTGGGGCTGCAGGAAAAGCTGGAGCACGAGGAGAGCTTCTTCACAAGGTGATGGAGGCACAGCAGCAGCAGAACCACATTGACCAAGACTGAGAAATCCATCCCAGGCCAACAAGGCTGTGGGATTCGGACACCTGGGGAAGGCCGGGGAGCGTGACAGTGTCCTGGACATGGAAATGGCTTTGTACAGTGCCTGCAGATCACAGCTGCCCTGAATTGCTCTGCTCTCTGCCTCTGCTCCCTGTGCCGTTCCCCACCTCCACTGAGACAGCCCTGCCCAAAATAGCACATGCCAGATTGGCTCTGCCAGATGCAGCTGAGCTCAGAGGCTGCTGGAGAGGGGGAGCAGACTGCAGCAATACCTCTGCACCCAGCCCCACGCCAGCAAACTCACGGATAACACCCCCCTCTGGGTCCCATCCCCATCCCAGCCTGCTGCCAGGCAACCATCACCCAGCCAGGCTGTGGGGAAGCCGCCCCAGGAAGGGATGGTGAGGGAGAAGAGGCTGGATGTGAGCGTTTGCTCTGGCATCAGGCAGGTGTCTGAGACGTCGTGTCAAGGCTTGAGCTGCCACAAGGGTCTGTGCTCATAGGAGGGCTCCAGGGAATGCTGGATGTGGCCACAGGGGAACAAGGGACGGCCCAAGCAGTAGCAGTCACCTTGGTCACCTCACAGGAGCACTGCACAGTCATGGAGTCACAGAATGTCCTCGGCTGGAAGGGAGGATCCACGAGGATCATCGAGTCCAGCTCCTGATCCTGCACAGGGCAACCCGAAGCATCCCTCCTTCTGGCATTCCCTTTGACTTCACAGCTTTTC
The DNA here is from genome assembly GCA_016584745.2 of Phylloscopus trochilus trochilus. NCBI lineage: Eukaryota > Metazoa > Chordata > Aves > Passeriformes > Phylloscopidae > Phylloscopus > Phylloscopus trochilus. Next base: position 5,155,259 of record WQNJ02000545.1, read on the forward strand.
TTTGGGGGTCGTATTGCCAAGGCTATTTTGCAAATCTAAAAAAAAAAAAAAAAAAAGAAGATGAAACTGCAGTGTTGTGTGGGAATCAGCTTATCCATCATCATCTGGGCTCGAGCAAGGTTTGGAGAAAGAGGTGTTGAAACCATTGCAGCCTCTCCTGGGAGCGTGTTGATGACACCAGGGATAACAACAAAATCGCAAGGAATGCATCAAACTCAGCTTTGATTTCTTTGGGATGACTCAAAAGGAGATTGGCTATTTTCTTTGGAAGGAGCCTCAGTGTTTTGCTTTGATTTGTGATAGGTCTTGGGTTTCCATTTGGGATGAACTTAAAAATAATGTGATGATGCATCCACAGCCATGCCACTGGGAAAATTCTCTAATATTGGAGTGAATATTCAGTACAAGGTGAATGTCCCAGTTAATCAACAGAATAGCTTAAATATATTGCTTTTCTCTCCCAAAACTATGCAGTGCTATCCAGCCAGAATGATTCAACACTTCTACAAGCAACCAACTCAGTCAGTCTCTTTACAGATGAGTTTGGGAAAATATTTTGACTGGAAAAGTATTGGTCCTATGCCTCCCCCTGCCCCTGGAGTGTCAGGGTCTCCATCAGAGGGGCTACTTGAGGTCTGTGCTCAGCCCCTTGGCCTCAGCTGAAGGTCCCCACTCCCCCTGCACACCCTTGTCATGCTGCCAAAATTGTTTGGAGTATTATTTGTACTTTTTTTTCCCCCCACGACGGTATTTGCAAATCTAGTACAAAACAAGGCTGAAAAAAAAATAAGACTGTTTCCCCTAAGGGAAAGTGACTTTCACCGGGGAGACTCTTTAAATTTCATACTCTCTTTGAGCTGTTATTCCGGCGTTTGTTATTGTATCCACGCTAGTCACTTCTAATTATGCTAATTCCCGGTTTATGCTCCATTAGCAAGGGTAATTTCCTGCCTCTGGTGCGGGCAGAGGTGGAGTTTCTGCAGGACCTCTGCGTGGTGTGGCAGAGGGCAATGCTTAATCCCATTTTCTCCTTGGCCACAGCGATGGAAGGCATCGCCCCTAGCCCTGCCTGGCTGCAGCCCCCCACCCCGGGGTGGGGGTACCCGGTACCCGGCCCCTGCCCTGGGAGCCTCCGGCTGGTTGGTCACTAGATGTCCCCATTGCCCAGCTTTTCATGGATGCAACATCCATCCGGGATGTGGGCGGCACTGGGCACTGGGATGCTCTGGTGCGTGCAGAGGACATCCCGTGCTGCTGCAAAGGAACCGGGCTGCTATTTTTTTTTTTTTTTTTTTTTTTTTTTTTTTTTTTTTTTTTTTTTTTTTTTTTTTGGGGGGGGGGTGTGTGTATGTGTGTGGCACTGGTGACGGGCGGTGACACCTTGCGAGCGGGCGGCTGGCACCGTGTCCCTCTGCAGGAACGGTCCCGTCAGTGCCGGGACCTTCACGGAGCCAGCCCCACGTGGGCAAGAAAGATGTGTGGCCAGCGTCTCCTTGGCCGTGGGTGGCACAAGCCACCCGCTCATGCAGAAGCTGGCAGAAGGACGAGGATTTGCTGGAGAGGTCCCAGAGGTCTCCATCCCTGTGGTCCCCAGGGAGGCACGGTGGGAGGCTGGCTGCTCTGTGCCTTGCTTGGCAGCAGGAGCTGCTGGAAGGACTTGCAGAAAGGTCACAGTCTGCGTGCAATACCCCCTGCTCCCGTGCAGGGATGTCACAGGGAGCTGGGACTCTGCTGAGAGGGATATTTTTGCTTTTCCTTCAGAGAGAATGCAGCTGCAGATCCTGATCTGCTGTGCAGCGAGCCCCAGGCCCCCGGCCAAAGGGTAACGTGGCAGTGACTTTTAGGAAGTACTGAATGTACCAGATGTGCAGCTCCCTCCGCTCCAGATGTGCGCCCCCGCCCCACTCTGCCCCAGCGCCCTTGTCCTGCAAAGAGGAGGATGAGACTCCAGATTGCTCTGAAAGCATCCCACAGAGCAAACAGAGCCAAGTGCAAAGGCAGGCTGGCTCTGGATTCCCACACGGTTTAACCGCAGTGATGTCTCTTCTCGGAAATGATGATCAAGCCCACTCTGCACATGGGGAGCACAACCAGCCACCAGATGGGGATGAGGAGGGAGCAGAGGGAGGAGGCTTTGGGTGTGAGCCCCACGCTCAACCGTGGCCTGTGGCTGATTAAGGACACACGTGCTGTTTCCAGGAGGAACTGCTTTGATGCTGAAACGATGGGCTGGGATGTGCATGAGGACTGGCATGTTTGAAGCACACTGGGAGTGCTGTGTCCTGGTTCCCTGCAGGCAGTGCCACACTGTTTGTCCTTGGAGAAGGCCTGTGTCTGAGAGCACTTGTGTCTGGATCAGATGGGATGAGTGGCGCTTGGCTCAGGAGCTTTTCTGGGTTTTGTCGTGCCTGGTGGGACTGGGTGGCACAGAATGCCCCGGGGCAGGGGTGTGAGATGCTCTGTGGAAGCCTGGGCACAGTGCAGATGGGCCAGCAGCCAGCTGGCAGCATGGCCAGGCACACAGAGCACCAAGGAATGGGGCAGCATGGCTCCTGAGCTAAGGATGGCGTGCAGAGCTTGGGATCAAACCACCCCAGATATCCAGCAGGGTTTCCCAGTGCAATCGGCAGCAAGCCATGATGTGCTCACCCTAAAGCACTCAATTAGCGGTTTGGAGAGGGTTTTTTTAGTGGGAGGACATGGCATTGATGTAACTTGAGGCTGCTGCTGCAGCTGCTGCTGTGGTTTTCCCAAGGGGTGCTGCTCTGTGCCACCGAGCATGCAGCCGTGCTCCCAAATCTCTTACAGGAGCACTGCAGAGGAACTGGCAGTAAAAAGTGCAAACCCAGAGAAACTGCCAGCTCTATACTTAAAACAAATTCTCAGTTGCAGAGTAAAATTTACTCTTGCTGCAAGTAGACTTCCCCTCTGCATATTTTGGGCTGAAATGTGATTTCCAGAGGCAGAGGGTGGTGCAGTGCAGCGCCAGGCAGAGGTGGTGGGGGATGTGTGCCCTTTCCCAGTGCTCCTCTCTCAGCTGCCTGTCACCCCTAGCACAGCAGTGCCCTTGCCCATCACCCTCAAATCGTGCTGCTGGGCTCCAGCAGAACCAGCTCTCCACAGCCACCCTCCCTGCAGCCATGGGTTTGTAGGGCAGAGGAAGGGCAGAGACAGCCTCAGTGTGTTCAGGTGGCTTCTCCGAAGCTCCCAAAAAGCTGTTCTCAGCCCTCAGTGAGAGCCCATGAGGCAAAAGCAGCATGCCAGGCTCACCTGGCAGCCCAGCTCATGCTGGATGTGCTTAGTGTGAGCTCCCATGGAAGAAAAGGGAGTTCTGTTGTGGTGTAGCAGAGCTCTGTGTGGGCAGGGCTCCTCCAGCTTGGCTTTTTTGGGATGTGGGTCATTTCAGGTGTTGAAGCAGCCTCACATTCGTGTAGCCTGGGAGGCCAGGAGGTGCCGGTAGCAGAGCCTTGGCTGAGCCCTGACCATCTCCCTTGCTTGCCCCCCAGCTCTGCAGACCCTGACCTCCACGGGAGGAACACCTTCACCGCCTGACCTGGCGCCAGCGGCCGATGCTTGAGCCCCCTCCGAAGACGCTGCCGGCTTCCCTCGAGCTTCTCCCGCTCCTTCCTGGCGCCCTTGGGACCTCTGCCCGAACCCCCCTCACCGCCCACGGCTGCCCAGACCCCGCTCCCTCGGCCGGGGCAGCAGCGGGCTCGGGGGGCTGGGGCAGCAGCTCTCAGGAGGAGAGCAGCACTGCCAGCCAGCGCTCCCACCGCCCCTCTCTGCGCGTCCCCACCGCCCCCCACGCCGCTTGGCGATGTATTTCGTGGCTTCTCCGTGTCATTGCAATAAAGCTGTTTGTTGCTTGAGGCTGGGCAGCGGTGCCTTTGGGCAGTGGGGCACCCACAGGGGAGGAGGGTGGGGTGCTGGCGGTGCCCCCGCAGCACAGAAGTGCCCCCCGAATGGTTAACGGGGAAACTCAGCGGACCGGGAAGCAAAGCGTGGGTGGGAACACGGGCCTCAGAGCCCTGGCTCCGCTCAGCAGCAGGAAATGATCCCACATGGGAGCAGGGCTGCCAGGAGGGCGGCGGGGAACGGGACAGCGGGGGAGAGCTGCAAGGAGAATCCAGAGCGTTCCTGAAAGGCGGCAAAGACGACCGGGACTCATTATCCAGCGGGAGACGTGTTTGTAGCCAGCCTGAGTCCCTGCCGGGCCCCGGGGGCAGCGCAGCAGAACGGGGGCTGCCGGCGCTCCGGGTGGGATACAGGCTCCCCATCCAGCCCCATGCCATGGCAGCTCTCTAAAATCAGAAAAAGGCCAAAACAAAGAGGATCCTCTCTCTATTACAGAGTGGGTCTTTCTGAGTTATCACAGGACCAAAAGAATGACAAAGCCACAAGAATTGATGGCTGAATTAGTTCGAAAAGCCAGATTTCGTCTTCGAGAACTGGCTGGTTGCTTCGAGAACACGCCCCACCAGCCCTGGAGACCTTGGAGCAGCCAAGGTGCTATTTTTGGACAGGTTGGGGCATGGTTTTTTTTCTCTGGGACACTTCCTTTCTACTCGAGAAGGCAGGGCGCTGCCCCAGCTCTGCACCTTGTCCTGGAGCAGTGAGGGCCTCCATCTCCAGCCCATCCAGCCCCGGGCTTGACACACATCCAGGAGAAGCCAGACCTACCTGCTCAGACCTCCTCCCTATGTGGAAACAAAGGCAAAAAAAAGCTGTATTAACCTTTTTTCTCTCCATCTGGGATTACATTTCCTGAGTGCACCTCACCCCTGCTCCCGTTTGGCCCTGTGGATGGGCAGGCAGGGCAGTTCACCCTTCTCTACGCCTTGCAGCAGCCCCAAATCCCTGTGGAACCTGGAAGACATCTTCCCCTTGTTTGTGCCAGCCCCTCCCTGGCTGGAGTGCCCAGCCCTGCTCCCTGACAAGCCACAAAGCCAACCACAATGTACAGCTCCAGGCCTGGCACCCACTTTTGACTAAAAAACAGCTTTTCTGGGGTTCTCCTGCCCAGGAGTTGGTTGTATACTTACACTTGGAGAAAAGCCCCTGTTGCTGTTCCCATCCCATCCCCAGAGCAGCAGCACCATGGAGACCACCCCAAAGCAGGGGGTCACCGACTGAGAGCAATGCTCTGGGAAATGTGCCTCAGGACTCCTTTCCCACCTCCCTGCAAGCCCTGGGCCATCCATGAAGCAGCTTCTGTGGCCTTTGCTGAGCTGGAGAGACATTCCCAGAGCCAGAGCCGGCCCCAGGTGGGAGCAGCCCGGGGAAGGAGTCAGCTTGTTGCGTGCAAACAGCCCCAAAAGGTTATTGTGTCCACCCAGCCCAGCACAGGGCTTGAATCGCTGCCCAGGCTGGAGAGGTGGGATGCAGAGGGATGTGAACCACCTGCATGCACTGGCTTTACCTCTGCAGGACTCAGCTGCAAGAGGAAGCTTCTGAAGGCATTTAGGGGTGCAGAGGCCCCACAGCCCCGTCCATTGCATTCAGCCCTTAGTGCTGGCTGCAGCTCCACGGCTTCCACTTGAGAGGGTGAGTGTTTGGAGATTAAAACAGCCTGTTTACCTTTGGCTGTGCCTCTAAAAAATAATAGAGTTGTGGGGGGGAGATGCTTATCTTTACACCCTGCTGGGATTGCCCTGGCTGCAGCTTGTGCTGGGATCTGCTGCGTGGAGCAGAGGAAGTAGGCTTGAGGAGAGCAATCCTAGAACCACAGGGTGGTTTGGGTTAGAAGGGACCTTAAAGATTCATCCCATCCCCCTGCCATGGGCAGGAACACCTGCTATCCCAGGCTGCTCCAAGCCCCATCCAGCCTGGCCCTGGACACATCCAGGGATCCAGGAGCAGCCACAGCTTCTCTGGGCACCCTGTGCCAGGGCCTCACCTCCCTCCCAGGGAAGGATTACTTCTGTATATCCAACAAAAAACCTACTTTCAGTATAAAGCCATTCCCCCTTCCCTGTGGCTGGATGGTTTGCATTTCCCCTCCTTTCATTGTCTGTGAAAAATCCAAGGAGGATGCTCAGCACTGCTTGGAGTGGGCTGGGAAGGCAAATTCTTGCCGGGAAGGGTGGCTGGCTTGTTTCATCCCTCTAGGAAAAGGCTGCAGCTGGACCTGGCTCTGGTGTGGGGGGAGCTGGGCTGCATGCCTGGCTGCATCCCAGCATTGCTCTGGAAGGGCACAGCCACACCCAAAGCCCAGACAGCTGCTTGGGTGGTAAAAATAGCAAGTATGAACATGCATGCTTGATAAAAATGGCAGCAGGAGCAGCCTGGGAAGGGGCTACTGGGAACCTCTGGGAGTTTGCTAGACACTGCAAGCAAATAGGGCTGGGGTGGAAAACTATGGAAAGGCTGGGGCTGGCTCTGTGCTGCACTGTGCCAGGAAGCCAGCTGAGATATGCAGAGGGCAGCCAACAAGGAAGGTGCTTTCTCTGTTCCTCCCAAGGCTTTGGGGTTTGATGCCTGCATCCACACCGAGGCAGAGATGGGGGCTGCCATCCACAGCAGAGGAAAAGCAGGTTTTCAACCACAGCAGAGGAAAAAGCAGGTTTTCAACCACAGCAGAGGAAAAAGCAGGTTCTCAACCCGTGAGGCTCATCCCTTCACAGTTTGCTGATGCAGGCTGGGCTCTGGGAGCACGGGCTTGGGTGGAACCAGTGCCTGCAGTCCCACCAGCTGGAGGCAGGGCTGTGTCTGGCGGCTGCTCCAGCTGTTCCTCGAGCGCCTGGGGCCTGCCTTCCCCAGGGAACACGTGCCCAGCCTGGCAGGCACGCTCCGCTCCCTGGGAATTGCCCAAGCCACGCCCTTTGATCACAGAAGAATGGAGAACGTTCCCTGCTGGGCCGCTGGCGGGGTTAGTGCGTGTTTTTCCACACGTTTTTCCTGGATGTGCTCAAGGAGAGGGGGTTCCTCTGTCCGCTGTCCCTCCAGTGGTATCCCCAGGGTTGAAGGTGGAGTGTCCCAGGGTGCTGCCTTTTCTCCAAGAGCAGGAAGACAGTGCAGGTGCTGCTGATCTTTCTGGTTTGAGGCAGTTCTGTTTCCCAAACAATGATACTCCCAACTCCCCAGACCCCACGCTTTGGGGTGTTTCCATTTTCTGAGCGTAAAATGGAAGGGGGAAAACCCTGGAAGTGAATTTTGCTGCCCACCCTTCAAGCCTCCGCAGTGGGACAGAGGAAGACAGTGGGACTCTTTCGCTGTGGGGTATCCCAAATGTGGGATATCCCCCAATCCTGGCATCCCTGCAAGTCAAGGATCCCTGCAAGCACTGGGGTGGCCCAGGAAACAGATCCTGAAAGTGTTACCTCCTCTCCTCCAGCTCCCACGCCGTATCCACAACCTCCCCTCTCATTCGACCCTCTCATCTTCCCTAAGAAGCTGAGCCAAGCTTTCCCACAGACCCAGACAGCTATTAGGGGAATATTATTACCAGATGGTTTGGTTTTTTCCATAAGAACAGAGGCCAGAGTGAAGTAATGGGGAAAACATTAACCCAAGCACGCACCATCCTGGGTGTGGGGACGTGGATTTGCTGCTGGAGCCGTTGCTGTGTCCTGGCTGTGCCAGCAGGGAAGGGGTCTGCAGGCTGGGCTGGACACTCACACCCTGTAGATGCTGGATGGATGGGAGCTGCAGATCCCCACTGGAGTGATGGTGACCACTCCCCCTCTGAGGTGGCTTGGGAAGGGAAGAGAGCAGCCCCAAACGGTGCTGGGAGGGAGGGCAGCTCGGACACAGCTGGCAAAGAGCACAGCAGGGGAGTTCCTGCTGGGTCAGCGCTTCGGAGAAACACCCTGGCCCAAAGGGGCTGCGCCTTCCCGAGGGGCTTTGAGCCCTGGGCAAGGAAAGGGTGCCAAGGGGCCGCTTCCTAGGACTACCAAGGGATTTGGAGGGTGGGTTGTCTCTTCCACTGGGCGTTTTTGCAGGTGGGTGGGTGTCAGACCCCTGCTCTGGTGCTGCCTAGGCCCACTCTGCTGTGGTGAGATTGTCCCAAAGCATCCTCTAGGAGAGGTGATGCTTTCCTGCTCAGAGGGGTTTTTCCACTGCCTTCTCCTGCAGACATCCACAGTGGGAAAGCTGAATTATCACGTGCATAAGCACCACAAAGCCACGCTGTTTGCAGTGGAGTTTGTGGTTGGTACAGTGCTGGGCTCACAGCACGGCTGCTGCTCTGGCATGAGCACGGAGATGGGAGGACACTGGGATGTGGGGAGGCTGGGACAGACACCTTGGAGTGCTACAGCCAGCCTGGGGAGGTGCAGCCCCTGGTAACCAGACACATGGAAACGTCCATCATCCCAGACATTTCCATCTCCGGGTGCCCACGTCCCCAGCAGCGGGGGGAAGGTGACAAAGAAGACTCGGGCAGCTGGCAGGGCACTGGTGTGCTTTGTGTGGTTACAACCAGGGAAATTTTGGTGTTCTCTAGCTGGGGCATCTCCCAGCACCACCTGAGGGGACAAAGCAGCCCCAGCTGCAACCTGGCACTCGGTCCTTCCTGCTTTCCAAAGCACCCTTTGGTTCTGTAGGTACTGATGTGTTCAATCCTGGTTTTTCGCATGGGAATCCATTTCTGCTCCTTTCCATGTTTCCTACAGAAACACAATTTTCCATTTCCAAGTGGACTTGATTAAAGAGAAGAAAAGGTTATATGGAAGAGTTAATATCAGAAAAACAGAGCAAACTCATTCTTTTCTCAGTCTCTGAGAGGAGAAAAACCAAAAATTCTATCCCAAGTGCATTTTTTTTTTTTTTTTCCAGCACCCAGTTTGGTCTGGAACTGGACAGAAAGTTTAGTACAGTGCTGTGGTCTGGGCCTGGGCAAGGGGAACACCCACTCCCTGGGGCATTTAGGCACCCTGGAGGGGCTTCCCTTGCCCATCTTTGTGGCACTCCAGAGGGAGGCTGATAGATAGAAGAGGTCCCCTGCTCCTGTCAGGTGGGACAGAGCCACAGGGCTTTATTTCCAGCTGAAGAGGAGGGGAATGGGGACATCCTTCACAGGCATGTGTTACTGGATTTTGAGACACGATGGCATGCTGCTAGTCTCAGTGACATGGGAGTGGAATTTTTTTCCTGCAAAACCAGCCCACACTCTTCAAGGAAATGGCCATTCAACATCCTGGGGACACTGCTGGCTGCCGGCCATGGTTCAGGCACCACAGACCTGGGAAAGACAATGGTTTAAAATGCTTTGGAAGCTGGACACTGCTGCAGTCCAGCAACCAGGTCAGATGCTCCTGGGCCATGGTGGCTGATGACAGCTGGGGGGCCAGGCTGACCTCCAGGCACGGGCTGGGGTCCCCAGCGGGCTGGGAGGAGCTCCCTGGGGCACACAGGGTCTGACAGGCTGCAGCTGCTCGGGGCCTGGAGCAGTCAGCAGGCGCCTTGCACAGGCCATACCACGATCATTGAGTCTCTGCTGACACAGCCAGCTGGCCTCCAGCTCGCTCCAGCTCTGCAGAGCTGCTCCTGAGAGGAGTTTGCTTTTCCCTGCCCGCAGGGAGGGGGAGGTCGGCTCTTCTTCTGCTTGGGATAATCCCCTGTGAGGGAAAGGGAGAGAGGAAGGGAGAAAACGAAGAGGAGATGACTCTGCTGAGATGATGCATGAAGACAGGTCCCTTCTCAGCAACCCCTTTCTGGGAGCTGCTGGCTCGTTTTCAAAATCCTAGGAGAGTTCCCCTGTGGGAGCCTGAGGAGGTGTGCTGGAAAGCCAGATCAGGTCTGATCCTCATGAAGTGTCAGGCAGCAGGACCAGTCCCTGGGCGTGCTTGATTTCTGGGAGGGCATCTTCAGTAGGTTTGAGATGTTGTGGAAATTTGCCTTGTGGTGCCCCTCTCTCCTAGTGCTGCCTGTGCAGCCCAGCAAAGCCCACACACCTCAGTGCCTGGGCAGCTGGTTGGACTGGATGATCCTTGACAGCCACTTCCAACTCAACTTATTCTGTAAATTCATCTTGGAGTGGAAAAACGGTGCCTGAAGTTTTTTGGGTTTGTGAGGTTTCAGTTCAGCACAGTCTGCAGACTATTTTCCACTGGTTTGGGATGCTGTTTATCCAAAGAGTCATTATTTGATCTCTCTGCCTGTGCAGAGTGGACAGGCTCCTCCACTGTTTTAACTTGTCATCAGTGGTTCTTCTGAGTTGTCTCAGCTCGGGGCACCTCTGACAGCCAAACCTGCAACATTTCCTCCTGACCATCCCCACAAAGATGCTGTCAGATGACAGGCAGGGTGACAGAGCTGGCAGCTGCCCTGCATGGTCCCTCAGTGTGGCAGGTCTCCTTCATGCCAGCAGCCTGGGTGCAAACAGTTTGTGCCAGCTGGGTTTGTGCTGTTGACTCTTTGCTCTCTGGAGCCATCAACATGATATTTAATGACAGTTTTTGGTGCCCTCCTGTGCTTTTGGGAGCAGGTTACAGCTGCAAGCTGTACCAGGGTCAGCCCTCAGGTGTTTCACCTTTCCCCACCCCCCTCCATAGCAATTAATGCTCCCACTGTGATGGGGGTTTGGCAGGACCTGGGACTTCTCCAGGACTGTCTCCAGCTCTAGCTGTAAACAGCAGATGGTCAGTACCACCTTGGGGAGCCTTGCTGCAGAGGTCCTCAGGTTCTCCTGCCATCTTACAGAGTGGAAAGGTGCTCATCTCCAGATATCCCTAAGGGCTTGTGCTCCTGCTTCTCTTCCTCCTGGCCTCGATAGCTTTGACCCTGTTCCCATCTCCCTGCCCTGAGCATGGCCTTGGGGAGAAGGGCTATTCCTAATCTGGGGTGACCCTTTGGGTTTCTCCTCAGGAACAAGCCTCTCCTGTTCCTGACTGGCTTGAGCAGAAAGCCCTGGAAGTGAAGGAAGAAAGAGCTTCTCCAAAAATACTGTCCCTCCGTGGTGCCCCCCAGCCTGGGACAGCTTCAGCTGTGCCGTGTGGTGAGGGCTCCCCTGGCAGAACCCAGACCAGCTCTCCTGCAGGTTGGGATGGGATGGGAATGCCTGTCCCCCTGGAACAGCTTTCCCGGCCCAGGATCTGAGAGGAGAGTGCTGGCAGGTGCCCCAAGCCCCCCTGGCCCAGGGAGCAGGCTGGGCACTGCCTGCTCCAGGGCTCCCTGCAAGGCTTTTGTGGAGGTGCCAGGCACCGGTGGCTGGGCTGCCTTCGCAGGTACAGTGACAGCCATAAAAAGGGTGAGGAGAAATGCTTCCGAAGCTTGACTCACAGCTGACACCCCCTGATCCCTCCCTCCGTCCTCAGGCTGGAGAAGTCTCCTCCTCACCCTTACCCTCCTGCCTTCTCTTCCTCCCACAGAAACCAAGGGGAAAGCGGTTAAAAAAAAAATATATATATCTTCAGCGACTCCTGCCTCCGGACCGCGGCCTCGCTCAGCTGCTGGGTCCTCCTTCCCTGCTTTTTTTTTCCCTTGGATCTAGCTCGATGGTAATCTGAACCCAGAAACATGAGGCTGCGGGGCTTTCTGCTCACTCTGCTGCTCCCGGCCGGCTTCCTGTGGGGGGGCTCATGTGCTCAGCGCCCAGAAATCATCACCCAGGTCTCAAGCGCGGAAGGTAAGCCTGGAATGCTTTCCAGGGTGGTTTTCCCTTCCCGGGCTCGGCAGAGAAGCCTGACTGCTGTTTCCCTCCCGGGCGGATGCCTCTGCTGCTGGCACACCGGAGATTTGTCGGGACGATTGGGCTTGCTGAGGAGAGCGGTGTAGGATTAGAGAGGATCTGCAAGAAGTACCCATTTTCGTGGGTTTTGGCTCTTTTTCCTTGGCTCTGTCTGGTCGGGAGATACCAGTAGCAGTGGGATGTAGGAGAGGGGGAAAACAGCAGATACCAGTCCAGCTTTCTGAACTATTCTGGGCTGGATGCTGGCTCTTAAGGGAAGTTTATGTTATTGCTCTTTCCTAAAATTATATTTTTGGCAGGATCTGTCATAAAATTTTTACTTTCTTATTGCATTAATTGCTAAAATGGTTTCATATTTTTTGAGTGGTTCCTGCATGTTATTTGGTATAATAAGCATTATAGGTCTTGCAAAGATATCCTTTGAATGGAAACAGGGAAGAAAGTAGAGGAAAGTGTTAAATGCCACAAAATTACGTTTTCTGAAAAAGTGATCTTGCTTGCTCTTGATGCCAAGGGGGTTAGGATATGAAAGCGTTCCTCTTAGCCCAGATCTGGGGAGCCTGCTAGGAGGGAAATGGGGTGGGCAGTGCAGGAAGCCGGGGAGGGGGAGGCGATGCAGCCGGACCGGCGGCCAATTCCTGCCTCTCCACTTCTTCCCAGACTGCCCTGTGGACCTGTTCTTCGTCCTGGACACCTCGGAGAGCGTTGCCCTGAGGGTGAAGCCCTTTGGGGACCTGGTTACCCAAGTGAAAGATTTCACCAACCGGTTCATTGATAAGCTGACCCAGAGGTACATTCTCCGGGGATTTATCCGGGCTGCCTTGGGGACGGAGCCTGCTGCCGGGTGGGATGATGAGATTCCCCCAGCGTGTCTGCCCGCAGAAGGAGAAAAGGAAAGCAAGGGATGCTGGGGAGGGGGATGGGAATCTCTCCTCCCTCTCCCAGTCCTCGGCTGCTGTGTTTTGGCTCCGTCTGTGCGGACAGCAGCAGCGTGGCTTTAGCAGGGCTGCTTGCACCCGCCCTCGGGAAAGGCAGGAATTGCTCCAGCGGCGAACAGGGCAGCCCGAGCCCAGCACCTCCGGGTGGCTGTTTGGTTGTTGTGCAGTGCCAAAGAGATGCTGGTCCCTGTGCTCAGGCCTAGGACCACCCAGGTGTGTGGGTGACAGCAGACACCTGCGGGGTTAAACCCAGCACTCACAGGCACCCTGCGGAGCAAACCCTCCTTTGCCACTGGCGCAGCCCTGCTTTGGGTGCCCCCGACCCACCCCATTCCCCAGCCCTTTGTCTGCCTCCTCCTCACCCAACTCTGCACCACCAACCCTGGTCTGATCCTGGATGACCCTGGCATCCCTGGGGAGGCCACCCGGGGATGCCCAGGAGCACCAAAGCTCGTGGATCCCAGAGAGGGTGGTGCTGGACTTGACCACAGGCAGGAGATCCAGGGGTGCACAGGAGCAACACAAGTCCTGGAGGCATGTGGGTCTTGCTGAGCTCCTCAGGGCAGCAGGAGATGTGTGCTGGTGCCCAGAGGGGCACTGTGGGGATGTCCCAGTGCTGCATTAGCTGGAAGGGCAATGCCCTATCTCAGGACAGGTAGGAGAGGGTTAACAACTCACCTGTCCATTGCCCAGGCAGGAGAGGTGTCTCACAAGGCTTTGAGTGACCAGGAGCCTCGTGCTTGGGAACAACTTGCCAGGCCTCCATTAGTGCAGCATCACTCTCCCCCGTGCAAAGCTCTGGGCTCAGTCCTGCAGTGGGATGGATGGAACAGCAGTGGACAAGGTTGGGGGTGGCTTTGGGACAGCTCCTGCTGGGCAGAGAGTAGATGTGCAACACCACTCCTTTGGGACTGGCCCCTGCTTACTGAAAAAAGAAATCGTATCCCTTTGGGATTGTTCCCTATATCCTGAAAAGACCTTTTTTTTGGGGCAGTGGCCAAAGCACAGGTGATGATGCTTCTGTCCCAGGGAGTCACAGGTGCTGGATGTGTCAGTGCACAGGACAGGGCTGCAACACACACATACTCATCCTTCCCCAAGCCAGAGCATCCTTCCAAGGGGGGCTTCCCTCTCTGATTTTAACACATCTGGCAGTGGAAAGCCTCTTTGCAGGGTGTTTCAGTGGTTACTTGCCTTGCACCCACACACACACACCACCCCCTGTCTGTCTGGCTCAGCCCCTCCTGCCCAGCTCCAGCCCCTGGCACCTCTTCCAGAAGCCTCTCTGCCAAGCTGTTTGATCCCTGCAGGTGCCCACCCACTGCATCGCTTTGCCCTTCCACCCGCGGGACGAGCTGCCCTGGGGTGGGCATGGGAAGCACATCCCAGCTTTGCAGGAGAGCGGGGAGCCCTGGCAGACCCCTGTTCTGCAGAGGGTTTGCATTTCCTCTGCTGCTGCAAGCGAAGAGAACCCCGTGTCCCGCTGCAGGTACTACCGCTGCGACCGCAACCTGGTGTGGAACGCGGGGGCGCTGCACTACAGCGACGAGGTGGTGCTGATCAAGAGCCTGACGCCGATGCCCAGCGGGCAGAGCGAGCTGAAGAACCGCGTGTCGGCCATCAACTACATCGGCAAGGGCACCTACACCGACTGCGCCATAAAGCGCGGCATCGAGGAGCTGCTCATCGGGTCAGGCAGCGGGGCCGCGGCGGGACGGGGCCGGCGTGGCTCTTGTGGGTGGAGGGTGGGAGCTTCTGGGGTTGGGACGCCCCCGTGCATTGTGCAGAGCTGCCCCTAGGATGGGGAAAGAGGTGGCAAGTTGCTCCAGCTTTGCTGGGATGAAGCACTCCCCGACTGCAGGCTGGGGCACTGTGTTAGGCGAGCGTCCCCAGGTATCCAAACCTCTCCAGCTAAGTCCTTTCAACATTAAATCCTGTGTTTAAACACCCCTCCAGCGGTTCCCATCACAAGGAGAATAAATACCTGATTGTGGTGACTGATGGACATCCCTTGGAAGGTTACAAGGAGCCCTGTGGAGGCCTGGACGATGCTGCCAATGAAGCCAAACTCCTGGGGATCAAAGTCTTCTCTGTTGCCATCTCCCCCAACCACTTGGTAGGTGTTATAGGTGTGTCCCGATAATTGACTGGACACAAGCCCAATTAAAATAACATTGGAATTTATTAAGCAAGCAACAGTAAGCAAAACAGCGCTGGGCAGCCGGGGGATCTCCTGTCCCACCAGGCTCACACCCTACCACCGAGAGTCTCTGCTTTTTATACTTTGCAGCTTCCTGTGACACGTCTCTCTTTTCTGTTTCTTTTGTGTTTGTGCAAAGTGTTGCTGGAGGGGTCTTTATCGCTTCCCGGTAGTGGTGGTCGTGAGAATGGAGTCTTATAGCTGATCCCTGCAAAAACTGGTTACTCAGCTTTTTAGTTCTGCTTATCTTTTGCTTACTTTGCCGGATGTTTGAAGAAATAGTCTTGATGAGATCACAAGGCGCTTCCGTAGCATGGTTTAGTGAACAATTTCTGATGGTAATTTATTACAGTAGGGACCACAAAGCAGGGATGCTCCCGGCAGGGGTCCCCGGTGGGACCACGGGAGCCCCAGTGTGACAAAGGAAGGGCACTCAGAGCCTGCTCAGGTGGCCTCAGGTCTCACTGTGCCCTCCCCACGCCCAGGACCAGCGGCTGAACATCATCGCCACGGACCACGCCTACCGCCGCAACTTCACCGCCACCAGCCTGAAGCCCACGCGGGAGATTGACGTGGAGGAGACCATCGACACCATCATCGACATGATCGTGAGCACTGCCCACCCTCTCCCCAGTCTGCCCCCTCCCCAGGCCCCCCTGGTCCCTCTCAAACTCTTCTCTTTGTTTTCTTGTCTTGCAGAAACTGAACACGGAGCAATCGGTGAGTGTCCCCCTGCGGCTGAGCCTGTCCCCTGTGGGCGACCTGTGGCTAAGGGGCACTTGGTGGCACAGCCCTGCCCTGCAACCCCTGTCAACCTAGGAAGCACCCCCCCAATCAGGGTGCAGCCTGACCCTGCTGTTGCCCCCTCCTCTAACGCTGTTCCCTCCTTCCCTCTGTGCAGTGCTGCTCCTTCGAGTGCCAGGTGAGTCAGACTTTTGAGAGCCCTGTCCCCCTTCCCTCTTATCCCCGTGGTCCCAGGCTGTGCCTCAGGCTGGTCTAACCCACACCTCTCTCCTGCAGCCTCCCCGAGGGCCCCCCGGACCTCCTGGTGACCCTGGCCATGAGGTGAGGGACTGATTGTGGCTGTGCTATGGGACTGGGGCGGTGGGATGGGCTCACTGGGGATGTTCAGAGACCTGGAATCATTATCATAGAACCATGAAGGTTGGAAAAGGCCTCCAAGGTCACCTGTGGGGCGTGGACCCATACCATGCTCCCATGTAGCCAGCACCATCTGTTCCCTGTATCCATGGAACATTTCTGCTCCCATCCTCCCTGCTCTTCTTTCCACAGGTCATCGTTCTATTCCTGGGGATGATGAACTAACTGTCTTTCTGTCCTGTATTGCAGGGAGAACGAGGCAAGCCAGGTCTTCCCGGACAGAAAGGAGAGGCTGGAGACCCAGTAAGTGAAGGAGCAGCCCTGGTGACTGCACAGGGGCTGGTTTTTGGCTGCTTCTGGCCAGACCTCTCGGGCGCATCCTCACCAGCATCACCCTGTTTCCACGGGGTGTGCAGCCGTGCTGTGCAGTGGGGTGGCTCCTCCTCTTGCTACAAGGTTTCCTTGTTCCTCACCCAAAATAGCAGTCCCTCCTGCAGGACACGTCTCTGACTCATGTGTGCCAGCCCAGGGCTGGACCCTGGGCTCCATCCCACATCTTCTGACACAAGCACAGCAGTGTTACAGGGAAACCTTTGGTAAATAACCTGAGAGCATGAGGAAAGTATTTCCCTCCTCCTCCCTCTTTTATTTTACCAGGCACACTTGTTTTTGGGAGGCACATTTCTCCCACACACGTGAGCGGGCAGTGATCCATCCTGTGTGTTCCCATCTGGAAACCCCATGCCATGCATTTTTCCTTCCCAAGGGTTTTCTGCCCTTCGCTTTCATCCCAAATGATGTGTCCCCAAGCACCCAGTTTCCCTCACCTCCTTGAAGAGCTGGAGATAGTGGAGGTGAAGGCAGGGCCTCTTGGTCCTCCACAACAATCCTGTGCTCCCAGACCAGGAAACAAGGAGCAGAGTTATGGGAGAGGCTCCTGTGTGAGAGAATGGCAGCTGAGCCCCCCATTAAGAGTCTGGGGGGATGCTGTCCCATGGTGGCAACTGTGTCTGCCTCTGTAACACCGTGTTTCTGTCCCCAAGGGCAGGCCAGGAGACATGGGACCTGTTGGCTACCAAGGAATGAAGGTACGTGGGACTGCAGGCTCACAGGGGTGGTTCAGAGGTGGGCTTTGTGCTGCAGGTGTTCTCATTCTCCCATTTCTCTTTCTCCTTTCCTCTCTAGGGTGACAAAGGAAGCCGAGGAGAAAAGGTGAGGACTGCAGAGATGGGGGAGATCCCTTGTCCCCATGCATGGTTATCCTGGGCTGGCCCTGCAGCTGTGTGGTGTTGGGGTCTGCCATGTGCCCCGACATCCACCCCTCCTGCTGGCACTGCCTGAGCCAGGAGCGAGGATCCAGGGGGATCCAGTGGTGTGCAGAGGAGTGGTGAATGCTCAGACTGAGCTGCTCTGGGGACTGCACTGAGGTGGGGGGACGGATCTGCTCTGCATGGGCGTCTGACACCTCTCTCCTTCCCTCTGCAGGGCTCAAGAGGAGCCAAAGGAGCCAAGGTCAGACTCTGCTTTTGCACCATTTTTCTGTTTGGTGTTTGGGGGGCATTGGGAATTTGGAAATCACTTTGTGGTCCTTGTGCTCTGTTTCAGGGTGAGAAAGGCAGGCGTGGAATTGATGGCATTGATGGCATGAAGGTAAATCTCTGCTCCAGGGCACTTTGCTGGCCTGAGCACCCTGGCTTTTGCTGCTCCAAAACCATGGTTGGGTCTGGGGATGAAGCCTGTGGGACAGTGGAGTTCCCTCCCTGCAGGACCATGCATCTACCAGCCAGGGATGGAGCTGGAATGTGTCTTCCAGGGGTCTGGGATGATAGATGGGGTCTTCCCGTGAGTGTCACTCACTGGGGACCCCTGCTCTGGCTGCCTGACAGGGTGAAGCTGGATACCCTGGATTACCTGGCTGCAAAGGCTCACCTGGATTTGATGTAAGTACCCTGTGGGTGCCCCTTGCATGCAAGTGAACAGCTCTGCCATGATGGCGTGTGGAAATAGGGAAGTGCTTGGAAATGTGCCATGCTTATCCCAGCCATGGCACCTCGGGGCTGACCCTGGGGCAGTCTGCCTCATCCTTGCCTGGAAGCTGTCCCCAACTGCCCTGGGGTGCAGCTCTGGAAAACATCATCCTGACATTGCATTTCCCCAGTTTCCCTGCTTTTTCCATGCTCTGGGTATGACACATTTGTGGTGGCACCAGTGTCACTGTGCTCCAGCCACCACAGCCCACACCACCTTCTCTGCCATTTTCCTCTGAGCTTCAGAAGTTTTAGCAGTGTGGGTGCAGCATTGCTTGCACGGCTCCATGGTGCAGCAGTCTCTTCTGGCCATATCCCTCCTGTCCATCCCAGCTGGGAGCCACCTGCTGGGCTGCTGGGATGCTCAGGACATGCCCAGTTTCCTGCAGATGGTGTCACCAGTTCAGGTTTCAGCAATGCTGCCTTTAATTTTAACAGGGAGCTCAAGGCCCGCCTGGGCCGAAGGGAGATCCTGGTGCTTTTGGACCCAAGGGAGCAAAGGTGAGTTGCTCTGCCCAGCCTCACACAGAGGAGGGATGCTGGGACCCCTTTTCTGCAGGTGGAAATTCCTTGCACTGCTTGGGGCAAGCCTATCACAGAATCAGAATGGTTTGGACGGGAAGGGACCACCTCATTCCACCCCCTGCCATGGGCAGGGACACCTTCCACTAGACCAGGCTGCTCCAAGCCCTTTCCAACCTGGCCTCTTCACTAAAGGATGGCTCTCATCACCCACAGTGTGCCCAAGGTTCATGGGTGCCCAGAAGCCTGGCACACAGCATCCCTGAGATATCAGGGAAGTGCTGTGAAAAGGTGGCTTTCACTGGGAGTGGAGTAGGGAGGAATCTGCTGGGATGGGGAGACAGCACAACCCTGAGAGAGGCTTGGGGTGCACTGTGGCTCCTCCTGGTAGCCTCTGTGCTGTGGGAGCTGAAATCCCTGCTGGGTGTAGTCTTGACGATGCCTTGTGTCCTTGTGAAGGGGGAGCCTGGGAATGACGGCAAGCCTGGCCGGCAGGGGATTCCTGGCAACCCTGGAGAGAAGGTGGGTGAAGAGCACCCTTGGGTGAACATCCTCTGCTCTCTGTGAGAGGACCCCTGCTCCAGCCTGGGCTTTGAAGCAGAGCTTGAACAAAGCTCTTCAAGTGTGCAGGGCTTTGCTCCAGAACTGTCTGACTTCTCGTTTGCCTCCCTGTGCCTTGCAGGGCGCTCCTGGGAACCGGGGTGAGCCTGGACCAGCAGGAGAGACTGGTGACGAGGTGAGTTCTCTACCTGTGATGCCCCTGTGTGTGCTTGCTGGCCACCCCCACCCCCTGACCACCCCTCTTGCTTCTCCACAGGGTGCTCTAGGCGAGGATGGTCCTCCTGGAGAACGGGTAAGTCAGAGCACCTCTGCCCAGGGCAGGGGCTGCTGCCCTCTGGAAGAGGAGGAGAGGGCTTGGGGCTGAGCCTGCTCAGAGGTGGGCAGTGAGGGAGGGGTTTGCCCTGCTGAGAGCAGGCCCTGACTTTGTGATGCCACCCTTTCTTTGCAGGGCAGCAATGGAGAGAGAGGACCCCCGGGCTCGCCGGGTGACCGTGGGCCCAGAGGACAGCCGGTAACTGCACCCACAGGGCAGCTCTCAGCATCTGCTGCCAAGCAGGGTGATGCCTGCAAGCCAGGGGCTGAGAAAGAGGTGTCCAGGGGCTAACTCCACCAGCCTGTGGGCCAGCAGGCAAGCTCAGTGCCTTGACCTGCCAATTTGGGGGGGACCTGCTGTTGTCCCCCAGAAATTGCCCCCTTTATGCCAGCAGGTAATCACCAAACAGCCAAAATCCAGAGGAAAGCATGCCCAGCAAGCCAAGAGCAGGTGAACAGCTGGAAAAGTTAACGGAGAGGAAAGAGTCAAGGTGTCCTCCTCTGGGTGCTCAGGGGCTGCTTGGGCTACCAGTGGCTCAGGCAGGAGGGCACAGGTACAGTCAGCAGCAGGGCAGCATGAGTGGGTGTGGATGGAAGGGGGAACCCTCTTCCCTCCCCTTTTGAGTGGGAGTCACTAGGAAAGTATGTCTCCAGCCTGCTGGGGTGAGTCATCGAGTGTGATTGTGGGAGGCACAGGCAGGAACTCTCAGCAGGCCAGGACAAACATGTGGCAAGCGACAGACAGACGTGTCACACGTCACAGGGAGGGGCAAGGGGTGCTCTGTGCGGGGCAGGGGTGGTGGGAGCCAGGGCATTCCACAGCAGCATCCCATATCCCCATCCACCTTTGCACCCTGTTCCTGCAGTGAGGACAGCCAGGACCCAGCACCAGCCTGGAGGGAGGCAGGTCTGCCTTGGGGAGGGGGCAGCTCTGGCAAGGGGCTTCTGGCAGCCTCCCCGTTCCTGTTTACTGCTCAGGGAGCGTCAGTGCTGCCATGCGGGGTGCGCGGGGCAAACGCAGGGGAGAGGAAGGCGCGCCAGTGTCCCGCAGTTAAGTTGTTCAGCAGATGATGGGCTGCTTCCTTCCAACTTGGAGTCCAAGCACGAGGCTGTGTAACCTCGCCAGAAACGTCTCGGGGCCGTTTGGAAGTCGTGTTTTATATTTGCTGTTTGGCACATGCGTCTGGACGCTTCTAGGCTGCAAACAACAGCTTTAGGTCACCAACCTCTCAACCGCTTCCCTCAAATTCCCCTCTCCTCTGCCTCTCCTCTTGACTTGCTCATTCCTGGCCGTGTGTCTGGATGGGGAAGGTGCTGCAGAGCCAGCCTGGGTTTGACAGGCACACTTGCCCTGCTGGGATGCAGCTCTGCTGGATTGGTGGAAGGCTGTTCAGTGAAAGAGGACTGAGCCGTGTCTATGGTGTATTTCCTTCTGCTGGAACTGTTGGGGTGCAAAATCACTGACACTCAGGTGTTCTGCACCCTCCTGGGCTGTCAGTTCTCTGCAAACAGCCCTGGCTCCGGGTTCTGAGTGTCAGCAAAGGAGAGGGGAGAACATTGGCACTGAGAGGTGAGAATGTCTCTCTCCTCATCTGTGGCTCATTCCCATGGAAATCCCCTTAGCTCCATAGTGATGGCAGGCTGGAGGAAGGATGCAGCTATCCTGGAAGCTGTGTTCCTCTCCATGCAGATTGCCCAGGGCAGGAACTGCTCTAGAAGAGCAGCCATGGGTGCAGAGTGTGGCTGGTTTGGGTCCAGGGCCAGGTCTGTGTATCTGCAGAAGAATAATCTCTCCACACTTCTGCTTTTCTGGCACAAAATGGGCTGAAAAGTGTCCTCTAGATGAAGCTTCACAAGGCCTTCCTCTTAGGGCTATCTTCTTGGATCCAAGGTGGCCACACTACCCTGTCTTTATCTCCCTCCACCTCTGACAGTTCCCTACTCAATTCCTGAATCTGCCTCAAACCCCTGCCTGTTTGGATGCCTGCATTTCCATCCCACTGTGGGTGCTGCACCCCTGCTCCCCATTGCACACAGGTCCCTCTGCACCCAGGCCTGCTCCTCTTTGTGCTTCTCATGCCCTCTGTGTGTGTTTTCAGGGAGAGCCTGGACCACCTGGTGACCAAGGACGGGAAGGACCCCTCGGACCACCTGGTGACCAGGTAAGAGCTTGGTCTAACCTTCTGGATCCCAGATGGAAGTGGTTGGGATGCCAGGGAGAGTGGGATAGGACAGCATCTTGGGGTGGCTTCTCCAGACAGGGAAGCAAAGCTGGTGAAGAAGGGCAGGGATTTTTATGAGAACCCAGGATATGAACAAGGCCAAAAAAATGGAGACTTGGCTGCTGGGCTGTGGGCAGAACAACCTGCACACCATTTCCCAATCCCATGGAAACTGATGTCAACACATATGACAGAACTGCAAAGTGGCAAGCTGCAGCCACACACAAAATGTTCAGGCCTGGGGCCAGAAACTGCTCATCTCAGTCAGGGGTGTCAGTGAAACATCTTGTGTCGGTGAGGACATCCTGATGTGGCCCCAGAGGTATCCCTGACACCCTTGGCATTCTGCAGAGACAGCTTCTCCCAGAGAGGCTCTCCCATTCCTCAAGTCTGCTGGCTGCAAGGTGTGGCCCTCCTGCTCTGGGGTCTGCCTGTGCCTTGTGTGCCTCAAGGAATGGATCTCAGACCACACGGACTTGCTGGAGAGCAAGGTGGGCCACCTGCAGCCTGAGGAAGGCTTCTGTCCCCTGCACTCTTGAAGGCTCCTTCTTCGCAGCTGATAACTTGGGCTCTGGAGGTGTTGCTGGGTCAATCCTTCACAGCCATGGCACTGATTCCTATCAGGATCTTTGCACGTGACCAAGCACGCTTTGACATCACCCTTGGACTGGGCTCTGTAGGACAATGTCCCTTCTGCCCACACCATCGGAGTTTTGATGGATCCCAAGATGGAGGAATGTAACAAGATAAACACTCCCACACTGACAGAGCAGGGTTCCCATGAGAGGTGAAGCATGGAGGCCAGTGTGCAAACAGATGTGAGACAGCTTTTAAACTCCTTTCTGCTTGGCCAAGTGTTGGAGAGCCCTTGGAGAAGATCTGGAGTGGAGAACAGCTGTGAAGGGGTGGCTGTTGCATTCACATTGTCCCCAGCATGGGTGACCCCCACACCAGACCTGCACTGTGCCACAGCCTGGAGAAGGGCCATGCTTGTGCCAGGCTTGTGCTTGCCTGGAGCTGGAATTCCCTTGAACCTGCCTCATGCTAGTGAAGAGCACCAAATCCCCACAGGAGGATTGTCCAGGTCCTACTGTTCTGATATTGTCCAGATCCTGCAGTGGAGCTGAGATCCTGACGTGACTGGAGAGTCTGCTTGCTCAGGTGTCTTTTTGGGAGATGGCCCTGGTGGGGAGGCAGCTCTTTGGATGTGTGCATGTAACAATCCACTGATCAGTGCTGCAGGTGGTGCCAGCAAAAGAGGCTGGGGCTGAAGCTGCTCTCTCTGTGGTAGAGGCACATTCCAGGTTCAATGGAAGGAGGAACACCATGCAGAAGACAGAAATTTGCTGCAAGTATAGTGGAGATCCAGGCTGGGATAGATCCTGCTTCCAGACAGCCTTTCCTGATGGGGAGGAAGGGAAGAAAGATTGGTCTCCCTGCTGTCACTGAGCCTGTGGGCCACCAGTTTTGCTTCTCCACCACTGAGCTTGAGTCAAACCCCTGTCAGAGAGGGAAGCATTAAACAGCAGCTCCGGTGCCTCCCCAGGCCAGAGGCTGCCCCAGCGCTCCCACCACTCCAGGGAGATTTGAAAAGCAGTTACAAAGTGAGGATGATTTTTCCATGTGCTGAGGAAGAATGCTTATCTTTGGCCAAATTAAAAAGAAATGCGTAATTAAGTTTGGGTAAGAGTGGGACCTTGGCAAACACAAGTATTTTTCAAGCCGTGTTATCAGCAAGCTCTGGAACCTTGGAGTGTGTTTCTCTTGGCAAGGGGGAAATGCTCCTGCTAACCTCTGACTCCCTTTCAGCCTCTTTCTATCTGAGAGAAGCTAAAGGACAGCACGCTCTTTCCCTGAGCCTCGTGGACAGGTGTGGTGGTCCTTCCCTATCCCTGGCCATGGTGCCCATCTGTTGATGCAGAGAAGTAGTGGACAAGACTTCCTCACCCAAAACCCTGCCTCATCCATCATAAACTCCTATGGGGCCATGAGGGATTTGCACTGTGCTGCTGCAGTGAGGATGAGAGTGGCCAGCGTGAGCCAAGAGTGCTGTGGCTCCAGCCTTGGCTGGCGTGAATGATCTCAAGTTCCTGTCCTTCCTTCCAAGATTTCTCTCTTCTGGGCTTTTGTGCAGAAATAAGGTCACATGCCTTGGAGCAGTTCAGCACTCTGCACTGTGCAGTTTTAAGATTTCTGCACCCACAAGGACGCCTTTCCTTGGCAGAAGGGTGCCTACAGTATGTACAGATGTTTGGCACCAGCTCTCTGAGTCCCTCTCTCTTCTCCATTGCCTGGGGACTGGCTGCACACCCAGCTCCACACGAAATGCTGCCTGAACATGTGATGTGATGCCAGAGCGTCACTACCCAGTCATTGTCCACCGTCATATCCCACCTCCTGGAAAGCAAACCCTGCAAAGGGCTGTGGGCACTGAGCAGAAAGTGGAGGGGGTCCCTTGAGCGAGCATCTGTGGAGTTCTCAGAGAAGAGAACGCTCCTCCTGCCTCCTCTCCTGTTTCATGCTGTCTCTGGCCAGCCCTGCAGCTGGCGGAGCAAGCGGCCACTGCCCAGATGGGATGTGACAACGTGACAGCCTTGTCTGTTCCAGCTCATGCTGCCAGGGTTCTGCAGCCTCTTGAGGACAGAAACTCCCCACAGCCACCCAGGCTGTGACCCAGACATGTCCAAGCTGTGAGGCATGGGGAGGTTTGTGTCACCTCCAAGGGTGATTGTGCTTGCACCAAGGACCGTCCTCCAGGGGCACCTCTGTCATGGCCAATGAGATGCCACTGTGCCACACAGCTGTGCTTTGATCCTGGAAAGCATCACCCTGTCCTCCCTGGTCCTCTTCCAAACAGGTCCTCTGTTACTGGGGTGAGCTCTGAAGGACAGGGATGGCTCTGGGGGCCTGCCACTGAAAGCATATGATGTTCAGCCCATACCTGTGATGTCACACCTTGGCCCAGAGAGCTTTTGGGTTTGGTTCATGCTCAGCAGGGATCTACCTCCCAGAGGGTTTTGCATAGAAAATGGCATAAGGGAGGAAGGAGGAAAAGGAGGAGCCAGGCACAGCTCCTGAGGCACCTCCCTATCAGTATTAACCCTCATCTGCAGGTCCTTTCTGGGGCTCTCCAAGGTGGAGCTGACTCATCCATGGGCAGCTCCACCCATCAAATCACGAAACAAAGGGACCAGCCCCTCAGGGCAGGAGCAGCAGCAAGAGAAACCCCCTTTGAGAGAGCTCTCTGTCTTCCCTAGGGTGAGCCCGGACCCCCAGGACCCAAAGGCTACAGGGGAGATGACGGCCCCCCCGGCAGTGAGGTCAGTGCTGCTTCACCATTGCTTCTTCTGCAGGGAGGGGATGCAGGGATGAGCAGCAGGTGCTGCCCCTTAGGTCTTTACCCAAATCCCCTGGATACTGGAACCCCATTGAACCTATTGGTACAGGCTCCAGTATTGGCTTCCTGGCAGACACATCCAGGAATTTCCATGGGTCCTTAAGGCCACAGCTGCCTCTTCCCCCACCTCCCACAGATCATTTCTTGGAGAGGTTATAGCCACGCCACAGACCACACAACTTCCCATCATGAGAACTGGGGAGGATGCTCTCTGGGGGCAGCCACCTGAATCTGCCAGCAGGTTTGATCCCCAGGGCAGGGAGAAAATGGAAGCCAAGCACAGCTGTTGGCTTTCATAGAAATCCTAGAACAGTTTGGGACAGATCTTAAAGCTCATCCAGTCCCATGGGCAGGGACACCTTCCACTATCTCGAGTCTCTCCAAGCCCTGTCCAACCTGGCCCAGAACATCTCTAAGGATGGGGCAGCCACAGCCTGTCTGGGCAACCTGTGCCAGGGCCTCCCCAGCCTCTGAGTAAAGAACTTCTTTCTGGCATTAATCTAAATCCTCACATTGCTCCTGTATAAGCAGAACACCTCCATGGTGGGCTCTTGTTGGTAGCAGGTTGCCTCAGAAGTCACTGTCTTCCCAGCTCAGATGATGTTGTGCAATGCTTGACTCCTTCTGCCCTTTCCAGGGCCCAAATGGATTGCCTGGAGCACCTGGGCTGCCTGGGGACCCTGGGCTGATGGGAGAAAAGGTGAGTGGTGCTGGGGAGATACACTGTCTGAGGAGACCAGCATTCTGCTGCCATGCTGAGGGACCTGCATTTCTTTGTCTCATCTATGTCTGCCTTCCTTTCCAGGGGGAGGATGGTCCTCCTGGGAATGGCACAATTGGATTCACAGGTGCCCCAGTAAGTCTTTTGTGCTGCCCTGAAACTGCAATACCATTATGCCTACTTGTCCAACCTAACACGCTTCCTTTTCTCCATCCCCAGGGGCAGCCAGGAGACAGAGGCAACCCTGGCATTAACGTAAGTGTGCCGCTTCCTCGGCCACATGGGATTTGCCCTTGGTGGTGGTTTGGCCCTTGGAGCTTCTCTGTCAGCTGTGTGGTGGAATGGGCTACCTGAAGCAACCTGCTCCTCCAAAACCCTCTTTTCCCTCTGCCCACCTCTCTCTGCAGTGGGTACTTCCAGTGGAAGCGTCCTGCAGTGGCTGTAACACCCAAGGGCAGCAGCTTGGGCTGGGTACTCTCTGAAGCAGTCCCAGAGCCGGAGTTGGGGGTTGGGAGTGTCACCCAGGGGAGCTGGGTGATGCTGTGCTGGGGGCTTGGTATAGTGATGGGTTAATGGTTGGATTCACTCTTGGAGGTTTTTTTCCAACCTAAACCATTCTGTGATTTTGTAGCAGTGAAAGCCACCTAGGAAGTTCTCCTCATCAAGAGCACTAAAATCTGGTGCTGGGGAGCCTATATGCTGCTCTCCACCCCTGTCCCAAGACAGCTTTCACAAGGTCACCACATGCCAGCACCAACTTCACCACGCTAACCACAGCCAGTCCCGCAGCAGTCTCATCCATACTGTTTTTCAGGGAACAAAAGGCTACGTTGGACCTAAAGGTGATGAAGGGGAAGCTGGTGACCCTGGCAATGATGTGAGTAACTTGTGCAATGCTGAATCCTCTTTTCCTGTGAGCACGGTGCAGGAGCCTTGGGCCACGATGGACCAGAGCCCATCAGACTTTGTAAATCTTCAGCCTTTTGCCTCTGAGCAGTGACTGATGGGTAACAAACCTCCTCCACATTAATTGGGCTGAGGTGGGCATCACCTCTGCAAGGCTTTGTATGCTTCCAGGTGGCCCTGATGGTGATGGCACTGGTGATCTGAGCTTTATCGCTGCCCCATGGAGGGACATTTCCTCAGTGTCCCTTCCAAGTCCTCGTTTAGTTTAGTCCTCAGCAACCTCAGATAACACTTCAGTGGTGAAGCAGGGCTCATCAGACATCTGGAGGGAGAGATGCTGACCCGTGGCACACACAGATTTGTGAGTTTTTGCTTTGTTTTCATTCCAGAACCTGACTCCTGGGCCCAGCGGCATCAAAGGAGCAAAGGGCCACAGGGGACGTGAAGGTCCCCCGGTGAGTAAGGTCCCTGGCAGGGTAGGCCCCAGTGGCATGCATCCCACCATCCCTCCACCCCTCCATCCATCCCTCCATGCTCTGGGTGTTCTGGGAGCAACACCAAGCCATGCACACATTGTGTGTGCTCGTTGCCCTCCCACCTGGGTGTACATGGCCCATGTGGAAGTGGGTCTCCTCCTTCCACCTCCATGTAGCACCAGGCCATCATGCAAACAAGCAGATGTCCCTGCTCCAAGCCCAGTGCAGGGGCCAGCAACTGGGAAGCCAAGAGGCTTTTCATGACTCTGCATTGCTTGGCAATCATTAGAGTACATCACAGATAGGACTGACTATTCCTGTAACTCCTCTGTGCTTCTGTTTGACAGGGACCACCAGGACCCGTGGGGCCTCCAGGACCAGATGTGAGTGGGACAGGGTTGGGGTGCTGCTTGCTGGCCTGCTCTGTGCATTGCTTTAATCAAACATTTCTTTTCCTCTGTTTTCAGGAATGTGAAATCTTGGACATCATCATGAAGATGTGCTGTGAGTATTCCTGCCCCTCTCCTCCCACCCTGCTCAGTGCCTTGATAAATAGGAAGCAGCTGAATTTTCCCTGTCTCCAGGCAGGGGAATGTTGTCCATGGGCATGTCTTCCCTTTCATGAGCCACAATTAAGTCCCCTTGATGCAGGGACCTCCAACTCCATCTCTAGAGCAGCTCAAACAACTGTGTCTCACTTGTACGTGGCACAAACTTTTTGTCTGTGGCTCTGTACAGGGAAAAAATGAGCAAAGTTGTGTAAAAATCCTTGAGTGGCCCATTTTGAGATGTTCTCTTTTTTTTTCCTAAATATCATGGTCTAGTATTCCCCCTGGGGAAAGGGGGCCTGGTTTGGGGTGTCCTGCCATGGGGAGAAGCAGTACATATGTCCTACAGAAGATTTCTGGCCCATGGCCGGTAATGAAGTGCTGGAAGGACACAGGGTACTTGGGGAACTGACTCTGAGCTCTGTTCTCTGGTGACTTATTTAGCTTTTATTTTTATTTAAATAAGAACACATCACAGCATGTGCAGAAGCAGAGCTCTGCTGTGTGTGGTGCTCCAGGTCAGGGCATCCCAACCAGAAATGGGAGAGAATCTGGGTATTTCAAGTGGGAGAGAAACCTCCACGAGCTTGGATTGTCCAGGCCAGGTATCTGTGGGTTTGCAGAGACACAAACCTGCAGTCTGCATTAGGGTGCGAAAAACCCTTTTGTCAAGCATTTTAATGTTCTCTCTTTCTCTCCCTTTTCCTCTAGCTTGCTGTGGTGAGTGTTACTTGGCAAAGTTGGTCTGCAAACATTTGCTAGTCCTTCTCCTTCCTTGCACCCCTCCCTTTCCCTGCTCCTTGTCTTCTGCTATGGAGATGTAGTGAGAGCCCGTGAGGGAGAACCAGGCATGAGCCAGGCAGAGGAGGGCAGGAAGCAATTCCTGAGCGGATTACAGGCTGATGTGGCTGAGTCCTACAACTGGAAAATGGTTGTCAAGGTGCCCAGTGCCAGCAGGGTGGATTTTCTCCACCCTTTTTGCAGTTGGGATGTCTGTTCTGGGCACACTGGGGATCTAGCTCTGTCCTTTTCCTTCCAAATCCTGTGCTGGTTAGCAGAGGAATGTGCTGGGCTTTATTCCCTGATGCTGCCCTGATGGGTTGGGTTTGCAGTCCAAAAGCTTGAAGGGACAGCCAAGGGCACATGATGTTCTTCAGCTATGAGAAAGAGGGGAGCAAGCTGAGTCAGCCTTCTCCAGCCCACCAGTTGTCACCTCTGTCCTGCTGGGCTGGGTGAATGGAAGGAGTGAGAAGGCTTATGAGGAAATGGGTTATGGAATAATTACTGTGTGGTTTAAGGGTACTCACAGCCTGGAAATGCCCCATGTCCTATTAGGGAGCAAATACGCATGGAACAATTTGTAAACTGGCTCTCAGGTCTCCTGTGTAGCTATTTTTCTGCATTGTTTTGCACCATGCTTTGGGGGTGGATGGGGCATCAGCACCCAGCTGGGCAGGGCTGCAGCAGGCCTCAGCTGCCTCCTTGGGGAATGCCTCCCTGCAAAATATGTCCCTCTGCTCCTGTGCCTTGCTCCAGAGTGCACCTGTGGTCCTGTCGACCTCCTGTTTGTGTTGGACAGCTCGGAGAGCATCGGCCTGCAGAACTTCCAGATTGCCAAGGACTTCATCATCAAAGTGATCGACCGCCTGAGCAAGGACGAGCGGGTCAAGGTGAGATTCCCACAGCGTGCTGTGAAGTCCTGGTGGGCTCTAGCTTGTTTTTCACTGCAAGCAGGAAAATGGCGAGGTGCCTCCACTCCAAAAAGCCTCCACCAGGGCTGGCTTCAAGGTAGGAAGACCTTCAAGCTAGGTCTTCCCAAATTCATAAAGTGATGGAGATTAGACAGCAGTTTGTCATCCCAAAGTAGACATTCCACCCTTTCTGGGCAAAGAGACTGTTTCCTCCACATCCCAGAGCAGATGGCTCATTGAGCATTTAATCAGCCTGATCAATCAGTGTCTCTCCCCTGCTCTGATGAGCCTTTCAGGTGTCTGGAGTGTGTTGGAAGTTTCTGATGTCCAGCCCCCACGCTTGGATTTAGGTCACCAGTTAAGCACTGTACTAAAAATGACCCTCGCAGCCCAAACCCAGCAATACTGTTCCCATAGCAAATCTTTCAGTTTGAAGAGGGACACAAATGCTTGCTCTCCTTCCTGACTCCCCTCTGGTAACCTGCTGTATGTTTTGTTTTACCTCTGTGATTTGAAGGGCTGCTGGGAATCCAGACTTTCCTGAAGGTACAACCAGCCACATCTAAAGCACATAATCTGCTGTTGAATACTTGTGTGGTGGGCATACATGGCGTTTTTTGGATGGCAAAGAGCCAGTAATAAGCAGGAAATGTAGGGCTTGGTAGCAAAACCACCGTGTTGGAAGAAAACCAGGAGTCTTGAAAACAGATCTTCTCATGGAACCATAGAATCCCCTGAGCTGGAAGGGACCCAAGGATTGAGTCCAGCTCCTGACTGCACACAGTACAATTCGAAGAATTCCACTGTGTGCCTGAGAGTCCCATGATTGCTGTTGAGACCAGTGAGCTGTGAGATCTAGGTTTGGGTCTCCTTTTACTTGCTGTCTCACCAAATTGGTCCCAATGTGCATCCACTCCTGGTGGGGCTCTGCCTGCTCAGAATAAGGCAGAAGAGAAACATCAGGGCCTGCCATGAAGGCTTTCGGGAGAAACCATCAGCAGGATTCTGAGCCTCTGGGTTCCCCTGAGGTATCTGCTCCTAACTGGTTTCTGTTCTGTCCCACAGTTTGAGGCTGGGGAGTCCCGTGTGGGCGTTGTGCAGTACAGCCATGACAACACACAGGAGCTGGTGGCCATGGGGGATGCCAACATCGACAACATCGGGGCGCTCAAGCAGTGAGTCTGTGGGGTCTGTGAGTCAGGGACACCTACTCACCCCCCATCCTCCATCTCCAGGCCAGCAGCTGCTGCAGCTGCAACAATCTAAATGTCCTTTAGTGGCTGGTGGCAGCATAAGTGGTGCTGAGACTAAACTAAGGAGCTTGCCAGTTTTCCATCCAAATCCCTATGCAGAGGTGTCTCCCTGGTCACAAGCCGTGTTCATGGCCCTTTTCCATGGGAAACCAAAGTCACCTCCCCAGGTTCCCGATCTCAGTTTGTAGGAGGCCTTTGGCACTACAAGGGCAGCCCAGCTTCCAACTGGTGGCAGCTTGCATCTGGGAGAAATCCTCATCCGTTCGGAATTTTAGAGGAATTTCAGCAGGCAGAAGCCCCAGTGGCAGGCAGACAGCATTAGACACGAAGGGTGGCCCTTTTCCCTGGGAAACCAAAGTCTCCTCCCCAGGTTCCTGAACTCAGTCTGTAGCTGGCAGGCTCACTGGTGTCTGTCCTTGCAGGGCAGTCAAGAACCTGCAGTGGATCGCTGGGGGCACCTACACCGGGGAGGCCCTGCAGTTCACCAAGGACAACCTGCTGCGGAGGTTCACCTCCGACAAGCGCGTGGCCATCGTCATCACGGACGGGCGCTCCGACACCCTGCGGGACCCCACCCCGCTCAACTCCCTCTGCGATGTCACCCCGGTAAGGGCACGGGGGGGACACCCCTGTGCAGCCTCTCTGGGTGTCCCCACGTCCTTGCTACACAAGGCTAGGGAGGGTGACACATGGAAAAACTCTAAAACTCAGAGTTTTCAAGCCGGTATGTAGTTTATTCAGCGCTGCGCGAGGCGATAGCTCCCAAAGGCACGCGCAGCCCCTCGGGTCACCCATGTTTTCTTTTAACCTCTAGAATGTTACATATGCACCAAGTTTCGCAATGCACTTATGCATATTCATTTCTTGGCTCTTCCCCTCTTTGCGTAGTATGTCTCTGGTGGTCGTCTTGGGGGTCTCAGGGATGAAGAAAAGAGTCCTCCTCTTGAAATGAACTTCTGGCCCCACTGCCTTGCGCATGCTCACTGATCTTCCAGTCATAGTCCAAGCTATGAGATCAGTTTTATCTGGTCCTGGGGCCTGAGGAGCCTCGTTATCTCAGTGTCTCTGGTAGCCTTGTATTCTTGCCTCCTGTTTTGGTACACATCTTTCCCCTTGTCAGGCATCCTTGCATCCCTCCTTATTGTTCTCGCACAGTCCTGTCTCTTCCCGCTCTTAGGCAACTAGTACAGTACAAAGTGCAGCAGGTATTAAGCAATACCCACCATCTGGATGCCTATTCCTAATAAATATCTTCTAATTCCTATGATTAATATCCTCTAGTTTCCAGTCTCATGTTTCACGGGAGACAGAGCTGTCACTAGAAGCACTTTCACCAAGTGGCAGGCATACACAGTAATGAATGCATTAGGTGATGAATGCGCCCAGTGATGGACCCGAACTTCCCCACAGGTGGTTTCCCTTGGGATTGGTGACATTTTCCGGAACCCTCCAAATCCAGATCACCTGAATGACATCGCTTGTTTAAGCAGACCAACCAGGCCGGGACTGTCCATTCAAAGGGACAACTATGCTGAGCTCCTGGATGACACCTTCTTGCAGAACATCACCTCATACGTCTGCCAAGGTGGGTGAAAGGCAGTGGCTGGAGGCAACGGGAAAAGTGGCCAGGGATGCAGGACGCCTTCCCTTGTGTCGCCCGGGTCATGCTCTTAAGCAGGTGTGAGGGAAGTGAACAGAGATCAAATTTAGTTAAATAAGGGACAAGGACATCTCGTGTCTCAGAATACTTTGTGATCAGGTCCCCATCCTCACCTGCTGCAGGACATGTCTGTCCACACCATTTTTCATGCACGTTTATAGCCCTTGCACAGGTGGCAAAGGTGGATGTTCACCTTCTGCAGGTGAACTTCTGTCCATTCTGTGGCCCTGTGGGACAAGCGGTTTTCCTGGGTGAGCTGGTGACATTAATCTTTCTTATTTTCTTAACAGAGAAAAAATGTCCTGACTACACCTGCCCAAGTGAGTATTGACTTCTCATGCCACACCAAAGGGCTGTGGGTGCTGTGATGGGGGAAGTGGGAGTTTGTGTTTGTGGGGATGCACGGCTTGGACACCTCTTGCAATGGGGACGCTCCTGGGCTGGAGAGGTGAGCAAGATCTGTCAGACACTCTCAGGGTCTCTTTCACACACACACACCAGCCTAAAACAGCTGGAGAAAATCTTAGGTGGTTGTTTCTCTGGCATCTCAAATCTAGAGAGGAGGCTGTGAAAGATTGTGACCCTCTCAGGTATTAGTAACTGACCTCATTACCTGCTTCCACTATCTAGTGATGGAAGCATGAGCAAAATTAACTCCTTGGGAAGGATATTGGAGAAAGGTGCTAGAAAAGTGAGTACAGGGAGGGTTTAATGGAGTACACTTCCAAGTCAGAAGCATATTCAGTCCTCAGAATTTCCATGGAAAGAAGGGAGGTGAGGAGGATGAAGTGGTTCCCCAGACATGCAAGGAGAGCCACTGTATTTAAACAAGAGTCATTGGATTATCTCAGCCAAATAAACACCTACCTAGCCTATTCTAAACCAAATAAAAGAAGGAATGAACAGGTGAAAGGGTAAGTGTAGGACAGCACTGGGGCAGGGGAAAGAAAGCTAGCATGAGAGGAGAATTTCCGAGTCTGACAAGGCAGGAAGCCTGTGAGACAGCCAGTGACTTCATCGGCTTTCCGTGGAAGAGCCGAAGTGTAACAAGCCCTGGACCTTTCCCCTTGCAGTCACCTTCACTGGGCCAGCAGACATCACGATGCTGGTGGACAGCTCCACCAGCGTGGGGAGCAAGAACTTTGAGACCACCAAGAAGTTTGTGAAGCGGCTGGCGGGGCGGTTCCTGGAGGCCGGCAAGCCGGCTGACGACTCTGTGCGCATCTCGGTGGTGCAGTACAGCGGCCGGAACCAGCAGAAGGTGGAAGCTCAGTTCCAGTACAACTACACGGTCATTGCCAAGGCCATCGACAACATGGAGTTCATGAACGACGCCACAGACGTGAACTCCGCTCTGCAGTTCATCACGGAGCTGTACCGGCGCTCTGCCCGCGCCGTGGCCAAGAAGAGGGTGCTGGTGTTCTCTGACGGGCACTCCCAAGGGATCAGTGCCAGGGCCATTGAGAGGGCTGTGCAGGACGCACAGAAGGCTGACATTGAGATCTATGTGCTGGCAGTGGGCAGCCAAGCCAACGAGCCAAACATCCGTGTCCTGGTCACGGGGAAGAGCGCGGATTACGACGTGGCCTACGGGGAGCGGCACCTTTTCCGCGTGCCCGACTACACCTCTCTGCTGCGTGGTGTCTTCTACCAAACTGTCTCCAGGAAGATAGCTGTTGACTGAGCATCTGGGTGGGGTTTCTGCCAAGGCCATAGCTGCTTCTCACCTAAAAAGGAAAACCAACCAAAGCAAAAAAAAAAAAAAAAATTTAACGGTACTCTTGACCAACCTGAGGAAGTTACATCTATGCAGATAACCATAGTGCCACAGCTGTACATAGTCCCCTCCCTTCTCCCTCTGCTTCATCATCTGTGTCTCTACTCTGTTAGCCTCAAATTCCCTCACTGCCCATGACTGCCCTCCCACCCCACAGTAGGAAAACACAAGCACACCTAGCAATAAGCCATCAAAACACAAATACCAACCTCATCCCACAGTGTTTTTGCCAAGAAAGAATCAGGATGAGGACTTTTGTACCACTAAGATCTAGCCTGGTCTCTTAAGGCTGGTTATGCTCTTTTTAGCTACCTTTTTTCTTGTTGTTGTTCATTTCTTTCTCTCTTTCATACATCAGTTGAGCACTTGCCCAGCTCACGATGATCCTAACTTAATGCTGTGCTTCAAGTGAAATAGTCACACTTCAGCAAGCTTTGAGAGGGGATCATTGTCGCAGCTGGCAAGTTTGGTTCATATCTCCCATGCCTGGGGAGGAGAGAGGGCTGGACTGCACTACCCAAGCTGTGTGCAAGCATCTCTGGCCTCCAGGGCCAGGGGATGGGACACTCACTTCCCAAGGCTGGGGTAGAGGGGAGGTGGAGCATCCCTCAGCACTGATGCTCCCATTCAGGGCAGGGAAGCTGGACACTGACCAAAGGAAAGATGGGCAGCAGCCTTCGGGGAGGGGGAAACCCTAAAAGAAGCTGCATAACTGCACTCCCTCACTTACTGATCTCATGGTCCTACAGTGAAACCAGGAACCTCATGAATAACCTGAAGACTTGTTTCATGGTTCAAGTTCTATTCCAGAAAATCTCTCTGAGCCCAGTTAGTGGGATTTTTAATTTTTTTTTTATTTTAAAAGAGCCGAGCTGACTTATTCCCAGCAAGCTCTCTTGGAGTACTGTTTCTATAGGACCACCTAGGAGTTAGGCACCTGGGCCCTAGGGAAACCCACTAACTGCACTATATATTGAATTAAGGCCTCATCCTCAGCCCAGCGAAGTCAAGGGAAAGGCTGCCATCATCTCCCAAGGTCTTTGACTCACACTCTACAGACATATTGACAAAGGTGCTATCACTTATGTGGGTGATGTGAGCCCTTGGTGTTTACACAGTTGTTTCCGGGACCACAGTGAAAACGTGGTTTGGCTGGGTGAGATTTTGTTTCAGCGCTTCCATTGGTGCTCTTGCTATGAATTCATGCCCTTCGGAGAAACCAACAGCGACTGCCAGGTATCGGCACCCCAAACTCTTTACTTTGTATCCAAAATCCCATTGTACCAGCTAGTTTTATTTTACGCCTGTGTTTTACTGAAATTGTCCACTTTGGAAATTTGTCAATTAAATTGTTTTCCACAGTCTCTTAGAGTGTTTGTCCAACTTGACTTCCTCCCTCCCAGATCTTGATTTTACATCCTAAGATGAAATACTCCCCTGCCCGCCCTCCTGGGCTCCTGTGGCTAGCTGAGTTTCCTTGAGGGGCTTTGGAGGAATATCTCAGGGGACAGGGTAAAAGATTCCAAAAGAGGCTCTCACCCCCTAGAATCAGTCCAAGGCTTTATTCTCTAAGGGTTCCAGGGAAGAGAGAGAGAGAACAAGGAAGAAACAGGACTTTAGCTAGTTTCTGCTCAGGAGAGATAGCTGGACCTGAGCCAATAGGGTCAAAATAGGAAGGAAGGGTCAAACTACATGGTCACAGGCTTTAGGGGGTTCTGGGGGAAAAAACCATTCCCCAGAGGAGTACAACACTAAGAGATCTCTAAAATGTCCTTGGGGAAACTCCTAGGCCCACACCTCTGTGTCCCACAGCTAGCCACAGCTTTTCACTGTGGATTCATGCAAGGTCACTTGTTCCCCAGACAGCGGGGACATTCAACAGGACATTGTCTCATGTCCTCCTCTTAGTCATGCTGCCTCCACCTCTGTGGAGATGCTTGTCGGGCTCCCTGCAGTGCTGGGAACACCCCATTCACAGCTGGAAAGTCTGAGGAGGAGCTCTGGGGCGGCTCTGCGGGTGGCAGCTGTTTGTGCCAGATCTCCTGCACTCCTCTCCATGGAAAGTCAGGAAAAAAAGCCTTCACATTTGCCCTAAGAAAGGCGGTTTTAACAGCTCAAAAGTACCTATTAATGGCTTGCCACAGTCCTTGGCTGGAGTCAGGCGTGGAGGAACATGATAGGGACAAGCCCTTGGGCTACATATTTGTGGCCAGAGATGCCCAGCCCGCAGGATGCCAGGCTGCCAGCACGAAGGGGTGGGACAAGGGGGACTCTGCCCACCCCCTGCTGTATGTCCCCCCTCACATCCCACCTGGGCCATGTCCAATGCAGGGATGCAAAATGCACCCGAGGAGAGATCTCCCTGTCTTTTGGCTGGTTTACAGCTTTTTGCTAAAAAAAAAGTAGGTGGCAGGAAGGGATCTTTCCTGCTTCTGTTCCTTTTCCCCCTCCACTCTGAACCATGCCCTAGCATTTTCCCTCTGCAGAAAGGAAAAGAAGATCCCAAACCAGTGAAAAATGTCAGATCCTGAGCCTCAGTTCTGGAGTGTTTGTCAGTTTTCCCCATCATTTCATCATGTCATTTAGAGAAAAATCTAAATGTTCCCTTTAAATTCCAATTTGCCCAGAAGAAAGCAATTTTAACCAGAACCGGGTGGCAAGCTGGCTTCCCAGGAGACAGGGTCCAGCAGGACTTTTTCAGAAGTGCCCAGCACCTTGTGTTTAGCAGTCTTGCCTTGTCTCTCCCCACTGTTGTGCACTGCTCAGGTAGGACTGTGGAAGTCCTGTCAGGTGTCTGGGACAAAGCTGGCCCCTATATGCTGGGCTTAATTTGTCTTCCATTTCTGGTGATATTCACTCCCCTCTTTTCAATCTCAATTTTTTTGCTTCCATTACAGGGAAGGTCAAAAATGCCTGTGCCTGCAGGCCTGCTTTGTTAAACTTCAGATGTTCTCCAGATGTTCAGCGAGGGGGTTTATGTAACAACAACAGAATTTGGGCCACATTTCTCTGTTTTCCTCTGACTAAATGCTCCTTGTTTGAGGCAATACTGATTCACAGCCCTTCACAGGACGGTAATAGCTGGGGAAGGACTGGATTGCTGAGACCACTTTACTGGTGTGGTAGGACTCCTAAAACACATACCCAAGCTACTCAGGGATAATTTTTGTATTTAAGAGCCTTTCCTGTGCCTACGACTTTCCCAAGGCACAGAGATCCACTCCCTTGCCTCTGCTAGTTGTGACAGCCAAATAACTGAGTTTTCAAACGCCTCCTGCTCCTCTGTGGTTTGGGTCTTGCTTTAGCTCGTATTCCCAAGCATGCTTTAGTTTAAGGTATGCGTTATTTAGTCCAGTTGCATGGCTTTTCCCCTTAGAAGAAGTAACATTTTATAAGGAGAAAGAATCACGGACAAACAGTAGAGGAAAGACTGTAACTTATTAATACAGAAGTATGGGTTTGACACACAGAATTAATTCTCAGCAAACTCGAGGCCATGGAGGAAGACCATTCTCTCCCTGCCTCCAGCACACACTAGCATCATAATCATCCTCCTCCCTCTCCAGGAAAGGATTTAGGAAGCTGATGGCCTCCCATAATGTTGCACGGGATGAAGGAGTATCACCAAAGCATGCTGCAGCTCTGGGAGACTTGCGTGTAACAATTTTAGTTTTTTGCTAATTCCCATCCATAATTAGGTCACTTAGATCCTAGGGTGCCATGTAATAATGGGACTAAATAAGTTGTTATGGTCTGGCTAGGCTGAGAAGACTTCAATTCGACAAACAATTAAATTTTTGTATCTACACTTAACAGTGCCTTCCCTGGTTGTCCATAGCTAAGCCCACAGGCAAACATAGATGCTCTGCCAGGGTCTTGCCCCTCAAAATTTCTCCACATTGTTCAGAGGGAGTTCAGGGTGGATCCACAGTGTCTGTTTTCTATGTTTTTCCACAGAAAATGTATATTGTATCAGCAGAGATTCTGGAGGATATATGGCAGGAGGGGGACTGCAGCCAGGTGGGCCTCACCAGGAAGCTGTGATGTACTTCTGAACACAGTAAAGGTGCACTGCTTTGTTTCTAGTTCCATTTTTTTTTTCCTTGTTTCTTTTCGTTTCTTACAGGTGCGTGCATCCCTGTCACACGTGGAAGCTACAGAGGTGCTCCCAGGAGCACGCTGTGGCAGTGACATGGCCCCTCCACTGAGGATTGGGAATGCATGGAATGATTTATTCCCCCCACAGTATTGCTGCAGCCCTTCCACCTGCTCACAGCCTCAGCGGAGCAGTGCTCCTGGTCCCATCCATCTCTGCAGACACCAGCAGGAAACACTTCTCAGCTTTGTCATCCCTGTGAAAATGTTTAACATCCAAACTCCTGAACCAGACAAGAATGCAGCTGGGGTGTCTCTTCTTGTGGTAATATATTAAAAAGAGAAAATGGAAAGAAATAGCAGAAGCAGGAGGCAAAGCAGACCCTTCCTACCCTTTACCATGTACATCTGGAGATTTTTTTTTTTCCTTTTTTCTTCACTTTCGGTTATGGCGCTTCATAGAATCATTGAATCATAGGACAGTTTGGGTTGGAAAGGACCCTAGAAATTATTTTGTTCCAGACCCCTGCTGTGGGCAAGGACACCTCCTACTTGACCAGGTTGCTCCAAGCCCCACCCAACCTTTTAACACTTCCAGGGATGGGGTGTAAATAACCCTTCTTCCTTGTTCTGGATGCCTCTAGAGGTCTTGGGAGATAAATTTTTTCTTGATCTGAATTTCCTAGAGGGGAAAAACCACACAAGAAACTTTGAGGGCCATCTATTGTTATAACATCATCTGATTTGACTGCACAAAGCTGTAGCAGTCTTGGTAGAGCCACTGAATAAAAACTATTTTTTTTTCCATAGTCTAGTGGCCACGTGAAAGATGCTGCCTCATCAAACTCAGGTTTGTTTAGTCACCAAGAATAAGGCATGAGGAGGTCACTAAGCCCATTTTCTACCTTTATGGTATGTTTTACCCCACACAGAGGTCATGTTCCTCCTTCCCTTGTGGAGTTATTTATCAGCTGAGGTCTCTTACTTGTGTTTCCTTTTTTGTCTTATGACCTGCCACTCAATTCTTGTTTTAGGTAGCCTGCAGGAGCACAACAAGGTCAGGCTATGGCAGAAAGTCCAAAGGCTTGTTCCTTAATATTGAGACTTCTACCTGTCATAAAGGTGGTGTTGGCACATGGCAAAGCTATTCCATGGAGCAGATTAAAAACACAAAGTAGACTTCTGGCAAGAAAAACTTCGAGACAATTTGTTTTGCACTGTTGTCTTGGAGACTGGGAAGGGATTAGGTCACAAATTGTCTGTGCACAGGCAGCAACAATCTTTGAAACAACCTTTGAGGAAGTCAACCTCTGTTTTACATGTGGATCAGTAGAACACAGCTGGAATTATCCTCAAGCTTCTGCCAGCGAGCAGCAAATCATTTTTGAAGCTGAAATCTGACCTGTTATCCGGAAAATATGAGCCTCAGAGAGCTCCCAGTCACAGAGGCGAGCCCAGGAGAGGCTTGACAAGAGGAAATAAATAGCATCCTTCTGCAGAATCAAGCTGAGGAGGAGAGACAGCCTGCCAGACCTTGTGGTGCCCACATCCCTCAGATGTGCCCTTCCTGGAAGAGGTTGGATGAGGCTTGGAGCAACCTGGTCTAGTGGAAGGTGTCCCTGCTTATGTCACGTGAGGTTGGAACAAGATGAGCTTTAAGGTCCCTTGCAATCCAAACCTTGGAGGTAGTCCTTTCTCAGGATCATCCCTGCACCTGCTTCATTTTTTCCTTTCATTGAGGATGCTCCCTGCTGTCTGCCAGGCCAAAAATCACTACAAGTTGGTGGTTTCATTGCTAATCTCTCCTTGCCCTTTGCAGGAGGGGTGATGCTCTTTGATGTCCTTCCTGCTTTCCAGAAACAAGATTTTCCTAGTGTTAGGAGAGAGGGGATTAACTCCTACTGGCATATTAAACCTCAGATGCTGGTGCACAGCAGAAGGGGAATTCTGCCATCTCAGCAATGCTTCTCTTGCAGTCATGCTGCAACCCAGGCATCTCAAGGCCAGCCTTGGCAGCCAAAGTCTTTGCACAGAGGGCAGCCAAGGTTTCTAGACATGTCCTGCATGTAAAAATACATTTTCATTCTATAGAAGTTCCTTTGGTGTCTGCTGCTGCTGCCCCGGGCCCGGCCTGCAGCGGCAGCAGGACAGGCCGCAGACAGAGTGGGCCTAAGGACACCAATTTGGAAGCAGGTGGTAAATATAAAGGACCCAATAATTGATTGCCAATTAGATAAGCCTTTATTAAAGCGAGGAGCCAAAGCAAGCAGCACTGGGAAAGCCAGAGAGCACAAGTCTCAGCTCGTGCTCCACACACAGCTTTCGGAGGTTTTTTTTGTAGTTTCCCATTTTTATAACTTTTTGGTTTACACACACCCCTTGGTCCCTCCTCAATCCATGTTTTCCCATATTTGGTCATAGCTGAGTCTTCCAATTCCGGGAGTCTGGGGTCTCCTGCCCTCTCAGGGTGGTCGGTGGATGAAGTCTCTCCTCTTCCTCACAGCACGTCCATGGGGACTTTCCAGTGTGGTCACCATGGTTTCACCAAATCTCCCGTTTTCTCTCTTTCCTCCTGTCTTATGATACAAAGTTACATTGCATTATCCTGCACCAAGGCCGAGCTCTTTCTAATGTCTTTACTTCTGTGGTTTCTGCAACTGGCAATTATTGCTTAATATCTTCTATATATTTACAATTTCTGCAGTTTGCTTAACAGCCCCTATATATTTATAATTATTAACTATAACATTTAACACAAACTACCTAAAGCATTAATTTAATTTATAACACAGGCTTCCCCTTGAGGCACAGGCCTGGTGTAGTGAGACCCTAAAGATCCTTCAATGTGAGTCTAAGGTTACCTCCTTCAATTTTTCTCTTTCTTTTCTTCTGTCCTCACAACTAAATCCCATTCCCCTCAACTAGCATATTTTGTGTCTTGAGAGAAAGCAAGCAGGGTAGGAATCAGCAGGAATAACCTAAGTGCCCACAGCTTTCAGTGCTCCAAAAGGAGGGGGGATGCGTATATGGTCAGAGGCTGCTTGCTGTTTAATTCCTGGCTTGGCTTTAGAAAGCAGTTCAAACCTTTCACAAACATGGAAATGTTTGTCTGTAACTCCTGAAATCCCTGGAAATCCCTCTCCTGCCCCCAAAGAATCCAAACCCTCAGGAGGCACAACGTGTTTGCTCTTTTACGTGAGTCGTGCTTACTTCTGCATAAACAGGACGTTTGGCCTGGATGATTTCTCTGGATTTCTGATAGCACCACCAGTGGTAAAATTATCCCTGCACACAACATTATGTTTTGGTGAACGTGAGAGCTGAACACAGTCACACACGGTATTTTCCACGGGGCTTGAAGCCCATGAGATTTTTTTAAAGCAGCCTGTAAACCCAGCATGCTGCTTTTCCAAAGCAAGCCTGTCCCAGATAAATCCCAGGCCATGAGCTGCACACTGCAGTTTTTCCTGGCTCCAAGGGCCAGAAGCACTGGGCACGTACTGAACAGGACACAGCCGAGGGCGGCTGGATGAGCCCCATCTGGAGCTCCACAGCTCCTTTGAAAAGTGTGTCAAAAGGGGTCTGGCATGCAGGGGAAATGAGAACATGTGGCAGATTACTGTGCCTGAAAGCAGCCATCCCTCCCCACAGCAGCCTGGGATGTGCCTCGAGGCGCTGCAAGGTCCTGCTGGAAGTGCCACTGACTGCTGGGCAGGAACAGGCTGGCCTTGCACAGATTTCCCTCTGCAGCAGCCCTGGGCCTCACAGCTGCTGGGAAATGTTCAAAGAAGGGACTCCAGCATGGGGAAGGGGAAGGGGAAGGGGAAGGGGAAGGGGAAGGGGAAGGGGAAGGGGAAGGGGAAGGGGAAGCTGACTGAGGAGCATCTGAGGTCACTTGGTTTGTTCAGCTGGAGAAGAGGAGACTGAGGGGACACCTTGCTGGGATCTGCAGCTTCCTTATGAGGGCCAGTAGAGGGGCAGCACTCATCTCTGTGATCAGTGACAGGACTGAGGGGACAGCTGGAGCTGTGTCTGCAGAGGTTTAGGTTGGGTATTAGACAAAGGATCCTCTCCCAGAGGGTACTGGGGCACTGAACAGGCTGCCCAGGGAATGGTCACAGCCCCAAGGCTGCCAGAGCTCCCAGAGTGTTTGGACAATGCTCTCAGGCACAGGGTGAGATTGTTGGGGTGTCTGTGCAGGGCCAGGGGTTGAACTCAGTGATCCTTCCAGTGGGTCCCTTCCAGCTCAGGATATTCTGTGGTTCTGTGGCTCTGTGATTCTACCAAACACAAATTGAGTGGTTCCACTCCTCATCGTCGCAAGGGGATTTGGGATTTCCTGTGAATTCAGGCTTCCTTGGTTTCACATTGTGTGGTTTTTTTGCAGGGCCTGGGAAGCTCCTTATTGATGTGGCAAGACATGGCCAAAAACCATTCTGATGGTAGATGCTCCATGACTGAATGGTGAGTCAACCACGGCATAATCCATGGTTGCTACATCCCGCATACTTTAAACGAGGTAGTTGGCAAAGGTATTGGAGTAATACTTTTTGTTTGTGATGTCTGGTGGGTTGTTAGGTAAAGACAAGAGCTGGAAAAAGTATTTTGGGAGACATTTTACTGGTGGGGTGCTGCAAAACAGAGAAATTAGCAGTTTGCCCAAGACAAAGACTGTGGGGGACATGGCAACAGAACCTATCTCCTTTGATTCCTGCGTGCAACAGATTCTGTAAAAGCAGGGCCAAGAAATGAACATGTCTGAAGTAAAATTGTCCAGAGCTGTATCAAGCAGGTCAGAGGATGACTAATTGGTCCATACAAGTCACCAGTTGTAAAGGGGGCCCTGGTGGCTGTTTCAGAAGTGAATGGTTCCTTAGGATCCCAAGAGTTCTCACCACCCTTCAGCTCTTGCAGAGTGTTATGTATTAGGAAGAAATACTAGGAAGAAGTTCTTTACTCAGAGGATGGGCAGGCCCTGGCACAGGGTGCCCAGAGAAGCTGTGGCTGCCCCCAGATCTCTGGAAGTGTCCAAGGCCAGGTTGGATGGGACTTGGAGCAGCCTGGGACAGTGGAAAGGTGTCCCTGCCCAAGGCAGGAGGTAGGAATGGGATGGGCTTTAAAGTCACTCCCAACCCAAACCATTCTGAGATTCTCTGATTCTATGATTTTTATGCTATTTTTCATAAGCTTGCACAGTTGAATCAAGCCTGTGACCATTTTGTCTCCAGTTTGCTTTCAATCCCATGACCTTGATGGCCAGATTAGAATCATGGGTTCACTGTGCAGTTGTGACATTGAAACTGAAGTGCTCAGTTGACCCTCAAACACTGTTTTTGTTGCATTAAAGTTAATGACTGCTTGTTCAAAACTAGGTAAGACACATGTGCTGCATCAGTAAAAATAAAATTATTGCAGTGCGCATTTTTTTTCCGGGAAATTTGCATCAAACCCCTCCAAAAAGTCCCTTGAGTTCTATTAAAATGTTTGACATGTAGTCTTTAATGTTAATCATTCCACGAATCAGAGCCTGACAGCTTTTACTGATACTGATAAAGAGAAATTCAATAATCAAGTGATTTTTTTAACAGGACCAGAGGTAACAGGCACAAACTAAAACACAGGAAATTCCACCTGAACACAAGGAAACACTGTTTTTTTTTAGAGTAAGGGTGGCCAGACACTGGACCTGGTTGCCCAGAGATGTTGTGTGCTCTCCATCTGTGGAGATGTTCAAAACCCTGGACATCCTGCTCTGGCTGACCCTGCTTGAGCCAGGGTTTTGGACTGAATGGTGCCTGCCAGCCTCAGCCCTTTAGCTGGGACCCTGCTGGTCCCCATGTCACCAGAGGCAACAGAAAGTCCTCCCTGCAGAGTCCTGGCTTAGTCAGTGTTTGAGAGAATTTCAGGGTTTTACTCTGCAGTCCCAAGGCCCTACACGAGACAAAAGAAAATGATACAGGGATCTTCTCCCCTCTTGAGTGCATCACCTTGACTCAGAAATGACTTAGAAAGTGTGGGTTAATCTTTGTAAACTTAGAAATGGTTCCTGACTTATCTTAAGGTAAACCTGCTGGATTTGGGACCAGCCCTGCTTCAGAGCACCCAGAGCCAGGCTTCAGGAGCTGGGCACCCTCTCACTTACTATTTCCCAGTGTCTGTGTTTCTGGTCACCCAGCTGTATCTGGGAATAGTGGAGGAGTGGCAGGGAGCATCTGCATGGTTTTTGTCTGTGTGAAAGAGCAGCAGTTACAGAAAGTGCAGGATCTTGTGCCGACTTTGCTGCTTAGTCATCCTGCAGTAACTGTGACTTGGCAGCTGCTCTGACCCTGTCCCTTACGAACGTTTCCATTTATGGCTGGGATTTTTTGTTTCCCTTTGCCTCCAATGGCCACAGAGCTGGAAAACCTCCAAAAGGGAGAAGCCGTGGGTTTACATCAGGAGAAACCAGCTGTGTATACTCATACCTTACGTTTGAAGCCTCTCTCACAGGAGCACACCACCCAGGATGCTCCAGGGATTCCTTAAGTTGCCCAGAAGTGGGTGCTGTGCCTGTCTGGTGGCAGGAACACAGATGTCATT
Source organism: Phylloscopus trochilus trochilus (assembly GCA_016584745.2). NCBI lineage: Eukaryota > Metazoa > Chordata > Aves > Passeriformes > Phylloscopidae > Phylloscopus > Phylloscopus trochilus. The sequence continues at coordinate 5,199,874 of WQNJ02000545.1, forward strand.
GAGGCTGTCAATATTTTCCTTGCCCAGGGCTCAGACAAGCTGGGAAGAAGAAAGCTGCAGCCGTGTGACCTGGTTGACCCCATGAGCAGCTGGGTGTCGTGCCTGGTCCTGCCAGGGACCCAGGAGAAGGGGTGGCCATGGGAGCAGATGCTGGAGACCCTCGGGGCTGTGTCCATCCTAAATAGCTCCTGAGTGTTCCTTGCTGGCCTCTGGGAAGAGAAAATCTGGTCACAGGGACTCAACATGTGGGATCCAGGTTCCCTCCAGGCGTTACAGATGTGCAGGTTTACTCTGCACTCTGCTCTGGCAAGCCAGCAGAAAAAAAGCATTCCTGGCTTATGAAGAGCTTTAGGGCAGATAAAGCAGAGTCATGACCCGAGCTGGAAAAGGGATATGCCTGCTGCAAGTTTATTGCCATGCCTAGAGCTGGAGCCTCTGGAGGAATGGCACTGGGATGCTGCACCTCATCTTGTGACTTGTCCTGTGCCAATTCCCCATGTCCTGCCCACATGGAGAGCACGGATGAGTGGCCTGATAACAACTGAGAAAAAAACCCCAAGTAATTTTCTTCAACCAGGACACCAGATTGGAAAAATAGCTTATCTTTCATTTAAGGCCAGATTCCAGCAAGGCACTGAAAAAAACCCTGTACTTCTTGCTCCTGCTCCATGAATTTTTGTGGAAATTCAGTGTGTGAAAGACGTGGCTGCGGGTGGGGTGGGACTCCCCTCCCAGCCCCTCTTTTTTTACAGAAAGGGTGCTAAGATGGAAGCACTGACCTGACAGCCTCCTCACGTTATGGATAACCTCACCATGTCTGAACTGTTTCCTTTCAAACCTTTGGCTGGGTTCTGGACATTCTGTAGAAACACGGGAATTCTGTAGAAACTTTCTGCAAACAGAGCATTGATTTTTCTAGCCAAAAAGGCCTGATGTCTGCCAGCGCTGATTCCTCTACAATCAAAGCATTCAGCTCTTCTGAACAGGGAGTCACCGTGGGAAGAACAAATGCAGTGTTATTGCCAGGACCTGACCTGCTGAGGGAAGTCCTGTCTAGAGCTCTTGCTGTGACAAGGACTCAAGAAAAGAAGATCAAAGCCCCTTAAAACCATCCCACCACAGTGTAGAATCCCTCACCCTCCTCCCTAATCACCAAGTTATCCCTTTCCTAAAGTCTTGAGTCCTACCATCCACCCAAACAGGGAGAAGAACAGGAGAGAAGCTCAGAAAGGACTGAGACCCCAGAGTGCTCCCCATGGATCAGAAGCTGCACTGGGATGGATCCTGTACCAAGTGTTTTCCTGATGGCCTGGATCTGAGACCTGTTGCCATGCTCGTGCCTGCATGTTTTGGTTTTGGGAATTCTATTCCCAGGCAGAGTCTTGATGCACAAAGTCATGTTCTGTAAACTACCGAAGTTCCCACATCTGTTCCCAGAGGAGGGGCTTCAGTGATAGTCTCTAGAAAACGACCAGTAGTTCCCAAGGGTCCCACCTCTGGGGTGGGCACATCTGTAAATGTACAAAAAGAGTCAAAAAAATAAAAGAAAAGTCTCTTGCTTGCAAGAGCTCCACGCAGCCTCTTTGATGCACTCCCTGCCTCGTTCCTGTGTGTCCCCCACAGTGATATGGACCTTCCTCTCACAGGGATGAAAAGTCCAACCAGAGATTCAGGGGGTCCAGGGAGCTGCTAATGGGGCACTAGTGGGGAATCCTGGTTGGAAGGCAGCACTGAAACTGCCCCCAGAGAGAGGAGAGTGACCCCACCACCACGCAGAGGGGAACTCCAACACTTAGCACAGGGAAATGAGGAGCTACAGTGGAGGTGGGACATTGGAGTGGGTGGGATGCAGCTGATGGCTGATGAGAACAGGCTGCTGGGACACAGAGTGTCCTGTGCAGGGCAGAAAAACTTTTGGAGGAACAAGTGGAGGGATATGTGGACCAGTGAATCAATCCTGCTGTTCTGAGGGGAAGCCCCACAGAGTGGCAGGGCATGGAGGCTGCAATAGGTGAATATTCAAGTGGCAAATGTGTTATGGGATGTTTGCTCTGCATAGGGTAAGGATGGAGGTTATTATAGGACCTCCACAGGGGCACAGAGTGGAGATTGTCTCCTGTGTGTGTTTAAACTTGGAACACCTTACTAGTTTTTGGTGTTTTGTAGGGTGAGGAAGTTATCATGTCCCACTCAAACTGCCCATGAGGAGAGGTAGCACCTGTATCTGTTAGGACAGGAGCCTATCTCTTAAGGGTGTGATGATGATAAATTACTTTATCATACACATATCTGAATGGCAGCTCCTAAATACATATTCTCCTGGACTTTGGGCTGCATGAAAGCAACTCCCAGTTCTGGCAAAGGACCCTTAACACAATGCTGTTGAAACTGAGGCTGGGGCTGCTCATGGGTGTCAGCAGCTCCAGGCAGCAAACCCAGGCTGCAATCTTTGCTGGGATTTCTGGTGTGCTCCAGCCATGGATTTTCCTGGTGGCTGCAGCATCTACTCCCAAAGCTGCTGAGGGGCAAAGATAGACCTGGCACCTCCTGTGCTCCCACACCTCCTCCCAAGATTTCAAGAGCAAAACCCAGACTGAAGGCAAGCTTGCTGTTTGCTCCTAGAGGCAAATGAGGACAGAGGCTTTGCCAAACCCAGCTGCTGTGTCCTGCTGCCAGGCCTTGGTCCTCCTCCAAGGAGGTGTCTGTCCACTGTGGTCTCTCAATGGGATCCATGTATTCTTGATGAGAGGCCTGGAGAGCTTAATCATCCTTGGTCTGGGGTTTTCTATCAAGCACTCCTACAGCCTTCAATTATCTAGATTCCCCAGAAGGGATGTGGGAGGCTGATCTTCCCACAGGGCTTCCAGTGGCTCCTGCAAGTCCTTCCTTCCCCCATCCCTGCTCCAGCATCCTTTCTCTCTGTGCTTGTCCTCCGAGGATGGGATCTGCTGGATGCTATCTCAGTCACAGACTCACCTTTTCTCTCTTGGTGTCTGACAGAGACAGACTGAGCAGACAAGCCGTGGGCTCTGCCTTGGAGGCACTGAGGTGTGCAAAGACAAACCTGAGCTGCTCTTGGGGATTCTCATGTTGGCCTGAGCTCACACAAGTTCAGCTGTTAAACCTTGAAGTTTCTCCTGTGAGCAGGTGAACAGGCCATAACCACTACCACAGTTTTAGGAGAAGCACAAATTATTTACTTCATGATTTCATGGCAGAGCACATTTTTAATTCACTGACAGCAGTTTTGCTGCTGTCCGAAGGGGCACTCAGGTAGGTAATGCCAACCCTTTTGGGACTCTTTAGAGTGATGTAAAATGTAAAATGACACCCTGGCTTCCTTGCCCAGTTATTGAAAAAATGAGTGATGCATTGTTTCTTGCTCATTTCTGTGTTTCTCTTTGCAATTTTATCCTCGTAGATAGAGGCTGACAGAACTTGGATGGAGAAGGGACAGAAGGGAGAGTGAAGAAGTGTAGGCAGAAGAACTGTAGGTAAAAAGAAGAGCTGCAGGTAAAAGAAGAACAGTAGGTAAAAGAAGGACTGTGTAAAAAAACTGTGTGTAAAGGAAGGGTGTGTAGAAGCAAGTGAGTACATGCCTGCACATTCCCATCCTCACTCTTCATTTTGTTTATCACACACTGAAGCTGGAAAATCTCAAGCCTCTTTGGACTGCAGATAAGCATTCCAGTTCCACTGGCAGCCTTCAGGAAAACAAGTATAAACATAAGATATTATTTATTGTGTGCACAATCAAAATTATTTCATTTGATGTTGGAGATTGAGCTCGCGTTAAGTGCACTGACTTTCAGCTACCCTGGTAAAAGGGGATGTTGCATCTCTGACAAAAATATTTTAACTTCCTTGTGACCCTGATCTCTTGGCTTGGTTTAAGATACCATCAGAAAGGAATTCAAGGAAGGATGGAATATAGCTCTCCTAGCTCACTCTGCAGAGTGCTTGCTTTGTCTCAGGGGAATACCTATTTAATAATGAACCTGTTTTGTTTTGTTTTGTTTTGCTTTGCTTTGCTTTGGGGTTTTTGTTGGTGGTTTTGGTTGGATTTTTTGGGGACTGTTACTTTGTAGTAACACCTTTGAAACCAGCTCAGGTAAGAATCTTTGTCTTAACACTGATTATGTATCTAATTATATTACATTTCTTACATGCCAGAAACTCCTGTGACAAACTTTTATGACGTTTGGTGCCAATACCCTTTTCCTTTCCAATTAGCGTGATGGGAGAGGGGAATTTTTTTTTATTGCTGTGCTGTATTTGGCCGGGAGGACAATCCATTACGGAATTCTACATTTCTTCAGCATAAAAGAAACGTAGAGCCACAAACGGGACAAGGGCCTTGTTTTGTGTCAGAGTAAGAATTCCAGCCATGTGTGTAGGGGAAGGGGAGGTGTTAAGAGTTGTGCCAAGAGCACAAACAACACCCTGCTGTACGTGACCCGGCAGCTGAGCCGAAGGGCTGCGCGGGGTTCCCTGGACCCACATCAAATACGTGAGGAGCAGCAGTGGAAAGCTCAGCAGCCCCAGGAACAGCAGCTGGGAGGCTGCCCACCACCCTCCCCAAACAGGGATTGTCTGGAGAGGCACCTCGGTGCAGGGAATCAAGTCCTGAAGGGCTCAGCGCATAAAGCCCGGCCCAGGAGGGCTGGAGACAAGTTGGGGTTTTGCTTCCTGGGTGGTTGAGGTGGACATGGATTTCAGGGGTCTCACTCTGGTTCGGAGGCACCTCGGTGTGTGTGTGTTAGTAAGACTTGAATCAGCTGCCAAATTTTGGGGGTTTCGAGTTATTTTGTGAATTACTAGGATTGCAAATGTAACCTTGAAAACTTTGGCCCCGTACTGAGGTCATGGAAGGGGTAACAATGGAATCCATTGCTCCAGGAGTGCACTGGTCTTCCAGAGAGTTTGGGGGAATAGAAGTGAGTAGCCAGACACAGCTCCCTACCGCTGCAGGAGTTCATTCCTGAGCCTCTCCCACCTCCTGAGGGGAGGTGAGGATTAGGGCTTTTCAGAAACCTCAGTTCAATGCTTTCTCTTGACCAACGTCTTTAGTAGCAAGTTGCAACCTTGAAGTCACAGATTTTCTTTTAGGACCTGGATAACAGGTCCCTAAAGCCAGCAAAACTCTCTCATTCGTTTCAGTGTTAGGGTTTTTTTCACATTTCCTTTCTAATTCCTCTTTACAAGTCCCATTGAAATGGGAATTAGACATAATCTGCCTCAAGGATTCAGCTCCATACAAGGGCTAGTGTTGGAAACACTCGTTTAAGACCCGAGGGCAGAATATCGTGGTTGCAGAGACAAAGCCGGGATTAAAGACACGATTAGCATTTCGAATAAATCAACTCAATTACTCACCCCCGAGGGGGCTTTGCCGGGCCACCGGCCTGAGGGGAGTCACTGAAACCAGGGCCAGCCCCTTTCTAGCACAGCAGCCCACACTGATTTACCCTCAGATTCAGGGAAAAATCCTATTTTTTTCCAGGGAAAATTCCCCCCCCCCCCCATCTGCTCCATTTCAGCCCCCTCATTTCCCAGGATAAGGCAATAATTAATTCCTTTCCTTTCTATTTATACCCATTAGTCATTGCAAAATTGTCCCCCACAGATTTATAGTTCAATATAATGAGTGTGTCTTGAGGGAATATTATTCATGCAATTAGCTGAAATCTAAAAGAGAAAGTCTCTGTTTTATTTGTAACCTTAGCCAGAGTAGTCATTTCATGGGGGGAAGGCAGCATAGACTGAACCTCCAGGCTCCAGCAAATGTTTAGATAGGAAGAAAAATGAAATTTCTTTCCTAGGTTGGTACATGGTGCTAAGGACCATGGGTGGGGTTGGATGGGATGTGACTAAGTTTAAAAAATGTACTTTTTTGTTTTTGAACCATCACCAGTAAAAGACTTGGGAGAGTCATGAGGTTTCCTCTATAAACTATGTGGGTTTTTTTCCCTTAAATTCATGGAAACACCACTGCAAGCTTTTCCTTCTCGTTTCTCTGGTGACAAGGAAACAAAACAAATGCAGCTGGGTTGTTCTGCTCTCGCCGTATTGCACCACGAATACCCAAAGACACACACTGTGTGTTTTAACTCTTTTCCCTCCCTACCCAGGGCTGCAAAATTACAGATGGCCTGAAATCTCCAGAGAGATATCTTGGGATTATCCAGCATGTGCTCCAGAGCACAGAGGCATCAGCCATCACTCTGAGAGCCATCACTCTCCCTGCCAGGGAGCTGGAATGCAGTTCACTGTGCAAAGGTTCTTCTCCATGAGTCAACAAGTTCTGGGACTCGACTGTCCTGACTGGCTGCCTGGAAAAAAATGTGCTGCAAGAAGGGAAAGCATCAAAAAGCACAGATTGGGAAAACTGGTAAAAGGGGAAGTTTTCTGGGAGAAAGCATTTCAGTTCATCCTTTCCCCGCTCTGTTCTCTGTCCACCCATTTTTCACAGAGTCAAAGAATTCCCTGAGCAAGAAGGGACCCACAGGGATTATCCAGTTCAGCTCCTGGCCCTGCACAGACATCCCAACAATCTCACCCTGTACATCCCTGAGAGCACTCTCCAAACACTCCTGGAGCTCTGGCAGCCTCGGGGCCACTTCCCTGGGGAGCCTGGTTAATGCCCCAGCACCCTCTGGGGAAAGAACCTTTTCCTGACATCCAACCTAAACATAAATAATCTGCTTGTTGTGTCCACATAATGAAGTTGTGTTGAAGTGCCTGGCCCTTCTGGGAGAACCCTGGGCACCCTCCCTTCTGGGCACTGAGGCAGTGAAATGCCTCAGATGGCTCTGCCACCCTCTCCATGATAGTGAGCAGACCCAGACGTGCTCTGGGAGTTTGCCCTTCCAGAAGGGATCAGCTCCAGAAGATGCTGAGCCACTGTGGAAAAGCTGACTCTAAACAATAAGCTTGGACTGAAGAACTGAAGGTACAATATTTTATAAGTTCATAATTATGGCCTTAATCACTCCAAAGACCCAAAGAAGTTGTGCACCTTGGCACAGAAGCATTCCTGCTGCTTCTTCAAGCTGGTGTCCTCAAACCCATTCTGAGAAGGGAGATTTTGAGCAGACGAGAGATAAATACTGGAGTAAGAGCCTCCACACTCTAGTGGGGTCTAAGCAACCATTTCTGGAAGATTATTAGAACTCATGGAGAATCAGATTTTCTCACTAGTGTATCTGCACACTGCAGAGTCCCTGGGATATCTTCATCCCCCTAAGGATCTTGAGCTCTAGCAAAAAACCACAAGACTACAGATACAGGCCTGTACCTGCAGAGCTTCAAAAGTGTTGTAGGTTGGGAAAATCTTGGGGCTGTTTAAAATAAAATTCTAGAAGCTCCAAACAGTTCTTCCTTATGTGTTAGCAAGCAGCAATTTGCAAGCACACAAATGCTGTGTATAAAAACTGGGTGCTAAGTAAATTGGAGCTGCAAGAGCACAGGGGACTGAAAAGTATGCAAAGCCTCAGATTGTACTTTTGTGTTCATGAACACTCTCTAAACATCCTGGAGCAGTTGGCTTTAATGGCCTAAATCCCAGGAAATGCTGCTAAAATATGGTATCAAGTGAGTGTTTGCTTTTTTCCTTCAGAAAGATTCCCCTTTGTGCCTCATCTTACTGCAATTTGAGAATGTCAGGCTCAGTGGGGGCTGTTGCTCACATGCATGAACTGGGTTAATACAGAAAAAGTTTATTTTCTTTCATATATAGATATGTTCCTTTAATAGATGTCTTCTCCTGGGCAAGATCTGACCTTGGAGTCAGCCAAGTCTGTTTTGGGAGGATGGCCCAGCACAGGGGATGTTGTAGTAGGACTCTGCTGGAGACCACCTGATGAAGACAAGGAGGTAGATGAAGTATACTTCAGGCTCTTGGAGAAATCCTTAGAGCCACAGGCTGAGCATGAGCACTCAAGAGGTTTCTGGAATGACTTGAAGGCAGGTTCCTGATGGAGCTGATGAACGAACCAGCCAGGAGAGATGATCTCTTGGACCCACTACACAAACACAGGGAAGAGCTGGCTGAAAATTAGAGGGTTGAAGGCAGCCCGGTCTGCAGGGCCTGGGGCACTTCAGATGGTAAGAGAGGCCATCAGGGCAAAGAGCAGAATTACAGCCTTGAGCCTCAGAGGGGCAGGGATTTGCCTGTTGGGATGAAGGGATACAAACACATTGTATGAATTGAGCTCGGAAGTCACAACGCTGGAAGTGTCCAAGGCCAGGCTGGACAAGGCTTGGAGTGACCTGATCTAATGGAAGGTGTCCTTGGTCGAGGCTGGGGGTGGGACTGGATGAGCTTTAAGGTCCCTTCCAACCCAAAGCATTGCTTAGTTCTGCAAACAGGAAGCAAGAGTTTCAGAAAATGGCAACTACAAAAGAGCACAAAATCCATCCTGCTGTTTGTCATCAGTGAAAATGCTGAGAATATCAACTGCATGCTTAGAAGAGTTGAAAACCAGCATCCATTGTTCTCAGTAAGCATTTAACAATCTTGGCCTCGTTTTTGGTTCTCTGCTTACAGTTAGAACCCTTGGAGATCACTGCATGACATCAGAGTGGCATGAAGGGTGGTTGCAATTGCAGACAGACACAAAGGCACTACAGTAGCTGCTTTCCAGAGAACCCATAAAGCTGTTTCACATCTACACAAGTGGTTTAAAATGGGGAGTTCGCATTTTACTTGGGGCTACAAGTCAGATGAAAAAAAGAAAAAAAAAAAAAAAGAGGAGCAGATACACAGTTTATAAAGGAACAACTAAACAAACCATAAAATGCATTTCAGTTTACAAGGGGATGTAAGTGGAATAGTAGCCATCTGTGCCTTACTTCCAATTCTATAGAGTTGTAGAGGAGAGCAAATAATCAAGCTTTTGTCTTTCTTTCTACCCTTTATCTTACTCCATTTCCTCTCTCTCCATTTTAAAAATAGTGGAATACTCAGTATCCGTTCAGTACAGTGTGTTCTGTGATAATAATTCACAGATCAGATAGAATAATAGAATCTTTAAGATAGGAAGAGAACTCCAAGATCACCAAGTCCAACATATAGGGTGAGTAACTAATCCATATCCACGCACATTCTCTGCACAATATCTTTCCATAAAATCTGCTGTTCCAGTGAAAGGAGGAAGAAAGAAAGGAAATTTCTTTGAGGATTAGGAAAAAATAGCTGAAGAGAGCACACCCATTTTCCTTGAGAGCTTCCTATATCCTCAGCCCATTCTTAAGAAAAAAACCCTCAATCACAGAAAACTAGCTCAGGCCTTTAACATCAGTTCTAAAAGAAGATGTAAAAAAAAAAAAAAAATAGGCAGCAGGATGTTTTGAGGTTATTTTGTCCTATTTTCCACCACTTTAATGTGCCTGTGTGTCAGGCTGCCCCAACATAAGACAGGAACCTGGTAGGTGTGCCCATCTATGACAAAGGCGTGAAGATGACAATATTCCTACAAATCTCATGCAAATGTATATCTAGGCAGGTGAGAAGCACCAAGATTGCCTCTATTGTGCAGGGAAAGTGTACAGCAGTGAGCTGTTCTGTAAAATATACAGGAATCCTCTCAGGGACAAGGCATTCTGTCCTGTCAAGCTGCAAGGTTTTGATTTGACATGAGAAAGCTCAAGCACAGATAGAAAGTTAAATAGTCAAGAAACTGCAGAGAAAAAAAAAAAGACAGAACTCGCCAGTCTGGGAGGAGGAAGAGGGAGATGTGGAGGTGTGGGTCTGTGCTCTGCTCCTTTCCCAACTCTGGACACTCACCAGCACTGCAAGGGACAGATGTGCTGTCCAGCTGTTGGTGATAAGGCTTCTTGCTGGAGAAACAGCTTCTGCAGGGGTAGGTTCACCTAGAAACAGCTGCATTGAATGGATTAGAAGCATCATGGACATAACAGAGCTTGGACACAGCAGCAAGGCAGGCAAAAAAAAAGGCCTGGGATGTGACATGTTCACTGGATCACTGGCAGGTGCATGGTTTGCTCAGATATCTCAAGTGCTGTCTGGGAAATCACTGTCAGCAAAAGCTGGACCCCTCCTCTCCACTAAGGATGCTCCAGAGGAAAAGAGACCAACCCATTCAGAGCTGCAGGAGAGTCCCTGGAAAGCAACAGCCTCACAAAATCCTTCTTTTGCTCTTCAAAACAAAGTTACAGCTCAAAGAACAACAGGCTGTGTTCCTGAAAGTCACTGCTGTTCTCTATATATTTTGTTGGGACATTCGCCCCTGATTTTCATTTAGCAGAGCTAAAAATAGCTCATGAATTTAAAAGTAATTTTAAAAAATACAACAACAAAGCCATGCTACGACAACAAAGCCCTTGAGCTCAAGGAGTGTTTGGACAATGCTTTCAGGCACATGGTGGGATTTTTGGTGCTGTTCTGTGCAGGGTCAGGAGCTGGATTCAATGATCCTTGTGTGCCCCTTCCAACTCAGGACACTCCATGATTCCATGATTCTATGAACCCAAACCCAGAAATTAATTAATAGAAACAGGTAATACTCAGATTTGTCTGACTCTGAGCAAGACTTGGATATTTGCAAGGGCGATGATTCCATGATTCTGGGCAAGCTGCTCTTTTTTAAAACGTTCTTGTTTCCATTTGTTCCACTCAGGACACATTACTAGGATGGAAAGAGGAGTCGGACGGCGGGGGTGAGGGGAAGAAAGAGACAGGCTGTTTGATGGTATAAATAAAGATACGGGGCAGCAATGCCAACCCCGAAAAGGGGCCTCTCGTCACGGAAAAATGAGACTTGTTCCACTTGGCGTCAAACAAAGATGCCTTCAGCTCCAGAGGGGACAACCTCGCCCCAGCCCATCCCGAGCAGCGTGGGACAGGAGGGGAGGGGACCCTGCCAGGTCTGGGTAGACCCACAGTGACTCTCCGCGGATGTTCGCAGCTACTGCAAACCAGACTCTGCCCGATTTTGGAGGAGGAGGAACTGAGAGGGCAGTTCCAGACGGCCGGGACATAGCGGGACTGGGCTGGAGACGCCTCCGCAGCGCCTCCCGCTCTCTCATCCCGCACATCCGAGCACCCAGAGCCCGGAGCCACCCTCCAGCCGGGGATGCCGGAGCCTTCCTGACACCGGCCACTCCACAGACTCCTTTTTCCTTACCTTGCAGAGGAATTTGGGGGGAGAAGTTTTGATGACCTCATTTTCCAGGTAGGCAGATTTTTTCACTCCGAGTTTAGGAGTTCTGTGGTTGCTTACTGACAGAGCTCCAGCCGGGAATAACAGAAATCCCTCTGAACTTTCAGCCTGTGACTGCTGCTGCTTGCCAGCTTTCCAGCAAGGTGTCTGTTTTACGTTTAGACAGTACCTGCTATAAGAAAATATAAGTTTTTTCTTTTACTTTCAGCTCTTGGCTAGTTTGGGTGTTTTTCCAAGGTCTGGGTTTTTTTTCCAGGTGTAAGTAGTGTGGGACACAAGCTGCCAGGGCCACAGATCTAGAAAATCCCTCCGTGAAGGGGGTGGATTTGATGAACCAAAGTCTTCCCTGGAGTAACTGAGCTGAGTTCAGAAGCTGCAGTGAAGTGATAGCAGCAGGGCAGAGAACTGCTCTGCTGTGTATTTCCCCCTTGGTTTTTGGGATTTCAGAAGATACGATTTAGACTCACCTGTGGCCCTTGTCTCCTATTTATGCTAAATTACATCAGCACAAGCTCCTCTATTTTGGGAGGTGGCAGCACGTTTAGGAATGCCTGTGAATTCATTGCACTTGGTGGCAGGGGTTTGCTCCCCACAGCCTTCCTGCAGCTCAGGAAGCTGAAATCCCTGGCTGAAATCCCAGGATAATTACATTGGGAGACCTGGGGAAGATCTGGGGTCCCTCTAGCTGAAACCTCACCCCTGGGTGCTTGGCCCAAGGGATTAAAATTGCAAGGCATTTTTGATTAGTGGCCGCAACCAGCACCGAAATTCTCTTCTCATGCACTGTGCAAACCACAGGCACACAAACAGGGGGAAAGAGGTGGTGCATTTATAAGAGTTTTGTTCTGAAGGGGACATACTTTTGTAGTTTCATTTATCAAACATTTGAGTAGGGAAAATGCTGCATGCACAAGTGAGTGACACCACAGGCACTGCCTGCTGGGCATGGCCATGGAAAATGCTGGGACTGAGCAGCAGGGAGGCTTCAAACTTTATTCTGCATATTTTAGCAGAGTCAGCATAACTCTCTTTTCTTGAGAGTAATGCAATTTGTGTGGCTTTAAATCTATGTGGCTTTAGATAAGTTCCTTGAAGGCAGAGTTAGCATAGAGAGCAGAGCATCTCGATTTTTGCCACTTTGGGGAACAGTTTGCTCAGTTTTGGTGTTGGAGGAGACATGCACAGTGCACCAGGGGGAACTTCAGGAATATCCTTGTGTGGGATAAGGGAGACCATAGCTCTGCCTGGCCAGGTGCATGAGGTGACATTTCCCCTCCATTGGGATCTGCTCCAAGTGATAATCAGATGTGAGACGGCAAATAACCAGATATAATTTGCACATTTGAGCCGCTGCGAGTAAATTGTTTGCCATAATATCACTTTTGGTTTAGTTGCTTTTGCTGGGAAGAGAAGCAAGCAGAGAATTTGGGTCTTCCTGCAAAGCCACACTTTTGCAAGGCTCTGTTGTGTGCATAACAGCCAGGTCACCTGGGATCTCTGTGTGGGACCAGCCAAGACCATGCATTTTTCTGCACCAGAGGTAGGAGCACAGACCCTCGTTCAGGGAGGATGGTGCAAAATAGTGCCCTCAAAAAAATGTTCAGAAGACCCACTGCTTGAGATTTCCTATTGGTTTTCCCTTGTGTGCATCTCATGGGGATATAGGTGATACACTCAAAGATACAAATACTGAGAGAAGGCCTCATAGGAACAAAGGTCCTGCTCTGGCAGAGAGAGAAAAGCCAAGGAAGAACAGGCTGGGCAGACCCAATTGTTCAGGCATTATGAGTCAGCTCACAATTTGCTCCTTGTGTTAATTTTTTGAACTGATTGTGTTCAAATTTTGCCTTCAGCATGCAGAAAACAGTTAGTCTGAAATACTGGCAAAATCTGAGGTTTCCATCTCAGCATCTTGCAGTGGCAAGTGGGACTTTAGGTCAAATATCAAATGTTATGGGGTTTGCAACAGCATCACAACAGCTGGTGGTGCTCTGAGGGTGACAAAATGGGCAGCATCACCCACCCCAGCCTTGGAGGCCCCTGAGGTGGGGACTGGAGGTCCCAGCAGCCCCCCACCATGTATCCAGGGGGGTTAATACCAGGTGGGATGCTGGGAGAGCAGGAGACTAACATAGCTCAGGGTGCAGAGTGGGATAGAGGAGATGGTGCAAGAGGACCCCAGGGAAGTGAGTCGTGCCTCGTGTTTTCAGGAGTTGCTTTCCTGCCTCGTTGTTCTGCCCATGGAGAGTCCAAGGCCATGGTGCTTCACTGACCCAGTCCCAGGCCCTGAAGGCTGTGGGCAGGAGCCATCCTGTGCCAGAGCTGGCCCTGGTTGCCTGTGCAGGACAACTGCTCTGCTCTGCTCTGCTCTGCGGTGCCTTCCCACCCCCACACACAGAGGGAAAGAAGGAGGGAGAGAGGGAGGTGGTTAAACTCAGGATGCAGTTATGAGTCAGACACTTGGCCAAAGCCCTCAGTGCTCCCAGCCTCTCCAAAAGTTAATGTCTCTGTCTCTCTCAGCTAAAGGCTGCCTCTAAAATGGTGCTGTCTGAAGGCTCAAAGCTGTTGAGTCCTGCAAAAGATCAGGATCTCCCACAGCCTGTTTTATGAAGAGCAAACAAAATAAGGAAAGCCTTACAGTGGTGAAGTCTTGATCTTAACTAAAACACCCCTTTAGCATGAAAGTGTTTTATCCTTACCATACCACTTTTATTCTCTGCAGCACAATGGAAGTTGAGCCACACTGACTTGTGCAGGGATTTCACAGAATCATGGAATGGTTTGGGTTGGAAGGGACCTGAAAACCCATCCCATCCCACCCCACTCCCTGCCATGGACAGGGGCAACTTCCACTGTCCCAGTTTTCCCCAAGCCCCATCCAACCTGGCCTTGGACAATTCCAGGATTCCTGGGGCAGCCACAGCTTCTCTGGGCACCCTGTGCCAGGGCCTGCCCACCCTCACAGGGGACAATTCCTTCCTAATACACCACACAACCCTGCTCTCTGGCAATGGGAAGCCATTCCCCCTTGTCCTATCACTCCAGGCCCTTGTCCAAAGTCCCTCTCCAGCTCCCTTGTTGCTCCTTTTGGCACCAGCAGGTGCCATAAGGTCTCCCCAGAGCCTTTTCTTTTCTAGACTGAACAATCCCAATTCTTTCATACACACAAGCCCTAGTGAGGAGGAAGGTTGTCACTGTTGTAGGGTCTCAGCAGCACTGGCACCAACCTTTCCAGCATAAACCAGTTTGCAGAAGCCTGTGGTGCACTGCAGCTGGCACTGTAAACTGGAACAGGGCACGTCCCACCAGGCAAGAGCTGGGGCACCACATGGAGAGAGGTCTCAAGTGATGCCAGGGAGGGCTGAGTTATCTGTATTCTTCATCAGTGCTGTTCCTCAGGCAGCTGCAGTAGCAGCCCAGGTGCATTGCACACTTGCCCTCCTCCTGCATTGCCAGTTCCACCAAATGTATGCTCAGTGCCCCTTCAAGCCTTGGACTCTTCCAAAAGTTACCCCCAAAAAAAACCATTCAAGAAAGAAGCTCTCTTTTTGGACTGGATTCAGGTCTTTTTTTCATAACATCCCACATGCCCCTGTTTGATTAGTGTTGAGTTGGCCACCATGTCAAGAAGCATCTCTGGGCCACCACAGGGCCATGCTGGTTGGTTCTGGGGTCCTCTAGACACAAAGGTGAGCATCTCCCCCCATATTCTGTGCTGGTGAGTGCTGCTTGAGTGTTGCCTGAGAATATCCTTTCAAATCCTGCATTCCTTTGAACACTTCCATACATTCCTAAGAATTTTTCAGACTAGATCTCTAACTCTTGTGCTGCTTTAAGTTGTCACAAGCCTGTATGAAATAAACTCCCACGTGCAGGCCTTGGAGGCCTGGTGATGGGTTGAGCACTGAAGATGTGTATTTCTTCAAGAGATTTTTTTATTTTCCTTTCACTCCATGGATTTAGAAGGAACAGTGTCATGCCAGCAGAGTCAGGAGATTCTGCATCATATTTAATGTGTAACTTGTGTTTTCCCACAGGCATCTCAATATCCTGAGGGGCCACTGAGATGTTCCGACAAGCCTTGTTTCCCACTCTCCTTTGTGTGTTTCCCACTCTCCTAGTTCCTCTCTGTGCTGCTCAGCTTGATGTGGATGTTGGAGATGTCAGTCCTACCTCCTGTGCAGGTATTAACCGAATAATTTGAGTCACCTTTGTGGGCAGAAATTTTAACAAAAACAATGCTCAGTTGTAGAACCTGCTTGCCAGGAACAGACAGTGGGACATCCCACCTCCCCTGGCCCTTTGCACTGCTGTGGTAACAATCCATCTGTGGGGAGCACTGTCCTCCACCCAAACTCACATTTCCAGGTTTGCTTTGGTGTGCAGAAGAGGTAGAGATGGGAGAGCTGGGTCTGCCAGTGGTAGTCTCTCCCAGCAGGTGCAGTAACAAACATTAGTCAGTCTCCAGCACTCAGCTCTCTATCTGATGCCAGCAAATTGTTCACTTTAAATGTGGTGATGTCCTCACTTTTCAGTTACAACGAAGAGGTGATTTATGGGTCCAGCCTGACTCTTACCAAAAAAAGCAAGATTTTCAAGACTGATTCATTTCTGAGCAGTGTTGGATTAATGGTTGGACTCGATGATCTTAGAGGTCTTTTCCAACCTTAATTACTCTGTGATTCTCTAGCAGAAGAGTTAGAAGTCCTGGTCAGTAGGGAATTGTCTGACTTAAACACGAGTGTCACTTCTAGAACTAGGTGGGACTTGTGCTCCTCTGGTATTGCACTTGGTCCCAGTGTCTGGGGGATAGCAAAGGGAGTGCATGAAGTGCTCTGACACGGTCTGAATAAATGTCCCCATGCAGAAAAGAGGAACTGCCCCATCAATGTCTACTTCATCATTGACACCTCGGAGAGCGTGGCTCTTCAGACTGTGCCCATCCAGAGCCTTGTGGACCAAATAAAGCGCTTCATCCCCATGTTCATCGACAAACTGGAGAGCGAGCTCTACCAGAACCAAGTTTACATCACCTGGCAGTTTGGTGGGCTCCATTACTCAGACGTGGTGGAAATTTACAGCCCTTTGACGAGCAGCAAGGACATTTACCTGCCCAGGCTGTCCGCCATCAAGTACCTGGGCCGGGGCACCTTCACAGACTGCGCCATCTCCAACATGACCCAGCAGATCCAGACCCAGATGGCCAACGGCGTGAACTTCGCCGTGGTCATCACCGACGGCCACGTGACGGGCAGCCCCTGCGGGGGGATGAAGATGCAGGCTGAGAGGGCGCGAGACATGGGCATCAAGCTGTTCGCCGTGGCCCCCAGCGAGAAGGTGTACGAGCAGGGCCTGCGGGAGATCGCCAACCTGCCGCACGAGCTGTACCGCAACAACTACGCCATCACCCAGAGGGACACCCTGGAGATCGACGTCAACACCATCGACAGGATCATCCAGGCTATGGTAGGGGCAGGGAGGGCAACGGGGGGCGCGAGAGGAGCAGCTCGTGGGTGGGGGAGGCTTTCCCTTCTGTTGGGTTTTGGAGACAACCTCTAGTAGGAAAAGTGGAGCCTTTTTCTGGTACTTAGCCAGGACACCTTGGATTGTGCCTCCATTTCCCAGCATGTCTGGGCAGACTGCCCGCCTAGTCCTGGCCCTTGCTAAAGACCAGGCCATACCCCGGCCTGCTCCTCATCCAGGGGCATGTACAAGAGCGTGCCACACTGAGACACTCACCACTTTGAGACCCCAGCTGTGAGGCACTGTTAATCAGGGGCTCTCCAGAGGACATCTTTACAGCCAGGGGACATTTACCATCTCCTCTCCCTTACCACCACACACCCCTCCAAGGGTGGGCTCTTGACTCCCCCATGGGGCTAATCACCTTAACTAATCTTCTTCCTCCTGTTCTTTCCTTTGCAGAAACACGAAGCCTACGGTGAGGTGAGTGAGCAGCGTGTTTATGCCTTTGCCGCACAACACAGGTTTGAGTTGCCCCAGTTAGAGCAGACCAGCTCAGCCCCCAGAACAGCATGGACCTGCATGGGATGGGTCCCTGCCCACCTGTGGATTAGGGCAGAGTCTGGGGACACATTCCCTTCTCCAGGGGTTATAGTAGTACACTGGACTGACTCCCAGCCTCCCCCTCACCTACAGTGGGTTCTGGTCTCTGGAACAGACTCATTGCATCACTTAGGAGGTGCATTCTGTAAGTGCTGCCCCTGCCCCTACTGAAGCTCCCACCCTGCTGGTACCACAGGCAGGGTTTGGCACATAGAGAGGGGAGCATGCAGGGGATGCTCCAAAGAATGTGCCAGTCCCATGATGGCTGCAGATGAGCAAGCCCCCACCACCTCTGACACTTGGCAGTCTTCTTCTTCCAGTCTGGGCCCAGAACCAAGCTATAATGAACATGCTTGAGGAAACTTTCCACTCTCAATTTGTGGGCAGCATTTCTTTGTGTGCTTGTTGCTGCCTCAGCCCTGACCCAACAGGTTTTAGCCCTGAGCTGACAGGGAGAGGCACATGGAGAGAGTTGTAGAACTGAGCTGAATTTGGGATGCACACTGTCAGTACTTCAGTTTAATTTCTTGTGTTTCAGTGCTACAAGATGAGCTGCCTGGAGATTGCAGGTCCACCTGGTCCCAAGGGATACCGAGGGCAGAAGGTAAATTGCTCTAAGCTGTGGGAAAGGCAATAATGCCCCTCCCTGCCACAACCACCGCAGGATGCCCTAGACCTCACCTCACCTCAGCTGCATTCTCAGGTAGCACCCCAGGTGGGAAATTCCCCCCAGCATCTGTCTTGGCCCTGGGAGACACAGCCAGCACTGGTGTGCCCATGTCTGTGCTGAGGCTGATGCACTACCAGCAGTGCAGAGAGACACCTGAGCACCTGAGTGTCACAATACGACACAAAAAGAACGACATTCACACACTGAGATGTCCAAGGCAAAAATGGGAGCAGTTTATTTACAGACCTCAACATTTATGGAATTCCAACAGTGACCATGGATTGGAGGATGAAAATTGTCCTCTCCAACCACACTGGTCAAACCAACAGTCCATCAATTCTTTACTCCCACAGAAAGGAATGCAAAACAATCATTGTTTACATGAAAAGTGTGTGAGAAGCTCCATTTCAAAAAGTAAACATCAGAAGGCTGAAGCAGAACTTTAGAAAAACAGAACTACACCTGAGGACACTAGGACTGAGGCAGCAGTTGTGCTGAGCTCCCCACTCTCAGAGCAGAGCTCTCACATGCACAGGGTGTCCCACTCTCCTGCTCCAGCTCTGTGTGCTCTGATCTCACAGAAACGGCTGTTTTATCAGTCAGCACCAAGCCTGGACTTACACTGGGTTTTTCCTTTCCTTAGGGTGCAAAGGGGAACATGGGTGAGCCAGGTTCCCCTGGGCTGAAGGGACGACAGGTGAGTTGTGGAAAATCCTCCCCTCCTTTGCTACATCTCTGATGACCTCAAGCTAACTCTCCGTGCCTTCCTCCCCGAAGGGCGACCCGGGTATTGAAGGTCCGATCGGATACCCTGGTCCCAAGGTAAGAATCCCGTAGCTAATGGCTGAGCTCCTTGCATTCCTTGATTCTTGGTAAAGCAAGGGGAGCTTTTCTTCTCCTCTCACCTGCCCATTTCCTGACGATTGCCCAGGCACTAACACAGCGATTTTCTTTTTTTTCTTTTTTTTTCTCTTTCTTTCTTTTTTTCTTTTTTCCTTTGTCCAGGGTGTCCCAGGGCTGAAAGGAGAGAAGGTGAGAAAGAAGAGACGGAATGGATGGCTAGGCACTTGGCAGGGGCCACACTCCTTTCTGGTGCACGGAGGAGAGATTAGCTGCGATGGGGAAGGATAACAACCCTATTAACCTGCAATTGCGGACCTGGGGAGGGATTTCCGAGGGCATCGCATAGCCTGTCTCCTCCTCCAGGCTGTGATCATAGTCTGGTGAAGCGGGAATGGGTTTAGTGTGTAAATGACGGGCGGGGGCGGGGGGGACGGGCGGGATGCGGGCAGTATCTGACTTCTGTCCTCTTCTTCTCCCAGGGAGAAATTGGATCTGACGGACGGAGGGTAAGAAAGAACATTTTCTAACTTGCACGTTGTTCCACCTCCCAAACCCTTGGACTGTGTATTAATAGATCCTTTTTTTAATTTATTTTATTTTTTTTTTCCCGTGATCCAAGGGTGCCCCTGGCTTGGCAGGAAGGAACGGCACAGACGGACAGAAGGTAACCGGGAGCACCCCGTAATGTTGCTGCTGCTGTTCCGTTTCTTTACCTTCTCTCATCCCCACAGGCTGTTTAGTTTCTACTATCCCACATGCTGGCTTTCTGTTCCAGCAGAGGTTTCTGTGAACTTATCTTTACATTATTCTGCATGTCCTGTAGAAATGTGTGAAGCAATTCAGGTGGCAGGAGTGAATCTCGGAACACGCTGAGTTGGAAGGGACCCACAAAGATCCAGTCCAACTCACACAGAATGTCCCAACAATCTCACCCTGTGCCTGAGAGCATTGTCCAACTCTCTTTGAGCTATGGCAGGATTGGGACTGTGATCACTTCCCTGGGGAGCCTGCCCAGTGCCCCACCACCCCCTGGGGGAAGAACCTTTTCCTAATATCCAGCCTAAATCCCTCACACAGCTCCATGCCCCTAAGTGCTCTAAGTGCATGTCCCTCTGTCAGCAAGCTTCCTGCAGGACCTGTGTGTGACCCAGTCTGCTGAGAAGGTGATAAAGCCAGATAATTTGGGTACAGATACTTTATTCTGAGCACAGAAAGCTTCAGAAATTTGGAGTTCAGGGCAGTTTGTCACTTCATCTGTAAACCACAGCTTGTACTTAGTATTAAAGGCCTACAGCCAAGTTCAAAGGCCTCACAGCAAAGTCCCTGGCTGTGTCCACTGCCCAGCACACCCTGGCTTTGCACAGTTTCCTATACCCAGCCCAGGGTATCTATGGGTGATAACTGTTCTTCCCACTCCTTAAGTGCAGCTGAAGCTCTAAAACATCCTTCAGTCCCTCCCACTCTCTAAAACACTAAAGCCCTTCGGTTCCCCCCAGCCCCTCTCCCAGAACTGTCTCAGCACTGTTGACAGAGCTGTTTTGGGACAGAGCAAGGCAGTCCCTTCTCTCATGGCATCCGTCAGGCAGAGTGGTTGCTGCTCACCTGAGCTGCTTTGACAGGAGAGGCATGAGAGAGGACTAGCACAACCCTGGACGTCACTGACGGCCAAATCCAGCCTCAAGGACATTCCATCTCTCAGGGTACACTTGTGGGATGAGCCCCCCTGATTTCCTTTGGTCTGCATTCTTCTTCTCCACATTTCTCTCTGTTCAAGGAATACATTTGCTATTTATTCTCTAGCTGGTGACAGATAAGGTCACTGGATGATGCCAATATTATTAACTGTCAGCAAGAAAGGCTGTGTTTTCTCTTCAGCCACCTATAACTTCTCAGTCTTTTCCTTTTGAATGTAATCCCTCCAGGGCAGGCTGGGGAGAATTGGACCACCAGGATGCAAGGGTGACCCTGGTGACAAGGTAGGAACACTTTACTCTTTCACCAGCACATCAGTTTTGTAGCTGCTGAGTGAGGTAAATGTGTAGAAAGATGGCCAATGAGAGGGCACTGGCCCATTTTCCTACTAGCTGTATAATCTGATCCCAGACCTGGGATCCCTGGAATGGGGACCAGAGTTTGACTTTTCTGTGCCTCCTTTCCATGGACAAACAAGCTGGGAGCCCCCAGTGTCCCTCCCCTCCGCACAGAGAGGAGGAATTACCCCTTTCATCAACATTAGCAACAAGCAAAAACTACTTTAGCCTCTAGAGCAACTTTCTAAGCACTCTAGAAATGTTATTTGATTAGAAAGTTTTATTTGATTTATTCTGCATGAAAAGTGTCCCCAGTGTGAAGTGTGCAGCTCTTTGTTGTTTCCCTCCCCAGGGCCCTGATGGCTACCCGGGAGATGCAGGAGACCAAGGAGAAAGAGGAGATGCAGGCATAAAGGTACAAGTGCTCTGGACAGGCAGCAGGGTGTGGGCAGACAGTGGGGACAGCTAAACACCATTCCCCATATTTTTACACATATATCCTAAATCCTTTGCTGCTTATGGAGCCCATAGGCTTTGGGGTCTGGATCCCATCACCAGGCACAGGAGCTGAGGGGAGGGCCTTGCTGGCCTTGCTGCTTGGGCTGCTCGTGGTGCAGTGTGCTGGTGAGGCAGGCAATGACCATTGGCTCTCTGGCTGTTTCAGGGGGATCCTGGCCGGCCTGGTCGCAGTGGACCCCTGGGGCCCCCAGGAGAAAAAGGAAACCCGGTAGGTTCATGCAGCATTCAAATGTCTCCAGTGTTTTACTGTGGTATGTTCATAAAATCACAGAATGGCTTGGGCTGCAAGGGACTTTGAAGCTCATCCAGTCCCAACCTCTGCCATGGACAGGGACACCTTCCACTAGAGCAGGTTGCTCCAAGCCCTGTCCAGCCAGGCCTGGAACATTTCCAGGGATCCAGGGGCAGCCACAGCCCCTCTGGCTTTGGGCAGGACTGGACAGATGCTCTAAGGGACACTTGACAAACCTGTTGTCAGCTGATGGAGGGAAGGTGACACAGGATCACACTGCTCCAGGGCTGGAGCCCTTGCTCATGGCAGTGCCATAGGGGCATGCTGGGTGTGTGGAAGCAGAACCTGGGTGCTCATACACACTTCTGCTCAAGGGGGACTGCTTGACACAGGATAAAAATAGGGGGTGTGTGCACACCTTGACCTCTCTTCCAACAAACAGTATTTCTTTTTCTTCTCCAAGGGACTTCCAGGCAATCCTGGAGCTCAAGGGCCTGCTGGAACCAAGGGAAGGAAAGGTGAAGTGGGACCTCCTGGACCCAAAGGAGAGGCTGTAAGTGGCTGAATAGATCCCTGGACATTGGGCACACCACAGGAAACTGAGGCAGTTTCACGGATGAGTGCTGAGAAACTCTCCTGTTCTGCTCTGTGCATCCCAGAAGATGTGCAGATGCCGATCTCCTTGTTTCTCCCATCCTCACAGAGCAGAACTCCCATAATCCTAAGCCTGATGTTAACCATTCACCTTAGAGAAGCATCCTGTGTTCCCACATAACCACACACAGAGGCTGTGGATGCCCAGGGACACTGGGCATCCAGTACTCTGTCAAGTTCCCCAAACCTCAGGCTCCTTGCAGGAGCTCAAAGAATCAGGATCTGGTGGCAGAGCTCTGTGAAAAGGGCAGTGTCATGTCTCAGTGGTGCCACACAGACCCAAGTTAGCATGATGGGGCACTGCAAGTTTTGTAGAGTGGGTTGGATGCCTGGCACAGCTCCACCAGCACCAAGGGGCCAGAACCCAACCAGCCTGTATCCTTGTGCAAGATCCAGTGGGGAAAGCAACACTGGATGAGCAGGAAGTAAATCACAGTCTTTAACCCTGAGGGAATGAACCAGGCGTGTTTGCAGTCACTGTGGTGAAACAACAGTCTGGCTGTGGTTTCCCAGAAGGGATCCCTGCTCCCCTGCTGCTGGGAACACACGTGCTTAGGGGGCAGGTGTACATCCCTTGGGCCCAGAGGAAGGAGAGAGGGCAGCCAGGGGTCCCTGCCCAGGTGACATCCATCCTCTCAGCCCATTCATGTAACTTCTGTGTCTGCCAAGGGGCGACGTGGAGATCCAGGGACCAAAGGCAGCAAAGGCTCTCCTGGAGGCATAGGAGAAAGGGTGAGTAAAGCAACTGCCCAGGTTGTTGCAAATGAGCCCCAAGTGGACAGGACTGGGGTGTGTGTGATGTGCTACAGCCCAGCCATGCAGTGTCCATGCAGTGTCCATGCTGCACCAGAGCTGGGAATACAGATCCCACTGTGCTGTGCTCCTGCTGTGCCACTAGCACCAGCTACAGCCTCCTCCTCCAGGGTTTGGTCCAGAGAGGGGACAAAGGGCACCAAAGCTCAAGGCTGTGAGGCACATTCAGAGGGCACACTGCCCTGACACTGTTTCAAACCAAGAAACACCAGGTTTGAGAAGGAGCACTGCCATGCACACAGGTAGCATTGGAGACATCCCTGACTAGGAATATCCCTGACTAGGAATATCCCTGACTAGGAATATCTTTCCCTTCTCACAGGGAGATCCTGGTCCAGAGGGTACTCGTGGTCTGCCTGGTGAGGTTGGAAACAAAGGAGCTAGGGTAAGCATGGAGCAAGGCTTGGTGGCAGCCAGGAGGAAGGGGGAGCACTGGTGCCACGAGGGCAGCTTGCCTGGCTTTCCTCCTCATGCACTGTGTTCTTGTGTTTTTCTTTGCTGTGCAGGGAGAACAAGGACTGCCAGGACCCCGAGGCCCTTCAGGTGCTGTGGGAGAGCCAGGCAGGATAGTAAGTCACACTTGGGCATGTGTGTGACCGTGCCCTCCTTCTGTGGTGAGAGCTTGCCCTGCTGACACAGGCTGCCTGCACTGTCCCTCCCAAGGAGAGCATGCACAGCCTTCTCTCTCAGGGAGGCTCAAAAATTTGGTATTGCCATGACAATGTGGAAGGGATCTCTGGAGTGGGTGGGTCACTGGGGAGAGGGAAGATGGGACTGCACAAGCACCCATTTGTCCTGGCTGTGTGAGTCCATCACACCAGGGTGGCAGTAGTGTTGTGGTATCCAGGTGGCTCGTGGGGACCCCACTGCTGAGACAGGCACTGCCACAGTAAATTCATCAGGAAGGGAGATGGTCCTGCAGCACCATCCGGAGAGCTGATTTCTCTAGCACAATCTCCTGTGTGTGTGCTGGGGGGCAGCAGGGAACATCCTCACTTACTCCCTGCCTTCTCCCCAAATCTGTCCTGCAGGGATCACGTGGGGACCCTGGTGACTTGGGCCCAAGAGGTGATGCTGGACCGCCAGGACCAAAGGTAAAGTTCATAAATAAACCTCTGCATTTGAAAAGGCGGGTTTGTGTTCCTACTTACATATTTATTTATTAAAAAAAAAAAAAAAAAGAGGCAGTTTTCACAGCAGAAACCTGTGTGCCTCAAAAACAGAATCGGACCTGAGCCTGCCTATGGGGCAGAGATGTAGCTCTTGCTCTGGCCAAGGCAGCTCTGCTTACACTCCTCACCCTGAGCAAACTCAGGGGCATCCCTGGCATGTGACATCCCCAAGACCCTGCAAATTCTTGCTCTGCAAATCTGTTCCCAGTGCTTCAGGGCCAGCTTTAGAAGCCTTGTCTCCTGCTGGTGTCTCACCCCCAGAGAAAATGAAAATGACTATAACTGTCACAGACAGGAGCTGGTCAGAAGGGCCAGGTTTTGTATCTCACAGGCCTTTTTTTTCTACCAAAGGGTGACAGAGGCAGGCCTGGCTTTAGCTACCCTGGACCCAGAGGACCTCAGGTACGTATTCCTCATCCAACACGTGAGGAAATCTGAGTGGATGTTGCTGTTGGATCTGAGCAGACTGAAAAAAAACAGGGAAGGAGGAAGAAAAATGCTCAGGGTCACAGATGTGTGGAGTCTGTAAAGGAGAAAGGGGCTTGAACACCAGGACTGAACCTGGCCACAGTCCATCAGGTACTGGAGACCCCAGATCCAATCATGGTGATGATCCCTCAAGCATCAGCCTGAAGCTACAGCTGCTCTTCAGCTTGCCCCTCACTGCAATCTTTGGGTGTACAGGTACACAGTGTGGGGCCAGTCCTGGACAGCTGCTAACCTCTCCCTTGTCTCTTTTTGCAGGGTGATAAGGGTGAGAAGGGGCAGCCAGGACCCAAGGTAAGTGTGCTTGTCTCCATCACCTGTATTTTTGTACTGACTGGAATGCCAAGGAGTTGTCTCCCAGCCCTCTGAGTTAATGGCTGAGGAGCCAGCACCATCAGCAGCTGGAGCCTGGTTATATCTCCCAAGCCCATCTCCTTCTGAAATCATATGAAAAAATGTGTTGCAGAACTTCTTTTTTTTTGGGGGGGGGGAGGGTAATGCCTGTATAAACACACTGAGCTGCTGGTTTAGAAGATGCTCTCCCAGGCCAGCCAGGCATATGTTTGTGATGCAGCAGAGCCTCTGCCTGAGCACATCCAGATGTGCTCCATGCCAGATCTGTTTCTGCTTTCATCGAGCAGGGAGGACGAGGTGAGCTTGGACCAAAAGGAGCACAAGGGACCAAAGGAGAGAAGGGGGAGCCGGTAAGCAGACTGCCCCAGGGTCAGTGTCCCCCTCCCACACCCCTGCCACCTGTGCTGGGGATGACACTGCCTCTCTCTATATCTGGTCCCTGTCCCCAAGCTCAGCTGTGACAGGCTGGTGACTGTGCTTAGCATGGCTGAGGCTGACCAGAGGGTCAGGAGGGTCCCTGAATACTGGGGGCTGCATTACCAACAATGCCCAGGAAATATTTGACCCTTCTTTACTTCTTCCCCAGGGTGATCCTGGCCCGGGAGGAGAGCCTGGACAGCGTGGTCCACCTGGTGAAGCAGGCCCTGAGGTACAGTCCCATGGCACCGTGTCTGAGCAGATGCTGTTGGAGGGGACACAGCTGCCAGATGTGTCCACTGGCTCACAGTGGGCCTTTCCCCTTGCAAAAATGTGCAAAAAGCCACATTTTTGATGGCTCTGACATCTGGTTCCCAGAAAAAGAACTCTTGGGAAAACTGTTCCTGAAACCCCTGTGCTCTTCTTGCAGGGGACCCCTGGCCCACCAGGAGACCCCGGTCTGACTGTAAGTATCCCTGCTACTCTTCCTCCTGGGGCAATCATGGCTTTTCCATGCACAGCCCAAGCATGAAACAGGACATCAGGTCCTGCTGCTGCCTGGCAGAGGTGGCCTGTGGCTTCCCACAGGAGCCAGGGAAAGAGGGGAGAGGGCTGGCTGGGTGGGAAGGGAAAGGGGAGCTTTTGCCTTAGAGGGAAGCATTGACCCTGCACCCCTTTTCTGGCAGGACTGTGATGTGATGACCTATGTGCGAGAGACGTGCGGATGCTGTGGTGAGCTGACACCACCTCTCCCCAGGGAAGGGAACAACCACTTGAGGGATTGGGACAGGGGGTCACCAGAAGGTTCCCAGCATCACTGACCCCTGTGTTTCCCTCCCCCTGCCCCTCTCCCCAGACTGTGAGAAGCGCTGTGGGGCCTTGGACATCATGTTTGTCATAGACAGCTCTGAGAGTATCGGTTACACCAACTTCACCCTGGAGAAGAATTTTGTCGTCAACGTGGTCAGCAGGCTGGGCTCTATTGCCAAGGACCCCAAGTCACAGACAGGTCTGGACTCTGTGGGGACACAGTGGGGCATGGGGAAAAGAAAAGGGTCTTGGATCCTTTAACCTCAATGGTTATTTTCCGTGGCTTTACAGACCAATTGGGCAGCTCTTTGACTCTCTCCACCTTTCCCCCAGGAGGCAAAGCCGAGTGATGTGGCATTTCGTTGGCAGGTGCCCGTGTTGGAGTGGTGCAGTACAGTCACGAGGGGACTTTTGAAGCCATCAAGCTTGATGACGAGCGCATCGATTCCCTGTCGAGCTTCAAGGAAGCGGTGAAGCGCCTGGAGTGGATCGCTGGAGGCACCTGGACACCATCTGCCCTGCAGTTTGCCTACAACAAGCTCATCAAGGAAAGCAGGAGAGAGAAAGCCCAAGTGTTCGCCGTGGTGATCACGGATGGGCGCTACGACCCCCGGGACGACGACAAGAACCTCGGGGCTCTGTGTGGGAGAGATGTGGTGGTCAACACCATCGGCATAGGAGACATGTTCGACCAGCCGGAGCAGAGCGAGACCCTGGTCTCCATCGCCTGCAACGAACCCCAGCGAGTCCAGAAGATGAGGCTCTTCTCAGACCTGGTGGCAGAGGAGTTCATTGACAAGATGGAGGACGTGCTCTGCCCAGGTCTGTCCCTGTCCTTGCGTGGAGCTGGGGTTTTAAGCCCCAGGGTTTGGGGTAGGGGGCAGAGATGTGTCCCAGCAGGTTGGCCAACAGCTGGGTGGTCATCCATGGTGGGCTCTGACCTTAGCCCTGAACTAAAAGTCCTTCCTCAGATGCAAAAGGACCAACCTTTGGGGGCAGTCCTTTGGTGTTCCCTGTAAGAAACCTTGTCCTGTTCACTCTGACTGTGCAAGCTGTGAAGGGTGTGGCAACACATGGCTCAGTTTTCCTTGTTTCTTTTCCTTCCAGATCCACAGGTCGTCTGTCCTGAGCTGCCCTGCCAGACAGGTAAACATTACAAGTAGTTTCATGTGATCTGCACAGACTCATGGGGGGAGACTGCACGAGGCTCGGGAGTAGGAGAGGGTGGGGTGCAACCCTGTTCAATCCCTTTGGAAGGCAGGAGTTTGGGAAATAGTGTTCTTTACATGAGAAGAGGCTCCAGGGTTTCATCTCCTACTCTTTTCCTGTCGCTCTGTGTTTTCTGCACAGGTAGGTATGAGTGCACTGTGAGTGCACCAGCATGGCTCATCCCTGGTATTTCTCCCCATCCAAATTCCTGGGAACCACCATGTTTTGACCTCCAAACTCAAGCCAAAATCCCTTTGCTAAACACCCACCCACATGACCTTTGTAGCAGGATGTTCCTTGGGAGTGATGGGCAGAGCAGATATAAGGGATCAGTTGGAAAATGGCAATGTAGTGGACCCAAAGCTTTGGCTTCTCTAATGCTGGCTCTATTTAACTAACAATTAACTCAGAGTGTTAAAGGAAAAGTCTGTAAGGATCCTTTGGTACTCTGTGTGCTGAAGGTAGCTTTACTGGGTCACATTTTGCTTGTTAAGGGGCAGATATGCATCCAGAATTCCTAGAGATCCTGTCTGCCTGAGTCTCTGTGTCTGTTTAAGTATTATTGCACTCTGTGCATCCATAGTATTTAAACAGACACAAAATTTATAGAGGACCACAGTTTTGCCCATTCTGCAATTTCTCTCTCTTCTCTTGCCATGAATGTTTTTGTGGCAGACTCTGGCTTCAACTGAGCCTTATACAGAATATCAAATTTCGTTTTTAAGTAAGTCCCTTTCTTTCCATGCAAAGGAAAGGAAAACTGGTCCCAGGATGCGCAGAAATCCTGGAAACATCTATAATTATTCCTGTCTAAAATCTCTTGTTGGCATTTTGAGTATTTGCACCTGGCCATGCCAGGGACACAGTGTCCAGCTGAGATGCTGAGCTCCTCTGCCGTGTCCTCTGAGGGGCTTTGCCTGCAAATCTGTGCACAAGGAGGTGATATCCCCAGGCCACACTGGTGATTGCTCCAGTGTCTTCAAAGGTTTTGGTCTCTGCAGCCTTTCCATTTCCGAGGAACACAAGCAATGGCACGCTCATTTCCCCTGGGCTTGGGCCATCAAAGGCCTCCAAAGCAGGGCAAAGTTGTTGATTCTTTCTTTGTAGTGCAGTTGGGTGTTCCTGTTCCTGATGCAAGGTGAGAACAGTTCACTGGTGCCTGACAGCCCTGGGAAGCAGGAATGGCTTGAGGAGGCATCTGAGGGGATTCCCCCTTCAGTGAATCCCTTAAGCCATGCCATACATAAACCAGGCTAAGTGTGGGCAAGACCTGCACCCCAGAGAGCTTGGGAGGTAGACTGAGGTGGCTGGGTAAGGTTGGCCTCCTGTCAAAGTGCCCTTTCAGCATGGGCAAAAGTTGTTCTAGGTCTGGTAGGTGAAATTTTAAGTAATGGGTTCAGGGGTCTCCCACCCACCACACCGTATGGGTGTGCTGCTCTGCTGTCATTGTTTAGAAGGATTTGCAGTGGTCACACTTCCCTAGTAGCAAGGGAACATGTTGGATGGGGCATAAGGCACATGGCAGAGCCTGGGGCTTCTCTGGTTCTCACAGAACATCCCGTGAGCTTGTGCCAATTCCCATGCAGATCCTCTGGGTGGGGATGGTGCCCTTCGGAGGGAATGTAAGTGAGCCAGTGCACATCCAATGCGTGTGTGTGCAGAGGACTGGTCAGACAGACAGGTCAGGGAGGCAGCTAAACCAGCCCTGTTCCTGGCCCCATGGCTCAGCGTGGTAGTTCTGGCACTTGGAGGGGGCAAATCAACTGCCCCAGCTTCAGCCTGGGTATTGCCAGCAGAGCACAGGCAGGGATAGGTGCCACATAGAGCCTGTCTTCCCCCCATGCTGCCTCAGGGCTTTACCTGAGGTTTTCCCATTTTCAGCACAGCCCTTTGTCTCTCATCAGTTACTGCTGTGCTAACAGGATGCTGGAGGTTGAATGCTGAGCAAATCTGAACTAACCACTTGCTTCGTAGAAATTGCATGACGTTCTGAGAGGCTCTTGCTAACATATGCGAAAGGATTTGCTTTGAGCTTTGGGGTTTTATTCAAAATTAAATTCAGCACAGCCAGGTGCAGACAGAGGCTCTCAGGGCCCTGACAAGACCAGGCTTTGACTGGAGTCACTGCCCTGAGGCTGAGTGCCAGGCAAGGCAGTCACATCATGCTATCCCTTAGATGTCCTGCCTTACAGCATCATGTGTGCAGTTGGCACATAGCACAGTCCTAAGCTACGTGACGGGTGAATCTCATCTGCAGAAGGAAGTGGCCTTTTTCCTGAGCACTGCCCCTTTTCCATCGTGCCTCTGCCAGATCAGTAGGAACTGGGGAGTTCAGGTTCTCTGTAATTTTCTGGAGTCGTTCAATTGATGCGTGAAAGATTTCAGGGCAAATCTCACGGCTCCTCAGACAAAAATGGCAGAAAGATTTAAAATCTGGCTTTGGTCTTTACTTCTCTGTCCTCGTTAGCTCTGTTCTTCTCTGGTGCAGTGCAGGTAGGAAAGCCAGGTAGCTTTCAGAGATGCAGCCATTGCTAGCAAGCCCTGAAAATATTCTTTTGACACTCACTTGCAGATGACAGGAACCCTGGGAGCGTAAACCCAGTTATTTTCCGCCCCATGGAAGAGGGAGTCAACATAGATTTCCCCAGCACCATACACTCCATCGCCCAGTTCCTAAACTCCACGCGGGAATCCCAGGACCCCAGCATGTACACCCAGCTGGTGGCCACTTTGGCCTTTACCGCCGAAAAAGCAAAGTTTGCCACTGGAAATGAGCGGCAAGAGTGGATGGACTTGTTCATTGACACCTTCAAAATGGTGCACAGCGAGATTGTGGGGGACCCAGAGACCGTGCTAGGGCTGTGCTGAGACCTCTCTTGGGGCTCACATGGAGGCAGAGGCTGAGTGGAGGTGGAACTCATTGCTCCTGTGTGGCAGAGGGCACAGCACAGGGGGAGGTGCTTTTAGTTCAGGAGAGACAGAGGCAGTGGAATGGCTTGGTTGCATTCAGCTGGGGACAGGACACAAGGAGCAGTCCCCTCCAGCTTTGCCAGCATGGTGGCTTTCCCCAGCAATGCTAAGGGATGCTCTTGCTCTGCCTGCTGCTTTTTTTGCCAAGAGCCTAATGATGCATTTTCCCCACACCTTCCTGCGTATGTCTTTGCTGAACCCCTCCAAAGCATCTTCTGCATCCCCTCTCTCAGTTACCACAGGCTGTCTCTGAGTCCTGCAAGGCTGACTAAGCAAGGTGCATCCCTGCTCACCACAGTCTCTCTGTGGAACCCCTCATGGGCAGCTGGGGGTGTGGAGGGAAGGAGCAACCCTCCCTTTCCATTGGGAGCACTGGGCAGCGTGTCCCTCAGAAGCTGTGTGGGCTCTCTTGGCCTTTTTCTCTGCTTGTACATTTGTGTTTCCTCTGTCATAATCCACAATATGTACCTATCCATATACAAAAGGCAGGTATTCTGTCACGTAGGGCCAGGTGGCCCAAAGCAAAACTCTTTGACTGATGTGAGTTGTTTAAAAGCAACCTTGATGTAGTAGAGCCTACTCAATCCACACCCAGTGCTGCTTTGGCTCAGAGACCACAGAGCCACCACCTGCACTGCAGGTATGTGTGTTTAGATGAGGCCTGGTACCTCTATCCGCTCAGCTGCCCCTGGTTGCACAAAGTCAGGCAGGTGAGTGCCATTCCCACCTCCAGTTTATCTGCTCTCAAGCTCTATTTAGAGGTAGTGGGGTTTCGTGTGCAGACACAGGAGGAGAAGCACTTACTCTGACTGACGTGGTATTACTGCAATAAAGTATACAGAGCAAATGTCATATTTAATGGGCAGAAGGGAGGTGTGCCATCTTCAGGAATGTGGCTGTAATATTTCCAGCTGTAAAAAGTGGAGCCAGCTGCCAAGATCAGCCACGGGGTTGCCCACTTTGAACTTACTGCAGTGTTCCTCCAAAGTTTCAGCACTTTTTCCTCCCACGGGCAAGTTGCTCAGAGAACTCTGCTGTTATCAGTGTAGAGTAGAGGAAAAAGAGTTCTGAGGGCTTTCCATGATGGGCTCTGTGTTTTAGGTGAAAGCAAAAAGATCAGCCTGTGCCTGACTCTGGTCATAATTTGCATATCCCAGATAGTCTGTGCTTATTCTGTTTTGATTTTTTTACCCCAAAATTATTGTGACTTAGCCTGCTGGGATGCAGGACTGAACTCAGAGTAATTAAACTGCTCCAGCCATGATGCCAGAGAAAAAGCTCCTAAACCCCACTAATTTGAAAAGATCTCAGGGCTGGGACATTTTACCGAACAAAGAGAGAATTGGGGAAGATTTCAGCAAAGGGGATGTTGATTTTATTTAATTTCATCACACAGTAGCCATTTTTTCCTAGAAAAACATTGGAAACAAAGTTTTTTACCTCTCAAAAACCTTCATCTCTTTAGAGGTGGGGAGAGGGAGAAAATGTCTCTTTGCATGAGGAGTGCTTGTCCTTGTCAGAGGCAAATGGGTGAAGGAGTGTTTTTTTAGCATAATCCTAAATAATCCCTGTGATAAAACCAGATGGACTTCATCACAGTAGCAGTTCCTTCAGTGAAACTCTTGGGCAAAGGAAGGACAGATCCGGGTAAAGGATGGTCCATGCCTCCCCAAAGGCACAGGAGGGGCTGGGAAAGGGGGAAACCCCAAAAAGGCCTGGGAGGTCAGTCCCCACCTCACTTCCATCTCCACTGTCAACACTGCAAAAGAATAGAGGAAATACAAGTTCCTCGGGTTTTAGGAGAAGCAGGAAGGTAATGTGAATGGGTGGGGTTGCGCTGCACATGCTGATGGCAGAAAAATCTATTATATTTCTGCTTATTTGTGCTGCCTTTGTTGGACAGCTGTGAGCTACAGGTATTCATTATCCACATGAGAAGGACCAATGCACCAGTTAAAAGCATGACAGGAAGATTTTAGTTGGCCTAGTTTATGGTGGTGCCTCTGAGAACTTCTCTTGCAGTTAGGATGAGAATTTTGCTGCAGGAAAGGGTGCTCGGATCCTCAGTCTCTCAGAAACAGGAAGAAGCTGCAGCCAGAGCCTGACACTGAACAGGACAAACCCAAGGCTTTGCTGCCTCACATTCCCTTGGGATAACTCATATGTAAAGGCACCTTATCAAAAAGCTGGAAGGCAGCCCTCACCAGCTGTGAGGGCTGAGTAGCTAACAGAACACGGCTCTGGGGAATGCTCGTGTCAGATGTACACTATGCTCTCACTGAAGCTCCACGGAGTGATGCTGCCCTCTGCTTAGCCAGGAGATCTTCAGGCTTGCTTGTTGTCTCAAAAAACATGTGGGCAGGCCTTGGGGGAGGCTGTTAACACTGCCCCAACACAACACACAGCCTCTGCTCCCAGCTGCTTTCACGGTCCCTCATGTAGGTGTTGCACTGTGTGGTTTGCAAGGGGGATTCCTTCCTGCCCTTCCCCCTCCATGGCTGCTCAGAGCAGGTGAGGACCAGGAGTGCAGGTGCTGCCAAGGGGAGGTATCCCTGTGGCAGCAGCGCCTGCACACCAGGAACTGTAGCATCAACGTGCCTTTACACAACATTTCTCATGGAAGATTGAGCAGAGGTGAGTATGTGCCTTTCTTGCTTTAAAAGAGGGGGGGTAACAAGTGAGAGGACAAAAGGAAATGGCCTCAGGTTGCAGCAGGGGAGATTTAGGTTGGGTATTAGGGGAAATTTCTTCACTGAAGGGGCGGTCAGGCACTGAAACAGGCTGCCCAGGCAAACGGTGGAGTCTTCATCCATGAAAGTGTGGTGCTTAGGGATAGCACCTGAGTTAATGGTCGGACTTGAGGATCTCAGAGGGCTTTTATAACCGTACAGAATCTGTGATTCCCTGAATCTGTGCTGAACCGAGGCATAGCACTGTTCAGCACTAGGGAAGCTCTTTTGTCAGGCTGGATTCACTCATGAGTGTGGAAATTCAATCTAACATTACACTCCTACCCCCAAAGTTACCCCCTGTTGCCAGAAATGGATGCTGAAGGTGGGTCTGCTCCAGAAGCTCCTATTCCTCGCCAGTCATGCAACACAACATGGCAGCATCTTTGGGACTTCACCCTTTTGAGATTCAGACACAGAGCCATAAAACTGCTTGAGAGTGCTGTGGGCCAGGCCACACTGCCCTGCTGCCAGCTCAGGGAGAACACTGAATGCAATGAACATAACTACAGAAAAGGGAGGAAATAATGGTCCCTGGCTATCAGCTGACTCCAAGCATAGGTGCTTTCTTCTCCTTTTTGGTTTTTTTTTCCTGAGTTTATTCACTGCACATATTCTTATATTCTAAAGGGTTGGGTTAGGCTTGAAGCAACCTGGTCTAGTGGAAGGTGTCCCTGCCCATGGCAGGGGGTTGGAATGAGATGAGTGTTAAGGTTCCCTCCAACCCATACCATTCTGAAGTTCTCTGATTTTATGATTTTATGATAAGAGTAACTGACAGTAAACCACTCTCCCAAAGCAAATGAGAGATTTACAGGTGCTGCTTGCCATTAACCTCTGGGTATTCCTCTCACAAATGAGAGCTGGAAATTAATGTAGGGCAGTGGGTGTAATTCTGGGACTGAAATGCACAGACTAAAGCAAAGCTCCTACGTTTTGAGCTGTAAAGACAGGCTTTGGCAGCAGGGTTGGGCTGGTCCCTCTTTGGACAAGGATACACTGAGGCAACTGCAACTTGAATTATCCCGTAGTCTTCTCATCCTCCCAGTTCCTGTCTTCTTCTTCCCCCTGCAGAACTTGCCGTCGCCCAGTGCACCCAGCGCCCCGTTGACGTTGTCTTCTTGCTGGACGGCTCAGAAAGGATCGGGGAGCAGAACTTCCAGAGTGCCCACCGCTTCGTGGAGGACGTGGCCCGGCAGTTGACACTGGCCCGGAGCAACAGCGACCCCATGAACGCCCGGATCGCGCTGCTGCAGTACGGCAGCGAGCGCGACCAGAACGTGGTCTTCCCACTGACCCACAACCTCACCGAGATCTCCGACGCCCTGGCACAGATCAAGTACCTGGACTCGTCCTCCAACATCGGCTCAGCCATCATCCACGCCATCAACAACATCGTGCTCAGCCCGGGCAACGGGCAGCGGCTCGCCCGGCGCAACGCCGAGCTCTCCTTTGTCTTCATCACTGATGGCATCACGGGAAGCAAGAACCTGGAGGAGGCCATCAACTCCATGAAGAAGCAAGATGTCATGCCCACAGTGGTGGCTCTGGGGAGCGACGTGGACATGGATGTCCTGCTGAAGCTTGGCCTGGGGGACCGGGCAGCCATCTTCCGGGAGAAGGACTATGACAGCCTCTCCCAGCCCAGCTTCTTCGACAGGTTCGTTCGGTGGATTTGTTAAAAGAAGGGCACACACACAATCCTTCTCTCACTGATATACACACCCCTGATATTACCTGTTGTATTTTCTTTCCCCTGTATGGTTGCTAGCCCAGAAGAGCTGCCCTCTGGGTCCTCCTTTCTAACCAAAATCCAGAGCTCTTTTTTGATTTTCCTCTTTTTGATAATGAAGAGTCATGTACCTTACATTTATGGTGCTAATTAAAACCCACATCAAAGCAGGATACAGAGCCATATGAAATCCTTCTGTAAAGCTTTGCACACGCCAAGGCATGACTTGTGTATGTACTGTAATCCTAGGAGGGCTTATCAGAGATGCAAGAAACCTTTCCAGATTAGCAGAACCAATGAATAACTCTAGTTTTTAAAAGCTCTCAATATCTCTCAGTGCATCTTGCTCCTCCTTTCTGGGAACAGCAGGATGCTGCCTTCCACAGATGCTCCTTTGGAGGGTTTATCTGTTTTAAATTCTGCCAAATCATCTCTAAGATCTTTATTTTCCTGTGGGCCATACTGCCTTGATTCCTTCTGTCAATTCTGCCCTTCATCAGAACCTGCTCATCTATTACTGCACTCAAAATTTCAGCTGAGAGGGGCAGCATGATTCCCAGCACCAATAAAATACTGGACAGCCACCAGAGCTGCCTCCCAGTCATCCCAGTGTGCTCAAAGCATCCATGGTACTTTCCTCCCATCGGTATCTGCTGAGCAATGCCCAGATTTGAATTTGAATTGTGCTGTCTGCAAAAATAAACAAACCTTTTTCACCCTATCCTGAAAAGGCCTTTTTTTTTTTTTTTTCTCGTAGTTGTGGGGATTTTTTAAAATTATTTTCAGTGAGCAGCTGATTCTCCTGGTTTCAAGCTGGTAAATCCAGATAATCATGGAATCACAGAATGGTTTGTGTTGGAAGGGAACTGAAAGACCATCTCATTCCACTCCTCCTGCAATGGGCAGGGACACAGATTGCTCCAAGCACTTGGCTTGAACACCTCCAGCTGTTCATGCTCCTCATCTGTTCATGGGAGAACCCCTCTGCCATGGTGCACTTTTTCCTATAAATGATTACCCTGGCATGGAGGATGGCAGCCCACATAATTATAGCATCCCCCAGCTACTCCCTCTGCTGCACCTGGGGAAGCTCAAATGAAATGTCAGGAGTTCTATGGGATCCATGTTAGCAACCAAGCACCACTGCCTGGGAAGAAACACACGGACACCAGCAGACTGGGAAAGAGCATGTGATGATTTTCAGCAGGCTCTCCCAAAAGAGGAGAGGTAGAAATGTTGTCCATTGACTCAGAGATTCTGGGTCAAAGGATTTACAAGCCACACACAAGAAAAATCACTCAGCAGGCAAAACAGTGCTCCAAGGGGCAGGGGGAGGGAGGGGAGAGGGGTTCCCACGAGGAGTTTGGCCTCATGTTTTGCTGATCACCGCAGAGCAGGTGGGACATGCCAGATGTTCAGTCAGAGTCAGAGCTGCTGCTTGAGCTGCTGCTTGAGCTGCACGAGCCACCAGAGGGCTGAGGAAGAGAAAACAACTTCAGGACAAGCAGGGAAATGAGACTCTGTCACAGCATTCCTGAGAAGGGTTAGTGACCCTGTGATGGCTGCCCCATATTGTGGGAGGGCTGGAGGATTTTTATGTTTTTTTTACAAGGCTCCTAAGGTCAATAAAGGAAATTCCAGAAAAGTCTTGCTCCCTGCCAGCAAGGACTAACGTCACAGCAGATCACTTCCAGAGTTGTTTCCCAGTGAGAGGAGCTGCTGGTATGATTTGTTTGGGAAATGCTCCCACCTCCAATGCTGGAAGTGGGGCCTTGTTTAGCAGTTCCTCATTCCAACCTGCTCAGGATGGTGCCCATCCTTGGAATGGTATTTTATGCAGAATCCACTCCAAGCATAGGAAATCCCATCTCCTTTTTTGGGTTGGGTTTTTTTTTTTGGTGGGTTTTATTTGGTTGGGGGTTTTTTTGTGTGTGAGTTGTTTTGTTTTGTTTTGTTTTGTTTTGTTTTGTTTTGTTTTGTTTTGTTTTGTTTTGTTTTGTTTTTAAGGGGGAACCAAAGGGTTCCTGTGCTGCAAGACACTGAGTGAATGTCCTTTGTGGAGGCATGACTTGCACTCACTTGCAAGTGAGAAGGGCAAAGTCTTGGGATTTAATACACTGCACGGTACACCCCAAGCCATGTCACCCCTTTAAATGGCTTCAAGGAATTTCACGGAATGCTTTTCAAATTACTCACTTAATATGATTCATTCTTGCCTATTTATTAATCTAACGAGTTTCCCCTTCTAAAAAAGCCACTGAAGTTTGGGCAGCTTGCTCTAGCCACCACAGGGTAGGAGAGGAGAGTCCCAGCTGCTCAGGCCGGGTGCTGTGGTATGGGAAGGGGGTCCAAAGGACCGCAGCAGAATTAGGGAAGGGTTCACTGCTGTCCCACTCTTACCTTGCCTTCGTGGTGCTTGCAGTGCTTCTTCTTATGGTGCTCCTTATGGTGCTCCTTATGGTGCTTCTTATGGTGCTCCTTATGGTGCTCCTTATGGTGCTCCTGGTGCCCGTGGGGATGATGCCCCGACGGGGGGTGCCCGTGAGGGTGCTGTCCAGGCGGAGCAGGGCGTGAGGGGCAGATTGCCACGCCGCCAGGGTAGGGACCTGTGCCAGGAGCAGGGTGTCCCGGAGGGGCAGCAGGGCAAACTGCAATGCCACCAGGGTAGGGACCTGTGCCAGGACCAGGGTATCCTGGAGGGGCGGGAGGGCACACTGCAAGGTATGGTTGTGGCGGGCCTAGGAAGAAGAGGGGGATGTTAATGGACAGAGACAGGCTCTCCCCAGACAGAGAGTGCAGGGAGCTGTTGTACTCTTCCACCCAAAGGGCCCACCCGCTCTATCTCTTCCTCACAAAGGACACCCCACACCCCTTTGGAATGCAGGTAAACCCCCAGGTGTCTGTGGCCATGGCATAGAGCTCCCCTCTAAGCCCTGATGGCTGTGTGGTACCCGCAGCCCTGCTTGGCCCCACAGCCCCTCACCTTGGTTGGGGTCACACATCCTCAGTAGTCTCCAAGCTGAAAGGGAAGGACAGGCACCATCAATCACCTCCTGCCATGGGACATCACTGGGCCAGCAGGTGGGACCTGTCTCCTCTGTCCCACATGTCTGCCCCCAGCACAGGGACCATGCTTGCTTCCCCGGGAATGTCATCCCCTCACAGACCCCAACCACCATCCTGTCCCTTTGGTGACAGTGCCAACCCCCAGAGCAACTGTCCCCCCTCCCCATGAACCCCCATGGCCCAGGCATTTGGTTTCCGTCATTAATAGAAATAATCCCACACTGGCCCAGCCTAGGTGCCGAGCTCGTGTCTTCGTGGGCCACAAGGGACTGGGGACACATGCCTGTGTGCAGTGCCAGCCACAGGAACAGCGCATCCTGACCCACGGGTGCCCACGCTCCCGCTGCCACCGTGCTCCCCCACTGCCCTGCACTCACCAAACCTGCGGAAAAGTTCCCAGCAGAGGCAATGCCGGCAGCACTCGCGATCCCCGTCCTCGGCACGGCTCTCCCGGCTGTGGGGCACCCGTTAAATAGCGGGGCCCTGCCCCGGTGAGCAGGGGTGCGGCGGGCAGGGGTGACACCGGAGCGGTGACACCGAGCCGTCACCATGGGCACACGAGAAACGTCAACACGGCGCTCCCAGCCGGCACAAAGGTCCCACAGGCATAATAAACACAGGCGATGCAGGGCGGTGATTCCAGCTCCCGGGGGGAGGGATGGATGGAGTGAGTCAGCTGACCCTGCCATGAACCCTGGCTCGGTGTCCCCGCTCAGGCACAGTGCCCAGGAACAGGGGTGACCTTCCCACAGACGGGGCTGTGGGACAGCGGGGTGCAGGGGCCAGACACTGCTCAGAGTGCTGCACGGTATTTGGGTGGAGTACACACTATCTGCTGTCACACCCGGTCAACAGGGACAGGGGGCAGGGCTGAATGCCCTGATTTTCAGGTTTTCCTCTTGGAGGATCTGTGAGGAGGATGCAGGGTTTCTCCCACCTCAACCCACCCCATCTCCCTCCTAACACCCCTGATGGTGCCTCATGTTTGGCAGTGCTCCCTTCCCAGCCGATTCAACAGGCTGGAATTGTCACAGACAGCCTGAAAAGGGGACTGTGCCAGGTTTTGCCCCAGATCTTGGGTAGGAGCGTGCTTCATGGGGGTTTCTGGACACAGGGACTGTGCCAGGTCAGGAGGTACTCATGCACGGGGATCTCCTTGCAGGCAGTGCCACAGGGATCCTGCCATCCTTTCTGCTGGGATCACTGTGGTCCCAGGCACCGCCAACCCAGTCTGCCCCAGGGATGGGAGGATGGAGCCTGGGGTCCAAGCCCCAGACAGCAAAAATCCCCCTTGTCCAGGGAAAGGCCAGGGGATATGATGTTGGATGTGCCTGAGCAAAGCAGCTCTCCAGAGGCGGATACCAACAGAGCCCAGGCAAGGACAAGAGTATTTCCCAGTTGTATTTGCCACTGCAGAGCCCCCAGAGCACTCCCGAGCCCTTCTCAGGCCACCCTCTTGTCCAGCAGCGCCAGCACGACCGCCGAGCCTTGCTTCGCCTCTTCCAGCAGCCCGGAGACCTTCTGTGACATCTGTGTGGGGACAAGACGCGTCACTTGCCACTCGACAGGCCACAAGAGCCATCCGCCGAGCGCCCCAGGCGTCCCGCGGAGGCCAAGGCACACGAGGGGCCCCGAGGCGACACCGCCCCCTCAGCCCCCTCAGCCCCTTCAGCCCACTCAGCCCCCTCAGCTCTCTCAGCCCCCTCAGCCCCCTCAGCCCCTCAGCTCCCTCAGCCCCCTCAGCCCCTCAGCCCCCTCAGCTCCCTCAGCCCCCTCAGCCCCCTCAGCCCCTCATCCCCCTCAGCCCCCTCAGCCCCTCAGCTCCCTCAGCCCCCTCAGCCCCCTCAGCTCCCTCAGCCCCCTCAGCTCCCTCAGCCCCCTCAGCCCCCTCAGCCCCTCATCCCCCTCAGCCCCCTCAGCCCCTCAGCTCCCTCAGCCCCCTCAGCCCCCTCAGCTCCCTCAGCCCCTCATCCCCCTCAGCCCCCTCAGCCCCTCAGCTCCCTCAGCCCCCTCAGCCCCCTCAGCTCCCTCAGCCCCCTCAGCTCCCTCAGCCCCCTCAGCTCCCTCAGCTCCCTCAGCCCCCTCAGCCCCCTCAGCCCCCTCAGCTCCCTCAGCCCCCTCAGCTCCCTCAGCCCCCTCAGCCCCCTCAGCTCCCTCAGCCCCCTCAGCTCCCTCAGCTCCCTCAGCCCCCTCAGCCCCCTCAGCCCCCTCAGCTCCCTCAGCCCCCTCAGCCCCCTCAGCCCCCTCAGCCGCGCCGCCAGGGGGCGCCCGCGCGGCCCGCCTCACCGCCAGCTTGAACTTCTCGTCCGTGATGTCCTTGAGGTTGATCATGACGTTGAAGTAAGCTCCGAACACCGCCGCTTCCAGCATCTTGGCTCCCACCTGAGAAAAGCCGGGCTTGCCAGAAGCTCTCCTGGTGAGCCAGCCCCACCATACGGCACTGAAGCAGGTCGGACCCTTACGCTACAGAACTCCCGCCCTGCGCCACCCGCCAGCACGCAGCGCTTTCCGATCTGGCGGTATTCTCAGGAAATGGTGGCTGCCAAAGAATTACTGGGTGGAAACCACCGGGCAGTTTGAAAAGCACAGCTGGAGAGACGCATCCGGGAGGTCAGGACATGAGAGAACACCTTGCAGGGCAAGTGCGTGAGGCGGGGCCGTACCTGGATGTCGGATTTGCAGGCCAGGTTACAGTGCCGTGCCAGCTCCTTCAGTGCAGGCCAGAGCCCGCTCACCTTCTCTGCCAGGCCATAGGGCACCCCCACGGCCGTCTTCAGCCCTTGCTGCATGGCAGCCGTGCGCCTGGGGCGGGGGACAGCCCTGGGATGAGTGCTGGGTGGCTGTGTCCCCCGCCTCAGTGAGCCAGTCCCTACCAGCCCAGCTCACCTCTCGCGCTCCTCAGGGGTGTTCTTGGGCAGCTTCATGGCTTCCTGCAGGCAAAGAAAAGCAGGTTTGCTGTTGTCACCCAGCCCCCTGTCCACCTCTCCTGCCTCCACCATGCCTTGCACCAGGGGTTGGGGCAGACCCCATAGCTCCTGTGCTCCTGGAAACCTCCCTTATGTGACGATATCCCTGGCCCTGGCTTTAGCATCCCCGGAAGTGTTCAAAAAGCAAGCGGACGTAGCACTTTGCCATATGGTTTAGTGGGCATGGAATTACTCAGTAGAAGGTTGGACTTGATAATCTTGGAGGTCTTTTCCAACCTCAATGATTCTATGATTCTAAGATCAGAGCCCTGCTCCTAAGGAATCCAGAGCACAGTGATCCCAGCCCTCCTCCCAGCTGGAAAGCCCCCTGTTTCCCTGCAGGATGCCTCTGGTGGGACCTCACCATGTAGCTGCTGAAGGCACGGGAGTCGGCATCCACCATTCCCACCAGCTCCTCCATGGCCTGGTGGAAAGGGGGGATCAGCTTCCTCATGATGGGGTCCAGTTCCTCAAACTGCCGCTTCCCGTAGCTCATCAGCCCCACCATGCTGCCCAGCGCTGCTCCCTGCCAGGGTAAAATCCTCCAGTAGGACACAGTGTTCACTGCTACCACCATGCCAGCTCCCCTTGGCACACTCAGGGCCCCCAGGCCTCCATCTCAGTGTGGGGCACTTACCAGGGCTCCTGCAGCTGCAGACACGGAGCCTCCTCCAGGAGCTGCTGACCTCGCTCCAACTGCTCGTACAAAGGCACCCAGTGGCTTGGCCACCAGCCCCCCATCCACCTCTCCTGCCTCCACCAAGTACCTGCAGCACAGGTTATTTAGAGGCCTCCATGTGCAGGGACACCACCACCACCACCCAGACCCTTCTCACCCAGCACTGCCCTCATGCCATCGACCCCATGAATGTTTAGGGGACTAATCCAAAAAAACCCAGCCTGAGGGTCAGTGTAAGGACTGAGAACCCCGTGGGGACAGCTGGGGAACACAGGTGGTGTGGGGGTTGCTCTGCATTAGGCAGGTTGGGGTGATGCAAACAGCATTTGGTGGGACAGAAATGCCCCTGCAGCCTGGGAGAGGTGACAAGGACTTCACCTCGGGGGTGGATGTCCCTTCATTCCCCCCTACCTGACTCATGTTGCACATCGGGTGCTGCAGCATGTGAATCAGAAGCAGTGAAATTTTGCATGAGGATAGGGTAATGAATTTAACATTCAAATCTGGCTCCCAGACAGACAAAATCTGCTCCCACTGCCTGCTGAAACAACCTGGAGTTCCCCTCTCCATGTTCACATCCATTAGCATTTGGGAGCAGAGATCACCCTCTTCCTGCACAACACCCAGCAGAGATGTCCCCCCGGCTGTGAAGAGGAGCTGGGAGCCACCACTCCCAAAACAAGCTGAGTGCAGGATGCAGGCAGCAGGACCCCATCCAGGCAGGAGTGGGCACCATGACAAGAAGTAGAATGTGGGTCCCTACTCGATGATGCGCTCCCGGGGGTGAAACGGAGACAGGGAGTCCAGGCCCAGCCGATTGACCACCTGCAAGGAGCAGCACCGCTGCGTCAGACTTGTCACTGTCACCTAACTCCTGCTGCATCCTCATTCCCCACTGCTAATTAATCATGGGTGAGCCAGTGCTGGGACTGGGCCTCCGCCCAGGCAGAGGACAGCTGGCACCACCAGCCCATCCCATCCCAGACTTGGGGGCGGTGTGCGGTCACCTCCAAATGACTAGGAACTGTACCGATAAATCATTAGCTTGCTCTTATCTAGCACGTTCCCCACAGGCTGGAAAAGTCCCTCCCTCCTGCTGTGGAACAACAGAGCCTGTCTCCTCCTTTCCAGCTTATTCACTGTCCTTGGACAGCCTCCCATAATGCCACACACTGTCCTTGAGCTCTGGGGACATCTTCTTCCCCTCCTGGCCTCCATGCAAGCAAGACAAGTAGCTGCTACCCACACTTAAGTCCTTGTGGGTTGTGGTTCCTGCTCCCTGTGCATCTCGGCATCCTCAGCACAATAAAGCAACTTGTCCCACTTGCTGTCCCCCCACAAAATCCACCCTGGAGACCACTGCCATGCCTTGGCCTGAGCAGTCCCAAATCTCTGCTCAGTACCACTTTGGGAGGCTGGTGGGGGGTGGGATGTGTCTCTCTCATGATCCCACCCTTGTGCTGGTAGCAGGAGAAGCCACATTACCAGCCTGATCTTCTGTTCCTCCTCCAGGATGAAGAGTTTTTCCTTCTTGATGTAAAACTCAGCTGCGTCCAGCATGGCCTTCTTGGGAATGAGCCCCACCAGCTGAGACCCCACCACAGGGAGATTCAATTCCTGCAAAGGACATCAGAAATGTGATTTTCACCAGAGCCCTGCTGCCACTACTATCCCAGCCTGGTGGTCCCCATCCCTTCCCAGAACATGGGAAGCTCACAGAAAAGCTTTCAACAGAGGAGCTGGGGGCTGTCAGCAGTTGCTGCGTTTCTGGGGGTTTTGTGATAG
Source organism: Phylloscopus trochilus trochilus (assembly GCA_016584745.2). Lineage (NCBI taxonomy): Eukaryota > Metazoa > Chordata > Aves > Passeriformes > Phylloscopidae > Phylloscopus > Phylloscopus trochilus. Next base: position 5,243,259 of record WQNJ02000545.1, read on the forward strand.
TCAGCACTTTGGCTGAGCTAAGCATGAGAAAAACCAGAACCTTACCTGAGGGTGGGGAAGAAAACTTGGTGGGAGACATCCTCTGGGAAACCCTCTTGGGAAAAAGCACCCCAAGCCACCCACCTGTGCATCTCGGCAGATCTCCTCGTAGACGGTGTGGAGCGGCGTGGTCTCAAAGTCCAGCAGGTTTGTCGAAACCTGGGCCATGTTCTCCTCCTCTAAATACCAGCCAATGCCCTGCACCTTCTTCAAGCGCCCGGGCTGCCAACAACTGCCACATTCAGGGTACAGCCCAGGAGGTGTGGGCACAGGCAGGGGTGCTCCTGGCATGCCCGTGCTCCTGGGGTACCTGGTCGGGGCCGCGGCCCTGCTCTCGGATGTTGAGGGCGATGCGGTGAGCCTGCTCCTTGGTGCACAGCAGGTTGATGTTGTACGCAATGAGGAAGGTCCGGGCACCCGTCACTGTGGCCCCCCACCGGGGGACAAAATTTGGGGGTCCAAAATCAGGAGACCACTCTGGTTTTGCAAGCTGGGGAGGAGGGAGGAGAGCTTGTGAGCTGGCATTGCCCAGGAACACATGCCACTCTCTCAAGGAGGGCATCTCCCTCCCCAGCTGGAATCTGCCATGACCACCTGTGTCACCAGCTCCTCTTTAGTTCAAAGGGACTATGCCAGCCCCCAGCATGCTCCCTGAAGCCAGGGAAGTACAGGTCAGGTCTGCCCAGCCTCAGGCTCTGCTACCACCAGGCTCACCTTCTCTGGGAGCGCCTCATACTCCCCGGCACGGATAGAGGGCAGGGCTTTCCTGCTCTCGTCCCGTGCCGCCGCTCCATACAGGTAAACTGCAAGACACAGCCAGGGGTGAGCACTGCCAGGCAGGGGCTGGCATTTTCTCCAACAGTTGGAATCATGCAGGGTGGGATGAAATGTGGAGAGGTTCCTGACCCCACTCACCAGGCACGTTCAGCTCTGCTGCCAAGCGCTGCCCGAAGATGTGGGCGCAGGTGACACACTCCTCCATGCTGACGTTCCTCACTGGCACAAAGGGGCAGACATCCAAGGCTCCCATCCGAGGGTGCTCACCTGGTGGTGGGGAAAGTATAGGAGTGGGAGGTGGGAAGAACAAGCAGAAAAGGAGGGAGAACAACCCTTTCCCACACTCTTACAGACTGGACACCATCACTGTGAGAAAATCAGGGAATCACAGAATAACCCAAGTTGAAAGGGACCCACCAGGATCGCTGTGTCCACCCCCTGGCCCTGCACAAGGCAGCTCCAACATTCCCACCATGTGCCTGAGAGCACTGCAAACACTTCTTAAACTCTCTCAGGCCTGGGGCTGTGACCACAGTCTCTGTTCCAGTGCCATGCTTGGTCCCAGCATACCAGCAGCCCCCTGTGTGCCAGCACAGTCCATGGGCCTCCCCCAAGCTCACCTGAGTGTCGGCTCATGTCAATCAGCTGGCTAGCCACACGGGCCGCGCTCAGTGCCCCTTCCACCACGGCCTCAGGGGACCCCACAAAGGTGTAGACAGTGCGGTTGGTGGAGGCGCCGGCATCCACATCCAGCAGCACACATCCTGGTGTCCGGGAGATGGCCTGTGCCACTGCATCAATCACCTGACGGACAGCAGATGGGAGCAAGGGGGCTGAGATGGCCAGGGCTGCACAACAGCCATGGCTTTTCACGAGAGGGGACATCTCAGTTCTCCCCCTTCCCGCTGGTGGTGGGGTTGAAGATGACTCCATGATCAATGGGGATGCAACCCCTGCACAAGCATCCCACTCCCATCCAGGGGGTTTGGGGCACCCCTGGGTCCCCAGACTCGCCATGGTGGGGGAGAGACACCTGGCTGCTGCTGCACGTCACAGAATGCCACCACAAATTCCTGTTCCTGAGGACACATCTGCCTGCCAGCTTCCCAACACATTTGTCTCTGAAAAGCCTCTTTGCTGGAGGAGGCTGTAATTTTACAGCCATGCTGGGTTTGCTAAACTCTCCTGCCACTGGCAGAGCCAAAGTTCAGTTGAAGGCTGATGCCCAGGACAGACTCCATTAACCTGGACAACGTTTTTTGGCACAACAACTCCAAGCAATATTTCTCTGCAGACCAACCCCACACCTGATGCTACAGCAACCCACAGGCAATGGTGGAGGAGGTCTGAATCCCAAATTCTCACCAAGGTGCCATAAGAGAGCTGAGGCTCCCTTTAGGCATTTTGGCACTAGCCAGGTAGTGAAAGGTGCACAGCACTGCAAAGGAGGCATGGCAGAGTCTAGCAGTGGGTACTGTCCTGCAGGGGGAAACCTGGCTGTCAGCACCCCGGCGCCACCCGCCCCTCAGCCCTTCCATGCACTCACTCACCTCTTTGTTATTCCCCTCTGAGAAGTTGGGGACGCATTCCACCAGCTTGGCCATTGTCCCAGGGTCTGCTTTCACCCCTCAGCCCCCAGCTCAGCTCTTCACGCCCTGGGGGTTTCCTGCCCTTTCCCGTCCCACTGCGGAGCAAAAGCCTCTCAGCAGCCAACCCGTTGCCTCTTTCCCAAGCCATAGTTTCTCATTAACTGAATCGATCTGTAGCCAGGGGACAGAAAGGGGCTTGGATAAACACCATGGGACTGGCCTTGCTGTGCTTGGAAGAGCTTCGGGCACAAGGGCTCTGTGGTGCCAGATGGCAGCACTTACCAGCACCAATTAATGGATGAAGGAAAAAAATCTGCTGCAATCAGCAGGACGCTGTGATTACCACATGGGACAGCCAAGTCACTGCAACATGACCACTATTCCTAGTGGAGCGGGACAGCTCCTTGCAGGACCTTCACCCTGGATAGCATGGATACCGGGTAAAACCATCGCTGTGAGCAGGATTCGAACCTGCGCAGGGAATCCCTATTGGATTTCGAGTCCAACGCCTTCACCCCTCGGCCATCACAGCCCCGGGCCCCACGCCGCGGGACACGCTGGCGCCGGCCTGCAGCGCCGCGTTCCGCTGCCAAGCGGGGAAGTGGCCGGGCTGTCCCGGGACAGAGCGCGGCGGGACCGGGGTGCGGGACGAGCTGCGCACCCCGGCTCGTTGGTCTAGGGGTATGATTCTCGCTTAGGGTGCGAGAGGTCCCGGGTTCAAATCCCGGACGAGCCCTGCTTTTTGGGCACCCACTGCTCACCACCCACATACCTCAGCACACCCCAAACGTGGCCTCACAATCCCGTCCCCCACCTCCGCCCCGGCCGCCACTGCCCGGCCACACCGACACTCGGATTCTTACATGGCCCCTGGGCGTGCCCGCAAAATCACCTCCCTGCTCTGCCCCGCAGTGACTCCCCCTGAGCCAACGCCCTCACCAGCCCAGTGACACCCGAGGGCCCCCCCAGTGCCCGAACCCCCTTTTCCCAACTTGGGCGGCAGGGGAAGGCAGCACACACTGGGGTTTTCCCGGAGGAAGGAGAACGTCAGGGTAGAGACTGTGTCAGGGGGATGTAGCTCAGCGGGAGAGCGCTTGCTTTGCATGCAAGAGGCCCTGGGATCAACCCCCAGCATCTCCATCTCCTTTTGCCTCTCCACACCCCACCCTGATGCACGCTGGGCCACCAGAGACCCCTCCAGATCCCCCTCCAAAATATCCCTGGCGCTGCCTGTGAGCACGCCTGACCTGGCATTGCCTCCTGGCCCCCCAAGGCAGGCAGCGAGGAAATGCCCGCGGAGATTTCCCTCCCTGCCCAAGTGCTGCAGGCTCTGCAGGCACCCACAGGTGTCCCTTCCCCACGGGGCTCACGGGGTCTCTTGGGGGCACCAGCCGGGTGGCAGGGGGGCGCTGGGTGCCCAAAAGAAGGGCTCGTCCGGGAGTTGAACCCGGGACCTCTCGCACCCTAAGCGAGAATCATACCCCTAGACCAACGAGCCGGGGTGCACAGCTCGTCCTGCACCCCCCCTCTGGCCCGGGACACCCCGGACACTTTCCCACTGCCTGGCAAACGCTGCTGCACGCACACGCTGCCACATCGGGCCCTACCTGCGCACGGACACCATGCACACGCACCTGGACGGCCCTTTACAGCCCTTCCACACCTCACACACCGCACCACCCCACACCCCACACTGCTCACTGCACTGCCCTGCTCCTCCCCCGGCACCATGGGACCCCCTGCACGGACAGCAAAGGGCACCCCATGCACAGACAGCAAAGGGCACCTCCTGAACAGACAGCAAAGGGCCCCCCATGCACGGACAGCCCCTGTCATACAGGCACGGCCGTTTGCTGCCACTGAGGACAAACACAGCTCACAGGGGATCTCCTTTGCAGGATGCCCCACAGCAAGAGGTGGCAGAAAAAGCAGCGGCCATTCCAACTGCTGCAAGGGCCAGTGAGGGGCTTTGGGCGAGAAGAGAGGTGCTGGGGGTGGGGGATGCTGGACCTGGCATCTCATGGCCACAGCAAGAGGCATCTTCCTGCTCCCAGAGTGTGCAAGGCCACACAGAGCCCCGGCTGCACTCAAGCCCCCAAAAGGATCTGGGAGATGCAGTGTGAGGTGGAGGGGCAGCACCCTGGCTCATTGGTCTGGGGGTATGATTCTTGCTTTGGGTGCAGGAGATCCTGGCTTCAACTCCCAGATGAGCCCATACTTATGGCCACCCACCACGTCCAGTGCTGAGGGTGACCCTTGCTGACTGGGTACATCCCTGTGGGAAGGATGGACTCCAAAGGACTGAAGGCAAGATGCTGCTGGAGGAGAGAGATGTAGCTGAGATCAATCCCCAGCATTCTCATGTCCTTTTGCCTTCTCATCCCCCTCCCTGCTCATTGCGGGGCTGTAAGAGCTCCCTGGGGAAGGCCTGGCGCTGTGTCCTGGCATCCCAAGGCTGTGTAAAAATCTCATGGCTCTTTCCTGACCCTGCCTGGAGGCTGCAGGGCCTAGGAGGCCTTTGAAAAAAAAACCACCTTTAAGCCCCCATGGGGCTGAGGGTGTCTCTTGGGGTGAATATCAATGCTGGGGGGAGCAGCTCAGGAGGAGGAGGAGGATAGTGGGTGCCAAACAGGCAGATTCATCTGAGAGTTGAATCTACGACCGCTTGCACTCTAAAATGAGAATTGCACACCCAGACTACTGAGGCAGGGTACACTGCTCCCCCAGGGATGTGGGACAGGGCTGTGAGGGGGAATCCACTCAGCAATCCTGGGAAGATGTTCCACCTCGGGTGTGCAAAACCTGGGAAATTCTCGGGTTTACCAAAACCCCTGCCTAGGGCACTGAGGTGCTCCCGAGGGAGAGGAGACGCTAGAAAGGGGCCTGGGCTGCTCTGGCTGTTCATGACACTCCCGTCAGAGTTTCTCCGGGGACCTCCAGCGGGGGATCGGGGCGTTGGGTAAAAGCATCGCTGTGAGCAGGATTCGAACCTGCGCAGGGAATCCCTATTGGATTTCGAGTCCAACGCCTTCACCCCTCGGCCATCACAGCCCCGGGCCCCACGCCGCGGGACACGCTGGCGCCGGGCTGGAGCGCCGCGTTCCGCTGCCAAGCGGGGAAGTGGCCGGGCTGTCCCGGGACAGAGCGCGGCGGGACCGGGGTGCGGGACGAGCTGCGCACCCCGGCTCGTTGGTCTAGGGGTATGATTCTCGCTTAGGGTGCGAGAGGTCCCGGGTTCAAATCCCGGACGAGCCCTGCTTTTTGGGCACCCACTGCTCACCACCCACATTCCTCAGCACACCGCAAACGTGGCCTCACATTCCCGTCCCCCACCTCCGCCCCGGCCGCCACTGCCCGGCCACACCGACACTCGGCCCCTTCCATGGCCCCTGGGCGTGCCCGCAAAATCACCTCCCTGCTCTGCCCCGCAGTGACTCCCCCTGAGCCAACGCCCTCACCAGCCCAGTGACACCCGAGGGACCCCCCAGTGCCCGAACCCCCTTTTCTCAACTTGGGCGGCAGGGGAAGGCAGCACACACTGGGGTTTTCCCGGAGGAAGGGGAACGTCAGGGTAGAGGCTGTGTCAGGGGGATGTAGCTCAGCGGGAGAGCGCTTGCTTTGCATGCAAGAGGCCCTGGGATCAACCCCCAGCATCTCCATCTCCTTTTGCCTCTCCACACCCCACCCTGATGCACGCTGGGCCACCAGAGACCCCTCCAGATCCCCCTCCAAAATATCCCTGGCGCTGCCTGTGAGCACGCCTGACCTGGCATTGCCTCCTGGCCCCCCAAGGCAGGCAGCGAGGAAATGCCCGCGGAGATTTCCCTCCCTGCCCAAGTGCTGCAGGCTCTGCAGGCACCCACAGGTGTCCCTTCCCCACGGGGCTCACGGGGTCTCTTGGGGGCACCAGCCGGGTGGCAGGGGGGCGCTGGGTGCCCAAAAGAAGGGCTCGTCCGGGAGTTGAACCCGGGACCTCTCGCACCCTAAGCGAGAATCATACCCCTAGACCAACGAGCCGGGGTGCACAGCTCATCCTGCACCCCCCCTCTGGCCCGGGACACCCCGGACACTTCCCCACCGCCTGGCAAACGCTGCTGCACGCACACGCTGCCACATCGGGCCCTGCCTGCGCACGGACACCATGCACACGCACCTGGACGGCCCTTTACAGCCCTTCCACACCTCACACACCGCACCACCTCACACCCCACACTGCTCACTGCACTCCCCCGCTCCTCCCCCGGCACCATGGGACCCCCTGCACGGACAGCAAAGGGCACCCCATGTATGGACAGCAAAGGGCACCCCATGAACAGACAGCAAAGGGCACCCCATGTATGGACAGCAAAGGGCACCCCATGTACAGACAGCAAAGGGCACCCCATGCACAAACAGCAAAGGGCACCCCATGAACAGACAGCAAAGGGCACCCCATGTATGGACAGCAAAGGGCACCCCATGTACAGACAGCAAAGGGCACCCCATGCACAAACAGCAAAGGGCACCCCATGCATGGACAGCAAAGGGCACCCCATGAACAGACAGCAAAGGGCACCCCCTGTATGGACAGCAAAGGGCACCCCATGTAGGGACAGCAAAGGGCACCCCATGCACAGACAGCAAAGGGCACCCCATGCACAGACAGCAAAGGGCACCCCATGTCTGGACAGCAAAGGGCACCCCATGCATGGACTGCAAAGGGCACCCCATGAACAGACAGCAAAGGGCACCCCATGAACAGACAGCCCCTGTCATACAGGCACGGCCGTTTGCTGCCACTGAGGACAAACACAGCTCGCAGGGGATCACCTTTGCAGGGTGCCCCACAGGAAGAGGTGGCAGAAAAAGCAGCGGCCATTCCAACTGCTGCAAGGGCCAGTGAGGGGCTTTGGGCGAGAAGAGAAGCGCTGGGGGTGGGGGATGCTGGACCTGGCATCTCATGGCCACAGCAAGAGGCATCTCCCTGCTCCCAGAGTGTGCAAGGCCACACAGAGCCCCGGCTGTACTCAAGCCCCCAAAAGGATCTGGGAGATGCAGTGTGAGGTGGAGGAGCAGCACCCTGGCTCATTGGTCTGGGGGTATGATTCTTGCTTTGGGTGCAGGAGATCCTGGCTTCAACTCCCAGATGAGCCCATACTTATGGCCACCCACCATGTCCAGTGCTGAGGGTAACCCTTGCTGACTGGGTACATCCCTATGGGAAGGATGGACTCCAAAGGACTGAAGGCAAGATGCTGCTGGAGGAGAGAGATGTAGCTGCGATGAATCCCCAGCATTCTCATGTCCTTTTGCCTTCTCATCCCCCTCCCTGCTCATTGCGGGGCTGTAAGAGCTCCCTGGGGAAGGCCTGGTGCTGTGTCCTGGCATCCCAAGGCTGTGTAAAAATCTCATGGCTCTTTCCTGACCCTGCCTGGAGGCTGCAGGGCCTAGGAGGCCTTTAAAAAAAAAAAACACCTTTAAGCCCCCATGGGGCTGAGGGTGTCTCTTGGGGTGAATATCAATGCTGGGGGGAGCAGCTCAGGAGGAGGAGGATAGTGGGTGCCAAACAGGCAGATTCATCTGAGAGTTGAATCTACGACCGCCTGCACTCTAAAATGAGAATTGCACACCCAGACTACTGAGGCAGGGTACACTGCTCCCCCAGGGATGTGGGACAGGGCTGTGAGGGGGAATCCACTCAGCAATCCTGGGAAGATGTTTCACCCCGAGTCTGCAAAACCTGGGAAATTCCCGGGTTTACCAAAACCCCTGCCTGGGGCGCTGAGGTGCTCCCGAGGGAGAGGAGACGGTAGAAAGGGCCTGGGCTGCTCTGGCTGTTCATGACACTCCCGTCAGAGTTTCTCCGGGGACCTCCAGCGGGGGATCGGGGCGTTGGGTAAAAGCATCGCTGTGAGCAGGATTCGAACCTGCGCAGGGAATCCCTATTGGATTTCGAGTCCAACGCCTTCACCCCTCGGCCATCACAGCCCCGGGCCCCACGCCGCGGGACACGCTGGCGCCGGCCTGGAGCGCCGCCTTTCCCTGGGAAGCGGGGAAGTGGCCGGGCTGTCCCGGGACAGAGCGCGGCGGGACGGGGCTGCGGGACGAGCTGCGCACCCCGGCTCGTTGGTCTAGGGGTATGATTCTCGCTTAGGGTGCGAGAGGTCCCGGGTTCAAATCCCGGACGAGCCCTGCTTTTTGGGCACCCACTGCTCACCACCCACATACCTCAGCACACCGCAAACGTGGCCTCACATTCCCGCCCCCCACCTCCGCCCCGGCCGCCACTGCCCGGCCACACCGACACTCGGCCCCTTCCATGGCCCCTGGGCGTGCCCGCAAAATCACCTCCCTGCTCTGTCCCGCAGTGACTCCCCCTGAGCCAACGCCCTCCCCAGCCCAGTGACACCCGAGGGACCCCCCAGTGCCCGAACCCCCTTTTCCCAACTTGGGCGGCAGGGCAAGGCAGCACACACTGGGGTTTTCCCGGAGGAAGGAGAACGTCAGGGTAGAGACTGTGTCAGGGGGATGTAGCTCAGCGGGAGAGCGCTTGCTTTGCATGCAAGAGGCCCTGGGATCAACCCCCAGCATCTCCATCTCCTTTTGCCTCTCCACACCCCACCCTGATGCACGCTGGGCCACCAGAGACCCCTCCAGATCCCCCTCCAAAATATCCCTGGCGCTGCCTGTGAGCACGCCTGACCTGGCATTGCCTCCTGGCCCCCCAAGGCAGGCAGCGAGGAAATGCCCGCGGAGATTTCCCTCCCTGCCCGAGTGCTGTAGGCTCTGCAGGCACCCGGTGTCCCTTCCCCACGGGGATCACGGGGTCTCTTGGGGGGACCAGCCGGGTGGCAGGGGGGCGCTGGGTGCCCAAAAGAAGGGCTCGTCCGGGAGTTGAACCCGGGACCTCTCGCACCCTAAGCGAGAATCATACCCCTAGACCAACGAGCCGGGGTGCACAGCTCGTCCTGCACCCCCCCTCTGGCCCGGGACACCCCGGACACTTCCCCACTGCCGGGCAAACGCTGCTGCACGCACACGCTGCCACATCGGGCCCTGCCTGCGCACGGACACCATGCACACGCACCTGGACGGCCCTTTACAGCCCTTCCACACCTCACACACCGCACCACCTCACACCCCACACTGCTCACTGCACTCCCCTGCTCCTCCCCCGGCACCATGGGACCCCATGAACAGACAGCAAAGGGCACCCCATGAACAGACAGCAAAGGGCACCCCATGTATGGACAGCAAAGGGCACCCCATGCACGGACAGCAAAGGGCACCCCATGAACAGACAGCAAAGGGCACCCCATGCACAGACAGCAAAGGGCACCCCATGAACAGACAGCAAAGGGCACCCCATGTATGGACAGCAAAGGGCACCCCATGTACAGACAGCAAAGCGCACCCCATGTATTAACAGCAAAGGGCACCCCATGCATGGACAGCCCCTGTCATACAGGCACGGCCGTTTGCTGCCACTGAGGACAAACACAGCTTGCAGAGGATCACCTTTGCAGGATGCCCCACAGGAAGAGGTGGCAGAAAAAGCAGCGGCCATTCCAACTGCTGCAAGGGCCAGTGAGGGGCTTTGGGTGAGAAGAGAGGTGCTGGGGGTGGGGGATGCTGGACCTGGCATCTCATGGCCACAGCAAGAGGCATCTCCCTGCTCCCAGAGTGTGCAAGGCCACACAGAGCCCCGGCTGCACTCAAGCCCCCAAAAGGATCTGGGAGATGCAGTGTGAGGTGGAGGGGCAGCACCCTGGCTCATTGGTCTGGGGGTTTGATTCTTGCTTTGGGTGCAGGAGATCCTGGCTTCAACTCCCAGATGAGCCCATACTTATGGCCACCCACCATGTCCAGTGCTGAGGGTGACCCTTGCTGACTGGGTACATCCCCACAGCAAAATGTGGCAGAAAAAGCACCTGGCATTCCAACTGCTGCAAGGGCCCACAAGGGGCATTTTATGGAGGAAAGAGGGGCTGGGAGTGAGACATATTGGATCTGGCACCTTGTGTCCACAGCAAGACCCTATTCTTAAGAGTGTGAGATGCTGCACAGTGCCCTGGCTGTCTCATTGAGCAGCTCCAGGTGATCCAACGAGTGGCTCCTTCCACACTCCACTCCCATGCAGTCACCACATGGTTTCCTCACTGGAACAACCACAGATTTCCTCTGGCAAAATCTCTGGCGTCTGAATCCTTAAAACAATTTAATCACAGCACAGGGACACAGGAGCAGCTCCAGATGCTGAGTCTGGGAAGGGACTCCAAGCTAAGGTATCCCCACCCCAGCATCACAGGGTCCCCTCCCTGCCCGGGATGTAGCTCAGTGGGAGAGCCCTTGCTTTGCATGACAGAAGCCCTGGAAACCCCCCCCAGCATCTCTATGTCCTTTTGCCTCCTTGGACCCCTCTCTGCTGGATGCAGGGCTGCCAGAGCTCCCTAGGAAAGGCCTGGAGCTGTGTCCTGGCACCTCAAGCCTGTATAGAAATGCCCCAGACTCTTTCCCTCCTTGCCCAGAGGCTGCAAGGTACTGGAGCACTTTGTTTTCCGTCCCCACGAGTCTCAGGGTGACTCTAGGGGTGAACATCAGTACTGGGAGGACCAGCTAGGAAGGAGGGCTGGTGGGGCTCAAAATCTTTCCTGGGAGCTGGACCAGTGAGGCAGGGTGCACTGCTCTCCCAGGGATGTGGGGGCATCCACTCAGCGAGACGGGAAACTGCTCCACCTCCCCACACCACTTCCCTCAGTATTTTTCTTCACCTCTCCCGGGTCCGCAAAACCTGGAGAATCTCGGGTGTGCCACTGCCCTGGGACCATCATAGTCCCTGCCTGGGACACTGAACTGCTGCCAAGGGAGGATCGGGGCTGCTCTGGCTGCCGATGTCATATGAGCTTCTCCCGGGAGCCCCAGCGAGGGAAACCCCAACACTCTCAGCGTGGGTATCCGGAGGTTGGGTAAAAGCATCGCTGTGAGCAGGATTCGAACCTGCGCAGGGAATCCCTATTGGATTTCGAGTCCAACGCCTTCACCCCTCGGCCATCACAGCCCCGGGCCCCACGGCGCGGGACACGCTGGCGCCGGGCTGCAGCGCCGCGTTCCGCTGCCAAGCGGGGAAGTGGCCGGGCTGTCCCGGGACAGAGCACGGCGGGACGGGGGTGCGGGACGAGCTGCGCACCCCGGCTCGTTGGTCTAGGGGTATGATTCTCGCTTAGGGTGCGAGAGGTCCCGGGTTCAAATCCCGGACGAGCCCTGCTTTTTTTGGGCACTCGTGGCTGGATTTTGGGCACGCGTGAGGTGACGCTGCCTTGCACAGGGACACGGGGGGTCCTGTACGGCCCAGCCGTGGTCGGGATTGGTGCCCTCCTGAGTGGAGAAGGCGCTGTCCCGGCAGTGGGGATTGCAGAGCGTGGGGTCCGTGCTGCCGTTTCGGTCGCGGGTGGGAGGCACAGCCGTGGCGCAGGGAATCTCCTTTGGAAAAGGCTGGTGTAAATGGAGTTTAAACATCGCCGCCTCGTGGAGGAAGTGAGAAAAAAAAAATATCAAAGCAACTGGAGATGCTGGGGATTGAACCCAGGGCCTCTTACATGCGAAGCAAGCGCTCTCCCACTGAGCTACATCCCCTGCCGTATGGAGAGGTGGGAGGGCACATCCTCCTGGCACTGCAGAGGTCGTGTTTCTGTGCCAGAGATGATGTTAGCTGAATGAGAGGCCTTACAGCCACCCCACGGGATGCTGTTCGCAGGGAGCTGAGGGCTGCAAGGGCTGATCATCCCGCACCTGGTAAACAGAGAGCAGCAGGGGTGCTCCCCGAAGGAGGAGCTGTCCTGACCAAGGGTTGTTTCCAAAGCCAAGGCTTTATCCAGAGAAGAGGTTGCCCCCCAAAAAGGAGAGGTTATATCCAAAGGAGGATTTATCCAGGAGTCGAACTCAAGATCTCTTGCACCCAAAAGTGCAAGTCACCTATCTCTACACCAACAATCCAAAGTGCTGCACCCCTTTTGCATCCCCAGCCCTACAGTTTGGATTTTGGGGTGCAGCTGAGGCACACCCACAGTCTTGAGGAGGAATTTCCAGTCCAACCATGCCAGGAGGTAACCCCAGAGCCTTTTGAGGGGACTCTGGCAGCCCTACATCTAGCAGGGAGGAGTCTGGAGAGGCAAAAAGAGATGGAGATGCTGAGGGTTGATCCCAGGGCCTCTTGCATGCAACACAAGCACTCTCCCGCTGAGCTACATCCCCCTGCCCCAGAAGCAGTTTGCTGCCAACCCTTGAGGCTCCATACTGCCTGCAGGAATTTGCCAAGCCAGGATGTGGGATCAGGCTTGTTCCAATCCATTTCACACCCCCACAGATCTCGGTGTGCCTTTGGGAAAAGGGACAGGAGCTGTGGGTGCTGGGTAAACCAGCAAATTCCCCCATCTGCTCTTTTTTCCCGGCTCCCATGGGGGTCAGCAGGGTGCTGGTGGGGGCACAGCTCCAGAGCAGGACATGGGGATTTTTTCAGGACACAGTTCCTGACGATTGGGCTGTACCTGTGCCTGTAGCTGTGCTGGGGTGGGAAATGAGCTGCTGCAGGAGCCCCAGCTCCTGGAGACCCCCCTTCACACAGGGACAACAGTGAAAAGAAATGATTTGCAGACAGCAGCAAGCCTCCAATGCCAGTTGTAACACATGGCTGTGCCACAGCAGAGATTCCCCCCATCCAAACCCCCTGAGCTGACTAAGGGGAACTGGGAGGATGGTTCAGCCACAGCCTTTCATATCACAGAGGGGTGGAGGGGAGCAGGCAAGGGAAACACTGCACCCCATGATCTCCAGGTCCCGTAACTCCCCAGCTCCTTCAACACCACGTAACCAGCTCTGACAGGAGCTACTCCACACAGCAATAACTACATCACCCTTCTCCTCTTTGGGAGGTATGCAGTCACCTCTCAGTAAACCTGAATTAACAGCCCTGAAATGTTTAATCAAACAATTCTTGAGTTTAAAACTTAGATTTCCTCCCAGGACCATGCAAACCGTTGGGATCTGGGCTCTGCTTCCATTGCACTCAGTCTCTCCCTGAGGGCTGCCCTCCACAGCAAAAGCTCGGAGCAGAGGAGGGTGTAGAACAGCCAGGAGCAATGTCTGCTGGTGCTGTGGGCACTGGGTGACAGTGCTGGTGGAGCCGACAGGGCTGCGGGATGCAAATCTTGTGAGCCCCATTCCCACAGGGAGCACCAGGAGGGCCAGACCAGGATGCCTGTGCCTTTTAATTTGCCTGCTTCTTACCCTGTGATTCAGACATATGGGCAGCCTGTTATTTTCCTGTTTTGTGGGATCTCCAGCCCTGGGGAAGAGCCAGAGCCCTTGCCTGTCTGGCTCAATAGGTGTGGCAGGGAGGGCACCCTTAGCCCCTGCCCTGTGCTTAATCCATGGATGTCTGGGGTGGGATATCTTCAATGGTGGCCTCTCCTCCCTCTTATCCTGGCCATGCAGCAGCCACTTTCTCTCCCCTCCCTCAATCTGGAAGATTGCTCCAAGCTCCATCCAGCCTGGCCTTGGACACATCCAGGGACTGGCCACACAAGTCCCATCTCTCTGCCTGCCATGCCTGCAGGCTTCCAGCTCCAGAGGCTCTGTCTCTCACTTGGCTGGCTCCAGGTATGTGCTCTGGCCAGCAGTCCTTGCCCCAGTGAGGAGGATGAGGGATGCTGCCTGTTGATGCAGCTCAGTCTTGCAGCGTTGCCCAGTGCCAGTCTGAGATACACCTTTTGCAACCCAGTGAAGGCACAGGTGGTGGATCTGTCTCTTCATCCTCTCCCACTGCTGTGACACACCACAATTTTTGACTCCTCACCTGGATGTGCAGAGAAGCTGCAGATTGATGTGCTGTGTTGACCCACCAACGATCCAGCCACCACCAATCCTTCCAGCCCTATCCACCAGCACCATGCTGCTTGGGGCTTCCATAGTATTGTGAATTGAGTCCAACTCCTGGCTGTGCACAAGACACCCCAACAATCCCACCCTGTGCATCCCTGAGAGCATTGTCCAAATGCTCTTGGATCTCTGGCAGCCTTGTGGTTGTGCCCTTTCTCTGGGGAGCCTGGGCAGTTCCTCACCACCGTCTGGGGGAAGAACCTTTTCCTAATCCAGCCTAACCCTCCCCAGGCAAAGTCTCCATTATGAATGGTCCCACTCACTTGCTGTTCACAGCAATCTCCCCTTTTCCACCACAGCTCTCTGCTTGTTCCTCCTCAAACCATTACTTCCCCTCTCCTTCCCACCTCATCCACCCCAGGGTGGGAAGGTACCTGTCCTTCAGGAGCCTGAGGGTACTGAGTGACCACAGGGAGAAGGTTTTCTCCAAGGTCATGAAGCGGCTGAGGTAAGATGGGAAGTGGGCAGGAGACATGAACCTCAACAGCCACGACCAGAGGGTGGCACCTGGGCTATACTGCAGGCTCTTCTCAAAAATGCTTCTGCTGCTTTTGAATGCTAGAGATAGGCAATGCTGGGACCAAATCCCAGGACCCAGCTATTTCCCTCCATGTGCTTCCACCTGCTGAGCATTGTTTTCCATCCCTATCTTGTTTTTAAGCTCTGTGTTTCTCACTGGAACTTTTGGCTGCGCCGTCTCTACAGAAACCTGTATTTAGGGCCTGATCAGCAGGTCTGGGGGGTCCTGCCTGGGGCAAGGGCTGGCTTGGAGGGGGAAATGTGGTGAATTCAGGACTGCTCTTGAGCTGGGAGTCAAGGAGACACGGCTCCCAGCTGGAGACAAGGCTCCCATGGGAGACAGAGTCTCCAGACCCTCAGGATAGGGAGCCCTGAAAGGCACCAAGGTCCTCATTTCCCTGACTGTCTGCACTAAGACATCACAATTTTCAAGTCAAATCAAGGAGCTGTGTAGATTTTTGGAGACGTGGGATTTTCAGAAAAAAAAAAAAAACAAAAACAAAAACAAAACCAAAAAACAACCAACCAACAAACAAACAAAACCCCCAAAAACAAACAAACAAAAATTTCACCAAATTAAAATCTGTATAACCTCACCAGTGGAGTTATTCAATGCAAAGCTACATAAAAATGTCATTATTCTGACCACCTGCTCCCTCCTGGACTGTTCAGTGGAGCAGGCTTGGGAAAGGCTGTACAAGGCCCAGAGACCTACAGCTTCCCAACAAAACTTCTGCTGGAATTCCAGAGACTTTTGTAATTTTTTATTCAAAATTTTGCATCCTATCTCTGCAGACAATTTCCAGAGCTGGGATATTTTTAGCTGTTATAAAATCAGATATAATTATATCAGATATATAAAATTATATTAGATTATATAAATATAATATCAGATATAAAATATCTGAGCAGTCCTTGGAAGGATACCTCCCTTTTCCTTATGCACTGGCTGCTGAGCAATTGCCATGTAAATTTTCTCCAAATTAGCAGCATCTCTGCAAAGATCACCTGAGCAATAAAACCAGTTGAGCTTGGTCAAAGGCTTTTGATGATCAATAGGCTTTCAAGCTCAGCATAATCTCTCATAATAAACACTCACAAGCTTTATGCAAATTCTCCTATTCCTCCTTCCATCAGCCGGAAGGTTCTGCCAGATGATCCATGGCATCTTAAAAACAGGCTGTTGAGAGGTTTTACTCAATTCACGACATCTTCCAGAGACTCTAGTGTCCCCTATCCACAAAGCAATTATTGTCTCTTCTTTTTCACTCTTCACTGTCATCCATGAAACACTGGGTGAGCTTGGCATAGGATGCCCATCCAAAGGAGCCCATCTCCCAAGAATCCCACTTCTACTTTTTTTCCCTGACTCCACATTCACCCTCCTTAGCTCAACCCCCCCAAAACTGGTTGCAAAATGCAGGGTAAATGCCTTTTTGAAATGTCACATTCCCAGCTCCTTGAGGGAACAGGCAATGAAGTCTGCTCCTGAGGGAATTCCTCCCTGAGCAGGTGCTTGCCATGCGGCAGGACAAGAGATTTCCAGGATGAGAAAATTGCCCTGGGACTGGTCCACAAACCACACACTGCTGTCAGCACAGGGAAAAGCTGGACAGCAGTAATTTCATGTAAAACCCAAACCTCCCCAGCAGCAACAAGCTGCCTCCAGAGGAGGTTCACCCCTCCAGACTCCTGAAAAAGGAATAACAGAAGACTCAGGCTGTGATGTAGCAAGCCTTTAATGAGAAGGAGAGCGAACCAGTTCAGAGTACAAGTGCGTTTCCAGCGCTCAGTAAAGAAATGGATAAACCCCACTTTGGGACAAGTTGATCCCTAAAAAGTGTCCCCTTGCCCCCCCCGCCCCATGACTATCATCTGCCATCTACAGCCTGCTAGAAGCATTTATTGCCCAGCCAGCAGCAAATGTTGAGCAGAACATGGCAACATAAAGACGTAGTGAGATAAAGGTGTACAGAGGCATGGTCTGGAGCGATGAGCTCACACGGCTCCCGTCCTCCTGAGGCAACTGCTCCTGAGGGACATCTCCTCAGTCCTCTTCCCCAGTCTTGGTCGTGTGCTTGGCTTGCCCTTCCTGACCACACCGCTGGCAGGGGCAGGAGGAGGAGCCCGCCAGGGCCACTCTACAGCCCGGTGCCCAGGCACAGCAACCCCGCCTTGCCCAGCCCCCGGGAGCCCACGGGGATGCCGCAGCAGCGCAGGTAGCTCCCGACCGCTGCCGACGCCGTGGAGCCCACCGTGGTGTTCTGTGGGAAGGAGCTGAGGATGGGCCCGGGCAGCGTGACCACCACGGTGGGTGGCTGGATGAAGGCGGTGGAGTCCCCGCAGCGGCGGAAGCAGGGCTGGGTGCAGCTGGTGGCCAGGGGCCGCGGGCCGCAGGAGGAGGGCAGGCACAGGTCGTAGCAGGACATGGCTCGGCAAGGATGTGCACCTGAAAGCCAGAGCCAGGGGGTGAAGGCAAGGTATAGGCCAGTCTGTCCCTGCTGAGCCCTCAAGCAATACTTCCCATAATAAGAGGCACGGGAGAGTGAGCTAAAGGGTGGGTTTGGGTGGTTTAGAAGCACCGAAAGAAGGCTTCCCCCTGTCTCACCCCATAAACCGCTCAGGAGAAATGAGTGGAGTTTGGTTTGAGCTGCAGGTTGGTCTGGGAAAGTTGGAGGCACCAGATGCTGGGACCAGAGAGCAGATCCACTCCTGCTCCAAGCTGAGAAGGAGCCTTTGGCAAGCAAGGTGCTCACGAGATGCATGTGGATGAAGCAAAACCCACTTAAATCAACACAACATGAGCGTAGCCATCCCATCCCAAAATATAAGGGACCTTTGATGCCCATCCATAAACAGGGGCACATTGATCCCTGCAACCCAGGCATGTCCTGTTCTAATTCGTTTTTCTCCTTCAGCAAGGAAAATCATGAAGGATGCAACTGATTATGTGGTTGCAGACTCTGTAAGCCCTGCATCCTGCAACCCCTTGCACTCTTCACTTTAGGGCAGAAAATACACCCTTCCCTGATGTCCTGGGCAGCTGGAAGGGAGGAGGGAGAGGTGGGGAAGGGGATGGAGCCTGTCTCGACTTACCCAGATGGAGGTGGCAGTGGCGGCAGCTGGAGCAGGTGGTGGGGCCGAGCACTGTCCCCGCAATTTTATAGGGTAGCCCAGCCCCCCAGGGGAGCGGGTGTGTGCCTTCCACCTGAAACTCCCCAACACCCAGCAGTTTTCTCCTGGAAAGCTCCCCTGACTGATTAAACAGTTCCCTCTTTCATCTCTCATGTTTTGCTTCCATGTAATACTGAGTAAGATTGAAATGATTTGGGCTACAGGCATTAATTACCTTCCTCCTAAAGCCAAGGGACATTTTAGGTCTTTATGCCACCAGGGAGAAGAGTGTTTCAGCAGAATTTAGGGCAGACATATCCCCACCTTCCTCTCACCACAACCAATTCAGCTCCCTGGTGCACCTGAGGTGAGACAAGGGATGTAAACTGAATGTAAGGAACATCCATTTGGAGTGAAATTCTGTGCCAGAAATCTCACGGATGGCAGGGAAGCTGAGGGGCTGCAGGAGTGAGGATATGAGCTATGTGGACACAGGGATCTGACCTAGCCCAGCATGAGCAGTTTATTATGGGTTTGGGTGCACTTAGAGGATATTCCTTTTATTATTTTTTGTTATTATTCCTCACACCTGGGGTATGAGTCCTGCTTGGAAGGCACATCAGATTTGAAAAGCAAAGTGATCACAGGCTCTGAAGTCCACCCCCACAGGTGACACACACCTAAACCAGCTGATTTTGTGCAGGGAGCTGACTTCCAAGAGCCCTCCCATCCTGCTCTTCAGATAGCGTAGTAGCAGTGAGCCAGAAGGTCACAGGTGTCCTTCCTCATGATGGAGTGACATCGTCAAGACAGAGTTAATTACAGTAATTACAGGCTGCACTGTGACACCGGATCACGCTGCTGGAAACCTGTTAGCTACTAAACATCCCAAACATGGCAACCTGCACTTAAACATGAATCACCCACACAGTGGGGAGAGGGAGTTGCTGATGTGGTCCCAAGCAGGACCATGATGAGCCATCATGAGCTCTAGGGGCAAGGAAAGTTTGAAAAAGGCTTTTCATTTTACACCAGCAGAGCCCAGTTAACAGCACAAACATCTCCTGCCCTGGAATAAACCCTGACAGTACCAGGGACACATGCACTGTGTGTGGGGGGGCTGTCAGCATCCTGTTAGATGCCTTGTGGGGTTTGGGGGGTCATTTGAGTTCTTGAGATGATTTGGCCACAATAGATGGCACTGAATGGTCCCTAGTGACTCCTCTCTGCCCTGCCTGTCGGGGCAACAAAGCCTTTCCAAGGTTCTGAGGTCAAAGTCAGATATTTCTTAGCATCATTCTGGAAGGGGAAAAAGGAAATCAGGTTTTCCAAGGTTCAGCAGAAGACATGGGCTTCAGGGAGAAGCAACCTGGCAGCTCCTGGAGTGAGGCAGGACGCTGTCAGTTCATCAGTCATAATCTCCTAAATGGTGACTTGGCAGGCAGGAAAAGATGAGATTTTAGTTTAAGCTTTACTGTGTTGCTTTTTGTACCACTCTTGAATAATAAATTGATGCCACGAGTGCACCTTGGACCCACAGCCTGAGAATTAAGCCCTTCTTCTACCAGTCTGGTTTTCTTTCCCTTCATTCATCAGTTTTGGTTGGTGGGGGGTTTTGTTTGGTTGGTTTTTTTGTTGGTTTGGTTTTTTTGTTTTGCCCTCCCTGGGTGACTCCCCTCCAGGTTTCCAGGCACAGGGTGGGATATTCTGAACTGCAGCCTCACAGTGTGTTTCAGTTTTGAAATCCAGTTTAAACACTTGAGGTTCTGCTCACATTGGACCATCGTGTCCCAGAATAATATCGATGGCCACAGTGGTGCTTGGGATAAATGCAGTGGGGCACTCAGAGGGGGAATGTTGTTTCGAATGTGAGCAGATCTGTGAATGTGAAACAAGTCCTTTTCATAGAAAAGATAGCAGAGGAAACAAAAAGCACATGTTAGGATGTTAAAATAATCATATTTGTCTAATGATTTAATTTTTTAAAAGGAAAACAATAGGGGAAAGATATTTGGGAGATAAAACAAAGACTGATTTTTCCAATTTGTATTCATTTCAGGGAATGAGCACTTTCTGCTTGAGGTATGACTTTCTCTGGAGGAACCTCAAACTTGAGGAAATTTTACCAAACCAAACATGTTGGATCCATTTTCTTAACTTCTGCATGGATCCAGGATGTGCGGCCACCTCAGCCCTGCCTCTTCCTGCACATAAAGACAAGAAAAACATGGCCTAGGATCAATAATCTATGTGTTTCCCTTCCTATCACCAGCCCCAGCAGCACTTTTCCAACTCCAATTTCCCCACTTTGCATTTTGATTTCGAACAACCCAAGGGCAGGATGTGTCCAAGACTGGCTGGAGGGCGAGAGCTTGCCCCTGTCCTAAAATTTCTCCTGAAAGCCAAAGGCAAGGACACAGACCTACAGCATCCTATCTCCAAGGAATGTCTGCGTGCAGGGCACTCACCCAGGGCTTGCCTCCCGGCAGCAGGACAGTCAGGGACCGCTCCCAGATGGCTGATGGATGAGTGGGACATCCCAGTGCCAGGAGGCAGAACTCTGATGCAGCCAGACCCAGGCATGGAGCATTCTGGCTGCCTGTGTCCTTGTCAGGGCAGACTTGGGGTGCTCCAGGGTCACTGTGTGCAGCCCAGGGGTCGGAGCCCAGCCGGTGCCACTGGGGAGAGTCCGGCTCCAGCTGCCAGCTGCTGTCCTGAGGCTGCAGATGATCCAGTTCCACGCTGCCACAAGATCCCTGTAATTGCCAGGTCCCTGGGTAGGCTGATGCCCCACAGCACAGCTGACAGTGGCACATTCCCTTCAGGAGGATTCATCACTGCTCACCAGGACAGGGACATGTGTGCGCCAGGGCAGGGTTGAAGGGTATCCCAAGGGAATCAGTGGGGATCCTTGTCTCACACGACACAAAGAAATGACACCCACATGTTGCGATGTCCAAGGCAGAAAAAGGAGGAGGGTTTATTTACAACTTCAACATTTATCGAATTCCAGCAGTGACCATGGATAGGAGGAAGAAAATCTTCCTCCTTAACCACACTGGGCAATCCGACAGTCCATCAGCAGCCTCCTCCTTATGAGAAGAATGTAAACGTGGTTAGATGGTTACAATAACAAGAAAGGTTGTTTATGTGAAATGGTATCTGACTCCATTGCAAAAGGTAAACACAGAAGGCTAAAAGTGGAACTTTGGAAAATTTATTAAAGAGACAGAGGAGAAAACAGCAAAAACCCAGACAACAGATCCTCTCCTGGTTGCTGTGCCCTGCAAGTCCCAGGTCCCATCCTGGGAGAGCAATTCCCCTGGCATGCACCGCCATACCCCTGCACCCACCACCCCAGCCCATTTCACCATCTTCAGCTCCAAGTTGGTCTCTCTCCAGGGCTGGACTCAAACCCATGCATTTTTCCGAGGGAATCTCCCACAGATCCCTTGGAGGGCACCTGGCTGTCCAGGCAGGGACATCCCTCTTTCCTGGGGTGGCAGAGCTGGACAAGCACCACAGCATCTCATGGCAGTGGAATGGGATGGGATTGGTGTTTCTCCACGTAGTTTCTGGCTCAGTAGATGCTGAGGGAGGGAAGCAGCTCCTCACTGGTCCCCAGAGACATCTCCCCAAGGCATGGGAAGGAAATGTAGCCACAGGGAAGATCAAAAAGGTGTGGGCAGCTAAGCCTGAGCATCCTCATCTTGCCTTGACATTGCTTGGCCACATTCTCAGCAGTAGAAAGGGAGAAGGGAAAGCACAGGCAAGACTGGCATGATGCCTTTTGCCAGGTGCCTCAAAGCCCAGACACTGTGCACTGGAAAGCCAAATGCACGGCTTTCCTCCCTGCAAGACCACTTATATTCCAGGGGCAGTTTTACCTCTTTCCTCTTCATCTTGCCATAGGTCATGCTCTCCTATCTCCAGGAATCTCTGCTGTGAGCACTGCTCCAGGCACAGGAGGGAGCTGCCAGTGCACAGCAGCTCTGCCATGCCCAGAACAAGCACCCCTGGCACACGGCAGAGATGTCCAGGGCAGTTTCTGGCTCCCATCGGCATCCCTAGGGATGCCCAGTACTGCCCTTCCCTGCCTACGGTTCAGTGCTCCTGGAGAAGAGGTGATGGGATGGCAGGAGAGAGGCTGGCAGCTAGGCTGGGGCACGCTGCTCCCACGGGGCATTGCACAGAAGGGCCACGCCGGTCCCTGAGACACCAGGATCAGGTTCAGCCCACGGGAGCAGCAGTACGGGGGCAGACGTGATGTGTGTTTGACACAGCAGAGCAAAACACGGAGAGCGGGGGGATACTGCGTGGGCTGCACCAAAAAATCCGCGCCAGGAGAGAAGTGCACAGGCACCCGACGAGGGTGGGATTCGAACCCACGCGTGCAGAGCACAATGGATTAGCAGTCCATCGCCTTAACCACTCGGCCACCTCGTCCCCTGAAGGGCCATCATTTTTTAGCAGATTTTTTTTTTAGTTGGTTTTTCTTTTTGCCCTTTTTTGCTCCCAGACAGCAATGCCGGAGCTGTTTCTTCAGGGTGTCCTTTGGTGACCAAGGCTGGGCAGGCAGAGCCCTGGCAGCCCCTGTCACAGCGGGACAGGGAGACGATCAAGCGTTTGTGATTCATTTGCCCCTCTCCCTGTTCCCTTCGGTGTTCGTGGGGTGGCAAAGGGTAAGGTAGCATTTATTGTTGCCATGAAAAGGCATGCACCAGGCATCTCCATTACTCACCCAACCTATGTCCAGAGGGGTTTCCTACATGATTTGGCACCAGTTGTGCAAAGTAATAGGGAAGATGGTGGGGGTCCAGACAGCATATAATGTATCTCTTATTTCCCAAATTCCCTGGTTTCTGGAAACAGTTTAGGCCATCTCTCCATTGTGAGGAGAGAAGGAAGAGAAAGCAAAAGAAAACATTTAACCCACAGAGTAGAGTCACAGGGGACAGAGCACTGGGGGCTGACAGTGCTCAGAGCAGGACAACGACCCCCAGCACTGCCCCTAGTTTGGGATAGGGAGGAAAATGAGCCCCCCAGGCTGAGGCACCACTGGGAGTCGAACCCAGGATCTCCTGTTTACTAGACAGGCGCTTTGACCAGCTGAGCCATGGCGCCTACTGGCCCTAAGGGCACTGGGTGCTCCTCAGAACACCCGATCCTCTGCCCACCTCTCTGCCTTTGTGTGTCACACTGCTGCCCCAGGTTTCGGGTTCCCCACCTGCAAACCCCATCTCTTTTTGCTGCCGGGAACACTCCTGATGCTCACCCAAGACCCTGGCACAGGAGCCCAACACATCCTGTAAGCACCACCAGCTGGGTTTGGGGGTCCCCAGGCCCTAGAGGGAAGGCCGGCCCCCTCCCCTTGCCCTGGCAGAGCTGTGCCAGCTGCCGCCCTACACTGCCCGAGGTGACAACCTCAGCCTCATCTCCAGTCTGGCTGCTCCCCCCCAGCACCAATGGTCACCCAAAGACAATGGTCCCCCCAAGAGACCCCGTGAGCCCCGTGGGGAAGGGACACCGGGTGCCTGCAGAGCCTGCAGCACTTGGGCAGGGAGGGAAATCTCCGCGGGCATTTCCTCGCTGCCTGCCTTGGGGGGCCAGGAGGCAATGCCAGGTCAGGCGTGCTCACAGGCAGCGCCAGGGATATTTTGGAGGGGGATCTGGAGGGGTCTCTGGTGGCCCAGCGTGCATCAGGGTGGGGTGTGGAGAGGCAAAAGGAGATGGAGATGCTGGGGGTTGATCCCAGGGCCTCTTGCATGCAAAGCAAGCGCTCTCCCGCTGAGCTACATCCCCCTGACACAGTCTCTACCGTGACGTTCTCCTTCCTCCGAGAAAACACCAGTGTGCGCTGCCTTCCCGTGCCGCCCAAGTTGGGAAAAGGGGGTTCGGGCACTGGGGGGTCCCTCGGGTGTCACTGGGCTGGTGAGGGCGTTGGCTCAGGGGGAGTCACTGCGGGGCAGAGCAGGGAGGTGATTTTGCGGGCACGCCCAGGGGCCATGTAAGAATCCCAGTGTCGGTGTGGCCGGGCAGTGGCGGCCGGGGCGGAGGTGGGGGGCGGGAATGTGAGGCCACGTTTGCGGTGTGCTGAGGTATGTGGGTGGTGAGCAGTGGGTGCCCAAAAAGCAGGGCTCGTCCGGGATTTGAACCCGGGACCTCTCGCACCCTAAGCGAGAATCATACCCCTAGACCAACGAGCCGGGGTGCGCAGCTCGTCCCGCAGCCCCGTCCCGCCGCGCTCTGTCCCGGGACAGCCCGGCCACTTCCCCGCTTGGCAGCGGAACGCGGCGCTCCAGGCCGGCGCCAGCGTGTCCCGCGGCGTGGGGCCCGGGGCTGTGATGGCCGAGGGGTGAAGGCGTTGGACTCGAAATCCAATAGGGATTCCCTGCGCAGGTTCGAATCCTGCTCACAGCGATGCTTTTACCCAACGCCCCCATCCCCCGCTGGAGGTCCCCGGAGAAACTCTGACGGGAGTGTCATGAACAGCCAGAGCAGCCCAGGCTCTTTCTACCGTGTCCTCTCCCTCGGGAGCACCTCAGTGCCCCAGGCAGGAGTTTTGGTAAACCCGGGAATTTCCCAGGTTTTGCACACCCGAGGTGGAACATCTTATGATGCCCAATGATCCAAAAAAAAACCCCAAACAAAATTTAAATGTAACAGCAATTTTAATTGAGTAAATTAATGAATACAAAATTGGATTATAATCACATAATAATTGAATAGTAAATAATTGGTTCGGTTAATAATGCATAAGCAAAGATACAAACCGCGGGGTACGGAGCAGGACCATGGGATCCCGCATCACGTACAAACGAGATAACCCCGAGCTGGCCCCTTTATAGTGTAGGCCAATACGTGCCACCACCCATCCCCTCCTATTTTCGATATGTAAGTTTTACATCACTCTTTTCATCACCACCTCCATCACGCATGCCCCGTCATCTCTTTTCGGGGGTCTCGCCACCTTTTAGGGGGTCGTGTGATGAAGGCTCATCCTCTTCATCACGTGTCCTTTGAATAACCTTTTTTACTGCTCATGCGTATTTGGCTACCTTCTTGGTTACACATGCGTATTAAGCTTGTATTATGTGAGTAAATACCAAGTTTGAACATTTCAACCATAAATTTCATATAATTAGCAGGTTCCTTGGAGCTTCCCAAACTTTTCCCTTTCTATGAGTAAATTTAGCTACCCTTATCTAGGTTCCTTCCTGTATTTCATGAACATCTGCAGGAGAAGGGGGGGGACCCCCTCCCTTCCCTCTTTGGCAGTACTTGTTATTTCTTTATGATTCTAAAGTATTGATTACTGTTTCAATTTTATCAGCACGAATCATACCTATTTATCACACCAGGATTGCTGTGTGGATTCCCCCTCACAGCCCTGTCCCACATCCCTGGGGGAGCAGTGTACCCTGCCTCAGTAGTCTGGGGGTGCAATTCTCATTTTAGAGTGCAAGCGGTCGTAGATTCAACTCTCAGATGAATCTGCCTGTTTGGCACCCACTATCCTCCTCCTCCTGAGCTGCTCCCCCCAGCATTGATATTCACCCCAAGAGACACCCTCAGCCCCATGGGGGCTTAAAGGTGGGTTTTTTTTTAAAGGCCTCCTAGGCCCTGCAGCCTCCAGGCAGGGTCAGGAAAGAGCCATGAGATTTTTACACAGCCTTGGGATGCCAGGACACAGCACCAGGCCTTCCCCAGGGAGCTCTTACAGCCCCGCAATGAGCAGGGAGGGGGATGAGAAGGCAAAAGGACATGAGAATGCTGGGGATTGATCTCAGCTACATCTCTTTCCTCCAGCAGCATCTTGCCTTCAGTCCTTTGGAGTCCATCCTTCCCACAGGGATGTATCCAGTCAGCAAGAGTCACCCTCAGCACTGGACATGGTGGGTGGCCATAAGTATGGGCTCATCTGGGAGTTGAAGCCAGGATCTCCTGCACCCAAAGCAAGAATCATACCCCCAGACCAATGAGCCAGGGTGCTGCCCCTCCACCTCACACTGCATCTCCCAGATCCTTTTGGGGGCTTGAGTGCAGCCGGGGCTCTGTGTGGCCTTGCACACTCTGGGAGCAGGGAGATGCCTCTTGCTGTGGCCATGAGATGCCAGGTCCAGCATCCCCCACCCCCAGCACCTCTCTTCTCGCCCAAAGCCCCTCACTGTCCCTTGCAGAAGTTGGAATGGCCGCTGCTTTTTCTGCCACCTCTTCCTGTGGGGCATCCTGCAAAGGTGATCCCCTGCGAGCTGTGTTTGTCCTCAGTGGCAGCAAACGGCCGTGCCTGTATGACAGGGGCTGTCCGTGCATGGGGTGCCCTTTGCTGTCTGTGCATGGGGTGCCCTTTGCTGTCTGTGCATGGGGTGCCCTTTGCTGTCTGTGCATGAGGTGCCCTTTGCTGTCTGTGCATGGGGTGCTCTTTGCTGTCTACACATGGGGTGCCCTTTGCTGTCTACACATGGGGTGCCCTTTGCTGTCTGTACATGGGGTGCCCTTTGCTGTTTGTGCATGGGGTGCCCTTTGCTGTCCATGCATGGGGTGCCCATTGCTATCCATGCATGGGGTGCCCTTTGCTGTCCATACATGGGGTGCCCTTTGCTGTCCATGCATGGGGTGCCCTTTGCTGTCTGTACATGGGGTGCCCTTTGCTGTCCGTGCATGGGGTGCCCTTTGCTGTCCATACATGGGGTGCCCTTTGCTGTCCGTGCATGGGGTGCCCTTTGCTGTCTGTGCATGGGGTGCCCTTTGCTGTCCATACATGGGGTGCCCTTTGCTGTCCGTGCATGGGGTGCCCTTTGCTGTCTGTTCATGGGGTGCTCTTTGCTGTCTGTTCATGGGGTGCCCTTTGCTGTCCGTGCATGGGTCCCATGGTGCCGGGGGAGGAGCGGGGGAGTGCAGTGAGCACTGTGGGGTGTGAGGTGGTGCGGTGTGTGAGGCGTGGAAGGGCTGTAAAGGGCTGTCCAGGTGCGTGTGCATGGTGTCCGTGCGCAGGCAGGGCCCGATGTGGCAGCGTGTGCGTGCAGCAGCGTTTGCCAGGCAGTGGGGAAGTGTCCCGGGTGTTCCGGGCCAGAGGGGGGGTGCGGGACGAGCTGTGCACCCCGGCTCGTTGGTCTAGGGGTATGATTCTCGCTTAGGGTGCGAGAGGTCCCGGGTTCAACTCCCGGACGAGCCCTTCTTTTGGGCACCCGGCGCCCCCCTGCCACCCGGCCGGTCCCCCCAAGAGAGCCCGTGAGCCCCGTGGGGAAGGGACACCTGTGGGTGCCTGCAGAGCCTGCAGCACTTGGGCAGGGAGGGAAATCTCCGCGGGCATTTCCTCGCTGCCTGCCTTGGGGGGCCAGGAGGCAATGCCAGGTCAGGCGTGCTCACAGGCAGCGCCAGGGATATTTTGGAGGGGGATCCGCAGGGGTCTCTGGTGGCCCAGCGTGCATCAGGGTGGGGTGTGGAGAGGCAAAAGGAGATGGAGATGCTGGGGGTTGATCCCAGGGCCTCTTGCATGCAAAGCAAGCGCTCTCCCGCTGAGCTACATCCCCTCTTCAGGATCAAGGAGGGATTGGCCAAGTCTCCTCGCCCCACTCTGTCCCCAGGGCTCTAATCCCGATTGTCACAGGCTGCACTCCTCCCTCCCCACCGCTGCTCCCAAGGTGTTCCTCCTGAGTTACGGGCGTGCCGCCCAAAACACTGCGCCCGCCCATCGCTGCTCCCCTCTCTCCATCCTCAGCGCCCTGGCCACAGCACATCCCAAGGCACGTGGGTGCCCAAAAAGCAGGGCTCGTCCGGGAGTTGAACCCGGGACCTCTCGCACCCGAAGCGAGAATCATACCCCTAGACCAACGAGCCACACGGTGAAAAGGTGTAGAACACCCCTTTTCCAGCTCCACTACTCACAGACCTGCCTGGGGTGGGGTGGGACCTGTGGCAGCTCTGTTTGTCTCTGGTGGACGGTCATCGTTGAGAGGTCACCCTTGATCTTCTCTGGCTGTGGGGATGTAACCTGGGCATATCTAGCAGGTCGCTCTGCCTGGAATGGAGGAAACAACTGAAACGATGCTCTATTTCCCACACTAACAGTGTTAAATGCAGAAGAAGGAGTCACGCTGCTTTTGGTGTTGAATAAAGCTGAAACCAGCCTCACTCATCAAATTTAAACATCCTGATAGTGAGATAAAGATATAGTAGATCTGGTAAAATACCTGGATAAAGGAACAAACAAGTAATATTACTGATAACTTTACCAAAGCTGTTGAGCTGGCACAACCGGCCTGGACATATCTGGCTCACAGTCCATCCTTTTATACTATAAAATATAAAAGTCTCATATTTTAATGGCAGGGTTTTCTGACAAATCCTTTCTTGAAATGTATGTGTGGAGATTTCTCCCTGTACTGGGGACACTCCTCAAGGTCACTCCTTAAGGCTGAGCCAAAGAGATTTGCCCCCAATCATTGGTCTGGGTGAGAAACATCAACCTCTACCTAATACTTTGTTTTGGGAGCTTTAATACATTTGCTTTAATATAATTGCTTCAATATTCCTCCAAAGTGCACTATATTGTAAAAGTTGTTATAGCACCTATATTGTGTAGTAAATAATTCTAAGATTTTTTTTTCTAATCATCATAATAAATCTTATATATTTGTATATCTGCTTTATTTTAAATCTTGCAGGATAAAGCTGTATAAAGTTTCTACTGCACCTATATAATATTTTAGAGTTTAACCATTGATGAAGTCTGGGGCCAAGGTTGGATCCAGCCACACCCAGGATCCTCCCTGAAAAGTTTAAAAAGCCAGGGGTTCCTTTCTGCACCTCGTGATTCAGTGGTATCTTCTAAACTTTGTCTGAAGCTCCCATTCTGCCCAGCACAGCATGGCTATGGGCTGCCCCTGCCTGGTTTTAAACTGGGGTGGTGAGGAGCAGGGGGTCAGCAGAGCCCCCAGGCAAGGGGAGCCCAGGCAGGGGATGTAGCTCAGTGGGAGAGCGCTTGCTTCGCATGTAAGAGGCCCTGGGTTCAACCCCCAGCATCTCCAGCTTTTTTTTCCCTCCTCAAACCCACCTCCTTCATGGGCCAGTGATGATAAACTCGCATCTGCCTCTGGAAGAGCTCCTCAAAGGTGGGGAGTGCACCATGACAGAGCTTCCCCTGAGGCTGCAGTGGCAGCATGACCCCCGATCAACCATCCCCCACTGCCCTGATAGCTGCTTCCCAACCCAGGAGGGGACCAGTCCTGGTCATGGCTGAGCTGTGCCCACGGACACTGTGCAACACCCTGCTCCTGGCAGTGATGGGACCATCCCAGCCCAGGGGCTGCTGAGCTAGGGAGGCTGCCTGTGCCCTCTGTGCCAGGCAAGTGCCTCCCCATCCTTGCCCCGACACCACAGGTGCCCAAAAGGAGGGGTCATCCAGGAGCCTAGAATCCCCAAGGCCACCAGTGCCCGAGCATTACCCCTTCCCTGTCCACTGTTCTCCAGGGATCAAAATCCTCAGGGGAGGGGTTACCCTGGCACCCCAAGCCCATCCAGCCATTGGTAAAACCAATCGCTGTGAGCAGGATTCGAACCTGCGCAGGGAATCCCTATTGGATTTCAAGTCCAACGCCTTCACCCCTCGGCCACCACAGCCCCAGTGTCCCCTGCCCAGGTGAGGACAGCCAGGGACACCTCACTTTGCCTCAGGCTGTGCCATCTCCCAGCCTGCTGTGGGGCTCTGCTCAGCCCCACTACCTGGAGAGTTGGGAAGAGGGAACATGCAGGGATATTTACTGATGGCTGGAAAAAAATCAGGTGCCTTGGCCATGAGACAGGCAGCACAAGGATGCCCAGGGATACAGCAGCTCTTGGAGGGAAAAAGACATGGAGATGCTGGGGGTTGATCCCAGGGCCTCTTGCATGCAAAGCAAGCGCTCTCCCGCTGAGCTACATCCCCTCCCTGTGCAAGACAGGGAGAGGTCCTGACTGAGTGCCCTCATCCCTGAGGCACACACTGCCAGCCTTGGGAGTCCACCCAGACAGGAAGGGGCACCCAGCCATCTGTGCTAGGGCCCTGGTTATGCCACAGCCCCATGTGCCAGCCAAAGAAGGTAGGTGCCCAAAAGCTGGGCTCATCCAGGAGCTGAATCCAGGACCTTTCACACCTTAAGTAAGAATCATGCCCCAGATCTGTGCCCCGGCCCCACAATTCTGGGAGTTGAGGAGGTGGCTGATGCTTCCTTTTGCCCCTTGGCATGGCCTGGAACAAGGAAACCCATCTTACGGTGCCCAGGAGATGGGACTGGCATTTGGAGGTGTACATGGTGCATAACTTCCCTAGATCCAGTAGCCAAAGGGGCAGGTGGACCAGAGAGACAGTGGGGACTCTTTGGGCACCACCCTGCCCTTGCACAGGGGGATGTACCTCAGCAGGAAAGCGCTTACTTTGCATGCAAGAGGCCTTGGGATCAATCCCCAGCATCTCCATGTCCTTTTGCCTCTCCAGACCCCTCCTCGTTGGGCAGACCCCCACAGACCCTCAGAAAAAGCGCTAATGCTGCCTGTGTGGCAGGCCTGGGGCAGGGAGGGACAGCAGTGGTGCACAGTGGGTGCCCGCACCCCATGCCAGCCCCCCGAGCTGCCCCACTCATCCTGCCCAGGCCCAAGCTGCAGTGACTGGAGGGGAACAAGGGGAAACCCCAGAGGGCTCCGTACCTGGCTCTGTACCTCCAGAGAAAAACAGGACAGCATCTGACCAAAGGGATGATTCCTCTGGGAGTGATACCTGATGATGGAAACACACCCCAGCCCTGCATTGTTGGGCACCTTTGCCCCATTGCCCTGAGCTTGCATGTGCCCCAGCTCGCCCATAGGTAAAAGGAAATAACCTCATCCCCGACACCCAGTGGGGCCCAAGTTCTCCCAGTGCTCCCCGCCCCCTGGAACAGGAGGATTTCATTTCCCCCGGCTGGCCCCAGAATCGGCGGTCCGTGGCTCCCTGCCCTACGACGTTCCTGCCCACCACAGAGGTCAACTGCCATTCAGGCGGGTAAAACCCATGGGTATGAGCAGGATTCGAACCTGCGCAGAGAACTCTGATTGGATTTCGAGCCCAACGCCTTCACCCCTTGGCCATCACAGCGCTGGAGGCAGCACGGGGGCGTGCGGGTGGTGCGGGCAGCGGTGTCCGAGCGGCCGGGGCCATGTGCGCGGGGCTGCGGGCGCGGCCCCAGGCCGGGGTGCCCCGGCAGCACCGTGGGCGCAGCGGCCGGGACGGCCGAGGGCGGGGCGCGGGATAATGCGTGTGGGGCGGCTCGTTGGTCTAGGGGTATGATTCTCGCTTAGGGTGCGAGAGGTCCCGGGTTCAAATCCCGGACGAGCCCTACTTTTTTTGGGCATCACCACCCTGCTCCCGCCTGGCCGGTGCAGAGCCCGACGGGACCCAGCCCCGTCGACTTTTATCCCTCAGGGACAGCCGCAGTATGCGGGCTTTGAGGTCAGCGTGGCACACAGAGCATCACATGGGGCTGTGCCCTGTCCCTGAAGTCCCAACCCATTCGTCCTGCAGAGTGACCCTATTTTAGAGCTGGCAGCGGGGTGGGGATGGGCTGGGAAGGAAGGGCTGTGTCTGCGGCCATGGGACACCCCTGGCACTGGGGCAGGTGGGAGCCCTGGTTCAGCTGGTCAAAGCATCTCTCTAGTAAACAGGAGATCCTGGATTCAACTTCCAGTGGTGCCTAGGTCTGGAAGGCTGTTTTTCCTCCCTGGCCCAAGCTGGGGGCACTGCTGGGGGTTCCCCACTGCCCCTGTTTGCCCCTCACAATGATGACGCTGTCTCAGAGCAGTTTGGGTGCACCCTTTTACTGAAAGGTTATTTCAGGATCCCTAGGGTCCCCCGCTGAACTCAACAATGACCAAGGCATCCCTCCCACCCAGGAGCCGCTCCTGTCCCTGCCCCTTGGTGCCTGCAAGCCCCAAGAGCAGCAGCAGGATCTGTTTCCCTGAGCATGGCTGCCCAGCCCACAGCCCAGCCTGGCAGGGCTGGCTGCAGGGACCTGGCAGCATCTCGGGTACCTTTCCCAGGGTGCCCAGACCTGTCCAGTGGTCAAGATGAGCCACAGGAGAGGGCTAATCCCCGCTGGCTGGGGAGAAGGGAGCTGTTTGGATCCCTCTCCAGGTAGGTCACCCAGAGCTACACCCAGCATCTCGGTGCCAGTGGGGGTCAGGGTGGTGTGGTGTCAGGGCAGCTTCCTCTGCCCCTCTGGGTTCCCACCACATGCGGGATGAGATTTGCACTTTGCCTTTTGCTCTTTCTTTGCTGGTTTTTTTTCGCAGTTACAATGAACAGGCATAATCACCAACAACTCTAATGGGAAAACCCCACCTAATACCTTTTCTGTCTGCTCTCCCCACACTATCCAGGGTATCCATCCATGATTTCACACTTCTTTGTTCTGGTTTGCTTCCCTATTGCACTCTCCGTTTTGGAAGGTTACTGCTCGACAGCCACTTTCGGCAGTAATCACTCTTGTAAGGATTTCTGAGTGCTTTCTTTTCCATGAGTCTTGGGTAAGAGACTTCCAGCCCCTCCAGATGAGGACCTTGGCTGGCCTTTTAGTCACTACATCAACTTCTCCTGCCATCCCCTTCCCAAAATCTCTAGGGCACGGGTGATTTTTAATCCCAAAATCTCCAGGGCACGCGTGATTTTTAATCCCGGGGAGGACGCAGATGCCAGGGACTGGGTACCATTTAGTGCCATTTTCCCTCCCGCTCCCACCGCCGCCCCGTGTGCTGCAGGAATCCGAGCCCACCCCGGGGTACCCAGTCCTGCCACCACCCTCGAGCGGCAACAAAATTTCGACGAGGGTGGGATTCGAACCCACGCGTGCAGAGCACAATGGATTAGCAGTCCATCGCCTTAACCACTCGGCCACCTCGTCCCGCTGCGGGGGACTGTCGCCCCCTGCCGGCCTGACGCAGCCGCCGCAGCCCCCTCACGCCGGGACCCGGCCCGGCCTCGTCACCGGCTCACCTGCTGGAGGCATGACTCAGCAATCCAGCTCCAACGCCTTCTTAGCGCAGTAGGCAGCGCGTCAGTCTCATAATCTGAAGGTCCTGAGTTCGAGCCTCAGAGAAGGCAATGTTTTGAGGCTCTCTGAGATTTTTTTTTTTTTGCTTCCTCGCGGCTACGCGAGGTGGCTCCGCAGTGCGCCTGGCGGGGACACTAACGAGCCCTTCGTCCGGCCCCCGCGGCGGGTGGTTTCCACGAGGCCGGATCTCAGGGGCGTGGGGCGGGAGGAGGCGCGGAGCAGGCGGGCGGAGGCGCGGAACCCATGGGCGCGGAACCCATGGGCCCGGGGTGGGCGGAGGCGCGGGGCGGCGCGCGGCGGGACGAGGTGGCCGAGTGGTTAAGGCGATGGACTGCTAATCCATTGTGCTCTGCACGCGTGGGTTCGAATCCCACCCTCGTCGAGATTTTGCTGCTGCTGTGGATCTTCCATCCACAGGTGAAGGAAATGAGGGAGGGCGGGAGCGAGACCAGCCAGAAACCCCCCCGGGTAACAGAGAGCAGCCACCCTCACCCTCCCCCTGGAGAGCATCCCATACCATGAGCTTTTACAGAGGAATGAGGCACCTTTCAAGACACTAAAATTTTTATTAGGTACAAAACACAGTTCAAAGCAAATAGTATGAGCCACACTCCCAAAGCTCTGCTGGGTTTTGACAGCTGAATTCCAGGTAAACCGAGAACATCAAAAGCAGGGCACGGGTTTCCCTTCACACGGAACCAGTTAAACTCAACAAAACTCAGCTCAACAAAGCACGTGGAGCAGGAACAGCCTCAAAGCACAATCTTTTCAATTTAAACTTATATTAACTTAGCATTAAGCTATTCATGCTATTTTGGGTTTAAGAGAAATAATACAAATGAAATGCTATTTTAAAAAACTTTAAGATTACTTTTATGGAAGGCAATTGACAGTTTCAGACTACTGAGGATTTCAACTTGGGTTAGGCAGGCAGTTTAGTGCACTAATTTATATTCCACCAGGCAGAAGGCTCTGATTGAGAAAAATTTGCTGATTTTTGTAAGAAAAAGATGAACTGTATATGAGTACTGCAGACATGAAGTACATCTTCAAATTGTTTACTGGGTATTAAACTGAAACCAAGGGCTTTCAACCTCCAAAGGTTTTTAAATGCTGGAGAATGCAGGCTCTCTGCTCTTCCAAAAAAAAAAAAAGGGAAATTGTTTCTCCATAGCTGTTTACTGAAGACTGTTTTCCAGCACGACATCTGTGAAATAAGCACCTCACCCATTTTTAATGCTGAAAACATTGAATAAAATAGAACTTGGGCCCAGAACAAGAAAAATCCTTCCTGGATTTGCACGGAGAAACAAGAAGTACAAAAATCATGGCGGGGTGCTGCTCCAGCTTGAGAATGACAGTTTTGACATTGCTGAAAACAGAATAGGAACTTCAAACCACAGTTGCTGCTGCAAGGCAGTTCCTGCCTGAAGGAAGCACACACTGAGACAACATTTCAGGGACTGTGTCTAGGGAATTGCTCCACTGTTCCCAGGAGTCCACGCTACCCTACAGCTGTTTACCCACAATGAGAGCTGGGAGAAAGAAAAAAAACACCACTGTCATTTAAGGCCTTCCAAGAAAAAGCATTTGATTCGTCTCCGTGCCTGTGGGGCAGAAAAGGAGGGAGCCCCAGACCATCCATGACACCTGGCCCCGTACAACGCAGCCACGTGAGACAGAGCCCACAGCTGCTTCTGTGTTCTCATCCCAGGAGAACACCTGCTTGTTCTGCAACGTGCCCCAGGAGTGTATCTGTTCAATCACCTGGACCTGGATTTCTTTCCTGAGTCTCTGAGTCTCAGCTTGGCTCAAATGTCCACCATGTCCACCAAAGTAGAGAGGTGGAGCTCGGAGGCAGCCTCGGCCTCCTTGGTGGCTCTGAGGAGCTGCTGCAGGTGTTTGAGTCTGTCCGACAGCGCAGGACTTGGCTCCAGCTCTGGAACCTTGTGTCCCTCCTGACTTCCAGCCTGTGCAGAAGGAGAAGAGATGAAGACAGAGTTTCTCCCAAGGTTAATTTCCACCACAGGTTTTACAGCTCCTGCGCTCCTCAGAGCTTTAGTTTAGCTCTGAACCACCTTCTCTTACCTCTTGAGCAGCTGACATGGGACTCTTCACCAAGGGGCAGATAGCAGCTGGGGTGGAGAGCAGAGACTGGGGGAGGTAGAGAGGAAGACCCAGGACATCCCCAAGGGGCTCCATGTCCTCAGCGAGATATCGGTGCAGCTGCTCTTCAAACCTGGATGGGGAGGGCAAAAGAACCAGTCAGACAGCAGCCTGGCTTTGTCCCTGTAACCAGTGCTTTTCACTAAGAGGTTTTTTTGGGTTCAGAAGCATCTGATCTCCACAGGCATATTCAAAACAGTCTGAGGTGCCCCACTGCAGCTAGCAAAGTCCAGAGGGATTGTGGTACAGAAAGGAGCCACATAGACTGAAGAGGCTCAACTTATGGGAAGGCAGAAGAGACAAAAACCTCTTGGACCAACCTCAAAAGATTTAGTTCTTCACCTTTGTGATCTGCACTTGTACAAACTGACATCCCAGACAGGATTTTATAGATGTTTGTGACACTGGGGGACATACAGACCACTGTACCTACTGTACTCCTTCAGTTCTGGTGGCATGACTGACCACAGAGTTTCCAACCATTTCCAAGAACTCCAAGAATTTCTACCATCTTGGACTGTTCCCATGATGCAAGAAGGAAATATTAGGGAACTGCCCTGATGTGCTTGATGAAATCAGATGGAACTCGAGTCCATCTGGGTTTTTTTTCCTATCACAGTTTAACTTCCTATTCCATGCAAGTTACAAATTATTTACAACCCTGGGCTGAAGCTGTAAGGAAAAGATGCTGCTCTGGGAACTTACCTCTTGCTTTCTATTTTCTCCAGTTTCAACTGTGCCAACAGACGCTCCTGGGCCAAGGACACGTCTCTGAATTCATCTGTGCTGGGAATTCTCACTTCCTGACCTGGCAGCATGCTCATGCCAGAGCCATGCTGACCCGGCACCATGGAGATGCTGTAGGGTTTCTTAAAAGATTTGGGAGATTTTATCTTTGATCTGAAGGGGAGAGGAAAAAAAAGCAACAAACAAAACCACATGAATCGGTATGAGTGCGTTGATTTTTCGCTATTTGCTTGAAGCTTGGAAATAGGAGGGAGTGAGAAGTGATCATTTGGAGAAATAAGGTGCTTGTGCCAGTGTCCAACACAGCACCACCTGTGCATGGGATTAGAGAGGAACTAATCTGACAGGAGCATAGGATTCACCCCAGTCACCACCTACAACACAGCAGAGCTGCAGCTAAGCTTCCAAGAGGGAAGAGAACAGCTTCCCTCTGAACGTGGCTAGGGAAGTGAGCTGGGCTTGACTTCTCAAATACTTTTAATGCCACACAGCTCTAAGGCATCCTTTCCCCTCAACCTATCTAGCATTTTCTCAGACTTACATTGTTTTCCCTCCATGCTTTGCACAACTCCAAAGCCTCAGCAGCAGGGTTTTTTTGGCAGAAGTTAATATCTACACTTTCAGCGCTCCCCAAGCAATCCATTTCTCTGAGAGCTGAGTAACCCTGTACAAATAAAATCTGCTTCCCACTCTGTTTCAGACAGCCTCGTGCACAATTTTAGGGAGATGCACACAGGCAGGTCCTGGAGCGTGCCAAATGGTGGTTTTCAGCACTGTGGGGGCCACCTCACCTCTGGTGGCCTTGCCGGATCTCGCCCTGTGTCCGCAGCCTGGCTTGATCCCACGAGAAAGGCACGGTGTAGTTCTTTAAATGCTCTTTGAAGAAGTACACACGAATCTCACCATTTTTACTTACAGCTTCTGTGAATAAACCCAAACCCAATGTTTACCATTTGCACAGGTTCTCTCCTTCAGAAGAAAAAGCTCAGTATTAAAAAAAAGGCAATTTGGGGCAAGAGTGATTGTTCACTTTCAAACAGGTTTCAAACAGAGTCTGGGACAAGCTTCATTAATCAGTGGAAGTGATAATTACCTGTGGCAGCCTACCCTCCCTGCTGACACAGCTTTTGAGGGGTAACTCTTGACCTTTGCTTAATGCAAACCCTCTCCCACTGGGAGGGCAGGGCTGAAAGACTCTGACCAGAGCCACATTTGTAGTCATAGGATCAAGTCAAGCCATCACCAATACTAAATGCACACTCCAAAGGGAAGACATATGCAGAACACAGCAAGACCACAACTGCCTCCCTGCTGCCATATGGAAAGGCACCACTGGCAATGTGTTAAATACCATCACAAAAGCAGCATCATCCATGCTGCAGGAGGACACAATACCTGGAGCAACAGGCAGTTTGGGTGGTTTCCAGTCTCTCAGTTTATGATCAATACAGACTGCCAAGATACGGTCCCAAGGGATGTCATCAACAGAAGGTCCATCTTCATCAGAGATCCCACTTGTTCTGGTTTTCCAGTTTTGGTAAGTTTTGCTCAGCAGATTCTCCACCTGAGACTGGATCAGTGGTTGAGTGTGGGAAGAACTTGCAATCTGAGAAACATACTGAAAAATCATGTGGCAAACAGGACGCCAAGGAGCTGTGGAACAAAAAAAACCCCAAAGTAAATTGCAAGAATTTGTGACAGAACCAACACTGCACAGACACATCTGGGAGAACAACGTGCTGCCAAGAAGATATTAGAGTGTGAAGTACCTACCACCCAAAGGAGGCAGATCTAGGTATGGGATCTGGAAGGACAGCACAGCCTTCTTCAGCCAGGCCAGGTGATTTGGCATGTTCCATTGCAGGTGAGGCAACACTTTGTTACCCCCTGCTTCTGAAAACTCTGTGACAGGCCAAGACAAGTCACAAAGGTGCTCTGAGGATGCCACATCTGACAGGAACTGCAGCACGCTGTTGTAGAGCTCTGTGATGACTCCAGGCTCCTGGGATGGCAGCCCAGCTGAACGCCTCTCCTGCCAGTCATGGTAGAAACGCTTGCCAAATTCTGCATCGATCCCATCCTCAATGTACTCCTGAAGGGTCTGGCTGCAGAGCTCAAGGGAGGCAGGGCACTGGGACACCAGCCAGCCCACAGCTGCAGAGACCTACAACACATGGAAGAGGGAGGGTTGGGAACTGTTCTGCAGTGATCAGGACACAAAGGATTCAACCCTAAGTTTGGACAAGACTCTCCAAGAGAATATGCACCAAAAGGCAAATAAATCAGGTATCATCATAGTAATGTTTGCAACAATAATTTTCCAGCTAGGTGGCCACAAACTGAATTTCCATACAGCAGACTCAGGAACAGACAAAGAAATTCACATGAGGTTCAGGCATGCAGTGGAATTCCCTGCTGCAGGATGCTGGGACAGATTCACAGAAATTAGTCCAAGGTTACTATGTCATGTCTGATCATGGCAGTCCTTGAAGAGCAGACCCAAGTTGTGAGGGTTTGTGGGGAAGCATAACTCTGGGATCTTGTCAGGGAGAGATCTGTATGACTGTATTCATGTGCAGAATGTGAGAGGTAGAGGCATCTCAGTCCCATCCACCAAGATGGGATCACTCTGGATGATCTCACAGTAGCCAGAACAGCTACAAAGGGTCTTCAGCATTTTAGGACTAAGAGCTTAAGGATAAAAAAGTTTACCCACCACCTCCTCTGTTGGGCAGCAACACAGGCAGGGCAGACAGGAGTGGGTTTAGGTAATCCATGAATTTTGGTCTCAGTGCAGTTTTCAGTACTTTTTTTTTTTTTTTTTTTTTTTTTTTTTTTTTTTTTTTTTTTTTTTTGGTAGCAAATGCTGCTGATCTCTAGTCAGTGAAAATCGAACAGTCACAAATAATGGAAAATAATTCCTGTATCTTGCTGTTCTTACCCTTCTGGTGCCTTCTAAGTCATTGACAGAGCCTGGGACCTCTACAACAGTGTAGTCTGAAATAAGATGGGCTGAAATCAAGTCCTGGAGCATCAAACCTTAAAAAATAAGAAAACTCATCATGTACACAGAGAAATAACAACATCCTTGGACCACATAATCTGCATTACAATCACTGCATTGCTGCTCCCCTCCATCTCTGCCCACAGACTCTCAGGTTCAAACACTGTGTGTGAAAGAAAACTGGAAGCCAAAACTGGTGAGCTCTTAAGGAAAGGATTTTTAGGAAAGCTCTGGGATGTGCTGTACTTCACGTGCTCTACAGCCTCTCCCTCTAGTGGATGCTGTAACTGAGAGGCTGCACTAGCCACACTTCTACTTGGGGCAGCCCTAAATATTCATTGTTTCAAGCCACAAAAACATTTACATACCATCTTCTACTTCCTTCTCGACAGCCTCCTCCTCCTCCTCCTGACTGGGGACTAGAACCACCAAGGGAACTATGGGGTGGAAAGGTTTGGCCTGAAGCAGCTGTTTCAGCTGCAGCAAAGCTGAAAGCCAGTAAACATCATCTTCTGCAACATCTTCACTCCTAACTCGGGGGGGCAGGAGAAGGATGAGGCCACTGGTCCCAAGCAAATCCTTTTGTGTCTCAGCCGTATCAAGCTCTGAGTCAGAGAGAGCACCATGTGCCACCTAGACAGGCAACAAAGATGACAACAGTCATGTAGCTAAACAAAGCAGTTTCCACACCAAAATCTGCAGTTTATCATCACTGCCATTCAGCTTTGGCATCCTTTTCCAGAAGTTCTACATGACCTAAGACAACAAGCTGTTGTCAGGCCAACATGGATGTGTCTGACAGATGAGCTGGGCACAGAAGTGCCCTTCAGCACCTGCTCTGGGACCAGGAATTGATGATTCAGGCTCTACCACTGCTGGTACTTCTCAGCTGATTGAAAACAAAGGAAAAAACCCATCTTTTTTCAGACCTTTTCAACAACCCTATCCCCCCCAGTATCATCTCCCTCCATCTGACAGGACACACTATCCACTGGAAAAGAGCCCACCCCGCTTTTATGGCCTCTTAGATATCAGGAAATTGTTTTCACCCACCTTTATACACACACTGACTTTAATGCTTCTGCTCCCCTGCATGCCAGGAGAACTAAATAATGTCAGCGTTTGAATTTTGCCTTCTGTATGTGAAACATTTTTCTCACAGGTTTTGTGGCCCATAAACTTGGCTTTCAACCAATCCATCAGTATCCTAGCAAACAAAAAAGAGGGCTTTGGTGAGTTTGGTTGTCAAAATCAGCATTTTAGGGTTTTACCATCAGCACCTCTAAGATACCACAATCTATCATAATCCCATATACTTGGGTTATGATAAATAGCTGAAATAAATAGCTATACATTTTAATGAAATTATCATCTATCAAGGTTTTCTTTTCAGTATGAGCAAAAGGAATTAAACAATGTTAAAAAATACAGATCACTGTAATAAATTATACCTATATTTTTTAGAGTG
Source organism: Phylloscopus trochilus trochilus (assembly GCA_016584745.2). Taxonomy (NCBI): domain Eukaryota; kingdom Metazoa; phylum Chordata; class Aves; order Passeriformes; family Phylloscopidae; genus Phylloscopus; species Phylloscopus trochilus. Next base: position 5,283,657 of record WQNJ02000545.1, read on the forward strand.
CTCTGGAGGGAAAAAAACAGACTGGAAATTTGACACGGTACAAGCAAAATCACATCAAGGACTGTGTATTACTAATCTTCTTCTACCTAAATGAAAGAAGTCTGCCCTGTTTGAGAAAGGGACCCAGCAACCAGCTCTTTAACATACCTACTGGGATCATCCTTGGAATATTCATCATCACTGGGCAAAACCAAGAGTGCCTTCCAAAAAACCTGTTCTTGTTTAACTGGAATATGTTCCGTGATTAACGAGACGAGATCCAGGGGAGTCCAAGCTATATCACTTAAAGAGAAAAAAATCTGGTGAAAAGGTCCACCCCAGGGCTCTTTCCTGGAGGAAATATCTGTCTTGCACTGAACAAGTTACAATAGTGTAAGTAGTGACCAGTTAATTCTTTGGATCAGTTGCTCATCCTTCAGGAACTGCAGAGCTGCTAAACCTGACACATGAGCCTTACTCTGGGGATTTCAGGAGCACATGTGTACTGCTTCACTTCCACACATGTGAAAGCTGATCCAACACACACCCAGGAGAGCATGAGGAGCCATGCTGCACTTCAAACATCTCAATATTTTCCAACCACAAGCCAGGTCATTGATAGCTCATTTACTCCTCTCCCCCATAGCCCATCCCAGGCCCCATCCCATCCAGGTACAAAGTCACACCCCATAATACTCATCAGATCATTAAAATTATACCCAGGAGGATCACCTGGCCCAACACCTTCATTAATTTAATGGAAGGTGTCCCTACACATGGCAGGGGGATGGAACGGACAAAATGATCTTTAAGGTCCTTTCTAACCCAAACCATCCTACGACCTTCCTGTTCCCCTTATTCCAAAATACTCCCAGAAGCAAGGCTGCAAAGTGGACATTCAGGCATGGTTAGCCATACCTTTTGGCCATTTCTGGTATCTCTGGCATGCCTGCTGCAGCTTGCTTCTAAAGAAAACAAGACCCAAACCCCAGCCTACCTTACCAACTGCTGGTAGAAGTGCTGAACTTTAATGTCATGCACTGTCTTGTTTCTCAGCAAGTTCAATCTGGAAATGAAATATTGTTAGCTGTATTTTTTGGTATCAAACAGGTACTTAAAACAAATCTAAGAACACTGAGGCCTGGGAAATACTACAGAGGCCTTGGAATGTTGCTGCTAAAAGAAAAAATTATTTGGATTTTCAGTCTTGGTCATGGAATTTATGGAGAAAGTCTTTTGGAAGCTATTTAAGAATAAACAGTTCTGCAAACCCACTAACATTTACAATGGAAGGGTTTTTGGTAACTTATCTTCCAAAAATCAACCAGATTGCCAACCGATGCCACTGGCAGTATCCTTACCTCGTGCAAGAGATTCCCAGCTTTCCTCCATTCCCCAGGTTTACAAATCTCTTGCACAAGTTCTCCATGGCTATAGGCCACTCTGCACTGGGGCACAGTGCTTTCAGTTGATGTTTGGAATCCAAGCCACAGGGGGCAGCTGGAAATGCCCTCATCTGACGTTTCAACTTTGTCCGAGCTGCCACTGCTTCCCTCCACCTTTGGAAGAGAAGAGATAAACAGGTCACGTGCATGAACTCTTCTGCAGACCTGTGTCACCATGTGTTTGTATAACAACAACCACCACAACAGGCTAAGCACACGTGCAGGAAAACCAGTGATCACTAGAAAGAATACAAGGATAAACTATTACAAGTTTCTAGATGGAATGAAGCTGCAGTCTCCTTACCAAGCTCATTATCTGACTACAACAAGGTGTGATCCCCTCCCCACATACAGTAATTTAGCAGAGGTTGGTACTAAGACTGCAAGGTCTACCTTTATCATGAAGATAAGACAGAAAAAACTGTCTCAAAATGAACACAACCAGACAGTGGTAGTTCCATCTCTATTAACTGCTCCACGCCAATGCTCCCAAGAGAAGCAGCCATGTCCCAGGGTGATAACTCACCTCTGTAAGTATTTGCAGAAACACTGGAGCTCCTGAAGGGTTTCCTTGGCAATCTGGAAAATCTCGTCCTCCAGAAAGAGCTCCATGAAGTGGCCACACACTTCTTCTGAACAGCGGGCAATCCGGGCTTGCCGGTCTCTTTCTAAGGCACATCTGGTTCCATATAAAACAAACCAAAACTGCTGAGGTGATGATCTCCAGCAGATGCCAATTCAGTGGGCTGAGATGCAAACACGGAAGCCCATGACATTTAGGAAACCCTTTGGAAAGCAAACTACAGCAGACAGCACGTTGTACATACCTTAATTCATTGGTTGAAGCTTCTTTAACACTCTCCTTTATTACTTCTTCTATTAATTCCACACCCAGCAACTGGCTCAACTGCTTTATTAACTTTTCTCTTTCCTGCTTTTGCCTGGAAGGACAGAGAAAAGATTTACACAAGTGAAAAAAAATCACACTGGCAAACTTGCTGCTTACTTACACAAGCACTACATGGAGTGTCAAACAGCTAATTCACCTAAAATTATTTCCCACTATCTGGTTTCTAAATAAACAGCTTTGCATGGAGCCAGATTTCCCTCAAAAACACAGATGACAATGGAGTTCCTTAAGCAGCCTGATCTAGTTAGTGGCATGCTGGGGCTTGGAACTAGATGATCTTTATGGTCCTTTCCAAACCAAACCATTCTAGGATTCTATTTCTTCTTACCCCAATAAGCTACAAACAAGTAGCTCACTCAGAAGGAAAAGCTCCTGCATATAGCAGATGCATGTTCCTCTCTGGAAGCTCTGGGTAAATAAAAGTTCCTAGAATTCCCACCCACCATTTTCATCATGGCTCTGAGGTGATCAAAATGTTAACCAGAAGATCACACGAGAATGCAGAGGGGATCCCTGCCTGCACAATCCCAGGGGAGTTCAAGGTAAGACTGTTCTGCCACCATGGCAGAAAGACACAGGGTTTGAGCAGAGGCAGAAGGACTCAGGCTGGCACCAACTGTCTGATGTTCTCTGGAGTGTTTCCAGCCCACCCTGCCCCACAGCTGAAGCAGTGCCTCACCTCTCCTCCTCCACTCTGCGCCGTTCCTCCTGGACACGCTGCCTTTCCACACTGAGCATGTTTCCAGCCACCTCTCTGAGGAGCTCTCCCATCACCTCAGTAAAGAGTTCCTCCAAGGTGGCCTCTGAGGCACTGTGCAGAAACAGCAAATCTCTTCTCAAAGCCAGAATGTTTTCATTCAAAGCCCCAGGTCTATGCTTTTCTCAGCCACACCTTGCTCTCTGTGGTGGGCTGACTCCAGCCATTAGCCAAGCACCCACACTGACACTGGCTCACTCCCCTCCCCACACTGGGACAGGGAAGAAAGTAGGAAGAAAAAAGGGAAAACTCATAGATGGAAATAAATACAGAAAGGCCAAATCCACACTCCCCCATCAAGCGAAGTAAATGCAGCCAGTCATCACTTCCTATGGGAAAGGCAATACCCAGACAGCATCCAATCAATGTCCACCCTGAAAGCCAGAAATCTCCCAACTTCTTCCTCTAACCCAATTTTACTGGCGACCATGACATCACAGGGAATGGACTTTAGTCACTCTGGGTCAGCTGTCCCCGTTCAGTAATTATCAAAGAGTGGTGGAATAACAACTCTTTGGGTCACATCCCACATCTATGACTCTACCGACTGCCCTGGAGAGGAAATTTATCAGCAGCAGAGAAGCAGCCAGATCTGGATTTGCTCCTCTTGTCTCCCTTTGGGCACCTTCCCTTCCATGACAGAGGTTTCTTGCCAGGCAAAGCTTCCAGAGATTTGGGTCAGCTTTCCCTTCCACTGCATCGGTAACAGGGCCTCTACAACAGCCCTGGCAGTGCTTAGTTTTACCATCCTCACATATGGTGCTGCTATGGCAAGGGGCAGCTATGGTGACAGACTCCAGGAGAACCTGCAAGAAGTGCTCTTTACCAGATGGCAGCAGCCACGTAAGCTGCTCCTGCTGTGCCCACTTCTCTGCACTCTCCTTTGAGGACATCATGCACCAGCCCATCCACCACTTCGGCAATGTCCTGCAACACAGCAGAGGAAGAAGTTGAAACAAGGTGTGTAGCCACTGTTTCTCATGTTTGCATTTTTCTTAAACTCTTTCCCAGGGATTGGAGTCAGTAAACAAGGTCACTCTATGTAAACTCTCTTGTTTTTCACTTTTCCCTCTTCTGAGGAGGGACTTTGCTTGTTGACCCTTGGTGTGGCCAATGGGTCCAGGGATCCCACCTCTTAGGTGGGCACATTGCAAAAAGGTATAAAAATAGGTTCTGAGAATAAACCAGCCCTTTTTCGGAGCTTCAGCCTTCTGAATCACGAGTCCGTGTCTCATTGATCGTGTCCCACAGTGACAAAGGTGCAGTCCTTCTCAGGAGTAAACTGGGAGTAAGGCTCAACAGCCTTGCTTAACTGACTGTAATTCACAGCAGCATCTGCATTTCTACTACAAACTAAGCCAACTTAACCAAATACAACAGCCTGCAATCTTCAGACTCTTCAGACTATCTAAAAAGGTTAGTAACAGCCCACAAACAAAAGCAGAGTTTTGTACTAAATATGGGCAAATCAATTCAGGAAGCCATAACTGAGGAGAGAATCCTATTTTCTTCCTTTAGAATTCCACTCTAGCTGATTTAATTCCAATTTATCAGGTCTACCCTTCACTGAAATTTGCCATTATCTAGGTAGAATATGACAACTGTAACTGTACAAAGTAATGAGACACTCTGAGACTGGTTCAACATCAGCACACAAAAACTCATGTGGGATGGAGAAAACCAGCAGAGGTTGACGGGGTACACATTCAAGACCCAGCATTAATGGTCATGTACAACAGGAAGAAACTTTGTCATGTCTCATTTGAACTACAGGCATGTTCCAGAAAAATGAAATACTCTAAGAACTTGGTTGCCTTTTGTTCCATTTCACAGATCTTTCCCAAATGTTTCCTGCTGGGTTTAGATTTCCCTACCGTGTCTGAGTAGCCAGGCTGAGGCTTTGAAGGAGGAGGCTCAGGCTGTGCAGCAGGCTGGGAGATGGGCTGTGCAGAGGGCAGGACTGGCACCAGCTGACGAGGCAACAGCGAGGGCAGAAGATGAGGTGGGGGCTGGACCTTCACTGCTGTGGCCTCTAAATCCACACCTCTGCTTTCCACTCTTCCCTCTTGGGAGGAAAGAGGAGAAAAATTAAGGAAAGCAAATCAGTCACAAACAGAAGCAAATTTTGTCTTCAAAAAACTGGCTTGTCTGATAAAACTTGGCAGGTCATAAAACAAATCCATAACAGCAGCTTGTTGCCCTGAAGTTAAAAAATATATCATAAAAACTAATTTACATTTATGAATGTTTTCTGCAAAACATTTAAACATTTAATTGCACATTACCCTCATTACCAAGCACATGTATTTCCAACAAAGTAACTGTTTTAAGTCAGGCACACCTGGCACCTACACACACGATCTGTACTTCAGCAAGGACAGAAAAACACACATTCAGTTAACTTGAAAACTGACACGTTTATACACACAGCGGCAACAAAGAGCTGCAAATAAAAAACATGCCAACTGCAAAGGGAAGTTGGTTTTCTGAAGTAGTCTAACATTTGTTATTTCACTTATCTTGGCAAAATTTGGTTCAATAGAGAATTTCCTGAATTGGGAAATACATTTTATTAATCAGGTTGTTCTTGCCTTTTGCAGATATAAACACACCTTAGCAACCTGTACTAGTGGAAGATTCCAAGATGCCTCTACCGTGTCAGGGGTGTTGCAACTTGACGAGCTTCAAGGTCCCTTCCAACTCAAAACATTCTGTGATTCTCTTATGACTGAAATTGTAATCCTTTCATTACATCTAAATTCCAATGCAGTTTCAACCTCTGAGCCACAAACAGTTTCTGTACAGCTTTGTACAATAAACCTGCTCACAGAGCTGCCTCAACAGTACCTAAAATGCAGGTTTGCTCTCACCTGTTGCTTCCACGCTGGGTTTTTGGCTACTGCCAGCCTGATCCACGCAGGTGCTTCCACCAGTGTACTTGTTCTGCCCGTTGAAGCTGGACAAGGGGATGTGGTGGGGCACTGGGGGCAAGGGCCCCCCGTTCACAATCTCCCCAACAGAGACAGTGAGCTTCTGGCTGACAAAGAGGGATTTCCGTGGTTTGGGTAATCCATCTGGCTCCAGGAAAGCCGAGCGATTCAGCTCCACATAACCCCTGGGGAAAAACAAAAGTAACAACCAGGGGTATGCCCCCAAAGCTCCAGTAAACTGCAGGCCTTTAATTCTGAAACTTATTGTTTCAAAACAGAACGTTGACAGGAACAGATGACTAACTGGCATCCTCAAGGATTTTTTTTGTCCTTTTGCAGTCTCTCAAAACTCCAAGTTTGGATGAACATTCCTTAGGATGTATGGATTTCATAGCAGACATTTATCTCTGAACTGCTGTCTCCCAACATCCTCTAACAGCTGGTTTGCACTGTTCAGCATCATCCCACCCTACAGGCATCACTATAATGCCAGTTTCTCATGAAGCAGGACTGTGTCTTTATGGAGACCCATCCTCTGTTCTTGGCCCACTCTTTCTCTGGCTCCAACCTTCAGGAGCAGCTCCCCCACATCACCCCTTCACCTGGCATCAGGCTAACCCCCCGCCCAGGCATCATTTTCCTCACACTTACCCATCTGATACACTCAGGCCATAGTAACTTATAAAATCAGTTGCCTCCTCGCAGTCTTTGAAGAGCAGCATGCGGACCAGGTGGTCCAAGGGGAAGGCTGTACTTCTCTGGGTGCTCACAGTGTAGGCAATATTGAGGGATTTGAGACCATCCTTACGAATCTGGGGGAAAAGAAAAAGCCACATAACCACTAGGAAAGAACCCAAAATAAGCAATAAAACGTACAATAAATGTTTAAATACACCAGTATTTTCTCATCAAGTATCCACACAAACAATTATTAAGACTCACAACTTCCTTTTTAAATTTTAAGCACTTGCTTTTTAGTTTCTATTCCTCTTTCATGATATTTGTTTTGAGCACATCCCTTTGTGATTCTTCTGCAGAAAAAATGCCTTGCAAAGTCGTCTGAAAGTGCAGGCTCATATTTGCTTTGCAAGACTCTTAAGCTTCCCAATTATGTTTCAAGGAAACATTTATTTGTACACAATTGCAAGAAAAAAAAGAGCATATCGGTATTTGCCTTTCGTATCACAGTAAAAAAGTCCTGATAAATTTTTAACATTTCTAAAGAAACAGTAACGCTATTTTTAAGGCTCAATATCTACTAAGTTTTCTGCTGATTTCCCCCCAAATCCCAGACTGTCTTACTCATCAATACTTAAAAAATATCCATCTGGTTTCTTCCTCACCTGGTTGAAGTAACAGTGTAAGAGGCAGGCATTCAGATAGGAAGCTGCTTGCACAAGCTTGAAGAACCTCACAAAATTGTTGCTGTTTAATGCTGCAAAAGCTTGAACTGCAAATCTAACTTCAGGCGAGTTTCTAACCTCTGGATGAAATTGCTGAACTTCTCTGTGGAGACAAAAGACAGGGAAAAAACTTTTGCTTCAGTATTGAGCAATCACAATTCAACAGCAACCTGTAACAGCAGGGAATTAAAATCAGGAGCATTACCAGTTGTCTGGATTTAATCCTAAACTCATTTCTTCCCAGAGGTAGAGAGAAAACAAGTGATGTCTTGTTCTCACCTGAGAATATCGCCCTTGTTGAGGTTCAGCAAGACATTATAACCTCGGAACTCTGCTTCACTCTTGCAGTAAATCCCCTTGTTAGCCAAATCCTGATACATCTCCTTCAAGCTCTGCAGGCATTTAGTCATGTTCTCATTGTTGATTTTGGCATCAAAGGAGGACATGGGCTCCTCACACAAGTGGTGAGCACAGTGGATGTGAAAGCGAGTGCACTTCTCAATCAGAGACACCATCAGTGGGTTGCACAGGTGCTGCTGGGTTATATCCTAACAGAATAAAAAAATAATACATTACGTGTATTTTTAAACTGGTTGAAGAGCACGGTCACCTGGCACTACCTCTAGGAAACCCATCTCACTGTGCTCTGAGTCGCTCTGCAATTCAAAACGTTTCAACAACTATTGCTTTTTGCTTCCTTTTCCTACAGCATGATGGGATCTTTTGCTTTTTATCACCTAACATCTCCATCCACAGTGCTTACCTTTCTAATTCCACGAGTTCTGTTCCAGACAAAGTCATACCATTCTCGGTAGTTTCCTTCTCCTTGATCCATAATATTTGTCACTAAATAGTCCATGGTCATGCTCAGCACCTCAGACGGTCTCAGTTCATGGGGCAAAGGCTCCTCCTGATCTGCTGAAGATCTGCTGTATTCCTTGATTGCTGCTGCATGATCCACCTGCAAGAGGTGAGGAAAAGAATCAAAAACCAAGAAGTATGTACAACTTCCTAGCAGAAAAGAGGATTTCAACCCACCCATGCCTTTAACTTCAGTAAGCAGCAGACTATTTAAGTGTTGACTTAGTCTCAAACTCATAACCTTTAAGACAATATATAGCTATAGATAATTACATATAATATCCAATTACAGCTTTAGAACTACAGTTCTAAAAAACTGAATAAAAGACGTGACAGAGTGAGAAAGCAAATCTTGTTTTCCAATGGGGAATTGAAAGGGAATAATTAAATAGCCTATAGAATTTTTGCACCAGAATTATCCCTGTAGTCAGCTAAACAATACTGACAGCTCCAATGAGCATCAGGCATACTGATATCCTGGGAATCTCCTACCTTGTCAGTTCCTAGAAGCAATTCAAAGATGCTAAGCTGGTTTCTTGTCTCCCTCATGTAACGCTCCTTTTCAGGACACATATCCGGGCAAGTGCCAACAACAGTTTTTGCTTTGTCAAGATCAGTCCTTTTTATTCGAGCTAAAAAAACCAACCAGAAATAATTGAACAAACACTAAGCTTCTCTTGGGTTTGGGGTTTTTTTTCCTTCACAATAAGTTATTACTCCGATGTGCCAAAACAGCCCTGAGTGTGCAAGGCTGTACCCAACCTTGACATAGTCAGAAATGCAAAATGATGGGGTTCTCCCCACTCTGAAGCCTGTCCAAGTATTTCACATATTGTGAGTTTCGCTAAAAAGACTGAAGCTTTTAAAAGATACCCAACGTTTTGTGTCCTAAGAAACAGCAATTTTAAAATTCTGCGTTGAGTGGACAATAAGTTTATCAGTATTAAAAATAAGATCTTATATTAAAAATAGGATCAGTTTTGAAACTGCAAGAACAGCATAGAAGGTGTTACAACCACCACTGTGAAACAAAAGGGCATTTCTTGAAATAATTTTCAGCTGTGTAATGGTTTGAATTTGGAGAATACTAGAGGCACTGGCACAAGTTGCTCAGAGAAGCTGTAGTAGCCCCACCCCTGGAAGTGTTCAAGGCCAGACTGGATGGAGCTTGGAGCAACCTGGGATAGCAGAAGGTGTCCCTGCCCATGCTAGGGGTGTAGGACTGGATGAGCTTCACTGCCCCTTCCAACTCAAACAATTCTGTGGTTCTTGAAAATGCAGGTATGGCTTTGGGTAACTTTCTTTAAAGAGTCTGTAGAGATGCACATCTCCCTATGTGCCCTCCTTCACAGAAGATGGATATTCTGCCCCTCCCTTTACACAAGATGTTGCTTGTGCAATAAGTAAAACAGATTTGTGTGTTTTGCAAGAACAAAAATACAGAAAATAATACACTAGCAGAGTATTTTATAGACTGTTCCACATTAAACTCTCTTTTAAGCCATATCCATAATATCACAACAGCTTTACCACAAAACCCACCCAAACACTTAACTCCTTCCAGCAGAGAAGCAGATGTCACGCTCATTAGCTTATGTTAATTACCTTGTCGCATGATCTTGTCCCTCTGGTCCAACAGCCTGTATCTCTCTTCAGATGTCTCAGCCACCAATCCCACCAGGTTACTGAGAGACGACAGCGAAGCTCCCAAGCCCTCTGAGCTCTGCCCTTCAGAATTGGAATCAAACAGCTCTGCCTCAAACTGCAGCGCCTTTCGAAGGGCAGGCTTCTTTGGAGAGCTAAAACCAGAAGACTTTTTTATCAACAATAACACCTTAGTGCATGCCCTGGTCTTAATCAGTTCACTGTTCTTCAGGATGCCAGCATCTGTTTAGGAGAGTATTTTGTTCACAGGGAAATGGGAACAATGTGTGGATGTGCTGAGCTAACGCCAACACCGGGAGTTAATCTGGTTAAATCCTTAGCACTGCCCTGACAACACTGCCAAGAGTTCTGGAATTGTGGAGAAAGTCCTAACAGAAAAGATATTACAGAAAGTGTCATAAAGGGGACAGAAATGGATGGCTCTGGTAGAATTTTGCAGCATTATGGCACAGCAGTTTGTATTTTAAGCTAGGAACTGGCTTGCTGGCATGGAGACAAACCCAATGTGCTTTCTATAGCAACAGAAATTATTTAAAGATTTTACAGGGCCAACTACAAAGATGCTTTTTAAATCAAGTCCTTCACAACATATTACTAATTTTACAGTTATATGGCTATACATATCAAACGACTTTTGACAGACCAAACATATCACTGAGGTATGACAAAGATGACAACCTTGCCACTTCCGTGACTGCCACAAACCAGGAAGACTGGTCATTTGAAGTGAGACAATGATCCAAACTACTCAAAAAGGAGACATCCCACAGAACTCTAACTGCCTCCAAAGGAAACTGCTTGCTTGAGAAGCTCATTGAATCATCAATGACACAAACAGTGTCATTACTGCTCAGTCCTAGTTGGGCTCTGCACTGTTTGCTCGCTTCCCTCATGCCTCACACTGCAAATGCTTTTATGAACAAAATCCAGAGACCAAAGCAAAAGACCCTAATATGCCATTAGAAGAATCCTTCTGACAAAATGTGATAGCTGAGTGCTTTTAATTCAGACAGAACAGAAAAGGGAAGCAGCCTCCCTGAAGAGAACTATTTGGTACACAGTGATGACCATTTCTCTCCAACCTCCCCCTCTTCTGTCAGGCAGATTCCCAGAGGAGAGGACATACCTTCTCCCAGGCATGACACCACTGGCAGAAGACCTTATTAAAGGTTTTCTGAGAGGGGAATGCTGATAGCTTTGCTCTTCATTGCTTTGCCTTCCTTCATCTTCACCTGCTTTCTTCTCCTTTGATGAAAATTCTCTTTTTGCTGGACCTGAAATGACACATAAATATAAAACCAGGTACCTGCCAAGCAGTTTAAGCAACAGCTCTTTCTTGACCCCCTGGAGGTGGTGATGAAAATTAAGACTCCCAGTTTTGTAATGCATGCAAAACTTTCACAACAACTTGCACTAGGAGCTGTAACAAGTTTCCACCAATTGCTATCAAGGTCATTGCTCTATAAAGAATATGGATTTTTCAAGACATTATCACTTTTCAGTAACTGCAATTCTCAGTAAATGAAGTCTGATCCTCAACTGAATCACAGTTCTCTCAGGTTTGTGATATAATCCACAACTTTTAACTCCCCATGGGATATGAAATGCATTTCACCTGTGTAAATCACAATTCCAAGTGCTCCTACTGAAAGTATTTACTTCACATACCCAAGCTTAGACTCAGGTTGGCATGAGTTAACACTTACAGGTAGGGAGAACTTCTTCTTTCAGAGACAATTTTTCCCACCAGCTGGATTTCTTAAACCCCCCCAGAACAGTTATTTCAGAATGCTGCTACACGTGCTGCCACAAACTTAACACCACGATACAATGACACTGGCAAAGAGGCAGCCCTGCTGCTTAAGATGTTAATTCTCAGGGAGACAACTTGGCAGCTGTTTGTTTTTTGGAAGGCAAAGCTGTGGTTGGTCAAAGCTGATGTGAACCATCCATCTGCTGGCAGCTGAAGCACACCCCCATGCTGGGATCTCACAGGCACACACACTGCACTCATGGAGCTAAAGAAAGGGAAGCACTTGACATTGTAAGTATTCCCCGGGGACTGAACAATCTGCTCTTGCCCTCATCCCAAGCAGGGTCTGGAATCCAGGCTTTCCACTTCTAAATTCTGTAGGTTTTTCTCTTTTTTGGTTCAAACGCTGCCTAACTTTGGATGCACAGAACAACAACCTCGGCAGACACTGCAGAGATTCTCAGATCGCTTTCCTTAGGCTGGTTCTCAGAACCTTTTCCTGAAAGCTGGAAGTCCACATCCCAGTCCATGATCTGAGGCAAGCAGCAAAACATTTCAGACTGGGTTTTCTTACATCCCCAAAGAACATCCTACTTCTGGACAGAAGCACAAAGCTGAACATCCCCATACTGCTGTTGTGTGACTGCATTAAGGATTCAACCATGGTATCTCCTACTAGGAGATAATTCAGGTATCACCCTCAGCACATCACGGGAAAAAAAGAGCAGCTGGCACACTATTTAGACATCATACAGAAGTCTGGAAACACAGACTTACTTGTTTTCTTCTTTTGCCAAAACGTTACTATGTCTTTGTGCAACTCTTTCGCTTTTTTTCGGGCAAGAACTGCAGAGGCCTGAAAGAAAACAAAAGCAGAGCATGGAAACCTATTGACATCACAACACCAAAATGCACAGAGCAGTTTCTGCCACAGAAACTTTTACCGATTCCCAAAAAATTCTGGTTGCTGTATTTTAAACCTCACTTAAGACTCACACCCTATCAACTGAACTGGGCTCTACAAAAAAAAAAAAAAAAAAAAAAAAAAAAAAAAAAAAAAAAAAGCTGCTTTTCTACAAACAAGAGTGTAGTTTTCATCAGTGCTGCACCCATTCCAAGCACTCAGATTTAAGTCTTTCTTCATAGAATCAGAGACTGGTTTGGGTTGGAAGGGACTTGAAAGATCAACCAGCAACAACCCCCTGCCTTGAGCAGGGACACCTTCCACTAGACCAGGCTGCTCCAAGCCCCATCCAGCCCAGCCTCAGACACTTCCAGGGATGGGGAAGCCACAACCTCTCTGGGCACCCTGTGCCAGGGCCTTATCACCTTCAAATAATTTCTTCCTAACATTTAACTCCTCTTTTAGTTTACACTGTTTTCCCTTGTCCTCTCCCAATCTGCCCCCGTAAAAAGTTGCTTTCCCTCTTTATTGTAGGCCCCTTTAGACACTGGAAGGGGCTCTAAGGTATCCCTGGAGACTTCTCCAGGCTGAACACTCCCAAGAGCTATGTCACTTCTGATACTCACATGATCAAAGAAGTGGAGAACAGCCGTTTTTTTATTACGCCTGGTCATGACCCGACGAACTTTTACGAACTGGCCAAAATGTTTTTCCAGCACAGTCCTGTCGTTGAGGTAGTCAGGGATGTTCTTGCACTGGACGGCCGTCAGCTCCGCGGCTGGCAGGCCCCCCAGCCCCTCCGCACTCTCGCTGCCGCGGCTCCGGCGAGCAGGGGCGGCGGGGGCCGCATCTGTGACGAAAAGGAAGACGACAGCAGTCAGCAAGCGGGGAGACACACCCGCGCGGCCGGGCTGCCCCATCAGACTCTCGCCCACCTTCTCGGGCGGGCTCCCGGGCCTCGGCCGGCGGCGGCTCCTCGGTGGGTCCCCGCTCGGCCTCGGGGCCCTCCCCGCGCTCCCGCTGCTCGCGGGCCTGGCTGCGCAGCATATCCTCCAGCGTGCGGCCGAACAGGATCCCGCCGCGGGGCCGGCTCAGCATCACCGCCCGCTTCTCCGGCGGCGCCGCCGCCCGCCCGCCCGCCGCCGCCGCCGCCCGCCGCGGCGAGCGTTCCCTCTCCTCCTTCCGCTTCAGCCCCTTGGACGGCGGCTCCCCCGCATCCTCCGGCAGCGCCCTCGGGCCTCTCTCTTCCGGCCGCCCCAGAGCGGCGGTGGGACGCGAGAAGGAGAAAGGCTCCCGTGCCACCGCCGCCTCGGGGCCCGTCTCAGACGCGAAGCTGAAGGGCGACGAGAAAGCGAAGGCGGCGGGGGCAGCCGGGCCCTTCTCCGCCTCGCCGCCTGACACCGGCTTGAAGGAGGCGGCGCTCTCAGGCGCCTTGAAGCGGAACTCGGGCGCCGTGAAGGCACCGCCGCCGCCACCCGACGCTTCGCTGGAGGTCGGGAAGCCGCTCAGGCTAGTGGGCGGCCTGAAGCTGAATCCCGCGTTCCCCGCCGGGGCCGGCGGTGCCTGGCCCATCGCGTAGGGCGGCGCGAAGGTGGCGGCGGGCGCAAAGGGGAGGCCGGCGGGGCCGCCACCCTGGCCGAACACGGCGGGCTGCCCGAAGCGCAGCGGCGGCGGGAAGGAGGGCGGGCCGCGGAACGGACCCCGAGCCGACATTGCTGCAACGGCAACCCCGGACGGCAGGGCAAAGCGGGATGCGCATGCGCAATGGGGCGAGGCCCTTGACACGGGGCGGAGTCCGATGGGAAAATGGGCGAGGCCACGGAGGCAGCAGGACTGTAGGGGCGGGGAGATGGGTGGGAGCAGGGTTGTGGGCGTGGCTGAGGGAGGCCACAGTGGGCGGGGCTTTAGTTGGTGGCTGGTCATATTATACGGTAGACAGAGGAGTGGGCGGGGTCACAGTGCACGGGCGCGACCTTCTCGAGGTCTCGATTGGTGGGCGCGGTGGTGGGCGGGGCCTCGGGGGCGGGGTCTGATTGCGGCCGGGCGGCGGCAGCTCCGCCATGAGCGTGGCGCTGCGGAACGCGCAGCGCGCCGTGCCGGTGCGCCGGGCCCCGCTCCGCCGCGCCGTGTGCGCCCTGCGCGCCGCCCTGGGCGCCTCCCGCTTCGACGTGGGGCTAGTCTGCGCCGGGAACGCGTTGATGCAGCGTCTCAACGGCACCTACCGACACTGCCCGGAGCCTACCGACGTCCTCTCTTTCCCGTTCCACCAAGTGGCGGCGGGGCAGCTGCCGCAGCCGCGCTGCCGCGACGAGTACAACCTGGGGGATATCTTCTTGGGGGTGGAATACATCCACCAGCAGTGCCGCGAAACAGGGGAGGACTTTGACGATGTCTTGACGGTGAGCCCCGCCCTGGTCAGGCCCTGTCCTGCCCAAGGTGTATCCTAGAGGCCTCATTCACCCCCGAGCGTGGTGGGCGGCGGGGTGGGCACGGCGTTCGGTCGGTAACACTGTGTGCTGTGCTCCCGCCCCCGCGCAGGTGACGGCGGCCCACGGATTGTGCCACTTGCTCGGCTACCGGCACGACACGAAACCCGAGTGGGAGCAGGTGCGGGATGCGCTGGGGCCGGGGAGGGTGTGTGGGGCCTGGCATGGGCTGGGCTGGAAGCCCCGGTAACGGGAGCCGGGGCTCGTCCGCTGCTGACCGCCGCTGCTCCCGCAGATGTACCAGAAGGAAGCGCAAATCCTGGAGGAGCTGAACCGCCTCACAGGCTCCCGCCTGCGGCCCCTCACTGCCGGCCTCTTTTGAGAGACGGAGAGGGGCGGGGGTTCCGCCCCGGACGTGGCGTGGGGGGGATGGCGGCGCAGGGGCCCCGTGGCCGCCGCCGCCCGGCGCTGCCGCTGCTGCTGGGCCTGGCCGCGCTCGCCCTCACGCCGCCGCCGCCGCCCGCCGCCGCCTCCGAGCCGCCGCCCGCCGCCCTCCGCGCCGGCCACGCCGCCTCCTCGCTGCCCGCCGCCGCCGCCGCCCCGCGCACCAGGTGAGCGGGGCTGATCCTGCCCTCTCAGGGATCTCTCCGAGCCGTGCCGTGTCCCCTCGCACAGGCGAGCCGCGGTGTCTCGGCCATCAGCTGGTAAAGGGCCTCCTTTGCCTGCTGGTGCTTTTTTGGGGTCGTTTTTGGAAGGTGTCATCGCGGCTGTGCGAGGGCTTTTGTCTGTAGAATATCTTGAGTTGGAAGGGATCCCACGGGGACCATCCAGCTCGCAGCTGCATTCTTTTCCCCTACTTCTCCGGAGCGTGTCCTCCTGCCTTTGTGTCCAGCTTACAAGAGTTAGCCTGGGTGACATGCCAGTAATTTTGCTATTTTCACCACACACCCCACATTAGGATGAGTGAGACTCACCTCACCTCAGGATGAGTGAGACTCTTCACTCCTGAACCCTCTGCAAGAAAGGCTCCTGGCATGTGCCGCCTCTCCAGGGGCCCTTAGTGGCCCCTCCAGCCCCTGCAGCAGACACTGCTCTGACTTCCCATACTTCTTCCTCTTCTGAGTACCACAAACTCAAAAAGAGGAACAGCTTCCTTCCCAGCAGTTTCATCACATAGGATTGTAGGGTAAAAAATAAAAAATGTGTTATAGCCTCAATGTGCTCCCAGTCGTGCCTTGGGAAGGCTGACCTGAAAGAGAGACTGGAGAGCTAGTGAATAAAGTAGGTATTTATTCAAAGGCCTTTAGGATACACCTTGGGCAAGACAGGGCCTGACCAGGGCTGCACCCAAAGTGAACTTGGAATGGTCACAAAATGGACAAACGTTCACAAGGTCTTACATTTTTATCAATTTTGGTCCATTTGCATATTGGGGTTTAGTTGTCCAATTACAGCTTCAGGTTGTGGGGTTCCATCCTTCTTGTTCCTCCCTTCAGCCACTGTTGTTTTTGGGCCTGAAAGTTGTCCTTGGTCTTCAGCAGGAACAGGACTTGTTTTGTCTCCCTGCTCTGTGAAGAGAGCTGAGTGACCCTGAATGTGAGGCTCAGAACTGCACCCCTGGGCAGCACAGAACCTGAAAAACATGAAAGCTCAAACTTAAGGCGTCACCAGATATAATGTTATTCCTTTGCTCTCCCCAGATACCTTTTGTACGATGTAAACCCCCCTGAAGGGTTCAACCTTCGCAGAGATGTGTATGTTCGCATTGCTTCCCTTCTAAACACCCTGCGGAAAAGCCAAAACTGGGTGCTGGTTCTGCCTCCCTGGGGACGCCTTTATCACTGGCAGAGCCCTGACATCCTCCAGGTTCGGATCCCTTGGTCTGAGTTCTTTGACATCCCAAGCCTCAACAGGAACATCCCTGTCATCGAATATGAGCAGTTCCTTGCAGGTGGGGTATATAGCATCTTGAAATCTACCATTAACTAAATATTTTATGTGGTTTCTTTACAGGTTTGTCTCTATAGGGGCTTTTATCCTTTCATGCAAAAAAAAAAAAATCTTAGAGGTAGCAAGAGGAGGGGTGGGAAGGAGTTTTGCTGAGCTACACAACCCTTAGGGTGGAATAACCCAATTACTTGGCAGCTTGTTTGATGTAGCAGTGCTGTCCCCTCCACTTCTGAGACCCCTGAAGACAGACAGTTAATGCCTGTGGTTAAATTCACCTGTGCTATTTCTGTGTGGTTTTGACTGTAATGACAGGGCTGTAAGGAGAGAGGCAGCTCGTTGAAATACAGACAAGCCACCTTTTTCTGGATGTGGTGGTTGGACAGTAAAAGTTGTAAAGCAGGTTCTTCCCTGAACTTACTTTTTCGTCTTTGATGCTGCACATACTTGAAATACCCCTTACTAATCACCAAATGTTCAAATCTGCAGCAGCGTCACAGGCTTGTTCAGTAAAGGAAATAAAGGCCACCAAATGTCACACCTCTGCAAAGAGCTCTGAAGGGAACGCTGTTCCCTGCCTTCCAGGAAAATCCGTGTAGAGACCCTGAAATTTAGGGAAAGAAGGGCTTGTACTTGGCATTTTTCTTGGAGGTACTCCTGTGGCAGCTGCTTATAGCGCTGAAAACCTGTGTGCTTTGTGGTGTGTTTTACCCAGTTGACAGTGATGCTGTTGTGTTTTGAAATCACAGAGCTGGGTGGGATATTAGGTAGTCACATTGCCTGACCCTTTTATCTTTTCTGGCTTGCATAGAACTTCCTTTCCTTTTTTTTATAGGGAAAATAGGGATGAGAGAGTGGTGCAATATTGGCATTTCTGGCTGATTTTTAACTGCAACCGATGCTTGTTCATACCTTTACGGTGTAGGTTTTCATGCTTACAAATCCTTTGCTTTGCCTTCTGCTCAGAGTCAGGTGGCCCCTTTATTGAACAGATTTATGTGCTGCAAGGCTATGCAGAAGGATGGAAAGATGGAACATGGGAAGAAAAAATAAATGAAAGGCCATGCATTGATCAGCTGATGTACTCCAAAGACAAACATGGCTACTACAGGTAACATTGAGCAGTCCTTCTGGTCTTTTCAGTTGTATTCAGAGAGGTATTTGCCTGCTGTGAATATCTGGGTGCTTGGAGTTCGCTTTGTAAGCGTAAAAAGCTTGGAGTTCACTTTGTGAACTTAAAAAGCCCATTAATAATAAAATGTTGTATTGCTATGAGAAAGTCTAATTCTATAAAGTTGTTGCTCCCCAGAAAAGCAGCATAAAGGAGGTGGCTGGTTTATTTGTATTTTATAATGTTTGGTTCTATATATGGCTTTAATTTAAAATACAAGCCTGAAACCAATCCTTTGTGTTCCCTTTTAGAGGCTGGTTCTGGGGTTATGAAGAAACACGGGGTCTAAATGCCTCTTGCTTGTCTGTCCAAGGATCTGCCTCTATTGTGGCTCCCATGCTTCTGAAGAACACTTCAGCGCAGTGAGTTGCCTTGTATAACTATGTATTGTTGCCTTATTGTTGTACAACCCCATTCCTGGGTGGGAAGAGCAGGGGGAATTTAAAGGTTGTATCCCACTGTTGAGATACTTCATTACTGAATTACTGTACTCTGTTAAAATCTTTACAAAAGGGATTTACACTGTAAGAAACACTGAAGTGTGATTAAAGATTGCAGTGCTAAAACCTAAGAGCAAATAGCCTTGAGCTCCTTTATATTTCCTCTCAGGCAGCTTTTGTGACTCCCACCTCCAAGGTATCATCAAATATCTCCTAGGTCATGCAGTGGAAGAGATGCTGAACCATCAGCTGTTCCATGTTCTACCCCACACCATGTGTGATTTTACATCTCTGGCATATTCCCCCTCGGTAGTCTCCTCTCCAGTGGGAAGAGTCCTGGCTCCCTTAGTTGTTCTGCATGTGAAAGCCATTCCATGTCTTTGGCTGTCACCACTGCCAATCTCAGAACCTTTGCGTTTCCTGCACACTGAGTGTGGCTAAACCTGTTACACTGCAGTACAAATTGCAGGCTCTGTCAAGTGCTCTCGTTTTCTAATTCTTGAGACACAGGTTCCTTATTTTGACCTCTGAGTGTTGCCTTGATGTTTGCATCCAACTGTCCTTGTTCCTGGCCATCAAAACCTTTTGTTATTAGATGAAGCCAGGTTGTTTCTTCCTTTTAACTATACTCCCTCCTGTGTTAGATTTCATCTGCTGCTTCATTGGCCAGTGATCACACTTCTCTAATTTTTCATAGTTGGCCTTAACTGCTCTGAGGAACTAAAAATAATTAAGCTGTGTCACCTGATTTCGTGCCCTTCTGTAGGTTGTTTAGGAATAAGGTGAAGAGACTTTCCACTTGTAACCTCCCTCTGCCATGAAAACCATATATTTATCCCTGTCTATAAACATTTTTTTTTTAATCCATGCAAGAACCTTTCTGTGCCACGTTTTCTTAAAAGCCTTTAATGAAGGCTCTCAGGAAATCTTGTTAGGCAATGTCAGTGAGATGTACCTTATCTTCATGTGTGCCAGTGTCTTCAAACTACTCTTATTGTTCAGAGCTCTGATCTCCCATATTGCCCTTCTGTCTGGACAACCACTTCTGTGGTTCTAGGATTGGATTTTTACCCTTCAAGTGTGGTCACTTCAAGGAAACTTCCCAATGAATTTGCATTAGTAACCTCATTTGCCTCCAGTCTTCCTTTTTGGTGCAGTGGTGCTTCTTCACCAGCAGTCTAGTCTGTTTTCCAGGTGATTTAGAGCCTTCCATGCAGGTGTCCAGCTGATTATCAGCAGTGATAATCCAAAGTTGATTGGTTATTTGCTTCCTCTCGTTTTAGTAGAAGGAGATGCAGATAATGACCTTGATCCCTTTTAGCAGAAGCATTTCTCTATGTGTTTGGTTATTACCAGTGTGCTCACAAACTAAATCTACATATCTTATGCTCTGGGATACTTGAAACTCTCAAAATCTCTTCTGCTTTTTAGAATTTGGATAGTGCAGTTATGTTTCCAGTACACAATCCTGAACTGTGTTTATTTATGAAAAGCACAAGCTGCTGTCTACTACCACACATTTTAGTAGTGTCTCTGTGTTCTTTGATTTGTTGTTTTACTATAGGACATTGTATTCTGCATGTGAAGAACACCTTCTCTGGGTTTATTTTCATGATCTTCTGCTTCCTCCCAGAGGCTTTCGTGTGCTCTCAGACTGAGAATTATCACACAGATCACTTCTCCCCTTTGGATCACTCTCCCTGTCAGAAATCTTACTTCTCCTGTAGCAACTATTGCAAGGACCATGAGGGGTGGTTAATGCTTGTTAGTGTTTGACATTTATTAAGGAAGAGAGCAGGCACAGGGAGTGACATGGTTCCCTTCTCTCCCCAGCAGACTGTGGGTCCCAATTTGCCTTGTAGAGAACTAGAATTTGCCTCATAGGAGCCTGTCTCATTCCCCAATGCTCCCTTTGCAAACAGATCATAGTCTGTGCTTTATCTTAGCAAATGTGTAAAGAAACATCATAATGTAAATTCTCTTCCTAAGGGAACTGCACTCAGTTTTACAATTTTCAATAGGTCAGTGATGTTAGACAGAGCTGAAAACCTTCTTCATGACCACTACGGAGGGAAAGATTATTGGAATGTGAGTATTTTACAGATAGCTTCTCTAGACTTTTTACTTGGCTCTGCTAAAAAAAATCATAACCAATGTGTGCTTCAGTTTTGCCTTGGATTTCTTGCCTTGAAAGTCACTTGTGTCTTCTGTTTCAGCAATGTGTGCTAACATGGTTTTCAGACTGCTGTGCATTATTGTGACGCAGGAATTTGTCCTGCTGTCTTGTGCCTAAAGGCCCAGTGATGCAGGGCATGGTGTTTAAAAGGTCCTCCCCTATACAACACATCTACAATCAGAAGGGAGCAGTTTCTTATCTAGTCAACCTCAAGATTAGTTTTTTCAAAAGAATTCCCTAAAGTGCTCATTATTGTCCCAAATCCCTCTCCATTGGCTTCCAAGGCAAAATTCCCATAGGTTTCAAGGCAAAGGTCTATGGTAAAATGGTTCCTGTCATAAAAGTTTTAAGAAAATGTTAAGGTTCAGACACAGGAAAATGGAACATGTTATGGAGGGCTTGATATAGTTAAAACTCCAAAGAGAAACTGATTCTCATGGTATTATAAAACAAATTACATGGACCTCAGCCTTGTAAGCATCTGGCTATTCACTTGAGATATGGCATGTTTTCAGAAGTGGACCAAACAGTAGTTTACTAGCCATGAGTTGTTCATTGAGAGTGACTCCTCAAAGAAGGAAATGTAACCCAGGTACCATATTTGAGTGTGACGTGTCCTGTAAAAGCAGACATAAAATCCACATGGCTCCATAACACACATTTCTTCGCAGTGGCATTTTAAACATTGCCCCAGTGGTTTTGCCTGATGTCCAAACAGAAATTTACTTGCTGCAGCCTGGGCCCAGAGCCTCTTCTCTTTTTTCCATGCTCTTCTGGGAAGCATCTCTCCCTTCGCTGTTTCTTTGCAGACAAAAAAAAAAAAGGAAAAAAAAAAAGAAAAAGAAAAAAAAAAAAGAAATTGAGATTTCCTTCATTCTTTTGCCTGTTAATAAAAAAGCCACTTGTGGCTGTGTGCAGTGGTAACTGCATAACAGAATCTTAGAGGTTATTGTTTACAGGTTAAGGAAATAATTCCTTTTTTGTCACTTCGCTGAATTTCATAGGTGTGTCTGTGGCTAGATGCCTAATATTTTTAAAGCAGGTTTTATTCTTACAGGTGCTTTGCACACTAAAGTGCCCAGCTTTTGTTTCCAAAAGTGAGGTATATTGCTAGGGTGTTTCATTTGGTATATTATGTGTTCTGTTGTGTAAATAACTGCAGTGTCCTCCCTATACCTGTGTGTTGGGGCAGGTGAATATCCTAGTTATAAATGCGGCGATGATTAGAAATAAACCATTAAAGCTCGGATAAAAAGTTAGAAATCGTTGCTTGGAGTACTGCACAGAGGTATCCAGAAGTAATTGCATCCTGGAGATGCTCTGTGTGTGTGTGAAACTGTCTCCACCTAGGCATTTTTAGCTCTCCTTTTCCTGACTCAGTGTCTGCTCTTGTTCCGACAGACCCGTCGGAGCATGGTGTTTGCTAAACACCTGCGCGTGGTGGGAGATGAGTTTAGGAGGAAACACCTTCAATCCACTGATGAGGCAGACAGGACTCAGTACAAGGAGGACTGGACACAGATGAGGGTAAGACCCTTAACAGTCTGTTCCCCATAACAAATAATGTCATTTCTGTACTCCTGGCTGTGTGCTGTGGGGCATGTTGGAAGGTACACCTGAGTGGTGCTCTTCTGCTCACATCGAGGTGGACACACAGGTTCCTTGTGTGACACAAGCTAACTGAGCCTGGCAAGGTGTGCTTGGTGGTTCTGAGGGCCAGATCTTTGGTGCCCTTATTTCAGTAAAGGAAACTTCAATTTCTTCTTGCCTTCAGCACTATGTGTGGATGTAAAGTTCAGCTGTCACCTGTCAGTTGAGGATTTATTTGGTCAAGGAGAGGAAGTTTTGCTTGCAAAGATTTGGCACTCCAGTTTCTCTTGTATGGTGGAGGCCACCCAAGATCTAAATGTTGCATCAAGTGTCTCAAGCTACTTCCAGTCCATACTTAAAAATTTCTTTCTGCAACTAGAGTGATTCTGTGCCTTATCCAGAGATGATGGATTCTGGCTTTTCAGTGTGAACAGTGATGCTTTCAAGCTTTCAAATTTGGATCTTTCTCTTGTAGGTTAAGATGGGCACAGCTCTAGGTGGCCCTTACCTTGGGGTTCACCTCAGAAGGAGAGACTTCATTTGGGGTCACAGAGAAGATGTGCCTTCCCTGCAAGGAGCAGTAAAGAAAATCCGCAGCCTCTTGGAGACACTTAAACTTGAAAAAGTTTTTGTAGCTACTGATGCTGTTGAGGAAGGTAGGCAGATCACAACCATTTCAGGGTTGGTAACTTTTGACAATGCACAGCAATTACCACTGGCTTCCCTCCTTGCCTGCAATGCTGTGAATTTTGGCAACTGTACTGTAAAATTAGTTGGTAGATTTTAGTGTCGCTTGCTCTGTAACCAGGGTTCCCTTAAACAAACACATTGTGTGACAGCAGCACGTTGCTCTTCATAATGTAGACATAAATTTGTATCCTTCCTTTTTTAAGAGATTCAACTGCTCAAGAAACTGCTGCCTGAGATGGTGAGGTTTGAACCCTCTCTGGAGGAGCTGGAACTCTACAAGGATGGAGGCTTGGCTGTGATTGACCAGTGGATTTGCGCACATGCAAGGTAGCAAACCTGACTTTTACTTCAGCCAAAGCTTAATGTCACTGTCACAAAACTGAATATGGGGTTTTTTTTGGCCCATGGTTGTTTACAAGTTGTGTAAGACATTATATAATCGATTATATAATTGAGATGTATATAGTAGATGTATAATGGCTATATTGTGTGTATATATATATGATAATTTCATTATCGTATCATTTCACTGAACAGTGAAGTTCATCAGACTGAAATATAATTACTTGCATTTTAAAAACTTGCCCCTGCTCACAAACCCTTTTTGATTTTTTTTCCACAGGTATTTTATAGGCACCTCAGTTTCAACATTTTCCTTCCGAATCC
The DNA here is from genome assembly GCA_016584745.2 of Phylloscopus trochilus trochilus. NCBI lineage: Eukaryota > Metazoa > Chordata > Aves > Passeriformes > Phylloscopidae > Phylloscopus > Phylloscopus trochilus. Next base: position 5,307,370 of record WQNJ02000545.1, read on the forward strand.
ACGAGGAAAGGGAGATCTTGGGATTTGATCCAAAAACAACTTACAACCGATTTTGTGGTGAAACAGAGAAGAACTGTGAGCAGCCAACTCACTGGAAAATTGTATATTAAACACAGAGAAACACAAAGGTTTTGATACTGTTAGAGTTCAAAGTAATATGGAAAGCTCATGGGGGATTCCCTCCCTTGGAACAAAATATGATCCAGTCCTGTACTCTCAGCTCCCGCTCCCCTTCCAGCATGGGTGTGACGTGGGGTGGCTGAGTGTCTCTGGACCTCAGAGCATTTCTACATAGCTGCTGGACGTGGACCCCCAGTATTTCCTGCTCTGACTGCCTTCCCTGAGCGGTCCCACCTTCACCAAGTGGGTTGCTGCAGCCCACAGGGGCCTCTAGGCTGCAGAGCTGCGTGATGGGAGGCAGCAAAGCAACACCCAGGACGCAGCTGCTCAAACCAGCCTTGCCTGCTGGAGCATTTCTTAACTGTCCATGATTCTCTCTGGGGTTTGTGGGTCATTTTTTAACTGCAGGGCTGGGGCGCCTGGTCATGTCACCCAGTGAGCAACCAAGCTGCTACCAGAATAAAAGCCCATCTCTTGGGGACTCATCTCTTCATGTGCAGGCACATTGCTTGGTGGAGAAAGAGGTTGGTACCTGGTGCAGCAGGGCCAAGATTCCATTTTCCTGAGGCAGCTCCCTCCTCTGCCTGCCACAGCACTGGTCAGGGCTGGGAGAGGAGGGTGGGTGTGTTCAGCGCTGCTGCTGGAAGGGAGGCAGGGCCGTGGGCCTCTCAGAAGGGTCGTGGTTGCTTCAGGGCCTTGCTTTTTGTGCTGGTTTGAAAGCAAAACCAGTGAGACTCCCAGTCAGAGATACAATTTAATAGAAGAAGAAGGGAAAAAAGGTGAAATAAATAGAATGATACAACCTAACACCCTGTTGGTCAGGGTGTTTGAAGCAGTCCGGGAATCCTCCTGGAGCAGCAGATGTGGTTCCGCTGGAGCAGAGATGATCCAAAGCAGTGGTCCCTGTAGAAACGTCTGGTAGCTCATCTCCTCTGAGAGTTCAGTGGATAGAAGCTGCCAGTGGGGTCTCAAACCCTGGGTTATATCCAGGTGGGAATGCTTGGCTCCTCCCCCTGGGCAGAGCATCTCACAATGGTATGATTTCATCTTATCAGTCATGCAATGGGTCCTTGATGGCCCATTAAACAGAGATAACGTCTTCCAGGAAGGCATTGTTGGGCTCGTTAACAGAAGATAAGGAGAACACTGCCCCACCTTGGCTCCAACGGCTCATGGGGATAGAATACATACCTTGGACACAATTTTACATTGTAACCTAGGACACTTTTCCACTGGTTTGTATCCAGACACACACAAGGCAGCACCATCACCACAACCCTCAAGAGTCCATCAGCCTTGCCCACAGTGAAGGTGGGTAAACCCTTCAACCACTCTCCAAAACTCAGCACCACTGCAGATCTACGGGAGAACAGTAGTTTATCTGCAGGGGACTTCTGAAACACATTGCCCATTATGTGTCTGGAGGAAGCCAAGTGCTTATTTTACATCTCCACAAGTGTGGTCAAAGCTGCACATACAGAGCAATGACAAATTCAATGATCAAAGTGGATGATCATCATCCACTGGTCGATCAGTTTTGTGTGTGTGCTTCTTTGCTGGGGCGACTGCCAGTGTCTTAGGTTCACTTTCTGGTTTAGCTGCTGTCTGAGTAGCTACGGTATTGGCTGCAGCCCGAGGGACTGGGGTAGCTGCTGATTTATCTCCCTGCACCCCTGCCTCTATCTGCTGCCCTACAGTATCTAGCAGTGTACGATAAGCATATGCCAGGGCCCAGCTTATTGCAATGAGCCTTTTCTCTTTAGAATTATCACGGCAGTTCTCCTCCAGATATTTCCCCACTTCGTCTGGGTTCTGAATTTGTTCGCGTGAAAATTCCCAAGCTGGGGGATCAGAAAATTTCTTCAAGGTTTGGCCCATTCTCTCCCATTTTCCACACCATTCAGGATTTTTCACACCTGGGTCTACTTCTAGGTCAGAAGTCTCATCAGCCCCTCTGGAGAACTCAGACCTCTAATTCTAGACAAGCTGTAGAACATACAGAGGAAGCCTACCAGATTAAATACCAGAAAGGTGGTTTCTTTAACAGTCAGGGGACACTGAACATTCTCTAAAAGTGATGTAACTGGTTCAAAAGAGAACGAACAAAGAAACGACTGAAAAGCTTCATCCCCTCTAACAAACTGGGTGCAATTATTAATAAATTCCCAAAACATGCTACTGGAACTAGGGGATGCAGGGTAGGACGAAGAAGCCATAAACCAAACATACCAGGCACAAACTCCAGTACCTGTATAAGCTTCCTATAAATGTTGGGGATGAAATCAAATCCGAAGAACAAAATCTAAATGTAAAAAAATCAAGATGTTGGTGCACACTGATACAGTGTTTCTGCTTTTGAGCTCCACAGTCCTTTTCCTCCTCCCCTTGTGTGAGCTCCCTTTAATTCCGTTATGTTTGCATCTTTGTCAGCTAATTTTAGCTAAATAATACTGATCATGTCACTCATACAGTGCTCATCTCATAAGTCAGCTCTGCTGCTCAGGCCTCAGCACATCAGGGAGTAACGTGCAGCCCTTAGTGCCAGTGTTCCCAATGGCAGGGAAGTTTCAGGTGCATGTTTGAAGTGTCCCCTTGCTGCTGGCAGGTGTTCTGCAGTGCCCCATCACTGCTATAGAGAGTCCTTTCCGCTGGGGCTGGACTGGGTTTTCCAGTGAGATCCAGCTACAAAAGGGAATTTGGGAAATAGCCTCCAAAACGTTCTAGGATCACACCTCTAAAATGGGTCCGAAGGGCAACAGCTCCAGCACAAGTCCTTATCCCAGCCGTGGCTCACTGACACACAAGAAGCCAACCGGGCCAGGCTCTTCGCCACTCTGCTGCCTCCTCCAGCTCCTGCCCAAGGGAAACTGAGGAAAACACAAAAGCATCGGGGCAGAGCAGTCGGCGGAGCTGCCAGAGCCATCCGGCAGGAGGAAACAGCTGCTCTCTTTGCCAGAAAGGTGAGAGGTGCCGGGGCGAGGGTTTCCAAGGGAGAGTTTCAGCTCCCAGCTCTGGCCGAGTGCTCCCTGGAGTCCGGGCTGAGCCAGCTGGGAGCGGGGGATGTTGTTCACGTCCCCGGGAGCTGCTGCTGCCCAAAGGGCACCTCGTGTTTGTCTCTATGTGGAAGCAGCTCTAGAGCTGGCAGCAAAATGCGATTTCTATCGGCTTTGTAGCAAATGTGCTGTTTCAAGCTGGGAGCGCTGGGTTCCCTGGGTGGGAAAGCGCTTGAAGTAGCCAAGCTGAGCTGTTTCTGAGAATTGCTTGTGTCCTTATGATTCTTTATACAGTATTAAAATAGTTACTATCGAGTCGAGACAGTATCAAGTCGATTTTGGTGGGTTTTTTTGCATCACTCCTGTTCTTTCTCTATTCTCTGTGGTGCTCCTCTGCCGTTTTTTCTCTCCTGGATCCTTGTGTGCCCTTTGCTGTCCCTGTTCTTTTTTAATCTCTCTCTGTTGTGCTGCCCATCCCAGGGGGGTTTGTTTATTTGTTTGTTTGTGTTTTGTTGGGTGTGGTTTTTTTCAATTTCATTCTGCATCTCGTTCTTCCTTTTCTTCCTGTGTTCTCTCGGCTGCCACTGCCTCTTTCTGCCTCTCGCCTGTGACAGCGGGGCTGGGGAGGAACTTCAACCCTTCTGGGGGCTGCTCCCCTTTCTTGTTGCAGCAGAGCCCCTTTTGGGGGGGATGTTCACGTGGAAAGGGCTTGAATAAAGTGCCACGCTGCTGTCCAGGGCAGTTTGACTTGTATTGTTACTTCTTTGTGAGTGAGGAAAACAGGCTGGGGCAGGGGGTGGAGACTCAGGGGCTCAGATGTCATTTGGGGCACCCCAACGTCCCTAGGGGGAAAGAGCCACGCTGCAGTGGAGGAGCAGGTGAGTGGGGAATAGGAGGGGTCATACTGGGTGCCCTCCCCCAGAGGGACACAAAGCTGCCAGAAAATTCACAGGGAGGGGTGGGTGCAGAATACTAAAACCTGTCAAGTTTTTCGTTTTTTATGGGTATTGGCGAAGAATAGGAATTTATCTCTGAATTGATTTGGAAAGAAACCCTCTCTTTATCTACTCTATTGTATGCAGGTATGTAGGAAATTCTGACTAAAGATGGATAGTGATTTATTAAAATACGAATATCGATCTAATACCGATACCCAACTATGACGGACAAAAGACTCTCTAACAGTTAAGTTAGAAAGTGAATGTTTATTGACGGCCAGGCAGCTGCGTGGGATAGCTCCCCAATAGACACTGCCAAGATCACAGGTAATTACAAAGCCTTTATCTACAAAAGTGTTGAATACACAAAATACAAATGCATATTCACACCCTTGTCACCTCTGCTTCTATGCTAATTGACAAAAAGGCCATTAAGCATGCGTAGTTTGTTCTCTGAAATGGGTCAGGGGGTCTTATGTGGGGAGTGCTCACCAAAAGGAGGAAGTAAATCTAGTCTTCCTCGTTCTAAACTTTCAACCTTTTGATGCATATGTGACAAATGACTCCTTAGTTTCCTGTCCCCAGGACTGTTTCTGGAGATAGAGGGTTTGCAATCATCTTGTGTTTCTGGGGTCTATTGATCAATTCCCCTGGTTTTTTGTTATAAGCCCAGCTTACACAAACATCAAGTTTGTGAGTTATTAGATCCGGGATAGCTTATCTAAAATCCGCTCTCTTTTAACCATCCCCTGAGTTTTAACTGATTTCACCAAAGCTTTTTTTTTTCAGCTAAATCAGCAATACATTGTTGTCTATAACCTTAGTTTTCTCTAAGGTCTTCAAAGTTAGTATCTCAGTAGTAGTTTTAAAATAATGCCGTGACCAACCAAGTGTCCCGAAGCCACAAGAACAGCGGCTGGGGGAGAGAAGGGAGTGAAAAAGGCTCTCTGGAGCTTTCCCCTCCTTTCTCCGCCTGCCCCCGAAGCGCCCGGCGGCCCCGGGCTGAGCTCGGCGGCAGTGCTGCCGCCTTGTGGACGTACCGCGGTACTGCTGCTCTCCCCGCTGGCTGAGGGGCGCAAGGCCGGGGGCTCCGCGGTGCTGAGCATGGGAAGGGGCTGAGCGGGGCCTTTCCTGTTGATAATTATAAAGGACCCAATAATGATTGCCAGTTAGATAAGGCTATAACTGATGACGGCGCTAGGGGAGACGAGACAGAGAGGCATCAGTGAAGGCTGCATGGTGTTTTTGCAGGCAAGAGAGAGGCAAGAGACTACACTTTTATTTTTGACTTTTTTTTGTACATTTTACAAGTTGCCCACCCCAGAGGTGGGACACTTGGGAACCACTGGTCATTTTTTAGAGACTATTACTGAAGCCCCTCCTCTGGGAACAGATGTGGGAGCTTCGGTAGTTTACAGAACATGACTTTGTGCTTCAAAACCGTGCCTGAGAATAGAATTCCCAAAACTAAAACAAGCAGGCACGAAAGCATGGCAACATAAGGCCTTTACTGTTATAAGTGTGTCCCAATAATTGACTGGACACAAGCCCAATTAAAATAACATTGGAATTTATTAAGCAAGCAACAGTAAGCAAAACAGCGCTGGGCGGCCGGGGGATCTCCTGTCCCACCACAGCTCGCACCACACCACAGAAAGTCTCTGCTCTTTATACTTTGCAGCTTCCCGTGACACGCTTCTGTTTCTTTTGTGTTTGAGAAGTGTTGCGGGGGGTTTTTCCTGGTGGTCGTGAGAACGGGGTCTCATATCGATCTCTTGCAGAAAACTGGTTGTTCAGCTTCTTTGCTTCTGCTTATCTTCTTGTTTACTTTGCCGGATGTCTGAAGAAATAGTCTCGATGAGATAACAAGGTTTTTCCTATAGCACGGTTCAGTGAACAATTACTGATGGTAATTTATTACATTTACTAAAGCGAGAAGCCGAAGAAAGCAGCGCGCCGGGAAAGCCGGAGAGCACAAGCCTCAACTTGCGCTCCACACGCAGCTTTTAGAGTTTTCCCCACGGTTTCCCATTTTTATAACTTTTTGGTTTACACACACCCCTTGGTCCCTCCCCAGTCCATGTTTTCCCATATTTGGTCATAGCTGAGTCTTCCAATTCCGGGAGTCTGGGGTCTCCTGCCCTCTCAGGGTGGTCGGTGGATGAAGTCTCTCCTCTTCCTCGCAGCACGTCCATGGGGACTTTCCACTGTGGTCACCATGGTTTCACCAAATCTCCCCTTTTCTCTCTTTCCTCCTGTCTTATGATACAAAGTTACATTACATTATCCTGCACCAAGGCCGGGCTCTCTCTAACTTCTCTATTTCTGCAGTTTCTGCAACTTACAGTTATTGCTTAATATCTTCTATATATTTACAATTTCTGCAGTTTGCTTAACAGGCCCTACATATTTATAATTATTAACTATAACATTTAACACAAATTACCTAAATCATTAATTTCATTGATAACACAGTAAATAGCGGGGAGGGGTGAAGGAGGGTTAGGAGTGCAAAGAGACATGGCCAGGCTTGAGGGGAGGGCCGCGGCGCTCAAAGGAGCAGCCACCGTGCCAAGTGGTGGGTAAGAAGATTGCCAACAGCCCCAGGTGTGAGCTGTGAGGGTGAGGAGAGGGAGGCTCATGTCAGGGGCTGCTTAAGGAGGCGTTTCCTCAGCTCACTTTTGTATGGAGCTGCTGGAGGAGAGAGGTTTATAGCAGGCTCCTCGGGGCTGTCTCATGGAATGATGCTGAGAGCATCTCAAAGGGTTTGGGGAGCATCTGGATGCAGAGCACTGCCAAAAGGAGGTGGTGAGGGACAAACCTTTGTGCCAGGCAGCAGCAGCTGAACAGGTGAGCTGGTGTGTTGATGTTATTGTACACTACAACACAGACTCTGACCTCAGAAGGCTGAAAATGACTCTTCTACTTTTTGGGATGTGTCTCCCTTTTATACTATTCTACACAGCGCAATTCGATTGGTGAAACAAAGACAAACTTTTTCAATCACATTGGTCAGACCAGAGGGACATCCAGAAGAAGTCCCTCCTAGGGAAAGGAATGTAAACAAAGTTACAGTTACAAAAACATGTCTCTTGTTTACAGAAAATTCCCCGGGAAAAGAATTTCAGAAAACTAAAACATCTCAGACACAAACCAGGGTTACAGTGCATGGATTTGCAGGGGGGGACCTTTCTCCTTTTCCCTTTTGATTTCATCTTGCCAATCCCTCCCCAGTGCCCCCAGAAAAAAATGGAGGTTATGAGGACAAAAGAACTTTAAACTGAGGGAAGCAACTCCTCTTTCATTACAGTCTGTGTTTGAACTGGAGGGAATTCCCCTTCACCTGTGATTGTAAAGGGTATTGATTGAAGAAAAACCTGGCTTCTCCATGGTGTTAGGGGTATCAGTTGATAGGGAATCCTTGTGTTCTATTTTAAATGGAAGGGGGAAAATATTGATGCTGTATTATGGGTTCGAATGGAGGGTAAACCTCCCATTTTCATCACCATAAGATTTAAACTGAGAGGGAAGCCCCATTGTCCCTGCTTAGTAATGGTTTGAACTGAGGTAAAAATCTCCCCTTTCCTATCATTTGGAAGTCTTGAGGAAAACCTCTCTTTTTCTGCTCTTTTAGGGGATTAAGTTGAATGGGAGAACTTCTTTATTTACCATTGAATTGTTTCAGTTGAGGTAAACACCCACTGTTGCCTCAGTTTCAGGAGTTAAATTGGAGGAAATGCCAGATTTCTCAGCATTTGAAGGGTTTAAATCGGGCTGTGCCGCTGCATTTGAGGGCGCTTCTGCCCATGCCCTGGCGCCAAATGCCTTGCACGGGAGCGCTCCTGGAATTCATTCCCTGGGGAATTGCTGGGGTGGAACAAGAACACAGTGGCTGGGCTGCCACCAGGGGCTGACAGAGCCACGCTGGTTCGAGCCATGCCTGTCCCGAGTATGGGAATCCAGGGCATTCCTTTGGTTGCCCTCGACGGTCAGGGACCTCGGTAGAAACATCTAGAACCTGAGCCACATAGTTTGGAATCTGTACGGGGGGGTGTGGGATCTGTATGGGGGGGTTGGAGACCCTGGCACTGAGCCCAGGAAGACACTGGCTTTGACTTTAGTCCATGGGAGAGACTTACAAACACTGAGAGAGGAATTGCAAGCCACAAAGGTGTAAAAAAGAGTCGTGTAGTTTATCACATTTGGGTTTTTAGAATAGGGGTGAATGGGGGCAAGATGGAGGATTCTGGGCAGTGCCCTGAGTTCTTCGCCTCCATCTTCTGCTGTGACAGTGGCACAAAGTAGTGTTAAAAACAACCTTTCACCTTTTTATATTAATTTATAAGTTTAATAAAAATAAAATAAAATAGAATGAAAATAGGCAATAAGGAGACAAAAAAGGCAGCTTCTCAGCTGAGGGTGCAAAGCAACACGCACCCTATTCCAGATTTCTTGGTACTTAAGAATCTTGGTGTTACATATTCAAGAAGAGACTAATGCATATTTAAACATCTGTTTGGTTTTATCAGCTTCAAGGGTCCCCAAGTATTGTAGCTTCTTTATCTGTTCGTGGCATCTGGGTGTCGAGGTAGAAGTCATAGATCTTTCGTGGCCATAAAGGTTCATTGTTCTTTATCTTTCACAGGAATGCCAGGGGACTCTTCTGGCTTCTATCTAGTTAGAGGCTACAAAAAAAAACACAATCCCCATCTCTACGTTGTTACTGTCAGGAAATATACCTTCACTACAATTTTAAATTCCACAAATAAAAGGAAATACAGTACAACCTCCTTACACTATATGTAAAACATTCGTTTCAGTATTTGCAAAAAGCCAACTCTAAAATGTGCATTTATAACAGGAGCTTCAAGGAGATGGGGTCAGAGTAGAAACGACCTGTTGAGTACACATTGTAGATACTGGTGTGTAACTGTAAATAATAGATACATAATTAGTGGTGTAAGAGATGATGAGCCTCCATCAGAGGAGGAGTCTTCACCTGATGCCCGAGCTGCAGAGACCTTGGCAGGGCACAGAGCAAATGGAAAGATAAGAAATAATAAACAGAGCAAGCAACCTTGAAAAATGAGAATCTGAAGACTCTTTTGTTCTTGTGGCTGGCTCGGGGCCTCTCAGAGGGCAAAAGGCTCTCAACCACCTGAATCTCGGGAAACCAGCCAACCCGAGACCGAGCGTGAGGTTTGGGCACTGCCAGGGCCCCCTCGGCCCCGTGAGGAGCAGCTTTCCTGCCGGGAACCGCGCTCCATCCGGTGCTGGGAGCGCAGGGCTGCCCCCGGGCGCCGAGTGCCGCTGCTCCCGCGGTCGCCCCGGTCCCTCTGCACCGTGGAACGGCGCCAGCCCCGGAGCGAGTCCCGGCAAGGGGTGCTGGGGGATGCTTGTGGTTTGTCACCTTCAGAGTTTGCTTGCAAATGTCACTGAAAGGAAGAGAGGGGGAAAAAACCCAACCCCGATGCCCAGGCTTTTTGTCTGTGTGAAAGAAATAGCCCCAGGTTATGCACTCCCAAGTTGTACTGTTATACTGTTTTGCTGTAAAATTAAAGTTGCACTGTTACTTGCCTGTTTTAAACTGTTCATGTTGAATCTGTCCCCTGAATTTCTGCTTGTTATGTCCAAGTTCTGTACCCTTTCTCCCTGAATTCTGGGTTTTCCCCTCTCCATCGGGTAAAAGCCTGCCGCCACTTCCTGCTACCCCCCTGCTGCTTCCTGCCTGCCGTCGAGCTGGGGACACCGCCCAGTATGGAGATGAGAGAACTCCCAAGGTGCCTGGCTGCGGCCGGGGGTCCAGTTGGAGCTAGAAAAACCCCTGGGACAGCGAGCCGACACAGAAACTGGACCTAAGAAGGACAAAACTGTGCGAGGCACACGTCCAGCTACCTGCAGGCAGCAGGCATTCTTTTGTTACTTTCTCGCCATGACCTGAAAAGAACTGGAGAGAGGTGACCCCCCTGGACCACACAAGCCAAAGTGATTCTATGGAAACCCCTGTGAGGAAGGAATCCCGACTCTGCAGCAGCACCAGCAGCAGCAGATTCGACTGCACCTCCTCCTCCATGGTGTCTACAGGGAGCAGCGGTGGCGTGCGCAGCCCCTCGGGCTCCCTACCCAGAGCTGATTTCTAATAAAGGCCTTTTAAAAGGAGCCGGTCTCCTGGCCAATTTATAACATGTGGGCCTTGTTGGTATTGCTCTTTGGCCAAGCCACACCTTTAAATAATGATGTGGGCGCCTTCTAGAAACAGTGTTCAATTCATTTTGGACTCTCTCATGAGACCAAGGGGCTCACATCTTTCCATTGCTGTGTCAATAGAGTGGCAGGGGTGGAGTTAATTGCAGGTCCAAGCTGACAGTGTCACCAGCTGACAGCTGGCCTTGCACTGGAATCGCCAAATTTGGGGTCAGGGGAGCCCCAAAATCCAGCAGAACCCCCAAAATCTGATCTGCGACACCCCAAAGCCCCCCGGGACCCCTGCATGACCCAAAAAAAAACCCCCAAACACCCCAAACATTCATGGGATGGCTGTTGACAGTAGCACCGTCATGCTGAAATCCCCAAATCTGGCATCTGGGGAGCTCCCAAGTTCCATGGGAACCCCAAAATCTAATTCGTAGCACTCCAACCCCCCCCAGGAGATACTGGACCCTTAAAAAAACCTAAAAACCACTCCAAAAAATCCACCTAGAATCACCCAAACCACTGTGGGACTGGGTGTTGATGGTGGTCCCAAGGGTGATCCCAAAATCTGTACCGCAACACCTCAAAACCCCCCAGGAAAGATTAGACCCCAAAAATCCCAAAAAACACCCAAAACCCCAACCAAAACAAATTCAAATTGCCCTCCAAACTTCCCACAAATCCCAGAAATTCCATCCAAAATTCTCCAAATTCTCCCAAATTCCTCCCCCAAATCCCCTCAAATCTTCCCAAAATTCCCCAAATTTCCCCACAAACCCTCCAAATTCTCTCCAAACACCCACAAACTCCCTCTCCCCCAAAATTTCTCCCCAGTTCCTTCTCCCAGGATTCCCAATTTCCCAATTGGAAATTCTTCCCAATTCCCCCAAATTCTTCAAATCCTCTGAAATTCCCAAAATTCTCCCCAATTCCCTCTCCCAGGATTCCCAATTTCCACCAATTTCCCCTCAAATTCTCCCAAAATTCACAGAATTACCCCCAAATTCCTCCCCCAAACTTGCCTATATCCCCCCGAAATTCCCCCAACCGGCCCCCATTTCTGCCAAACCCCTCCAAAATTCCCCAAACTCTACCAAAATTCCCAATTTCCCGCACTTGCAACAGCAGCTTTGCCATCCACAGGGATGCAATTTTAGGAGGCTGCACCCCACTGTTTGTAGATGGGATGGGACGCAAATAATGGCCACTTTCCATAGGAAAAAGAACTTGTTCCCCCCGTGTCCTGGGGTCAGGTCACAGGTGGCATTTGGGGCCCCAAGGGCAGTCAGGGTCCTAGTTGCTAGCAGCTTCGTCAAGGAGAAATTCTGCAATGTGTGTGATTTTATGAGAGACACACCACTGTTCCCAGGTGAGACTGGATGTGAGTAATGGCCACTTCCCACAGGAAAAATTACTTGTTCCCCCAGAGTCTGTGGGTCAGGTCAGAGGTGTTTGGGGCTCCAAGGTCCACCAGAGTCCTAGCTGCCAGCCACTTCTATCTTGGAGAAATCCTGCGATGACTGCAATTTGAGGAGGTGGCAGCCCACTGCCCCAAGCTGTGAGTTGACCTGAATAATGGCCATTTTCCATAGGAAAAATTACTTGTTTCCCCTGTGTCCTGGGGTCAGGCCAGAGGTAGTGTTTGGGGCTCCAAGGGCAGTCAGAGTCCCAGATACCAGCCGCTTTTTTCTTGGAGAAATCCTGCGATTTTGGCGATTTTAGGGGGCGGCACTACACATTTGTTAAGGTGCAACTGGACACAAATAAAGGCCATTTTCTGGAGGAAAAACTACTTCTTCCCCAAGCGTTCTGGGATCAGGTTGCTAGGAAAACAGAAAATAAACAGGGCTTGTGCACTGAGCAGTGACAAGCACACAAACAAAAAGCTGAGCGCAGTTCCTGGGTTTGCTGCTGCTGCTGCCTAAAGTAATCATCAGGAGTATATACTGATGTAAAGGTACAGTTTGAACACCAGGGGCTTTTTCTGTAGTGTCTAAAACTAAAACCTGGAGTGATTGTTCCAAGACTCTGAAATCCAGGGTGAAGATGACAGTGTTGGTACTTAAGAATCCTAGAAATTTTGACACATGATTTTTCTCTTCAAGGATTTAAATGCTAAGGGGGAAATTACAAAAATATTAAAGCTTGTTTTCATTGCAACCCCTTTTAAATGGCATTTGTAAACTTACAGGGGACAGGGAATGACACTGGGGACAGTACTTGGCAGGTAATGGCTTGACATGTGGGAGAACAGTGTTTTGCCTGGGTTCACCAAGGAGTTCAGGTTTTCCCAGGGATTTGATGGAGGTCACTTTCAGTAAACACAAAAGGATGTAACAGCAGAACTTGTGGAGAATGTGCCCTAGACATAGGGAGAAAACCTTGAAAACAATCACCAGGCTCTGGAACACTTAAAAAACTAAAATTAAAATTAGATGGAGCCCTGTGAGTTTTCAGGAACCACTCCTTGGGTCTGGAGGGAACTGTTTGCCTTTCATCAGCGACAACACAGACACACACGCAGCAACTGGAGCATTGACCATCAGAGGCTGAGCTGATGTTCTTCCCAAAAGGACAGACAGAAGATCACATTGAAACATGACAGTGTCTCTGTACAACCCAATGGTGCTGGGAAATTCAGTAGCTGATGGTGTTCTGGTGCTACTGCCAATCCCTCCAGTAGAAAAAACCATTCCAGGAAGGAGCAGCATCACCTGACAGATACCAAGAGTTGCCAGCAGTTGCTCCAGGTGCTCCTGCCAACAGCCCCTGTAGGAAGGAGCACAGCCCCCAATGCACGTTGGCTTTGGCCCCCTCTGGGAGAAAACCCCCCTGGGGCACAGGTGTCTGGGGCAGGAGATGACAGCAGCACTGCCACGGCTCAGCAGATGGCAGGACTGATGATTTCAGTCCTTGCCAAGACCCAAGGAAAGGCCTTCTGTGTGATTCCAAGGGTCTTTATTCAACAGAGGATCACAGACAGAAAAAGGCACACAAACTGCGCTGGCAGAGCCTGACAAGTGGGGGAGGTCTTGGGAGAGGATACAATTTCCAACCAAGGAGAGTGACATGGGGGAGGAACATAAGGCAGGGAGTACAATACAGAGACCAATGAAAGAACACAAGGGGAGGGAAGAGTTTGAAGTAACCACTCGGGCATCGAAAGCTGGGGGATTGACAGGGAAGGGTCTGGAAGGAGGGGCAAGGTTAGGGAAGGATTGACAATTCTGTAGGAGGAGGGAAGGGCAGGTCTAGGGAAGATAGACCACCAGGGCAAAACCAACAATACAGGGAGAAAGGAACAATCCATTAGGGAGAAAATACACTATAACAATACACAATGGGGGGGGCTGTTATAAAACTGACCATTAAAACTGAGCTGCAATTGGAAACACCATAAAAAAACCACCACAACAGCCCTGGAGCTGCCCCAGCACAGGAGACTGAAGAGGTGCAGCCGTTCCAGCCACTGCAGGAGGCTGAGTGGCAGAGCTGGGCCACAGGACTGGTATCTACAGCCAGCTTGGTGGCATGGCATGGCATGGCATGGCATGGCATGGCATGGCATGGCATGGCATGGCACAGCACCCCATCTCTGGGGATGTGCCCCTGGGCAGGACAGAGGACCAATGGAAAACACATGGAGCAGAGACCTCCCCAAGCATGCTGAAGCTGGCCTGGGTGGAGGAGGAGGGAGAAAGCTCTGGACCTGCCCCAGCAATGGAGAATGAAGAGGTGCAGCAGTTCCAGTTGCCGCAGGAGCGTGACTGGAAGAGCTGGGCCTCAGGGCTGATGGCTGCAGCCAGCGTGTATCCCATCCCATCCCATCCCATCCCATCCCATCCCATCCCATCCCATCCCATCCCATCCCATCCCATCCCATCCCATCCTCTGGGGACATACCCCTGGACAGGACAGAAAAGGGGCCGGGGCTGAACCCCGCAGTGGCCGTGCTCCATCCCCTGGGGCATCCCAGGGCTGTCCCTGCCTGCGGAGCGCAGGGCTGGGCTCTGTTCTCCGGCCTCTCCCGCAGCCCCTCAGCTCTGGCTGCGCTCGCTCTTTGCCAGATGCAGCCATGGACCGCACACAGGAGCAGGAGCCTGCCCGTGGTCGCTTCCACAGAACAGCGCAGGTACCTGCAGCCATCCCCACCTGGGCTGGGCCTGCTGGCACTGCTCAGCCCAGCACTGCGCTTGGAGCACTCCATGGAACATCCCTGGCTTCCTGCCCTTCTGCTACAGCTGGTCAGCAAATTCATCAAGAGAATTTGGCCGGAAGACAGTGGCGCCATGAACACTGGGCTCAGAGGATCATTGCACCTCTGCAAAACCAAGACCAGTGCTGCCCTGCTAAATATGATTGCAGAGGAGGGTTTTTCCAGTCCAAAACAAGTAAGCACCTTGTGACCAGAGCTTGAGCTACCCAAGAATTGCCAAGCCTTGCCTGCTGGTCACTGTAAGCCTTTGAGGCCATCGCAGTGTGGAGGGAAGGGAAGCACTTCTCTGGGGAAGCTGGGGGAGTTGATGCTCTGGCAGCTTCCCAAGTCTCCCTGTGCCTCCTCCAGGTGCCTGCTATGGTGAGGTACATCCACCAGTGGCTCATGGCCAATGACTCTGCTGAGCACAGGCTGTTCAGGGCCCTGCTGGATCTCACGGAGGCACAGCCCGCTGATGTGGTGATGACTCTCCTGCGTGTGGCCCCATCGTGTGACAGGTATGGGGCCCACCTGCCCAGAGGGCTCAGGGCTCCCCAGCCCATCACCCTGTACAGCCTGTCCCAGGTGTCAGAGCAAAGGAGAATCCCAGGGCCCTCAGGCTGCTCTCTTTCCCAGCATTTCAGGCCCAGAATCTGCTGCCAAGCTCTCTCCCAGACCCTCAGGGGCCTGCCCCACAGGGCTGGGCTGCCTGCATGCTCGTGGCAAGGGGCAGTGGGCAGAGGCAGAGCTGGCAGCCAGCTCAGCTCCCTGCTGCTGCCCAGGCCACGGTGCTGTGTCTGAGATCCCCCTGAGACAGAGTTCTGACCCTGTAGAGCTGCTGTGTCCATATGGAAAACCATCCTGGGCTCCTCCAGGACTGCAAAGCTGGCACAGCTAATACTCTTCAGTGTGCTGGAGGACTGGCCAGAGCAAAGGACGTCCACCTCGGATGGGGACAAATGTGCCATCTTTGCCCTGGATGGGAGTTTCTGGAACTGGCCTCTGCTCACCCCAAGGCTGCCTTTCCAGCAGCTCTCCACCCTCCTTCCCTTACTGCATCTCCCTGCCTCAGGCACTGGGCTGAAGCCTGGCCTGGGGGCAGCTTCAGGGGCACCAGGCCCAGTGCTCCCCCTGTGTCTCCCCTGGCCTCTCCCTGCCGCGCTTGGGCCCTGCCACACAGACACCTCTGCTGAGAGTGAGACTGAGCGCTGTCTCAGGGTGCTTTGTTCTTTGCAGGCAACTGTGGTGAAGTGGAAGATCCTCCAGGTGCCCTGTGTGCCACACATATTGAGAGTGTATTTCCCCCGCCTATTTGTGCATCTGCTCTTCTGAGTGCTCTTCAGCACTTTAGATATGCCAGAGGAGGACAATACCTGCTGGAAGGGATGCCAGGAGCAATGTAGCCTTGCCACCATCCCCAACAGGTGCTCCATTGCAGTTCTCCTGCCCCTGCCATGTCCCCAGGAAAGGAGCCCGTGCTCCCAGCATCACCTGGGCTTTGCTCTGCACACAGGTTTGCAGTGCAGACCCTGAAGTCCCTGCTCTGCCAAATGCAGTATGAGAATGTGGTGCTGGCAATGGAACACAAGCCTGGCTGGGACATGCTGCTCTGTGCTGACACCCAGCACTCTGCTGTGGGCATGCTGGCCAGGTGAGACCCTCTTAACCCCACTGCCACCGTCATTTGTGCCCTGTGCTCAGGGTACCCCACACAGTCCCTGTGGTCATGGGCCAGAGGGCCTTGTCACCGTGGGAACACCACGCAGACTGGAAAAGGCTGGGAGGGGCAGGTGCCCACAAGGAGCCAAGGTCCCCGTGCAGGGTGGTGGTGGAAGACCCGACCTCTGTGAGTCAGTCCTGGCAAAGCTTTGTCCCCCTGGCTCACAGTCTTGGTTACTTTTTCTCTTGCCATGTAGATGTCCTGTATCTCCAGACCCATGTGTTCCCACATCGTTCGCTACCTGCTCCAGCTGCTCAGCACACAGGAGCCACGCTGGGACCTGCCTGGCCTTGCATTCCTTGTGGAGGTGAGCCTGAAGGCTGAGCTGCCTCCCAGCTCTCTGCCCTCTCATAGCCACAGCTGCCTGGGATGGTGCCCACGCCCTGTGCTGCTGCTGCCTGGGCCCAGCCCTGTGCGGTTCTGGGCTCCTGCAGGCCGGGCCCTCTGTCACTGCCCTGTGCCTTTCAGGTCCTCGAGTGCTTGGACATGAGTGAACAGAGTCATAACAGAGTCCTGCTAATCTTGTCCAGGCACCTGCAGAGTGAGTGCATCGAGAGGTGTCCCCTGGCGCTCAGGGCCCTTCTTGAGCTCATTGAGGATCCCTCAAATGTGAGAAGGGGGCAGCAGCTGAAGCTGCGCTGGGGAATGCAGTCGCTTGGGCTTGGCTGGGCTTTGAGAGCTCAGGCAGCTGCTCCCAGCTCTCCTGTCCCCTGCTTCAGCTGCCTGAGTGCTTTGGGACAGGCCTTTGGCCTCTGGGCCCTGCAGGAGCAGGGTGGGCCTGCAGTGCCAGGGCCCTGTTGGCTGTGCAGCCGTTCATGGCTTCACAGCACAGCCTTGTGTTCCACACAGCCCAGGAGAATGTGCACTCTGTCTCAAAGTCTTGTGGAGTTGCTGGGTGATGCATGTGGATATGTTGTCAGCATGATCCTCTCAGTGCTCACAAACATAATGAGAATAAACACCTCGTTGCATCCAGCACCACCGCCCCAAAGCTGACTGAGCCACTCCTGCCACTCTTCGACAACGTAAGGCTCTGTGCCCCCAGCCATGGGCACCGCGTGCTGCCCAGAAAATTTGAGGATTTTCAGATCCTTGCCCAGGAAGTTTGTGATGAGGTCTTTTCCCTTCCTCCAGGACAACATCCATGTACAGCTGTTCTCCCTAAACCTCTTCTTGAAGGTGATGGACTTGGTAGTGGAGAAAGGAAAGAAGCCCTTGAAGAGGATTGTGAGGCAGAGCCTGCTGCCACCCTTCATTCATTGCTATGATGAGAACCTGTGCATGGCGAAGGTGAGTATCTGAGTGATGCAGGTGCTTCCCTGGGAGAGGGCTCGGATGTCTCCTGGCCTGGCCTCTCCCAGGCTCCAGCCTTCTCCAGCGTTCCTGGCTCCTGCAGGCTGAGTCCCCTGACACTGTCTTGTGCCTTCCAGGTCCTCAACTGCCTGGACTTGAGTGAATACAGTCATAAGAGAGTCCTGCAAATCATGTCCAGGCGCCTGCAGAGCGAGTGCAGCGAGAGGCATCACCTGGCGCTCAGGGCCCTTCTCAAGCTCATTGAGGATCCCTGAAATGTGAGAAGGGGGCAGCAGCTGAAGCTGTGCTGGGAAACGCAGTTGCTCGGGCTTGGCTGGGTTTCGGGAGCTGAGGCAGCTGCTCCCAGCTCTCCTGCTCCCTGCTTCAGCTGCCTGAGTGCTTGGGGACAGGCCTTTGGCCTCTGGGCCCTCTTGGCACCAGGGTGGCCTTTCACGCACTTGTGTTCTGCACAGGCCAAAAAAGTGTGGAGCCTGACTGAAAGTCTGGTGGAGCTCCTGAGGCACACTGATGGAGAAACAGTCAGGATGACAGTCATTCTACTAAGTGTTCTAGTTTTAGAGAAGGACATGCTGATACACTGACCCATTGCCCTGCAGCTGCTTGAGGCGCTCCTGCCACTCTTGGACCACGTAAGGCTCTGTGCCCCCAGCCACGGCCACTGGGTACTGCCCAGACGCTGGGTGCCATGTGGATTTGCAGGCTCATGCCCAGCTGAGAACCGAGCAGCCGATGCTGAGGTTTATTTTTCTTCCTCTCATACAGGATAGTGGCCAGGTGCAGCTGCTGTCCATACTCCTCTTTCAAAAACTGGTGACTGTTGTAGTGAAGAAGGATAAAAAGGCCCTGAAGAAACACTTGCACCAGAGCCTGCTCCCATTGTTCTTCCACTGCCATGATGAGAATCGGCTTGTGGCAGAGGTGAGGACTTGTGGGCTGCTGCTGTGTCCCACCTCGGAGGAGACTCAGCCGCCTCCTGCTCTGGTGCCTCACGGGCTGCAGCCTCCTGCAGGCCTTGGCACAGGGACGGGCGTCCTGTGCCTTCAACTGTGGGGCCATCTCCGTGTCTCTGCTGCTCCGCAGGCCTCTTGGGCAACACTCATTTGTCTGGCCAAGTACCTGAAGAGAGCAAGACTTGAGAAACTACTGAGAAAGAGGAAGCTGTGGAAGTTTTCTGAGTGCCTGGTAAGGACAGCCTGCAAGCCCCAGCCTCAGCCTGGAGAAGCCCCCTGGCCCCGGTGCCCAGTGTGTGGGGCTGGCAGCTGTGCCCCTGCTGACTGCTGCACCCAGGGCTGTGCGGGCTCTTCTCCAGACTCCTGTGGCCCTGAGTCGGGTGCCGATGGAGCCTCGGCTCAGGCGGGCTGTGGGCCAGAGCAGCACCGCCGCTCCCCGGGCAGCACCCGGCTCTCTGCCCCCTCCAGAGGGAGCCCGGCGCCAGCGGCTGCTGGCCGGGCCCCAGGGCTGTGCGGGCAGGGGAGGCCGGGGCTGGGCGCAGCGAGAGCCCGGCCGAGGGGCACAGTCCGCGCCAACCCTTCCCTTCTCCTGCTCTAGCTGGCAGAGGACAGGAGCCGGGCACCCAAGCACCTTCTCCAGGCCCTGCCGTATCTGCAGAACCCACAGGAGCCCCTGCGAGAGGCGGCCATCAGGTTCATGGGTGAGCCACCAGCCCGGGCTCCATCCCTCGCCCACCGCAGCTCGGCCCCAGCCCCGGCTGCTGCCCCGGCAGCGCCATCCGGGCCCGGCGCCGTGGAGCCCCGCCTGCCCTCGGGGCTGCTGCCGGCCGCCCTCTGGCAGCCGTGCCCTTGGGCGGCAGCCTGCGGCAAGGGCCCGGGCTGAGCCCTGCCGGGGCAGGAGGCCGTGTGGCCACAGGGCTGGCAGCGCCGCTGGCCGGCAGGGAGCTGTGCCGCTGGGGCCGTGACAGGCTCTGTGTTCCCAGGGGTCGCCAGGCGGCAGCTGAGGAGGCAGCGGGAACAGCTCCAGCTGATCTACAAAGGTGAGTGAGGGCAGCGGGCTGTCAGCGGGGAATGGCGGGGTGGGGGGGGGGGAGCCCCAAGCCCTGGCCTGGCTGCGGAGGGCTCTGCTCCCTGTGCGGACCAGGGATGGCGTGGGCAGAGCACACAAGAGTTTTCAGGGGCATGTGGGGGATTCGTGTCCAGCAGCTGTGGGCTGATCCCGTTGTCCCTGCGGGCCGGCATGCCCCTGGCTCAGGGACTCTGCTTGGGTTGCTGCAGCTCTGGGATCTGACCTTGGCTCTGTTCCTTTCTCTTGCAGCCGTTGAAGATATGGCAGATGACAGCAGCCCTGCCATCAGGAGCCTGGCAATTTAAACATTCTACATCCTCCAGGCAGTACACAGATCTCGATATTCCATCTTCAAGAACCCGCAAGATCAGCTCCGCAGGGCGTAGAAAACACGGCCTCGACTGTTGGGCCTTAGCTGGCTGCGCTGCTGGATCTCTGCAGAGAGCTGATCTGGGACACTCTGTCTGCTTAGGGCCACCTGAGCCGGCAGAAATTTTCCATTTCTTCAAGACTGTTCTTTTCTTCTTTCCGTTTTCCTTTAGTATATAAATATAGAATGTGTTACAATACACAGACTCCCAGGACCTTTCTTTTGCTGCCCTGGGTGCACAGGGCAGAGGGGAAGAGGGGGGAAAGGGTGCTTGTGCTCAGCAAGGTGCCCAGGCGTGCAGTCTTGCAGGGAAAATGGACAGAAGCCCCTTGGCCTTTGGTGGTTCTGCTGAGACCTTTGCGCTGCCGACAGAGTGGGTGGGCAGGGCCCGGAGCTGCAGGGATCCCTGCCAGACCCGTGCCTGGGGACAGCCACAACCCCTGTGCCAGCCAGGAACTGCAATCTGTGTCCTCCTGCCCGTGTGTTCCCAGCTGGATTGCTGATGGCTCTGAGGTGCCCCTTGAGCAGGTACCTCTGCAGCTCCTGTGGGGCTGTGCCGCTGCTGCCGGGCAGGTTGGCTGGGCTGGGGGAGACCCTGAGGGGACGGGGCAGTGGGAGGACATGAAGGGATGAGGGGCTGCAGAGGCCCTGACAGGACAAGGCAGTGGGAAGGCACCTGGGGGATGTGTGAGGGAGTGGGTGGCAGGAGGCTCCAAGGGGACAGGAGGCCCCTGGCAGGCCGGGCTGGTGGGAAGCCCTGAGGAACTGGGTGTCAGAGGCCATAAGCAGCCCCCAGGCAGCCACCCTGTTCCTGCCATGGACCTCCTCTGGCGCTTCCCCAGGGTGTCTCCCAGGCCTGCAGCAGATGCCCTCAAGGTCAGGACACCACCACACCAGGAGGGTGGGAACCCTGCTGAGGTGCTCAGGCTGGGCTGGCTGGGGACAGGGAGGGCAGGGGGACGCTGCCAGGGCACGGCCACTGGGTATTGATGCCAATAAGGGGCAGCAGGCAGAGGCAGGGCTGGAAGCCAGCCCAGGCTCTCATGGCTGCCCAGGGCACGGTGCTGTGTCCGAGGTCCCCTGACACAGAGCTCTGGGCCCGCAGAGCTGCTGCCACCATGGGGAGGGCAGCCACGTCTCCTCCAGCAGGGCTGCCGAGTCCCTGCTGCCCAAGCAGCTCTCACCCCACAGAAACAGCACCACAGTGTGCACAGGAACAGCAGCACGTGCACCACGAGGCATCTGCACCAGCCAGGATGCCAAACAATTGCCACTGCCTGGGCAAAAGGCTTCAGCTGAGTTGGCCACAATCACCTTCTCTTGACTTGCCAGCCTCCTGGCAGCACCTGGCACCTTCAGCTGCAGCCTGTGCCCCTGACTGACTTCGAAGCCGTGCCTGAGGGCAGAGTCACCTGCCACAGTCAGGCGTCCCAAGGCAGCGGCACTGGTGCCATCGTGAGAGACAGACTTGGATGGGGCACGAGCCCTGCGCTGCAGCCGCCCTCCCTCTCCTGCATGCAGGCACCTTAAAGACACATGCATGAGCTCTGAAACGAAATGCTGCACTTGCTTGGAAGAAAGGAATAAGCAGCAGGCCGTGAAGAAAAGCACAGACTTAGATGGCTCATTTCTGCTCTCCACTTGGGGAATCACAGCATCCCAGAGCACTTATTGTTGCAAAGTATCATCAAGATCATCCAGTCCCTACCACCCTGCCATGAGCACAGGTGCTGTGCAGGCACAGCTGCCACTACAATTGGAAGAACACTTTTCCTTGTTTACCTTTTCCTCTTCAGGATTTCAAGCCAACGTGAAAAAATCAGCTGCTTACAGGTGAATATTGTAGCTCACAGAACTAGGAAAAGGAGTCTCCAATGGGCCATGGTACGTCCATTCAACCCCTGTTAGATCATCCAGTTGCAGCTCAGCCCTGTAGAGCCCAGGCACAGGCACCAGGTTGGTCCAGTTCAGCATCCCAAAGCCTTTGTGGCATCCAGTGCACCTTTGAGCCCCAGGAATCCAGTTTTGATTTCCCAGTTACTGCTGTGCAGGACACAAGAACACAGGAATAGCCTGTTTGCCTCATTCCTGGGTTTGCTGCTCCTGCCTAAAGTAATCATCAGGAGTATATGCTGATGTAAAGGTACAGCTGAACATCAGAGGCTTTTTCTGTAGTGTCTAAAACTAAAACCTGGAGTGATTGTTCCAAGACTCTAAAATGCAGGGTGAAGATGGCAGCTTGGGTTCTTAAGATTCCTGGAAATTCTGACACGTGATTTTCCTCTTCAAGGATTTTAATGCAAAGGCAAAAATTACAGAAATATTAAAGCTTGTTTTCATTGGCAACCCCTTTTAAATGGCATTCGTAAATTTACAGAGGACAAGGAATGACACTGGGGACAGTACTTGGCAGGTAATGGCTTCACATGTGGGAGATCAGTGTTTTGCCTGGGTTCACCAAGGAGTTCAGGTTTTCCCAGGGATTTGATGGAGGTCACTTTCAGTAAACACAAAAGGATGTAACAGCAGAACTTGTGGAGCACGTGCCCGAGACATAGGGAGAAAACCTTGAAAACAATCCCCTGAGGTGCCCAGGCTGCTTTGGCTACAGACAAGGAGGGCAAGCAGACCCTGCTGGGAAACGGCCCCTGGCTGCTGCTGGCAAGGGCCAGTGGGCAGAGGCAGGGCTTGCCTTCCACAGTGGCATGTCCCAAGGCAGCAGCATTGGTGCCATTATTAGAGACTCTGGTGGGACAAGAGCCCTGGGCTGCAGCTGCTGACACTCTCCTCCATTCAGGTACCTTAAAAAAAAAACAAACAGCATGAGCTCCCAAACTCTAATCTTCCTCAAAACAAAGAAGCAGCAGATGCTGAAGAAAAGCAGGAGCCGTGTGGCTGAGGTTCAGGGATGGAGGGAAGTGAGCACTTTGGTGTCTGCTGAACAGATGGCCCAGGTCACAAGCGGAGGCCCTGCTGATAGAGGATTCTGCTCTGGGCTTGTTGGAGCCCATTCCCTACCAATGCACGGCCCTCCATTATTCCTGGTTCAAGCCTCCTGGAGCCGTGGGAACAAGAGTGTTCCATGGCCTTCAGCAGGAAGCAGGAAGTGAGTGGCAGCATATGTCTGCTTCCAGCTCTTGGCTGTCTTGGCCATTCCTTCACTGTGCTGGCACCATCATCAGAGACACAGAACAGGTTCTCTCATCTCAGAGTTGTCCCTGTCTTCTGCACTGCCCCAGGTTCCTCCCACGTTCCCCACCAGGGTGTTGCGCTTTAAGGCCTTCAAGGTGACCCCTCTTTTAGGGGTTTTTCCCCTCCCCCAGGGTAGGTTTTCCCCAGCCAACCCTGAAGGAATGATTATAATACACAGGCTTTACCAAGCAACCTGAGGTTTTTGCAGGGGTTGGCCATGGAAGGAATTGGCCCGGGCAGTGAGGGCCCACCCCTCCTCACGGGTGATTTGACCTTTAGGCTGCCCTTTAGCCCTCGGGTCACGCCCTGTCCCTCTCTGACAGGTAGGGCTGTGTGCTCTCCCGCATCCCCCTCTGCCGGGTAAAAACCCAGGACAGGCACATGGTCTGGGTTCTGCTGAGGGAAGTCACACGGTTCAGAACTGCTGCTAACTGGAATAAAATCTCTGGACAAGACTCCTGAAGCAGATCGGTTTCCTACTTCCACTGATTCGTCCAACCTCTCTGAAGGAGCCAGGCAGGATTCATCTTGCTACATTTATCTCACGGCTGCACCCCGGGTCCTACGCTGCCTGAAACAAGCCTGGACTTGTCTGAGGGGTCTGTGCCTGTGTTAAAGTGCAAGGAGAGGATCCTTTTGGGACAAACCACGAGGCTGCTCTCCCAGCACAGCTACCACACAGACCCCACAAAATAGCAGAGATTAATTTGCTGTTATACCAGGGAAAATGGCTGCTCGTGCCTGCCCATTCCCTTGCCCAGCAGGCACCCAGTTGTCTTTGGACATGAGCTGCTGGCCACAGCCAGACAGCAGCAGCAACCTGAGCATTGGGCGCTGGACGCTGGGCTGATGTTCCTTTGCAGAAAGCAAGAAAAACAGTCAGAAGAGCACAAGGAAACTTGACAGTATCTCTGTAAGAATCTAATTGTGCTGTGAAAGCCAGCAGCAGATGATGTTTTTATGCTGCAGATAATCACTTCCAAACAAAAGTCATTCCAGGAAGCAGCAACATCTGACAGCTACCAAATGTTGCCCCCAATTGCTCCAGGTGCTCCTGCCAGCAGCCACCTGCAGAAAGGAGCTCAGACACCGAGGCGCGTGGGCTTTGGCTCCCTCTGGCAGAGAAGTCCCCCGGGGCACAGGTCCCCGTGGCAGGAGAGGGGCACCAGCACTGGCAGGGCTTGGGGGTGGCAGCTCTCCTCTGGCAGGGACTCTGCCACACCTGCTGATGTCAGTGCTCCCCAGGGGAAGCTCAGAGCAGCATTTGTGTCCCTGGGCCACACGCCCCGTGTCTGTGTCACACCCCTGTGTGTGTGACGGCCACCCACAGCAGGACGTGTCCCAGTGAGGCCGTGGCAGCTCCTGTGGAAGGCTCTGGTGCCCTTCCTGCTGCAGCTGTGTCAGCAGCCCTGGGGGCTCCTGCTGCTGCCCTGAGCTGGCAGAGCAGAGGAGCATCTGCTTGTTGTTGTTGGAGCCCTTCCCAAAGTTCCTGTCGGGCTGTCTTTGACACTTGGGGCAAGGTCTTCCTTGCAAGCTGGGGCACTTTGGGTGCGCTGGGCATGTCCCCAGGGCACGTGGAGGGCTGTCCTAGGGCTCTTGGTGACACAGTGCACCATGGACACCATGGAATGCAAAGGGACGGAGTGCACACGGGTGACCCTTTGTGACACGTGGTCACGTAGGTGCTGGCGGTGACACAGTCACACCAGAGTGCTTGGTGCACGCAGTGGGACAGGACGGGACAGAGCAGTGCCGTGCGGAGCCCCCACACGGCAACTCCTTCCTTGCTGACCCACAGCTCTTCCAAAGCCTTACCTGTGCAGGTGACCTCCAGGTCACACTGCAGCACTTGGTGACCCAGAGCCTTGCTGAAGCATCTGCCATCCCTGTGGCTGGCTGGTGCTCTCCAGGACAGACTGCAGGACTTCCTGCCCTGTAGCCTTCCCAAGGCTTCTCTCTTGCAGGTGCCTTCAAGGCACAAGTGCAGCACTTGCTGATACAGTGCTTTTCTGAGGCATCTTTCCTGCAAGCAGTCAACACTCCAAACCCTGACATGGAGCAGAAACCCCCCGTTGTGCCCAAGCTGGCCTGGGTGGAGGAGGAGGAGGCTGCAACTACTTCAGCACAGCAGCCTGAAGAGCTGGAGCAGTTCCAGCTGCTGCAGGAGGGTGAGTGGCAGAGCTGGGCCTCAGGGCTGGTGCCTGCAGCCAGCCTGGCCCCATCCCATCCCATCCCATCCCTTCCCATCCCATCCCATCCCATCCCATCCCATCCCATCCCATCCCATCCCATCCCATCCCATCCCATCCCATCCCAGTGGACATGCCCATGGATAGAACAGAAGAGGCCCTGGGGCTGGACCCCCTGGCAGATGTGCTCCATCCCTGCTGCATCCTGGGGCTGTCCCTGCCTGGGCAGCGCAGGGCTGGGCTGTGTTCTCTGGCCTCTCCTGCAGCCCCTCAGCTCTGGCTGCTCTCACTCTTGGCCAGGTGCAGGCAGGGACCGCACACAACAGCAGGAGCCCGCCCGTGGTCGCTTCCACAGAATAGCTCAGGTACCTGCAGCCATCCCCACCTGGGCTGGGCCTGCTGTCCCTGCTCAGCCAAGCACCGTGCTTGCTTGAGCACTTCATGTCTTCTCCCTCTCTTCCTGCCCTTCTCCTGCAGATGATCTGTGAATTCATCGTCTGCCTTGGGCAGGAAGAGACCACTGGTGTGGGCACCGGGGTCTTGGCAAACTTTCAACTCTTCAATCCCGAGACCAGTGCTGCCATGCTGGACTTGCTTGTGCAGAAGGGTGTCTCCAACCCAAAGCAAGTAAGCAGCCTGTGGCCAGGGCCTGATGGCCCCAGGAATCGTGTGGCACTTCAAGCTGCGTCTGCTGGGCTCCCTCAGCCTTTGAGGCCCAGCACAGTGCGGTGGGAAGGGAAGCATTTCTCAGGGGAAGCTGGGGGGGTTGATGCTCTGGCAGCTCCCCAAGTCTCCCTGTGCTTTCTGCAGGTGCCAGGCGTGGTGAGGTACATCCACCGCTGGCTGACGGCCAATGAGTCAGCTGAGCACAGGCTGGACAAGGCCCTTGTGAGGCTGACTAAGGAATATCCCTGCGATGTGGTGATGACTCTCTTGTGCTGGGCCCCAGCGTGTGACAGGTAGGGCAGCCCCAGCTGCCCTGAGGGCTGAGGGTTCACCGGCCCAGCTCCCTGTAGAGCCCGTCCCTGGTGACTGCCAGACAGGCCCAGAGTTCCAGGGCCCTCTGGCTCCTCTGTTTTCCAGTCCTGGCCTGTCAGCCCCTGAGCCTCTGCCACGCTCCCTCCCTGCCCCTGAGGGGCCTGGACCCCTGTGGGCTGGCTGGGGGCTGCCAGCCAGGGCCAGTGGGCAGAGGCAGGGCTGGCAGCCAGCGCGGGCCCCTGCAGCTGCCCAGGCCACGGTGCTGTGGCCGAGACGCCCCTGACACAGAGCTCTGACCCCACAGAGCTGCTGCAGCCATGTGGAGGACCATCATGACCTCGAGTGGGGCTGCAGAGCCAGCCCTGCAGATACTCCTCGATGTGCTGAGCGCCTGGCCGGTGCACACTGCGGACACCTCCGATGGGAACAGCACAGAAGTCTTTGCCCTGGCTGTGAGTTTCTGCAACTGGCCTATGCTTGATGCCAGGCCACCTCTCGAGCAGCTAGCTCTCTGTCCCCCCATCTGCATCCCCCTGCCTCAGGCACCACTGGGCTGAAACCTGGCTTGGGGCAAGGTTCGAGGGCACTGGGCCAGGTGCTCCCCCTGGGTCTCTCCTGGCCTCTCCCTTGCATGCTCGCGCCCTGACACAGGCATGTCTTGTCTCTGGGGGTTTTATTGTTTGCAGGCAACCATGGCACTGTGGAGGGTCTTCAATCTGACCTGGTGCCCATTTACGGTGCTGGAGTATTTCCCCCATCTCTTTCTGCGTCTGCTCTTCCAAGTTTACGTCAGCACGCTGGATATGCCAGAGGAGGTGAACAGCTTCTGGAAGAGATGCCAGGAGCAACACGGCCTTGCCACCAGCCCCAACAGGTGCTCCATGCCAGTCTCCCCAGCCCTGCCACGCTCCCAGGGCAGGAGCCAGGGCTCCCAGCGTGACCTGGGCTTTGCTCTGCACACAGGTTTATATTGCAGACCCTGCAGACCCTGCTCTGCCGACTGCAGTATGAGCACGTGGTGCTAGAAATGGAGCGCAAGCGTGGCTGGGACACGCTGCTTTGTGCTGGCACCCACCACTATGCCGTGGCTCTGCTGGCCAGGTGAGACCTCACTGTCCCTACCACCTCTCTCCCCTGTGCCTGGGACACCCCCACACAGTCCCCGTGGCCATGGGCGGGAGGGAGGGCCTTGTCACCAAGGCAGACAGAACCAGCAGACTGGAAAAGGCTGGGACAGGAGGGTGCTCAGGAACAGCCGCCTCCCAAAGCGCCCACGGGGTGCTCGGGAAACGACCAGAGCTCTGTCAGTCAGTCCTGGGAGAGCTTGGCCCACCTGGCTCAGGGGCAGTGGTGCCTTTTGCCCCCCACCAGGGAGATGCGCCATGTCTCCAACATCTGGTGGTACAGCATCGTACACTGCCTCCTCGACGCCCTCAGCAAGGACATTTCAGACTGGGAACTGCCCGCCATGGCCTTCCTTGTGGAGGTGAGCCCCATGGCCAGCGCTGCCTCCTGAGCTGCCTCCCACCTCTCTGCCCTCTCACAGCCACAGCTGCCTGGAACGCTGCCCGTGCACAAGTGCCCCGTGCAGTTCTGAGCTCCTGCCATCTGGGCACCCCTGTCACTGCTCTGTGCCTTGCAGGTCCTCGACTGCCTGGACTTCGATGAATGCGGTGACACCGTCCTGCAGATCATGGCAAGGCAACTGCCCAGCGAGTCCGGGGAGATGCTGCGCCTGGTGCTCAGAGGCCTCCTGGTGCTCAGCACAGACTCCTCGATGGTGAGAAGGAGGCAGCAGCTGAAGCTGTGCTGGCAGCGTGGGGCTGGGGAGAGTACTTGGGCTTGGCTGGCCTTTGGCAGCTGCTCCCAGCCCTCCTGTGTCACTGTTCAGCTGCCTGAGTGCTCGGGGACAGGCCTTTGGCCTCTGGGCCCTGCAGCAGCAGCAGCGTCGGGTTGCCCAGCCTTGTCTTCCACACAGAACGAAAGAATGTACAGCCTGACTGAAAGCCTTGGCTCCCTCCTGTGGCATGAGGATGAAGACATCGTTGAGATGACTGTTGGTGTACTCAGCTTGCTGCTCTTGGACAAAGACCTCACAATATCCGGCCCCATCGCCCTGCAGCTGGCTCAGGGACTCCTGCCACTCCTTGAGAACGTAAGGCTCTGTGCCCCCAGCCACGGGCACTGGCTGCTGTCTGGAAATGTGGTGCCCCGTGGATTTTTGGGCCTGTACACAGAAGGCCTGGAGCAGCTGATGTGGAGGGGTTTTGCTTCCTTTCCAACAGGACAACAGACAGGTGCAGCTGCTCTCCATTTACATCTTTCAAGAGGTGATGAAGTTGGTAGCAGCAAAGGGAAGAAAGCACCTGAAGAGGCCTGTGAGCAAGAGCCTGCTCCCACTCTACTTCAGCTGCCATGATGGGCGCTGGCCTGTGGCACAGGTGAGGACTCCTGGGCGCTGTGTCCCCATGGCAGGGGGCTCGACTGTGTCCCTGCAGCCTGGCACCTCACGGGCTCCAGCCTCCTCCTGGCCTTGGCACAGGGATGTGGGTCCTGTGCCCCGGGCTCTGGTGCCATCTCTGGGTCTCTGCTGCTCCGCAGGCCTCTCGGGAATGCCTGCATTGTGCAGTAAGCTTCCTGAAGAGGGGGGACCTGGAGCAGCTGCTGAAGACGGATCAGATGTGGAGGTTCGGCGAGTGCCTGGTAAGGACCGGCTGGAAGCCCCGGCCCGGAGAAGACCCCTGCGCACAGTGCCCACTCTGTGGGGCTGGCAGCAAACCCTGCCCTCCTGCCGCTCTCTCCAGCTGGCAGAGGACAGGAGCCGAGTAGCCGAGCACCTGCGGCAGGCCCTGCCCTACCTGGGGAGCCCACAGGAGCCCGTGCGGGATGCGGCCGTCAGGTTCATCGGTGAGCCACAAGCCCAATGCGTCCTTCCCCGCCCCGGCCCCGGCTGCTGCCCCGGCAGCGGCAACCGGGCCCGGCGCCGCGGAGCCCCGCCTGCCCTCGGGGCTGCTGCCGCCCTCCCGCAGCCCAGCCCTTGGGCAGCGGCGTGCGGCAAGGGTCCCGGGCTGAGCCCTGCCGGGCCAGGAGCCCGTGTGGCCTCAGCGCCGGCAGCGCCCGTGGGGGGCAGCTGTGCCGCTGGGGCCGTGACAAGCTCTGTGTTCCCAGGGCTGGCCGGGCGCTACCTGAGACACCAGCAGCAGCAGCAGCAGCAGCAGCAAGAGTTCCAGATGATCTGCAGGGGTGAGTGAGCCCGGCGGGGGCTGCCTTCCCTGCGCGGACCAGGGCCGCTGTGGGCAGAGCACAGACACGGTTCAGGCGCCCGTGGGACATCGGTGGCCAGCTGATTCTTGGTGGAGGGGATGCTATGATCACCCTCCAGCTGCTCCTTGTTGTCTCCTGCTTCCTCCAGGCCATGGCTAGAGCTGGCTAGGACGGACAGCTCAGCAGGGTCTCCCCAGGTCCCCACAGACCCAGGCTCTGACCGTGGCTCTGTTTCTCTCTCTTGCAGCCCTGCAGGACATGACAGATGACACCAGCCCTGCCATCTCATGCCTGGCACTTCAAAATCTCTACATCACCTTGGCTGCACATCAACACAGCACTCCCCCCTCCCGACTCCAGAGGATGCAAGATCACCTGCGCCAGCTCTGGAAGTCACGGCCTTCCCTGTGTGGCGGTGGCTGGTTGTCCTGCTGGAGCACTGTGGAGATCTGATCTGGGAGGCTGCGTCTGCCGGGGCCACCTGGGCCAGTGGGCCACACCTCTCCTCTGCAATCACTTCCTTTCCCCCACAATTTAGGAATGTTAGGTTGTTGTTGTTGTACAGAGATCCAGGAGCTTTCTTTTGTTCCCAGGGTCTTCAGGCCCACGGGGAAAAGAGGAAAAAGGGTGCCTGTGCTGGGCATTTGCCTGAGCAGGCGCTGTGGAAGGGAAAGTGGCCCAAAGCACTTGGCCTTTGGTGGTTCTGCTGAAGCCTTAAGGCCTGCGACAGAGCGGGTGGGCAGAGGCTGGACCTGCGGGGGGATCCCTGAGAGCCTGGTCCCTGGAGATGGCCACCAGCCCTCTCCCAGCCAGGAACTGCCATCTGTGTCCTGCTTGTGTGTTGCTGGCTGGATTGCTGAGGGCTCTGAGGTGCTCCTTGCTCAGGCTCCTCTGGAGCTCCTTCAGCAGCTGGTCAGGCCTGGGGGAGGCCTGGAGGGGACAGGACAGTGGGAGACCATGAAGGGATGTGGTGCTGTGAAGGCCTGACAGGAGAAGGTAGCGGGAAGGCATGAGGGGGATGTGTGTGGTGGTGGTGGTGAGAGGCTGTGATGGGACAGGAGACTTGAGTGGATGGGCTGGTGGGAAGCCCTGAGGATTTGAATGGCAGAGGCCATAAGTAGCCCCCAGACAGCCACATTCTTCCTGCCACCCGGCTGCTCTGGTGCTTCCCTGACACATCTCTCGTGCCTGTGGCAGAAGCCCTCGAGGCTGGGCCTCAGCAGGACGGTGGGGACACGCCTGAGGTGCCCAGGCTGGTTTGGCTACAGACAAGGAGGGCAAGCAGGCCCTGCTGGGGCACGGCCCCTGGCTGCTGCTGGCAAGGCCCATTGGGCAGAGGCAGGGCTGGCGGTCAGCTGATGTCCCCAGGGCTGCCCAGGCCACGGTGCTGTGTGGCCCAGACCCCCCCAGACACAGAGCTCTGGGCCCGCAGAGCTGCTGCCACCATGGGAAGGGCGACGTCACCTTGAGCTGGCTGCGGAGTCGCTGCTGTCGACGTGGCTCTGGACACCAGAGAAAAAGCACCAGAGTGTGCACGGCAACAGCAGGACCCAGAAGGCCTGTACCTCCTCAGCAAGGCGCCCACACCAGCTGGGATGCCAAGAGAGGGGATGCTACCGGCACAGTTTTATGTGGCTTGGCAAAAGGCGTCAGGAAAAGCGGTCACCGTGGCTTTCTCTTGCCTTCCCAGCCTCACAGCATTTGGCAGCTTCAGCTGCAGCCTGTCTCCCTGACTCACTTCAGGGCCTGTGCTTGAGGGCAGGCTCGCCTTCCTCAGTGGCATGTCCCAAGGCAGCAGCATTGGTGCCATCATTAGAGACTCTGGTGGGAAAAGAGCCCTGGGCTGCAGCTGCTGACACTCTCCTCCATTCAGGCACCTTAAAAAAAAACAAACAGCATGAGCTCCTAAACTCTAATCTTCCCCAAAACAAAGAAGCAGCAGATGCTGAAGAAAAGCAGGAGCCGTGTGGCTGAGGTTCAGGGATGGAGGCAAGTGAGCACTTTGGTGTCTGCTGAACAGATGGCCCAGGTCACAAGCTGAGGCCCTGCTGACAGAGGATTCTTCTCTGGGCTTGTTGGAGCCCATTCCCTACCAATGCACGGCCCTCCATTATTCCTGGTTCAAGCCTCCTGGAGCCGTGGGAACAAGAGTGTTCCATGGCCTTCAGCAGGAAGCAGGAAGTGAGTGGCAGCATATGTCTGCTTCCAGCTCTTGGCTGTCTTGGCCATTCCTTCACTGTGCTGGCACCATCATCAGAGACACAGAACAGGTTCTCTCATCTCAGAGTTGTCCCTGTCTTCTGCACTGCCCCAGGTTCCTCCCACGTTCCCCACCAGGCTGTTGCGCTTTAAGGCCTTCAAGGTGACCCCTCTTTTAGGGGTTTTTCCCCTCCCCCAGGGTAGGTTTTCCCCAGCCAACCCTGAAGGAATGATTATAATACACAGGCTTTACCAAGCAACCTGAGGTTTTTGCAGGGGTTGGCCATGGAAGGAATTGGCCCGGGCAGTGAGGGCCCACCCCTCCTCACAGGTGATTTGACCTTTAGGCTGCCCTTTAGCCCTCGGGTCACGCCCTGTCCCTCTCTGACAGGTAGGCTGTGTGCTCTCCCGCATCCCCCTCTGCCGGGTAAAAACCCAGGACAGGCACATGGTCTGGGTTCTGCTGAGGGAGGTCACACGGTTCAGAACTGCTGCTAACTGGAATAAAATCTCTGGACAAGACTCCTGAAGCAGATCGGTTTCCTACTTCCACTGATTCGTCCAACCTCTCTGAAGGAGCCAGGCAGGATTCATCTTGCTACATTTATCTCACGGCTGCACCCCCCGGGTCCTACGCTGCCCGAAACAAGCCTGGACTTGTCTGAGGGGTCTGTGCCTGTGTTAAAGTGCAAGGAGAGGATCCTTTTGGGACAAACCACGAGGCTGCTCTCCCAGCACAGCTACCACACAGACCCCACAAAATAGCAGAGATTAATTTGCTGTTATACCAGGGAAAATGGCTGCTCGTGCCTGCCCATTCCCTTGCCCAGCAGGCACCCAGTTGTCTTTGGACATGAGCTGCTGGCCACAGCCAGACAGCAGCAGCAACCTGAGCATTGGGCGCTGGACGCTGGGCTGATGTTCCTTTGCAGAAAGCAAGAAAAAGAGTCAGAAGAGCACAAGGAAACTTGACAGTATCTCTGTAAGAATCTAATTGTGCTGTGAAAGCCAGCAGCAGGTGGTGTTTTTGTGCTGCAGATAATCACTTCCAAGCAAAAGTCATTCCAGGAAGCAGCAACATCTGACAGCTACCAAATGTTGCCCCCAATTGCTCCAGGTGCTCCTGCCAGCAGCCACCTGCAGAAAGGAGCTCAGACACCGAGGCGCGTGGGCTTTGGCTCCCTCTGGCAGAGAAGTCCCCCGGGGCACAGGTCCCCGTGGCAGGAGAGGGGCACCAGCACTGGCAGGGCTTGGGGGTGGCAGCTCTCCTCTGGCAGGGACTCTGCCACACCTGCTGATGTCAGCGCTCCCCAGGGGAAGCTCAGAGCAGCATTTGTGTCCCTGGGCCACACGCCCCGTGTCTGTGTCACACCCCTGTGTGTGTGACGGCCACCCACAGCAGGACGTGTCCCAGTGAGGCCGTGGCAGCTCCTGTGGAAGGCTCTGGTGCCCTTCCTGCTGCAGCTGTGTCAGCAGCCCTGGGAGCTCCTGCTGCTGCCCTGAGCTGGCAGAGCAGAGGAGCATCTGCTTGTTGTTGTTGGAGCCCTTCCCAAAGTTCCTGTCGGGCTGTCTTTGACACTTGGGGCAAGGTCTTCCTTGCAAGCTGGGGCACTTTGGGTGGGCTGGGCATGTCCCCAGGGCACGTGGAGGGCTGTCCTAGGGCTCTTGGTGACACAGTGCACCATGGACACCATGGAATGCAAAGGGACGGAGTGCACACGGGTGACCCTTTGTGACACGTGGTCACGTAGGTGCTGGCGGTGACACAGCCACACCAGAGTGCTTGGTGCACGCAGTGGGACAGGACGGGACAGAGCAGTGCCGTGCGGAGCCCCCACACAGGCAACTCCTTCCTTGCTGACCCACAGCTCTTCCAAGGCCTGACCTGTGCAGGTGACCTCCAGGTCACACTGCAGCACTTGGTGACCCAGAGCCTTGCTGAAGCATCTGCCATCCCTGTGGCTGGCTGGTGCTCTCCAGGACAGACTGCAGGACTTCCTGCCCTGTAGCCTTCCCAAGGCTTCTCTCTTGCAGGTGCCTTCAAGGCACAAGTGCAGCACTTGCTGATACGGTGCTTTTCTGAGGCATCTTTCCTGCAAGCAGTCAACACTCCAAACCCTGACATGGAGCAGAAACCCCCCGTTGTGCCCAAGCTGGCCTGGGTGGAGGAGGAGGAGGAGGCTGCAACTACTTCAGCACAGCAGCCTGAAGACCTGGAGCAGTTCCAGCTGCTGCAGGAGGGTGAGTGGCAGAGCTGGGCCTCAGGGCTGGTGCCTGCAGCCAGCCTGGCCCCATCCCATCCCATCCCATCCCATCCCATCCCATCCCATCCCATCCCATCCCATCCCATCCCATCCCACCCCAGTGGACATGCCCATGGATAGAACAAAAGAGGCCCTGGGGCTGGACCCCCTGGCAGCTGTGCTCCATCCCTGCTGCATCCTGGGGCTGTCCCTGCCTGGGCAGTGCAGGGCTGGGCTGTGTTCTCTGGCCTCTCCTGCAGCCCCTCAGCTCTGGCTGCTCTCACTCTTGGCCAGGTGCAGGCAGGGACCGCACACAACAGCAGCAGCCCGCCCGTGGTCGCTTCCACAGAATAGCTCAGGTACCTGCAGCCATCCCCACCTGGGCTGGGCCTGCTGTCCCTGCTCAGCCAAGCACCGTGCTTGCTTGAGCACTTCATGCATTCTCCCTCTCTTCCTGCCCTTCTCCTGCAGATGATCTGTGAATTCATCGTCTGCCTTGGGCAGGAAGAGACCACTGGTGTGGGCACCGGGGTCTTGGCAAACTTTCAACTCTTCAATCCCGAGACCAGTGCTGCCATGCTGGACTTGCTTGTGCAGAAGGGTGTCTCCAACCCAAAGCAAGTAAGCAGCCTGTGGCCAGGGCCTGATGGCCCCAGGAATCGTGTGGCACTTCAAGCTGCGTCTGCTGGGCTCCCTCAGCCTTTGAGGCCCAGCACAGTGCGGTGGGAAGGGAAGCACTTCTCAGGGGAAGCTGGGGGGGTTGATGCTCTGGCAGCTCCCCAAGTCTCCCTGTGCTTTCTGCAGGTGCCAGGCGTGGTGAGGTACATCCACCGCTGGCTGACGGCCAATGAGTCAGCTGAGCACAGGCTGGACAAGGCCCTTGTGAGGCTGACTAAGGAATATCCCTGCGATGTGGTGATGACTCTCTTGTGCTGGGCCCCAGCGTGTGACAGGTAGGGCAGCCCCAGCTGCCCTGAGGGCTGAGGGTTCACCGGCCCAGCTCCCTGTAGAGCCCGTCCCTGGTGACTGCCAGACAGGCCCAGAGTTCCAGGGCCCTCTGGCTCCTCTGTCTTCCAGTCCTGGCCTGTCAGCCCCTGAGCCTCTGCCACGCTCCCTCCCTGCCCCTGAGGGGCCTGGACCCCTGTGGGCTGGCTGGGGGCTGCCAGCCAAGGCCAGTGGGCAGAGGCAGGGCTGGCAGCCAGCGCGGGCCCCTGCAGCTGCCCAGGCCACGGTGCTGTGGCCGAGACGCCCCTGACACAGAGCTCTGACCCCACAGAGCTGCTGCAGCCATGTGGAGGACCATCATGACCTCGAGTGGGTGTGCAGAGCCAGCCCTGCAGATACTCCTCGATGTGCTGAGCGCCTGGCCGGTGCACACTGCGGACACCTCCGATGGGAACAGCACAGAAGTCTTTGCCCTGGCTGTGAGTTTCTGCAACTGGCCTATGCTTGATGCCAGGCCACCTCTCGAGCAGCTAGCTCTCTGTCCCCCCATCTGCATCCCCCTGCCTCAGGCACCACTGGGCTGAAACCTGGCTTGGGGCAAGGATCGGGGGCACTGGGCCAGCTGCTCCCCCTGGGTCTCTCCTGGCCTCTCCCTTGCATGCTCGCGCCCTGACACAGGCATGTCTTGTCTCTGGGGGTTTTATTGTTTGCAGGCAACCATGGCTCTGTGGAGGGTCTTCAATCTGACCTGGTGCCCATTTACGGTGCTGGAGTATTTCCCCCATCTCTTTCTGCGTCTGCTCTTCCAAGTTTACGTCAGCACGCTGGATATGCCAGAGGAGGTGAACAGCTTCTGGAAGAGATGCCAGGAGCAACACGGCCTTGCCACCAGCCCCAACAGGTGCTCCATGCCAGTCTCCCCAGCCCTGCCACGCTCCCAGGGCGGGAGCCAGGGCTCCCAGCGTGACCTGGGCTTTGCTCTGCACACAGGTTTATATTGCAGACCCTGCAGACCCTGCTCTGCCGACTGCAGTATGAGCACGTGGTGCTAGCAATGGAGCGCAAGCGTGGCTGGGACACGCTGCTTTGTGCTGGCACCCACCACTATGCCGTGGCTCTGCTGGCCAGGTGAGACCTCACTGTCCCTACCACCTCTCTCCCCTGTGCCTGGGACACCCCCACACAGTCCCCGTGGCCATGGGCGGGAGGGAGGGCCTTGTCACCAAGGCAGACAGAAGCAGCAGACTGGAAAAGGCTGGGACAGGAGGGTGCTCAGGAACAGCCGCCTCCCAAAGCGCCCACGGGGTGCTCGGGAAACGACCAGAGCTCTGTCAGTCAGTCCTGGGAGAGCTTGGCCCACCTGGCTCAGGGGCAGTGGTGCCTTTTGCCCCCCACCAGGGAGATGCGCCATGTCTCCAACATCTGGTGGTACAGCATCGTACACTGCCTCCTCGACGCCCTCAGCAAGGACATTTCAGACTGGGAACTGCCCGCCATGGCCTTCCTTGTGGAGGTGAGCCCCATGGCCAGCGCTGCCTCCTGAGCTGCCTCCCACCTCTCTGCCCTCTCACAGCCACAGCTGCCTGGAACGCTGCCCGTGCACAAGTGCCCCGTGCAGTTCTGAGCTCCTGCCAGCTGGGCACCCCTGTCACTGCTCTGTGCCTTGCAGGTCCTCGACTGCCTGGACTTCGATGAATGCGGTGACACCGTCCTGCAGATCATGGCAAGGCAACTGCCCAGCGAGTCCGGGGAGATGCTGCGCCTGGTGCTCAGAGGCCTCCTGGTGCTCAGCACAGACTCCTCGATGGTGAGAAGGAGGCAGCAGCTGAAGCTGTGCTGGCAGCGTGGGGCTGGGGAGAGTACTTGGGCTTGGCTGGCCTTTGGCAGCTGCTCCCAGCCCTCCTGTGTCACTGTTCAGCTGCCTGACTGCTCGGGGACAGGCCTTTGGCCTCTGGGCCCTGCAGCAGCAGCAGCGTCGGGTTGCCCAGCCTCGTCTTCCATACAGAACGAAAGAATGTACAGCCTGACTGAAAGCCTTGGCTCCCTCCTGCGGCATGAGGATGAAGACATCGTTGAGATGACTGTTGGTGTACTCAGCTTGCTGCTCTTGGACAAAGACCTCACAATATCCGGCCCCATCGCCCTGCAGCTGGCTCAGGGACTCCTGCCACTCCTTGAGAACGTAAGGCTCTGTGCCCCAAGCCACGGGCACTGGCTGCTGTCTGGAAATGTGGTGCCCCGTGGATTTTTGGGCCTGTACACAGAAGGCCTGGAGCAGCTGATGTGGAGGGGTTTTGCTTCCTTTCCAACAGGACAACAGACAGGTGCAGCTGCTCTCCATTTACATCTTTCAAGAGGTGATGAAGTTGGTAGCAGCAAAGGGAAGAAAGCACCTGAAGAGGCCTGTGAGCAAGAGCCTGCTCCCACTCTACTTCAGCTGCCATGATGGGCGCTGGCCTGTGGCACAGGTGAGGACTCCTGGGCGCTGTGTCCCCATGGCAGGGGGCTCGACTGTGTCCCTGCAGCCTGGCACCTCACGGGCTCCAGCCTCCTCCTGGCCTTGGCACAGGGATGTGGGTCCTGTGCCCCGGGCTCTGGTGCCATCTCTGGGTCTCTGCTGCTCCGCAGGCCTCTCGGGAATGCCTGCATTGTGCAGTAAGCTTCCTGAAGAGGGGGGACCTGGAGCAGCTGCTGAAGACGGATCAGATGTGGAGGTTCGGCGAGTGCCTGGTAAGGACCGGCTGGAAGCCCCGGCCCGGAGAAGACCCCTGCGCACAGTGCCCACTCTGTGGGGCTGGCAGCAAACCCTGCCCTCCTGCCGCTCTCTCCAGCTGGCAGAGGACAGGAGCCGAGTAGCCGAGCACCTGCGGCAGGCCCTGCCCTACCTGGGGAGCCCACAGGAGCCCGTGCGGGACGCGGCCGTCAGGTTCATCGGTGAGCCACAAGCCCAATGCGTCCTTCCCCGCCCCGGCCCCGGCTGCTGCCCCGGCAGCGGCAACCGGGCCCGGCGCCGCGGAGCCCCGCCTGCCCTCGGGGCTGCTGCCGCCCTCCCGCAGCCCAGCCCTTGGGCAGCGGCGTGCGGCAAGGGCCCCGGGCTGAGCCCTGCCGGGCCAGGAGCCCGTGTGGCCTCAGCGCCGGCAGCGCCCGTGGGGGGCAGCTGTGCCGCTGGGGCCGTGACAGGCTCTGTGTTCCCAGGGCTGGCCGGGCGCTACCTGAGACACCAGCAGCAGCAGCAGCAGCAAGAGTTCCAGATGATCTGCAGGGGTGAGTGAGCCCGGCGGGGGCTGCCTTCCCTGCGCGGACCAGGGCCGCTGTGGGCAGAGCACAGACACGGTTCAGGCGCCCGTGGAACATCGGTGGCCAGCTGATTCTTGGTGGAGGGGATGCTATGATCACCCTCCAGCTGCTCCTTGTTGTCTCCTGCTTCCTCCAGGCCATGGCTAGAGCTGGCTAGGATGGACAGCTCAGCAGGGTCTCCCCAGGTCCCCACAGACCCAGGCTCTGACCGTGGCTCTATATCTCTCTCTTGCAGCCCTGCAGGACATGACAGATGACACCAGCCCTGCCATCTCATGCCTGGCACTTCAAAATCTCTACATCACCTTGGCTGCACATCGACACAGCACTCCCCGCTCCCGACTCCAGAGGATGCAAGATCACCTGCGCCAGCTCTGGAAGTCACGGCCTTCCCTGTGTGGCGGTGGCTGGTTGTCCTGCTGGAGCACTGTGGAGATCTGATCTGGGAGACTGCATCTCTCGGTGCCACCTGCGCCAGTGGGCCACACCTCTCCTCTGCAATCACTTCCTTTCCCCCACAATTTAGGAATGTTAGGTTGTTGTTGTTGTAGAGAGATCCAGGAGCTTTCTTTTGTTCCCAGGGTCTTCAGGCCCACGGGGAAGAGAGGAAAAAGGGTGCCTGTGCTGGGCATTTGCCTGAGCAGGCGCTGTGGAAGGGAAAGTGGCCAAAATCCCTTGGCCTTTGGTGGTTCTGCTGAAGCCTTAAGGCCTGCGACAGAGCGGGTGGGCAGAGGCTGGACCTGCGGGGGGATCCCTGAGAGCCTGGTCCCTGGAGATGGCCAGCAGCCCTCTCCCAGCCAGGAACTGCCATCTGTGTCCTGCTTGTGTGTTGCTGGCTGGATTGCTGAGGGCTCTGAGGTGCTCCTTGCTCAGGCTCCTCTGGAGCTCCTTCAGCAGCTGGTCAGGCCCGGGGGAGGCCTGGAGGGGACAGGACAGTGGGAGACCATGAAGGGATGTGGTGCTGTGAAGGCCTGACAGGAGAAGGTAGCGGGAAGGCATGAGGGGGATGTGTGTGGTGGTGGTGGTGAGAGGCTGTGATGGGACAGGAGACTTGAGTGGATGGGCTGGTGGGAAGCCCTGAGGAATTGAATGGCAGAGGCCATAAGCAGCCCCCAGACAGCCACATTCTTCCTGCCACCCGGCTGCTCTGGTGCTTCCCTGACACATCTCTCGTGCCTGTGGCAGAAGCCCTCGAGGCTGGGCCTCAGCAGGACGGTGGGGACACGCCTGAGGTGCCCAGGCTGGTTTGGCTACAGACAAGGAGGGCAAGCAGGCCCTGCTGGGGCACGGCCCCTGGCTGCTGCTGGCAAGGCCCAGTGGGCAGAGGCAGGGCTGGCGGTCAGCTGATGTCCCCAGGGCTGCCCAGGCCACGGTG
The DNA here is from genome assembly GCA_016584745.2 of Phylloscopus trochilus trochilus. Taxonomy (NCBI): domain Eukaryota; kingdom Metazoa; phylum Chordata; class Aves; order Passeriformes; family Phylloscopidae; genus Phylloscopus; species Phylloscopus trochilus. The sequence goes on from WQNJ02000545.1 coordinate 5,346,913, forward strand.
CTGTGTGGCCCAGACCCCCTGACACAGAGCTCTGGGCCCGCAGAGCTGCTGCCACCATGGGAAGGGCAACGTCACCTTGAGCTGGCTGTGGAGTCGCTGCTGTCGACGTGGCTCTGGACACCAGAGAAAAAGCACCAGAGTGTGCACGGGAACAGCAGGACCCAGAAGGCCTGTACCTCCTCAGCAAGGCGCCCACACCAGCTGGGATGCCAAGAGAGGGGATGCTACCGGCACAGTTTTACGTGGCTTGGCAAAAGGCGTCAGGAAAAGCGGTCACCGTGGCTTTCTTTTGCCTTCCCAGCCTCACTGCATTTGGCAGCTTCAGCTGCAGCCTGTCTCCCTGACTCACTTCAGGGCCTGTGCTTGAGGGCAGGCTCGCCTTCCACAGTGGCATGTCCCAAGGCAGCAGCATTGGTGCCATCATTAGAGACTCTGGTGGGACAAGAGCCCTGGGCTGCAGCTGCTGACACTCTCCTCCATTCAGGCACCTTAAAAAAAAGCAAACAGCATGAGCTCCCAAACTCTAATCTTCCTCAAAACAAAGAAGCAGCAGATGCTGAAGAAAAGCAGGAGCCGTGTGGCTGAGGTTCAGGGATGGAGGGAAGTGTGCACTGTGGTGTCTGCTGAACAGATGGCCCAGGTCACAAGCTGAGGCCCTGCTGATAGAGGATTCTTCTCTGGGCTTGTTGGAGCCCATTCCCTACCAATGCACGGCCCTCCATTATTCCTGGTTCAAGCCTCCTGGAGCCGTGGGAACAAGAGTGTTCCATGGCCTTCAGCAGGAAGCAGGAAGTGAGTGGCAGCATATGTCTGCTTCCAGCTCTTGGCTGTCTTGGCCGTTCCTTCACTGTGCTGGCACCATCATCAGAGACACAGAACAGGTTCTCTCATCTCAGAGTTGTCCCTGTCTTCTGCACTGCCCCAGGTTCCTCCCACGTTCCCCACCAGGGTGTTGCGCTTTAAGGCCTTCAAGGTGACCCCTCTTTTAGGGGTTTTCCCCCTCCCCCAGGGTAGGTTTTCCCCAGCCAACCCTGAAGGAATGATTATAATACACAGGGTTTACCAAGCAACCTGAGGTTTTTGCAGGGGTTGGCCATGGAAGGAATTGGCCCGGGCAGTGGGGGCCCACCCCTCCTCACAGGTGATTTGACATTTAGGCTGCCCTTTAGCCCTCGGGTCACGCCCTGTCCCTCTCTGACAGGTAGGCTGTGTGCCCTCCCGCATCCCCCTCTGCCGGGTAAAAACCCAGGACAGGCACATGGTCTGGGTTCTGCTGAGGGAACTCACACGGTTCAGAACTGCTGCTAACTGCAATAAAATCTCTGGACAAGACTCCTTGTCCAGAAGCAGATCGGTTTCCTACTTCCACTGATTCGTCCAACCTCTCTGAAGGAGCCAGGCAGGATTCATCTTGCTACATTTATCTCACGGCTGCACCCCGGGTCCTACGCTGCCTGAAACAAGCCTGGACTTGTCTGAGGGGTCTGTGCCTGTGTTAAAGTGCAAGGAGAGGATCCTTTTGGGACAAACCACGAGGCTGCTCTCCCAGCACAGCTACCACACAGACCCCACAAAATAGCAGAGATTAATTTGCTGTTATACCAGGGAAAATGGCTGCTCGTGCCTGCCCATTCCCTTGCCCAGCAGGCACCCAGTTGTCTTTGGACATGAGCTGCTGGCCACAGCCAGACAGCAGCAGCAACCTGAGCATTGGGCGCTGGACGCTGGGCTGATGTTCCTTTGCAGAAAGCAAGAAAAACAGTCAGAAGAGCACAAGGAAACTTGACAGTATCTCTGTAAGAATCTAATTGTGCTGTGAAAGCCAGCAGCAGGTGGTGTTTTTGTGCTGCAGATATTCACTTCCAAGCAAAAGTCATTCCAGGAAGCAGCAACATCTGACAGCTACCAAATGTTGCCCCCAATTGCTCCAGGTGCTCCTGCCAGCAGCCACCTGCAGAAAGGAGCTCAGACACCGAGGCGCGTGGGCTTTGGCTCCCTCTGGCAGAGAAGTCCCCCGGGGCACAGGTCCCTGTGGCAGGAGAGGGGCACCAGCACTGGCAGGGCTTGGGGGTGGCAGCTCTCCTCTGGCAGGGACTCTGCCACACCTGCTGATGTCAGTGCTCCCCAGGGGAAGCTCAGAGCAGCATTTGTGTCCCTGGGCCACACGCCCCGTGTCTGTGTCACACCCCTGTGTGTGTGACGGCCACCCACAGCAGGACGTGTCCCAGCGAGGCCGTGGCAGCTCCTGTGGAAGGCTCTGGTGCCCTTCCTGCTGCAGCTGTGTCAGCAGCCCTGGGGGCTCCTGCTGCTGCCCTGAGCTGGCAGAGCAGAGGAGCATCTGCTTGTTGTTGTTGGAGCCCTTCCCAAAGTTCCTGTCGGGCTGTCTTTGACACTTGGGGCAAGGTCTTCCTTGCAAGCTGGGGCACTTTGGGTGTGCTGGGCATGTCCCCAGGGCACGTGGAGGGCTGTCCTAGGGCTCTTGGTGACACAGTGCACCATGGACACCATGGAAATCAAAGGGACGGAGTGCACACGGGTGACCCTTTGTGACACGTGGTCACGTAGGTGCTGGCAGTGACACAGCCACACCAGAGTGCTTGGTGCACGCAGTGGGACAGGACGGGACAGAGCAGTGCCGTGCGGAGCCCCCACACAGGCAGCTCCTTCCTTGCTGACCCACAGCTCTTCCAAAGCCTTACCTGTGCAGGTGACCTCCAGGTCACACTGCAGCACTTGGTGACCCAGAGCCTTGCTGAAGCATCTGCCATCCCTGTGGCTGGCTGGTGCTCTCCAGGACAGACTGCAGGACTTCCTGCCCTGTAGCCTTCCCAAGGCTTCTCTCTTGCAGGTGCCTTCAAGGCACAAGTGCAGCACTTGCTGATACGGTGCTTTTCTGAGGCATCTTTCCTGCAAGCAGTCAACACTCCAAACCCTGACATGGAGCAGAAACCCCCCGTTGTGCCCAAGCTGGCCTGGGTGGAGGAGGAGGAGGCTGCAACTACTTCAGCACAGCAGCCTGAAGACCTGGAGCAGTTCCAGCTGCTGCAGGAGGGTGAGTGGCAGAGCTGGGCCTCAGGGCTGGTGCCTGCAGCCAGCCTGGCCCCTTCCCATCCCATCCCATCCCATCCCATCCCATCCCATCCCATCCCATCCCATCCCATCCCATCCCATCCCAGTGGACATGCCCATGGATAGAACAGAAGAGGCCCTGGGGCTGGAGCCCCTGGCAGCTGTGCTCCATCCCTGCTGCATCCTGGGGCTGTCCCTGCCTGGGCAGTGCAGGGCTGGGCTGTGTTCTCTGGCCTCTCCTGCAGCCCCTCAGCTCTGGCTGCTCTCACTCTTGGCCAGGTGCAGGCAGGGACCGCACACAACAGCAGCAGCCCGCCCGTGGTCGCTTCCACAGAATAGCTCAGGTACCTGCAGCCATCCCCACCTGGGCTGGGCCTGCTGTCCCTGCTCAGCCAAGCACCGTGCTTGCTTGAGCACTTCATGCATTCTCCCTCTCTTCCTGCCCTTCTCCTGCAGATGATCTGCGAATTCATCGTCTGCCTTGGGCAGGAAGAGACCACTGGTGTGGGCACCGGGGTCTTGGCAAACTTTCAACTCTTCAATCCCGAGACCAGTGCTGCCATGCTGGACTTGCTTGTGCAGAAGGGTGTCTCCAACCCAAAGCAAGTAAGCAGCCTGTGGCCAGGGCCTGATGGCCCCAGGAATCGCGTGGCACTTCAAGCTGCGTCTGCTGGGCTCCCTCAGCCTTTGAGGCCCAGCACAGTGCGGTGGGAAGGGAAGCATTTCTCAGGGGAAGCTGGGGGGGTTGATGCTCTGGCAGCTCCCCAAGTCTCCCTGTGCTTTCTGCAGGTGCCAGGCGTGGTGAGGTACATCCACCGCTGGCTCACGGCCAATGAGTCTGCTGAGCACAGGCTGGACAAGGCCCTTGTGAGGCTGACTAAGGAATATCCCTGCGATGTGGTGATGACTCTCTTGTGCTGGGCCCCAGCGTGTGACAGGTAGGGCAGCCCCAGCTGCCCTGAGGGCTGAGGGTTCACCGGCCCAGCTCCCAGTAGAGCCCGTCCCTGGTGACTGCCAGACAGGCCCAGAGTTCCAGGGCCCTCTGGCTCCTCTGTTTTCCAGTCCTGGCCTGTCAGCCCCTGAGCCTCTGCCACGCTCCCTCCCTGCCCCTGAGGGGCCTGGACCCCCGTGGGCTAGCTGGGGGCTGCCAGCCAGGGCCAGTGGGCAGAGGCAGGGCTGGGAGCCAGCGCGGGCCCCTGCAGCTGCCCAGGCCACGTTGCTGTGGCCGAGACGCCCCTGACACAGAGCTCTGACCCCACAGAGCTGCTGCAGCCATGTGGAGGACCATCATGACCTCGAGTGGGACTGCAGAGCCAGCCCTGCAGATACTCCTCGATGTGCTGAGCGCCTGGCCAGTGCACACTGAGGACACCTCCGATGGGAACAGCACAGAAGTCTTTGCCCTGGCTGTGAGTTTCTGCAACTGGCCTATGCTTGATGCCAGGCCACCTCTCGAGCAGCTAGCTCTCTGTCCCCCCATCTGCATCCCCCTGCCTCAGGCACCACTGGGCTGAAACCTGGCTTGGGGCAAGGTTCGAGGGCACTGGGCCAGGTGCTCCCCCTGGGTCTCTCCTGGCCTCTCCCTTGCATGCTCGCGCCCTGACACAGGCATGTCTTGTCTCTGGGGGTTTTATTGTTTGCAGGCAACCATGGCACTGTGGAGGGTCTTCAATCTGACCTGGTGCCCATTTACGGTGCTGGAGTATTTCCCCCATCTCTTTCTGCGTCTGCTCTTCCAAGTTTACGTCAGCACGCTGGATATGCCAGAGGAGGTGAACAGCTTCTGGAAGAGATGCCAGGAGCAACACGGCCTTGCCACCAGCCCCAACAGGTGCTCCATGCCAGTCTCCCCAGCCCTGCCACGCTCCCAGGGCAGGAGCCAGGGCTCCCAGCGTGACCTGGGCTTTGCTCTGCACACAGGTTTATATTGCAGACCCTGCAGACCCTGCTCTGCCGGCTGCAGTATGAGCACGTGGTGCTAGAAATGGAGCGCAAGCGTGGCTGGGACACGCTGCTTTGTGCTGGCACCCACCACTATGCCGTGGCTCTGCTGGCCAGGTGAGACCTCACTGTCCCTACCACCTCTCTCCCCTGTGCCTGGGACACCCCCACACAGTCCCCGTGGCCATGGGCGGGAGGGAGGGCCTTGTCACCAAGGCAGACAGAAGCAGCAGACTGGAAAAGGCTGGGACAGGAGGGTGCTCAGGAACAGCCGCCTCCCAAAGCGCCCACGGGGTGCTCGGGAAAAGACCAGAGCTCTGTCAGTCAGTCCTGGGAGAGCTTGGCCCACCTGGCTCAGGGGCAGTGGTGCCTTTTGCCCCCCACCAGGGAGATGCGCCATGTCTCCATCATCTGGTGGTACAGCATCGTACACTGCCTCCTCGACGCCCTCAGCAAGGACATTTCAGACTGGGAACTGCCCGCCATGGCCTTCCTTGTGGAGGTGAGCCCCATGGGCAGCGCTGCCTCCTGAGCTGCCTCCCACCTCTCTGCCCTCTCACAGCCACAGCTGCCTGGAACGCTGCCCGTGCACAAGTGCCCCGTGCAGTTCTGAGCTCCTGCCAGCTGGGCACCCCTGTCACTGCTCTGTGCCTTGCAGGTCCTCGACTGCCTGGACTTCGATGAATGCGGTGACACCGTCCTGCAGATCATGGCAAGGCAACTGCCCAGCGAGTCCGGGGAGATGCTGCGCCTGGTGCTCAGAGGCCTCCTGGTGCTCAGCACAGACTCCTCGATGGTGAGAAGGAGGCAGCAGCTGAAGCTGTGCTGGCAGCGTGGGGCTGGGGAGAGTACTTGGGCTTGGCTGGCCTTTGGCAGCTGCTCCCAGCCCTCCTGTGTCACTGTTCAGCTGCCTGAGTGCTCGGGGACAGGCCTTTGGCCTCTGGGCCCTGCAGCAGCAGCAGCAGCGTCGGGTTGCCCAGCCTTGTCTTCCACACAGAACGAAAGAATGTACAGCCTGACTGAAAGCCTTGGCTCCCTCCTGCGGCATGAGGATGAAGACATCGTTGAGATGACTGTTGGTGTACTCAGCTTGCTGCTCTTGGACAAAGACCTCACAATATCCGGCCCCATCGCCCTGCAGCTGGCTCAGGGACTCCTGCCACTCCTTGAGAACGTAAGGCTCTGTGCCCCCAGCCACGGGCACTGGCTGCTGTCTGGAAATGTGGTGCCCCGTGGATTTTTGGGCCTGTACACAGAAGGCCTGGAGCAGCTGATGTGGAGGGGTTTTGCTTCCTTTCCAACAGGACAACAGACAGGTGCGGCTGCTCTTCATTTACATCTTTCAAGAGGTGATGAAGTTGGTAGCAGCAAAGGGAAGAAAGCACCTGAAGAGGCCTGTGAGCAAGAGCCTGCTCCCACTCTACTTCAGCTGCCATGATGGGCGCTGGCCTGTGGCACAGGTGAGGACTCCTGGGCGCTGTGTCCCCATGGCAGGGGGCTCGACTGTGTCCCTGCAGCCTGGCACCTCACGGGCTCCAGCCTCATCCTGGCCTTGGCACAGGGATGTGGGTCCCGTGCCCCGGGCTCCGGTGCCATCTCTGGGTCTCTGCTGCTCCGCAGGCCTCTCGGGAAAGCCTGCGTTGTGCAGTAAGCTTCCTGAAGAGGGGGGACCTGGAGCAGCTGCTGAAGACGGGTCAGATGTGGAGGTTCGGCGAGTGCCTGGTAAGGACCGGCTGGAAGCCCCGGCCCGGAGAAGACCCCTGCCCACAGTGCCCATTCTGTGGGGCTGGCAGCAAACCCTGCCCTCCTGCCGCTCTCTCCAGCTGGCAGAGGACAGGAGCCGAGTAGCCGAGCACCTGCGGCAGGCCCTACCCTACCTGGGGAGCCCACAGGAGCCCGTGCGGGACGCGGCCGTCAGGTTCATCGGTGAGCCACAAGCCCAATGCGTCCTTCCCCGCCCCGGCCCCGGCTGCTGCCCCGGCAGCGGCAACCGGGCCCGGCGCCGCGGAGCCCCGCCTGCCCTCGGGGCTGCTGCCGCCCTCCCGCAGCCCAGCCCTTGGGCAGCGGCGTGCGGCAAGGGCCCCGGGCTGAGCCCTGCCGGGCCAGGAGCCCGTGTGGCCTCAGCGCCGGCAGCGCCCGTGGGGGGCAGCTGTGCCGCTGGGGCCGTGACAAGCTCTGTGTTCCCAGGGCTGGCCGGGCGCTACCTGAGACACCAGCAGCAGCAGCAGCAGCAGCAAGAGTTCCAGATGATCTGCAGCGGTGAGTGAGCCCGGCGGGGGCTGCCTTCTCTGAGCGGACCAGGGCCGCTGTGGGCAGAGCACAGACACGGTTCAGGCGCCCGTGGCACATCGGTGGCCAGCTGATTCTTGGTGGAGGGGATGCTATGATCACCCTCCAGCTGCTCCTTGTTGTCTCCTGCTTCCTCCAGGCCATGGCTAGAGCTGGCTAGGATGGACAGCTCAGCAGGGTCTCCCCAGGTCCCCACAGACCCAGGCTCTGACCGTGGCTCTGTATCTCTCTCTTGCAGCCCTGCAGGACATGACAGACGACACCAGCCCTGCCATCTCATGCCTGGCACTTCAAAATCTCTACATCACCTTGGCTGCACATCAACACAGCACTCCCCGCTCCCGACTCCAGAGGATGCAAGATCACCTGCGCCAGCTCTGGAAGTCACGGCCTTCCCTGTGTGGCGGTGGCTGGTTGTCCTGCTGGAGCACTGTGGAGATCTGATCTGGGAGGCTGCGTCTGCCGGGTCCACCTGGGCCAGTGGGCCACACCTCTCCTCTGCAATCACTTCCTTTCCCCCACAATTTAGGAATGTTAGGTTGTTGTTGTTGTACAGAGATCCAGGAGCTTTCTTTTGTTCCCAGGGTCTTCAGGCCCACGGGAAAGAGAGGAAAAAGCGTGCCTTTATTTCGGCATTTGCCTGAGCAGGCGCTGTGGAAGGGAAAGTGGCCCAAAGCCCTTGGCCTTTGGTGGTTCTGCTGAAGCCTTAAGGCCTGCGACAGAGCGGGTGGGCAGAGGCTGGACCTGCGGGGGGATCCCTGAGAGCCTGGTCCCTGGAGATGGCCACCAGCCCTCTCCCAGCCAGGAACTGCCATCTGTGTCCTGCTTGTGTGTTGCTGGCTGGATTGCTGAGGGCTCTGAGGTGCTCCTTGCTCAGGCTCCTCTGGAGCTCCTTCAGCAGCTGGTCAGGCCTGGGGGAGGCCTGGAGGGGACAGGACAGTGGGAGACCATGAAGGGATGTGGTGCTGTGAAGGCCTGACAGGAGAAGGTAGCAGGAAGGCATGAGGGGGATGTGTGTGGTGGTGGTGGTGGTGAGAGGCTGTGATGGGACAGGAGACTTGAGTGGATGGGCTGGTGGGAAGCCCTGAGGATTTGAATGGCAGAGGCCATAAGCAGCCCCCAGACAGCCACATTCTTCCTGCCGCTCCAGACCCGGCTGCTCTGGTGCTTCCCTGACACATCTCTCGTGCCTGTGGCAGAAGCCCTCGAGGCTGGGCCTCAGCAGGACGGTGGGGACACGCCTGAGGTGCCCAGGCTGGTTTGGCTACAGACAAGGAGGGCAAGCAGGCCCTGCTGGGGCACAGCCCCTGGCTGCTGCTGGCAAGGCCCAGTGGGCAGAGGCAGGGCTGGCGGTCAGCTGATGTCCCCAGGGCTGCCCAGGCCACGGTGCTGTGTGGCCCAGACCCCCTGACACAGAGCTCTGGGCCCGCAGAGCTGCTGCCACCATGGGAAGGGCGACGTCACCTTGAGCTGGCTGCGGAGTCGCTGCTGTCGACGTGGCTCTGGACACCAGAGAAAAAGCACCAGAGTGTGCACGGCAACAGCAGGACCCAGAAGGCCTGTACCTCCTCAGCAAGGCGCCCACACCAGCTGGGATGCCAAGAGAGGGGATGCTACCGGCACAGTTTTATGTGGCTTGGCAAAAGGCGTCAGGAAAAGCGGTCACCGTGGCTTTCTCTTGCCTTCCCAGCCTCACAGCATTTGGCAGCTTCAGCTGCAGCCTGTCTCCCTGACTCACTTCAGGGCCTGTGCTTGAGGGCAGGCTCGCCTTCCTCAGTGGCATGTCCCAAGGCAGCAGCATTGGTGCCATCATTAGAGATTCTGGTGGGACAAGAGCCCTGGGCTGCAGCTGCTGACACTCTCCTCCATTCAGGCACCTTAAAAAAAAACAAACAGCATGAGCTCCTAAACTCTAATCTTCCCCAAAACAAAGAAGCAGCAGATACTGAAGAAAAGCAGGAGCCGTGTGGCTGAGGTTCAGGGATGGAGGGAAGTGAGCACTTTGGTGTCTGCTGAACAGATGGCCCAGGTCACAAGCTGAGGCCCTGCTGACAGAGGATTCTTCTCTGGGCTTGTTGGAGCCCATTCCCTACCAATGCACGGCCCTCCATTATTCCTGGTTCAAGCCTCCTGGAGCCGTGGGAACAAGAGTGTTCCATGGCCTTCAGCAGGAAGCAGGAAGTGAGTGGCAGCATATGTCTGCTTCCAGCTCTTGGCTGTCTTGGCCGTTCCTTCACTGTGCTGGCACCATCATCAGAGACACAGAACAGGTTCTCTCATCTCAGAGTTGTCCCTGTCTTCTGCACTGCCCCAGGTTCCTCCCACGTTCCCCACCAGGGTGTTGCGCTTTAAGGCCTTCAAGGTGACCCCTCTTTTAGGGGTTTTCCCCCTCCCCCAGGGTAGGTTTTCCCCAGCCAACCCTGAAGGAATGATTATAATACACAGGGTTTACCAAGCAACCTGAGGTTTTTGCAGGGGTTGGCCATGGAAGGAATTGGCCCGGGCAGTGGGGGCCCACCCCTCCTCACAGGTGATTTGACCTTTAGGCTGCCCTTTAGCCCTCGGGTCACGCCCTGTCCCTCTCTGACAGGTAGGCTGTGTGCCCTCCCGCATCCCCCTCTGCCGGGTAAAAACCCAGGACAGGCACATGGTCTGGGTTCTGCTGAGGGAAGTCACACGGTTCAGAACTGCTGCTAACTGGAATAAAATCTCTGGACAAGACTCCTGAAGCAGATCGGTTTCCTACTTCCACTGATTCGTCCAAACTCTCTGAAGGAGCCAGGCAGGATTCATCTTGCTACATTTATCTCACGGCTGCACCCCCCGGGTCCTACGCTGCCCGAAACAAGCCTGGACTTGTCTGAGGGGTCTGTGCCTGTGTTAAAGTGCAAGGAGAGGATCCTTTTGGGACAAACCACGAGGCTGCTCTCCCAGCACAGCTACCACACAGACCCCACAAAATAGCAGAGATTAATTTGCTGTTATACCAGGGAAAATGGCTGCTCGTGCCTGCCCATTCCCTTGCCCAGCAGGCACCCAGTTGTCTTTGGACATGAGCTGCTGGCCACAGCCAGACAGCAGCAGCAACCTGAGCATTGGGCGCTGGACGCTGGGCTGATGTTCCTTTGCAGAAAGCAAGAAAAACAGTCAGAAGAGCACAAGGAAACTTGACAGTATCTCTGTAAGAATCTAATTGTGCTGTGAAAGCCAGCAGCAGATGATGTTTTTGTGCTGCAGATAATCACTTCCAAGCAAAAGTCATTCCAGGAAGCAGCAACATCTGACAGCTACCAAATGTTGCCACCAATTGCTCCAGGTGCTCCTGCCAGCAGCCACCTGCAGAAAGGAGCTCAGACACCGAGGCAGGTGGGCTTTGGCTCCCTCTGGCAGAGAAGTCCCCCGGGGCACAGGTCCCTGTGGCAGGAGAGGGGACCAGCACTGGCAGGGCTTGGGGGTGGCAGCTCTCCTCTGGCAGGGACTCTGCCACACCTGCTGATGTCAGCGCTCCCCAGGGGAAGCTCAGAGCAGCATTTGTGTCCCTGGGCCACACGCCCCGTGTCTGTGTCACACCCCTGTGTGTGTGACGGCCACCCACAGCAGGACGTGTCCCAGTGAGGCCGTGGCAGCTCCTGTGGAAGGCTCTGGTGCCCTTCCTGCTGCAGCTGTGTCAGCAGCCCTGGGGGCTCCTGCTGCTGCCCTGAGCTGGCAGAGCAGAGGAGCATCTGCTTGTTGTTGTTGGAGCCCTTCCCAAAGTTCCTGTCGGGCTGTCTTTGACACTTGGGGCAAGGTCTTCCTTGCAAGCTGGGGCACTTTGGGTGTGCTGGGCATGTCCCCAGGGCACGTGGAGGGCTGTCCTAGGGCTCTTGGTGACACAGTGCACCATGGACACCATGGAATGCAAAGGGACGGAGTGCACACGGGTGACCCTTTGTGACACGTGGTCACGTAGGTGCTGGCGGTGACACAGCCACACCAGAGTGCTTGGTGCACGCAGTGGGACAGGACGGGACAGAGCAGTGCCGTGCGGAGCCCCCACACAGGCAACTCCTTCCTTGCTGACCCACAGCTCTTCCAAGGCCTTACCTGTGCAGGTGACCTCCAGGTCACACTGCAGCACTTGGTGACCCAGAGCCTTGCTGAAGCATCTGCCATCCCTGTGGCTGGCTGGTGCTCTCCAGGACAGACTGCAGGACTTCCTGCCCTGTAGCCTTCCCAAGGCTTCTCTCTTGCAGGTGCCTTCAAGGCACAAGTGCAGCACTTGCTGATACGGTGCTTTTCTGAGGCATCTTTCCTGCAAGCAGTCAACACTCCAAACCCTGACATGGAGCAGAAACCCCCCGTTGTGCCCAAGCTGGCCTGGGTGGAGGAGGAGGAGGCTGCAACTACTTCAGCACAGCAGCCTGAAGACCTGGAGCAGTTCCAGCTGCTGCAGGAGGGTGAGTGGCAGAGCTGGGCCTCAGGGCTGGTGCCTGCAGCCAGCCTGGCCCCATCCCATCCCATCCCATCCCATCCCATCCTATCCCATCCCATCCCATCCCATCCCATCCCATCCCATCCCATCCCATCCCATCCCATCCCATCCCATCCCAGTGGACATGCCCATGGATAGAACAGAAGAGGCCCTGGGGCTGGACCCCCTGGCAGCTATGCTCCATCCCTGCTGCATCCTGGGGCTGTCCCTGCCTGGGCAGTGCAGGGCTGGGCTGTGTTCTCTGGCCTCTCCTGCAGCCCCTCAGCTCTGGCTGCTCTCACTCTTGGCCAGGTGCAGGCAGGGACCGCACACAACAGCAGGAGCCCGCCTGTGGTCGCTTCCACAGAATAGCTCAGGTACCTGCAGCCATCCCCACCTGGGCTGGGCCTGCTGTCCCTGCTCAGCCAAGCACCGTGCTTGCTTGAGCACTTCATGTCTTCTCCCTCTCTTCCTGCCCTTCTCCTGCAGATGATCTGCGAATTCATCGTCTGCCTTGGGCAGGAAGAGACCACTGGTGTGGGCACCGGGGTCTTGGCAAACTTTCAACTCTTCAATCCCGAGACCAGTGCTGCCATGCTGGACTTGCTTGTGCAGAAGGGTGTCTCCAACCCAAAGCAAGTAAGCAGCCTGTGGCCAGGGCCTGATGGCCCCAGGAATCGTGTGGCACTTCAAGCTGCGTCTGCTGGGCTCCCTCAGCCTTTGAGGCCCAGCACAGTGCGGTGGGAAGGGAAGCATTTCTCAGGGGAAGCTGGGGGGGTTGATGCTCGGGCAGCTCCCCAAGTCTCCCTGTGCTTTCTGCAGGTGCCAGGCGTGGTGAGGTACATCCACCGCTGGCTGACGGCCAATGAGTCAGCTGAGCACAGGCTGGACAAGGCCCTTGTGAGGCTGACTAAGGAATATCCCTGCGATGTGGTGATGACTCTCTTGTGCTGGGCCCCAGCGTGTGACAGGTAGGGCTGAGGGTTCACCGGCCCAGCTCCCTGTAGAGCCCGTCCCTGGTGACTGCCAGACAGGCCCAGAGTTCCAGGGCCCTCTGGCTCCTCTGTTTTCCAGTCCTGGCCTGTCAGCCTCTGAGCCTCTGCCACGCTCCCTCCCTGCCCCTGAGGGGCCTGGACCCCTGTGGGCTGGCTGGGGGCTGCCAGCCAGGGCCAGTGGGCAGAGGCAGGGCTGGCAGCCAGCGCGGGCCCCTGCAGCTGCCCAGGCCACGGTGCTGTGGCCGAGACGCCCCTGACACAGAGCTCTGACCCCACAGAGCTGCTGCAGCCATGTGGAGGACCATCATGACCTCGAGTGGGGCTGCAGAGCCAGCCCTGCAGATACTCCTCGATGTGCTGAGCGCCTGGCCAGTGCACACTGCGGACACCTCCGATGGGAACAGCACAGAAGTCATTGCCCTGGCTGTGAGTTTCCGCAACTGGCCTATGCTTGATGCCAGGCCACCTCTCGAGCAGCTAGCTCTCTGACCCCCCATCTGCATCCCCCTGCCTCAGGCACCACTGGGCTGAAACCTGGCTTGGGGCAAGGTTCGAGGGCACTGGGCCAGGTGCTCCCCCTGGGTCTCTCCTGGCCTCTCCCTTGCATGCTCGCGCCCTGACACAGGCATGTCTTGTCTCTGGGGGTTTTATTGTTTGCAGGCAACCATGGCACTGTGGAGGGTCTTCAATCTGACCTGGTGCCCATTTACGGTGCTGGAGTATTTCCCCCATCTCTTTCTGCGTCTGCTCTTCCAAGTTTACGTCAGCACGCTGGATATGCCAGAGGAGGTGAACAGCTTCTGGAAGAGATGCCAGGAGCAACACGGCCTTGCCACCAGCCCCAACAGGTGCTCCATGCCAGTCTCCCCAGCCCTGCCACGCTCCCAGGGCAGGAGCCAGGGCTCCCAGCGTGACCTGGGCTTTGCTCTGCACACAGGTTTATATTGCAGACCCTGCAGACCCTGCTCTGCCGACTGCAGTATGAGCACGTGGTGCTAGAAATGGAGCGCAAGCGTGGCTGGGACACGCTGCTTTGTGCTGGCACCCACCACTATGCCGTGGCTCTGCTGGCCAGGTGAGACCTCACTGTCCCTACCACCTCTCTCCCCTGTGCCTGGGACACCCCCACACAGTCCCCGTGGCCATGGGCGGGAGGGAGGGCCTTGTCACCAAGGCAGACAGAACCAGCAGACTGGAAAAGGCTGGGACAGGAGGGTGCTCAGGAACAGCCGCCTCCCAAAGCGCCCACGGGGTGCTCGGGAAAAGACCAGAGCTCTGTCAGTCAGTCCTGGGAGAGCTTGGCCCACCTGGCTCAGGGGCAGTGGTGCCTTTTGCCCCCCACCAGGGAGATGCGCCATGTCTCCATCATCTGGTGGTACAGCATCGTACACTGCCTCCTCGACGCCCTCAGCAAGGACATTTCAGACTGGGAACTGCCCGCCATGGCCTTCCTTGTGGAGGTGAGCCCCATGGCCAGCGCTGCCTCCTGAGCTGCCTCCCACCTCTCTGCTCTCTCACAGCCACAGCTGCCTGGAACGCTGCCCGTGCACAAGTGCCCCGTGCAGTTCTGAGCTCCTGCCAGCTGGGCACCCCTGTCACTGCTCTGTGCCTTGCAGGTCCTCGACTGCCTGGACTTCGATGAATGCGGTGACACCGTCCTGCAGATCATGGCAAGGCAACTGCCCAGCGAGTCCGGGGAGATGCTGCGCCTGGTGCTCAGAGGCCTCCTGGTGCTCAGCACAGACTCCTCGATGGTGAGAAAGAGGCAGCAGCTGAAGCTGTGCTGGCAGCGTGGGGCTGGGGAGAGTACTTGGGCTTGGCTGGCCTTTGGCAGCTGCTCCCAGCCCTCCTGTGTCACTGTTCAGCTGCCTGAGTGCTCGGGGACAGGCCTTTGGCCTCTGGGCCCTGCAGCAGCAGCAGCGTCGGGTTGCCCAGCCTTGTCTTCCACACAGAACGAAAGAATGTACAGCCTGACTGAAAGCCTTGGCTCCCTCCTGTGGCATGAGGATGAAGACATCGTTGAGATGACTGTTGGTGTACTCAGCTTGCTGCTCTTGGACAAAGACCTCACAATATCCGGCCCCATCGCCCTGCAGCTGGCTCAGGGACTCCTGCCACTCCTTGAGAACGTAAGGCTCTGTGCCCCCAGCCACGGGCACTGGCTGCTGTCTGGAAATGTGGTGCCCCGTGGATTTTTGGACCTGTACACAGAAGGCCTGGAGCAGCTGATGTGGAGGGGTTTTGCTTCCTTTCCAACAGGACAACAGACAGGTGCAGCTGCTCTCCATTTACATCTTTCAAGAGGTGATGAAGTTGGTAGCAGCAAAGGGAAGAAAGCACCTGAAGAGGCCTGTGAGCAAGAGCCTGCTCCCACTCTACTTCAGCTGCCATGATGGGCGCTGGCCTGTGGCACAGGTGAGGACTCCTGGGCGCTGTGTCCCCATGGCAGGGGGCTCGACTGTGTCCCTGCAGCCTGGCACCTCATGGGCTCCAGCCTCCTGGCCTTGGCACAGGGATGTGGGTCCTGTGCCCCGGGCTCTGGTGCCATCTCTGGGTCTCTGCTGCTCCGCAGGCCTCTCAGGAAAGCCTGCATTGTGCAGTAAGCTTCCTGAAGAGGGGGGACCTGGAGCAGCTGCTGAAGACGGATCAGATGTGGAGGTTCGGCGAGTGCCTGGTAAGGACCGGCTGGAAGCCCCGGCCCGGAGAAGACCCCTGAGCACAGTGCCCATTCTGTGGGGCTGGCAGCAAACCCTGCCCTCCTGCCGCTCTCTCCAGCTGGCAGAGGACAGGAGCCGAGTAGCCGAGCACCTGCGGCAGGCCCTGCCCTACCTGGGGAGCCCACAGGAGCCCGTGCGGGATGCGGCCGTCAGGTTCATCGGTGAGCCACAAGCCCAATGCGTCCTTCCCCGCCCCGGCCCCGGCTGCTGCCCCGGCAGCGGCAACCGGGCCCGGCGCCGCGGAGCCCCGCCTGCCCTCGGGGCTGCTGCCGCCCTCCCGCAGCCCAGCCCTTGGGCAGCGGCGTGCGGCAAGGGCCCCGGGCTGAGCCCTGCCGGGCCAGGAGCCCGTGTGGCCTCAGCGCCGGCAGCGCCCGTGGGGGGCAGCTGTGCCGCTGGGGCCGTGACAAGCTCTGTGTTCCCAGGGCTGGCCGGGCGCTACCTGAGACACCAGCAGCAGCAGCAGCAGCAGCAGCAAGAGTTCCAGATGATCTGCAGGGGTGAGTGAGCCCGGCGGGGGCTGCCTTCCCTGCGCGGACCAGGGCCGCTGTGGGCAGAGCACAGACACGGTTCAGGCGCCCGTGGGACATCGGTGGCCAGCTGATTCTTGGTGGAGGGGATGCTATGATCACCCTCCAGCTGCTCCTTGTTGTCTCCTGCTTCCTCCAGGCCATGGCTAGAGCTGGCTAGGATGGACAGCTCAGCAGGGTCTCCCCAGGTCCCCAAAGACCCAGGCTCTGACCGTGGCTCTGTATCTCTCTCTTGCAGCCCTGCAGGACATGACAGATGACACCAGCCCTGCCATCTCATGCCTGGCACTTCAAAATCTCTACATCACCTTGGCTGCACATCAACACAGCACTCCCCCCTCCCGACTCCAGAGGATGCAAGATCACCTGCGCCAGCTCTGGAAGTCACGGCCTTCCCTGTGTGGCGGTGGCTGGTTGTCCTGCTGGAGCACTGTGGAGATCTGATCTGGGAGACTGCATCTCTCGGTGCCACCTGGGCCAGTGGGCCACACCTCTCCTCTGCAATCACTTCCTTTCCCCCACAATTTAGGAATGTTAGGTTGTTGTTGTTGTACAGAGATCCAGGAGCTTTCTTTTGTTCCCAGGGTCTTCAGGCCCACGGGGAAGAGAGGAAAAAGGGTGCCTGTGCTGGGCATTTGCCTGAGCGGGCGCTGTGGAAGGGAAAGTGGCCCAAAGCCCTTGGCCTTTGGTGGTTCTGCTGAAGCCTTAAGGCCTGCGACAGAGCGGGTGGGCAGAGGCTGGACCTGCGGGGGGATCCCTGAGAGCCTGGTCCCTGGAGATGGCCACCAGCCCTCTCCCAGCCAGGAACTGCCATCTGTGTCCTGCTTGTGTGTTGCTGGCTGGATTGCTGAGGGCTCTGAGGTGCTCCTTGCTCAGGCTCCTCTGGAGCTCCTTCAGCAGCTGGTCAGGCCTGACGGAGGCCTGGAGGGGACAGGACAGTGGGAGACCATGAAGGGATGTGGTGCTGTGAAGGCCTGACAGGAGAAGGTAGCAGGAAGGCATGAGGGGGATGTGTGTGGTGGTGGTGGTGAGAGGCTGTGATGGGACAGGGGACTTGAGTGTTTGGGCTGGTGGGAAGCCCTGAGGATTTGAATGGCAGAGGCCATAAGCAGCCCCCAGACAGCCACATTCTTCCTGCCACCCGGCTGCTCTGGTGCTTCCCTGACACATCTCTCGTGCCTGTGGCAGAAGCCCTCGAGGCTGGGCCTCAGCAGGACGGTGGGGACACGCCTGAGGTGCCCAGGCTGGTTTGGCTACAGACAAGGAGGGCAAGCAGGCCCTGCTGGGGCACGGCCCCTGGCTGCTGCTGGCAAGGCCCATTGGGCAGAGGCAGGGCTGGCGGTCAGCTGATGTCCCCAGGGCTGCCCAGGCCACGGTGCTGTGTGGCCCAGACCCCCTGACACAGAGCTCTGGGCCCGCAGAGCTGCTGCCACCATGGGAAGGGCGACGTCACCTTGAGCTGGCTGCGGAGTCGCTGCTGTCGACGTGGCTCTGGACACCAGAGAAAAAGCACCAGAGTGTGCACGGCAACAGCAGGACCCAGAAGGCCTGTACCTCCTCAGCAAGGCGCCCACACCAGCTGGGATGCCAAGAGAGGGGATGCTACCGGCACAGTTTTATGTGGCTTGGCAAATAGCGTCAGGAAAAGCGGTCACCGATGCTTTCTTTTGCCTTCCCAGCCTCACAGCATTTGGCAGCTTCAGCTGCAGCCTGTCTCCCTGACTCACTTCAGGGCCTGTGCTTGAGGGCAGGCTCGCCTTCCTCAGTGGCATGTCCCAAGGCAGCAGCATTGGTGCCATCATTAGAGACTCTGGTGGGACAAGAGCCCTGGGCTGCAGCTGCTGACACTCTCCTCCATTCAGGCACCTTAAAAAAAAAACAAACAGCATGAGCTCCTAAACTCTAATCTTCCTCAAAACAAAGAAGCAGCAGATGCTGAAGAAAAGCAGGAGCCGTGTGGCTGAGGTTCAGGGATGGAGGGAAGTGAGCACTTTGGTGTCTGCTGAACAGATGGCCCAGGTCACAAGCTGAGGCCCTGCTGATAGAGGATTCTTCTCTGGGCTTGTTGGAGCCCATTCCCTACCAAAGCACGGCCCTCCATTATTCCTGGTTCAAGCCTCCTGGAGCCGTGGGAACAAGAGTGTTCCATGGCCTTCAGCAGGAAGCAGGAAGTGAGTGGCAGCATATGTCTGCTTCCAGCTCTTGGCTGTCTTGGCCGTTCCTTCACTGTGCTGGCACCATCATCAGAGACACAGAACAGGTTCTCTCATCTCAGAGTTGTCCCTGTCTTCTGCACTGCCCCAGGTTCCTCCCACGTTCCCCACCAGGGTGTTGCGCTTTAAGGCCTTCAAGGTGACCCCTCTTTTAGGGGTTTTCCCCCTCCCCCAGGGTAGGTTTTCCCCAGCCAACCCTGAAGGAATGATTATAATACACAGGGTTTACCAAGCAACCTGAGGTTTTTGCAGGGGTTGGCCATGGAAGGAATTGGCCCGGGCAGTGGGGGCCCACCCCTCCTCACAGGTGATTTGACCTTTAGGCTGCCCTTTAGCCCTCGGGTCACGCCCTGTCCCTCTCTGACAGGTAGGCTGTGTTACAAATGTTACAACGTTAATAACGAGGCCGTAAATCCAAAGGTGTTAAAAAGGAATGGCCGATCGTTTATTGTTGCAAACTTGGCTACAGGAACAGGAGGCTGGGCTAGTCCCAGCCTCACACGGCAAGTCAGAGTAACAAAAAAAACCGTGCGTATGGGCGCACGGGCCGCCCCCCCGTCAGGACAGTCCAGTTCCTGAGAGAGAAGCACCCCCCTGAGGGTGGTCAGTCTCTTTTAAAGCCTCTGTCCCCTCAGGGATTGGTCCGTTTTGGATCCTTTCCCGGATTGGTGTATTCTTCGGGCTCTCATTGGCTGTTAGCGGGGTGCTTTCCACACCAATCATTCCTTCCCGCCGTGTTTTGATTGGGTGGTCATGTTCCAATGAGGGCTCTGGGTGGTGCTCTCAGGTTTGAGTTGTTTGGGGGAAGGGTAGAAGATCCCCTGTGCTTTGGTGTTGTCCCTTTAACTAGATTCGGGAAGGCAGCCGCACAGAACTCTTACAAACTTCTTAACTAAACACTTGTAACAATATCTAACAACTAGTGAACAACATTACAACAGTGAATATCCCCAACAATTCAGAACTCGTTGCAAAATAAACAGTTACAAGTAGAAAATGAGACATCAATTTCAGTTTTCTTGTATCTGTAACAACTCCCCCCTCTAAAACTTTGATCGGGCTGTAGGCCCGCATCAACTATTAAAACTTTTACAACTCTTCTCCATAAACTCTATATACTTTTCTAATGAATTGATACTTTTCATACATTTCTTTTGCAGTTTCTGGTTCACTCTCTTCTTGTTCTAATTTCATTATTTTAACATCTTCAACCTTTTTATTATCTAATATTTCAAGGACTGAGGTTTGCACTATGTTCTTTACTGTTCGGATTAAGCATGGGATTATACAAGGAAGAAAAACAATACTTACTAATGCACCTCCAAGCACAAATAATACTTTCTTCCACCATTCCCCTGAAAAGATACTGTCCCACCAGTCTTTTTTCATTATCGTTGTCCATTTTTGGACAGGCACATGAGCTAGCTTCCTGATGTTATTAGTGATATTTTTGATTGTTTCACTGTGGTCATCAATTTCAACACAGCATTCTGATGAGTTAAATTTGGCACACACCCCTCCTTCTTCTGCTAACAGATAGTCAATTGCTAGTCGGTTTTGGTATATCATAGTACGCATTTGGCGGGACTGAGCGGATAATAGATCTAAGGCGAAACTTGTTTGATTAGTTATTATTTCTACTAAGGCCTGTAGACGGATGATTCTGTTTAACATATATATAGGTGTTCTATATCCCCACATTCCATCCTGTGCCCAGGTAGCAGGACCATAAGTCTCAATAATCCTTTCAGGGGGCCATTCGTCATCTTTCCATCTTTGAGTGCCTCCTATTTGTACATCTCTTTTTCTTCTTTTCAGTTCATCATATAATGGTATTCCTAATTGTTGACTTGCAACTCTGGGTAGGAGGAAAAAGGAGGGTCTTATAGCTCCAAGGGAACAACTTCCTGCCCAGTCTTTTGGTAACATCACATATGCCTTTCTATTACAGATCCAAAAAAGGCCTTTTGGAGCTTTCCAATATTTTGAAGAATTAATCTCCACTATTCCATCTTTGCTCCAAAACTTTGAAAGTTTCGCCTCGCCTTGGAAGGGGTTAGATTGTTGTGCCATACATTCATACAGACTTTCTGCTACAACCCAATTACAACTCTGCTGTGCAATACACTCATGTGAAAATTTTGTTTTTACCCATGTGCAGTTTTTTTCTGGGTGTCTAGTCCAATACTTTATAGGGGGGTCAGGTATCCACCACTGATGGGTTTCATTTGTCACATAATACCTCTTGCATGGTATTTCTCCCACATAACTCTTATACCTAGGTCCTTTTCTCCAAATACACTCTTCCCCAAACACTTCTGACCTTAATTCCCAAATTTCTTCTTCTGGTCTTTGATCTACCCTTGATGCTTCTCTTCCTACTATCTTTAACACATTGGGTGTGCTCAGAGGTATTCCTTCCCAGGGCCAAATTTCTGCCATTATGGGTGTCCCCACATATCCAGCAATTAGTTATGTTAAGTTCTCTGCTCATCTTTTCTACTAGATCCAAAACCAAATTCTTTTCTCCTATTTGAGGCTCAGGTTTCTTTTGGGCTTTACTAGTTATTAACTTTTCTTTAATTGTATCTAACTTATAAACTCTTTTTACTTTTAGATCTACTGGTTTCTTTTCAGAACACATCCATTCTTCTGCATTAGGGCATTCCCCTACCAGTTTTTGCTTAAAACTCCCTACATTTTTAAAGAGCCAATATACTTTCCCATCTTCCTCACAAGTATATAACCAAGACAAGTTGATACAGTCTGGATTTGGGTTTGTATGAACCCTGAAGACAAATGTTCGGAGATTCCCTACATAAATTGGATAGCGACACTCATCACAGTTTCCTGCCTCTCCTGTGGTGACGATCATCAACAGGAGGACTACCCACGGGAGTCCGGTACCAAATGTCCCTTTATTCATGTGCTTTCCTGGGGACCAGCGTGGATCTTGGCCCGGGCTTGCCTCCCGCAACACTTCTGCCGGTCGCTGTTCCTTCATTGTAGGGTTCTCCTTCTTGTATCAACTTGTGCTGCCAATATCGTTTTTGGGCCGGATTGCTACAATGCAGGGGAATGCTCTAATCACAGAAGATTAACCTAGAACAAGAAACAGCAAAAGATTACAATTATTAGTACACAACTTTTAAAACTCTTTAATCATCAGGAAGTTTTAGCAAGGAGTTTATGAACTTCATGTCCAGACTTAGCTTGTGGGTTTTTCTGTCGGTCTTTTCTTCAGCATTAACTTTGTATCAGTGGATTCCACTACAGCCCATTCATCTGGAGGAGAAACTGGTCCTTTAACTCGAGAGGCATGTGTCCATCCCTTCTCTTGTGTCCTTACTGCTGTCTCCGTGACCAGTAGGACTTGGAAGGGGCCTTCCCACTTCGGGACCAGTGGTTGCTCTTTCCAAGTTCTTATCAGTACCCAATCTCCAGGCTGAAACTTATGAATGACAAAATCAATAGGTGTTGATTGAGCAAGGCAACCTTTTTCTCTTAACTGTTTTAAAGTATTTGCAATGACTTGAACATACTTCTTTACATGCTGTTCCCCTTCTTCGTAAGTCCCTAAATTCTCGGAATTTGTTAAAAATGGGAGCCCAAACAACACTTCATATGGGGAGACACCAACATCTGCTCTGGGTTTTGTTCTTATCCTTAACAGTGCTAGAGGGAGGCATTTTAACCAATTCATTTTGGTTTCCTCGGTTAACTTAGTAAGGGTTGTTTTCAGAGTTTGGTTCATTCGCTCTACCCTCCCTGAGCTCTGAGGTCTCCATGGAGTGTGGAATTTCCATAAAATGTTTAGGGCTTGGGTTATCTGTTGGATTATTTGGGCAGTGAAATGGGGGCCTCGATCTGAATCAATAGTGTTTATTAACCCATATCTAGGTATTATCTGCTCTAGTAAAAGTTTTGCCACTGCATCTGCAGTGGCTCTTACAGTTGGGAATGCCTCAATCCAATGGGTTAGATGATCTACTATAACTACAGCTGTGTGCTCTCCCGCATCCCCCTCTGCCGGGTAAAAACCCAGGACAGGCACATGGTCTGGGTTCTGCTGAGGGAGGTCACACGGTTCAGAACTGCTGCTAACTGGAATAAAATCTCTGGACAAGACTCCTGAAGCAGATCGGTTTCCTACTTCCACTGATTCGTCCAACCTCTCTGAAGGAGCCAGGCAGGATTCATCTTGCTACATTTATCTCACGGCTGCACCCTGGGTCCTACGCTGCCTGAAACAAGCCTGGACTTGTCTGAGGGGTCTGTGCCTGTGTTAAAGTGCAAGGAGAGGATCCTTTTGGGACAAACCACGAGGCTGCTCTCCCAGCACAGCTACCACACAGACCCCACAAAAGAGCAGAGATTAATTTGCTGTTATACCAGGGAAAATGGCTGCTCGTGCCTGCCCATTCCCTTGCCCAGCAGGCACCCAGTTGTCTTTGGACATGAGCTGCTGGCCACAGCCAGACAGCAGCAGCAACCTGAGCATTGGGCACTGGGCTGATGTTCCTTTGCAGAAAGCAAGAAAAACAGTCAGAAGAGCACAAGGAAACTTGACAGTATCTCTGTAAGAATCTAATTGTGCTGTGAAAGCCAGCAGCAGGTGGTGTTTTTGTGCTGCAGATATTCACTTCCGAGCAAAAGTCATTCCAGGAAGCAGCAACCTCTGACAGCTACCAAATATTGCCCCAATTGCTCCAGGTGCTCCTGCCAGCAGCCACCTGCAGAAAGGAGCTCAGACACCGAGGCACGTGGGCTTTGGCTCCCTCTGGCAGAGAAGTCCCCCGGGGCACAGGTCCCTGTGGCAGGAGAGGGGCACCAGTACTGGCAGGGCTTGGGGGTGGCAGCTCTCCTCTGGCAGGGACTCTGCCACACCTGCTGATGTCAGTGCTCCCCAGGGGAAGCTCAGAGCAGCATTTGTGTCCCTGGGCCACACGCCCCGTGTCTGTGTCACACCCCTGTGTGTGTGACGGCCACCCACAGCAGGACGTGTCCCAGTGAGGCCGTGGCAGCTCCTGTGGAAGGCTCTGGTGCCCTTCCTGCTGCAGCTGTGTCAGCAGCCCTGGGGGCTCCTGCTGCTGCCCTGAGCTGGCAGAGCAGAGGAGCATCTGCTTATTGTTGTTGGAGCCCTTCCCAAAGTTCCTGTCGGGCTGTCTTTGACACTTGGGGCAAGGTCTTCCTTGCAAGCTGGGGCACTTTGGGTGTGCTGGGCATGTCCCCAGGGCACGTGGAGGGCTGTCCTAGGGCTCTTGGTGACACAGTGCACCATGGACACCATGGAATGCAAAGGGACGGAGTGCACACGGGTGACCCTTTCTGACACGTGGTCACGTAGGTGCTGGCGGTGACACAGCCACACCAGAGTGCTTGGTGCACGCAGTGGGACAGGACGGGACAGAGCAGTGCCGTGCGGAGCCCCCACACAGGCAACTCCTTCCTTGCTGACCCACAGCTCTTCCAAAGCCTTACCTGTGCAGGTGACCTCCAGGTCACACTGCAGCACTTGGTGACCCAGAGCCTTGCTGAAGCATCTGCCATCCCTGTGGCTGGCTGGTGCTCTCCAGGACAGACTGCAGGACTTCCTGCCCTGTAGCCTTCCCAAGGCTTCTCTCTTGCAGGTGCCTTCAAGGCACAAGTGCAGCACTTGCTGATACGGTGCTTTTCTGAGGCATCTTTCCTGCAAGCAGTCAACACTCCAAACCCTGACATGGAGCAGAAACCCCCCGTTGTGCCCAAGCTGGCCTGGGTGGAGGAGGAGGAGGCTGCAACTACTTCAGCACAGCAGCCTGAAGAGCTGGAGCAGTTCCAGCTGCTGCAGGAGGGTGAGTGGCAGAGCTGGGCCTCAGGGCTGGTGCCTGCAGCCAGCCTTGCCCCATCCCATCCCATCCCATCCCATCCCATCCCATCCCATCCCATCCCATCCCATCCCATCCCATCCCATCCCAGTGGACATGCCCATGGATAGAACAGAAGAGGCCCTGGGGCTGGAGCCCCTGGCAGCTGTGCTCCATCCCTGCTGCATCCTGGGGCTGTCCCTGCCTGGGCAGCGCAGGGCTGGGCTGTGTTCTCTGGCCTCTCCTGCAGCCCCTCAGCTCTGGCTGCTCTCACTCTTGGCCAGGTGCAGGCAGGGACCGCACACAACAGCAGCAGCCCGCCCGTGGTCGCTTCCACAGAATAGCTCAGGTACCTGCAGCCATCCCCACCTGGGCTGGGCCTGCTGTCCCTGCTCAGCCAAGCACCGTGCTTGCTTGAGCACTTCATGTATTCTCCCTCTCTTCCTGCCCTTCTCCTGCAGATGATCTGCGAATTCATCGTCTGCCTTGGGCAGGAAGAGACCACTGGTGTGGGCACCGGGGTCTTGGCAAACTTTCAACTCTTCCATCCCGAGACCAGTGCTGCCATGCTGGACTTGCTTGTGCAGAAGGGTGTCTCCAACCCAAAGCAAGTAAGCAGCCTGTGGCCAGGGCCTGATGGCCCCAGGAATCGTGTGGCACTTCAAGCTGCGTCTGCTGGGCTCCCTCAGCCTTTGAGGCCCAGCACAGTGCGGTGGGAAGGGAAGCACTTCTCAGGGGAAGCTGGGGGAGTTGATGCTCTGGCAGCTCCCCAAGTCTCCCTGTGCTTTCTGCAGGTGCCAGGCGTGGTGAGGTACATCCACCGCTGGCTCACGGCCAATGAGTCTGCTGAGCACAGGCTGGACAAGGCCCTTGTGAGGCTGACTGAGGAATATCCCTGCCATGTGGTGATGACTCTCTTGTGCTGGGCCCCAGCGTGTGACAGGTAGGGCAGCCCCAGCTGCCCTGAGGGCTGAGGGTTCACCGGCCCAGCTCCCTGTAGAGCCCGTCCCTGGTGACTGCCAGACAGGCCCAGAGTTCCAGGGCCCTCTGGCTCCTCTGTTTTCCAGTCCTGGCCTGTCAGCCCCTGAGCCTCTGCCACGCTCCCTCCCTGCCCCTGAGGGGCCTGGACCCCTGTGGGCTGGCTGGGGGCTGCCAGCCAGGGCCAGTGGGCAGAGGCAGGGCTGGCAGCCAGCGCGGGCCCCTGCAGCTGCCCAGGCCACGGTGCTGTGGCTGAGACGCCCCTGACACAGAGCTCTGACCCCACAGAGCTGCTGCAGCCATGTGGAGGACCATCATGACCTCGAGTGGGAGTGCAGAGCCAGCCCTGCAGATACTCCTCGATGTGCTGAGCGCCTGGCCAGTGCACACTGCGGACACCTCCGATGGGAACAGCACAGAAGTCTTTGCCCTGGCTGTGAGTTTCCGCAACTGGCCTATGCTTTATGCCAGGCCACCTCTCGAGCAGCTAGCTCTCTGTCCCCCCATCTGCATCCCCCTGCCTCAGGCACCACTGGGCTGAAACCTGGCTTGGGGCAAGGTTCGGGGGCACTGGGCCAGCTGCTCCCCCTGGGTCTCTCCTGGCCTCTCCCTTGCATGCTCGCGCCCTGACACAGGCATGTCTTGTCTCTGGGGGTTTTATTGTTTGCAGGCAACCATGGCACTGTGGAGGGTCTTCAATCTGACCTGGTGCCCATTTACGGTGCTGGAGTATTTCCCCCATCTCTTTCTGCGTCTGCTCTTCCAAGTTTACGTCAGCACGCTGGATATGCCAGAGGAGGTGAACAGCTTCTGGAAGAGATGCCAGGAGCAACACGGCCTTGCCACCAGCCCCAACAGGTGCTCCATGCCAGTCTCCCCAGCCCTGCCACGCTCCCAGGGCAGGAGCCAGGGCTCCCAGCGTGACCTGGGCTTTGCTCTGCACACAGGTTTATATTGCAGACCCTGCAGACCCTGCTCTGCCGACTGCAGTATGAGCACGTGGTGCTAGAAATGGAGCGCAAGCGTGGCTGGGACACGCTGCTTTGTGCTGGCACCCACCACTATGCCGTGGCTCTGCTGGCCAGGTGAGACCTCACTGTCCCTACCACCTCTCTCCCCTGTGCCTGGGACACCCCACACAGTCCCCGTGGCCATGGGCGGGAGGGAGGGCCTTGTCACCAAGGCAGACAGAACCAGCAGACTGGAAAAGGCTGGGACAGGAGGGTGCTCAGGAACAGCCGCCTCCCAAAGCGCCCACGGGGTGCTCGGGAAAAGACCAGAGCTCTGTCAGTCAGTCCTGGGAGAGCTTGGCCCACCTGGCTCAGGGGCACTGGTGCCTTTTGCCCCCCACCAGGGAGATGCGCCATGTCTCCATCATCTGGTGGTACAGCATCGTACACTGCCTCCTCGACGCCCTCAGCAAGGACATTTCAGACTGGGAACTGCCCGCCATGGCCTTCCTTGTGGAGGTGAGCCCCATGGGCAGCGCTGCCTCCTGAGCTGCCTCCCACCTCTCTGCCCTCTCACAGCCACAGCTGCCTGGAACGCTGCCCGTGCACAAGTGGCCCGTGCAGTTCTGAGCTCCTGCCAGCTGGGCACCCCTGTCACTGCTCTGTGCCTTGCAGGTCCTCGACTGCCTGGACTTCGATGAATGCGGTGACACCGTCCTGCAGATCATGGCAAGGCAACTGCCCAGCGAGTCCGGGGAGATGCTGCGCCTGGTGCTCAGAGGCCTCCTGGTGCTCAGCACAGACTCCTCGATGGTGAGAAGGAGGCAGCAGCTGAAGCTGTGCTGGCAGCGTGGGGCTGGGGAGAGTACTTGGGCTTGGCTGGCCTTTGGCAGCTGCTCCCAGCCCTCCTGTGTCACTGTTCAGCTGCCTGAGTGCTCGGGGACAGGCCTTTGGCCTCTGGGCCCTGCAGCAGCAGCAGCAGCGTCGGGTTGCCCAGCCTCGTCTTCCACACAGAACGAAAGAATGTACAGCCTGACTGAAAGCCTTGGCTCCCTCCTGTGGCATGAGGATGAAGACATCGTTGAGATGACTGTTGGTGTACTCAGCTTGCTGCTCTTGGACAAAGACCTCACAATATCCGGCCCCATCGCCCTGCAGCTGGCTCAGGGACTCCTGCCACTCCTTGAGAACGTAAGGCTCTGTGCCCCCAGCCACGGGCACTGGCTGCTGTCTGGAAATGTGGTGCCCCGTGGATTTTTGGGCCTGTACACAGAAGGCCTGGAGCAGCTGATGTGGAGGGGTTTTGCTTCCTTTCCAACAGGCCAACAGACAGGTGCGGCTGCTCTCCATTTACATCTTTCAAGAGGTGATGAAGTTGGTAGCAGCAAAGGGAAGAAAGCACCTGAAGAGGCCTGTGAGCAAGAGCCTGCTCCCACTCTACTTCAGCTGCCATGATGGGCGCTGGCCTGTGGCACAGGTGAGGACTCCTGGGCGCTGTGTCCCCATGGCAGGGGGCTCGACTGTGTCCCTGCAGCCTGGCACCTCACGGGCTCCAGCCTCCTCCTGGCCTTGGCACAGGGATGTGGGTCCTGTGCCCCGGGCTCTGGTGCCATCTCTGGGTCTCTGCTGCTCCGCAGGCCTCTCGGGAATGCCTGCATTGTGCAGTAAGCTTCCTGAAGAGGGGGGACCTGGAGCAGCTGCTGAAGACGGATCAGATGTGGAGGTTCGGCGAGTGCCTGGTAAGGACCGGCTGGAAGCCCCGGCCCGGAGAAGACCCCTGAGCACAGTGCCCATTCTGTGGGGCTGGCAGCAAACCCTGCCCTCCTGCCGCTCTCTCCAGCTGGCAGAGGACAGGAGCCGAGTAGCCGAGCACCTGCGGCAGGCCCTGCCCTACCTGGGGAGCCCACAGGAGCCCGTGCGGGACGCGGCCGTCAGGTTCATCGGTGAGCCACAAGCCCAATGCGTCCTTCCCCGCCCTGGCCCCGGCTGCTGCCCCGGCAGCGGCAACCGGGCCCGGCGCCGCGGAGCCCCGCCTGCCCTCGGGGCTGCTGCCGCCCTCCCGCAGCCCAGCCCTTGGGCAGCGGCGTGCGGCAAGGGCCCCGGGCTGAGCCCTGCCGGGCCAGGAGCCCGTGTGGCCTCAGCGCCGGCAGCGCCCGTGGGGGGCAGCTGTGCCGCTGGGGCCATGACAAGCTCTGTGTTCCCAGGGCTGGCCGGGCGCTACCTGAGACACCAGCAGCAGCAGCAGCAGCAGCAAGAGTTCCAGATGATCTGCAGGGGTGAGTGAGCCCAGCGGGGGCTGCCTTCCCTGCGCGGACCAGGGCCGCTGTGGGCAGAGCACAGACACGGTTCAGGCGCCCGTGGGACATCGGTGGCCAGCTGATTCTTGGTGGAGGGGATGCTATGATCACCCTCCAGCTGCTCCTTGTTGTCTCCTGCTTCCTCCAGGCCATGGCTAGAGCTGGCTAGGATGGACAGCTCAGCAGGGTCTCCCCAGGTCCCCACAGACCCAGGCTCTGACCGTGGCTCTGTATCTCTCTCTTGCAGCCCTGCAGGACATGACAGATGACACCAGCCCTGCCATCTCATGCCTGGCACTTCAAAATCTCTACATCACCTTGGCTGCACATCAACACAGCACTCCCCCCTCCCGACTCCAGAGGATGCAAGATCACCTGCGCCAGCTCTGGAAGTCACGGCCTTCCCTGTGTGGCGGTGGCTGGTTGTCCTGCTGGAGCACTGTGGAGATCTGATCTGGGAGACTGCATCTCTCGGTGCCACCTGGGCCAGTGGGCCACACCTCTCCTCTGCAATCACTTCCTTTCCCCCACAATTTAGGAATGTTAGGTTGTTGTTGTTGTACAGAGATCCAGGAGCTTTCTTTTGTTCCCAGGGTCTTCAGGCCCACGGGGAAGAGAGGAAAAAGGGTGCCTGTGCTGGGCATTTGCCTGAGCGGGCGCTGTGGAAGGGAAAGTGGCCCAAAGCCCTTGGCCTTTGGTGGTTCTGCTGAAGCCTTAAGGCCTGCGACAGAGCGGGTGGGCAGAGGCTGGACCTGCGGGGGGATCCCTGAGAGCCTGGTCCCTGGAGATGGCCACCAGCCCTCTCCCAGCCAGGAACTGCCATCTGTGTCCTGCTTGTGTGTTGCTGGCTGGATTGCTGAGGGCTCTGAGGTGCTCCTTGCTCAGGCTCCTCTGGAGCTCCTTCAGCAGCTGGTCAGGCCTGGGGGAGGCCTGGAGGGGACAGGACAGTGGGAGACCATGAAGGGATGTGGTGCTGTGAAGGCCTGACAGGAGAAGGTAGCAGGAAGGCATGAGGGGGATGTGTGTGGTGGTGGTGGTGAGAGGCTGTGATGGGACAGGAGACTTGAGTGTTTGGGCTGGTGGGAAGCCCTGAGGATTTGAATGGCAGAGGCCATAAGCAGCCCCCAGACAGCCAATTCTTCCTGCCACCCGGCTGCTCTGGTGCTTCCCTGACACATCTCTCGTGCCTGTGGCAGAAGCCCTCGAGGCTGGGCCTCAGCAGGACGGTGGGGACACGCCTGAGGTGCCCAGGCTGGTTTGGCTACAGACAAGGAGGGCAAGCAGGCCCTGCTGGGGCACGGCCCCTGGCTGCTGCTGGCAAGGCCCAGTGGGCAGAGGCAGGGCTGGCGGTCAGCTGATGTCCCCAGGGCTGCCCAGGCCACGGTGCTGTGTGGCCCAGACCCCCTGACACAGAGCTCTGGGCCCGCAGAGCTGCTGCCACCATGGGAAGGGCGACGTCACCTTGAGCTGGCTGCGGAGTCGCTGCTGTCGACGTGGCTCTGGACACCAGAGAAAAAGCACCAGAGTGTGCACAGGAACAGCAGGGCCCAGAAGGCCTGTACCTCCTCAGCAAGGCGCCCACACCAGCTGGGATGCCAAGAGAGGGGATGCTACCGGCACAGTTTTACGTGGCTTGGCAAAAGGCGTCAGGAAAAGCGGTCACCGTGGCTTTCTCTTGCCTTCCCAGCCTCACAGCATTTGGCAGCTTCAGCTGCAGCCTGTCTCCCTGACTCACCTCAGGGCCTGTGCTTGAGGGCAGGCTCGCCTTCCTCAGTGGCATGTCCCAAGGCAGCAGCATTGGTGCCATCATTAGAGACTCTGGTGGGACAAGAGCCCTGGGCTGCAGCTGCTGACACTCTCCTCCATTCAGGCACCTTAAAAAAAAACAAACAGCATGAGCTCCCAAACTCTAATCTTCCTCAAAACAAAGAAGCAGCAGATGCTGAAGAAAAGCAGGAGCCGTGTGGCTGAGGTTCAGGGATGGAGGGAAGTGAGCACTTTGGTGTCTGCTGAACAGATGGCCCAGGTCACAAGCTGAGGCCCTGCTGATAGAGGATTCTTCTCTGGGCTTGTTGGAGCCCATTCCCTACCAAAGCACGGCCCTCCATTATTCCTGGTTCAAGCCTCCTGGAGCCGTGGGAACAAGAGTGTTCCATGGCCTTCAGCAGGAAGCAGGAAGTGAGTGGCAGCATATGTCTGCTTCCAGCTCTTGGCTGTCTTGGCCGTTCCTTCACTGTGCTGGCACCATCATCAGAGACACAGAACAGGTTCTCTCATCTCAGAGTTGTCCCTGTCTTCTGCACTGCCCCAGGTTCCTCCCACGTTCCCCACCGCAAGGGTGTTGCGCTTTAAGGCCTTCAAGGTGACCCCTCTTTTAGGGGTTTTCCCCCTCCCCCAGGGTAGGTTTTCCCCAGCCAACCCTGAAGGAATGATTATAATACACAGGGTTTACCAAGCAACCTGAGGTTTTTGCAGGGGTTGGCCATGGAAGGAATTGGCCCGGGCAGTGGCGGCCCACCCCTCCTCACAGGTGATTTGACCTTTAGGCTGCCCTTTAGCCCTCGGGTCACGCCCTGTCCCTCTCTGATGAAAGAAATTAGCCCCAGGTTATGCACTCCCGAGTTGTACTGTTACATTGTTTTGCTGTAAAATTAAAGTTGCACTGTTACTTGCTTGTTTCAAACTGTTCATGTTGAATCTGTACCCTGAATTTCTGTTCGTTATGTCCAAGTTCTGTACCCTTTCTCCCTAAATCCTGAGCTTTCCCCTCCCCCGAGGAAAGCATGCCGCCGCCGCCTTGTAGCTCCCCCTGCCACTTCCTGCTGCCCCCTGCTGTTTCTTGCTGCTCCCTGCTGCTCCCTGCCTGCCTGCCCGTCGAGCTGTGGGCTCCGCCCAATATGGAGATCAAGGAACTCCCATGGTGCCTGGCCGCGACCGAGAGTCCAGTTGGAGCTAAAAAAAGCCCCTGGGACAGCGAGCCAACATAGAAACTAGACCTAAGAAGGACAAAACTGTGCCAGGCACACGTCTAGCTACCTGCAGGCGGCAGGCATTCTTTTGTTACTTTGTCGCCATGGCCTGAAAGGAACTGGAGAGAGGTGACCCCCCGAGACCACACGAGCCAAAGTGATTCTATTGGAACCCCCGTGAGGAAGGAATCCCGACTCTGCAGCAGCACCAGCACAGCAGCAGCAGATTCGACCTGCACCTCCTCCTCTGTGGTGTCTACTGGGAGCAGCGGCGGCGTGCGCAGCCCCTCGAGCCCCTACCCAGAGCTGATTCCTAATAAAGGCTTTTTCAAAAGAGCTGGTCTCCTAGCCCATTTATAACATCTGACAGGTAGGCTGTGTGCCCTCCCACATCCCCCTCTGCCGGGTAAAAACCCAGGACAGGCACATGGTCTGGGTTCTGCTGAGGGAAGTCACACGGTTCAGAACTGCTGCTAACTGGAATAAAATCTCTGGACAAGACTCCTGAAGCAGATCGGTTTCCTACTTCCACTGATTCGCCCAACCTCTCTGAAGGAGCCAGGCAGGATTCATCTTGCTACATTTATCTCACGGCTGCACCCTGGGTCCTACGCTGCCTGAAACAAGCCTGGACTTGTCTGAGGGGTCTGTGCCTGTGTTAAAGTGCAAGGAGAGGATCCTTTTGGGACAAACCACGAGGCTGCTCTCCCAGCACAGCTACCACACAGACCCCACAAAATAGCAGAGATTAATTTGCTGTTATACCAGGGAAAATGGCTGCTCGTGCCTGCCCATTCCCTTGCCCAGCAGGCACCCAGTTGTCTTTGGACATGAGCTGCTGGCCACAGCCAGACAGCAGCAGCAACCTGAGCATTGGGCGCTGGACGCTGGGCTGATGTTCCTTTGCAGAAAGCAAGAAAAACAGTCAGAAGAGCACAAGGAAACTTGACAGTATCTCTCTAAGAATCTAATTGTGCTGTGAAAGCCAGCAGCAGGTGGTGTTTTTGTGCTGCAGATATTCACTTCCAAGCAAAAGTCATTCCAGGAAGCAGCAACCTCTGACAGCTACCAAATGTTGCCCCCAATTGCTCCAGGTGCTCCTGCCAGCAGCCACCTGCAGAAAGGAGCTCAGACACCGAGGCGCGTGGGCTTTGGCTCCCTCTGGCAGAGAAGTCCCCCGGGGCACAGGTCCCTGTGGCAGGAGAGGGGCACCAGCACTGGCAGGGCTTGGGGGTGGCAGCTCTCCTCTGGCAGGGACTCTGCCACACCTGCTGATGTCAGTGCTCCCCAGGGGAAGCTCAGAGCAGCATTTGTGTCCCTGGGCCACATGCCCCGTGTCTGTGTCACACCCCTGTGTGTGTGACGGCCACCCACAGCAGGACGTGTCCCAGTGAGGCCGTGGCAGCTCCTGTGGAAGGCTCTGGTGCCCTTCCTGCTGCAGCTGTGTCAGCAGCCCTGGGGGCTCCTGCTGCTGCCCTGAGCTGGCAGAGCAGAGGAGCATCTGCTTGTTGTTGTTGGAGCCCTTCCCAAAGTTCCTGTCGGGCTGTCTTTGACACTTGGGGCAAGGTCTTCCTTGCAAGCTGGGGCACTTTGGGTGTGCTGGGCATGTCCCCAGGGCACGTGGAGGGCTGTCCTAGGGCTCTTGGTGACACAGTGCACCATGGACACCATGGAATGCAAAGGGACGGAGTGCACAAGGGTGACCCTTTGTGACACGTGGTCACCTAGGTGCTGGCGGTGACACAGCCACACCAGAGTGCTTGGTGCACGCAGTGGGACAGGACGGGACAGAGCAGTGCCGTGCGGAGCCCCCACACAGGCAGCTCCTTCCTTGCTGACCCACAGCTCTTCCAAAGCCTTACCTGTGCAGGTGACCTCCAGGTCACACTGCAGCACTTGGTGACCCAGAGCCTTGCTGAAGCATCTGCCATCCCTGTGGCTGGCTGGTGCTCTCCAGGACAGACTGCAGGACTTCCTGCCCTGTAGCCTTCCCAAGGCTTCTCTCTTGCAGGTGCCTTCAAGGCACAAGTGCAGCACTTGCTGATACGGTGCTTTTCTGAGGCATCTTTCCTGCAAGCAGTCAACACTCCAAACCCTGACATGGAGCAGAAACCCCCCGTTGTGCCCAAGCTGGCCTGGGTGGAGGAGGAAGAGGCTGCAACTACTTCAGCACAGCAGCCTGAAGAGCTGGAGCAGTTCCAGCTGCTGCACGAGGGTGAGTGGCAGAGCTGGGCCTCAGGGCTGGTGCCTGCAGCCAGCCTGGCCCCTTCCCATCCCATCCCATCCCATCCCATCCCATCCCATCCCATCCCATCCCATCCCATCCCATCCCATCCCATCCCATCCCATCCCAGTGGACATGCCCATGGATAGAACAGAAGAGGCCCTGGGGCTGGACCCCCTGGCAGCTGTGCTCCATCCCTGCTGCATCCTGGGGCTGTCCCTGCCTGGGCAGTGCAGGGCTGGGCTGTGTTCTCTGGCCTCTCCTGCAGCCCCTCAGCTCTGGCTGCTCTCACTCTTGGCCAGGTGCAGGCAGGGACCGCACACAACAGCAGCAGGAGCCCGCCCGTGGTCGCTTCCACAGAATAGCTCAGGTACCTGCAGCCATCCCCACCTGGGCTGGGCCTGCTGTCCCTGCTCAGCCAAGCACCGTGCTTGCTTGAGCACTTCATGCATTCTCCCTCTCTTCCTGCCCTTCTCCTGCAGATGATCTGCGAATTCATCGTCTGCCTTGGGCAGGAAGAGACCACTTGTGTGGGCACCGGGGTCTTGGCAAACTTTCAACTCTTCAATCCCGAGACCAGTGCTGCCATGCTGGACTTGCTTGTGCAGAAGGGTGTCTCCAACCCAAAGCAAGTAAGCAGCCTGTGGCCAGGGCCTGATGGCCCCAGGAATCGTGTGGCACTTCAAGCTGCGTCTGCTGGGCTCCCTCAGCCTTTGAGGCCCAGCACAGTGCGGTGGGAAGGGAAGCACTTCTCAGGGGAAGCTGGGGGGGTTGATGCTCTGGCAGCTCCCCAAGTCTCCCTGTGCTTTCTGCAGGTGCCAGGCGTGGTGAGGTACATCCACCGCTGGCTGACGGCCAATGAGTCTGCTGAGCACAGGCTGGACAAGGCCCTTGTGAGGCTGACTAAGGAATATCCCTGCGATGTGGTGATGACTCTCTTGTGCTGGGCCCCAGCGTGTGACAGGTAGGGCAGCCCCAGCTGCCCTGAGGGCTGAGGGTTCACCGGCCCAGCTCCCTGTAGAGCCCGTCCCTGGTGACTGCCAGACAGGCCCAGAGTTCCAGGGCCCTCTGGCTCCTCTGTTTTCCAGTCCTGGCCTGTCAGCCCCTGAGCCTCTGCCACGCTCCCTCCCTGCCCCTGAGGGGCCTGGACCCCTGTGGGCTGGCTGGGGGCTGCCAGCCAGGGCCAGTGGGCAGAGGCAGGGCTGGCAGCCAGCGCGGGCCCCTGCAGCTGCCCAGGCCACGGTGCTGTGGCCGAGACGCCCCTGACACAGAGCTCTGACCCCACAGAGCTGCTGCAGCCATGTGGAGGACCATCATGACCTCGAGTGGGTGTGCAGAGCCAGCCCTGCAGATACTCCTCGATGTGCTGAGCGCCTGGCCAGTGCACACTGAGGACACCTCCGATGGGAACAGCA
This sequence comes from Phylloscopus trochilus trochilus, assembly GCA_016584745.2. Lineage (NCBI taxonomy): Eukaryota > Metazoa > Chordata > Aves > Passeriformes > Phylloscopidae > Phylloscopus > Phylloscopus trochilus. The sequence continues at coordinate 5,381,793 of WQNJ02000545.1, forward strand.
CAGAAGTCTTTGCCCTGGCTGTGAGTTTCTGCAACTGGCCTATGCTTGATGCCAGGCCACCTCTCGAGCAGCTAGCTCTCTGTCCCCCCATCTGCATCCCCCCGCCTCAGGCACCACTGGGCTGAAACCTGGCTTGGGGCAAGGTTCGGGGGCACTGGGCCAGCTGCTCCCCCTGGGTCTCTCCTGGCCTCTCCCTTGCATGCTCGCGCCCTGACACAGGCATGTCTTGTCTCTGGGGGTTTTATTGTTTGCAGGCAACCATGGCACTGTGGAGGGTCTTCAATCTGACCTGGTGCCCATTTACGGTGCTGGAGTATTTCCCCCATCTCTTTCTGCGTCTGCTCTTCCAAGTTTACGTCAGCACGCTGGATATGCCAGAGGAGGTGAACAGCTTCTGGAAGAGATGCCAGGAGCAACACGGCCTTGCCACCAGCCCCAACAGGTGCTCCATGCCAGTCTCCCCAGCCCTGCCACGCTCCCAGGGCAGGAGCCAGGGCTCCCAGCGTGACCTGGGCTTTGCTCTGCACACAGGTTTATATTGCAGACCCTGCAGACCCTGCTCTGCCGACTGCAGTATGAGCACGTGGTGCTAGAAATGGAGCGCAAGCGTGGCTGGGACACGCTGCTTTGTGCTGGCACCCACCACTATGCCGTGGCTCTGCTGGCCAGGTGAGACCTCACTGTCCCTACCACCTCTCTCCTCTGTGCCTGGGACACCCCCACACAGTCCCCGTGGCCATGGGCGGGAGGGAGGGCCTTGTCACCAAGGCAGACAGAACCAGCAGACTGGAAAAGGCTGGGACAGGAGGGTGCTCAGGAACAGCCGCCTCCCAAAGCGCCCACGGGGTGCTCGGGAAAAGACCAGAGTTCTGTCAGTCAGTCCTGGGAGAGCTTGGCCCACCTGGCTCAGGGGCAGTGGTGCCTTTTGCCCCCCACCAGGGAGATGCGCCATGTCTCCATCATCTGGTGGTACAGCATCGTACACTGCCTCCTCGACGCCCTCAGCAAGGACATTTCAGACTGGGAACTGCCCGCCATGGCCTTCCTTGTGGAGGTGAGCCCCACGGCCAGCGCTGCCTCCTGAGCTGCCTCCCACCTCTCTGCTCTCTCACAGCCACAGCTGCCTGGAACGCTGCCCGTGCACAAGTGCCCCGTGCAGTTCTGAGCTCCTGCCAGCTGGGCACCCCTGTCACTGCTCTGTGCCTTGCAGGTCCTCGACTGCCTGGACTTCGATGAATGCGGTGACACCGTCCTGCAGATCATGGCAAGGCAACTGCCCAGCGAGTCCGGGGAGATGCTGCGCCTGGTGCTCAGAGGCCTCCTGGTGCTCAGCACAGACTCCTCGATGGTGAGAAGGAGGCAGCAGCTGAAGCTGTGCTGGCAGCGTGGGGCTGGGGAGAGTACTTGGGCTTGGCTGGCCTTTGGCAGCTGCTCCCAGCCCTCCTGTGTCACTGTTCAGCTGCCTGAGTGCTCGGGGACAGGCCTTTGGCCTCTGGGCCCTGCAGCAGCAGCAGCGTCGGGTTGCCCAGCCTTGTCTTCCACACAGAACGAAAGAATGTACAGCCTGACTGAAAGCCTTGGCTCCCTCCTGTGGCATGAGGATGAAGACATCGTTGAGATGACTGTTGGTGTACTCAGCTTGCTGCTCTTGGACAAAGACCTCACAATATCCGGCCCCATCGCCCTGCAGCTGGCTCAGGGACTCCTGCCACTCCTTGAGAACGTAAGGCTCTGTGCCCCCAGCCACGGGCACTGGCTGCTGTCTGGAAATGTGGTGCCCCGTGGATTTTTGGGCCTGTACACAGAAGGCCTGGAGCAGCTGATGTGGAGGGGTTTTGCTTCCTTTCCAACAGGACAACAGACAGGTGCAGCTGCTCTCCATTTACATCTTTCAAGAGGTGATGAAGTTGGTAGCAGCAAAGGGAAGAAAGCACCTGAAGAGGCCTGTGAGCAAGAGCCTGCTCCCACTCTACTTCAGCTGCCATGATGGGCGCTGGCCTGTGGCACAGGTGAGGACTCCTGGGCGCTGTGTCCCCATGGCAGGGGGCTCGACTGTGTCCCTGCAGCCTGGCACCTCACGGGCTCCAGCCTCCTCATGGCCTTGGCACAGGGATGTGGGTCCTGTGCCCCGGGCTCTGGTGCCATCTCTGGGTCTCTGCTGCTCCGCAGGCCTCTCGGGAATGCCTGCATTGTGCAGTAAGCTTCCTGAAGAGGGGGGACCTGGAGCAGCTGCTGAAGACGGATCAGATGTGGAGGTTCGGCGAGTGCCTGGTAAGGACCGGCTGGAAGCCCCGGCCCGGAGAAGACCCCTGAGCACAGTGCCCATTCTGTGGGGCTGGCAGCAAACCCTGCCCTCCTGCCGCTCTCTCCAGCTGGCAGAGGACAGGAGCCGAGTAGCCGAGCACCTGCGGCAGGCCCTGCCCTACCTGGGGAGCCCACAGGAGCCCGTGCGGGACGCGGCCGTCAGGTTCATCGGTGAGCCACAAGCCCAATGCGTCCTTCCCCGCCCCGGCCCCGGCTGCTGCCCCGGCAGCGGCAACCGGGCCCGGCGCCGCGGAGCCCCGCCTGCCCTCGGGGCTGCTGCCGCCCTCCCGCAGCCCAGCCCTTGGGCAGCGGCGTGCGGCAAGGGCCCCGGGCTGAGCCCTGCCGGGCCAGGAGCCCGTGTGGCCTCAGCGCCGGCAGCGCCCGTGGGGGGCAGCTGTGCCGCTGGGGCCGTGACAAGCTCTGTGTTCCCAGGGCTGGCCGGGCGCTACCTGAGACACCAGCAGCAGCAGCAGCAGCAGCAAGAGTTCCAGATGATCTGCAGCGGTGAGTGAACCCGGCGGGGGCTGCCTTCCCTGCGCGGACCAGGGCCGCTGTGGGCAGAGCACAGACACGGTTCAGGCGCCCGTGGGACATCGGTGGCCAGCTGATTCTTGGTGGAGGGGATGCTATGATCACCCTCCAGCTGCTCCTTGTTGTCTCCTGCTTCCTCCAGGCCATGGCTAGAGCTGGCTAGGATGGACAGCTCAGCAGGGTCTCCCCAGGTCCCCACAGACCCAGGCTCTGACCGTGGCTCTGTATCTCTCTCTTGCAGCCCTGCAGGACATGACAGATGACACCAGCCCTGCCATCTCATGCCTGGCACTTCAAAATCTCTACATCACCTTGGCTGCACATCAACACAGCACTCCCCCCTCCCGACTCCAGAGGATGCAAGATCACCTGCGCCAGCTCTGGAAGTCACGGCCTTCCCTGTGTGGCGGTGGCTGGTTGTCCTGCTGGAGCACTGTGGAGATCTGATCTGGGAGACTGCATCTCTCGGTGCCACCTGGGCCAGTGGGCCACACCTCTCCTCTGCAATCACTTCCTTTCCCCCACAATTTAGGAATGTTAGGTTGTTGTTGTAGAGAGATCCAGGAGCTTTCTTTTGTTCCCAGGGTCTTCAGGCCCACGGGGAAGAGAGGAAAAAGGGTGCCTGTGCTGGGCATTTGCCTGAGCAGGCGCTGTGGAAGGGAAAGTGGCCCAAAGCCCTTGGCCTTTGGTGGTTCTGCTGAAGCCTTAAGGCCTGCGACAGAGCGGGTGGGCAGAGGCTGGACCTGCTCCAGGGGGGATCCCTGAGAGCCTGGTCCCTGGAGATGGCCACCAGCCCTCTCCCAGCCAGGAACTGCCATCTGTGTCCTGCTTGTGTGTTGCTGGCTGGATTGCTGAGGGCTCTGAGGTGCTCCTTGCTCAGGCTCCTCTGGAGCTCCTTCAGCAGCTGGTCAGGCCTGGGGGAGGCCTGGAGGGGACAGGAGAGTGGGAGACCATGAAGGGATGTGGTGCTGTGAAGGCCTGACAGGAGAAGGTAGCGGGAAGGCATGAGGGGGATGTGTGTGGTGGTGGTGGTGAGAGGCTGTGATGGGACAGGAGACTTGAGTGGATGGGCTGGTGGGAAGCCCTGAGGAATTGAATGGCAGAGGCCATAAGCAGCCCCCAGACAGCCACATTCTTCCTGCCACCTGGCTGCTCTGGTGCTTCCCTGACACATCTCTCGTACCTGTGGCAGAAGCCCTCGAGGCTGGGCCTCAGCAGGACGGTGGGGACACGCCTGAGGTGCCCAGGCTGGTTTGGCTACAGACAAGGAGGGCAAGCAGGCCCTGCTGGGGCACGGCCCCTGGCTGCTGCTGGCAAGGCCCATTGGGCAGAGGCAGGGCTGGCGGTCAGCTGATGTCCCCAGGGCTGCCCAGGCCACGGTGCTGTGTGGCCCAGACCCCCTGACACAGAGCTCTGGGCCCGCAGAGCTGCTGCCACCATGGGAAGGGCGACGTCAACTTGAGCTGGCTGCGGAGTCGCTGCTGTCGACGTGGCTCTGGACACCAGAGAAAAAGCACCAGAGTGTGCACGGGAACAGCAGGGCCCAGAAGGCCTGTACCTCCTCAGCAAGGTGCCCACACCAGCTGGGATGCCAAGAGAGGGGATGCTACCGGCACAGTTTTACGTGGCTTGGCAAAAGGCGTCAGGAAAAGCGGTCACCGTGGCTTTCTCTTGCCTTCCCAGCCTCACAGCATTTGGCAGCTTCAGCTGCAGCCTGTCTCTCTGACTCACTTCAGGGCCTGTGCTTGAGGGCAGGCTCGCCTTCCTCAGTGGCATGTCCCAAGGCAGCAGCATTGGTGCCATCATTAGAGACTCTGGTGGGACAAGAGCCCTGGGCTGCAGCTGCTGACACTCTCCTCCATTCAGGCACCTCAAAAAAAAAAAAAAAACAAACAGCATGAGCTCCCAAACTCTAATCTTCCTCAAAACAAAGAAGCAGCAGATGCTGAAGAAAAGCAGGAGTCGTGTGGCTGAGGTTCAGGGATGGAGGGAAGTGAGCACTTTGGTGTCTGCTGAACAGATGGCCCAGGTCACAAGCTGAGGCCCTGCTGATAGAGGATTCTGCTCTGGGCTTGTTGGAGCCCATTCCCTACCAAAGCACGGCCCTCCATTATTCCTGGTTCAAGCCTCCTGGAGCCGTGGGAACAAGAGTGTTCCATGGCCTTCAGCAGGAAGCAGGAAGTGAGTGGCAGCATATGTCTGCTTCCAGCTCTTGGCTGTCTTGGCCGTTCCTTCACTGTGCTGGCACCATCATCAGAGACACAGAACAGGTTCTCTCATCTCAGAGTTGTCCCTGTCTTCTGCACTGCCCCAGGTTCCTCCCACGTTCCCCACCAGGGTGTTGCGCTTTAAGGCCTTCAAGGTGACCCCTCTTTTAGGGGTTTTCCCCCTCCCCCAGGGTAGGTTTTTCCCAGCCAACCCTGAAGGAATGATTATAATACACAGGGTTTACCAAGCAACCTGAGGTTTTTGCAGGGGTTGGCCATGGAAGGAATTGGCCCGGGCAGTGGGGGCCCACCCCTCCTCACAGGTGATTTGACCTTTAGGCTGCCCTTTAGCCCTCGGGTCACGCCCTGTCCCTCTCTGACAGGTAGGCTGTGTGCCCTCCCGCATCCCCCTCTGCCGGGTAAAAACCCAGGACAGGCACATGGTCTGGGTTCTGCTGAGGGAGGTCACACGGTTCAGAACTGCTGCTAACTGGAATAAAATCTCTGGACAAGACTCCTGAAGCAGATCGGTTTCCTACTTCCACTGATTCGTCCAACCTCTCTGAAGGAGCCAGGCAGGATTCATCTTGCTACATTTATCTCACGGCTGCACCCCGGGTCCTACGCTGCCTGAAACAAGCCTGGACTTGTCTGAGGGGTCTGTGCCTGTGTTAAAGTGCAAGGAGAGGATCCTTTTGGGACAAACCACGAGGCTGCTCTCCCAGCACAGCTACCACACAGACTCCACAAAATAGCAGAGATTAATTTGCTGTTATACCAGGGAAAATGGCTGCTCGTGCCTGCCCATTCCCTTGCTCAGCAGGCACCCAGTTGTCTTTGGACATGAGCTGCTGGCCACAGCCAGACAGCAGCAGCAACCTGAGCATTGGGCACTGGGCTGATGTTCCTTTGCAGAAAGCAAGAAAAAGAGTCAGAAGAGCACAAGGAAACTTGACAGTATCTCTGTAAGAATCTAATTGTGCTGTGAAAGCCAGCAGCAGATGGTCTTTTTGTGCTGCAGATAATCACTTCCAAGCAAAAGTCATTCCAGGAAGCAGCAACATCTGACAGCTACCAAATGTTGCCCCCAATTGCTCCAGGTGCTCCTGCCAGCAGCCACCTGCAGAAAGGAGCTCAGACACCGAGGCAGGTGGGCTTTGGCTCCCTCTGGCAGAGAAGTCCCCCGGGGCACAGGTCCCTGTGGCTGGAGAGGGGACCAGCACTGGCAGGGCTTGGGGGTGGCAGCTCTCCTCTGGCAGGGACTCTGCCACACCTGCTGATGTCAGTGCTCCCCAGGGGAAGCTCAGAGCAGCATTTGTGTCCCTGGGCCACACGCCCCGTGTCTGTGTCACACCCCTGTGTGTGTGACGGCCACCCACAGCAGGACGTGTCCCAGTGAGGCCGTGGCAGCTCCTGTGGAAGGCTCTGGTGCCCTTCCTGCTGCAGCTGTGTCAGCAGCCCTGGGGGCTCCTGCTGCTGCCCTGAGCTGGCAGAGCAGAGGAACATCTGCTTGTTGTTGTTGGAGCCCTTCCCAAAGTTCCTGTCGGGCTGTCTTTGACACTTGGGGCAAGGTCTTCCTTGCAAGCAGGGCACTTTGGGTGCGCTGGGCATGTCCCCAGGGCATGTGGAGGGCTGTCCTAGGGCTCTTGGTGACACAGTGCACCATGGACACCATGGAATGCAAAGGGATGGAGTGAACACGGGTGATCCTTTGTGACACGTGGTCACGTAGGTGCTGGCGGTGACACAGCCACACCAGAGTGCTTGGTGCATGCAGTGGGACAGGACGGGACAGAGCAGTGCCGTGCGGAGCCCCCACACAGGCAGCTCCTTCCTTGCTGACCCACAGCTCTTCCAAGGCCTTACCTGTGCAGGTGACCTCCAGGTCACACTGCAGCACTTGGTGACCCAGAGCCTTGCTGAAGCATCTGCCATCCCTGTGGCTGGCTGGTGCTCTCCAGGACAGACTGCAGGACTTCCTGCCCTGTAGCCTTCCCAAGGCTTCTCTCTTGCAGGTGCCTTCAAGGCACAAGTGCAGCACTTGCTGATACGGTGCTTTTCTGAGGCATCTTTCCTGCAAGCAGTCAACACTCCAAACCCTGACATGGAGCAGAAACCCCCCGTTGTGCCCAAGCTGGCCTGGGTGGAGGAGGAAGAGGCTGCAACTACTTCAGCACAGCAGCCTGAAGAGCTGGAGCAGTTCCAGCTGCTGCACGAGGGTGAGTGGCAGAGCTGGGCCTCAGGGCTGGTGCCTGCAGCCAGCCTGGCCCCATCCCATCCCATCCCACCCCAGTGGACATGCCCATGGATAGAACTAAAGAGGCCCTGGGGCTGGACCCCCTGGCAGCTGTGCTCCATCCCTGCTGCATCCTGGGGCTGTCCCTGCCTGGGCAGTGCAGGGCTGGGCTGTGTTCTCTGGCCTCTCCTGCAGCCCCTCAGCTCTGGCTGCTCTCACTCTTGGCCAGGTGCAGGCAGGGACCGCACACAACAGCAGCAGCCCGCCCGTGGTCGCTTCCACAGAATAGCTCAGGTACCTGCAGCCATCCCCACCTGGGCTGGGCCTGCTGTCCCTGCTCAGCCAAGCACCGTGCTTGCTTGAGCACTTCATGTCTTCTCCCTCTCTTCCTGCCCTTCTCCTGCAGATGATCTGCGAATTCATCGTCTGCCTTGGGCAGGAAGAGACCACTGGTGTGGGCACCGGGGTCTTGGCAAACTTTCAACTCTTCAATCCCGAGACCAGTGCTGCCATGCTGGACTTGCTTGTGCAGAAGGGTGTCTCCAACCCAAAGCAAGTAAGCAGCCTGTGGCCAGGGCCTGATGGCCCCAGGAATCGTGTGGCACTTCAAGCTGCGTCTGCTGGGCTCCCTCAGCCTTTGAGGCCCAGCACAGTGCGGTGGGAAGGGAAGCACTTCTCAGGGGAAGCTGGGGGGGTTGATGCTCTGGCAGCTCCCCAAGTCTCCCTGTGCTTTCTGCAGGTGCCAGGCGTGGTGAGGTACATCCACCGCTGGCTCACGGCCAATGAGTCTGCTGAGCACAGGCTGGACAAGGCCCTTGTGAGGCTGACTGAGGAATATCCCTGCGATGTGGTGATGACTCTCTTGTGCTGGGCCCCAGCGTGTGACAGGTAGGGCAGCCCCAGCTGCCCTGAGGGCTGAGGGTTCACCGGCCCAGCTCCCTGTAGAGCCCGTCCCTGGTGACTGCCAGACAGGCCCAGAGTTCCAGGGCCCTCTGGCTCCTCTGTTTTCCAGTCCTGGCCTGTCAGCCCCTGAGCCTCTGCCACGCTCCCTCCCTGCCCCTGAGGGGCCTGGACCCCTGTGGGCTGGCTGGGGGCTGCCAGCCAGGGCCAGTGGGCAGAGGCAGGGCTGGCGGCCAGCGCGGGCCCCTGCAGCTGCCCAGGCCACGGTGCTGTGGCCGAGACGCCCCTGACACAGAGCTCTGACCCCACAGAGCTGCTGCAGCCATGTGGAGGACCATCATGACCTCGAGTGGGGCTGCAGAGCCAGCCCTGCAGATACTCCTCGATGTGCTGAGCGCCTGGCCAGTGCACACTGAGGACACCTCCGATGGGAACAGCACAGAAGTCTTTGCCCTGGCTGTGAGTTTCTGCAACTGGCCTATGCTTGATGCCAGGCCACCTCTCGAGCAGCTAGCTCTCTGTCCCCCCATCTGCATCCCCCTGCCTCACGCACCACTGGGCTGAAACCTGGCTTGGGGCAAGGTTCGGGGGCACTGGGCCAGGTGCTCCCCCTGGGTCTCTCCTGGCCTCTCCCTTGCATGCTCGCGCCCTGACACAGGCATGTCTTGTCTCTGGGGGTTTTATTGTTTGCAGGCAACTATGGCACTGTGGAGGGTCTTCAATCTGACCTGGTGCCCATTTACGGTGCTGGAGTATTTCCCCCATCTCTTTCTGCGTCTGCTCTTCCAAGTTTACGTCAGCACGCTGGATATGCCAGAGGAGGTGAACAGCTTCTGGAAGAGATGCCAGGAGCAACACGGCCTTGCCACCAGCCCCAACAGGTGCTCCATGCCAGTCTCCCCAGCCCTGCCACGCTCCCAGGGCAGGAGCCAGGGCTCCCAGCGTGACCTGGGCTTTGCTCTGCACACAGGTTTATATTGCAGACCCTGCAGACCCTGCTCTGCCGACTGCAGTATGAGCACGTGGTGCTAGAAATGGAGCGCAAGCGTGGCTGGGACACGCTGCTTTGTGCTGGCACCCACCACTATGCCGTGGCTCTGCTGGCCAGGTGAGACCTCACTGTCCCTACCACCTCTCTCCCCTGTGCCTGGGACACCCCCACACAGTCCCCGTGGCCATGGGCGGGAGGGAGGGCCTTGTCACCAAGGCAGACAGAACCAGCAGACTGGAAAAGGCTGGGACAGGAGGGTGCTCAGGAACAGCCGCCTCCCAAAGCGCCCACGGGGTGCTCGGGAAAAGACCAGAGCTCTGTCAGTCAGTCCTGGGAGAGCTTGGCCCACCTGGCTCAGGGGCAGTGGTGCCTTTTGCCCCCCACCAGGGAGATGCGCCATGTCTCCATCATCTGGTGGTACAGCATCGTACACTGCCTCCTCGACGCCCTCAGCAAGGACATTTCAGACTGGGAACTGCCCGCCATGGCCTTCCTTGTGGAGGTGAGCCCCACGGCCAGCGCTGCCTCCTGAGCTGCCTCCCACCTCTCTGCCCTCTCACAGCCACAGCTGCCTGGAACGCTGCCTGTGCACAAGTGCCCCGTGCAGTTCTGAGCTCCTGCCAGCTGGGCACCCCTGTCACTGCTCTGTGCCTTGCAGGTCCTCGACTGCCTGGACTTCGATGAATGCGGTGACACCGTCCTGCAGATCATGGCAAGGCAACTGCCCAGCGAGTCCGGGGAGATGCTGCGCCTGGTGCTCAGAGGCCTCCTGGTGCTCAGCACAGACTCCTCGATGGTGAGAAGGAGGCAGCAGCTGAAGCTGTGCTGGCAGCGTGGGGCTGGGGAGAGTACTTGGGCTTGGCTGGCCTTTGGCAGCTGCTCCCAGCCCTCCTGTGTCACTGTTCAGCTGCCTGAGTGCTCGGGGACAGGCCTTTGGCCTCTGGGCCCTGCAGCAGCAGCAGCAGCGTCGGGTTGCCCAGCCTCGTCTTCCACACAGAACGAAAGAATGTACAGCCTGACTGAAAGCCTTGGCTCCCTCCTGTGGCATGAGGATGAAGACATCGTTGAGATGACTGTTGGTGTACTCAGCTTGCTGCTCTTGGACAAAGACCTCACAATATCCGGCCCCATCGCCCTGCAGCTGGCTCAGGGACTCCTGCCACTCCTTGAGAACGTAAGGCTCTGTGCCCCCAGCCACGGGCACTGGCTGCTGTCTGGAAATGTGGTGCCCCGTGGATTTTTGGGCCTGTACACAGAAGGCCTGGAGCAGCTGATGTGGAGGGGTTTTGCTTCCTTTCCAACAGGACAACAGACAGGTGCGGCTGCTCTCCATTTACATCTTTCAAGAGGTGATGAAGTTGGTAGCAGCAAAGGGAAGAAAGCACCTGAAGAGGCCTGTGAGCAAGAGCCTGCTCCCACTCTACTTCAGCTGCCATGATGGGCGCTGGCCTGTGGCACAGGTGAGGACTCCTGGGCGCTGTGTCCCCATGGCAGGGGGCTCGACTGTGTCCCTGCAGCCTGGCACCTCACGGGCTCCAGCCTCCTCCTGGCCTTGGCACAGGGATGTGGGTCCTGTGCCCCGGGCTCTGGTGCCATCTCTGGGTCTCTGCTGCTCCGCAGGCCTCTCGGGAATGCCTGCATTGTGCAGTAAGCTTCCTGAAGAGGGGGGACCTGGAGCAGCTGCTGAAGACGGATCAGATGTGGAGGTTCGGCGAGTGCCTGGTAAGGACCGGCTGGAAGCCCCGGCCCGGAGAAGACCCCTGAGCACAGTGCCCATTCTGTGGGGCTGGCAGCAAACCCTGCCCTCCTGCCGCTCTCTCCAGCTGGCAGAGGACAGGAGCCGAGTAGCCGAGCACCTGCGGCAGGCCCTGCCCTACCTGGGGAGCCCACAGGAGCCCGTGCGGGACGCGGCCGTCAGGTTCATCGGTGAGCCACAAGCCCAATGCGTCCTTCCCCGCCCCGGCCCCGGCTGCTGCCCCGGCAGCGGCAACCGGGCCCGGCGCCGCGGAGCCCCGCCTGCCCTCGGGGCTGCTGCCGCCCTCCCGCAGCCCAGCCCTTGGGCAGCGGCGTGCGGCAAGGGCCCCGGGCTGAGCCCTGCCGGGCCAGGAGCCCGTGTGGCCTCAGCGCCGGCAGCGCCCGTGGGGGGCAGCTGTGCCGCTGGGGCCGTGACAGGCTCTGTGTTCCCAGGGCTGGCCGGGCGCTACCTGAGACACCAGCAGCAGCAGCAGCAGCAGCAAGAGTTCCAGATGATCTGCAGGGGTGAGTGAGCCCGGCGGGGGCTGCCTTCCCTGCGCGGACCAGGGCCGCTGTGGGCAGAGCACAGACACGGTTCAGGCGCCCGTGGGACATCGGTGGCCAGCTGATTCTTGGTGGAGGGGATGCTATGATCACCCTCCAGCTGCTCCTTGTTGTCTCCTGCTTCCTCCAGGCCATGGCTAGAGCTGGCTAGGATGGACAGCTCAGCAGGGTCTCCCCAGGTCCCCACAGACCCAGGCTCTGACCGTGGCTCTGTATCTCTCTCTTGCAGCCCTGCAGGACATGACAGATGACACCAGCCCTGCCATCTCATGCCTGGCACTTCAAAATCTCTACATCACCTTGGCTGCACATCAACACAGCACTCCCCCCTCCCGACTCCAGAGGATGCAAGATCACCTGCGCCAGCTCTGGAAGTCACGGCCTTCCCTGTGTGGCGGTGGCTGGTTGTCCTGCTGGAGCACTGTGGAGATCTGATCTGGGAGACTGCATCTCTCGGTGCCACCTGGGCCAGTGGGCCACACCTCTCCTCTGCAATCACTTCCTTTCCCCCACAATTTAGGAATGTTAGGTTGTTGTTGTAGAGAGATCCAGGAGCTTTCTTTTGTTCCCAGGGTCTTCAGGCCCACGGGGAAGAGAGGAAAAAGGGTGCCTGTGCTGGGCATTTGCCTGAGCAGGCGCTGTGGAAGGGAAAGTGGCCCAAAGCCCTTGGCCTTTGGTGGTTCTGCTGAAGCCTTAAGGCCTGCGACAGAGCGGGTGGGCAGAGGCTGGACCTGCTCCAGGGGGGATCCCTGAGAGCCTGGTCCCTGGAGATGGCCACCAGCCCTCTCCCAGCCAGGAACTGCCATCTGTGTCCTGCTTGTGTGTTGCTGGCTGGATTGCTGAGGGCTCTGAGGTGCTCCTTGCTCAGGCTCCTCTGGAGCTCCTTCAGCAGCTGGTCAGGCCTGGGGGAGGCCTGGAGGGGACAGGAGAGTGGGAGACCATGAAGGGATGTGGTGCTGTGAAGGCCTGACAGGAGAAGGTAGCGGGAAGGCATGAGGGGGATGTGTGTGGTGGTGGTGGTGAGAGGCTGTGATGGGACAGGAGACTTGAGTGGATGGGCTGGTGGGAAGCCCTGAGGAATTGAATGGCAGAGGCCATAAGCAGCCCCCAGACAGCCACATTCTTCCTGCCACCTGGCTGCTCTGGTGCTTCCCTGACACATCTCTCGTACCTGTGGCAGAAGCCCTCGAGGCTGGGCCTCAGCAGGACGGTGGGGACACGCCTGAGGTGCCCAGGCTGGTTTGGCTACAGACAAGGAGGGCAAGCAGGCCCTGCTGGGGCACGGCCCCTGGCTGCTGCTGGCAAGGCCCATTGGGCAGAGGCAGGGCTGGCGGTCAGCTGATGTCCCCAGGGCTGCCCAGGCCACGGTGCTGTGTGGCCCAGACCCCCTGACACAGAGCTCTGGGCCCGCAGAGCTGCTGCCACCATGGGAAGGGCGACGTCAACTTGAGCTGGCTGCGGAGTCGCTGCTGTCGACGTGGCTCTGGACACCAGAGAAAAAGCACCAGAGTGTGCACGGGAACAGCAGGGCCCAGAAGGCCTGTACCTCCTCAGCAAGGCGCCCACACCAGCTGGGATGCCAAGAGAGGGGATGCTACCGGCACAGTTTTACGTGGCTTGGCAAAAGGCGTCAGGAAAAGCGGTCACCGTGGCTTTCTCTTGCCTTCCCAGCCTCACAGCATTTGGCAGCTTCAGCTGCAGCCTGTCTCCCTGACTCACTTCAGGGCCTGTGCTTGAGGGCAGGCTCGCCTTCCTCAGTGGCATGTCCCAAGGCAGCAGCATTGGTGCCATCATTAGAGACTCTGGTGGGACAAGAGCCCTGGGCTGCAGCTGCTGACACTCTCCTCCATTCAGGCACCTCAAAAAAAAAAAAAAAACAAACAGCATGAGCTCCCAAACTCTAATCTTCCTCAAAACAAAGAAGCAGCAGATGCTGAAGAAAAGCAGGAGTCGTGTGGCTGAGGTTCAGGGATGGAGGGAAGTGAGCACTTTGGTGTCTGCTGAACAGATGGCCCAGGTCACAAGCTGAGGCCCTGCTGATAGAGGATTCTGCTCTGGGCTTGTTGGAGCCCATTCCCTACCAAAGCACGGCCCTCCATTATTCCTGGTTCAAGCCTCCTGGAGCCGTGGGAACAAGAGTGTTCCATGGCCTTCAGCAGGAAGCAGGAAGTGAGTGGCAGCATATGTCTGCTTCCAGCTCTTGGCTGTCTTGGCCGTTCCTTCACTGTGCTGGCACCATCATCAGAGACACAGAACAGGTTCTCTCATCTCAGAGTTGTCCCTGTCTTCTGCACTGCCCCAGGTTCCTCCCACGTTCCCCACCAGGGTGTTGCGCTTTAAGGCCTTCAAGGTGACCCCTCTTTTAGGGGTTTTCCCCCTCCCCCAGGGTAGGTTTTTCCCAGCCAACCCTGAAGGAATGATTATAATACACAGGGTTTACCAAGCAACCTGAGGTTTTTGCAGGGGTTGGCCATGGAAGGAATTGGCCCGGGCAGTGGGGGCCCACCCCTCCTCACAGGTGATTTGACCTTTAGGCTGCCCTTTAGCCCTCGGGTCACGCCCTGTCCCTCTCTGACAGGTAGGCTGTGTGCCCTCCCGCATCCCCCTCTGCCGGGTAAAAACCCAGGACAGGCACATGGTCTGGGTTCTGCTGAGGGAGGTCACACGGTTCAGAACTGCTGCTAACTGGAATAAAATCTCTGGACAAGACTCCTGAAGCAGATCGGTTTCCTACTTCCACTGATTCGTCCAACCTCTCTGAAGGAGCCAGGCAGGATTCATCTTGCTACATTTATCTCACGGCTGCACCCCGGGTCCTACGCTGCCTGAAACAAGCCTGGACTTGTCTGAGGGGTCTGTGCCTGTGTTAAAGTGCAAGGAGAGGATCCTTTTGGGACAAACCACGAGGCTGCTCTCCCAGCACAGCTACCACACAGACTCCACAAAATAGCAGAGATTAATTTGCTGTTATACCAGGGAAAATGGCTGCTCGTGCCTGCCCATTCCCTTGCTCAGCAGGCACCCAGTTGTCTTTGGACATGAGCTGCTGGCCACAGCCAGACAGCAGCAGCAACCTGAGCATTGGGCACTGGGCTGATGTTCCTTTGCAGAAAGCAAGAAAAAGAGTCAGAAGAGCACAAGGAAACTTGACAGTATCTCTGTAAGAATCTAATTGTGCTGTGAAAGCCAGCAGCAGATGGTCTTTTTGTGCTGCAGATAATCACTTCCAAGCAAAAGTCATTCCAGGAAGCAGCAACATCTGACAGCTACCAAATGTTGCCCCCAATTGCTCCAGGTGCTCCTGCCAGCAGCCACCTGCAGAAAGGAGCTCAGACACCGAGGCAGGTGGGCTTTGGCTCCCTCTGGCAGAGAAGTCCCCCGGGGCACAGGTCCCTGTGGCTGGAGAGGGGACCAGCACTGGCAGGGCTTGGGGGTGGCAGCTCTCCTCTGGCAGGGACTCTGCCACACCTGCTGATGTCAGTGCTCCCCAGGGGAAGCTCAGAGCAGCATTTGTGTCCCTGGGCCACACGCCCCGTGTCTGTGTCACACCCCTGTGTGTGTGACGGCCACCCACAGCAGGACGTGTCCCAGTGAGGCCGTGGCAGCTCCTGTGGAAGGCTCTGGTGCCCTTCCTGCTGCAGCTGTGTCAGCAGCCCTGGGGGCTCCTGCTGCTGCCCTGAGCTGGCAGAGCAGAGGAACATCTGCTTGTTGTTGTTGGAGCCCTTCCCAAAGTTCCTGTCGGGCTGTCTTTGACACTTGGGGCAAGGTCTTCCTTGCAAGCAGGGCACTTTGGGTGCGCTGGGCATGTCCCCAGGGCATGTGGAGGGCTGTCCTAGGGCTCTTGGTGACACAGTGCACCATGGACACCATGGAATGCAAAGGGATGGAGTGAACACGGGTGATCCTTTGTGACACGTGGTCACGTAGGTGCTGGCGGTGACACAGCCACACCAGAGTGCTTGGTGCACGCAGTGGGACAGGACGGGACAGAGCAGTGCCGTGCGGAGCCCCCACACAGGCAGCTCCTTCCTTGCTGACCCACAGCTCTTCCAAGGCCTTACCTGTGCAGGTGACCTCCAGGTCACACTGCAGCACTTGGTGACCCAGAGCCTTGCTGAAGCATCTGCCATCCCTGTGGCTGGCTGGTGCTCTCCAGGACAGACTGCAGGACTTCCTGCCCTGTAGCCTTCCCAAGGCTTCTCTCTTGCAGGTGCCTTCAAGGCACAAGTGCAGCACTTGCTGATACGGTGCTTTTCTGAGGCATCTTTCCTGCAAGCAGTCAACACTCCAAACCCTGACATGGAGCAGAAACCCCCCGTTGTGCCCAAGCTGGCCTGGGTGGAGGAGGAAGAGGCTGCAACTACTTCAGCACAGCAGCCTGAAGAGCTGGAGCAGTTCCAGCTGCTGCACGAGGGTGAGTGGCAGAGCTGGGCCTCAGGGCTGGTGCCTGCAGCCAGCCTGGCCCCATCCCATCCCATCCCACCCCAGTGGACATGCCCATGGATAGAACTAAAGAGGCCCTGGGGCTGGACCCCCTGGCAGCTGTGCTCCATCCCTGCTGCATCCTGGGGCTGTCCCTGCCTGGGCAGTGCAGGGCTGGGCTGTGTTCTCTGGCCTCTCCTGCAGCCCCTCAGCTCTGGCTGCTCTCACTCTTGGCCAGGTGCAGGCAGGGACCGCACACAACAGCAGCAGCCCGCCCGTGGTCGCTTCCACAGAATAGCTCAGGTACCTGCAGCCATCCCCACCTGGGCTGGGCCTGCTGTCCCTGCTCAGCCAAGCACCGTGCTTGCTTGAGCACTTCATGTCTTCTCCCTCTCTTCCTGCCCTTCTCCTGCAGATGATCTGCGAATTCATCGTCTGCCTTGGGCAGGAAGAGACCACTGGTGTGGGCACCGGGGTCTTGGCAAACTTTCAACTCTTCAATCCCGAGACCAGTGCTGCCATGCTGGACTTGCTTGTGCAGAAGGGTGTCTCCAACCCAAAGCAAGTAAGCAGCCTGTGGCCAGGGCCTGATGGCCCCAGGAATCGTGTGGCACTTCAAGCTGCGTCTGCTGGGCTCCCTCAGCCTTTGAGGCCCAGCACAGTGCGGTGGGAAGGGAAGCACTTCTCAGGGGAAGCTGGGGGGGTTGATGCTCTGGCAGCTCCCCAAGTCTCCCTGTGCTTTCTGCAGGTGCCAGGCGTGGTGAGGTACATCCACCGCTGGCTCACGGCCAATGAGTCTGCTGAGCACAGGCTGGACAAGGCCCTTGTGAGGCTGACTGAGGAATATCCCTGCGATGTGGTGATGACTCTCTTGTGCTGGGCCCCAGCGTGTGACAGGTAGGGCAGCCCCAGCTGCCCTGAGGGCTGAGGGTTCACCGGCCCAGCTCCCTGTAGAGCCCGTCCCTGGTGACTGCCAGACAGGCCCAGAGTTCCAGGGCCCTCTGGCTCCTCTGTTTTCCAGTCCTGGCCTGTCAGCCCCTGAGCCTCTGCCACGCTCCCTCCCTGCCCCTGAGGGGCCTGGACCCCTGTGGGCTGGCTGGGGGCTGCCAGCCAGGGCCAGTGGGCAGAGGCAGGGCTGGCGGCCAGCGCGGGCCCCTGCAGCTGCCCAGGCCACGGTGCTGTGGCCGAGACGCCCCTGACACAGAGCTCTGACCCCACAGAGCTGCTGCAGCCATGTGGAGGACCATCATGACCTCGAGTGGGGCTGCAGAGCCAGCCCTGCAGATACTCCTCGATGTGCTGAGCGCCTGGCCAGTGCACACTGCGGACACCTCCGATGGGAACAGCACAGAAGTCTTTGCCCTGGCTGTGAGTTTCTGCAACTGGCCTATGCTTGATGCCAGGCCACCTCTCGAGCAGCTAGCTCTCTGTCCCCCCATCTGCATCCCCCTGCCTCACGCACCACTGGGCTGAAACCTGGCTTGGGGCAAGGTTCGGGGGCACTGGGCCAGGTGCTCCCCCTGGGTCTCTCCTGGCCTCTCCCTTGCATGCTCGCGCCCTGACACAGGCATGTCTTGTCTCTGGGGGTTTTATTGTTTGCAGGCAACTATGGCACTGTGGAGGGTCTTCAATCTGACCTGGTGCCCATTTACGGTGCTGGAGTATTTCCCCCATCTCTTTCTGCGTCTGCTCTTCCAAGTTTACGTCAGCACGCTGGATATGCCAGAGGAGGTGAACAGCTTCTGGAAGAGATGCCAGGAGCAACACGGCCTTGCCACCAGCCCCAACAGGTGCTCCATGCCAGTCTCCCCAGCCCTGCCACGCTCCCAGGGCAGGAGCCAGGGCTCCCAGCGTGACCTGGGCTTTGCTCTGCACACAGGTTTATATTGCAGACCCTGCAGACCCTGCTCTGCCGACTGCAGTATGAGCACGTGGTGCTAGAAATGGAGCGCAAGCGTGGCTGGGACACGCTGCTTTGTGCTGGCACCCACCACTATGCCGTGGCTCTGCTGGCCAGGTGAGACCTCACTGTCCCTACCACCTCTCTCCCCTGTGCCTGGGACACCCCCACACAGTCCCCGTGGCCATGGGCGGGAGGGAGGGCCTTGTCACCAAGGCAGACAGAACCAGCAGACTGGAAAAGGCTGGGACAGGAGGGTGCTCAGGAACAGCCGCCTCCCAAAGCGCCCACGGGGTGCTCGGGAAAAGACCAGAGCTCTGTCAGTCAGTCCTGGGAGAGCTTGGCCCACCTGGCTCAGGGGCAGTGGTGCCTTTTGCCCCCCACCAGGGAGATGCGCCATGTCTCCATCATCTGGTGGTACAGCATCGTACACTGCCTCCTCGACGCCCTCAGCAAGGACATTTCAGACTGGGAACTGCCCGCCATGGCCTTCCTTGTGGAGGTGAGCCCCACGGCCAGCGCTGCCTCCTGAGCTGCCTCCCACCTCTCTGCCCTCTCACAGCCACAGCTGCCTGGAACGCTGCCTGTGCACAAGTGCCCCGTGCAGTTCTGAGCTCCTGCCAGCTGGGCACCCCTGTCACTGCTCTGTGCCTTGCAGGTCCTCGACTGCCTGGACTTCGATGAATGCGGTGACACCGTCCTGCAGATCATGGCAAGGCAACTGCCCAGCGAGTCCGGGGAGATGCTGCGCCTGGTGCTCAGAGGCCTCCTGGTGCTCAGCACAGACTCCTCGATGGTGAGAAGGAGGCAGCAGCTGAAGCTGTGCTGGCAGCGTGGGGCTGGGGAGAGTACTTGGGCTTGGCTGGCCTTTGGCAGCTGCTCCCAGCCCTCCTGTGTCACTGTTCAGCTGCCTGAGTGCTCGGGGACAGGCCTTTGGCCTCTGGGCCCTGCAGCAGCAGCAGCAGCGTCGGGTTGCCCAGCCTCGTCTTCCACACAGAACGAAAGAATGTACAGCCTGACTGAAAGCCTTGGCTCCCTCCTGTGGCATGAGGATGAAGACATCGTTGAGATGACTGTTGGTGTACTCAGCTTGCTGCTCTTGGACAAAGACCTCACAATATCCGGCCCCATCGCCCTGCAGCTGGCTCAGGGACTCCTGCCACTCCTTGAGAACGTAAGGCTCTGTGCCCCCAGCCACGGGCACTGGCTGCTGTCTGGAAATGTGGTGCCCCGTGGATTTTTGGGCCTGTACACAGAAGGCCTGGAGCAGCTGATGTGGAGGGGTTTTGCTTCCTTTCCAACAGGACAACAGACAGGTGCGGCTGCTCTCCATTTACATCTTTCAAGAGGTGATGAAGTTGGTAGCAGCAAAGGGAAGAAAGCACCTGAAGAGGCCTGTGAGCAAGAGCCTGCTCCCACTCTACTTCAGCTGCCATGATGGGCGCTGGCCTGTGGCACAGGTGAGGACTCCTGGGCGCTGTGTCCCCATGGCAGGGGGCTCGACTGTGTCCCTGCAGCCTGGCACCTCACGGGCTCCAGCCTCCTCCTGGCCTTGGCACAGGGATGTGGGTCCTGTGCCCCGGGCTCTGGTGCCATCTCTGGGTCTCTGCTGCTCCGCAGGCCTCTCGGGAATGCCTGCATTGTGCAGTAAGCTTCCTGAAGAGGGGGGACCTGGAGCAGCTGCTGAAGACGGATCAGATGTGGAGGTTCGGCGAGTGCCTGGTAAGGACCGGCTGGAAGCCCCGGCCCGGAGAAGACCCCTGAGCACAGTGCCCATTCTGTGGGGCTGGCAGCAAACCCTGCCCTCCTGCCACTCTCTCCAGCTGGCAGAGGACAGGAGCCGAGTAGCCGAGCACCTGCGGCAGGCCCTGCCCTACCTGGGGAGCCCACAGGAGCCCGTGCGGGACGCGGCCGTCAGGTTCATCGGTGAGCCACAAGCCCAATGCGTCCTTCCCCGCCCCGGCCCCGGCTGCTGCCCCGGCAGCGGCAACCGGGCCCGGCGCCGCGGAGCCCCGCCTGCCCTCGGGGCTGCTGCCGCCCTCCCGCAGCCCAGCCCTTGGGCAGCGGCGTGCGGCAAGGGCCCCGGGCTGAGCCCTGCCGGGCCAGGAGCCCGTGTGGCCTCAGCGCCGGCAGCGCCCGTGGGGGGCAGCTGTGCCGCTGGGGCCGTGACAAGCTCTGTGTTCCCAGGGCTGGCCGGGCGCTACCTGAGACACCAGCAGCAGCAGCAGCAGCAGCAAGAGTTCCAGATGATCTGCAGGGGTGAGTGAGCCCGGCGGGGGCTGCCTTCCCTGCGCGGACCAGGGCCGCTGTGGGCAGAGCACAGACACGGTTCAGGCGCCCGTGGCACATCGGTGGCCAGCTGATTCTTGGTGGAGGGGATGCTATGATCACCCTCCAGCTGCTCCTTGTTGTCTCCTGCTTCCTCCAGGCCATGGCTAGAGCTGGCTAGGACGGACAGCTCAGCAGGGTCTCCCCAGGTCCCCACAGACCCAGGCTCTGACCGTGGCTCTGTATCTCTCTCTTGCAGCCCTGCAGGACATGACAGATGACACCAGCCCTGCCATCTCATGCCTGGCACTTCAAAATCTCTACATCACCTTGGCTGCACATCAACACAGCACTCCCCCCTCCCGACTCCAGAGGATGCAAGATCACCTGCGCCAGCTCTGGAAGTCACGGCCTTCCCTGTGTGGCGGTGGCTGGTTGTCCTGCTGGAGCACTGTGGAGATCTGATCTGGGAGACTGCATCTCTCGGTGCCACCTGGGCCAGTGGGCCACACCTCTCCTCTGCAATCACTTCCTTTCCCCCACAATTTAGGAATGTTAGGTTGTTGTTGTTGTACAGAGATCCAGGAGCTTTCTTTTGTTCCCAGGGTCTTCAGGCCCACGGGGAAGAGAGGAAAAAGGGTGCCTGTGCTCGGCATTTGCCTGAGCGGGCGCTGTGGAAGGGAAAGTGGCCCAAAGCCCTTGGCCTTTGGTGGTTCTGCTGAAGCCTTAAGGCCTGCGACAGAGCGGGTGGGCAGAGGCTGGACCTGCTCCAGGGGGGATCCCTGAGAGCCTGGTCCCTGGAGATGGCCACCAGCCCTCTCCCAGCCAGGAACTGCCATCTGTGTCCTGCTTGTGTGTTGCTGGCTGGATTGCTGAGGGCTCTGAGGTGCTCCTTGCTCAGGCTCCTCTGGAGCTCCTTCAGCAGCTGGTCAGGCCTGGGGGAGGCCTGGAGGGGACAGGACAGTGGGAGACCATGAAGGGATGTGGTGCTGTGAAGGCCTGACAGGAGAAGGTAGCAGGAAGGCATGAGGGGGATGTGTGTGGTGGTGGTGGTGAGAGGCTGTGATGGGACAGGAGACTTGAGTGTTTGGGCTGGTGGGAAGCCCTGAGGATTTGAATGGCAGAGGCCATAAGCAGCCCCCAGACAGCCAATTCTTCCTGCCACCCGGCTGCTCTGGTGCTTCCCTGACACATCTCTCGTGCCTGTGGCAGAAGCCCTCGAGGCTGGGCCTCAGCAGGACGGTGGGGACACGCCTGAGGTGCCCAGGCTGGTTTGGCTACAGACAAGGAGGGCAAGCAGGCCCTGCTGGGGCACAGCCCCTGGCTGCTGCTGGCAAGGGCCAGTGGGCAGAGGCAGGGCTGGCGGTCAGCTGATGTCCCCAGGGCTGCCCAGGCCACGGTGCTGTGTGGCCCAGACCCCCTGACACAGAGCTCTGGGCCCGCAGAGCTGCTGCCACCATGGGAAGGGCGACGTCACCTTGAGCTGGCTGCGGAGTCGCTGCTGTCGACGTGGCTCTGGACACCAGAGAAAAAGCACCAGAGTGTGCACGGGAACAGCAGGGCCCAGAAGGCCTGTACCTCCTCAGCAAGGCGCCCACACCAGCTGGGATGCCAAGAGAGGGGATGCTACCGGCACAGCTTTACGTGGCTTGGCAAAAGGCATCAGGAAAAGCGGTCACCGATGCTTTCTTTTGCCTTCCCAGCCTCACAGCATTTGGCAGCTTCAGCTGCAGCCTGTCTCCCTGACTCACTTCAGGGCCTGTGCTTGAGGGCAGGCTCGCCTTCCTCAGTGGCATGTCCCAAGGCAGCAGCATTGGTGCCATCATTAGAGACTCTGGTGGGACAAGAGCCCTGGGCTGCAGCTGCTGACACTCTCCTCCATTCAGGCACCTTAAAAAAAAAACAAACAGCATGAGCTCCCAAACTCTAATCTTCCTCAAAACAAAGAAGCAGCAGATGCTGAAGAAAAGCAGGAGTCATGTGGCTGAGGTTCAGGGATGGAGGGAAGTGAGCACTTTGGTGTCTGCTGAACAGATGGCCCAGGTCACAAGCTGAGGCCCTACTGATAGAGGATTCTGCTCTGGGCTTGTTGGAGCCCATTCCCTACCAATGCACGGCCCTCCATTATTCCTGGTTCAAGCCTCCTGGAGCCGTGGGAACAAGAGTGTTCCATGGCCTTCAGCAGGAAGCAGGAAGTGAGTGGCAGCATATGTCTGCTTCCAGCTCTTGGCTGTCTTGGCCGTTCCTTCACTGTGCTGGCACCATCATCAGAGACACAGAACAGGTTCTCTCATCTCAGAGTTGTCCCTGTCTTCTGCACTGCCCCAGGTTCCTCCCACGTTCCCCACCAGGGTGTTGCGCTTTAAGGCCTTCAAGGTGACCCCTCTTTTAGGGGTTTTCCCCCTCCCCCAGGGTAGGTTTTCCCCAGCCAACCCTGAAGGAATGATTATAATACACAGGGTTTACCAAGCAACCTGAGGTTTTTGCAGGGGTTGGCCATGGAAGGAATTGGCCCGGGCAGTGGGGGCCCACCCCTCCTCACAGGTGATTTGACCTTTAGGCTGCCCTTTAGCCCTCGGGTCACGCCCTGTCCCTCTCTGACAGGTAGGCTGTGTGCCCTCCCGCATCCCCCTCTGCCGGGTAAAAACCCAGGACAGGCACATGGTCTGGGTTCTGCTGAGGGAGGTCACACGGTTCAGAACTGCTGCTAACTGGAATAAAATCTCTGGACAAGACTCCTGAAGCAGATCGGTTTCCTACTTCCACTGATTCGTCCAACCTCTCTGAAGGAGCCAGGCAGGATTCATCTTGCTACATTTATCTCACGGCTGCACCCCGGGTCCTACGCTGCCTGAAACAAGCCTGGACTTGTCTGAGGGGTCTGTGCCTGTGTTAAAGTGCAAGGAGAGGATCCTTTTGGGACAAACCACGAGGCTGCTCTCCCAGCACAGCTACCACACAGACTCCACAAAATAGCAGAGATTAATTTGCTGTTATACCAGGGAAAATGGCTGCTCGTGCCTGCCCATTCCCTTGCCCAGCAGGCACCCAGTTGTCTTTGGACATGAGCTGCTGGCCACAGCCAGACAGCAGCAGCAACCTGAGCATTGGGCACTGGACGCTGGGCTGATGTTCCTTTGCAGAAAGCAAGAAAAAGAGTCAGAAGAGCACAAGGAAACTTGACAGTATCTCTGTAAGAATCTAATTGTGCTGTGAAAGCCAGCAGCAGATGGTCTTTTTGTGCTGCAGATAATCACTTCCAAGCAAAAGTCATTCCAGGAAGCAGCAACATCTGACAGCTACCAAATGTTGCCCCCAATTGCTCCAGGTGCTCCTGCCAGCAGCCACCTGCAGAAAGGAGCTCAGACACCGAGGCAGGTGGGCTTTGGCTCCCTCTGGCAGAGAAGTCCCCCGGGGCACAGGTCCCTGTGGCAGGAGAGGGGACCAGCACTGGCAGGGCTTGGGGGTGGCAGCTCTCCTCTGGCAGGGACTCTGCCACACCTGCTGATGTCAGTGCTCCCCAGGGGAAGCTCAGAGCAGCATTTGTGTCCCTGGGCCACACGCCCCGTGTCTGTGCCACACCCCTGTGTGTGTGACGGCCACCCACAGCAGGACGTGTCCCAGTGAGGCCGTGGCAGCTCCTGTGGAAGGCTCTGGTGCCCTTCCTGCTGCAGCTGTGTCAGCAGCCCTGGGGGCTCCTGCTGCTGCCCTGAGCTGGCAGAGCAGAGGAGCATCTGCTTGTTGTTGTTGGAGCCCTTCCCAAAGTTCCTGTCGGGCTGTCTTTGACACTTGGGGCAAGGTCTTCCTTGCAAGCAGGGGCACTTTGGGTGCGCTGGGCATGTCCCCAGGGCACGTGGAGGGCTGTCCTAGGGCTCTTGGTGACACAGTGCACCATGGACACCATGGAATGCAAAGGGATGGAGTGAACACGGGTGATCCTTTGTGACACGTGGTCACGTAGGTGCTGGCGGTGACACAGCCACACCAGAGTGCTTGGAGCACGCAGTGGGACAGGACGGGACAGAGCAGTGCCGTGCGGAGCCCCCACACAGGCAGCTCCTTCCTTGCTGACCCACAGCTCTTCCAAGGCCTTACCTGTGCAGGTGACCTCCAGGTCACACTGCAGCACTTGGTGACCCAGAGCCTTGCTGAAGCATCTGCCATCCCTGTGGCTGGCTGGTGCTCTCCAGGACAGACTGCAGGACTTCCTGCCCTGTAGCCTTCCCAAGGCTTCTCTCTTGCAGGTGCCTTCAAGGCACAAGTGCAGCACTTGCTGATACGGTGCTTTTCTGAGGCATCTTTCCTGCAAGCAGTCAACACTCCAAACCCTGACATGGAGCAGAAACCCCCCGTTGTGCCCAAGCTGGCCTGGGTGGAGGAGGAAGAGGCTGCAACTACTTCAGCACAGCAGCCTGAAGAGCTGGAGCAGTTCCAGCTGCTGCACGAGGGTGAGTGGCAGAGCTGGGCCTCAGGGCTGGTGCCTGCAGCCAGCCTGGCCCCATCCCATCCTATCCCATCCCAGTGGACATGGCCATGGATAGAACAGAAGAGGCCCTGGGGCTGGACCCCCTGGCAGCTGTGCTCCATCCCTGCTGCATCCTGGGGCTGTCCCTGCCTGGGCAGTGCAGGGCTGGGCTGTGTTCTCTGGCCTCTCCTGCAGCCCCTCAGCTCTGGCTGCTCTCACTCTTGGCCAGGTGCAGGCAGGGACCGCACACAACAGCAGCAGCCCGCCCGTGGTCGCTTCCACAGAATAGCTCAGGTACCTGCAGCCATCCCCACCTGGGCTGGGCCTGCTGTCCCTGCTCAGCCAAGCACCGTGCTTGCTTGAGCACTTCATGTCTTCTCCCTCTCTTCCTGCCCTTCTCCTGCAGATGATCTGCGAATTCATCGTCTGCCTTGGGCAGGAAGAGACCACTGGTGTGGGCACCGGGGTCTTGGCAAACTTTCAACTCTTCAATCCCGAGACCAGTGCTGCCATGCTGGACTTGCTTGTGCAGAAGGGTGTCTCCAACCCAAAGCAAGTAAGCAGCCTGTGGCCAGGGCCTGATGGCCCCAGGAATCGTGTGGCACTTCAAGCTGCGTCTGCTGGGCTCCCTCAGCCTTTGAGGCCCAGCACAGTGCGGTGGGAAGGGAAGCACTTCTCAGGGGAAGCTGGGGGAGTTGATGCTCTGGCAGCTCCCCAAGTCTCCCTGTGCTTTCTGCAGGTGCCAGGCGTGGTGAGGTACATCCACCGCTGGCTCACGGCCAATGAGTCTGCTGAGCACAGGCTGGACAAGGCCCTTGTGAGGCTGACTGAGGAATATCCCTGCGATGTGGTGATGACTCTCTTGTGCTGGGCCCCAGCGTGTGACAGGTAGGGCAGCCCCAGCTGCCCTGAGGGCTGAGGGTTCACCGGCCCAGCTCCCTGTAGAGCCCGTCCCTGGTGACTGCCAGACAGGCCCAGAGTTCCAGGGCCCTCTGGCTCCTCTGTTTTCCAGTCCTGGCCTGTCAGCCCCTGAGCCTCTGCCACGCTCCCTCCCTGCCCCTGAGGGGCCTGGACCCCTGTGGGCTGGCTGGGGGCTGCCAGCCAGGGCCAGTGGGCAGAGGCAGGGCTGGCGGCCAGCGCGGGCCCCTGCAGCTGCCCAGGCCATGGTGCTGTGGCCGAGACGCCCCTGACACAGAGCTCTGACCCCACAGAGCTGCTGCAGCCATGTGGAGGACCATCATGACCTCGAGTGGGGCTGCAGAGCCAGCCCTGCAGATACTCCTCGATGTGCTGAGCGCCTGGCCAGTGCACACTGCGGACACCTCCGATGGGAACAGCACAGAAGTCTTTGCCCTGGCTGTGAGTTTCTGCAACTGGCCTATGCTTGATGCCAGGCCACCTCTCGAGCAGCTAGCTCTCTGTCCCCCCATCTGTATCCCCCCGCCTCAGGCACCACTGGGCTGAAACCTGGCTTGGGGCAAGGTTCGGGGGCACTGGGCCAGCTGCTCCCCCTGGGTCTCTCCTGGCCTCTCCCTTGCATGCTCGCGCCCTGACACAGGCATGTCTTGTCTCTGGGGGTTTTATTGTTTGCAGGCAACTATGGCACTGTGGAGGGTCTTCAATCTGACCTGGTGCCCATTTACGGTGCTGGAGTATTTCCCCCATCTCTTTCTGCGTCTGCTCTTCCAAGTTTACGTCAGCACGCTGGATATGCCAGAGGAGGTGAACAGCTTCTGGAAGAGATGCCAGGAGCAACACGGCCTTGCCACCAGCCCCAACAGGTGCTCCATGCCAGTCTCCCCAGCCCTGCCACGCTCCCAGGGCAGGAGCCAGGGCTCCCAGCGTGACCTGGGCTTTGCTCTGCACACAGGTTTATATTGCAGACCCTGCAGACCCTGCTCTGCCGACTGCAGTATGAGCACGTGGTGCTAGCAATGGAGCGCAAGCGTGGCTGGGACACGCTGCTTTGTGCTGGCACCCACCACTATGCCGTGGCTCTGCTGGCCAGGTGAGACCTCACTGTCCCTACCACCTCTCTCCCCTGTGCCTGGGACACCCCCACACAGTCCCCGTGGCCATGGGCGGGAGGGAGGGCCTTGTCACCAAGGCAGACAGAACCAGCAGACTGGAAAAGGCTGGGACAGGAGGGTGCTCAGGAACAGCCGCCTCCCAAAGCGCCCACGGGGTGCTCGGGAAAAGACCAGAGCTCTGTCAGTCAGTCCTGGGAGAGCTTGGCCCACCTGGCTCAGGGGCAGTGGTGCCTTTTGCCCCCCACCAGGGAGATGCGCCATGTCTCCATCATCTGGTGGTACAGCATCGTACACTGCCTCCTCGACGCCCTCAGCAAGGACATTTCAGACTGGGAACTGCCCGCCATGGCCTTCCTTGTGGAGGTGAGCCCCACGGCCAGCGCTGCCTCCTGAGCTGCCTCCCACCTCTCTGCCCTCTCACAGCCACAGCTGCCTGGAACGCTGCCTGTGCACAAGTGCCCCGTGCAGTTCTGAGCTCCTGCCAGCTGGGCACCCCTGTCACTGCTCTGTGCCTTGCAGGTCCTCGACTGCCTGGACTTCGATGAATGCGGTGACACCGTCCTGCAGATCATGGCAAGGCAACTGCCCAGCGAGTCCGGGGAGATGCTGCGCCTGGTGCTCAGAGGCCTCCTGGTGCTCAGCACAGACTCCTCGATGGTGAGAAGGAGGCAGCAGCTGAAGCTGTGCTGGCAGCGTGGGGCTGGGGAGAGTACTTGGGCTTGGCTGGCCTTTGGCAGCTGCTCCCAGCCCTCCTGTGTCACTGTTCAGCTGCCTGAGTGCTCGGGGACAGGCCTTTGGCCTCTGGGCCCTGCAGCAGCAGCAGCAGCGTCGGGTTGCCCAGCCTCGTCTTCCACACAGAACGAAAGAATGTACAGCCTGACTGAAAGCCTTGGCTCCCTCCTGTGGCATGAGGATGAAGACATCGTTGAGATGACTGTTGGTGTACTCAGCTTGCTGCTCTTGGACAAAGACCTCACAATATCCGGCCCCATCGCCCTGCAGCTGGCTCAGGGACTCCTGCCACTCCTTGAGAACGTAAGGCTCTGTGCCCCCAGCCACGGGCACTGGCTGCTGTCTGGAAATGTGGTGCCCCGTGGATTTTTGGGCCTGTACACAGAAGGCCTGGAGCAGCTGATGTGGAGGGGTTTTGCTTCCTTTCCAACAGGACAACAGACAGGTGCGGCTGCTCTCCATTTACATCTTTCAAGAGGTGATGAAGTTGGTAGCAGCAAAGGGAAGAAAGCACCTGAAGAGGCCTGTGAGCAAGAGCCTGCTCCCACTCTACTTCAGCTGCCATGATGGGCGCTGGCCTGTGGCACAGGTGAGGACTCCTGGGCGCTGTGTCCCCATGGCAGGGGGCTCGACTGTGTCCCTGCAGCCTGGCACCTCACGGGCTCCAGCCTCCTCCTGGCCTTGGCACAGGGATGTGGGTCCTGTGCCCCGGGCTCTGGTGCCATCTCTGGGTCTCTGCTGCTCCGCAGGCCTCTCGGGAATGCCTGCATTGTGCAGTAAGCTTCCTGAAGAGGGGGGACCTGGAGCAGCTGCTGAAGACGGATCAGATGTGGAGGTTCGGCGAGTGCCTGGTAAGGACCGGCTGGAAGCCCCGGCCCGGAGAAGACCCCTGAGCACAGTGCCCATTCTGTGGGGCTGGCAGCAAACCCTGCCCTCCTGCCGCTCTCTCCAGCTGGCAGAGGACAGGAGCCGAGTAGCCGAGCACCTGCGGCAGGCCCTGCCCTACCTGGGGAGCCCACAGGAGCCCGTGCGGGACGCGGCCGTCAGGTTCATCGGTGAGCCACAAGCCCAATGCGTCCTTCCCCGCCCCGGCCCCGGCTGCTGCCCCGGCAGCGGCAACCGGGCCCGGCGCCGCGGAGCCCCGCCTGCCCTCGGGGCTGCTGCCGCCCTCCCGCAGCCCAGCCCTTGGGCAGCGGCGTGCGGCAAGGGCCCCGGGCTGAGCCCTGCCGGGCCAGGAGCCCGTGTGGCCTCAGCGCCGGCAGCGCCCGTGGGGGGCAGCTGTGCCGCTGGGGCCGTGACAAGCTCTGTGTTCCCAGGGCTGGCCGGGCGCTACCTGAGACACCAGCAGCAGCAGCAGCAGCAGCAAGAGTTCCAGATGATCTGCAGGGGTGAGTGAGCCCGGCGGGGGCTGCCTTCCCTGCGCGGACCAGGGCCGCTGTGGGCAGAGCACAGACACGGTTCAGGCGCCCGTGGCACATCGGTGGCCAGCTGATTCTTGGTGGAGGGGATGCTATGATCACCCTCCAGCTGCTCCTTGTTGTCTCCTGCTTCCTCCAGGCCATGGCTAGAGCTGGCTAGGATGGACAGCTCAGCAGGGTCTCCCCAGGTCCCCACAGACCCAGGCTCTGACCGTGGCTCTGTATCTCTCTCTTGCAGCCCTGCAGGACATGACAGATGACACCAGCCCTGCCATCTCATGCCTGGCACTTCAAAATCTCTACATCACCTTGGCTGCACATCAACACAGCACTCCCCCCTCCCGACTCCAGAGGATGCAAGATCACCTGCGCCAGCTCTGGAAGTCACGGCCTTCCCTGTGTGGCGGTGGCTGGTTGTCCTGCTGGAGCACTGTGGAGATCTGATCTGGGAGACTGCATCTCTCGGTGCCACCTGGGCCAGTGGGCCACACCTCTCCTCTGCAATCACTTCCTTTCCCCCACAATTTAGGAATGTTAGGTTGTTGTTGTTGTACAGAGATCCAGGAGCTTTCTTTTGTTCCCAGGGTCTTCAGGCCCACGGGGAAGAGAGGAAAAAGGGTGCCTGTGCTGGGCATTTGCCTGAGCGGGCGCTGTGGAAGGGAAAGTGGCCCAAAGCCCTTGGCCTTTGGTGGTTCTGCTGAAGCCTTAAGGCCTGCGACAGAGCGGGTGGGCAGAGGCTGGACCTGCGGGGGGATCCCTGAGAGCCTGGTCCCTGGAGATGGCCACCACCCTCTCCCAGCCAGGAACTGCCATCTGTGTCCTGCTTGTGTGTTGCTGGCTGGATTGCTGAGGGCTCTGAGGTGCTCCTTGCTCAGGCTCCTCTGGAGCTCCTTCAGCAGCTGGTCAGGCCTGGGGGAGGCCTGGAGGGGACAGGACAGTGGGAGACCATGAAGGGATGTGGTGCTTGAGTGGATGGGCTGGTGGGAAGCCCTGAGGAATTGAATGGCAGAGGCCATAAGCAGCCCCCAGACAGCCACATTCTTCCTGCCACCTGGCTGCTCTGGTGCTTCCCTGACACATCTCTCGTGCCTGTGGCAGAAGCCCTCGAGGCTGGGCCTCAGCAGGACGGTGGGGACACGCCTGAGGTGCCCAGGCTGGTTTGGCTACAGACAAGGAGGGCAAGCAGGCCCTGCTGGGGCACAGCCCCTGGCTGCTGCTGGCAAGGGCCAGTGGGCAGAGGCAGGGCTGGCGGTCAGCTGATGTCCCCAGGGCTGCCCAGGCCACGGTGCTGTGTGGCCCAGACCCCCTGACACAGAGCTCTGGGCCCGCAGAGCTGCTGCCACCATGGGAAGGGCGACGTCACCTTGAGCTGGCTGCGGAGTCGCTGCTGCCGACGTGGCTCTGGACACCAGAGAAAAAGCACCAGAGTGTGCACGGGAACAGCAGGGCCCAGAAGGCCTGTACCTCCTCAGCAAGGCGCCCACACCAGCTGGGATGCCAAGAGAGGGGATGCTACCGGCACAGCTTTACGTGGCTTGGCAAAAGGCGTCAGGAAAAGCGGTCACCGTGGCTTTCTTTTGCCTTCCCAGCCTCACAGCATTTGGCAGCTTCAGCTGCAGCCTGTCTCCCTGACTCACTTCAGGGCCTGTGCTTGAGGGCAGGCTCGCCTTCCTCAGTGGCATGTCCCAAGGCAGCAGCATTGGTGCCATCATTAGAGACTCTGGTGGGACAAGAGCCCTGGGCTGCAGCTGCTGACACTCTCCTCCATTCAGGCACCTTAAAAAAAAAACAAACAGCATGAGCTCCCAAACTCTAATCTTCCTCAAAACAAAGAAGCAGCAGATGCTGAAGAAAAGCAGGAGTCATGTGGCTGAGGTTCAGGGATGGAGGGAAGTGAGCACTTTGGTGTCTGCTGAACAGATGGCCCAGGTCACAAGCTGAGGCCCTGCTGATAGAGGATTCTGCTCTGGGCTTGTTGGAGCCCATTCCCTACCAATGCACGGCCCTCCATTATTCCTGGTTCAAGCCTCCTGGAGCCGTGGGAACAAGAGTGTTCCATGGCCTTCAGCAGGAAGCAGGAAGTGAGTGGCCGCATATGTCTGCTTCCAGCTCTTGGCTGTCTTGGCCGTTCCTTCACTGTGCTGGCACCATCATCAGAGACACAGAACAGGTTCTCTCATCTCAGAGTTGTCCCTGTCTTCTGCACTGCCCCAGGTTCCTCCCACGTTCCCCACCAGGGTGTTGCGCTTTAAGGCCTTCAAGGTGACCCCTCTTTTAGGGGTTTTCCCCCTCCCCCAGGGTAGGTTTTCCCCAGCCAACCCTGACATCCTGAAGGAATGATTATAATACACAGGGTTTATCAAGCAACCTGAGGTTTTTGCAGGGGTTGGCCATGGAAGGAATTGGCCCGGGCAGTGGCGGCCCACCCCTCCTCACAGGTGATTTGACCTTTAGGCTGCCCTTTAGCCCTCGGGTCACGCCCTGTCCCTCTCTGACAGGTAGGCTGTGTGCCCTCCCGCATCCCCCTCTGCCGGGTAAAAACCCAGGACAGGCACATGGTCTGGGTTCTGCTGAGGGAGGTCACACGGTTCAGAACTGCTGCTAACTGGAATAAAATCTCTGGACAAGACTCCTGAAGCAGATCGGTTTCCTACTTCCACTGATTCGTCCAACCTCTCTGAAGGAGCCAGGCAGGATTCATCTTGCTACATTTATCTCACGGCTGCACCCCGGGTCCTACGCTGCCTGAAACAAGCCTGGACTTGTCTGAGGGGTCTGTGCCTGTGTTAAAGTGCAAGGAGAGGATCCTTTTGGGACAAACCACGAGGCTGCTCTCCCAGCACAGCTACCACACAGACCCCACAAAATAGCAGAGATTAATTTGCTGTTATACCAGGGAAAATGGCTGCTCGTGCCTGCCCATTCCCTTGCCCAGCAGGCACCCAGTTGTCTTTGGACATGAGCTGCTGGCCACAGCCAGACAGCAGCAGCAACCTGAGCATTGGGCACTGGACGCTGGGCTGATGTTCCTTTGCAGAAAGCAAGAAAAAGAGTCAGAAGAGCACAAGGAAACTTGACAGTATCTCTGTAAGAATCTAATTGTGCTGTGAAAGCCAGCAGCAGATGGTCTTTTTGTGCTGCAGATAATCACTTCCAAGCAAAAGTCATTCCAGGAAGCAGCAACATCTGACAGCTACCAAATGTTGCCCCCAATTGCTCCAGGTGCTCCTGCCAGCAGCCACCTGCAGAAAGGAGCTCAGACACCGAGGCAGGTGGGCTTTGGCTCCCTCTGGCAGAGAAGTCCCCCGGGGCACAGGTCCCTGTGGCAGGAGAGGGGACCAGCACTGGCAGGGCTTGGGGGTGGCAGCTCTCCTCTGGCAGGGACTCTGCCACACCTGCTGATGTCAGTGCTCCCCAGGGGAAGCTCAGAGCAGCATTTGTGTCCCTGGGCCACACGCCCCGTGTCTGTGCCACACCCCTGTGTGTGTGACGGCCACCCACAGCAGGACGTGTCCCAGTGAGGCCGTGGCAGCTCCTGTGGAAGGCTCTGGTGCCCTTCCTGCTGCAGCTGTGTCAGCAGCCCTGGGGGCTCCTGCTGCTGCCCTGAGCTGGCAGAGCAGAGGAGCATCTGCTTGTTGTTGTTGGAGCCCTTCCCAAAGTTCCTGTCGGGCTGTCTTTGACACTTGGGGCAAGGTCTTCCTTGCAAGCAGGGGCACTTTGGGTGCGCTGGGCATGTCCCCAGGGCACGTGGAGGGCTGTCCTAGGGCTCTTGGTGACACAGTGCACCATGGACACCATGGAATGCAAAGGGATGGAGTGAACACGGGTGATCCTTTGTGACACGTGGTCACGTAGGTGCTGGCGGTGACACAGCCACACCAGAGTGCTTGGAGCACGCAGTGGGACAGGACGGGACAGAGCAGTGCCGTGCGGAGCCCCCACACAGGCAGCTCCTTCCTTGCTGACCCACAGCTCTTCCAAGGCCTTACCTGTGCAGGTGACCTCCAGGTCACACTGCAGCACTTGGTGACCCAGAGCCTTGCTGAAGCATCTGCCATCCCTGTGGCTGGCTGGTGCTCTCCAGGACAGACTGCAGGACTTCCTGCCCTGTAGCCTTCCCAAGGCTTCTCTCTTGCAGGTGCCTTCAAGGCACAAGTGCAGCACTTGCTGATACGGTGCTTTTCTGAGGCATCTTTCCTGCAAGCAGTCAACACTCCAAACCCTGACATGGAGCAGAAACCCCCCGTTGTGCCCAAGCTGGCCTGGGTGGAGGAGGAAGAGGCTGCAACTACTTCAGCACAGCAGCCTGAAGAGCTGGAGCAGTTCCAGCTGCTGCACGAGGGTGAGTGGCAGAGCTGGGCCTCAGGGCTGGTGCCTGCAGCCAGCCTGGCCCCATCCCATCCTATCCCATCCCAGTGGACATGGCCATGGATAGAACAGAAGAGGCCCTGGGGCTGGACCCCCTGGCAGCTGTGCTCCATCCCTGCTGCATCCTGGGGCTGTCCCTGCCTGGGCAGTGCAGGGCTGGGCTGTGTTCTCTGGCCTCTCCTGCAGCCCCTCAGCTCTGGCTGCTCTCACTCTTGGCCAGGTGCAGGCAGGGACCGCACACAACAGCAGCAGCCCGCCCGTGGTCGCTTCCACAGAATAGCTCAGGTACCTGCAGCCATCCCCACCTGGGCTGGGCCTGCTGTCCCTGCTCAGCCAAGCACCGTGCTTGCTTGAGCACTTCATGTCTTCTCCCTCTCTTCCTGCCCTTCTCCTGCAGATGATCTGCGAATTCATCGTCTGCCTTGGGCAGGAAGAGACCACTGGTGTGGGCACCGGGGTCTTGGCAAACTTTCAACTCTTCAATCCCGAGACCAGTGCTGCCATGCTGGACTTGCTTGTGCAGAAGGGTGTCTCCAACCCAAAGCAAGTAAGCAGCCTGTGGCCAGGGCCTGATGGCCCCAGGAATCGTGTGGCACTTCAAGCTGCGTCTGCTGGGCTCCCTCAGCCTTTGAGGCCCAGCACAGTGCGGTGGGAAGGGAAGCACTTCTCAGGGGAAGCTGGGGGAGTTGATGCTCTGGCAGCTCCCCAAGTCTCCCTGTGCTTTCTGCAGGTGCCAGGCGTGGTGAGGTACATCCACCGCTGGCTCACGGCCAATGAGTCTGCTGAGCACAGGCTGGACAAGGCCCTTGTGAGGCTGACTGAGGAATATCCCTGCGATGTGGTGATGACTCTCTTGTGCTGGGCCCCAGCGTGTGACAGGTAGGGCAGCCCCAGCTGCCCTGAGGGCTGAGGGTTCACCGGCCCAG
Source organism: Phylloscopus trochilus trochilus (assembly GCA_016584745.2). Classification (NCBI taxonomy): domain Eukaryota; kingdom Metazoa; phylum Chordata; class Aves; order Passeriformes; family Phylloscopidae; genus Phylloscopus; species Phylloscopus trochilus. The sequence goes on from WQNJ02000545.1 coordinate 5,415,789, forward strand.
CTCCCTGTAGAGCCCGTCCCTGGTGACTGCCAGACAGGCCCAGAGTTCCAGGGCCCTCTGGCTCCTCTGTTTTCCAGTCCTGGCCTGTCAGCCCCTGAGCCTCTGCCACGCTCCCTCCCTGCCCCTGAGGGGCCTGGACCCCTGTGGGCTGGCTGGGGGCTGCCAGCCAGGGCCAGTGGGCAGAGGCAGGGCTGGCGGCCAGCGCGGGCCCCTGCAGCTGCCCAGGCCATGGTGCTGTGGCCGAGACGCCCCTGACACAGAGCTCTGACCCCACAGAGCTGCTGCAGCCATGTGGAGGACCATCATGACCTCGAGTGGGGCTGCAGAGCCAGCCCTGCAGATACTCCTCGATGTGCTGAGCGCCTGGCCAGTGCACACTGCGGACACCTCCGATGGGAACAGCACAGAAGTCTTTGCCCTGGCTGTGAGTTTCTGCAACTGGCCTATGCTTGATGCCAGGCCACCTCTCGAGCAGCTAGCTCTCTGTCCCCCCATCTGCATCCCCCCGCCTCAGGCACCACTGGGCTGAAACCTGGCTTGGGGCAAGGTTCGGGGGCACTGGGCCAGCTGCTCCCCCTGGGTCTCTCCTGGCCTCTCCCTTGCATGCTCGCGCCCTGACACAGGCATGTCTTGTCTCTGGGGGTTTTATTGTTTGCAGGCAACTATGGCACTGTGGAGGGTCTTCAATCTGACCTGGTGCCCATTTACGGTGCTGGAGTATTTCCCCCATCTCTTTCTGCGTCTGCTCTTCCAAGTTTACGTCAGCACGCTGGATATGCCAGAGGAGGTGAACAGCTTCTGGAAGAGATGCCAGGAGCAACACGGCCTTGCCACCAGCCCCAACAGGTGCTCCATGCCAGTCTCCCCAGCCCTGCCACGCTCCCAGGGCAGGAGCCAGGGCTCCCAGCGTGACCTGGGCTTTGCTCTGCACACAGGTTTATATTGCAGACCCTGCAGACCCTGCTCTGCCGACTGCAGTATGAGCACGTGGTGCTAGCAATGGAGCGCAAGCGTGGCTGGGACACGCTGCTTTGTGCTGGCACCCACCACTATGCCGTGGCTCTGCTGGCCAGGTGAGACCTCACTGTCCCTACCACCTCTCTCCCCTGTGCCTGGGACACCCCCACACAGTCCCCGTGGCCATGGGCGGGAGGGAGGGCCTTGTCACCAAGGCAGACAGAACCAGCAGACTGGAAAAGGCTGGGACAGGAGGGTGCTCAGGAACAGCCGCCTCCCAAAGCGCCCACGGGGTGCTCGGGAAAAGACCAGAGCTCTGTCAGTCAGTCCTGGGAGAGCTTGGCCCACCTGGCTCAGGGGCAGTGGTGCCTTTTGCCCCCCACCAGGGAGATGCGCCATGTCTCCATCATCTGGTGGTACAGCATCGTACACTGCCTCCTCGACGCCCTCAGCAAGGACATTTCAGACTGGGAACTGCCCGCCATGGCCTTCCTTGTGGAGGTGAGCCCCACGGCCAGCGCTGCCTCCTGAGCTGCCTCCCACCTCTCTGCCCTCTCACAGCCACAGCTGCCTGGAACGCTGCCTGTGCACAAGTGCCCCGTGCAGTTCTGAGCTCCTGCCAGCTGGGCACCCCTGTCACTGCTCTGTGCCTTGCAGGTCCTCGACTGCCTGGACTTCGATGAATGCGGTGACACCGTCCTGCAGATCATGGCAAGGCAACTGCCCAGCGAGTCCGGGGAGATGCTGCGCCTGGTGCTCAGAGGCCTCCTGGTGCTCAGCACAGACTCCTCGATGGTGAGAAGGAGGCAGCAGCTGAAGCTGTGCTGGCAGCGTGGGGCTGGGGAGAGTACTTGGGCTTGGCTGGCCTTTGGCAGCTGCTCCCAGCCCTCCTGTGTCACTGTTCAGCTGCCTGAGTGCTCGGGGACAGGCCTTTGGCCTCTGGGCCCTGCAGCAGCAGCAGCAGCGTCGGGTTGCCCAGCCTCGTCTTCCACACAGAACGAAAGAATGTACAGCCTGACTGAAAGCCTTGGCTCCCTCCTGTGGCATGAGGATGAAGACATCGTTGAGATGACTGTTGGTGTACTCAGCTTGCTGCTCTTGGACAAAGACCTCACAATATCCGGCCCCATCGCCCTGCAGCTGGCTCAGGGACTCCTGCCACTCCTTGAGAACGTAAGGCTCTGTGCCCCCAGCCACGGGCACTGGCTGCTGTCTGGAAATGTGGTGCCCCGTGGATTTTTGGGCCTGTACACAGAAGGCCTGGAGCAGCTGATGTGGAGGGGTTTTGCTTCCTTTCCAACAGGACAACAGACAGGTGCGGCTGCTCTCCATTTACATCTTTCAAGAGGTGATGAAGTTGGTAGCAGCAAAGGGAAGAAAGCACCTGAAGAGGCCTGTGAGCAAGAGCCTGCTCCCACTCTACTTCAGCTGCCATGATGGGCGCTGGCCTGTGGCACAGGTGAGGACTCCTGGGCGCTGTGTCCCCATGGCAGGGGGCTCGACTGTGTCCCTGCAGCCTGGCACCTCACGGGCTCCAGCCTCCTGGCCTTGGCACAGGGATGTGGGTCCTGTGCCCCGGGCTCTGGTGCCATCTCTGGGTCTCTGCTGCTCCGCAGGCCTCTCGGGAATGCCTGCATTGTGCAGTAAGCTTCCTGAAGAGGGGGGACCTGGAGCAGCTGCTGAAGACGGATCAGATGTGGAGGTTCGGCGAGTGCCTGGTAAGGACCGGCTGGAAGCCCCGGCCCGGAGAAGACCCCTGAGCACAGTGCCCATTCTGTGGGGCTGGCAGCAAACCCTGCCCTCCTGCCGCTCTCTCCAGCTGGCAGAGGACAGGAGCCGAGTAGCCGAGCACCTGCGGCAGGCCCTGCCCTACCTGGGGAGCCCACAGGAGCCCGTGCGGGACGCGGCCGTCAGGTTCATCGGTGAGCCACAAGCCCAATGCGTCCTTCCCCGCCCCGGCCCCGGCTGCTGCTCCGGCAGCGGCAACCGGGCCCGGCGCCGCGGAGCCCCGCCTGCCCTCGGGGCTGCTGCCGCCCTCCCGCAGCCCAGCCCTTGGGCAGCGGCGTGCGGCAAGGGCCCCGGGCTGAGCCCTGCCGGGCCAGGAGCCCGTGTGGCCTCAGCGCCGGCAGCGCCCGTGGGGGGCAGCTGTGCCGCTGGGGCCGTGACAAGCTCTGTGTTCCCAGGGCTGGCCGGGCGCTACCTGAGACACCAGCAGCAGCAGCAGCAGCAGCAAGAGTTCCAGATGATCTGCAGGGGTGAGTGAGCCCGGCGGGGGCTGCCTTCCCTGCGCGGACCAGGGCCGCTGTGGGCAGAGCACAGACACGGTTCAGGCGCCCGTGGCACATCGGTGGCCAGCTGATTCTTGGTGGAGGGGATGCTATGATCACCCTCCAGCTGCTCCTTGTTGTCTCCTGCTTCCTCCAGGCCATGGCTAGAGCTGGCTAGGATGGACAGCTCAGCAGGGTCTCCCCAGGTCCCCACAGACCCAGGCTCTGACCGTGGCTCTGTATCTCTCTCTTGCAGCCCTGCAGGACATGACAGATGACACCAGCCCTGCCATCTCATGCCTGGCACTTCAAAATCTCTACATCACCTTGGCTGCACATCAACACAGCACTCCCCCCTCCCGACTCCAGAGGATGCAAGATCACCTGCGCCAGCTCTGGAAGTCACGGCCTTCCCTGTGTGGCGGTGGCTGGTTGTCCTGCTGGAGCACTGTGGAGATCTGATCTGGGAGACTGCATCTCTCGGTGCCACCTGGGCCAGTGGGCCACACCTCTCCTCTGCAATCACTTCCTTTCCCCCACAATTTAGGAATGTTAGGTTGTTGTTGTTGTACAGAGATCCAGGAGCTTTCTTTTGTTCCCAGGGTCTTCAGGCCCACGGGGAAGAGAGGAAAAAGGGTGCCTGTGCTGGGCATTTGCCTGAGCAGGCGCTGTGGAAGGGAAAGTGGCCCAAAGCCCTTGGCCTTTGGTGGTTCTGCTGAAGCCTTAAGGCCTGCGACAGAGCGGGTGGGCAGAGGCTGGACCTGCGGGGGGATCCCTGAGAGCCTGGTCCCTGGAGATGGCCACCACCCTCTCCCAGCCAGGAACTGCCATCTGTGTCCTGCTTGTGTGTTGCTGGCTGGATTGCTGAGGGCTCTGAGGTGCTCCTTGCTCAGGCTCCTCTGGAGCTCCTTCAGCAGCTGGTCAGGCCTGGGGGAGGCCTGGAGGGGACAGGACAGTGGGAGACCATGAAGGGATGTGGTGCTTGAGTGGATGGGCTGGTGGGAAGCCCTGAGGAATTGAATGGCAGAGGCCATAAGCAGCCCCCAGACAGCCACATTCTTCCTGCCACCTGGCTGCTCTGGTGCTTCCCTGACACATCTCTCGTGCCTGTGGCAGAAGCCCTCGAGGCTGGGCCTCAGCAGGACGGTGGGGACACGCCTGAGGTGCCCAGGCTGGTTTGGCTACAGACAAGGAGGGCAAGCAGGCCCTGCTGGGGCACAGCCCCTGGCTGCTGCTGGCAAGGGCCAGTGGGCAGAGGCAGGGCTGGCGGTCAGCTGATGTCCCCAGGGCTGCCCAGGCCACGGTGCTGTGTGGCCCAGACCCCCTGACACAGAGCTCTGGGCCCGCAGAGCTGCTGCCACCATGGGAAGGGCGACGTCACCTTGAGCTGGCTGCGGAGTCGCTGCTGCCGACGTGGCTCTGGACACCAGAGAAAAAGCACCAGAGTGTGCACGGGAACAGCAGGGCCCAGAAGGCCTGTACCTCCTCAGCAAGGCGCCCACACCAGCTGGGATGCCAAGAGAGGGGATGCTACCGGCACAGCTTTACGTGGCTTGGCAAAAGGCGTCAGGAAAAGCGGTCACCGTGGCTTTCTTTTGCCTTCCCAGCCTCACAGCATTTGGCAGCTTCAGCTGCAGCCTGTCTCCCTGACTCACTTCAGGGCCTGTGCTTGAGGGCAGGCTCGCCTTCCTCAGTGGCATGTCCCAAGGCAGCAGCATTGGTGCCATCATTAGAGACTCTGGTGGGACAAGAGCCCTGGGCTGCAGCTGCTGACACTCTCCTCCATTCAGGCACCTTAAAAAAAAAACAAACAGCATGAGCTCCCAAACTCTAATCTTCCTCAAAACAAAGAAGCAGCAGATGCTGAAGAAAAGCAGGAGTCATGTGGCTGAGGTTCAGGGATGGAGGGAAGTGAGCACTTTGGTGTCTGCTGAACAGATGGCCCAGGTCACAAGCTGAGGCCCTGCTGATAGAGGATTCTGCTCTGGGCTTGTTGGAGCCCATTCCCTACCAATGCACGGCCCTCCATTATTCCTGGTTCAAGCCTCCTGGAGCCGTGGGAACAAGAGTGTTCCATGGCCTTCAGCAGGAAGCAGGAAGTGAGTGGCAGCATATGTCTGCTTCCAGCTCTTGGCTGTCTTGGCCGTTCCTTCACTGTGCTGGCACCATCATCAGAGACACAGAACAGGTTCTCTCATCTCAGAGTTGTCCCTGTCTTCTGCACTGCCCCAGGTTCCTCCCACGTTCCCCACCAGGGTGTTGCGCTTTAAGGCCTTCAAGGTGACCCCTCTTTTAGGGGTTTTCCCCCTCCCCCAGGGTAGGTTTTCCCCAGCCAACCCTGAAGGAATGATTATAATACACAGGGTTTATCAAGCAACCTGAGGTTTTTGCAGGGGTTGGCCATGGAAGGAATTGGCCCGGGCAGTGGCGGCCCACCCCTCCTCACAGGTGATTTGACCTTTAGGCTGCCCTTTAGCCCTCGGGTCACGCCCTGTCCCTCTCTGACAGGTAGGCTGTGTGCCCTCCCGCATCCCCCTCTGCCGGGTAAAAACCCAGGACAGGCACATGGTCTGGGTTCTGCTGAGGGAGGTCACACGGTTCAGAACTGCTGCTAACTGGAATAAAATCTCTGGACAAGACTCCTGAAGCAGATCGGTTTCCTACTTCCACTGATTCGTCCAACCTCTCTGAAGGAGCCAGGCAGGATTCATCTTGCTACATTTATCTCACGGCTGCACCCCGGGTCCTACGCTGCCTGAAACAAGCCTGGACTTGTCTGAGGGGTCTGTGCCTGTGTTAAAGTGCTAGGAGAGGATCCTTTTGGGACAAACCACGAGGCTGCTCTCCCAGCACAGCTACCACACAGACTCCACAAAATAGCAGAGATTAATTTGCTGTTATACCAGGGAAAATGGCTGCTCGTGCCTGCCCATTCCCTTGCCCAGCAGGCACCCAGTTGTCTTTGGACATGAGCTGCTGGCCACAGCCAGACAGCAGCAGCAACCTGAGCATTGGGCACTGGACGCTGGGCTGATGTTCCTTTGCAGAAAGCAAGAAAAAGAGTCAGAAGAGCACAAGGAAACTTGACAGTATCTCTGTAAGAATCTAATTGTGCTGTGAAAGCCAGCAGCAGATGGTCTTTTTGTGCTGCAGATAATCACTTCCAAGCAAAAGTCATTCCAGGAAGCAGCAACATCTGACAGCTACCAAATGTTGCCCCCAATTGCTCCAGGTGCTCCTGCCAGCAGCCACCTGCAGAAAGGAGCTCAGACACCGAGGCAGGTGGGCTTTGGCTCCCTCTGGCAGAGAAGTCCCCCGGGGCACAGGTCCCTGTGGCAGGAGAGGGGACCAGCACTGGCAGGGCTTGGGGGTGGCAGCTCTCCTCTGGCAGGGACTCTGCCACACCTGCTGATGTCAGTGCTCCCCAGGGGAAGCTCAGAGCAGCATTTGTGTCCCTGGGCCACACGCCCCGTGTCTGTGCCACACCCCTGTGTGTGTGACGGCCACCCACAGCAGGACGTGTCCCAGTGAGGCCGTGGCAGCTCCTGTGGAAGGCTCTGGTGCCCTTCCTGCTGCAGCTGTGTCAGCAGCCCTGGGGGCTCCTGCTGCTGCCCTGAGCTGGCAGAGCAGAGGAGCATCTGCTTGTTGTTGTTGGAGCCCTTCCCAAAGTTCCTGTCGGGCTGTCTTTGACACTTGGGGCAAGGTCTTCCTTGCAAGCAGGGGCACTTTGGGTGCGCTGGGCATGTCCCCAGGGCACGTGGAGGGCTGTCCTAGGGCTCTTGGTGACACAGTGCACCATGGACACCATGGAATGCAAAGGGATGGAGTGAACACGGGTGATCCTTTGTGACACGTGGTCACGTAGGTGCTGGCGGTGACACAGCCACACCAGAGTGCTTGGTGCACGCAGTGGGACAGGACGGGACAGAGCAGTGCCGTGCGGAGCCCCCACACAGGCAGCTCCTTCCTTGCTGACCCACAGCTCTTCCAAGGCCTTACCTGTGCAGGTGACCTCCAGGTCACACTGCAGCACTTGGTGACCCAGAGCCTTGCTGAAGCATCTGCCATCCCTGTGGCTGGCTGGTGCTCTCCAGGACAGACTGCAGGACTTCCTGCCCTGTAGCCTTCCCAAGGCTTCTCTCTTGCAGGTGCCTTCAAGGCACAAGTGCAGCACTTGCTGATACGGTGCTTTTCTGAGGCATCTTTCCTGCAAGCAGTCAACACTCCAAACCCTGACATGGAGCAGAAACCCCCCGTTGTGCCCAAGCTGGCCTGGGTGGAGGAGGAAGAGGCTGCAACTACTTCAGCACAGCAGCCTGAAGAGCTGGAGCAGTTCCAGCTGCTGCACGAGGGTGAGTGGCAGAGCTGGGCCTCAGGGCTGGTGCCTGCAGCCAGCCTGGCCCCATCCCATCCTATCCCATCCCAGTGGACATGGCCATGGATAGAACAGAAGAGGCCCTGGGGCTGGAGCCCCTGGCAGCTGTGCTCCATCCCTGCTGCATCCTGGGGCTGTCCCTGCCTGGGCAGCGCAGGGCTGGGCTGTGTTCTCTGGCCTCTCCTGCAGCCCCTCAGCTCTGGCTGCTCTCACTCTTGGCCAGGTGCAGGCAGGGACCGCACACAACAGCAGCAGCCCGCCCGTGGTCGCTTCCACAGAATAGCTCAGGTACCTGCAGCCATCCCCACCTGGGCTGGGCCTGCTGTCCCTGCTCAGCCAAGCACCGTGCTTGCTTGAGCACTTCATGTATTCTCCCTCTCTTCCTGCCCTTCTCCTGCAGATGATCTGCGAATTCATCGTCTGCCTTGGGCAGGAAGAGACCACTGGTGTGGGCACCGGGGTCTTGGCAAACTTTCAACTCTTCCATCCCGAGACCAGTGCTGCCATGCTGGACTTGCTTGTGCAGAAGGGTGTCTCCAACCCAAAGCAAGTAAGCAGCCTGTGGCCAGGGCCTGATGGCCCCAGGAATCGTGTGGCACTTCAAGCTGCGTCTGCTGGGCTCCCTCAGCCTTTGAGGCCCAGCACAGTGCGGTGGGAAGGGAAGCACTTCTCAGGGGAAGCTGGGGGAGTTGATGCTCTGGCAGCTCCCCAAGTCTCCCTGTGCTTTCTGCAGGTGCCAGGCGTGGTGAGGTACATCCACCGCTGGCTCACGGCCAATGAGTCTGCTGAGCACAGGCTGGACAAGGCCCTTGTGAGGCTGACTGAGGAATATCCCTGCCATGTGGTGATGACTCTCTTGTGCTGGGCCCCAGCGTGTGACAGGTAGGGCAGCCCCAGCTGCCCTGAGGGCTGAGGGTTCACCGGCCCAGCTCCCTGTAGAGCCCGTCCCTGGTGACTGCCAGACAGGCCCAGAGTTCCAGGGCCCTCTGGCTCCTCTGTTTTCCAGTCCTGGCCTGTCAGCCCCTGAGCCTCTGCCACGCTCCCTCCCTGCCCCTGAGGGGCCTGGACCCCTGTGGGCTGGCTGGGGGCTGCCAGCCAGGGCCAGTGGGCAGAGGCAGGGCTGGCAGCCAGCGCGGGCCCCTGCAGCTGCCCAGGCCACGGTGCTGTGGCTGAGACGCCCCTGACACAGAGCTCTGACCCCACAGAGCTGCTGCAGCCATGTGGAGGACCATCATGACCTCGAGTGGGAGTGCAGAGCCAGCCCTGCAGATACTCCTCGATGTGCTGAGCGCCTGGCCAGTGCACACTGCGGACACCTCCGATGGGAACAGCACAGAAGTCTTTGCCCTGGCTGTGAGTTTCCGCAACTGGCCTATGCTTTATGCCAGGCCACCTCTCGAGCAGCTAGCTCTCTGTCCCCCCATCTGCATCCCCCTGCCTCAGGCACCACTGGGCTGAAACCTGGCTTGGGGCAAGGTTCGGGGGCACTGGGCCAGCTGCTCCCCCTGGGTCTCTCCTGGCCTCTCCCTTGCATGCTCGCGCCCTGACACAGGCATGTCTTGTCTCTGGGGGTTTTATTGTTTGCAGGCAACCATGGCACTGTGGAGGGTCTTCAATCTGACCTGGTGCCCATTTACGGTGCTGGAGTATTTCCCCCATCTCTTTCTGCGTCTGCTCTTCCAAGTTTACGTCAGCACGCTGGATATGCCAGAGGAGGTGAACAGCTTCTGGAAGAGATGCCAGGAGCAACACGGCCTTGCCACCAGCCCCAACAGGTGCTCCATGCCAGTCTCCCCAGCCCTGCCACGCTCCCAGGGCAGGAGCCAGGGCTCCCAGCGTGACCTGGGCTTTGCTCTGCACACAGGTTTATATTGCAGACCCTGCAGACCCTGCTCTGCCGACTGCAGTATGAGCACGTGGTGCTAGAAATGGAGCGCAAGCGTGGCTGGGACACGCTGCTTTGTGCTGGCACCCACCACTATGCCGTGGCTCTGCTGGCCAGGTGAGACCTCACTGTCCCTACCACCTCTCTCCCCTGTGCCTGGGACACCCCACACAGTCCCCGTGGCCATGGGCGGGAGGGAGGGCCTTGTCACCAAGGCAGACAGAACCAGCAGACTGGAAAAGGCTGGGACAGGAGGGTGCTCAGGAACAGCCGCCTCCCAAAGCGCCCACGGGGTGCTCGGGAAAAGACCAGAGCTCTGTCAGTCAGTCCTGGGAGAGCTTGGCCCACCTGGCTCAGGGGCAGTGGTGCCTTTTGCCCCCCACCAGGGAGATGCGCCATGTCTCCATCATCTGGTGGTACAGCATCGTACACTGCCTCCTCGACGCCCTCAGCAAGGACATTTCAGACTGGGAACTGCCCGCCATGGCCTTCCTTGTGGAGGTGAGCCCCACGGCCAGCGCTGCCTCCTGAGCTGCCTCCCACCTCTCTGCCCTCTCACAGCCACAGCTGCCTGGAACGCTGCCTGTGCACAAGTGCCCCGTGCAGTTCTGAGCTCCTGCCAGCTGGGCACCCCTGTCACTGCTCTGTGCCTTGCAGGTCCTCGACTGCCTGGACTTCGATGAATGCGGTGACACCGTCCTGCAGATCATGGCAAGGCAACTGCCCAGCGAGTCCGGGGAGATGCTGCGCCTGGTGCTCAGAGGCCTCCTGGTGCTCAGTACAGACTCCTCGATGGTGAGAAGGAGGCAGCAGCTGAAGCTGTGCTGGCAGCGTGGGGCTGGGGAGAGTACTTGGGCTTGGCTGGCCTTTGGCAGCTGCTCCCAGCCCTCCTGTGTCACTGTTCAGCTGCCTGAGTGCTCGGGGACAGGCCTTTGGCCTCTGGGCCCTGCAGCAGCAGCAGCAGCGTCGGGTTGCCCAGCCTCGTCTTCCACACAGAACGAAAGAATGTACAGCCTGACTGAAAGCCTTGGCTCCCTCCTGTGGCATGAGGATGAAGACATCGTTGAGATGACTGTTGGTGTACTCAGCTTGCTGCTCTTGGACAAAGACCTCACAATATCCGGCCCCATCGCCCTGCAGCTGGCTCAGGGACTCCTGCCACTCCTTGAGAACGTAAGGCTCTGTGCCCCCAGCCACGGGCACTGGCTGCTGTCTGGAAATGTGGTGCCCCGTGGATTTTTGGGCCTGTACACAGAAGGCCTGGAGCAGCTGATGTGGAGGGGTTTTGCTTCCTTTCCAACAGGACAACAGACAGGTGCGGCTGCTCTCCATTTACATCTTTCAAGAGGTGATGAAGTTGGTAGCAGCAAAGGGAAGAAAGCACCTGAAGAGGCCTGTGAGCAAGAGCCTGCTCCCACTCTACTTCAGCTGCCATGATGGGCGCTGGCCTGTGGCACAGGTGAGGACTCCTGGGCGCTGTGTCCCCATGGCAGGGGGCTCGACTGTGTCCCTGCAGCCTGGCACCTCACGGGCTCCAGCCTCCTCCTGGCCTTGGCACAGGGATGTGGGTCCTGTGCCCCGGGCTCTGGTGCCATCTCTGGGTCTCTGCTGCTCCGCAGGCCTCTCGGGAATGCCTGCATTGTGCAGTAAGCTTCCTGAAGAGGGGGGACCTGGAGCAGCTGCTGAAGACGGATCAGATGTGGAGGTTCGGCGAGTGCCTGGTAAGGACCGGCTGGAAGCCCCGGCCCGGAGAAGACCCCTGAGCACAGTGCCCATTCTGTGGGGCTGGCAGCAAACCCTGCCCTCCTGCCACTCTCTCCAGCTGGCAGAGGACAGGAGCCGAGTAGCCGAGCACCTGCGGCAGGCCCTGCCCTACCTGGGGAGCCCACAGGAGCCCGTGCGGGACGCGGCCGTCAGGTTCATCGGTGAGCCACAAGCCCAATGCGTCCTTCCCCGCCCCGGCCCCGGCTGCTGCCTGTAGGAGTCCAGGGTATTCCTTTGGAAGCCCTGGACAAGCAGAAACCTGTACAGGGGGGTTTAAAACCTGTACAGGGGGGTTGGAGATATGTGCAGGGGGGTTACAGACCCTGGCATGGACCCCAGACAGGCAGGGGTCTCGATTATAGTCCATGGGAAAGATTACCAACACTATGGGAAGAATTGCAAGGCCTTGAAAATAGTAGAAAGTATTAATATTTTCACATTAGGGGTTTCAAGATAAGAAGGACCAGAGACAAGATGGAGGATTCTGGGTGTTACCCTAGGGTTTTCTCCTTCTTCTTTGTCTCCATCTTGCACAGTGGTGACAACATGAAGTAGGTTTAGAGGGATTGGGTTAAAGTAGAAAATACCTGTCTAGTGTTAAGTGTATGTATTGGATCACAATTGTAAATAATGTGCACGTAATTATCTGTATATAAGATGACGAGCTGTGGGCAGGCGGGCAGTCGTCGCCTGTTGCTAGTGCTGTCCAGACCTTGGCAGAGCACAGAGAGAATTGTAAAGATAAGATATAATAAACAAAGAAGAAAACTCAGAAAAAAGAACATCCGAAGACTCCTCGTCTTTTCTGTGGGCATCTCGGGGCTTCCCGAAGGACCAGGAGCAGTGCCCATTCCTCATTCTCGGGCAAGCAGAGACACCGAGAGCTGCCCCGGCAGCGGCAACCGGGCCCGGCACCGCGGAGCCCCGCCTGCCCTTGGGGCTGCTGCCGCCCTCCCGCAGCCCAGCCCTTGGGCAGCGGCGTGCGGCAAGGGCCCCGGGCTGAGCCCTGCCGGGCCAGGAGCCCGTGTGGCCTCAGCGCCGGCAGCGCCCGTGGGGGGCAGCTGTGCCGCTGGGGCCGTGACAAGCTCTGTGTTCCCAGGGCTGGCCGGGCGCTACCTGAGACACCAGCAGCAGCAGCAGCAGCAGCAAGAGTTCCAGATGATCTGCAGGGGTGAGTGAGCCCGGCGGGGGCTGCCTTCCCTGCGCGGACCAGGGCCGCTGTGGGCAGAGCACAGACACGGTTCAGGCGCCCGTGGCACATCGGTGGCCAGCTGATTCTTGGTGGAGGGGATGCTATGATCACCCTCCAGCTGCTCCTTGTTGTCTCCTGCTTCCTCCAGGCCATGGCTAGAGCTGGCTAGGATGGACAGCTCAGCAGGGTCTCCCCAGGTCCCCACAGACCCAGGCTCTGACCGTGGCTCTGTATCTCTCTCTTGCAGCCCTGCAGGACATGACAGATGACACCAGCCCTGCCATCTCATGCCTGGCACTTCAAAATCTCTACATCACCTTGGCTGCACATCAACACAGCACTCCCCCCTCCCGACTCCAGAGGATGCAAGATCACCTGCGCCAGCTCTGGAAGTCACGGCCTTCCCTGTGTGGCGGTGGCTGGTTGTCCTGCTGGAGCACTGTGGAGATCTGATCTGGGAGACTGCATCTCTCGGTGCCACCTGGGCCAGTGGGCCACACCTCTCCTCTGCAATCACTTCCTTTCCCCCACAATTTAGGAATGTTAGGTTGTTGTTGTTGTACAGAGATCCAGGAGCTTTCTTTTGTTCCCAGGGTCTTCAGGCCCACGGGGAAGAGAGGAAAAAGGGTGCCTGTGCTGGGCATTTGCCTGAGCGGGCGCTGTGGAAGGGAAAGTGGCCCAAAGCCCTTGGCCTTTGGTGGTTCTGCTGAAGCCTTAAGGCCTGCGACAGAGCGGGTGGGCAGAGGCTGGACCTGCGGGGGGATCCCTGAGAGCCTGGTCCCTGGAGATGGCCACCAGCCCTCTCCCAGCCAGGAACTGCCATCTGTGTCCTGCTTGTGTGTTGCTGGCTGGATTGCTGAGGGCTCTGAGGTGCTCCTTGCTCAGGCTCCTCTGGAGCTCCTTCAGCAGCTGGTCAGGCCTGGGGGAGGCCTGGAGGGGACAGGACAGTGGGAGACCATGAAGGGATGTGGTGCTGTGAAGGCCTGACAGGAGAAGGTAGCGGGAAGGCATGAGGGGGATGTGTGTGGTGGTGGTGGTGAGAGGCTGTGATGGGACAGGAGACTTGAGTGGATGGGCTGGTGGGAAGCCCTGAGGAATTGAATGGCAGAGGCCATAAGCAGCCACCAGACAGCCACATTCTTCCTGCCACCCGGCTGCTCTGGTGCTTCCCTGACACATCTCTCGTGCTTGTGGCAGAAGCCCTCGAGGCTGGGCCTCAGCAGGACGGTGGGGACACGCCTGAGGTGCCCAGGCTGGTTTGGCTACAGACAAGGAGGGCAAGCAGGCCCTGCTGGGGCACGGCCCCTGGCTGCTGCTGGCAAGGCCCAGTGGGCAGAGGCAGGGCTGGCGGTCAGCTGATGTCCCCAGGGCTGCCCAGGCCACGGTGCTGTGTGGCCCAGACCCCCTGACACAGAGCTCTGGGCCCGCAGAGCTGCTGCCACCATGGGAAGGGCGACGTCACCTTGAGCTGGCTGCGGAGTCGCTGCTGCCGACGTGGCTCTGGACACCAGAGAAAAAGCACCAGAGTGTGCACGGGAACACCAGGGCCCAGAAGGCCTGTACCTCCTCAGCAAGGCGCCCACACCAGCTGGGATGCCAAGAGAGGGGATGCTACCGGCACAGTTTTATGTGGCTTGGCAAAAGGCGTCAGGAAAAGCGGTCACCGATGCTTTCTTTTGCCTTCCCAGCCTCACAGCATTTGGCAGCTTCAGCTGCAGCCTGTCTCCCTGACTCACTTCAGGGCCTGTGCTTGAGGGCAGGCTTGCCTTCCTCAGTGGCATGTCCCAAGGCAGCAGCATTGGTGCCATCATTAGAGACTCTGGTGGGACAAGACCCTGGGCTGCAGCTGCTGACACTCTCCTCCATTCAGGCACCTTAAAAAACAACAAACAGCATGAGCTCCCAAACTCTAATCTTCCTCAAAACAAAGAAGCAGCAGATGCTGAAGAAAAGCAGGAGCCGTGTGGCTGAGGTTCAGGGATGGAGGGAAGTGAGCACTTTGGTGTCTGCTGAACAGATGGCCCAGGTCACAAGCTGAGGCCCTGCTGATAGAGGATTCTGCTCTGGGCTTGTTGGAGCCCATTCCCTACCAATGCACGGCCCTCCATTATTCCTGGTTCAAGCCTCCTGGAGCCGTGGGAACAAGAGTGTTCCATGGCCTTCAGCAGGAAGCAGGAAGTGAGTGGCAGCATATGTCTGCTTCCAGCTCTTGGCTGTCTTGGCCATTCCTTCACTGTGCTGGCACCATCATCAGAGACACAGAACAGGTTCTCTCATCTCAGAGTTGTCCCTGTCTTCTGCACTGCCCCAGGTTCCTCCCACGTTCCCCACCAGGGTGTTGCGCTTTAAGGCCTTCAAGGTGACCCCTCTTTTAGGGGTTTTCCCCCTCCCCCAGGGTAGGTTTTCCCCAGCCAACCCTGAAGGAATGATTATAATACACAGGGTTTACCAAGCAACCTGAGGTTTTTGCAGGGGTTGGCCATGGAAGGAATTGGCCCGGGCAGTGAGGGCCCACCCCTCCTCACAGGTGATTTGACCTTTAGGCTGCCCTTTAGCCCTCGGGTCACGCCCTGTCCCTCTCTGACAGGTACGCTGTGTTACAAATGTTACAACGTTAATAACGAGGCCGTAAACCAAAGGTGTTAAAAAGGAATGGCCGATCGTTTATTGTTGCAAACTTGGCTACAGGAACAGGAGGCTGGGCTAGTCCCAGCCTCACACGGCAAGTCAGAGTAACAAAAAAAACCGTGCGTACAGGCGCACGGCCTGTCCCCCCCGTCAGGACAGTCCAGTTCCTGAGAGAGAAGCGCCCCCCTGAGCGTGGTCAGTCTCTTTTAAAGCCTCTGTCCCCTCAGGGATTGGTCCGTTTTGGATCCTTTCCCGGATTGGTGTATTCTTCGGGCTCTCATTGGCTGTTAGCGGGGTGCTTTCCACACCAATCATTCCTTCCCGCCGTGTTTTGATTGGGTGGTCATGTTCCAATGAGGGCTCTGGGTGGTGCTCTCAGGTTTGAGTTGTTTGGGGGAAGGGTAGAAGATCCCCCTGCGCTTTGGTGTTCTCCCTTTAACTAGATTCGGGAAGGCAGCCGCACAGAACTCTTACAAACTTCTTAACTAAACACTTGTAACAATATCTAACAACTAGTGAACAACATTACAACAGTGAATATCCCCAACAATTCAGAACTCGTTGCAAAATAAACAGTTACAAGTAGAAAATGAGACATCAATTTCAGTTTTCTTGTATCTATAACAACTCCCCCCTCTAAAACTTTGATCGGGCTGTAGGCCCGCATCAACTATTAAAACTTTTACAACTCTTCTCCATAAACTCTATATACTTTTCTAATGAATTGATACTTTTCATACATTTCTTTTGCAGTTTCTGGTTCACTCTCTTCTTGTTCTAATTTCATTATTTTAACATCTTCAACCTTTTTATTATCTAATATTTCAAGGACTGAGGTTTGCACTATGTTCTTTACTGTTCGGATTAAGCATGGGATTATACAAGGAAGAAAAACAATACTTACTAATGCACCTCCAAGCACAAATAATACTTTCTTCCACCATTCCCCTGAAAAGATACTGTCCCACCAGTCTTTTTTCATTATCGTTGTCCATTTTTGGACAGGCACATGAGCTAGCTTCCTGAGTTATTAGTGATATTTTTGATTGTTTCACTGTGGTCATCAATTTCAACACAGCATTCTGATGAGTTAAATTTGGCACACACCCCTCCTTCTTCTGCTAACAGATAGTCAATTGCTAGTCGGTTTTGGTATATCATAGTACGCATTTGGCGGGACTGAGCGGATAATAGATCTAAGGCGAAACTTGTTTGATTAGTTATTATTTCTACTAAGGCCTGTAGACGGATGATTCTGTTTAACATATATATAGGTGTTCTATATCCCCACATTCCATCCTGTGCCCAGGTAGCAGGACCATAAGTCTCAATAATCCTTTCAGGGGGCCACTCGTCATCTTTCCACCTTTGAGTGCCTCCTATTTGTACATCTCTTTTTCTTCTTTTCAGTTCATCATATAATGGTATTCCTAATTGTTGACTTGCAACTCTGGGTAGGAGGAAAAAGGAGGGTCTTATAGCTCCAAGGGAACAACTTCCTGCCCAGTCTTTTGGTAACATCACATATGCCTTTCTATTACAGATCCAAAAAAGGCCTTTTGGAGCTTTCCAATATTTTGAAGAATTAATCTCCACTATTCCATCTTTGCTCCAAAACTTTGAAAGTTTCGCCTCGCCTTGGAAGGGGTTAGATTGTTGTGCCATACATTCATACAGACCTTCTGCTACAACCCAATTACAACTCTGCTGTGCAATACACTCATGTGAAAATTTTGTTTTTACCCATGTGCAGTTTTTTTCTGGGTGTCTAGTCCAATACTTTATAGGG
The DNA here is from genome assembly GCA_016584745.2 of Phylloscopus trochilus trochilus. Lineage (NCBI taxonomy): Eukaryota > Metazoa > Chordata > Aves > Passeriformes > Phylloscopidae > Phylloscopus > Phylloscopus trochilus. The sequence goes on from WQNJ02000545.1 coordinate 5,432,646, forward strand.
GGGTCAGGTATCCACCACTGATGGGTTTCATTTGTCACATAATACCTCTTGCATGGTATTTCTCCCACATAACTCTTATACCTAGGTCCTTTTCTCCAAATACACTCTTCCCCAAACACTTCTGACCTTAATTCCCAAATTTCTTCTTCTGGTCTTTGATCTACCCTTGATGCTTCTCTTCCTACTATCTTTAACACATTGGGTGTGCTCAGAGGTATTCCTTCCCAGGGCCAAATTTCTGCCATTATGGGTGTCCCCACATATCCAGCAATTAGTTATGTTAAGTTCTCTGCTCATCTTTTCTACTAGATCCAAAAACAAATTCTTTTCTCCTATTTGAGGCTCAGGTTTCTTTTGGGCTTTACTAGTTATTAACTTTTCTTTAATTGTATCTAACTTATAAACTCTTTTTACTTTTAGATCTACTGGTTTCTTTTCAGAACACATCCATTCTTCTGCATTAGGGCATTCCCCTACCAGTTTTTGCTTAAAACTCCCTACATTTTTAAAGAGCCAATATACTTTCCCATCTTCCTCACAAGTATATAACCAAGACAAGTTGATACAGTCTGGATTTGGGTTTGTATGAACCCTGAAGACAAATGTTCGGAGATTCCCTACATAAATTGGATAGCGACACTCATCACAGTTTCCTGCCTCTCCTGTGGTGACGATCATCAACAGGAGGACTACCCACGGGAGTCCGGTACCAAATGTCCCTTTATTCATGTGCTTTCCTGGGGACCAGCGTGGATCTTGGCCCGGGCTTGCCTCCCGCAACACTTCTGCCGGTCGCTGTTCCTTCATTGTAGGGTTCTCCTTCTTGTATCAACTTGTGCTGCCAATATCGTTTTTGGGCCGGATTGCTACAATGCAGGGGAATGCTCTAATCACAGAAGATTAACCTAGAACAAGAAACAGCAAAAGATTACAATTATTAGTACACAACTTTTAAAACTCTTTAATCATCAGGAAGTTTTAGCAAGGAGTTTATGAACTTCATGTCCAGACTTAGCTTGTGGGTTTTTCTGTCGGTCTTTTCTTCAGCATTAACTTTGTATCAGTGGATTCCACTACAGCCCATTCATCTGGAGGAGAAACTGGTCCTTTAACTCGAGAGGCATGTGTCCATCCCTTCTCTTGTGTCCTTACTGCTGTCTCCGTGACCAGTAGGACTTGGAAGGGGCCTTCCCACTTCGGGACCAGTGGTTGCTCTTTCCAAGTTCTTATCAGTACCCAATCTCCAGGCTGAAACTTATGAATGACAAAATCAATAGGTGTTGATTGAGCAAGGCAACCTTTTTCTCTTAACTGTTTTAAAGTATTTGCAATGACTTGAACATACTTCTTTACATGCTGTTCCCCTTCTTCGTAAGTCCCTAAATTCTCGGAATTTGTTAAAAATGGGAGCCCAAACAACACTTCATATGGGGAGACACCAACATCTGCTCTGGGTTTTGTTCTTATCCTTAACAGTGCTAGAGGGAGGCATTTTAACCAATTCATTTTGGTTTCCTCGGTTAACTTAGTAAGGGTTGTTTTCAGAGTTTGGTTCATTCGCTCTACCCTCCCTGAGCTCTGAGGTCTCCATGGAGTGTGGAATTTCCATAAAATGTTTAGGGCTTGGGTTATCTGTTGGATTATTTGGGCAGTGAAATGGGGGCCTCGATCTGAATCAATAGTGTTTATTAACCCATATCTAGGTATTATCTGCTCTAGTAAAAGTTTTGCCACTGCATCTGCAGTGGCTCTTACAGTTGGGAATGCCTCAATCCAATGGGTTAGATGATCTACTATAACTACAGCTGTGTGCTCTCCTGCATCCCCCTCTGCCGGGTAAAAACCCAGGACAGGCACATGGTCTGGGTTCTGCTGAGGGAAGTCACACGGTTCAGAACTGCTGCTAACTGGAATAAAATCTCTGGACAAGACTCCTGAAGCAGATCGGTTTCCTACTTCCACTGATTCGTCCAACCTCTCTGAAGGAGCCAGGCAGGATTCATCTTGCTACATTTATCTCACGGCTGCACCCTGGGTCCTACGCTGCCTGAAACAAGCCTGGACTTGTCTGAGGGGTCTGTGCCTGTGTTAAAGTGCAAGGAGAGGATCCTTTTGGGACAAACCACGAGGCTGCTCTCCCAGCACAGCTACCACACAGACCCCACAAAAGAGCAGAGATTAATTTGCTGTTATACCAGGGAAAATGGCTGCTCGTGCCTGCCCATTCCCTTGCCCAGCAGGCACCCAGTTGTCTTTGGACATGAGCTGCTGGCCACAGCCAGACAGCAGCAGCAACCTGAGCATTGGGCACTGGGCTGATGTTCCTTTGCAGAAAGCAAGAAAAACAGTCAGAAGAGCACAAGGAAACTTGACAGTATCTCTGTAAGAATCTAATTGTGCTGTGAAAGCCAGCAGCAGGTGGTGTTTTTGTGCTGCAGATATTCACTTCCGAGCAAAAGTCATTCCAGGAAGCAGCAACCTCTGACAGCTACCAAATATTGCCCCAATTGCTCCAGGTGCTCCTGCCAGCAGCCACCTGCAGAAAGGAGCTCAGACACCGAGGCACGTGGGCTTTGGCTCCCTCTGGCAGAGAAGTCCCCCGGGGCACAGGTCCCTGTGGCAGGAGAGGGGCACCAGTACTGGCAGGGCTTGGGGGTGGCAGCTCTCCTCTGGCAGGGACTCTGCCACACCTGCTGATGTCAGTGCTCCCCAGGGGAAGCTCAGAGCAGCATTTGTGTCCCTGGGCCACACGCCCCGTGTCTGTGTCACACCCCTGTGTGTGTGACGGCCACCCACAGCAGGACGTGTCCCAGTGAGGCCGTGGCAGCTCCTGTGGAAGGCTCTGGTGCCCTTCCTGCTGCAGCTGTGTCAGCAGCCCTGGGGGCTCCTGCTGCTGCCCTGAGCTGGCAGAGCAGAGGAGCATCTGCTTATTGTTGTTGGAGCCCTTCCCAAAGTTCCTGTCGGGCTGTCTTTGACACTTGGGGCAAGGTCTTCCTTGCAAGCTGGGGCACTTTGGGTGTGCTGGGCATGTCCCCAGGGCACGTGGAGGGCTGTCCTAGGGCTCTTGGTGACACAGTGCACCATGGACACCATGGAATGCAAAGGGACGGAGTGCACACGGGTGACCCTTTCTGACACGTGGTCACGTAGGTGCTGGCGGTGACACAGCCACACCAGAGTGCTTGGTGCACGCAGTGGGACAGGACGGGACAGAGCAGTGCCGTGCGGAGCCCCCACACAGGCAGCTCCTTCCTTGCTGACCCACAGCTCTTCCAAAGCCTTACCTGTGCAGGTGACCTCCAGGTCACACTGCAGCACTTGGTGACCCAGAGCCTTGCTGAAGCATCTGCCATCCCTGTGGCTGGCTGGTGCTCTCCAGGACAGACTGCAGGACTTCCTGCCCTGTAGCCTTCCCAAGGCTTCTCTCTTGCAGGTGCCTTCAAGGCACAAGTGCAGCACTTGCTGATACGGTGCTTTTCTGAGGCATCTTTCCTGCAAGCAGTCAACACTCCAAACCCTGACATGGAGCAGAAACCCCCCGTTGTGCCCAAGCTGGCCTGGGTGGAGGAGGAGGAGGCTGCAACTACTTCAGCACAGCAGCCTGAAGAGCTGGAGCAGTTCCAGCTGCTGCAGGAGGGTGAGTGGCAGAGCTGGGCCTCAGGGCTGGTGCCTGCAGCCAGCCTTGCCCCATCCCATCCCATCCCATCCCATCCCATCCCATCCCATCCCATCCCATCCCATCCCATCCCATCCCATCCCAGTGGACATGCCCATGGATAGAACAGAAGAGGCCCTGGGGCTGGAGCCCCTGGCAGCTGTGCTCCATCCCTGCTGCATCCTGGGGCTGTCCCTGCCTGGGCAGCGCAGGGCTGGGCTGTGTTCTCTGGCCTCTCCTGCAGCCCCTCAGCTCTGGCTGCTCTCACTCTTGGCCAGGTGCAGGCAGGGACCGCACACAACAGCAGCAGCCCGCCCGTGGTCGCTTCCACAGAATAGCTCAGGTACCTGCAGCCATCCCCACCTGGGCTGGGCCTGCTGTCCCTGCTCAGCCAAGCACCGTGCTTGCTTGAGCACTTCATGTATTCTCCCTCTCTTCCTGCCCTTCTCCTGCAGATGATCTGCGAATTCATCGTCTGCCTTGGGCAGGAAGAGACCACTGGTGTGGGCACCGGGGTCTTGGCAAACTTTCAACTCTTCCATCCCGAGACCAGTGCTGCCATGCTGGACTTGCTTGTGCAGAAGGGTGTCTCCAACCCAAAGCAAGTAAGCAGCCTGTGGCCAGGGCCTGATGGCCCCAGGAATCGTGTGGCACTTCAAGCTGCGTCTGCTGGGCTCCCTCAGCCTTTGAGGCCCAGCACAGTGCGGTGGGAAGGGAAGCACTTCTCAGGGGAAGCTGGGGGAGTTGATGCTCTGGCAGCTCCCCAAGTCTCCCTGTGCTTTCTGCAGGTGCCAGGCGTGGTGAGGTACATCCACCGCTGGCTCACGGCCAATGAGTCTGCTGAGCACAGGCTGGACAAGGCCCTTGTGAGGCTGACTGAGGAATATCCCTGCCATGTGGTGATGACTCTCTTGTGCTGGGCCCCAGCGTGTGACAGGTAGGGCAGCCCCAGCTGCCCTGAGGGCTGAGGGTTCACCGGCCCAGCTCCCTGTAGAGCCCGTCCCTGGTGACTGCCAGACAGGCCCAGAGTTCCAGGGCCCTCTGGCTCCTCTGTTTTCCAGTCCTGGCCTGTCAGCCCCTGAGCCTCTGCCACGCTCCCTCCCTGCCCCTGAGGGGCCTGGACCCCTGTGGGCTGGCTGGGGGCTGCCAGCCAGGGCCAGTGGGCAGAGGCAGGGCTGGCAGCCAGCGCGGGCCCCTGCAGCTGCCCAGGCCACGGTGCTGTGGCTGAGACGCCCCTGACACAGAGCTCTGACCCCACAGAGCTGCTGCAGCCATGTGGAGGACCATCATGACCTCGAGTGGGACTGCAGAGCCAGCCCTGCAGATACTCCTCGATGTGCTGAGCGCCTGGCCAGTGCACACTGCGGACACCTCCGATGGGAACAGCACAGAAGTCTTTGCCCTGGCTGTGAGTTTCCGCAACTGGCCTATGCTTTATGCCAGGCCACCTCTCGAGCAGCTAGCTCTCTGTCCCCCCATCTGCATCCCCCTGCCTCAGGCACCACTGGGCTGAAACCTGGCTTGGGGCAAGGTTCGGGGGCACTGGGCCAGCTGCTCCCCCTGGGTCTCTCCTGGCCTCTCCCTTGCATGCTCGCGCCCTGACACAGGCATGTCTTGTCTCTGGGGGTTTTATTGTTTGCAGGCAACCATGGCACTGTGGAGGGTCTTCAATCTGACCTGGTGCCCATTTACGGTGCTGGAGTATTTCCCCCATCTCTTTCTGCGTCTGCTCTTCCAAGTTTACGTCAGCACGCTGGATATGCCAGAGGAGGTGAACAGCTTCTGGAAGAGATGCCAGGAGCAACACGGCCTTGCCACCAGCCCCAACAGGTGCTCCATGCCAGTCTCCCCAGCCCTGCCACGCTCCCAGGGCAGGAGCCAGGGCTCCCAGCGTGACCTGGGCTTTGCTCTGCACACAGGTTTATATTGCAGACCCTGCAGACCCTGCTCTGCCGACTGCAGTATGAGCACGTGGTGCTAGAAATGGAGCGCAAGCGTGGCTGGGACACGCTGCTTTGTGCTGGCACCCACCACTATGCCGTGGCTCTGCTGGCCAGGTGAGACCTCACTGTCCCTACCACCTCTCTCCCCTGTGCCTGGGACACCCCACACAGTCCCCGTGGCCATGGGCGGGAGGGAGGGCCTTGTCACCAAGGCAGACAGAACCAGCAGACTGGAAAAGGCTGGGACAGGAGGGTGCTCAGGAACAGCCGCCTCCCAAAGCGCCCACGGGGTGCTCGGGAAAAGACCAGAGCTCTGTCAGTCAGTCCTGGGAGAGCTTGGCCCACCTGGCTCAGGGGCACTGGTGCCTTTTGCCCCCCACCAGGGAGATGCGCCATGTCTCCATCATCTGGTGGTACAGCATCGTACACTGCCTCCTCGACGCCCTCAGCAAGGACATTTCAGACTGGGAACTGCCCGCCATGGCCTTCCTTGTGGAGGTGAGCCCCATGGGCAGCGCTGCCTCCTGAGCTGCCTCCCACCTCTCTGCCCTCTCACAGCCACAGCTGCCTGGAACGCTGCCCGTGCACAAGTGCCCCGTGCAGTTCTGAGCTCCTGCCAGCTGGGCACCCCTGTCACTGCTCTGTGCCTTGCAGGTCCTCGACTGCCTGGACTTCGATGAATGCGGTGACACCGTCCTGCAGATCATGGCAAGGCAACTGCCCAGCGAGTCCGGGGAGATGCTGCGCCTGGTGCTCAGAGGCCTCCTGGTGCTCAGCACAGACTCCTCGATGGTGAGAAGGAGGCAGCAGCTGAAGCTGTGCTGGCAGCGTGGGGCTGGGGAGAGTACTTGGGCTTGGCTGGCCTTTGGCAGCTGCTCCCAGCCCTCCTGTGTCACTGTTCAGCTGCCTGAGTGCTCGGGGACAGGCCTTTGGCCTCTGGGCCCTGCAGCAGCAGCAGCAGCGTCGGGTTGCCCAGCCTCGTCTTCCACACAGAACGAAAGAATGTACAGCCTGACTGAAAGCCTTGGCTCCCTCCTGTGGCATGAGGATGAAGACATCGTTGAGATGACTGTTGGTGTACTCAGCTTGCTGCTCTTGGACAAAGACCTCACAATATCCGGCCCCATCGCCCTGCAGCTGGCTCAGGGACTCCTGCCACTCCTTGAGAACGTAAGGCTCTGTGCCCCCAGCCACGGGCACTGGCTGCTGTCTGGAAATGTGGTGCCCCGTGGATTTTTGGGCCTGTACACAGAAGGCCTGGAGCAGCTGATGTGGAGGGGTTTTGCTTCCTTTCCAACAGGCCAACAGACAGGTGCGGCTGCTCTCCATTTACATCTTTCAAGAGGTGATGAAGTTGGTAGCAGCAAAGGGAAGAAAGCACCTGAAGAGGCCTGTGAGCAAGAGCCTGCTCCCACTCTACTTCAGCTGCCATGATGGGCGCTGGCCTGTGGCACAGGTGAGGACTCCTGGGCGCTGTGTCCCCATGGCAGGGGGCTCGACTGTGTCCCTGCAGCCTGGCACCTCACGGGCTCCAGCCTCCTCCTGGCCTTGGCACAGGGATGTGGGTCCTGTGCCCCGGGCTCTGGTGCCATCTCTGGGTCTCTGCTGCTCCGCAGGCCTCTCGGGAATGCCTGCATTGTGCAGTAAGCTTCCTGAAGAGGGGGGACCTGGAGCAGCTGCTGAAGACGGATCAGATGTGGAGGTTCGGCGAGTGCCTGGTAAGGACCGGCTGGAAGCCCCGGCCCGGAGAAGACCCCTGAGCACAGTGCCCATTCTGTGGGGCTGGCAGCAAACCCTGCCCTCCTGCCGCTCTCTCCAGCTGGCAGAGGACAGGAGCCGAGTAGCCGAGCACCTGCGGCAGGCCCTGCCCTACCTGGGGAGCCCACAGGAGCCCGTGCGGGACGCGGCCGTCAGGTTCATCGGTGAGCCACAAGCCCAATGCGTCCTTCCCCGCCCTGGCCCCGGCTGCTGCCCCGGCAGCGGCAACCGGGCCCGGCGCCGCGGAGCCCCGCCTGCCCTCGGGGCTGCTGCCGCCCTCCCGCAGCCCAGCCCTTGGGCAGCGGCGTGCGGCAAGGGCCCCGGGCTGAGCCCTGCCGGGCCAGGAGCCCGTGTGGCCTCAGCGCCGGCAGCGCCCGTGGGGGGCAGCTGTGCCGCTGGGGCCGTGACAAGCTCTGTGTTCCCAGGGCTGGCCGGGCGCTACCTGAGACACCAGCAGCAGCAGCAGCAGCAGCAGCAAGAGTTCCAGATGATCTGCAGGGGTGAGTGAGCCCAGCGGGGGCTGCCTTCCCTGCGCGGACCAGGGCCGCTGTGGGCAGAGCACAGACACGGTTCAGGCGCCCGTGGGACATCGGTGGCCAGCTGATTCTTGGTGGAGGGGATGCTATGATCACCCTCCAGCTGCTCCTTGTTGTCTCCTGCTTCCTCCAGGCCATGGCTAGAGCTGGCTAGGATGGACAGCTCAGCAGGGTCTCCCCAGGTCCCCACAGACCCAGGCTCTGACCGTGGCTCTGTATCTCTCTCTTGCAGCCCTGCAGGACATGACAGATGACACCAGCCCTGCCATCTCATGCCTGGCACTTCAAAATCTCTACATCACCTTGGCTGCACATCAACACAGCACTCCCCCCTCCCGACTCCAGAGGATGCAAGATCACCTGCGCCAGCTCTGGAAGTCACGGCCTTCCCTGTGTGGCGGTGGCTGGTTGTCCTGCTGGAGCACTGTGGAGATCTGATCTGGGAGACTGCATCTCTCGGTGCCACCTGGGCCAGTGGGCCACACCTCTCCTCTGCAATCACTTCCTTTCCCCCACAATTTAGGAATGTTAGGTTGTTGTTGTTGTACAGAGATCCAGGAGCTTTCTTTTGTTCCCAGGGTCTTCAGGCCCACGGGGAAGAGAGGAAAAAGGGTGCCTGTGCTGGGCATTTGCCTGAGCGGGCGCTGTGGAAGGGAAAGTGGCCCAAAGCCCTTGGCCTTTGGTGGTTCTGCTGAAGCCTTAAGGCCTGCGACAGAGCGGGTGGGCAGAGGCTGGACCTGCGGGGGGATCCCTGAGAGCCTGGTCCCTGGAGATGGCCACCAGCCCTCTCCCAGCCAGGAACTGCCATCTGTGTCCTGCTTGTGTGTTGCTGGCTGGATTGCTGAGGGCTCTGAGGTGCTCCTTGCTCAGGCTCCTCTGGAGCTCCTTCAGCAGCTGGTCAGGCCTGGGGGAGGCCTGGAGGGGACAGGACAGTGGGAGACCATGAAGGGATGTGGTGCTGTGAAGGCCTGACAGGAGAAGGTAGCAGGAAGGCATGAGGGGGATGTGTGTGGTGGTGGTGGTGAGAGGCTGTGATGGGACAGGAGACTTGAGTGTTTGGGCTGGTGGGAAGCCCTGAGGATTTGAATGGCAGAGGCCATAAGCAGCCCCCAGACAGCCAATTCTTCCTGCCACCCGGCTGCTCTGGTGCTTCCCTGACACATCTCTCGTGCCTGTGGCAGAAGCCCTCGAGGCTGGGCCTCAGCAGGACGGTGGGGACACGCCTGAGGTGCCCAGGCTGGTTTGGCTACAGACAAGGAGGGCAAGCAGGCCCTGCTGGGGCACGGCCCCTGGCTGCTGCTGGCAAGGGCCAGTGGGCAGAGGCAGGGCTGGCGGTCAGCTGATGTCCCCAGGGCTGCCCAGGCCACGGTGCTGTGTGGCCCAGACCCCCTGACACAGAGCTCTGGGCCCGCAGAGCTGCTGCCACCATGGGAAGGGCGACGTCACCTTGAGCTGGCTGCGGAGTCGCTGCTGTCGACGTGGCTCTGGACACCAGAGAAAAAGCACCAGAGTGTGCACAGGAACAGCAGGGCCCAGAAGGCCTGTACCTCCTCAGCAAGGCGCCCACACCAGCTGGGATGCCAAGAGAGGGGATGCTACCGGCACAGTTTTACGTGGCTTGGCAAAAGGCGTCAGGAAAAGCGGTCACCGTGGCTTTCTCTTGCCTTCCCAGCCTCACAGCATTTGGCAGCTTCAGCTGCAGCCTGTCTCCCTGACTCACCTCAGGGCCTGTGCTTGAGGGCAGGCTCGCCTTCCTCAGTGGCATGTCCCAAGGCAGCAGCATTGGTGCCATCATTAGAGACTCTGGTGGGACAAGAGCCCTGGGCTGCAGCTGCTGACACTCTCCTCCATTCAGGCACCTTAAAAAAAAACAAACAGCATGAGCTCCCAAACTCTAATCTTCCTCAAAACAAAGAAGCAGCAGATGCTGAAGAAAAGCAGGAGCCGTGTGGCTGAGGTTCAGGGATGGAGGGAAGTGAGCACTTTGGTGTCTGCTGAACAGATGGCCCAGGTCACAAGCTGAGGCCCTGCTGATAGAGGATTCTTCTCTGGGCTTGTTGGAGCCCATTCCCTACCAAAGCACGGCCCTCCATTATTCCTGGTTCAAGCCTCCTGGAGCCGTGGGAACAAGAGTGTTCCATGGCCTTCAGCAGGAAGCAGGAAGTGAGTGGCAGCATATGTCTGCTTCCAGCTCTTGGCTGTCTTGGCCGTTCCTTCACTGTGCTGGCACCATCATCAGAGACACAGAACAGGTTCTCTCATCTCAGAGTTGTCCCTGTCTTCTGCACTGCCCCAGGTTCCTCCCACGTTCCCCACCGCAAGGGTGTTGCGCTTTAAGGCCTTCAAGGTGACCCCTCTTTTAGGGGTTTTCCCCCTCCCCCAGGGTAGGTTTTCCCCAGCCAACCCTGAAGGAATGATTATAATACACAGGGTTTACCAAGCAACCTGAGGTTTTTGCAGGGGTTGGCCATGGAAGGAATTGGCCCGGGCAGTGGCGGCCCACCCCTCCTCACAGGTGATTTGACCTTTAGGCTGCCCTTTAGCCCTCGGGTCACGCCCTGTCCCTCTCTGATGAAAGAAATTAGCCCCAGGTTATGCACTCCCGAGTTGTACTGTTACATTGTTTTGCTGTAAAATTAAAGTTGCACTGTTACTTGCTTGTTTCAAACTGTTCATGTTGAATCTGTACCCTGAATTTCTGTTCGTTATGTCCAAGTTCTGTACCCTTTCTCCCTAAATCCTGAGCTTTCCCCTCCCCCGAGGAAAGCATGCCGCCGCCGCCTTGTAGCTCCCCCTGCCACTTCCTGCTGCCCCCTGCTGTTTCTTGCTGCTCCCTGCTGCTCCCTGCCTGCCTGCCCGTCGAGCTGTGGGCTCCGCCCAATATGGAGATCAAGGAACTCCCATGGTGCCTGGCCGCGACCGAGAGTCCAGTTGGAGCTAAAAAAAGCCCCTGGGACAGCGAGCCAACATAGAAACTAGACCTAAGAAGGACAAAACTGTGCCAGGCACACGTCTAGCTACCTGCAGGCGGCAGGCATTCTTTTGTTACTTTGTCGCCATGGCCTGAAAGGAACTGGAGAGAGGTGACCCCCCGAGACCACACGAGCCAAAGTGATTCTATTGGAACCCCCGTGAGGAAGGAATCCCGACTCTGCAGCAGCACCAGCACAGCAGCAGCAGATTCGACCTGCACCTCCTCCTCTGTGGTGTCTACTGGGAGCAGCGGCGGCGTGCGCAGCCCCTCGAGCCCCTACCCAGAGCTGATTCCTAATAAAGGCTTTTTCAAAGGAGCTGGTCTCCTGGCCCATTTATAACATCTGACAGGTAGGCTGTGTGCCCTCCCACATCCCCCTCTGCCGGGTAAAAACCCAGGACAGGCACATGGTCTGGGTTCTGCTGAGGGAAGTCACACGGTTCAGAACTGCTGCTAACTGGAATAAAATCTCTGGACAAGACTCCTGAAGCAGATCGGTTTCCTACTTCCACTGATTCGCCCAACCTCTCTGAAGGAGCCAGGCAGGATTCATCTTGCTACATTTATCTCACGGCTGCACCCTGGGTCCTACGCTGCCTGAAACAAGCCTGGACTTGTCTGAGGGGTCTGTGCCTGTGTTAAAGTGCAAGGAGAGGATCCTTTTGGGACAAACCACGAGGCTGCTCTCCCAGCACAGCTACCACACAGACCCCACAAAATAGCAGAGATTAATTTGCTGTTATACCAGGGAAAATGGCTGTTCGTGCCTGCCCATTCCCTTGCCCAGCAGGCACCCAGTTGTCTTTGGACATGAGCTGCTGGCCACAGCCAGACAGCAGCAGCAACCTGAGCATTGGGCGCTGGACGCTGGGCTGATGTTCCTTTGCAGAAAGCAAGAAAAACAGTCAGAAGAGCACAAGGAAACTTGACAGTATCTCTCTAAGAATCTAATTGTGCTGTGAAAGCCAGCAGCAGGTGGTGTTTTTGTGCTGCAGATATTCACTTCCAAGCAAAAGTCATTCCAGGAAGCAGCAACCTCTGACAGCTACCAAATGTTGCCCCCAATTGCTCCAGGTGCTCCTGCCAGCAGCCACCTGCAGAAAGGAGCTCAGACACCGAGGCGCGTGGGCTTTGGCTCCCTCTGGCAGAGAAGTCCCCCGGGGCACAGGTCCCTGTGGCAGGAGAGGGGCACCAGCACTGGCAGGGCTTGGGGGTGGCAGCTCTCCTCTGGCAGGGACTCTGCCACACCTGCTGATGTCAGTGCTCCCCAGGGGAAGCTCAGAGCAGCATTTGTGTCCCTGGGCCACATGCCCCGTGTCTGTGTCACACCCCTGTGTGTGTGACGGCCACCCACAGCAGGACGTGTCCCAGTGAGGCCGTGGCAGCTCCTGTGGAAGGCTCTGGTGCCCTTCCTGCTGCAGCTGTGTCAGCAGCCCTGGGGGCTCCTGCTGCTGCCCTGAGCTGGCAGAGCAGAGGAGCATCTGCTTGTTGTTGTTGGAGCCCTTCCCAAAGTTCCTGTCGGGCTGTCTTTGACACTTGGGGCAAGGTCTTCCTTGCAAGCTGGGGCACTTTGGGTGTGCTGGGCATGTCCCCAGGGCACGTGGAGGGCTGTCCTAGGGCTCTTGGTGACACAGTGCACCATGGACACCATGGAATGCAAAGGGACGGAGTGCACAAGGGTGACCCTTTGTGACACGTGGTCACCTAGGTGCTGGCGGTGACACAGCCACACCAGAGTGCTTGGTGCACGCAGTGGGACAGGACGGGACAGAGCAGTGCCGTGCGGAGCCCCCACACAGGCAGCTCCTTCCTTGCTGACCCACAGCTCTTCCAAAGCCTTACCTGTGCAGGTGACCTCCAGGTCACACTGCAGCACTTGGTGACCCAGAGCCTTGCTGAAGCATCTGCCATCCCTGTGGCTGGCTGGTGCTCTCCAGGACAGACTGCAGGACTTCCTGCCCTGTAGCCTTCCCAAGGCTTCTCTCTTGCAGGTGCCTTCAAGGCACAAGTGCAGCACTTGCTGATACGGTGCTTTTCTGAGGCATCTTTCCTGCAAGCAGTCAACACTCCAAACCCTGACATGGAGCAGAAACCCCCCGTTGTGCCCAAGCTGGCCTGGGTGGAGGAGGAAGAGGCTGCAACTACTTCAGCACAGCAGCCTGAAGAGCTGGAGCAGTTCCAGCTGCTGCACGAGGGTGAGTGGCAGAGCTGGGCCTCAGGGCTGGTGCCTGCAGCCAGCCTGGCCCCTTCCCATCCCATCCCATCCCATCCCATCCCATCCCATCCCATCCCATCCCATCCCATCCCATCCCATCCCAGTGGACATGCCCATGGATAGAACAGAAGAGGCCCTGGGGCTGGACCCCCTGGCAGCTGTGCTCCATCCCTGCTGCATCCTGGGGCTGTCCCTGCCTGGGCAGCGCAGGGCTGGGCTGTGTTCTCTGGCCTCTCCTGCAGCCCCTCAGCTCTGGCTGCTCTCACTCTTGGCCAGGTGCAGGCAGGGACCGCACACAACAGCAGCAGGAGCCCGCCCGTGGTCGCTTCCACAGAATAGCTCAGGTACCTGCAGCCATCCCCACCTGGGCTGGGCCTGCTGTCCCTGCTCAGCCAAGCACCGTGCTTGCTTGAGCACTTCATGCATTCTCCCTCTCTTCCTGCCCTTCTCCTGCAGATGATCTGCGAATTCATCGTCTGCCTTGGGCAGGAAGAGACCACTTGTGTGGGCACCGGGGTCTTGGCAAACTTTCAACTCTTCAATCCCGAGACCAGTGCTGCCATGCTGGACTTGCTTGTGCAGAAGGGTGTCTCCAACCCAAAGCAAGTAAGCAGCCTGTGGCCAGGGCCTGATGGCCCCAGGAATCGTGTGGCACTTCAAGCTGCGTCTGCTGGGCTCCCTCAGCCTTTGAGGCCCAGCACAGTGCGGTGGGAAGGGAAGCACTTCTCAGGGGAAGCTGGGGGGGTTGATGCTCTGGCAGCTCCCCAAGTCTCCCTGTGCTTTCTGCAGGTGCCAGGCGTGGTGAGGTACATCCACCGCTGGCTGACGGCCAATGAGTCTGCTGAGCACAGGCTGGACAAGGCCCTTGTGAGGCTGACTAAGGAATATCCCTGCGATGTGGTGATGACTCTCTTGTGCTGGGCCCCAGCGTGTGACAGGTAGGGCAGCCCCAGCTGCCCTGAGGGCTGAGGGTTCACCGGCCCAGCTCCCTGTAGAGCCCGTCCCTGGTGACTGCCAGACAGGCCCAGAGTTCCAGGGCCCTCTGGCTCCTCTGTTTTCCAGTCCTGGCCTGTCAGCCCCTGAGCCTCTGCCACGCTCCCTCCCTGCCCCTGAGGGGCCTGGACCCCTGTGGGCTGGCTGGGGGCTGCCAGCCAGGGCCAGTGGGCAGAGGCAGGGCTGGCAGCCAGCGCGGGCCCCTGCAGCTGCCCAGGCCACGGTGCTGTGGCCGAGACGCCCCTGACACAGAGCTCTGACCCCACAGAGCTGCTGCAGCCATGTGGAGGACCATCATGACCTCGAGTGGGTGTGCAGAGCCAGCCCTGCAGATACTCCTCGATGTGCTGAGCGCCTGGCCAGTGCACACTGAGGACACCTCCGATGGGAACAGCACAGAAGTCTTTGCCCTGGCTGTGAGTTTCTGCAACTGGCCTATGCTTGATGCCAGGCCACCTCTCGAGCAGCTAGCTCTCTGACCCCCCATCTGCATCCCCCCGCCTCAGGCACCACTGGGCTGAAACCTGGCTTGGGGCAAGGTTCGGGGGCACTGGGCCAGCTGCTCCCCCTGGGTCTCTCCTGGCCTCTCCCTTGCATGCTCGCGCCCTGACACAGGCATGTCTTGTCTCTGGGGGTTTTATTGTTTGCAGGCAACCATGGCACTGTGGAGGGTCTTCAATCTGACCTGGTGCCCATTTACGGTGCTGGAGTATTTCCCCCATCTCTTTCTGCGTCTGCTCTTCCAAGTTTACGTCAGCACGCTGGATATGCCAGAGGAGGTGAACAGCTTCTGGAAGAGATGCCAGGAGCAACACGGCCTTGCCACCAGCCCCAACAGGTGCTCCATGCCAGTCTCCCCAGCCCTGCCACGCTCCCAGGGCAGGAGCCAGGGCTCCCAGCGTGACCTGGGCTTTGCTCTGCACACAGGTTTATATTGCAGACCCTGCAGACCCTGCTCTGCCGACTGCAGTATGAGCACGTGGTGCTAGAAATGGAGCGCAAGCGTGGCTGGGACACGCTGCTTTGTGCTGGCACCCACCACTATGCCGTGGCTCTGCTGGCCAGGTGAGACCTCACTGTCCCTACCACCTCTCTCCTCTGTGCCTGGGACACCCCCACACAGTCCCCGTGGCCATGGGCGGGAGGGAGGGCCTTGTCACCAAGGCAGACAGAACCAGCAGACTGGAAAAGGCTGGGACAGGAGGGTGCTCAGGAACAGCCGCCTCCCAAAGCGCCCACGGGGTGCTCGGGAAAAGACCAGAGCTCTGTCAGTCAGTCCTGGGAGAGCTTGGCCCACCTGGCTCAGGGGCAGTGGTGCCTTTTGCCCCCCACCAGGGAGATGCGCCATGTCTCCATCATCTGGTGGTACAGCATCGTACACTGCCTCCTCGACGCCCTCAGCAAGGACATTTCAGACTGGGAACTGCCCGCCATGGCCTTCCTTGTGGAGGTGAGCCCCACGGCCAGCGCTGCCTCCTGAGCTGCCTCCCACCTCTCTGCCCTCTCACAGCCACAGCTGCCTGGAACGCTGCCCGTGCACAAGTGCCCCGTGCAGTTCTGAGCTCCTGCCAGCTGGGCACCCCTGTCACTGCTCTGTGCCTTGCAGGTCCTCGACTGCCTGGACTTCGATGAATGCGGTGACACCGTCCTGCAGATCATGGCAAGGCAACTGCCCAGCGAGTCCGGGGAGATGCTGCGCCTGGTGCTCAGAGGCCTCCTGGTGCTCAGCACAGACTCCTCGATGGTGAGAAGGAGGCAGCAGCTGAAGCTGTGCTGGCAGCGTGGGGCTGGGGAGAGTACTTGGGCTTGGCTGGCCTTTGGCAGCTGCTCCCAGCCCTCCTGTGTCACTGTTCAGCTGCCTGAGTGCTCGGGGACAGGCCTTTGGCCTCTGGGCCCTGCAGCAGCAGCAGCAGCGTCGGGTTGCCCAGCCTTGTCTTCCACACAGAACGAAAGAATGTACAGCCTGACTGAAAGCCTTGGCTCCCTCTTGTGGCATGACGATGAAGACATCGTTGAGATGACTGTTGGTGTACTCAGCTTGCTGCTCTTGGACAAAGACCTCACAATATCCGGCCCCATCGCCCTGCAGCTGGCTCAGGGACTCATGCCACTCCTTGAGAACGTAAGGCTCTGTGCCCCCAGCCACGGGCACTGGCTGCTGTCTGGAAATGTGGTGCCCCATGGATTTTTGGGCCTGTACACAGAAGGCCTGGAGCAGCTGATGTGGAGGGGTTTTGCTTCCTTTCCAACAGGACAACAGACAGGTGCGGCTGCTCTCCATTTACATCTTTCAAGAGGTGATGAAGTTGGTAGCAGCAAAGGGAAGAAAGCACCTGAAGAGGCCTGTGAGCAAGAGCCTGCTCCCACTCTACTTCAGCTGCCATGATGGGCGCTGGCCTGTGGCACAGGTGAGGACTCCTGGGCGCTGTGTCCCCATGGCAGGGGGCTCGACTGTGTCCCTGCAGCCTGGCACCTCACGGGCTCCAGCCTCCTGGCCTTGGCACAGGGATGTGGGTCCTGTGCCCCGGGCTCTGGTGCCATCTCTGGGTCTCTGCTGCTCCGCAGGCCTCTCGGGAATGCCTGCATTGTGCAGTAAGCTTCCTGAAGAGGGGGGACCTGGAGCAGCTGCTGAAGACGGATCAGATGTGGAGGTTCGGCGAGTGCCTGGTAAGGACCGGCTGGAAGCCCCGGCCCGGAGAAGACCCCTGAGCACAGTGCTCATTCTGTGGGGCTGGCAGCAAACCCTGCCCTCCTGCCGCTCTCTCCAGCTGGCAGAGGACAGGAGCCGAGTAGCCGAGCACCTGCGGCAGGCCCTGCCCTACCTGGGGAGCCCAGAGGAGCCCGTGCGGGACGCGGCCGTCAGGTTCATCGGTGAGCCACAAGCCCAATGCGTCCTTCCCCGCCCCGGCCCCGGCTGCTGCCCTGGCAGCGGCAACCGGGCCCGGCACCGCGGAGCCCCGCCTGCCCTCGGGGCTGCTGCCGCCCTCCCGCAGCCCAGCCCTTGGGCAGCGGCGTGCGGCAAGGGCCCCGGGCTGAGCCCTGCCGGGCCAGGAGCCCGTGTGGCCTCAGCGCCGGCAGCGCCCGTGGGGGGCAGCTGTGCCGCTGGGGCCGTGACAGGCTCTGTGTTCCCAGGGCTGGCCGGGCGCTACCTGAGACACCAGCAGCAGCAGCAGCAGCAGCAAGAGTTCCAGATGATCTGCAGCGGTGAGTGAGCCCGGCGGGGGCTGCCTTCCCTGCGCGGACCAGGGCCGCTGTGGGCAGAGCACAGACACGGTTCAGGCGCCCGTGGGACATCGGTGGCCAGCTGATTCTTGGTGGAGGGGATGCTATGATCACCCTCCAGCTGCTCCTTGTTGTCTCCTGCTTCCTCCAGGCCATGGCTAGAGCTGGCTAGGACGGACAGCTCAGCAGGGTCTCCCCAGGTCCCCACAGACCCAGGCTCTGACCGTGGCTCTGTATCTCTCTCTTGCAGCCCTGCAGGACATGACAGATGACACCAGCCCTGCCATCTCATGCCTGGCACTTCAAAATCTCTACATCACCTTGGCTGCACATCAACACAGCACTCCCCCCTCCCGACTCCAGAGGATGCAAGATCACCTGCGCCAGCTCTGGAAGTCACGGCCTTCCCTGTGTGGCGGTGGCTGGTTGTCCTGCTGGAGCACTGTGGAGATCTGATCTGGGAGACTGCATCTCTCGGTGCCACCTGGGCCAGTGGGCCACACCTCTCCTCTGCAATCACTTCCTTTCCCCCACAATTTAGGAATGTTAGGTTGTTGTTGTTGTACAGAGATCCAGGAGCTTTCTTTTGTTCCCAGGGTCTTCAGGCCCACGGGGAAGAGAGGAAAAAGGGTGCCTGTGCTGGGCATTTGCCTGAGCGGGCGCTGTGGAAGGGAAAGTGGCCCAAAGCCCTTGGCCTTTGGTGGTTCTGCTGAAGCCTGAAGGCCTGCGACAGAGCGGGTGGGCAGAGGCTGGACCTGCGGGGGGATCCCTGAGAGCCTGGTCCCTGGAGATGGCCACCAGCCCTCTCCCAGCCAGGAACTGCCATCTGTGTCCTGCTTGTGTGTTGCTGGCTGGATTGCTGAGGGCTCTGAGGTGCTCCTTGCTCAGGCTCCTCTGGAGCTCCTTCAGCAGCTGGTCAGGCCTGGGGGAGGCCTGGAGGGGACAGGACAGTGGGAGACCATGAAGGGATGTGCTGCTGTGAAGGCCTGACAGGAGAAGGTAGCAGGAAGGCATGAGGGGGATGTGTGTGGTGGTGGTGGTGAGAGGCTGTGATGGGACAGGAGACTTGAGTGTTTGGGCTGGTGGGAAGCCCTGAGGATTTGAATGGCAGAGGCCATAAGCAGCCCCCAGACAGCCACATTCTTCCTGCCACCCGGCTGCTCTGGTGCTTCCCTGACACATCTCTCGTGCCTGTGGCAGAAGCCCTCGAGGCTGGGCCTCAGCAGGACGGTGGGGACACGCCTGAGGTGCCCAGGCTGGTTTGGCTACAGACAAGGAGGGCAAGCAGGCCCTGCTGGGGCACGGCCCCTGGCTGCTGCTGGCAAGGGCCAGTGGGCAGAGGCAGGGCTGGCGGTCAGCTGATGTCCCCAGGGCTGCCCAGGCCACGGTGCTGTGTGGCCCAGACCCCCTGACACAGAGCTCTGGGCCCGCAGAGCTGCTGCCACCATGGGAAGGGCGACGTCACCTTGAGCTGGCTGCGGAGTCGCTGCTGTCGACGTGGCTCTGGACACCAGAGAAAAAGCACCAGAGTGTGCACGGGAACAGCAGGGCCCAGAAGGCCTGTACCTCCTCAGCAAGGCGCCCACACCAGCTGGGATGCCAAGAGAGGGGATGCTACCGGCACAGTTTTACGTGGCTTGGCAAAAGGCGTCAGGAAAAGCGGTCACCGTGGCTTTCTCTTGCCTTCCCAGCCTCACAGCATTTGGCAGCTTCAGCTGCAGCCTGTCTCCCTGACTCACTTCAGGGCCTGTGCTTGAGGGCAGGCTCGCCTTCCTCAGTGGCATGTCCCAAGGCAGCAGCATTGGTGCCATCATTAGAGACTCTGGTGGGACAAGAGCCCTGGGCTGCAGCTGCTGACACTCTCCTCCATTCAGGCACCTCAAAAAAAAAAAAACAAACAGCATGAGCTCCCAAACTCTAATCTTCCTCAAAACAAAGAAGCAGCAGATGCTGAAGAAAAGCAGGAGTCATGTGGCTGAGGTTCAGGGATGGAGGGAAGTGAGCACTTTGGTGTCTGCTGAACAGATGGCTCAGGTCACAAGCTGAGGCCCTGCTGATAGAGGATTCTGCTCTGGGCTTGTTGGAGCCCATTCCCTACCAATGCACGGCCCTCCATTATTCCTGGTTCAAGCCTCCTGGAGCCGTGGGAACAAGAGTGTTCCATGGCCTTCAGCAGGAAGCAGGAAGTGAGTGGCAGCATATGTCTGCTTCCAGCTCTTGGCTGTCTTGGCCGTTCCTTCACTGTGCTGGCACCATCATCAGAGACACAGAACAGGTTCTCTCATCTCAGAGTTGTCCCTGTCTTCTGCACTGCCCCAGGTTCCTCCCACGTTCCCCACCAGGGTGTTGCGCTTTAAGGCCTTCAAGGTGACCCCTCTTTTAGGGGTTTTCCCCCTCCCCCAGGGTAGGTTTTCCCCAGCCAACCCTGAAGGAATGATTATAATACACAGGGTTTATCAAGCAACCTGAGGTTTTTGCAGGGGTTGGCCATGGAAGGAATTGGCCCGGGCAGTGAGGGCCCACCCCTCCTCACAGGTGATTTGACCTTTAGGCTGCCCTTTAGCCCTCGGGTCACGCCCTGTCCCTCTCTGACAGGTAGGCTGTGTGCTCTCCCGCATCCCCCTCTGCCGGGTAAAAACCCAGGACAGGCACATGGTCTGGGTCTGCTGAGGGAAGTCACACGGTTCAGAACTGCTGCTAACTGGAATAAAATCTCTGGACAAGACTCCTGAAGCAGATCGGTTTCCTACTTCCACTGATTTGTCCAACCTCTCTGAAGGAGCCAGGCAGGATTCATCTTGCTACATTTATCTCACGGCTGCACCCTGGCTCCTACGCTGCCTGAAACAAGCCTGGACTTGTCTGAGGGGTCTGTGCCTGTGTTAAAGTGCAAGGAGAGGATCCTTTTGGGACAAACCACGAGGCTGCTCTCCCAGGACAGCTACCACACAGACCCCACAAAATAGCAGAGATTAATTTGCTGTTATACCAGGGAAAATGGCTGCTCGTGCCTGCCCATTCCCTTGCCCAGCAGGCACCCAGTTGTCTTTGGACATGAGCTGCTGGCCACAGCCAGACAGCAGCAGCAACCTGAGCATTGGGCGCTGGACGCTGGGCTGATGTTCCTTTGCAGAAAGCAAGAAAAACAGTCAGAAGAGCACAAGGAAACTTGACAGTATCTCTGTAAGAATCTAATTGTGCTGTGAAAGCCAGCAGCAGGTGGTGTTTTTGTGCTGCAGATAATCACTTCCAAGCAAAAGTCATTCCAGGAAGCAGCAACATCTGACAGCTACCAAATGTTGCCCCCAATTGCTCCAGGTGCTCCTGCCAGCAGCCACCTGCAGAAAGGAGCTCAGACACCGAGGCACGTGGGCTTTGGCTCCCTCTGGCAGAGAAGTCCCCCGGGGCACAGGTCCCTGTGGCAGGAGAGGGGCACCAGCACTGGCAGGGCTTGGGGGTGGCAGCTCTCCTCTGGCAGGGACTCTGCCACACCTGCTGATGTCAGTGCTCCCCAGGGGAAGCTCAGAGCAGCATTTGTGTCCCTGGGCCACACGCCCCGTGTCTGTGTCACACCCCTGTGTGTGTGACGGCCACCCACAGCAGGACGTGTCCCAGTGAGGCCGTGGCAGCTCCTGTGGAAGGCTCTGGTGCCCTTCCTGCTGCAGCTGTGTCAGCAGCCCTGGGGGCTCCTGCTGCTGCCCTGAGCTGGCAGAGCAGAAGAGCATCTACTTGTTGTTGTTGGAGCCCTTCCTAAAGTTTCTGTCGGGCTGTCTTTGACACTTGGGGCAAGGTCTTCCTTGCAAGCTGGGGCACTTTGGGTGTGCTGGGCATGTCCCCAAGGCACGTGGAGGGCTGTCCTAGGGCTCTTGGTGACACAGTGCACCATGGACACCATGGAATGCAAAGGGACGGAGTGCACACGGGTGACCCTTTGTGACACGTGGTCACGTAGGTGCTGGCGGTGACACAGCCACACCAGAGTGCTTGGTGCACGCAGTGGGACAGGACGGGACAGAGCAGTGCCGTGCGGAGCCCCCACACAGGCAGCTCCTTCCTTGCTGACCCACAGCTCTTCCAAAGCCTTACCTGTGCAGGTGACCTCCAGGTCACACTGCAGCACTTGGTGACCCAGAGCCTTGCTGAAGCATCTGCCATCCCTGTGGCTGGCTGGTGCTCTCCAGGACAGACTGCAGGACTTCCTGCCCTGTAGCCTTCCCAAGGCTTCTCTCTTGCAGGTGCCTTCAAGGCACAAGTGCAGCACTTGCTG
This sequence comes from Phylloscopus trochilus trochilus, assembly GCA_016584745.2. Classification (NCBI taxonomy): domain Eukaryota; kingdom Metazoa; phylum Chordata; class Aves; order Passeriformes; family Phylloscopidae; genus Phylloscopus; species Phylloscopus trochilus. Next base: position 5,454,209 of record WQNJ02000545.1, read on the forward strand.
ATACGGTGCTTTTCTGAGGCATCTTTCCTGCAAGCAGTCAACACTCCAAACCCTGACATGGAGCAGAAACCCCCCGTTGTGCCCAAGCTGGCCTGGGTGGAGGAGGAAGAGGCTGCAACTACTTCAGCACAGCAGCCTGAAGAGCTGGAGCAGTTCCAGCTGCTGCACGAGGGTGAGTGGCAGAGCTGGGCCTCAGGGCTGGTGCCTGCAGCCAGCCTGGCCCCTTCCCATCCCATCCCATCCCATCCCATCCCATCCCATCCCATCCCATCCCATCCCATCCCATCCCATCCCATCCCATCCCATCCCATCCTATCCCAGTGGACATGCCCATGGATAGAACAGAAGAGGCCCTGGGGCTGGACCCCCTGGCAGCTGTGCTCCGTCCCCTGCTGCATCCTGGGGCTGTCCCTGCCTGGGCAGTGCAGGGCTGGGCTGTGTTCTCTGGCCTCTCCTGCAGCCCCTCAGCTCTGGCTGCTCTCTCTCTTGGCCAGGTGCAGGCAGGGACCGCACACAACAGCAGCAGCAGCCCGCCCGTGGTCGCTTCCACAGAATAGCTCAGGTACCTGCAGCCATCCCCACCTGGGCTGGGCCTGCTGTCCCTGCTCAGCCAAGCACCGTGCTTGCTTGAGCACTTCATGCATTCTCCCTCTCTTCCTGCCCTTCTCCTGCAGATGATCTGCGAATTCATCGTCTGCCTTGGGCAGGAAGAGACCACTGGTGTGGGCACCGGGGTCTTGGCAAACTTTCAACTCTTCAATCCCGAGACCAGTGCTGCCATGCTGGACTTGCTTGTGCAGAAGGGTGTCTCCAACCCAAAGCAAGTAAGCAGCCTGTGGCCAGGGCCTGATGGCCCCAGGAATCGTGTGGCACTTCAAGCTGCGTCTGCTGGGCTCCCTCAGCCTTTGAGGCCCAGCACAGTGCGGTGGGAAGGGAAGCACTTCTCAGGGGAAGCTGGGGGAGTTGATGCTCTGGCAGCTCCCCAAGTCTCCCTGTGCTTTCTGCAGGTGCCAGGCGTGGTGAGGTACATCCACCGCTGGCTCATGGCCAATGAGTCTGCTGAGCACAGGCTGGACAAGGCCCTTGTGAGGCTGACTAAGGAATACCCCTGCGATGTGGTGATGACTCTCTTGTGCTGGGCCCCAGCGTGTGACAGGTAGGGCAGCCCCAGCTGCCCTGAGGGCTGAGGGTTCACCGGCCCAGCTCCCTGTAGAGCCCGTCCCTGGTGACTGCCAGACAGGCCCAGAGTTCCAGGGCCCTCTGGCTCCTCTGTTTTCCAGTCCTGGCCTGTCAGCCCCTGAGCCTCTGCCACGCTCCCTCCCTGCCCCTGAGGGGCCTGGACCCCTGTGGGCTGGCTGGGGGCTGCCAGCCAGGGCCAGTGGGCAGAGGCAGGGCTGGCAGCCAGCGCGGGCCCCTGCAGCTGCCCAGGCCACGGTGCTGTGGCCGAGACGCCCCTGACACAGAGCTCTGACCCCACAGAGCTGCTGCAGCCATGTGGAGGACCATCATGACCTCGAGTGGGACTGCAGAGCCAGCCCTGCAGATACTCCTCGATGTGCTGAGCGCCTGGCCAGTGCACACTGAGGACACCACCGATGGGAACAGCACAGAAGTCTTTGCCCTGGCTGTGAGTTTCTGCAACTGGCCTATGCTTGATGCCAGGCCACCTCTCGAGCAGCTAGCTCTCTGACCCCCCATCTGCATCCCCCCGCCTCAGGCACCACTGGGCTGAAACCTGGCTTGGGGCAAGGTTCGGGGGCACTGGGCCAGGTGCTCCCCCTGGGTCTCTCCTGGCCTCTCCCTCGCATGCTCGCGCCCTGACACAGGCATGTCTTGTCTCTGGGGGTTTTATTGTTTGCAGGCAACCATGGCACTGTGGAGGGTCTTCAATCTGACCTGGTGCCCATTTACGGTGCTGGAGTATTTCCCCCATCTCTTTCTGCGTCTGCTCTTCCAAGTTTACGTCAGCACGCTGGATATGCCAGAGGAGGTGAACAGCTTCTGGAAGAGATGCCAGGAGCAACACGGCCTTGCCACCAGCCCCAACAGGTGCTCCATGCCAGTCTCCCCAGCCCTGCCACGCTCCCAGGGCAGGAGCCAGGGCTCCCAGCGTGACCTGGGCTTTGCTCTGCACACAGGTTTATATTGCAGACCCTGCAGACCCTGCTCTGCCGACTGCAGTATGAGCACGTGGTGCTAGAAATGGAGCGCAAGCGTGGCTGGGACACGCTGCTTTGTGCTGGCACCCACCACTATGCCGTGGCTCTGCTGGCCAGGTGAGACCTCACTGTCCCTACCACCTCTCTCCCCTGTGCCTGGGACACCCCCACACAGTCCCCGTGGCCATGGGCGGGAGGGAGGGCCTTGTCACCAAGGCAGACAGAACCAGCAGACTGGAAAAGGCTGGGACAGGAGGGTGCTCAGGAACAGCCGCCTCCCAAAGCGCCCACGGGGTGCTCGGGAAAAGACCAGAGCTCTGTCAGTCAGTCCTGGGAGAGCTTGGCCCACCTGGCTCAGGGGCAGTGGTGCCTTTTGCCCCCCACCAGGGAGATGCGCCATGTCTCCATCATCTGGTGGTACAGCATCGTACACTGCCTCCTCGACGCCCTCAGCAAGGACATTTCAGACTGGGAACTGCCCGCCATGGCCTTCCTTGTGGAGGTGAGCCCCACGGCCAGCGCTGCCTCCTGAGCTGCCTCCCACCTCTCTGCCCTCTCACAGCCACAGCTGCCTGGAACGCTGCCTGTGCACAAGTGCCCCGTGCAGTTCTGAGCTCCTGCCAGCTGGGCACCCCTGTCACTGCTCTGTGCCTTGCAGGTCCTCGACTGCCTGGACTTCGATGAATGCGGTGACACCGTCCTGCAGATCATGGCAAGGCAACTGCCCAGCGAGTCCGGGGAGATGCTGCGCCTGGTGCTCAGAGGCCTCCTGGTGCTCAGCACAGACTCCTCGATGGTGAGAAGGAGGCAGCAGCTGAAGCTGTGCTGGCAGCGTGGGGCTGGGGAGAGTACTTGGGCTTGGCTGGCCTTTGGCAGCTGCTCCCAGCCCTCCTGTGTCACTGTTCAGCTGCCTGAGTGCTCGGGAACAGGCCTTTGGCCTCTGGGCCCTGCAGCAGCAGCAGCGTCGGGTTGCCCAGCCTCGTCTTCCACACAGAACGAAAGAATGTACAGCCTGACTGAAAGCCTTGGCTCCCTCCTGTGGCATGAGGATGAAGACATCGTTGAGATGACTGTTGGTGTACTCAGCTTGCTGCTCTTGGACAAAGACCTCACAATATCCGGCCCCATCGCCCTGCAGCTGGCTCAGGGACTCCTGCCACTCCTTGAGAACGTAAGGCTCTGTGCCCCCAGCCACGGGCACTGGCTGCTGTCTGGAAATGTGGTGCCCCGTGGATTTTTGGGCCTGTACACAGAAGGCCTGGAGCAGCTGATGTGGAGGGGTTTTGCTTCCTTTCCAACAGGACAACAGACAGGTGCGGCTGCTCTCCATTTACATCTTTCAAGAGGTGATGAAGTTGGTAGCAGCAAAGGGAAGAAAGCACCTGAAGAGGCCTGTGAGCAAGAGCCTGCTCCCACTCTACTTCAGCTGCCATGATGGGCGCTGGCCTGTGGCACAGGTGAGGACTCCTGGGCGCTGTGTCCCCATGGCAGGGGGCTCGACTGTGTCCCTGCAGCCTGGCACCTCACGGGCTCCAGCCTCCTTGCCTTGGCACAGGGATGTGGGTCCTGTGCCCCGGGCTCTGGTGCCATCTCTGGGTCTCTGCTGCTCCGCAGGCCTCTCGGGAATGCCTGCATTGTGCAGTAAGCTTCCTGAAGAGGGGGGACCTGGAGCAGCTGCTGAAGACAGATCAGATGTGGAGGTTCGGCGAGTGCCTGGTAAGGACCGGCTGGAAGCCCCGGCCCGGAGAAGACCCCTGAGCACAGTGCCCATTCTGTGGGGCTGGCAGCAAACCCTGCCCTCCTGCCGCTCTCTCCAGCTGGCAGAGGACAGGAGCCGAGTAGCCGAGCACCTGCGGCAGGCCCTGCCCTACCTGGGGAGCCCACAGGAGCCCGTGCGGGACGCGGCCGTCAGGTTCATCGGTGAGCCACAAGCCCAATGCGTCCTTCCCCGCCCCGGCCCCGGCTGCTGCCCCGGCAGCGGCAACCGGCCCCGCCTGCCCTCGGGGCTGCTGCCGCCCTCCCGCAGCCCAGCCCTTGGGCAGCGGCGTGCGGCAAGGGCCCCGGGCTGAGCCCTGCCGGGCCAGGAGCCCGTGTGGCCTCAGCGCCGGCAGCGCCCGTGGGGGGCAGCTGTGCCGCTGGGGCCGTGACAGGCTCTGTGTTCCCAGGGCTGGCCGGGCGCTACCTGAGACACCAGCAGCAGCAGCAGCAGCAGCAAGAGTTCCAGATGATCTGCAGCGGTGAGTGAGCCCGGCGGGGGCTGCCTTCCCTGCGCGGACCAGGGCCGCTGTGGGCAGAGCACAGACACGGTTCAGGCGCCCGTGGGACATCGGTGGCCAGCTGATTCTTGGTGGAGGGGATGCTATGATCACCCTCCAGCTGCTCCTTGTTGTCTCCTGCTTCCTCCAGGCCATGGCTAGAGCTGGCTAGGATGGACAGCTCAGCAGGGTCTCCCCAGGTCCCCACAGACCCAGGCTCTGACCGTGGCTCTGTATCTCTCTCTTGCAGCCCTGCAGGACATGACAGATGACACCAGCCCTGCCATCTCATGCCTGGCACTTCAAAATCTCTACATCACCTTGGCTGCACATCAACACAGCACTCCCCCCTCCCGACTCCAGAGGATGCAAGATCACCTGCGCCAGCTCTGGAAGTCACGGCCTTCCCTGTGTGGCGGTGGCTGGTTGTCCTGCTGGAGCACTGTGGAGATCTGATCTGGGAGACTGCATCTCTCGGTGCCACCTGGGCCAGTGGGCCACACCTCTCCTCTGCAATCACTTCCTTTCCCCCACAATTTAGGAATGTTAGGTTGTTGTTGTTGTACAGAGATCCAGGAGCTTTCTTTTGTTCCCAGGGTCTTCAGGCCCACGGGGAAGAGAGGAAAAAGGGTGCCTGTGCTGGGCATTTGCCTGAGCAGGCGCTGTGGAAGGGAATGTGGCCCAAAGCCCTTGGCCTTTGGTGGTTCTGCTGAAGCCTTAAGGCCTGCGACAGAGCGGGTGGGCAGAGGCTGGACCTGCTCCAGGGGGGATCCCTGAGAGCCTGGTCCCTGGAGATGGCCACCAGCCCTCTCCCAGCCAGGAACTGCCATCTGTGTCCTGCTTGTGTGTTGCTGGCTGGATTGCTGAGGGCTCTGAGGTGCTCCTTGCTCAGGCTCCTCTGGAGCTCCTTCAGCAGCTGGTCAGGCCTGACGGAGGCCTGGAGGGGACAGGACAGTGGGAGACCATGAAGGGATGTGGTGCTGTGAAGGCCTGACAGGAGAAGGTAGCGGGAAGGCATGAGGGGGATGTGTGTGGTGGTGGTGGTGGTGAGAGGCTGTGATGGGACAGGAGACTTGAGTGTTTGGGCTGGTGGGAAGCCCTGAGGATTTGAATGGCAGAGGCCATAAGCAGCCCCCAGACAGCCACATTCTTCCTGCCACCTGACTGCTCTGGTGCTTCCCTGACACATCTCTCGTGCCTGTGGCAGAAGCCCTCGAGGCTGGGCCTCAGCAGGACGGTGGGGACACGCCTGAGGTGCCCAGGCTGGTTTGGCTACAGACAAGTAAGGCAAGCAGGCCCTGCTGGGGCACGGCCCCTGGCTGCTGCTGGCAAGGCCCAGTGGGCAGAGGCAGGGCTGGCGGTCAGCTGATGTCCCCAGGGCTGCCCAGGCCACGGTGCTGTGTGGCCCAGACCCCCTGACACAGAGCTCTGGGCCCGCAGAGCTGCTGCCACCATGGGAAGGGCGACGTCACCTTGAGCTGGCTGCGGAGTCGCTGCTGTCGACGTGGCTCTGGACACCAGAGAAAAAGCACCAGAGTGTGCACGGGAACAGCAGGGCCCAGAAGGCCTGTACCTCCTCAGCAAGGCGCCCACACCAGCTGGGATGCCAAGAGAGGGGATGCTACCGGCACAGTTTTATGTGGCTTGGCAAAAGGCGTCAGGAAAAGCGGTCACCGATGCTTTCTTTTGCCTTCCCAGCCTCACAGCATTTGGCAGCTTCAGCTGCAGCCTGTCTCCCTGACTCACTTCAGGGCCTGTGCTTGAGGGCAGGCTCGCCTTCCTCAGTGGCATGTCCCAAGGCAGCAGCATTGGTGCCATCATTAGAGACTCTGGTGGGACAAGAGCCCTGGGCTGCAGCTGCTGACACTCTCCTCCATTCAGGCACCTTAAAAAAAAACAAACAGCATGAGCTCCCAAACTCTAATCTTCCTCAAAACAAAGAAGCAGCAGATGCTGAAGAAAAGCAGGAGCCGTGTGGCTGAGGTTCAGGGATGGAGGGAAGTGAGCACTTTGGTGTCTGCTGAACAGATGGCCCAGGTCACAAGCTGAGGCCCTGCTGATAGAGGATTCTTCTCTGGGCTTGTTGGAGCCCATTCCCTACCAAAGCACGGCCCTCCATTATTCCTGGTTCAAGCCTCCTGGAGCCGTGGGAACAAGAGTGTTCCATGGCCTTCAGCAGGAAGCAGGAAGTGAGTGGCAGCATATGTCTGCTTCCAGCTCTTGGCTGTCTTGGCCGTTCCTTCACTGTGCTGGCACCATCATCAGAGACACAGAACAGGTTCTCTCATCTCAGAGTTGTCCCTGTCTTCTGCACTGCCCCAGGTTCCTCCCACGTTCCCCACCGCAAGGGTGTTGCGCTTTAAGGCCTTCAAGGTGACCCCTCTTTTAGGGGTTTTCCCCCTCCCCCAGGGTAGGTTTTCCCCAGCCAACCCTGAAGGAATGATTATAATACACAGGGTTTACCAAGCAACCTGAGGTTTTTGCAGGGGTTGGCCACGGAAGGAATTGGCCCGGGCAGTGGGGGCCCACCCCTCCTCACAGGTGATTTGACCTTTAGGCTGCCCTTTAGCCCTCGGGTCACGCCCTGTCCCTCTCTGACAGGTAGGCTGTGTGCCCTCCCGCATCCCCCTCTGCCGGGTAAAAACCCAGGACAGGCACATGGTCTGGGTTCTGCTGAGGGAAGTCACACGGTTCAGAACTGCTGCTAACTGGAATAAAATCTCTGGACAAGACTCCTGAAGCAGATCGGTTTCCTACTTCCACTGATTCGCCCAACCTCTCTGAAGGAGCCAGGCAGGATTCATCTTGCTACATTTATCTCACGGCTGCACCCTGGGTCCTACGCTGCCTGAAACAAGCCTGGACTTGTCTGAGGGGTCTGTGCCTGTGTTAAAGTGCAAGGAGAGGATCCTTTTGGGACAAACCACGAGGCTGCTCTCCCAGCACAGCTACCACACAGACCCCACAAAATAGCAGAGATTAATTTGCTGTTATACCAGGTGTTATAAATGGGCCAGGAGACCAGCTCCTTTGAAAAAGTCTTTATTAGAAATCAGCTCTGGGTAGGGGCTCGAGGGGCTGCGCACGCCGCCGCTGCTCCCAGTAGACACTATGGAGGAGGAGGTGCAATCGAATCTGCTGCTGCTGGTGCTGCTGCAGAGTCGGGATTCCTTCCTCACGGGGGTTCCAATAGAATCCCTTTGGCTCGTGTGGTCCAGGGGGGTTACCTTTCTCCAGTTTCTTTCAGGCCATGGCGACAAAGTAACAGAAGAATGCCTGCCGCCTGCAGGTAGCTAGACATTTGCCTCGCACAGTTTTGTCTTTCTTAGGTCCAGTTTCTGTGTCGGCTCGCTGTCCCAGGGGTTTTTTTAGCTCTAACTGGACTCTCGGCTGCAGGCAGGCACCATGGGAGGTCATCTCCATATTGGGCGGAGCCCACAGCTCGACGGGCAGGCAGGCAGGAAGCAGCAGGGGGCAACAGGAAGTGGCAGGGGGAGCTACAAGGCAGCGGCGTGCTTTCCTCGGGGGAGGGGAAAGCTCAGGATTTAGGGAGAAAGGGTACAGAACTTGGACATAACGAACAGAAATTCAGGGTACAGATTCAACATGAACAGTTTAAAACAGGCAAGTAACAGTGCAACTTTAATTTTACAGCAAAACAGTGTAACAGCACAACTCGGGAGTGCATAGCCTGGGGCTAATTTCTTTCAATCCCCCCTCTATTTCTTTGATCGGGCTTTAGCCCGCATCAATTGGCCATGTCTGATTCAAGGGAATAAATCTGTTTTAATTTTTGGTATTGGTCATAAATTCTTTTTGCTGTGCTCAGTTCTTCTTGGGGTTGTAATCTAATTGTATTTGTAGGTTTCTGAATCTTTACTTTAGGGATTTGGAGACTAGCTGGAACAGTAGTGGCTACAGTTCGAATTAGACAGGGAAGTATGCAGGGGAGAAGTAGGAGACTGACAAAGGCACTTATTGCAATGAACACTACTTTTTCCCACCAGGTCCCTTCAAAGGACCAGAAGTTGTCCCACCAGTCTATATTAATTAAGGGCTTCCATTCCTGGGTACTTACATATGCAATTTTTTGTATTTCTTTGGAAATATTTTTTATTACCTTACTTTCATAATCGACTGCTAGTTTGATTTGATAAACTACTGCTCTTGTCTGTGCCAATTGGTTACTGATATGATCAAGGGCAAGGGCTGTTTTGTTTGATAACCTGATAATTTTATTCAACATGTAAATTGGAGTTCGGCACCTCCATGATTTATCTTGTGTCCAAGTTGCTGGCTTATATGTTTTCACTATTCTTTTTGGTGTCTGTATTTTACTTTTCCATGTTTGTGTGCTGCCCCTCCTCCCCTTTTGGTATTTTCTTTTTCTCAGGTCTGCTACTCCCTCTGTATTTCTTAACTTTTTAAAACAGAACCACTCTCTGATAGGGCACTCCCCAGTCAGGCACTGCTTAAATGTGGCAGCATTTTTTGCAATCCAATATTGTTTTTTCTCTTTTTGACAGGTGGATAATTGGATCATGTCAAAACATGTGGTATTCACATGGGTGTGAACTCTCATAAGGGATTGTAGATTCTCCCCATCACAAACTGAATGACAGCATTCGGAGTAAGCCCCATCTGTAAACTTGCTTATCAATAGGACTACTATCAGTCCCTCCAAGAGTCCAGTATGAACCATTCTATTTGTGGATCCTTTGGTCTCACCTGGCCTTGCCTCTTGGGTCAGGGGGTTCTTTCTCCTCATCATATCAATAGGACTACTATTAGTCCCTCCAAGAGTCCAGTATGAACCTGCCCCCATCTCGCTCTGAGGGTTCTCTTTGGTCTCACCTGGTCTTGCCTCTTGGGTCGGGGAGTTCTTAGGCTGGATTTGTGGAGTTCTCCCTTGTTTATTCCCACCTTCCACCTTTTTCTTAGTTTTAGTTAGCTCCCTTTGGGTGTGCCCTATGAGAGATTTAATTTTTAAATTAAGAATTACTGTTACTTATTACTTTTACATTAACACATTGTGGCTCATTATAACAATTTATAACATCGGATTTAACCATTATTTTATACTTTTATATTAACACCTTTTTAACCTCTTGTAACAATGTGGATTTTTAACAATGGTAACGACAGCTTGTAATAACTGTTATTGTCCCTTATTGGCTTTAACTGGTTTTTGGTTGTTTCCTGAGAGTTACTTTGAGGGTGTCTGGATCTCGAGTGACAGTCCACTCAGAGGGAACTCTTGTTGGGGTTGCAGGGTCAGAGGGATCTGACCCCTTGTTGCAGTCAGAGGGATCACTCGGGGGTGGTAATGGTCCTTTCACTCTAGTGATGTGGGTCCAGCCCTTTTCCTGGGTTCGCACTGCAGTATGAGTAGTTAGCAGAACTTGGAACGGGCCTTCGAATTTAGGGGTTAGTGGGGTGGTATTCCAGGACTTAATTAAAACCCAGTCTCCTGGTTTTATTTGATGCATGTCAGTGTCCAAGGGAGAGGTTTGAGGAAGATACCCTCTTCTTTTAAGATCTGCCAATGTCTTTCCAATTGTTTTTACATATTCTTGGGTAGCGGCCTCTCCTTCTAAATAATCCCCAGTGCTATAGGGGGTCAGTAAGAAGGGGAGTCCAAACATCATCTCATATGGTGAAGCCCCTATGTCAGATCTAGGTCGGACCCGGATTCGCAGAAGGGCCAGGGGCAGACACTTGAGCCAATTCATTCCCGTTTCGATTATCAATTTAGTTAATACATTTTTGAGGGTTTTATTCATCCTCTCAACTCTCCCTGAACTTTGGGGATGCCAGGGTGTATGCAACTGCCACTTGATTCCTAAGGCGTTAATGACGTCATGTAGAATTTTGGCCACAAAATGAGGACCTCGGTCTGAATCAATATTATTCACTAGCCCATACCGGGGGATGATGTGTTCCAATAATATTTTTATTACCACTTGTGCCGTTTCCCTTTTTGTAGGAAAAGCTTCCACCCAATGGGTTAAATGATCAACTATAACAAGTAGATACTTGTAACCTTGTACTGAAGGCATTTCAGTAAAATCTATTTGTATATTTTGAAAGGGTCTTAATGCTATTTGCCTTCCTCTTGAGGTATTCTTCCTCATTGCTTTCTGATTCACCTTTTGGCATATAAGGCACCCTTCAGTAACTGCTTTGGCCAGATTATATACTCCAATACATAAATATTCCCTTAAGAAATGATCATATAACCCTTGGGTGCCCCAGTGGGTCAGACTGTGTATTTCTGTTAGCATTTTTCGAGCTAGGGCTTTATTTAAAAACTTTCGTTTATCTGGGGTTAGCCATTCCCCTTGCTTCCCTTGGTGCAGCCCTAACCTCTTTATTTCTCTCAACTCATGTTCATCATATATTGGTTCTTTTTCTTTGTCAGCTGGCAAATCAGTCACAGCCAAAATCTTTATTGGCTCCCCCGGGTTTTGGGCTGCTAACTTGGCAGCTTGGTCAGCTGCTCGATTGCCTCTTCTTTCAAAGGTATCCCCTTTTTGATGTCCCTTGACATGCACTATTGCAATTTCCCTGGGTTTCATGAGGGATTTTAATACCAATTTAATTAGTTCTTTATGTATCAAATCTTTTCCCTTGGAATTTAGGTAGCCTCTTTCTTCCCAAATTTTTCCAAATGTGTGCACAATTCCAAAGGCATACCGTGAGTCAGTGTAAATTGTACCTTGATCTTGTTCTAACAGGTCTAATCCCCTTTTAAGAGCATAGACCTCACAGCACTGAGCGGACCAGCTCGAGGGCAATTTTTCTTTCTCTAAAACCTTTAAACTCTGTTTGTTGATACCCTCGACTATTGCATAGCCTGATATCCTCTTTCCTTCCACCATTCTAGATGATCCATCAATGAAAAACACCCTCCCATATGGCAGGGGTATATCCTCAAGGTCCTCCCTTACTTTTGTTTGCAGGTCCATGACTTCCAAGCAATTATGTTCCAGAGTGGGTATGGGCTCCCCGGAGAGGAATTGTGCAGGATTTAAGCTTTTGGATGTGATTAATTCTAGATTTTCAGCATTTGTCAGAATCACTTCATATTTTAGGATCCTTGAGTCTGTTAACCATTGTTGGGCTTTTTGACTCAACACTGCTCTGAGATCATGGGGGGTGTGTGCAATGATTTTTCCTTGTAGTGTCAGCTTTTGTGCTTCTTCTACAAGGACTGCTGTGGCTGCCACAGCTTGAAGACAAGCTGGCCATCCTCTTGCGACTGGGTCCAGGAGCTTAGAAAGGTATGCAACAGGCTTTCTGTGTCCCCCCCACTCTTGGGTTAACACCCCATAGGCTATTCCCTCTTCTGCATTTATGAATAAGTCAAACCCCTTCTTAAGGTCAGGGAGACTAAGAACTGGGGCTGAGGATAATTTGGCTTTTAAATTTTCTAACTGTTCTTCATTCTCAACTGTCCATTTTACAGGTTCAGGTTGGACTAGTTTTTCATATAAAAATTTGACACTTTGTGAGTATTTTTCTATCCATAATTTACAATAGCCAAATAGTCCCAATAGCTTTCTTACATCTCTTTTTGTGGTTGGAGCCGAGATGGACAGTATACCTGAGATTCTCTCAGGGCTTAGTTTCTTATACCCTTCCCCAATGAGGTGTCCAAGATATGTTACCTGTACTTCTACAAACTGTAGTTTGCTTTTAGATACTTTAAGGCCTTTTTCCCCTAGGAAATTCAGGAGTTTAATGCTGGCTCCCCTTACTTTATCTTGCTCCTCCCCTGATATTAGGAGGTCATCTACGTACTGTAGGATTTGTACGTTATCTCCAGGGATGAATTGCCTTAGCAGCTCTTCCAGAGCTTGTCCAAATAGATTTGGGCTCTCAGTAAAGCCTTGGGGAAGGCGGGTCCACCTTAGCTGCTGCTTTCTCTGACTTTCAGGGCACTCCCACTCAAAGGCAAACCAATCTCGGCTTTCCTTAGCTAAGGGGCAGGCCCAAAAAGCATCTTTCAGGTCTACTACAGTGAACCAGCTGTGTTCTCTAGGGATTCTACTTAGAAGGGTGTAGGGGTTTGGTACCACTGGGTACCTTGTAATTGTCCTTTTGTTTACCTCTCTTAAGTCTTGCACAAGCCTAAATTTATTTTCTGTCTTTCTCACTGCCAAAATGGGGGTGTTATGGGGGGACATACAGGGTTCTAATACTCCTTCAGTTAGTAGATGATTTATAATTGGTGTCAGCCCTTTTCTACCTTCCACAGAAATAGGATATTGTTTCACTCTTATAGGGGGTATCCCTTCCTGCATCTCTACTCTAATAGGTGGGATGTTTAAGTATCCATACTTCCCCTCTTCAGCCCATACCTCTGGATTTATTTCATTCAAGTCTCCAACAGTCATTTTCATCATCTGGACCACCATTTTACCCTCTTTAGGAAGAATCCCTACCCCCAACTGAACTTGTAAGTCCCTTCCGAGTAAATTACTGTCTAACTTAGGCAAGTATATGAGATTAGTAACACATTTTCTTGAATTTCCTTTGATCTCTACATTTTCTATGACAGAAGCTTTGAAGGGTTTCCCTTCTGCTCCTAAAATATCACATGTCAGTTCTCCAACTGTAGTCCCAATTGGAAGCTGATTAATGCTGGATTTGTCCGCACCGGTGTCCACAAGAAACTCAAATTCCTCATGATGGGGACCTACTTCAAACTTTACCATGGGCTCTTCTTGGTATTTCATTGGGTCCCCTAATACATAGAGCCCATGACACCCCTAATCTTCATTACCCTCCCCCTTTAACAACTTCTCCAATGCCTCTTGCTCCTTCAAAATAGCGTTGTCAAAGGATACCTTTTTGCAATATCTCCTTATGTGGCCCACTTCACCACAATAGTGGCATATTCGGGTTTCCCCTGGCCTCGGAGGGGTACCCCAAGGCGACAAAAGTTTTCCTCTGCCTCTCCCTGATGGAGGCTTTGCATTTCCCCTCCCTTGTGAGTCTCTATTATCCCTTACACTTTCTTTGGCCACAGCTACCATAATCCTAGCCTTTGTCTTTGCTTTCTCATCTTCTCTCCTCAGATAAACCTTTAAAGCTTCTCTTAACAAGTCATTTATTCCCTTGTCCTGCCAGTCTTCCACTTTTTCTAGTTTCCTCCTTATATCTGGCCAGGATTTGGTAACAAACTGTAATTTTAAAAGCACTTGTCCCTCTGGGCTATCTGGATCCAAGTTAGAATACTGCTGGAAGTTCTTTCTCAGTCTGTTTAACCAGGCTGCTGGGGTCTCATCTTTTTCCTGGGCTCCATCAAAGGCCAGTTTTGTGTTACTACTCCGGGGGACTGATTCCTTGATGCCTTTTATCATCAAGTTTCTGTAATCTTCCATATTTCGTCTACCTTCCTCCCTGTTTGGGTTCCACCCGGGATCAGCCACTGGCAACTTCTGGTCTCCTGGGAGTCCCATCCGATTTTCCCTTTCCCAAGCCCGTATGCCAGCCATTCTAATCAGTCTAAATTCTTCTGGATTAAAAAGTATGTTTAGTATGGAGTTTAACTCACTCCACATATAAATGTTTGGGCCCAGGAACTGATCTATTTGCTTAGCAATCCCCACAGGGTCTTCAACCAGATTCCCCAGCTCTTTCTTAAAGCCCCTAACTTCTGAAGCTGTCAGAGGTGCATTTACAAACCCTACCCCCCCCGCTGCCCCACCCATCGGGACTTCCCTTAGGGGGAAGAGCTTTGTTCTTGACCTGGTGCCACAGTAGGGTCCTTTTGGGGTTTCCACAAAATCAGTAGTATTGGCTGGCAAGTCCAGCTCCCAGTTGTTTGGGGGTGCAGGGACAGTAGATGGTGAGGGGGAGTGGCCTCGGCCAGTGTTAGGAGAGGTCGAGGATAGAGTTGAAGAGTAGAAGGGGTTAGTACTCAAGACAGTCAGGTCAGACTGAGGTGGTAGAGAGGGTGGAGCTGTAGGGGTTAATCCGGTTGGGGAGCAAGCTGAAGAAGGAATAGGGATCATGGTTTGGAGAGATGGGGAGGGGTTCGCAGGTAAAGCTGGAGGGTTAGCAGGGACAGTTTGGGGTATCCCAGGGTAAACGGAAGGAGGGGGCAAATAATCAAGAGGGTCCCAATGGTGACTGCTTTCCTCCTTTTTCTCTTTTTCATTTTTCCTCTTTCCCTCTTGTAGCTTACAAATCTTAACTGTTTCACTTTCAGTTCTGTGTCTCTGCCAACAGGCAGCATAAAGGATCTGCTCAGTATCTGAGTCCCCTCGGGATTTCAGATACTGGTTTAATTGCGAGCACATCCAGGGGTCCTTAGTTCCACACCACGGCCATCCTCCAGGCAAATTCAAAGTGGGCCAAACCTCAATACAATAATGGATCATTTTAACCTTGCTCAAATTTTTAGTGGCTTCTTCAGTATCCCATAGTTCCAACATTTGTCCTAATGGACTATCTGGGGGAATGTTCTTTATCTTCCCCTTTTCCTCCTCAGGTGGTTTTTGCTTATTTATATATCCTCCCATTCTCACTAGGTAATCTTCACTCACTCTACGAACACTCGTCAGTGGCCCCAGTGGCACCACTACTGCCAGTGCTCAGAGTGCCCTGTTGGTAGCCTGATATCTCGCCCTTAGAGATTCAGCCACTACCCCAGCCAGCACCCCTTTCTCACTCACTCCACGAACACCCGTTAGTGGCCCCAGTTACCCGCCCTCAGGGTCTGGCCACTCCTGCCAGTGCTCAGAGTGCCCTGTCGGTAGCCTGATATCTCGCCCTTAGAGATTCAGTCACTACCCCAGCCAGCACCCCTCTTCCTCTCCTGTATATCTATCAAGTTTCCATAAGTGGCCGGTCAACCTGGGCCCAGAGTTCCAGTCACCACTTACAGCCAGGACTCGGACATACAGTGTGCGACTCACTCACTCTCCCTATCGTTAAATCCCTCGCACCTTGGGACTTCCCTAACTTTCATTCATCCTACACCCAGGCGGTATACTCAAAAGACCCCCGGCCCTGTAGGCTCTCCGCACCTGGAACGCATACCTCTCACTTCTAGGTACCCCCAACCAGTGCGCCCACTCCTGTACCCCGGTAGTTACCCCAGCCGGTGTCCCAAGCCAGTAGTGGTTGCAGTTACCCACCCTCAGAGTCTGACCACCACTGCTGCTGGACACCCCAGGCCGTAACTCGGCCAGTACCCTCTCTCACTCCCACACCCTGTTAGGTACCCCAGCCAGTATCCCAACCCGTGGATACCCCGGGCCGTAACCTCAGCCAGTGTGGTGCGTGCTACACACACAGCTCTAGGCTTTCCGCACGCTTGGATCAGCCTGAGCAGCCTGCCTCCGTAGATTCTAGAATGGGGCGGGCCTATCCTGCCATCATACACCCTGTGACGTGCCACTCACCCTCTAAATTACCTCCGCACGCCCGGAGGGGGGCGCCTATGCCCCTGGAGACGCCTCTTTCACACCGTTCTCCTTTCGCTTCCCTCTGTTCCCGGCCAGTTCCCTCGCGGGAGACTGGAAACGCGGTATTAAGAGGTCCACACTCGCTTCAAAGATCCGAACTACCGGTCTTTGTCTCACTCACACACCACTCGCTCGTCTCCACTCCCGCCACCGGCTATACTTTACCGGCGCTCCTCCGTGCTGTCCAATCCCAGGCTGTCTTCCTTGGTCCGGTGTGACCAGCTGTCCTAGGGGTCCAAAGAGCGGTCGGCCGTCCCGTCCTCGGTCCTCTTCAGGCGTGGTCACGTCCCGGCGAGCCCCCAATTTGTTATAAATGGGCCAGGAGACCAGCTCCTTTGAAAAAGCCTTTATTAGAAATCAGCTCTGGGTAGGGGCTCGAGGGGCTGCGCACGCCGCCGCTGCTCCCAGTAGACACCACGGAGGAGGAGGTGCAGGTCGAATCTGCTGCTGCTGGTGCTGCTGCAGAGTCGGGATTCCTTCCTCACGGGGGTTCCAATAGAATCCCTTTGGCTCATGTGGTCCAGGGGCGTTACCTTTCTCCAGTTTCTTTCAGGCCATGGCGACAAAGTAACAAAAGAATGCCTGCCACCTGCAGGTAGCTAGACATGTGCCTCGCACAGTTTTGTCTTTCTTAGGTCCAGTTTTTGTGTTGGCTCGCTGTCCCAGGGGTTTTTTTAGCTCTAACTGGACTCTCGGCTGCAGCCAGGCACCATGGGAGGTCATCTCCATATTGGGCGGAGCCCACAGCTCCACGGCAGGCAGGCAGGGAGCAGCAGGGAGCAGCAGGGGGCAACAGGAAGTGGCAGGGGGAGCTACAAGGCAGCGGCGTGCTTTCCTCGGGGGAGGGGAAAGCTCAGGATTTAGGGAGAAAGGGTACAGAACTTGGACATAACGAACAGAAATTCAGGGTACAGATTCAACATGAACAGTTTAAAACAGGCAAGTAACAGTGCAACTTTAATTTTACAGCAAAACAGTGTAACAGCACAACTCGGGCGTGCATAGCCTGGGGCTAATTTCTTTCACCAGGGAAAATGGCTGCTCGTGCCTGCCCATTCCCTTGCCCAGCAGGCACCCAGTTGTCTTTGGACATGAGCTGCTGGCCACAGCCAGACAGCAGCAGCAACCTGAGCATTGGGCGCTGGACGCTGGGCTGATGTTCCTTTGCAGAAAGCAAGAAAAACAGTCAGAAGAGCACAAGGAAACTTGACAGTATCTCTGTAAGAATCTAATTGTGCTGTGAAAGCCAGCAGCAGGTGGTGTTTTTGTGCTGCAGATATTCACTTCCAAGCAAAAGTCATTCCAGGAAGCAGCAACCTCTGACAGCTACCAAATGTTGCCCCCAATTGCTCCAGGTGCTCCTGCCAGCAGCCACCTGCAGAAAGGAGCTCAGACACCGAGGCACGTGGGCTTTGGCTCCCTCTGGCAGAGAAGTCCCCCGGGGCACAGGTCCCTGTGGCAGGAGAGGGGCACCAGCACTGGCAGGGCTTGGGGGTGGCAGCTCTCCTCTGGCAGGGACTCTGCCACACCTGCTGATGTCAGTGCTCCCCAGGGGAAGCTCAGAGCAGCATTTGTGTCCCTGGGCCACACGCCCCGTGTCTGTGTCACACCCCTGTGTGTGTGACGGCCACCCACAGCAGGACGTGTCCCAGTGAGGCCGTGGCAGCTCCTGTGGAAGGCTCTGGTGCCCTTCCTGCTGCAGCTGTGTCAGCAGCCCTGGGGGCTCCTGCTGCTACCCTGAGCTGGCAGAGCAGAGGAGCATCTGCTGTTGTTGTTGGAGCCCTTCCCAAAGTTCCTGTCGGGCTGTCTTTGACACTTGGGGCAAGGTCTTCCTTGCAAGCTGGGGCACTTTGGGTGTGCTGGGCATGTCCCCAGGGCACGTGGAGGGCTGTCCTAGGGCTCTTGGTGACACAGTGCACCATGGACACCATGGAATGCAAAGGGACGGAGTGCACACGGGTGACCCTTTGTGACACGTGGTCACGTAGGTGCTGGCGGTGACACAGCCACACCAGAGTGCTTGGTGCACGCAGTGGGACAGGACGGGACAGAGCAGTGCCGTGCGGAGCCCCCACACAGGCAGCTCCTTCCTTGCTGACCCACAGCTCTTCCAAGGCCTTACCTGTGCAGGTGACCTCCAGGTCACACTGCAGCACTTGGTGACCCAGAGCCTTGCTGAAGCATCTGCCATCCCTGTGGCTGGCTGGTGCTCTCCAGGACAGACTGCAGGACTTCCTGCCCTGTAGCCTTCCCAAGGCTTCTCTCTTGCAGGTGCCTTCAAGGCACAAGTGCAGCACTTGCTGATACGGTGCTTTTCTGAGGCATCTTTCCTGCAAGCAGTCAACACTCCAAACCCTGACATGGAGCAGAAACCCCCCGTTGTGCCCAAGCTGGCCTGGGTGGAGGAGGAAGAGGCTGCAACTACTTCAGCACAGCAGCCTGAAGAGCTGGAGCAGTTCCAGCTGCTGCAGGAGGGTGAGTGGCAGAGCTGGGCCTCAGGGCTGGTGCCTGCAGCCAGCCTGGCCCCTTCCCATCCCATCCCATCCCATCCCAGTGGACATGCCCATGGATAGAACAGAAGAGGCCCTGGGGCTGGACCCCCTGGCAGCTGTGCTCCATCCCTGCTGCATCCTGGGGCTGTCCCTGCCTGGGCAGTGCAGGGCTGGGCTGTGTTCTCTGGCCTCTCCTGCAGCCCCTCAGCTCTGGCTGCTCTCTCTCTTGGCCAGGTGCAGGCAGGGACCGCACACAACAGCAGCAGGAGCCCGCCCGTGGTCGCTTCCACAGAATAGCTCAGGTACCTGCAGCCATCCCCACCTGGGCTGGGCCTGCTGTCCCTGCTCAGCCAAGCACCGTGCTTGCTTGAGCACTTCATGCATTCTCCCTCTCTTCCTGCCCTTCTCCTGCAGATGATCTGCGAATTCATCGTCTGCCTTGGGCAGGAAGAGACCACTGGTGTGGGCACCGGGGTCTTGGCAAACTTTCAACTCTTCAATCCCGAGACCAGTGCTGCCATGCTGGACTTGCTTGTGCAGAAGGGTGTCTCCAACCCAAAGCAAGTAAGCAGCCTGTGGCCAGGGCCTGATGGCCCCAGGAATCGTGTGGCACTTCAAGCTGCGTCTGCTGGGCTCCCTCAGCCTTTGAGGCCCAGCACAGTGCGGTGGGAAGGGAAGCACTTCTCACGGGAAGCTGGGGGGGTTGATGCTCTGGCAGCTCCCCAAGTCTCCCTGTGCTTTCTGCAGGTGCCAGGCGTGGTGAGGTACATCCACCGCTGGCTGACGGCCAATGAGTCTGCTGAGCACAGGCTGGACAAGGCCCTTGTGAGGCTGACTAAGGAATATCCCTGCGATGTGGTGATGACTCTCTTGTGCTGGGCCCCAGCGTGTGACAGGTAGGGCAGCCCCAGCTGCCCTGAGGGCTGAGGGTTCACCGGCCCAGCTCCCTGTAGAGCCCGTCCCTGGTGACTGCCAGACAGGCCCAGAGTTCCGGGGCCCTCTGGCTCCTCTGTTTTCCAGTCCTGGCCTGTCAGCCCCTGAGCCTCTGCCACGCTCCCTCCCTGCCCCTGAGGGGCCTGGACCCCTGTGGGCTGCCTGGGGGCTGCCAGCGAGGGCCAGTGGGCAGAGGCAGGGCTGGCAGCCAGCGCGGGCCCCTGCAGCTGCCCAGGCCACGGTGCTGTGGCCGAGACGCCCCTGACACAGAGCTCTGACCCCACAGAGCTGCTGCAGCCATGTGGAGGACCATCATGACCTCGAGTGGGGCTGCAGAGCCAGCCCTGCAGATACTCCTCGATGTGCTGAGCGCCTGGCCAGTGCACACTGAGGACACCTCCGATGGGAACAGCACAGAAGTCTTTGCCCTGGCTGTGAGTTTCTGCAACTGGCCTATGCTTGATGCCAGGCCACCTCTCGAGCAGCTAGCTCTCTGACCCCCCATCTGCATCCCCCCGCCTCAGGCACCACTGGGCTGAAACCTGGCTTGGGGCAAGGTTCGGGGGCACTGGGCCAGCTGCTCCCCCTGGGTCTCTCCTGGCCTCTCCCTCGCATGCTCGCGCCCTGACACAGGCATGTCTTGTCTCTGGGGGTTTTATTGTTTGCAGGCAACCATGGCACTGTGGAGGGTCTTCAATCTGACCTGGTGCCCATTTACGGTGCTGGAGTATTTCCCCCATCTCTTTCTGCGTCTGCTCTTCCAAGTTTACGTCAGCACGCTGGATATGCCAGAGGAGGTGAACAGCTTCTGGAAGAGATGCCAGGAGCAACACGGCCTTGCCACCAGCCCCAACAGGTGCTCCATGCCAGTCTCCCCAGCCCTGCCACGCTCCCAGGGCAGGAGCCAGGGCTCCCAGCGTGACCTGGGCTTTGCTCTGCACACAGGTTTATATTGCAGACCCTGCAGACCCTGCTCTGCCGACTGCAGTATGAGCACGTGGTGCTAGAAATGGAGCGCAAGCGTGGCTGGGACACGCTGCTTTGTGCTGGCACCCACCACTATGCCGTGGCTCTGCTGGCCAGGTGAGACCTCACTGTCCCTACCACCTCTCTCCCCTGTGCCTGGGACACCCCCACACAGTCCCCGTGGCCATGGGCGGGAGGGAGGGCCTTGTCACCAAGGCAGACAGAACCAGCAGACTGGAAAAGGCTGGGACAGGAGGGTGCTCAGGAACAGCCGCCTCCCAAAGCGCCCACGGGGTGCTCGGGAAAAGACCAGAGCTCTGTAAGTCAGTCCTGGGAGAGCTTGGCCCACCTGGCTCAGGGGCAGTGGTGCCTTTTGCCCCCCACCAGGGAGATGCGCCATGTCTCCATCATCTGGTGGTACAGCATCGTACACTGCCTCCTCGACGCCCTCAGCAAGGACATTTCAGACTGGGAACTGCCCGCCATGGCCTTCCTTGTGGAGGTGAGCCCCACGGCCAGCGCTGCCTCCTGAGCTGCCTCCCACCTCTCTGCCCTCTCACAGCCACAGCTGCCTGGAACGCTGCCTGTGCACAAGTGCCCCGTGCAGTTCTGAGCTCCTGCCAGCTGGGCACCCCTGTCACTGCTCTGTGCCTTGCAGGTCCTCGACTGCCTGGACTTCGATGAATGCGGTGACACCGTCCTGCAGATCATGGCAAGGCAACTGCCCAGCGAGTCCGGGGAGATGCTGCGCCTGGTGCTCAGAGGCCTCCTGGTGCTCAGCACAGACTCCTCGATGGTGAGAAGGAGGCAGCAGCTGAAGCTGTGCTGGCAGCGTGGGGCTGGGGAGAGTACTTGGGCTTGGCTGGCCTTTGGCAGCTGCTCCCAGCCCTCCTGTGTCACTGTTCAGCTGCCTGAGTGCTCGGGGACAGGCCTTTTGCCTCTGGGCCCTGCAGCAGCAGCCGCGTCGGGTTGCCCAGCCTCGTCTTCCACACAGAACGAAAGAATGTACAGCCTGACTGAAAGCCTTGGCTCCCTCCTGTGGCATGAGGATGAAGACATCGTTGAGATGACTGTTGGTGTACTCAGCTTGCTGCTCTTGGACAAAGACCTCACAATATCCGGCCCCATCGCCCTGCAGCTGGCTCAGGGACTCCTGCCACTCCTTGAGAACGTAAGGCTCTGTGCCCCCAGCCACGGGCACTGGCTGCTGTCTGGAAATGTGGTGCCCCGTGGATTTTTGGGCCTGTACACAGAAGGCCTGGAGCAGCTGATGTGGAGGGGTTTTGCTTCCTTTCCAACAGGACAACAGACAGGTGCGGCTGCTCTCCATTTACATCTTTCAAGAGGTGATGAAGTTGGTAGCAGCAAAGGGAAGAAAGCACCTGAAGAGGCCTGTGAGCAAGAGCCTGCTCCCACTCTACTTCAGCTGCCATGATGGGCGCTGGCCTGTGGCACAGGTGAGGACTCCTGGGCGCTGTGTCCCCATGGCAGGGGGCTCGACTGTGTCCCTGCAGCCTGGCACCTCACGGGCTCCAGCCTCCTTGCCTTGGCACAGGGATGTGGGTCCTGTGCCCCGGGCTCTGGTGCCATCTCTGGGTCTCTGCTGCTCCGCAGGCCTCTCGGGAATGCCTGCATTGTGCAGTAAGCTTCCTGAAGAGGGGGGACCTGGAGCAGCTGCTGAAGACAGATCAGATGTGGAGGTTCGGCGAGTGCCTGGTAAGGACCGGCTGGAAGCCCCGGCCCGGAGAAGACCCCTGAGCACAGTGCCCATTCTGTGGGGCTGGCAGCAAACCCTGCCCTCCTGCCGCTCTCTCCAGCTGGCAGAGGACAGGAGCCGAGTAGCCGAGCACCTGCGGCAGGCCCTGCCCTACCTGGGGAGCCCACAGGAGCCCGTGCGGGACGCGGCCGTCAGGTTCATCGGTGAGCCACAAGCCCAATGCGTCCTTCCCCGCCCCGGCCCCGGCTGCTGCCCCGGCAGCGGCAACCGGCCCCGCCTGCCCTCGGGGCTGCTGCCGCCCTCCCGCAGCCCAGCCCTTGGGCAGCGGCGTGCGGCAAGGGCCCCGGGCTGAGCCCTGCCGGGCCAGGAGCCCGTGTGGCCTCAGCGCCGGCAGCGCCCGTGGGGGGCAGCTGTGCCGCTGGGGCCGTGACAGGCTCTGTGTTCCCAGGGCTGGCCGGGCGCTACCTGAGACACCAGCAGCAGCAGCAGCAGCAGCAAGAGTTCCAGATGATCTGCAGCGGTGAGTGAGCCCGGCGGGGGCTGCCTTCCCTGCGCGGACCAGGGCCGCTGTGGGCAGAGGACAGACACGGTTCAGGCGCCCGTGGCACATCGGTGGCCAGCTGATTCTTGGTGGAGGGGATGCTATGATCACCCTCCAGCTGCTCCTTGTTGTCTCCTGCTTCCTCCAGGCCATGGCTAGAGCTGGCTAGGATGGACAGCTCAGCAGGGTCTCCCCAGGTCCCCACAGACCCAGGCTCTGACCGTGGCTCTGTATCTCTCTCTTGCAGCCCTGCAGGACATGACAGATGACACCAGCCCTGCCATCTCATGCCTGGCACTTCAAAATCTCTACATCACCGTGGCTGCACATCAACACAGCACTCCCCCCTCCCGACTCCAGAGGATGCAAGATCACCTGCGCCAGCTCTGGAAGTCACGGCCTTCCCTGTGTGGCGGTGGCTGGTTGTCCTGCTGGAGCACTGTGGAGATCTGATCTGGGAGACTGCATCTCTCGGTGCCACCTGGGCCAGTGGGCCACACCTCTCCTCTGCAATCACTTCCTTTCCCCCACAATTTAGGAATGTTAGGTTGTTGTCGTTGTACAGAGATCCAGGAGCTTTCTTTTGTTCCCAGGGTCTTCAGGCCCACGGGGAAGAGAGGAAAAAGGGTGCCTGTGCTGGGCATTTGCCTGAGCGGGCGCTGTGGAAGGGAAAGTGGCCCAAAGACCTTGGCCTTTGGTGGTTCTGCTGAAGCCTTAAGGCCTGCGACAGAGCGGGTGGGCAGAGGCTGGACCTGCTCCAGGGGGGATCCCTGAGAGCCTGGTCCCTGGAGATGGCCACCAGCCCTCTCCCAGCCAGGAACTGCCATCTGTGTCCTGCTTGTGTGTTGCTGGCTGGATTGCTGAGGGCTCTGAGGTGCTCCTTGCTCAGGCTCCTCTGGAGCTCCTTCAGCAGCTGGTCAGGCCTGGGGGAGGCCTGGAGGGGACAGGACAGCGGGAGACCATGAAGGGATGTGGTGCTGTGAAGGCCTGACAGGAGAAGGTAGCAGGAAGGCATGAGGGGGATGTGTGTGGTGGTGGTGGTGAGAGGCTGTGATGGGACAGGGGACTTGAGTGTTTGGGCTGGTGGGAAGCCCTGAGGATTTGAATGGCAGAGGCCATAAGCAGCCCCCAGACAGCCACATTCTTCCTGCCACCTGGCTGCTCTGGTGCTTCCCTGACACATCTCTCGTGCCTGTGGCAGAAGCCCTCGAGGCTGGGCCTCAGCAGGACGGTGGGGACACGCCTGAGGTGCCCAGGCTGGTTTGGCTACAGACAAGGAGGGCAAGCAGGCCCTGCTGGGGCACGGCCCCTGGCTGCTGCTGGCAAGGGCCAGTGGGCAGAGGCAGGGCTGGCGGTCAGCTGATGTCCCCAGGGCTGCCCAGGCCACGGTGCTGTGTGGCCCAGACCCCCTGACACAGAGCTCTGGGCCCGCAGAGCTGCTGCCACCATGGGAAGGGCGACGTCACCTTGAGCTGGCTGCGGAGTCGCTGCTGTCGACGTGGCTCTGGACACCAGAGAAAAAGCACCAGAGTGTGCACAGGAACAGCAGGGCCCAGAAGGCCTGTACCTCCTCAGCAAGGCGCCCACACCAGCTGGGATGCCAAGAGAGGGGATGCTACCGGCACAGTTTTACGTGGCTTGGCAAAAGGCGTCAGGAAAAGCGGTCACCGATGCTTTCTTTTGCCTTCCCAGCCTCACAGCATTTGGCAGCTTCAGCTGCAGCCTGTCTCCCTGACTCACTTCAGGGCCTGTGCTTGAGGGCAGGCTCACCTTCCACAGTGGCATGTCCCAAGGCAGCAGCATTGGTGCCATCATTAGAGACTCTGGTGGGACAAGAGCCCTGGGCTGCAGCTGCTGACACTCTCCTCCATTCAGGCACCTTAAAAAAAAGCAAACAGCATGAGCTCCCAAACTCTAATCTTCCTCAAAACAAAGAAGCAGCAGATGCTGAAGAAAAGCAGGAGCCATGTGGCTGAGGTTCAGGGATGGAGGGAAGTGAGCACTTTGGTGTCTGCTGAACAGATGGCCCAGGTCACAAGCTGAGGCCCTGCTGATAGAGGATTCTTCTCTGGGCTTGTTGGAGCCCATTCCCTACCAATGCACGGCCCTCCATTATTCCTGGTTCAAGCCATCTGGAGCCGTGGGAACAAGAGTGTTCCATGGCCTTCAGCAGGAAGCAGGAAGTGAGTGGCAGCATATGTCTGCTTCCAGCTCTTGGCTGTCTTGGCCGTTCCTTCACTGTGCTGGCACCATCATCAGAGACACAGAACAGGTTCTCTCATCTCAGAGTTGTCCCTGTCTTCTGCACTGCCCCAGGTTCCTCCCACGTTCCCCACCAGGGTGTTGCGCTTTAAGGCCTTCAAGGTGACCCCTCTTTTAGGGGTTTTCCCCCTCCCCCAGGGTAGGTTTTCCCCAGCCAACCCTGAAGGAATGATTATAATACACAGGGTTTACCATGCAACCTGAGGTTTTTGCAGGGGTTGGCCACGGAAGGAATTGGCCCGGGCAGTGGGGGCCCACCCCTCCTCACAGGTGATTTGACCTTTAGGCTGCCCTTTAGCCCTCGGGTCACGCCCTGTCCCTCTCTGACAGGTAGGCTGTGTGCCCTCCCGCATCCCCCTCTGCCGGGTAAAAACCCAGGACAGGCACATGGTCTGGGTTCTGCTGAGGGAAGTCACACGGTTCAGAACTGCTGCTAACTGCAATAAAATCTCTGGACAAGACTCCTGAAGCAGATCGGTTTCCTACTTCCACTGATTCGCCCAACCTCTCTGAAGGAGCCAGGCAGGATTCATCTTGCTACATTTATCTCACTGCTGCACCCTGGGTCCTACGCTGCCTGAAACAAGTCTGGACTTGTCTGAGGGGTCTGTGCCTGTGTTAAAGTGCAAGGAGAGGATCCTTTTGGGACAAACCACGAGGCTGCTCTCCCAGCACAGCTACCACACAGACCCCACAGAATAGCAGAGATTAATTTGCTGTTATACCAGGGAAAATGGCTGCTCGTGCCTGCCCATTCCCTTGCTCAGCAGGCACCCAGTTGTCTTTGGACATGAGCTGCTGGCCACAGCCAGACAGCAGCAGCAACCTGAGCATTGGGCGCTGGACGCTGGGCTGATGTTCCTTTGCAGAAAGCAAGAAAAACAGTCAGAAGAGCACAAGGAAACTTGACAGTATCTCTGTAAGAATCTAATTGTGCTGTGAAAGCCAGCAGCGGGTGGTGTTTTTGTGCTGCAGATATTCACTTCCAAGCAAAAGTCATTCCAGGAAGCAGCAACCTCTGACAGCTACCAAATGTTGCCCCCAATTGCTCCAGGTGCTCCTGCCAGCAGCCACCTGCAGAAAGGAGCTCAGACACCGAGGCACGTGGGCTTTGGCTCCCTCTGGCAGAGAAGTCCCCCGGGGCACAGGTCCCTGTGGCAGGAGAGGGGCACCAGCACTGGCAGGGCTTGGGGGTGGCAGCTCTCCTCTGGCAGGGACTCTGCCACACCTGCTGATGTCAGTGCTCCCCAGGGGAAGCTCAGAGCAGCATTTGTGTCCCTGGGCCACACGCCCCGTGTCTGTGTCACACCCCTGTGTGTGTGACGGCCACCCACAGCAGGACGTGTCCCAGTGAGGCCGTGGCAGCTCCTGTGGAAGGCTCTGGTGCCCTTCCTGCTGCAGCTGTGTCAGCAGCCCTGGGGGCTCCTGCTGCTGCCCTGAGCTGGCAGAGCAGAGGAGCATCTGCTTGTTGTTGTTGGAGCCCTTCCCAAAGTTCCTGTCGGGCTGTCTTTGACACTTGGGGCAAGGTCTTCCTTGCAAGCTGGGGCACTTTGGGTGTGCTGGGCATGTCCCCAGGGCACGTGGAGGGCTGTCCTAGGGCTCTTGGTGACACAGTGCACCATGGACACCATGGAATGCAAAGGGACGGAGTGCACACGGGTGACCCTTTGTGACACGTGGTCACGTAGGTGCTGGTGGTGACACAGCCACACCAGAGTGCTTGGTGCACGCAGTGGGACAGGACGGGACAGAGCAGTGCCGTGCGGAGCCCCCACACAGGCAGCTCCTTCCTTGCTGACCCACAGCTCTTCCAAAGCCTTACCTGTGCAGGTGACCTCCAGGTCACACTGCAGCACTTGGTGACCCAGAGCCTTGCTGAAGCATCTGCCATCCCTGTGGCTGGCTGGTGCTCTCCAGGACAGACTGCAGGACTTCCTGCCCTGTAGCCTTCCCAAGGCTTCTCTCTTGCAGGTGCCTTCAAGGCACAAGTGCAGCACTTGCTGATACGGTGCTTTTCTGAGGCATCTTTCCTGCAAGCAGTCAACACTCCAAACCCTGACATGGAGCAGAAACCCCCCGTTGTGCCCAAGCTGGCCTGGGTGGAGGAGGAAGAGGCTGCAACTACTTCAGCACAGCAGCCTGAAGAGCTGGAGCAGTTCCAGCTGCTGCAGGAGGGTGAGTGGCAGAGCTGGGCCTCAGGGCTGGTGCCTGCAGCCAGCCTGGCCCCTTCCCATCCCATCCCATCCCATCCCATCCCATCCCATCCCATCCCATCCCATCCCATCCCATCCCATCCCATCCCATCCCATCCCAGTGGACATGCCCATGGATAGAACAGAAGAGGCCCTGGGGCTGGAGCCCCTGGCAGCTGTGCTCCATCCCTGCTGCATCCTGGGGCTGTCCCTGCCTGGGCAGCGCAGGGCTGGGCTGTGTTCTCTGGCCTCTCCTGCAGCCCCTCAGCTCTGGCTGCTCTCCCTCTTGGCCAGGTGCAGGCAGGGACCGCACACAACAGCAGCAGCCCACCCGTGGTCGCTTCCACAGAATAGCTCAGGTACCTGCAGCCATCCCCACCTGGGCTGGGCCTGCTGTCCCTGCTCAGCCAAGCACCGTGCTTGCTTGAGCACTTCATGCATTCTCCCTCTCTTCCTGCCCTTCTCCTGCAGATGATCTGCGAATTCATCGTCTGCCTTGGGCAGGAAGAGACCACTGGTGTGGGCACCGGGGTCTTGGCAAACTTTCAACTCTTCAATCCCGAGACCAGTGCTGCCATGCTGGACTTGCTTGTGCAGAAGGGTGTCTCCAACCCAAAGCAAGTAAGCAGCCTGTGGCCAGGGCCTGATGGCCCCAGGAATTGTGTGGCACTTCAAGCTGCGTCTGCTGGGCTCCCTCAGCCTTTGAGGCCCAGCACAGTGCGGTGGGAAGGGAAGCACTTCTCAGGGGAAGCTGGGGGGGTTGATGCTCTGGCAGCTCCCCAAGTCTCCCTGTGCTTTCTGCAGGTGCCAGGCGTGGTGAGGTACATCCACCGCTGGCTGACGGCCAATGAGTCAGCTGAGCACAGGCTGGACAAGGCCCTTGTGAGGCTGACTGAGGAATATCCCTGCGATGTGGTGATGACTCTCTTGTGCTGGGCCCCAGCGTGTGACAGGTAGGGCAGCCCCAGCTGCCCTGAGGGCTGAGGGTTCACCGGCCCAGCTCCCTGTAGAGCCCGTCCCTGGTGACTGCCAGACAGGCCCAGAGTTCCAGGGCCCTCTGGCTCCTCTGTTTTCCAGTCCTGGCCTGTCAGCCCCTGAGCCTCTGCCACGCTCCCTCCCTGCCCCTGAGGGGCCTGGACCCCTGTGGGCTGGCTGGGGGCTGCCAGCCAGGGCCAGTGGGCAGAGGCAGGGCTGGCAGCCAGCGCGGGCCCCTGCAGCTGCCCAGGCCACGGTGCTGTGGCCGAGACGCCCCTGACACAGAGCTCTGACCCCACAGAGCTGCTGCAGCCATGTGGAGGACCATCATGACCTCGAGTGGGGCTGCAGAGCCAGCCCTGCAGATACTCCTCGATGTGCTGAGCGCCTGGCCAGTGCACACTGAGGACACCTCCGATGGGAACAGCACAGAAGTCTTTGCCCTGGCTGTGAGTTTCTGCAACTGGCCTATGCTTGATGCCAGGCCACCTCTCGAGCAGCTAGCTCTCTGACCCCCATCTGCATCCCCCCGCCTCAGGCACCACTGGGCTGAAACCTGGCTTGGGGCAAGGTTCGGGGGCACTGGGCCAGCTGCTCCCCCTGGGTCTCTCCTGGCCTCTCCCTTGCATGCTCGCGCCCTGACACAGGCATGTCTTGTCTCTGGGGGTTTTATTGTTTGCAGGCAACCATGGCACTGTGGAGGGTCTTCAATCTGACCTGGTGCCCATTTACGGTGCTGGAGTATTTCCCCCATCTCTTTCTGCGTCTGCTCTTCCAAGTTTACGTCAGCACGCTGGATATGCCAGAGGAGGTGAACAGCTTCTGGAAGAGATGCCAGGAGCAACACGGCCTTGCCACCAGCCCCAATAGGTGCTCCATGCCAGTCTCCCCAGCCCTGCCACGCTCCCAGGGCAGGAGCCAGGGCTCCCAGCGTGACCTGGGCTTTGCTCTGCACACAGGTTTATATTGCAGACCCTGCAGACCCTGCTCTGCCGACTGCAGTATGAGCACGTGGTGCTAGAAATGGAGCGCAAGCGTGGCTGGGACACGCTGCTTTGTGCTGGCACCCACCACTATGCCGTGGCTCTGCTGGCCAGGTGAGACCTCACTGTCCCTACCACCTCTCTCCCCTGTGCCTGGGACACCCCCACACAGTCCCCGTGGCCATGGGCGGGAGGGAGGGCCTTGTCACCAAGGCAGACAGAACCAGCAGACTGGAAAAGGCTGGGACAGGAGGGTGCTCAGGAACAGCCGCCTCCCAAAGCGCCCACGGGGTGCTCGGGAAAAGACCAGAGCTCTGTCAGTCAGTCCTGGGAGAGCTTGGCCCACCTGGCTCAGGGGCAGTGGTGCCTTTTGCCCCCCACCAGGGAGATGCGCCATGTCTCCATCATCTGGTGGTACAGCATCGTACACTGCCTCCTCGACGCCCTCAGCAAGGACATTTCAGACTGGGAACTGCCCGCCATGGCCTTCCTTGTGGAGGTGAGCCCCATGGCCAGCGCTGCCTCCTGAGCTGCCTCCCACCTCTCTGCCCTCTCACAGCCACAGCTGCCTGGAACGCTGCCCGTGCACAAGTGCCCCGTGCAGTTCTGAGCTCCTGCCAGCTGGGCACCCCTGTCACTGCTCTGTGCCTTGCAGGTCCTCGACTGCCTGGACTTCGATGAATGCGGTGACACCGTCCTGCAGATCATGGCAAGGCAACTGCCCAGCGAGTCCGGGGAGATGCTGCGCCTGGTGCTCAGAGGCCTCCTGGTGCTCAGCACAGACTCCTCGATGGTGAGAAGGAGGCAGCAGCTGAAGCTGTGCTGGCAGCGTGGGGCTGGGGAGAGTACTTGGGCTTGGCTGGCCTTTGGCAGCTGCTCCCAGCCCTCCTGTGTCACTGTTCAGCTGCCTGAGTGCTCGGGGACAGGCCTTTGGCCTCTGGGCCCTGCAGCAGCAGCAGCAGCGTCGGGTTGCCCAGCCTTGTCTTCCACACAGAACGAAAGAATGTACAGCCTGACTGAAAGCCTTGGCTCCCTCCTGTGGCATGAGGATGAAGACATCGTTGAGATGACTGTTGTTGTACTCAGCTTGCTGCTCTTGGACAAAGACCTCACAATATCCGGCCCCATCGCCCTGCAGCTGGCTCAGGGACTCCTGCCACTCCTTGAGAACGTAAGGCTCTGTGCCCCCAGCCACGGGCACTGGCTGATGTCTGGAAATGTGGTGCCCCGTGGATTTTTGGGCCTGTACACAGAAGGCCTGGAGCAGCTGATGTGGAGGGGTTTTGCTTCCTTTCCAACAGGACAACAGACAGGTGCAGCTGCTCTCCATTTACATCTTTCAAGAGGTGATGAAGTTGGTAGCAGCAAAGGGAAGAAAGCACCTGAAGAGGCCTGTGAGCAAGAGCCTGCTCCCACTCTACTTCAGCTGCCATGATGGGCGCTGGCCTGTGGCACAGGTGAGGACTCCTGGGCGCTGTGTCCCCATGGCAGGGGGCTCGACTGTGTCCCTGCAGCCTGGCACCTCACGGGCTCCAGCCTCCTCCTGGCCTTGGCACAGGGATGTGGGTCCTGTGCCCCGGGCTCTGGTGCCATCTCTGGGTCTCTGCTGCTCCGCAGGCCTCTCGGGAATGCCTGCATTGTGCAGTAAGCTTCCTGAAGAGGGGGGACCTGGAGCAGCTGCTGAAGACGGATCAGATGTGGAGGTTCGGCGAGTGCCTGGTAAGGACCGGCTGGAAGCCCCGGCCCGGAGAAGACCCCTGAGCACAGTGCCCATTCTGTGGGGCTGGCAGCAAACCCTGCCCTCCTGCCGCTCTCTCCAGCTGGCAGAGGACAGGAGCCGAGTAGCCGAGCACCTGCGGCAGGCCCTGCCCTACCTGGGGAGCCCACAGGAGCCCGTGCGGGACGCGGCCGTCAGGTTCATCGGTGAGCCACAAGCCCAATGCGTCCTTCCCCGCCCTGGCCCCGGCTGCTGCCCCGGCAGCGGCAACCGGGCCCGGCGCCGCGGAGCCCCGCCTGCCCTCGGGGCTGCTGCCGCCCTCCCGCAGCCCAGCCCTTGGGCAGCGGCGTGCGGCAAGGGCCCCGGGCTGAGCCCTGCCGGGCCAGGAGCCCGTGTGGCCTCAGCGCCGGCAGCGCCCGTGGGGGGCAGCTGTGCCGCTGGGGCCGTGACAGGCTCTGTGTTCCCAGGGCTGGCCGGGCGCTACCTGAGACACCAGCAGCAGCAGCAGCAGCAGCAAGAGTTCCAGATGATCTGCAGCGGTGAGTGAGCCCGGCGGGGGCTGCCTTCCCTGCGCGGACCAGGGCCGCTGTGGGCAGAGGACAGACACGGTTCAGGCGCCCGTGGCACATCGGTGGCCAGCTGATTCTTGGTGGAGGGGATGCTATGATCACCCTCCAGCTGCTCCTTGTTGTCTCCTGCTTCCTCCAGGCCATGGCTAGAGCTGGCTAGGATGGACAGCTCAGCAGGGTCTCCCCAGGTCCCCACAGACCCAGGCTCTGACCGTGGCTCTGTATCTCTCTCTTGCAGCCCTGCAGGACATGACAGATGACACCAGCCCTGCCATCTCATGCCTGGCACTTCAAAATCTCTACATCACCTTGGCTGCACATCAACACAGCACTCCCCCCTCCCGACTCCAGAGGATGCAAGATCACCTGCACCAGCTCTGGAAGTCACGGCCTTCCCTGTGTGGCGGTGGCTGGTTGTCCTGCTGGAGCACTGTGGAGATCTGATCTGGGAGACTGCATCTCTCGGTGCCACCTGGGCCAGTGGGCCACACCTCTCCTCTGCAATCACTTCCTTTCCCCCACAATTTAGGAATGTTAGGTTGTTGTCGTTGTACAGAGATCCAGGAGCTTTCTTTTGTTCCCAGGGTCTTCAGGCCCACGGGGAAGAGAGGAAAAAGGGTGCCTGTGCTGGGCATTTGCCTGAGCGGGCGCTGTGGAAGGGAAAGTGGCCCAAAGACCTTGGCCTTTGGTGGTTCTGCTGAAGCCTTAAGGCCTGCGACAGAGCGGGTGGGCAGAGGCTGGACCTGCTCCAGGGGGGATCCCTGAGAGCCTGGTCCCTGGAGATGGCCACCAGCCCTCTCCCAGCCAGGAACTGCCATCTGTGTCCTGCTTGTGTGTTGCTGGCTGGATTGCTGAGGGCTCTGAGGTGCTCCTTGCTCAGGCTCCTCTGGAGCTCCTTCAGCAGCTGGTCAGGCCTGGGGGAGGCCTGGAGGGGACAGGACAGCGGGAGACCATGAAGGGATGTGGTGCTGTGAAGGCCTGACAGGAGAAGGTAGCAGGAAGGCATGAGGGGGATGTGTGTGGTGGTGGTGGTGAGAGGCTGTGATGGGACAGGGGACTTGAGTGTTTGGGCTGGTGGGAAGCCCTGAGGATTTGAATGGCAGAGGCCATAAGCAGCCCCCAGACAGCCACATTCTTCCTGCCACCTGGCTGCTCTGGTGCTTCCCTGACACATCTCTCGTGCCTGTGGCAGAAGCCCTCGAGGCTGGGCCTCAGCAGGACGGTGGGGACACGCCTGAGGTGCCCAGGCTGGTTTGGCTACAGACAAGGAGGGCAAGCAGGCCCTGCTGGGGCACGGCCCCTGGCTGCTGCTGGCAAGGGCCAGTGGGCAGAGGCAGGGCTGGCGGTCAGCTGATGTCCCCAGGGCTGCCCAGGCCACGGTGCTGTGTGGCCCAGACCCCCTGACACAGAGCTCTGGGCCCGCAGAGCTGCTGCCACCATGGGAAGGGCGACGTCACCTTGAGCTGGCTGCGGAGTCGCTGCTGTCGACGTGGCTCTGGACACCAGAGAAAAAGCACCAGAGTGTGCACAGGAACAGCAGGGCCCAGAAGGCCTGTACCTCCTCAGCAAGGCGCCCACACCAGCTGGGATGCCAAGAGAGGGGATGCTACCGGCACAGTTTTACGTGGCTTGGCAAAAGGCGTCAGGAAAAGCGGTCACCGATGCTTTCTTTTGCCTTCCCAGCCTCACAGCATTTGGCAGCTTCAGCTGCAGCCTGTCTCCCTGACTCACTTCAGGGCCTGTGCTTGAGGGCAGGCTCACCTTCCACAGTGGCATGTCCCAAGGCAGCAGCATTGGTGCCATCATTAGAGACTCTGGTGGGACAAGAGCCCTGGGCTGCAGCTGCTGACACTCTCCTCCATTCAGGCACCTTAAAAAAAAGCAAACAGCATGAGCTCCCAAACTCTAATCTTCCTCAAAACAAAGAAGCAGCAGATGCTGAAGAAAAGCAGGAGCCATGTGGCTGAGGTTCAGGGATGGAGGGAAGTGAGCACTTTGGTGTCTGCTGAACAGATGGCCCAGGTCACAAGCTGAGGCCCTGCTGATAGAGGATTCTTCTCTGGGCTTGTTGGAGCCCATTCCCTACCAATGCACGGCCCTCCATTATTCCTGGTTCAAGCCATCTGGAGCCGTGGGAACAAGAGTGTTCCATGGCCTTCAGCAGGAAGCAGGAAGTGAGTGGCAGCATATGTCTGCTTCCAGCTCTTGGCTGTCTTGGCCGTTCCTTCACTGTGCTGGCACCATCATCAGAGACACAGAACAGGTTCTCTCATCTCAGAGTTGTCCCTGTCTTCTGCACTGCCCCAGGTTCCTCCCACGTTCCCCACCAGGGTGTTGCGCTTTAAGGCCTTCAAGGTGACCCCTCTTTTAGGGGTTTTCCCCCTCCCCCAGGGTAGGTTTTCCCCAGCCAACCCTGAAGGAATGATTATAATACACAGGGTTTACCATGCAACCTGAGGTTTTTGCAGGGGTTGGCCACGGAAGGAATTGGCCCGGGCAGTGGGGGCCCACCCCTCCTCACAGGTGATTTGACCTTTAGGCTGCCCTTTAGCCCTCGGGTCACGCCCTGTCCCTCTCTGACAGGTAGGCTGTGTGCCCTCCCGCATCCCCCTCTGCCGGGTAAAAACCCAGGACAGGCACATGGTCTGGGTTCTGCTGAGGGAAGTCACACGGTTCAGAACTGCTGCTAACTGCAATAAAATCTCTGGACAAGACTCCTGAAGCAGATCGGTTTCCTACTTCCACTGATTCGCCCAACCTCTCTGAAGGAGCCAGGCAGGATTCATCTTGCTACATTTATCTCACTGCTGCACCCTGGGTCCTACGCTGCCTGAAACAAGTCTGGACTTGTCTGAGGGGTCTGTGCCTGTGTTAAAGTGCAAGGAGAGGATCCTTTTGGGACAAACCACGAGGCTGCTCTCCCAGCACAGCTACCACACAGACCCCACAGAATAGCAGAGATTAATTTGCTGTTATACCAGGGAAAATGGCTGCTCGTGCCTGCCCATTCCCTTGCTCAGCAGGCACCCAGTTGTCTTTGGACATGAGCTGCTGGCCACAGCCAGACAGCAGCAGCAACCTGAGCATTGGGCGCTGGACGCTGGGCTGATGTTCCTTTGCAGAAAGCAAGAAAAACAGTCAGAAGAGCACAAGGAAACTTGACAGTATCTCTGTAAGAATCTAATTGTGCTGTGAAAGCCAGCAGCGGGTGGTGTTTTTGTGCTGCAGATATTCACTTCCAAGCAAAAGTCATTCCAGGAAGCAGCAACCTCTGACAGCTACCAAATGTTGCCCCCAATTGCTCCAGGTGCTCCTGCCAGCAGCCACCTGCAGAAAGGAGCTCAGACACCGAGGCACGTGGGCTTTGGCTCCCTCTGGCAGAGAAGTCCCCCGGGGCACAGGTCCCTGTGGCAGGAGAGGGGCACCAGCACTGGCAGGGCTTGGGGGTGGCAGCTCTCCTCTGGCAGGGACTCTGCCACACCTGCTGATGTCAGTGCTCCCCAGGGGAAGCTCAGAGCAGCATTTGTGTCCCTGGGCCACACGCCCCGTGTCTGTGTCACACCCCTGTGTGTGTGACGGCCACCCACAGCAGGACGTGTCCCAGTGAGGCCGTGGCAGCTCCTGTGGAAGGCTCTGGTGCCCTTCCTGCTGCAGCTGTGTCAGCAGCCCTGGGGGCTCCTGCTGCTGCCCTGAGCTGGCAGAGCAGAGGAGCATCTGCTTGTTGTTGTTGGAGCCCTTCCCAAAGTTCCTGTCGGGCTGTCTTTGACACTTGGGGCAAGGTCTTCCTTGCAAGCTGGGGCACTTTGGGTGTGCTGGGCATGTCCCCAGGGCACGTGGAGGGCTGTCCTAGGGCTCTTGGTGACACAGTGCACCATGGACACCATGGAATGCAAAGGGACGGAGTGCACACGGGTGACCCTTTGTGACACGTGGTCACGTAGGTGCTGGCGGTGACACAGCCACACCAGAGTGCTTGGTGCACGCAGTGGGACAGGACGGGACAGAGCAGTGCCGTGCGGAGCCCCCACACAGGCAGCTCCTTCCTTGCTGACCCACAGCTCTTCCAAAGCCTTACCTGTGCAGGTGACCTCCAGGTCACACTGCAGCACTTGGTGACCCAGAGCCTTGCTGAAGCATCTGCCATCCCTGTGGCTGGCTGGTGCTCTCCAGGACAGACTGCAGGACTTCCTGCCCTGTAGCCTTCCCAAGGCTTCTCTCTTGCAGGTGCCTTCAAGGCACAAGTGCAGCACTTGCTGATACGGTGCTTTTCTGAGGCATCTTTCCTGCAAGCAGTCAACACTCCAAACCCTGACATGGAGCAGAAACCCCCCGTTGTGCCCAAGCTGGCCTGGGTGGAGGAGGAAGAGGCTGCAACTACTTCAGCACAGCAGCCTGAAGAGCTGGAGCAGTTCCAGCTGCTGCAGGAGGGTGAGTGGCAGAGCTGGGCCTCAGGGCTGGTGCCTGCAGCCAGCCTGGCCCCTTCCCATCCCATCCCATCCCATCCCATCCCATCCCATCCCATCCCATCCCATCCCATCCCATCCCATCCCATCCCATCCCAGTGGACATGCCCATGGATAGAACAGAAGAGGCCCTGGGGCTGGAGCCCCTGGCAGCTGTGCTCCATCCCTGCTGCATCCTGGGGCTGTCCCTGCCTGGGCAGCGCAGGGCTGGGCTGTGTTCTCTGGCCTCTCCTGCAGCCCCTCAGCTCTGGCTGCTCTCCCTCTTGGCCAGGTGCAGGCAGGGACCGCACACAACAGCAGCAGCCCACCCGTGGTCGCTTCCACAGAATAGCTCAGGTACCTGCAGCCATCCCCACCTGGGCTGGGCCTGCTGTCCCTGCTCAGCCAAGCACCGTGCTTGCTTGAGCACTTCATGCATTCTCCCTCTCTTCCTGCCCTTCTCCTGCAGATGATCTGCGAATTCATCGTCTGCCTTGGGCAGGAAGAGACCACTGGTGTGGGCACCGGGGTCTTGGCAAACTTTCAACTCTTCAATCCCGAGACCAGTGCTGCCATGCTGGACTTGCTTGTGCAGAAGGGTGTCTCCAACCCAAAGCAAGTAAGCAGCCTGTGGCCAGGGCCTGATGGCCCCAGGAATTGTGTGGCACTTCAAGCTGCGTCTGCTGGGCTCCCTCAGCCTTTGAGGCCCAGCACAGTGCGGTGGGAAGGGAAGCACTTCTCAGGGGAAGCTGGGGGGGTTGATGCTCTGGCAGCTCCCCAAGTCTCCCTGTGCTTTCTGCAGGTGCCAGGCGTGGTGAGGTACATCCACCGCTGGCTGACGGCCAATGAGTCAGCTGAGCACAGGCTGGACAAGGCCCTTGTGAGGCTGACTGAGGAATATCCCTGCGATGTGGTGATGACTCTCTTGTGCTGGGCCCCAGCGTGTGACAGGTAGGGCAGCCCCAGCTGCCCTGAGGGCTGAGGGTTCACCGGCCCAGCTCCCTGTAGAGCCCGTCCCTGGTGACTGCCAGACAGGCCCAGAGTTCCAGGGCCCTCTGGCTCCTCTGTTTTCCAGTCCTGGCCTGTCAGCCCCTGAGCCTCTGCCACGCTCCCTCCCTGCCCCTGAGGGGCCTGGACCCCTGTGGGCTGGCTGGGGGCTGCCAGCCAGGGCCAGTGGGCAGAGGCAGGGCTGGCAGCCAGCGCGGGCCCCTGCAGCTGCCCAGGCCACGGTGCTGTGGCCGAGACGCCCCTGACACAGAGCTCTGACCCCACAGAGCTGCTGCAGCCATGTGGAGGACCATCATGACCTCGAGTGGGGCTGCAGAGCCAGCCCTGCAGATACTCCTCGATGTGCTGAGCGCCTGGCCAGTGCACACTGAGGACACCTCCGATGGGAACAGCACAGAAGTCTTTGCCCTGGCTGTGAGTTTCTGCAACTGGCCTATGCTTGATGCCAGGCCACCTCTCGAGCAGCTAGCTCTCTGACCCCCATCTGCATCCCCCCGCCTCAGGCACCACTGGGCTGAAACCTGGCTTGGGGCAAGGTTCGGGGGCACTGGGCCAGCTGCTCCCCCTGGGTCTCTCCTGGCCTCTCCCTTGCATGCTCGCGCCCTGACACAGGCATGTCTTGTCTCTGGGGGTTTTATTGTTTGCAGGCAACCATGGCACTGTGGAGGGTCTTCAATCTGACCTGGTGCCCATTTACGGTGCTGGAGTATTTCCCCCATCTCTTTCTGCGTCTGCTCTTCCAAGTTTACGTCAGCACGCTGGATATGCCAGAGGAGGTGAACAGCTTCTGGAAGAGATGCCAGGAGCAACACGGCCTTGCCACCAGCCCCAATAGGTGCTCCATGCCAGTCTCCCCAGCCCTGCCACGCTCCCAGGGCAGGAGCCAGGGCTCCCAGCGTGACCTGGGCTTTGCTCTGCACACAGGTTTATATTGCATACCCTGCAGACCCTGCTCTGCCGACTGCAGTATGAGCACGTGGTGCTAGAAATGGAGCGCAAGCGTGGCTGGGACACGCTGCTTTGTGCTGGCACCCACCACTATGCCGTGGCTCTGCTGGCCAGGTGAGACCTCACTGTCCCTACCACCTCTCTCCCCTGTGCCTGGGACACCCCCACACAGTCCCCGTGGCCATGGGCGGGAGGGAGGGCCTTGTCACCAAGGCAGACAGAACCAGCAGACTGGAAAAGGCTGGGACAGGAGGGTGCTCAGGAACAGCCGCCTCCCAAAGCGCCCACGGGGTGCTCGGGAAAAGACCAGAGCTCTGTCAGTCAGTCCTGGGAGAGCTTGGCCCACCTGGCTCAGGGGCAGTGGTGCCTTTTGCCCCCCACCAGGGAGATGCGCCATGTCTCCATCATCTGGTGGTACAGCATCGTACACTGCCTCCTCGACGCCCTCAGCAAGGACATTTCAGACTGGGAACTGCCCGCCATGGCCTTCCTTGTGGAGGTGAGCCCCATGGCCAGCGCTGCCTCCTGAGCTGCCTCCCACCTCTCTGCCCTCTCACAGCCACAGCTGCCTGGAACGCTGCCCGTGCACAAGTGCCCCGTGCAGTTCTGAGCTCCTGCCAGCTGGGCACCCCTGTCACTGCTCTGTGCCTTGCAGGTCCTCGACTGCCTGGACTTCGATGAATGCGGTGACACCGTCCTGCAGATCATGGCAAGGCAACTGCCCAGCGAGTCCGGGGAGATGCTGCGCCTGGTGCTCAGAGGCCTCCTGGTGCTCAGCACAGACTCCTCGATGGTGAGAAGGAGGCAGCAGCTGAAGCTGTGCTGGCAGCGTGGGGCTGGGGAGAGTACTTGGGCTTGGCTGGCCTTTGGCAGCTGCTCCCAGCCCTCCTGTGTCACTGTTCAGCTGCCTGAGTGCTCGGGGACAGGCCTTTGGCCTCTGGGCCCTGCAGCAGCAGCAGCAGCGTCGGGTTGCCCAGCCTTGTCTTCCACACAGAACGAAAGAATGTACAGCCTGACTGAAAGCCTTGGCTCCCTCCTGTGGCATGAGGATGAAGACATCGTTGAGATGACTGTTGTTGTACTCAGCTTGCTGCTCTTGGACAAAGACCTCACAATATCCGGCCCCATCGCCCTGCAGCTGGCTCAGGGACTCCTGCCACTCCTTGAGAACGTAAGGCTCTGTGCCCCCAGCCACGGGCACTGGCTGATGTCTGGAAATGTGGTGCCCCGTGGATTTTTGGGCCTGTACACAGAAGGCCTGGAGCAGCTGATGTGGAGGGGTTTTGCTTCCTTTCCAACAGGACAACAGACAGGTGCAGCTGCTCTCCATTTACATCTTTCAAGAGGTGATGAAGTTGGTAGCAGCAAAGGGAAGAAAGCACCTGAAGAGGCCTGTGAGCAAGAGCCTGCTCCCACTCTACTTCAGCTGCCATGATGGGCGCTGGCCTGTGGCACAGGTGAGGACTCCTGGGCGCTGTGTCCCCATGGCAGGGGGCTCGACTGTGTCCCTGCAGCCTGGCACCTCACGGGCTCCAGCCTCCTCCTGGCCTTGGCACAGGGATGTGGGTCCTGTGCCCCGGGCTCTGGTGCCATCTCTGGGTCTCTGCTGCTCCGCAGGCCTCTCGGGAATGCCTGCATTGTGCAGTAAGCTTCCTGAAGAGGGGGGACCTGGAGCAGCTGCTGAAGACGGATCAGATGTGGAGGTTCGGCGAGTGCCTGGTAAGGACCGGCTGGAAGCCCCGGCCCGGAGAAGACCCCTGAGCACAGTGCCCATTCTGTGGGGCTGGCAGCAAACCCTGCCCTCCTGCCGCTCTCTCCAGCTGGCAGAGGACAGGAGCCGAGTAGCCGAGCACCTGCGGCAGGCCCTGCCCTACCTGGGGAGCCCACAGGAGCCCGTGCGGGACGCG
This sequence comes from Phylloscopus trochilus trochilus, assembly GCA_016584745.2. Taxonomy (NCBI): domain Eukaryota; kingdom Metazoa; phylum Chordata; class Aves; order Passeriformes; family Phylloscopidae; genus Phylloscopus; species Phylloscopus trochilus. The sequence continues at coordinate 5,493,755 of WQNJ02000545.1, forward strand.
GCCGTCAGGTTCATCGGTGAGCCACAAGCCCAATGCGTCCTTCCCCGCCCTGGCCCCGGCTGCTGCCCCGGCAGCGGCAACCGGGCCCGGCGCCGCGGAGCCCCGCCTGCCCTCGGGGCTGCTGCCGCCCTCCCGCAGCCCAGCCCTTGGGCAGCGGCGTGCGGCAAGGGCCCCGGGCTGAGCCCTGCCGGGCCAGGAGCCCGTGTGGCCTCAGCGCCGGCAGCGCCCGTGGGGGGCAGCTGTGCCGCTGGGGCCGTGACAGGCTCTGTGTTCCCAGGGCTGGCCGGGCGCTACCTGAGACACCAGCAGCAGCAGCAGCAGCAGCAAGAGTTCCAGATGATCTGCAGCGGTGAGTGAGCCCGGCGGGGGCTGCCTTCCCTGCGCGGACCAGGGCCGCTGTGGGCAGAGGACAGACACGGTTCAGGCGCCCGTGGCACATCGGTGGCCAGCTGATTCTTGGTGGAGGGGATGCTATGATCACCCTCCAGCTGCTCCTTGTTGTCTCCTGCTTCCTCCAGGCCATGGCTAGAGCTGGCTAGGATGGACAGCTCAGCAGGGTCTCCCCAGGTCCCCACAGACCCAGGCTCTGACCGTGGCTCTGTATCTCTCTCTTGCAGCCCTGCAGGACATGACAGATGACACCAGCCCTGCCATCTCATGCCTGGCACTTCAAAATCTCTACATCACCTTGGCTGCACATCAACACAGCACTCCCCCCTCCCGACTCCAGAGGATGCAAGATCACCTGCACCAGCTCTGGAAGTCACGGCCTTCCCTGTGTGGCGGTGGCTGGTTGTCCTGCTGGAGCACTGTGGAGATCTGATCTGGGAGACTGCATCTCTCGGTGCCACCTGGGCCAGTGGGCCACACCTCTCCTCTGCAATCACTTCCTTTCCCCCACAATTTAGGAATGTTAGGTTGTTGTTGTTGTACAGAGATCCAGGAGCTTTCTTTTGTTCCCAGGGTCTTCAGGCCCACGGGGAAAAGAGGAAAAAGGGTGCCTGTGCTGGGCATTTGCCTGAGCAGGCGCTGTGGAAGGGAAAGTGGCCCAAAGCCCTTGGCCTTTGGTGGTTCTGCTGAAGCCTTAAGGCCTGCGACAGAGCGGGTGGGCAGAGGCTGGACCTGCTCCAGGGGGGATCCCTGAGAGCCTGGTCCCTGGAGATGGCCACCAGCCCTCTCCCAGCCAGGAACTGCCATCTGTGTCCTGCTTGTGTGTTGCTGGCTGGATTGCTGAGGGCTCTGAGGTGCTCCTTGCTCAGGCTCCTCTGGAGCTCCTTCAGCAGCTGGTCAGGCCTGGGGGAGGCCTGGAGGGGACAGGACAGTGGGAGACCATGAAGGGATGTGGTGCTGTGAAGGCCTGACAGGAGAAGGTAGCAGGAAGGCATGAGGGGGATGTGTGTGGTGGTGGTGGTGAGAGGCTGTGATGGGACAGGAGACTTGAGTGTTTGGGCTGGTGGGAAGCCCTGAGGATTTGAATGGCAGAGGCCATAAGCAGCCCCCAGACAGCCACATTCTTCCTGCCACCTGGCTGCTCTGGTGCTTCCCTGACACATCTCTCGTGCCTGTGGCAGAAGCCCTCGAGGCTGGGCCTCAGCAGGACGGTGGGGACACGCCTGAGGTGCCCAGGCTGGTTTGGCTACAGACAAGGAGGGCAAGCAGGCCCTGCTGGGGCACGGCCCCTGGCTGCTGCTGGCAAGGGCCAGTGGGCAGAGGCAGGGCTGGCGGTCAGCTGATGTCCCCAGGGCTGCCCAGGCCACGGTGCTGTGTGGCCCAGACCCCCTGACACAGAGCTCTGGGCCCGCAGAGCTGCTGCCACCATGGGAAGGGCGACGTCACCTTGAGCTGGCTGCGGAGTCGCTGCTGTCGACGTGGCTCTGGACACCAGAGAAAAAGCACCAGAGTGTGCACGGGAACAGCAGGGCCCAGAAGGCCTGTACCTCCTCAGCAAGGCGCCCACACCAGCTGGGATGCCAAGAGAGGGGATGCTACCGGCACAGTTTTACGTGGCTTGGCAAAAGGCGTCAGGAAAAGCGGTCACCGATGCTTTCTTTTGCCTTCCCAGCCTCACAGCATTTGGCAGCTTCAGCTGCAGCCTGTCTCCCTGACTCACTTCAGGGCCTGTGCTTGAGGGCAGGCTCACCTTCCACAGTGGCATGTCCCAAGGCAGCAGCATTGGTGCCATCATTAGAGACTCTGGTGGGACAAGAGCCCTGGGCTGCAGCTGCTGACACTCTCCTCCATTCAGGCACCTTAAAAAAAAGCAAACAGCATGAGCTCCCAAACTCTAATCTTCCTCAAAACAAAGAAGCAGCAGATGCTGAAGAAAAGCAGGAGCCATGTGGCTGAGGTTCAGGGATGGAGGGAAGTGAGCACTTTGGTGTCTGCTGAACAGATGGCCCAGGTCACAAGCTGAGGCCCTGCTGATAGAGGATTCTTCTCTGGGCTTGTTGGAGCCCATTCCCTACCAATGCACGGCCCTCCATTATTCCTGGTTCAAGCCATCTGGAGCCGTGGGAACAAGAGTGTTCCATGGCCTTCAGCAGGAAGCAGGAAGTGAGTGGCAGCATATGTCTGCTTCCAGCTCTTGGCTGTCTTGGCCGTTCCTTCACTGTGCTGGCACCATCATCAGAGACACAGAACAGGTTCTCTCATCTCAGAGTTGTCCCTGTCTTCTGCACTGCCCCAGGTTCCTCCCACGTTCCCCACCAGGGTGTTGCGCTTTAAGGCCTTCAAGGTGACCCCTCTTTTAGGGGTTTTCCTCCTCCCCCAGGGTAGGTTTTCCCCAGCCAACCCTGAAGGAATGATTATAATACACAGGGTTTACCATGCAACCTGAGGTTTTTGCAGGGGTTGGCCACGGAAGGAATTGGCCCGGGCAGTGGGGGCCCACCCCTCCTCACAGGTGATTTGACCTTTAGGCTGCCCTTTAGCCCTCGGGTCACGCCCTGTCCCTCTCTGACAGGTAGGCTGTGTGCCCTCCCGCATCCCCCTCTGCCGGGTAAAAACCCAGGACAGGCACATGGTCTGGGTTCTGCTGAGGGAAGTCACACGGTTCAGAACTGCTGCTAACTGCAATAAAATCTCTGGACAAGACTCCTGAAGCAGATCGGTTTCCTACTTCCACTGATTCGCCCAACCTCTCTGAAGGAGCCAGGCAGGATTCATCTTGCTACATTTATCTCACTGCTGCACCCTGGGTCCTACGCTGCCTGAAACAAGTCTGGACTTGTCTGAGGGGTCTGTGCCTGTGTTAAAGTGCAAGGAGAGGATCCTTTTGGGACAAACCACGAGGCTGCTCTCCCAGCACAGCTACCACACAGACCCCACAGAATAGCAGAGATTAATTTGCTGTTATACCAGGGAAAATGGCTGCTCGTGCCTGCCCATTCCCTTGCTCAGCAGGCACCCAGTTGTCTTTGGACATGAGCTGCTGGCCACAGCCAGACAGCAGCAGCAACCTGAGCATTGGGCGCTGGACGCTGGGCTGATGTTCCTTTGCAGAAAGCAAGAAAAACAGTCAGAAGAGCACAAGGAAACTTGACAGTATCTCTGTAAGAATCTAATTGTGCTGTGAAAGCCAGCAGCGGGTGGTGTTTTTGTGCTGCAGATATTCACTTCCAAGCAAAAGTCATTCCAGGAAGCAGCAACCTCTGACAGCTACCAAATGTTGCCCCCAATTGCTCCAGGTGCTCCTGCCAGCAGCCACCTGCAGAAAGGAGCTCAGACACCGAGGCACGTGGGCTTTGGCTCCCTCTGGCAGAGAAGTCCCCCGGGGCACAGGTCCCTGTGGCAGGAGAGGGGCACCAGCACTGGCAGGGCTTGGGGGTGGCAGCTCTCCTCTGGCAGGGACTCTGCCACACCTGCTGATGTCAGTGCTCCCCAGGGGAAGCTCAGAGCAGCATTTGTGTCCCTGGGCCACACGCCCCGTGTCTGTGTCACACCCCTGTGTGTGTGACGGCCACCCACAGCAGGACGTGTCCCAGTGAGGCCGTGGCAGCTCCTGTGGAAGGCTCTGGTGCCCTTCCTGCTGCAGCTGTGTCAGCAGCCCTGGGGGCTCCTGCTGCTGCCCTGAGCTGGCAGAGCAGAGGAGCATCTGCTTGTTGTTGTTGGAGCCCTTCCCAAAGTTCCTGTCGGGCTGTCTTTGACACTTGGGGCAAGGTCTTCCTTGCAAGCTGGGGCACTTTGGGTGTGCTGGGCATGTCCCCAGGGCACGTGGAGGGCTGTCCTAGGGCTCTTGGTGACACAGTGCACCATGGACACCATGGAATGCAAAGGGACGGAGTGCACACGGGTGACCCTTTGTGACACGTGGTCACGTAGGTGCTGGCGGTGACACAGCCACACCAGAGTGCTTGGTGCACGCAGTGGGACAGGACGGGACAGAGCAGTGCCGTGCGGAGCCCCCACACAGGCAGCTCCTTCCTTGCTGACCCACAGCTCTTCCAAAGCCTTACCTGTGCAGGTGACCTCCAGGTCACACTGCAGCACTTGGTGACCCAGAGCCTTGCTGAAGCATCTGCCATCCCTGTGGCTGGCTGGTGCTCTCCAGGACAGACTGCAGGACTTCCTGCCCTGTAGCCTTCCCAAGGCTTCTCTCTTGCAGGTGCCTTCAAGGCACAAGTGCAGCACTTGCTGATACGGTGCTTTTCTGAGGCATCTTTCCTGCAAGCAGTCAACACTCCAAACCCTGACATGGAGCAGAAACCCCCCGTTGTGCCCAAGCTGGCCTGGGTGGAGGAGGAAGAGGCTGCAACTACTTCAGCACAGCAGCCTGAAGAGCTGGAGCAGTTCCAGCTGCTGCAGGAGGGTGAGTGGCAGAGCTGGGCCTCAGGGCTGGTGCCTGCAGCCAGCCTGGCCCCTTCCCATCCCATCCCATCCCATCCCATCCCATCCCATCCCATCCCATCCCATCCCATCCCATCCCATCCCATCCCATCCCATCCCATCCCAGTGGACATGCCCATGGATAGAACAGAAGAGGCCCTGGGGCTGGAGCCCCTGGCAGCTGTGCTCCATCCCTGCTGCATCCTGGGGCTGTCCCTGCCTGGGCAGCGCAGGGCTGGGCTGTGTTCTCTGGCCTCTCCTGCAGCCCCTCAGCTCTGGCTGCTCTCCCTCTTGGCCAGGTGCAGGCAGGGACCGCACACAACAGCAGCAGCCCACCCGTGGTCGCTTCCACAGAATAGCTCAGGTACCTGCAGCCATCCCCACCTGGGCTGGGCCTGCTGTCCCTGCTCAGCCAAGCACCGTGCTTGCTTGAGCACTTCATGCATTCTCCCTCTCTTCCTGCCCTTCTCCTGCAGATGATCTGCGAATTCATCGTCTGCCTTGGGCAGGAAGAGACCACTGGTGTGGGCACCGGGGTCTTGGCAAACTTTCAACTCTTCAATCCCGAGACCAGTGCTGCCATGCTGGACTTGCTTGTGCAGAAGGGTGTCTCCAACCCAAAGCAAGTAAGCAGCCTGTGGCCAGGGCCTGATGGCCCCAGGAATTGTGTGGCACTTCAAGCTGCGTCTGCTGGGCTCCCTCAGCCTTTGAGGCCCAGCACAGTGCGGTGGGAAGGGAAGCACTTCTCAGGGGAAGCTGGGGGGGTTGATGCTCTGGCAGCTCCCCAAGTCTCCCTGTGCTTTCTGCAGGTGCCAGGCGTGGTGAGGTACATCCACCGCTGGCTGACGGCCAATGAGTCAGCTGAGCACAGGCTGGACAAGGCCCTTGTGAGGCTGACTGAGGAATATCCCTGCGATGTGGTGATGACTCTCTTGTGCTGGGCCCCAGCGTGTGACAGGTAGGGCAGCCCCAGCTGCCCTGAGGGCTGAGGGTTCACCGGCCCAGCTCCCTGTAGAGCCCGTCCCTGGTGACTGCCAGACAGGCCCAGAGTTCCAGGGCCCTCTGGCTCCTCTGTTTTCCAGTCCTGGCCTGTCAGCCCCTGAGCCTCTGCCACGCTCCCTCCCTGCCCCTGAGGGGCCTGGACCCCTGTGGGCTGGCTGGGGGCTGCCAGCCAGGGCCAGTGGGCAGAGGCAGGGCTGGCAGCCAGCGCGGGCCCCTGCAGCTGCCCAGGCCACGGTGCTGTGGCCGAGACGCCCCTGACACAGAGCTCTGACCCCACAGAGCTGCTGCAGCCATGTGGAGGACCATCATGACCTCGAGTGGGGCTGCAGAGCCAGCCCTGCAGATACTCCTCGATGTGCTGAGCGCCTGGCCAGTGCACACTGAGGACACCTCCGATGGGAACAGCACAGAAGTCTTTGCCCTGGCTGTGAGTTTCTGCAACTGGCCTATGCTTGATGCCAGGCCACCTCTCGAGCAGCTAGCTCTCTGACCCCCATCTGCATCCCCCCGCCTCAGGCACCACTGGGCTGAAACCTGGCTTGGGGCAAGGTTCGGGGGCACTGGGCCAGCTGCTCCCCCTGGGTCTCTCCTGGCCTCTCCCTTGCATGCTCGCGCCCTGACACAGGCATGTCTTGTCTCTGGGGGTTTTATTGTTTGCAGGCAACCATGGCACTGTGGAGGGTCTTCAATCTGACCTGGTGCCCATTTACGGTGCTGGAGTATTTCCCCCATCTCTTTCTGCGTCTGCTCTTCCAAGTTTACGTCAGCACGCTGGATATGCCAGAGGAGGTGAACAGCTTCTGGAAGAGATGCCAGGAGCAACACGGCCTTGCCACCAGCCCCAATAGGTGCTCCATGCCAGTCTCCCCAGCCCTGCCACGCTCCCAGGGCAGGAGCCAGGGCTCCCAGCGTGACCTGGGCTTTGCTCTGCACACAGGTTTATATTGCATACCCTGCAGACCCTGCTCTGCCGACTGCAGTATGAGCACGTGGTGCTAGAAATGGAGCGCAAGCGTGGCTGGGACACGCTGCTTTGTGCTGGCACCCACCACTATGCCGTGGCTCTGCTGGCCAGGTGAGACCTCACTGTCCCTACCACCTCTCTCCCCTGTGCCTGGGACACCCCCACACAGTCCCCGTGGCCATGGGCGGGAGGGAGGGCCTTGTCACCAAGGCAGACAGAACCAGCAGACTGGAAAAGGCTGGGACAGGAGGGTGCTCAGGAACAGCCGCCTCCCAAAGCGCCCACGGGGTGCTCGGGAAAAGACCAGAGCTCTGTCAGTCAGTCCTGGGAGAGCTTGGCCCACCTGGCTCAGGGGCAGTGGTGCCTTTTGCCCCCCACCAGGGAGATGCGCCATGTCTCCATCATCTGGTGGTACAGCATCGTACACTGCCTCCTCGACGCCCTCAGCAAGGACATTTCAGACTGGGAACTGCCCGCCATGGCCTTCCTTGTGGAGGTGAGCCCCATGGCCAGCGCTGCCTCCTGAGCTGCCTCCCACCTCTCTGCCCTCTCACAGCCACAGCTGCCTGGAACGCTGCCCGTGCACAAGTGCCCCGTGCAGTTCTGAGCTCCTGCCAGCTGGGCACCCCTGTCACTGCTCTGTGCCTTGCAGGTCCTCGACTGCCTGGACTTCGATGAATGCGGTGACACCGTCCTGCAGATCATGGCAAGGCAACTGCCCAGCGAGTCCGGGGAGATGCTGCGCCTGGTGCTCAGAGGCCTCCTGGTGCTCAGCACAGACTCCTCGATGGTGAGAAGGAGGCAGCAGCTGAAGCTGTGCTGGCAGCGTGGGGCTGGGGAGAGTACTTGGGCTTGGCTGGCCTTTGGCAGCTGCTCCCAGCCCTCCTGTGTCACTGTTCAGCTGCCTGAGTGCTCGGGGACAGGCCTTTGGCCTCTGGGCCCTGCAGCAGCAGCAGCAGCGTCGGGTTGCCCAGCCTTGTCTTCCACACAGAACGAAAGAATGTACAGCCTGACTGAAAGCCTTGGCTCCCTCCTGTGGCATGAGGATGAAGACATCGTTGAGATGACTGTTGTTGTACTCAGCTTGCTGCTCTTGGACAAAGACCTCACAATATCCGGCCCCATCGCCCTGCAGCTGGCTCAGGGACTCCTGCCACTCCTTGAGAACGTAAGGCTCTGTGCCCCCAGCCACGGGCACTGGCTGATGTCTGGAAATGTGGTGCCCCGTGGATTTTTGGGCCTGTACACAGAAGGCCTGGAGCAGCTGATGTGGAGGGGTTTTGCTTCCTTTCCAACAGGACAACAGACAGGTGCAGCTGCTCTCCATTTACATCTTTCAAGAGGTGATGAAGTTGGTAGCAGCAAAGGGAAGAAAGCACCTGAAGAGGCCTGTGAGCAAGAGCCTGCTCCCACTCTACTTCAGCTGCCATGATGGGCGCTGGCCTGTGGCACAGGTGAGGACTCCTGGGCGCTGTGTCCCCATGGCAGGGGGCTCGACTGTGTCCCTGCAGCCTGGCACCTCACGGGCTCCAGCCTCCTCCTGGCCTTGGCACAGGGATGTGGGTCCTGTGCCCCGGGCTCTGGTGCCATCTCTGGGTCTCTGCTGCTCCGCAGGCCTCTCGGGAATGCCTGCATTGTGCAGTAAGCTTCCTGAAGAGGGGGGACCTGGAGCAGCTGCTGAAGACGGATCAGATGTGGAGGTTCGGCGAGTGCCTGGTAAGGACCGGCTGGAAGCCCCGGCCCGGAGAAGACCCCTGAGCACAGTGCCCATTCTGTGGGGCTGGCAGCAAACCCTGCCCTCCTGCCGCTCTCTCCAGCTGGCAGAGGACAGGAGCCGAGTAGCCGAGCACCTGCGGCAGGCCCTGCCCTACCTGGGGAGCCCACAGGAGCCCGTGCGGGACGCGGCCGTCAGGTTCATCGGTGAGCCACAAGCCCAATGCGTCCTTCCCCGCCCTGGCCCCGGCTGCTGCCCCGGCAGCGGCAACCGGGCCCGGCGCCGCGGAGCCCCGCCTGCCCTCGGGGCTGCTGCTGCCCTCCCGCAGCCCAGCCCTTGGGCAGCGGCGTGCGGCAAGGGCCCCGGGCTGAGCCCTGCCGGGCCAGGAGCCCGTGTGGCCTCAGCGCCGGCAGCGCCCGTGGGGGGCAGCTGTGCCGCTGGGGCCGTGACAGGCTCTGTGTTCCCAGGGCTGGCCGGGCGCTACCTGAGACACCAGCAGCAGCAGCAGCAGCAGCAAGAGTTCCAGATGATCTGCAGCGGTGAGTGAGCCCGGCGGGGGCTGCCTTCCCTGCGCGGACCAGGGCCGCTGTGGGCAGAGGACAGACACGGTTCAGGCGCCCGTGGCACATCGGTGGCCAGCTGATTCTTGGTGGAGGGGATGCTATGATCACCCTCCAGCTGCTCCTTGTTGTCTCCTGCTTCCTCCAGGCCATGGCTAGAGCTGGCTAGGATGGACAGCTCAGCAGGGTCTCCCCAGGTCCCCACAGACCCAGGCTCTGACCGTGGCTCTGTATCTCTCTCTTGCAGCCCTGCAGGACATGACAGATGACACCAGCCCTGCCATCTCATGCCTGGCACTTCAAAATCTCTACATCACCTTGGCTGCACATCAACACAGCACTCCCCCCTCCCGACTCCAGAGGATGCAAGATCACCTGCACCAGCTCTGGAAGTCACGGCCTTCCCTGTGTGGCGGTGGCTGGTTGTCCTGCTGGAGCACTGTGGAGATCTGATCTGGGAGACTGCATCTCTCGGTGCCACCTGGGCCAGTGGGCCACACCTCTCCTCTGCAATCACTTCCTTTCCCCCACAATTTAGGAATGTTAGGTTGTTGTTGTTGTACAGAGATCCAGGAGCTTTCTTTTGTTCCCAGGGTCTTCAGGCCCACGGGGAAAAGAGGAAAAAGGGTGCCTGTGCTGGGCATTTGCCTGAGCAGGCGCTGTGGAAGGGAAAGTGGCCCAAAGCCCTTGGCCTTTGGTGGTTCTGCTGAAGCCTTAAGGCCTGCGACAGAGCGGGTGGGCAGAGGCTGGACCTGCTCCAGGGGGGATCCCTGAGAGCCTGGTCCCTGGAGATGGCCACCAGCCCTCTCCCAGCCAGGAACTGCCATCTGTGTCCTGCTTGTGTGTTGCTGGCTGGATTGCTGAGGGCTCTGAGGTGCTCCTTGCTCAGGCTCCTCTGGAGCTCCTTCAGCAGCTGGTCAGGCCTGGGGGAGGCCTGGAGGGGACAGGACAGTGGGAGACCATGAAGGGATGTGGTGCTGTGAAGGCCTGACAGGAGAAGGTAGCAGGAAGGCATGAGGGGGATGTGTGTGGTGGTGGTGGTGAGAGGCTGTGATGGGACAGGAGACTTGAGTGTTTGGGCTGGTGGGAAGCCCTGAGGATTTGAATGGCAGAGGCCATAAGCAGCCCCCAGACAGCCACATTCTTCCTGCCACCTGGCTGCTCTGGTGCTTCCCTGACACATCTCTCGTGCCTGTGGCAGAAGCCCTCGAGGCTGGGCCTCAGCAGGACGGTGGGGACACGCCTGAGGTGCCCAGGCTGGTTTGGCTACAGACAAGGAGGGCAAGCAGGCCCTGCTGGGGCACGGCCCCTGGCTGCTGCTGGCAAGGGCCAGTGGGCAGAGGCAGGGCTGGCGGTCAGCTGATGTCCCCAGGGCTGCCCAGGCCACGGTGCTGTGTGGCCCAGACCCCCTGACACAGAGCTCTGGGCCCGCAGAGCTGCTGCCACCATGGGAAGGGCGACGTCACCTTGAGCTGGCTGCGGAGTCGCTGCTGTCGACGTGGCTCTGGACACCAGAGAAAAAGCACCAGAGTGTGCACGGGAACAGCAGGGCCCAGAAGGCCTGTACCTCCTCAGCAAGGCGCCCACACCAGCTGGGATGCCAAGAGAGGGGATGCTACCGGCACAGTTTTACGTGGCTTGGCAAAAGGCGTCAGGAAAAGCGGTCACCATGGCTTTCTCTTGCCTTCCCAGCCTCACAGCATTTGGCAGCTTCAGCTGCAGCCTGTCTCCCTGACTCACTTCAGGGCCTGTGCTTGAGCGCAGGCTCGCCTTCCTCAGTGGCATGTCCCAAGGCAGCAGCATTGGTGCCATCATTAGAGACTCTGGTGGGACAAGAGCCCTGGGCTGCAGCTGCTGACACTCTCCTCCATTCAGGCACCTTAAAAAAAAACAAACAGCATGAGCTCCCAAACTCTAATCTTCCTCAAAACAAAGAAGCAGCAGATGCTGAAGAAAAGCAGGAGCCGTGTGGCTGAGGTTCAGGGATGGAGGGAAGTGAGCACTTTGGTGTCTGCTGAACAGATGGCCCAGGTCACAAGCTGAGGCCCTGCTGATAGAGGATTCTGCTCTGGGCTTGTTGGAGCCCATTCCCTACCAATGCACGGCCCTCCATTATTCCTGGTTCAAGCCTCCTGGAGCCGTGGGAACAAGAGTGTTCCATGGCCTTCAGCAGGAAGCAGGAAGTGAGTGGCAGCATATGTCTGCTTCCAGCTCTTGGCTGTCTTGGCCATTCCTTCACTGTGCTGGCACCATCATCAGAGACACAGAACAGGTTCTCTCATCTCAGAGTTGTCCCTGTCTTCTGCACTGCCCCAGGTTCCTCCCACGTTCCCCACCAGGGTGTTGCGCTTTAAGGCCTTCAAGGTGACCCCTCTTTTAGGGGTTTTCCCCCTCCCCCAGGGTAGGTTTTCCCCAGCCAACCCTGAAGGAATGATTATAATACACAGGCTTTACCAAGCAACCTGAGGTTTTTGCAGGGGTTGGCCATGGAAGGAATTGGCCCGGGCAGTGGGGGCCCACCCCTCCTCACAGGTGATTTGACCTTTAGGCTGCCCTTTAGCCCTCGGGTCACGCCCTGTCCCTCTCTGGCAGGTAGGCTGTGTGCCCTCCCGCATCCCCCTCTGCCGGGTAAAAACCCAGGACAGGCACATGGTCTGGGTTCTGCTGAGGGAAGTCACACGGTTCAGAACTGCTGCTAACTGCAATAAAATCTCTGGACAAGACTCCTGAAGCAGATCGGTTTCCTACTTCCACTGATTCGTCCAACCTCTCTGAAGGAGCCAGGCAGGATTCATCTTGCTACATTTATCTCACGGCTGCACCCCGGGTCCTACGCTGCCTGAAACAAGCCTGGACTTGTCTGAGGGGTCTGTGCCTGTTTTAAAGTGCAAGGAGAGGATCCTTTTGGGACAAACCACGAGGCTGCTCTCCCAGCACAGCTACCACACAGACTCCACAAAATAGCAGAGATTAATTTGCTGTTATACCAGGGAAAATGGCTGCTCGTGCCTGCCCTTTCCCTTGCCCAGCAGGCACCCAGTTGTCTTTGGACATGAGCTGCTGGCCACAGCCAGACAGCAGCAGCAACCTGAGCATTGGGCGCTGGACGCTGGGCTGATGTTCCTTTGCAGAAAGCAAGAAAAAGAGTCAGAAGAGCACAAGGAAACTTGACAATATCTCTGTAAGAATCTAATTGTGCTGTGAAAGCCAGCAGCAGATGGTGTTTTTGTGCTGCAGATATTCACTTCCAAGCAAAAGTCATTCCAGGAAGCAGCAACCTCTGACAGCTACCAAATGTTGCCCCCAATTGCTCCAGGTGCTCCTGCCAGCAGCCACCTGCAGAAAGGAGCTCAGACACCGAGGCACGTGGGCTTTGGCTCCCTCTGGCAGAGAAGTCCCCCGGGGCACAGGTCCCTGTGGCAGGAGAGGGGCACCAGCACTGGCAGGGCTTGGGGGTGGCAGCTCTCCTCTGGCATGGACTCTGCCACACCTGCTGATGTCAGTGCTCCCCAGGGGAAGCTCAGAGCAGCATTTGTGTCCCTGGGCCACACGCCCCGTGTCTGTGTCACACCCCTGTGTGTGTGACGGCCACCCACAGCAGGACGTGTCCCAGTGAGGCCGTGGCAGCTCCTGTGGAAGGCTCTGGTGCCCTTCCTGCTGCAGCTGTGTCAGCAGCCCTGGGGGCTCCTGCTGCTGCCCTGAGCTGGCAGAGCAGAGGAGCATCTGCTTGTTGTTGTTGGAGCCCTTCCCAAAGTTCCTGTTGGGCTGTGTTTGACACTTGGGGCAAGGTCTTCCTTGCAAGCTGGGGCACTTTGGGTGTGCTGGGCATGTCCCCAGGGCACGTGGAGGGCTGTCCTAGGGCTCTTGGTGACACAGTGCACCATGGACACCATGGAATGCAAAGGGACGGAGTGCACACGGGTGACCCTTTGTGACACGTGGTCACGTAGGTGCTGGCGGTGACACAGCCACACCAGAGTGCTTGGTGCACGCAGTGGGACAGGACGGGACAGAGCAGTGCCGTGCGGAGCCCCCACACAGGCAACTCCTTCCTTGCTGACCCACAGCTCTTCCAAGGCCTTACCTGTGCAGGTGACCTCCAGGTCACACTGCAGCACTTGGTGACCCAGAGCCTTGCTGAAGCATCTGCCATCCCTGCGGCTGGCTTGTGCTCTCCAGGACAGACTGCAGGACTTCCTGCCCTGTAGCCTTCCCAAGGCTTCTCTCTTGCAGGTGCCTTCAAGGCACAAGTGCAGCACTTGCTGATACGGTGCTTTTCTGAGGCATCTTTCCTGCAAGCAGTCAACACTCCAAACCCTGACATGGAGCAGAAACCCCCCGTTGTGCCCAAGCTGGCCTGGGTGGAGGAGGAGGAGGCTGCAACTACTTCAGCACACCAGCCTGAAGAGCTGGAGCAGTTCCAGCTGCTGCAGGAGGGTGAGTGGCAGAGCTGGGCCTCAGGGCTGGTGCCTGCAGCCAGCCTGGCCCCTTCCCATCCCATCCCATCCCATCCCAGTGGACATGCCCATGGATAGAACAGAAGAGGCCCTGGGGCTGGACCCCCTGGCAGCTGTGCTCCATCCCTGCTGCATCCTGGGGCTGTCCCTGCCTGGGCAGTGCAGGGCTGGGCTGTGTTCTCTGGCCTCTCCTGCAGCCCCTCAGCTCTGGCTGCTCTCTCTCTTGGCCAGGTGCAGGCAGGGACCGCACACAACAGCAGCAGGAGCCCGCCCGTGGTCGCTTCCACAGAATAGCTCAGGTACCTGCAGCCATCCCCACCTGGGCTGGGCCTGCTGTCCCTGCTCAGCCAAGCACCGTGCTTGCTTGAGCACTTCATGCATTCTCCCTCTCTTCCTGCCCTTCTCCTGCAGATGATCTGCGAATTCATCGTCTGCCTTGGGCAGGAAGAGACCACTGGTGTGGGCACCGGGGTCTTGGCAAACTTTCAACTCTTCAATCCCGAGACCAGTGCTGCCATGCTGGACTTGCTTGTGCAGAAGGGTGTCTCCAACCCAAAGCAAGTAAGCAGCCTGTGGCCAGGGCCTGATGGCCCCAGGAATCGTGTGGCACTTCAAGCTGCGTCTGCTGGGCTCCCTCAGCCTTTGAGGCCCAGCACAGTGCGGTGGGAAGGGAAGCACTTCTCAGGGGAAGCTGGGGGGGTTGATGCTCTGGCAGCTCCCCAAGTCTCCCTGTGCTTTCTGCAGGTGCCAGGCGTGGTGAGGTACATCCACCGCTGGCTCATGGCCAATGAGTCTGCTGAGCACAGGCTGGACAAGGCCCTTGTGAGGCTGACTAAGGAATATCCCTGCGATGTGGTGATGACTCTCTTGTGCTGGGCCCCAGCGTGTGACAGGTAGGGCAGCCCCAGCTGCCCTGAGGGCTGAGGGTTCACCGGCCCAGCTCCCTGTAGAGCCCGTCCCTGGTGACTGCCAGACAGGCCCAGAGTTCCAGGGCCCTCTGGCTCCTCTGTTTTCCAGTCCTGGCCTGTCAGCCCCTGAGCCTCTGCCACGCTCCCTCCCTGCCCCTGAGGGGCCTGGACCCCTGTGGGCTGGCTGGGGGCTGCCAGCCAGGGCCAGTGGGCAGAGGCAGGGCTGGCAGCCAGCGCGGGCCCCTGCAGCTGCCCAGGCCACGGTGCTGTGGCCGAGACGCCCCTGACACAGAGCTCTGACCCCACAGAGCTGCTGCAGCCATGTGGAGGACCATCATGACCTCGAGTGGGACTGCAGAGCCAGCCCTGCAGATACTCCTCGATGTGCTGAGCGCCTGGCCAGTGCACACTGAGGACACCACCGATGGGAACAGCACAGAAGTCTTTGCCCTGGCTGTGAGTTTCTGCAACTGGCCTATGCTTGATGCCAGGCCACCTCTCGAGCAGCTAGCTCTCTGACCCCCCATCTGCATCCCCCCGCCTCAGGCACCACTGGGCTGAAACCTGGCTTGGGGCAAGGTTCGGGGGCACTGGGCCAGGTGCTCCCCCTGGGTCTCTCCTGGCCTCTCCCTTGCATGCTCGCGCCCTGACACAGGCATGTCTTGTCTCTGGGGGTTTTATTGTTTGCAGGCAACCATGGCACTGTGGAGGGTCTTCAATCTGACCTGGTGCCCATTTACGGTGCTGGAGTATTTCCCCCATCTCTTTCTGCGTCTGCTCTTCCAAGTTTACGTCAGCACGCTGGATATGCCAGAGGAGGTGAACAGCTTCTGGAAGAGATGCCAGGAGCAACACGGCCTTGCCACCAGCCCCAACAGGTGCTCCATGCCAGTCTCCCCAGCCCTGCCACCCTCCCAGGGCAGGAGCCAGGGCTCCCAGCGTGACCTGGGCTTTGCTCTGCACACAGGTTTATATTGCAGACCCTGCAGACCCTGCTCTGCCGACTGCAGTATGAGCACGTGGTGCTAGAAATGGAGCGCAAGCGTGGCTGGGACACGCTGCTTTGTGCTGGCACCCACCACTATGCCGTGGCTCTGCTGGCCAGGTGAGACCTCACTGTCCCTACCACCTCTCTCCCCTGTGCCTGGGACACCCCCACACAGTCCCCGTGGCCATGGGCGGGAGGGAGGGCCTTGTCACCAAGGCAGACAGAACCAGCAGACTGGAAAAGGCTGGGACAGGAGGGTGCTCAGGAACAGCCGCCTCCCAAAGCGCCCACGGGGTGCTCGGGAAAAGACCAGAGCTCTGTCAGTCAGTCCTGGGAGAGCTTGGCCCACCTGGCTCAGGGGCAGTGGTGCCTTTTGCTCCCCACCAGGGAGATGCACCATGTCTCCATCATCTGGTGGTACAGCATCGTACACTGCCTCCTCGACGCCCTCAGCAAGGACATTTCAGACTGGGAACTGCCCGCCATGGCCTTCCTTGTGGAGGTGAGCCCCATGGCCAGCGCTGCCTCCTGAGCTGCCTCCCACCTCTCTGCCCTCTCACAGCCACAGCTGCCTGGAACGCTGCCCGTGCACAAGTGCCCCGTGCAGTTCTGAGCTCCTGCCAGCTGGGCACCCCTGTCACTGCTCTGTGCCTTGCAGGTCCTCGACTGCCTGGACTTCGATGAATGCGGTGACACCGTCCTGCAGATCATGGCAAGGCAACTGCCCAGCGAGTCCGGGGAGATGCTGCGCCTGGTGCTCAGAGGCCTCCTGGTGCTCAGCACAGACTCCTCGATGGTGAGAAGGAGGCAGCAGCTGAAGCTGTGCTGGCAGCGTGGGGCTGGGGAGAGTACTTGGGCTTGGCTGGCCTTTGGCAGCTGCTCCCAGCCCTCCTGTGTCACTGTTCAGCTGCCTGAGTGCTCGGGGACAGGCCTTTGGCCTCTGGGCCCTGCAGCAGCAGCAGCGTCGGGTTGCCCAGCCTCGTCTTCCACACAGAACGAAAGAATGTACAGCCTGACTGAAAGCCTTGGCTACCTCCTGCGGCATGAGGATGAAGACATCGTTGAGATGACTGTTGGTGTACTCAGCTTGCTGCTCTTGGACAAAGACCTGACAATATCCGGCCCCATCGCCCTGCAGCTGGCTCAGGGACTCCTGCCACTCCTTGAGAACGTAAGGCTCTGTGCCCCCAGCCACGGGCACTGGCTGCTGTCTGGAAATGTGGTGCCCCGTGGATTTTTGGGCCTGTACACAGAAGGCCTGGAGCAGCTGATGTGGAGGGGTTTTGCTTCCTTTCCAACAGGACAACAGACAGGTGCGGCTGCTCTCCATTTACATCTTTCAAGAGGTGATGAAGTTGGTAGCAGCAAAGGGAAGAAAGCACCTGAAGAGGCCTGTGAGCAAGAGCCTGCTCCCACTCTACTTCAGCTGCCATGATGGGCGCTGGCCTGTGGCACAGGTGAGGACTCCTGGGCGCTGTGTCCCCATGGCAGGGGGCTCGACTGTGTCCCTGCAGCCTGGCACCTCACGGGCTCCAGCCTCCTCCTGGCCTTGGCACAGGGATGCGGGTCCTGTGCCCCGGGCTCTGGTGCCATCTCTGGGTCTCTGCTGCTCCGCAGGCCTCTCGGGAAAGCCTGCATTGTGCAGTAAGCTTCCTGAAGAGGGGGGACCTGGAGCAGCTGCTGAAGACGGATCAGATGTGGAGGTTCGGCGAGTGCCTGGTAAGGACTGGCTGGAAGCCCCGGCCCGGAGAAGACCCCTGAGCACAGTGCCCATTCTGTGGGGCTGGCAGCAAACCCTGCCCTCCTGCCACTCTCTCCAGCTGGCAGAGGACAGGAGCCGAGTAGCCGAGCACCTGCGGCAGGCCCTGCCCTACCTGGGGAGCCCAGAGGAGCCCGTGCGGGATGCGGCCGTCAGGTTCATCGGTGAGCCACAAGCCCAATGCGTCCTTCCCCGCCCCGGCCCCGGCTGCTGCCTGTAGGAGTCCAGGGTATTCCTTTGGAAACCCTGGACAAGCAGAAACCTGTACAGGGGGGTTTAAAACCTGTACAGGGGGGTTGGAGATATGTGCAGGGGGGTTACAGACCCTGGCATGGACCCCAGACAGGCAGGGGTCTCGATTATAGTCCATGGGAAAGATTACCAACACTATGGGAAGAATTGCAAGGCCTTGAAAATAGTAGAAAGTATTAATATTTTCACATTAGGGGTTTCAAGATAAGAAGGACCAGAGACAAGATGGAGGATTCTGGGTGTTACCCTAGGGTCTTCTCCTTCTTCTTTGTCTCCATCTTGCACAGTGGTGACAACATGAAGTAGGTTTAGAGGGATTGGGTTAAAGTAGAAAATACCTGTCTAGTGTTAAGTGTATGTATTGGATCACAGTTGTAAATAATGTGCACGTAATTATCTGTATATAAGATGACGAGCTGTGGGCAGGCGGGCAGTCGTCGCCTGTTGCCCGTGCTGTCCAGACCTTGGCAGAGCACAGAGAGAATTGTAAAGATAAGATATAATAAACAAAGAAGAAAACTCAGAAAAAAGAACATCCGAAGACTCCTCGTCTTTTCTGTGGGCATCTCGGGGCTTCCCGAAGGACCAGGGGCAGTGCCCATCCCTCATTCTCGGGCAAGCAGAGACACCGAGAGCTGCCCCGGCAGCGGCAACCGGGCCCGGCACCGCGGAGCCCCGCCTGCCCTCGGGGCTGCTGCCGCCCTTCCGCAGCCCAGCCCTTGGGCAGCGGCGTGCGGCAAGGGCCCCGGGCTGAGCCCTGCCGGGCCAGGAGCCCGTGTGGCCTCAGCGCCGGCAGCGCCCGTGGGGGGCAGCTGTGCCGCTGGGGCCGTGACAAGCTCTGTGTTCCCAGGGCTGGCCGGGCGCTACCTTAGACACCAGCAGCAGCAGCAGCAGCAGCAAGAGTTCCAGATGATCTGCAGGGGTGAGTGAGCCCGGCGGGGGCTGCCTTCCCTGTGCGGACCAGGGCCGCTGTGGGCAGAGCACAGACACGGTTCAGGCGCCCGTGGGACATCGGTGGCCAGCTGATTCTTGGTGGAGGGGATGCTATGATCACCCTCCAGCTGCTCCTTGTTGTCTCCTGCTTCCTCCAGGCCATGGCTAGAGCTGGCTAGGATGGACAGCTCAGCAGGGTCTCCCCAGGTCCCCACAGACCCAGGCTCTGACCGTGGCTCTGTATCTCTCTCTTGCAGCCCTGCAGGACATGACAGATGACACCAGCCCTGCCATCTCATGCCTGGCACTTCAAAATCTCTACATCACCTTGGCTGCACATCAACACAGCACTCCCCCTCGACTCCAGAGGATGCAAGATCACCTGCGCCAGCTCTGGAAGTCACGGCCTTCCCTGTGTGGCGGTGGCTGGTTGTCCTGCTGGAGCACTGTGGAGATCTGATCTGGGAGACTGCATCTCTCGGTGCCACCTGGGCCAGTGGGCCACACCTCTCCTCTGCAATCACTTCCTTTCCCCCACAATTTAGGAATGTTAGGTTGTTGTTGTTGTACAGAGATCCAGGAGCTTTCTTTTGTTCCCAGGGTCTTCAGGCCCACGGGGAAGAGAGGAAAAAGGGTGCCTGTGCTGGGCATTTGCCTGAGCAGGCGCTGTGGAAGGGAAAGTGGCCCAAAGACCTTGGCCTTTGGTGGTTCTGCTGAAGCCTTAAGGCCTGCGACAGAGCGGGTGGGCAGAGGCTGGACCTGCGGGGGGATCCCTGAGAGCCTGGTCCCTGGAGATGGCCACCAGCCCTCTCCCAGCCAGGAACTGCCATCTGTGTCCTGCTTGTGTGTTGCTGGCTGGATTGCTGAGGGCTCTGAGGTGCTCCTTGCTCAGGCTCCTCTGGAGCTCCTTCAGCAGATGGTCAGGCCTGGGGGAGGCCTGGAGGGGACAGGACAGTGGGAGACCATGAAGGGATGTGGTGCTGTGAAGGCCTGACAGGAGAAGGTAGCGGGAAGGCATGAGGGGGATGTGTGTGGTGGTGGTGGTGAGAGGCTGTGATGGGACAGGAGACTTGAGTGGATGGGCTGGTGGGAAGCCCAGAGGAATTGAATGGCAGAGGCCATAAGCAGCCCCCAGACAGCCACATTCTTCCTGCCACCCGGCTGCTCTGGTGCTTCCCTGACACATCTCTCGTGCCTGTGGCAGAAGCCCTCGAGGCTGGGCCTCAGCAGGACGGTGGGGACACGCCTGAGGTGCCCAGGCTGGTTTGGCTACAGACAAGGAGGGCAAGCAGGCCCTGCTGGGGCACGGCCCCTGGCTGCTGCTGGCAAGGGCCAGTGGGCAGAGGCAGGGCTGGCGGTCAGCTGATGTCCCCAGGGCTGCCCAGGCCACGGTGCTGTGTGGCCCAGACCCCCTGACACAGAGCTCTGGGCCCGCAGAGCTGCTGCCACCATGGGAAGGGCGACGTCACCTTGAGCTGGCTGCGGAGTCGCTGCTGTCGACGTGGCTCTGGACACCAGAGAAAAAGCACCAGAGTGTGCACGGGAACAGCAGGGCCCAGAAGGCCTGTACCTCCTCAGCAAGGCGCCCACACCCGCTGGGATGCCAAGAGAGGGGATGCTACCGGCACAGTTTTACGTGCCTTGGCAAAAGGCGTCAGGAAAAGCGGTCACCAATGCTTTCTTTTGCCTTCCCAGCCTCACAGCATTTGGCAGCTTCAGCTGCAGCCTGTCTCCCTGACTCACTTCAGGGCCTGTGCTTGAGGGCAGGCTCGCCTTCCTCAGTGGCATGTCCCAAGGCAGCAGCATTGGTGCCATCATTAGAGACTCTGGTGGGACAAGAGCCCTGGGCTGCAGCTGCTGACACTCTCCTCCATTCAGGCACCTTAAAAAAAAACAAACAGCATGAGCTCCTAAACTCTAATCTTCCTCAAAACAAAGAAGCAGCAGATGCTGAAGAAAAGCAGGAGCCGTGTGGCTGAGGTTCAGGGATGGAGGGAAGTGAGCACTTTGGTGTCTGCTGAACAGATGGCCCAGGTCACAAGCTGAGGCCCTGCTGATAGAGGATTCTGCTCTGGGCTTGTTGGAGCCCATTCCCTACCAAAGCACAGCCGTCCATTATTCCTGGTTCAAGCCTCCTGGAGCCGTGGGAACAAGAGTGTTCCATGGCCTTCAGCAGGAAGCAGGAAGTGAGTGGCAGCATATGTCTGCTTCCAGCTCTTGGCTGTCTTGGCCATTCCTTCACTGTGCTGGCACCATCATCAGAGACACAGAACAGGTTCTCTCATCTCAGAGTTGTCCCTGTCTTCTGCACTGCCCCAGGTTCCTCCCACGTTCCCCACCAGGCTGTTGCGCTTTAAGGCCTTCAAGGTGACCCCTCTTTTAGGGGTTTTCCCCCTCCCCCAGGGTAGGTTTTCCCCAGCCAACCCTGAAGGAATGATTATAATACACAGGCTTTACCAAGCAACCTGAGGTTTTTGCAGGGGTTGGCCATGGAAGGAATTGACCCGGGCAGTGGGGGCCCACCCCTCCTCACAGGTGATTTGACCTTTAGGCTGCCCTTTAGCCCTCGGGTCACGCCCTGTCCCTCTCTGACAGGTAGGCTGTGTTACAAATGTTACAACGTTAATAACGAGGCCGTAAATCCAAAGGTGTTAAAAAGGAATTGCCGATCGTTTATTGTTGCAAACTTGGCTACAGGAACAGGAGGCTGGGCTAGTCCCAGCCTCACACGGCAAGTCAGAGTAACAAAAAAAACCGTGTGTACGGGCGCACGGGCCGCCCCCCTGTCAGGACAGTCCAGTTCCTGAGAGAGAAGCGCCCCCCTGAGGGTGGTCAGTCTCTTTTAAAGCCTCTGTCCCCTCAGGGATTGGTCCGTTTTGGATCCTTTCCCGGATTGGTGTATTCTTCGGGCTCTCATTGGCTGTTAGCGGGGTGCTTTCCACACCAATCATTCCTTCCCGCCGTGTTTTGATTGGGTGGTCATGTTCCAATGAGGGCTCTGGGTGGTGCTCTCAGGTTTGAGTTGTTTGGGGGAAGGGTAGAAGATCCCCCTGCGCTTTGGTGTTCTCCCTTTAACTAGATTCGGGAAGGCAGCCGCACAGAGCTCTTACAAACTTCTTAACTAAACACTTGTAACAATATCTAACAACTAGTGAACAACATTACAACAGTGAATATCCCCAACAATTCAGAACTCGTTGCAAAATAAACAGTTACAAGTAGAAATTGAGACATCAATTTCAGTTTTCTTGTATCTGTAACAACTCCCCCCTCTAAAACTTTGATCGGGCTGTAGGCCCGCATCAACTATTAAAACTTTTACAACTCTTCTCCATAAACTCTATATACTTTTCTAATGAATTGATACTTTTCATACATTTCTTTTGCAGTTTCTGGTTCACTCTCTTCTTGTTCTAATTTCATTATTTTAACATCTTCAACCTTTTTATTATCTAATATTTCAAGGACTGAGGTTTGCACTATGTTCTTTACTGTTCGGATTAAGCATGGGATTATACAAGGAAGAAAAACAATACTTACTAATGCACCTCCAAGCACAAATAATACTTTCTTCCACCATTCCCCTGAAAAGATACTGTCCCACCAGTCTTTTTTCATTATCGTTGTCCATTTTTGGACAGGCACATGAGCTAGCTTCCTGAGTTATTAGTGATATTTTTGATTGTTTCACTGTGGTCATCAATTTCAACACAGCATTCTGATGAGTTAAATTTGGCACACACCCCTCCTTCTTCTGCTAACAGATAGTCAATTGCTAGTCGGTTTTGGTATATCATAGTACGCATTTGGCGGGACTGAGCGGATAATAGATCTAAGGTGAAACTTGTTTGATTAGTTATTATTTCTACTAAGGCCTGTAGACGGATGATTCTGTTTAACATATATATAGGTGTTCTATATCCCCACATTCCATCCTGTGCCCAGGTAGCAGGACCATAAGTCTCAATAATCCTTTCAGGGGGCCACTCGTCATCTTTCCACCTTTGAGTGCCTCCTATTTGTACATCTCTTTTTCTTCTTTTCAGTTCATCATATAATGGTATTCCTAATTGTTGACTTGCAACTCTGGGTAGGAGGAAAAAGGAGGGTCTTATAGCTCCAAGGGAACAACTTCCTGCCCAGTCTTTTGGTAACATCACATATGCCTTTCTATTACAGATCCAAAAAAGGCCTTTTGGAGCTTTCCAATATTTTGAAGAATTAATCTCCACTATTCCATCTTTGCTCCAAAACTTTGAAAGTTTCGCCTCGCCTTGGAAGGGGTTAGATTGTTGTGCCATACATTCATACAGACCTTCTGCTACAACCCAATTACAACTCTGCTGTGCAATACACTCATGTGAAAATTTTGTTTTTACCCATGTGCAGTTTTTTTCTGGGTGTCTAGTCCAATACTTTATAGGGGGGTCAGGTATCCACCACTGATGGGTTTCATTTGTCACATAATACCTCTTGCATGGTATTTCTCCCACATAACTCTTATACCTAGGTCCTTTTCTCCAAATACACTCTTCCCCAAACACTTCTGACCTTAATTCCCAAATTTCTTCTTCTGGTCTTTGATCTACCCTTGATGCTTCTCTTCCTACTATCTTTAACACATTGGGTGTGCTCAGAGGTATTCCTTCCCAGGGCCAAATTTCTGCCATATGGGTGTCCCCACATATCCAGCAATTATTTATATTAAGTTCTCTGCTCATCTTTTCTACTAGATCCAAAAACAAATACTTTTCTCCTATTTGAGGCTCAGGTTTCTTTTGGGCTTTACTAGTTATTAACTTTTCTTTAATTGTATCTAACTTATAAACTCTTTTTACTTTTAGATCTACTGGTTTCTTGTCAGAACACATCCATTCTTCTGCATTAGGGCATTCCCCTACCAGTTTTTGCTTAAAACTCCCTACATTTTTAAAGAGCCAATATACTTTCCCATCTTCCTCACAAGTATATAACCAAGACAAGTTGATACAGTCTGGATTTGGGTTTGTATGAACCCTGAAGACAAATGTTCGGAGATTCCCTACATAAATTGGATAGCGACACTTATCACAGTTTCCTGCCTCTCCTGTGGTGACGATCATCAACAGGAGGACTACCCACGGGAGTCCCGTACCAAATGTCCCTTTATTCATGTGCTTTCCTGGGGACCAGCGTGGATCTTGGCCCGGGCTTGCCTCCCGCAACACTTCTGCCGGTCGCTGTTCCTTCATTGTAGGGTTCTCCTTCTTGTATCAACTTGTGCTTCCAATATCATTTTTGGGCCGGATTGCTACAATGCAGGGGAATGCTCTAATCACAGAAGATTAACCTAGAACAAGAAACAGCAAAAGATTACAATTATTAGTACACAACTTTTAAAACTCTTTAATCATCAGGAAGTTTTAGCAAGGAGTTTGTGAACTTCATGTCCAGACTTAGCTTGTGGGTTTTTCTGTCGATCTTTTCTTCAGCATTAACTTTGTATCAGTGGATTCCACTACAGCCCATTCATCTGGAGGAGAAACTGGTCCTTTAACTCGAGAGGCATGTGTCCATCCCTTCTCTTGTGTCCTTACTGCTGTCTCCGTGACCAGTAGGACTTGGAAGGGGCCTTCCCACTTCGGGACCAGTGGTTGCTCTTTCCAAGTTCTTATCAGTACCCAATCTCCAGGCTGAAACTTATGAATGACAAAATCAATAGGTGTTGATTGAGCAAGGTAACCTTTTTCTCTTAACTGTTTTAAAGTATTTGCAATGACTTGAACATACTTCTTTACATGCTGTTCCCCTTCTTCGTAAGTCCCTAAATTCTCGGAATTTGTTAAAAATGGGAGCCCAAACAACATTTCATATGGGGAGACACCAACATCTGCTCTGGGTTTTGTTCTTATCCTTAACAGTGCTAGAGGGAGGCATTTTAACCAATTCATTTTGGTTTCCTCGGTTAACTTAGTAAGGGTTGTTTTCAGAGTTTGGTTCATTCGCTCTACCCTCCCTGAGCTCTGAGGTCTCCATGGAGTGTGGAATTTCCATACAATGTTTAGGGCTTGGGTTATCTGTTGGATTATTTGGGCAGTGAAATGGGGGCCTCGATCTGAATCAATAGTGTTTATAAACCCATATCTAGGTATTATCTGCTCTAGTAAAATTTTTGCCACTGCATCTGCAGTGGCTCTTACAGTTGGGAATGCCTCAATCCAATGGGTTAGATGATCTACTATAACTACAGCTGTGTGCTCTCCCGCATCCCCCTCTGCCGGGTAAAAACCCAGGACAGGCACATGGTCTGGGTTCTGCTGAGGGAAGTCACACGGTTCAGAACTGCTGCTAACTGGGATAAAATCTCTGGACAAGACTCCTGAAGCAGATCGGTTTCCTACTTCCACTGATTCGTCCAACCTCTCTGAAGGAGCCAGGCAGGATTCATCTTGCTACATTTATCTCACGGCTGCACCCTGGCTCCTACGCTGCCTGAAACAAGCCTGGACTTGTCTGAGGGATCTGTGCCTGTGTTAAAGTGCAAGGAGAATATCCTTTTGGGACAAACCACGAGGCTGCTCTCCCAGCACAGCTACCACACAGACCCCACAAAATAGCAGAGATTAATTTGCTGTTATACCAGGGAAAATGGCTGCTCGTGCCTGCCCATTCCCTTGCCCAGCAGGCACCCAGTTGTCTTTGGACATGAGCTGCTGGCCACAGCCAGACAGCAGCAGCAACCTGAGCATTGGGCGCTGGACGCTGGGCTGATGTTCCTTTGCAGAAAGCAAGAAAAACAGTCAGAAGAGCACAAGGAAACTTGACAGTATCTCTGTAAGAATCTAATTGTGCTGTGAAAGCCAGCAGCAGATAGTGTTTTTGTGCTGCAGATAATCACTTCCAAGCAAAAGTCATTCCAGGAAGCAGCAACATCTGACAGCTACCAAATGTTGCCCCCAATTGCTCCAGGTGCTCCTGCCAGCAGCCACCTGCAGAAAGGAGCTCAGACACCGAGGCGCGTGGGCTTTGGCTCCCTCTGGCAGAGAAGTCCCCCGGGGCACAGGTCCCTGTGGCAGGAGAGGGGCACCAGCACTGGCAGGGCTTGGGGGTGGCAGCTCTCCTCTGGCAGAGACTCTGCCACACCTGCTTATAACTGACGACGGCGCCAGGGGAGAGACAGGGAGGCATCAGTGAAGGCTGCATGGTGCTCTTGCAGGCAAGAGCCAGGCAAGAGACCACACCTTTATTTCTGACTCCTTTTTGTACATTTTACAAGTTGCCCACCCCAGAGGTGGGACACTTGGGAACCACTGGTCATTTTCCAGAGACCATCACCGAAGCCCCTCCTCTGGGAACAGATGTGGGAGCTTCGGTAGTTTACTGAACATGACCTTGTGCATCAACACCGTGCCTGAGAATAGAATTCCCAAAACCAAAACAAGCAGGCACGAAAGCATGGCAACATCTCACCCTTTCAGTTTATATAAAAAGAAAAGAAAAAAGAAAAATGCAGATTTTTATATCTGCTTGTGGAGAGGTCTTCGATTGAAGACTCGTAGATTTCTCCACTTGTCGGCTCTCATTCTGGTCACAGTTTCCAATTTGCCTGTCGGCTAATCTGCAGGGACTGTCCCCTGCTTTTTCCCCCTTTTTTTTTTTTTTTTTTTTTTTTTTTTTTTTTTTTTTGAAAACATGTTGTGACCAGTTGCCGAATCCTTGTCGGGTGAGATGCTGTGCCATGCAATGCAACGACCCTCATTACAAAATTCATCCCAATCCTGTCCCCCCAAACCCCAGCCAAGAATCCCGCCCCCAGAGGTCCACAACACTCCCCCTGGAATGCAAGCAAAAACCACAGGGAAGAGTCCCTCTGAGTCGGATCACGGAATGCTAGCTGTCGAAGCAGTGCTCCGTCCCCTCCATGCATCATGCAGGTCTCTGGAGGGATGGTGTCAGGGAAGTACAGGATACACAACTTGGGACGGTCACCAGGAATGCTGTGCAGGGACTCAGGGTGCTCGGCAGATGCGAGGCAAACATCCCAGCGCCAGTTCCCAGTCCTGAAAACAAGGGTCTGCAAAAGCACAGGTTACACGATCCCTTGAATTCCCTTGGGTATGTGAGAGAGAGCCACGAATCCCTCTCAGCCCGCTTTCTGAACAGCACAGAAGCAGACAGAGAAACCCGGGTCTCACTCTGAGCACCTGCCAGGTGGGCTGGACCAAGGGAAGTCTTTTGGGTTCCCAAAAAGCGGTTCTCAACACCCCATCGTCTCAGTCCCCCAGCTATATGTTGCACTTCGCTCCAGGGAGGTCTCAGCCTGGAGCGCACGGTGACACAGCAGGGGTCCACAGACGCAGGTGGAGCCGCAGTTTGCGGAAGGTCGGCAGCATTGCCAGGCAACGGAGACGCCGGCGGGGGGGCAAGCGTCGGAGCGGCAGCCGGTGGAATCGCGGGGCCGCCGGCTTTCGGTCGGGGCTTCTTCCGCGACCGCGCCGCCGGGGGAGGGGTGGGCCGTGGCCGGCCCAGCGCAGGCTCTCCCCGCGCGCCCCCCCCGCACCCACAGGCGGGCGGCGTCCTCGGCAGAGCGGCCCCGTCGGGTCCCGCGGGGCGGGGGCGGTGTCGCACCACCCCCGCCCGCCTTCCGCGGGCCGCGCGGCGTGGGGGGAGCGGCAGTGCCGGCTGGGCAGCCCCAGTGGGCCCCGCGGGGCGGGGGCGGACCTCCCCTGCCTGTCTTCCGCGGGCCACGCGGCATGGGGGGAGCGGTGTTCCCGGCTGGGCAGTGCCAGCGGGCCCCGCGGAGCGGGGGCAGGCGGCCCCCGCCCGTCTCCCCCGGCGGCCCCGGGACGGAGCGGCTCCGGGCGCCGCGCAGCATGTTGGGGGTGGAGTCTCCAGCCGAGCCGGGCTGGAGGGGGCTGAGGGGCGGGGGGGCTGAGGGGGCAGCTCCCCCTTCCTCCTGCGGCGGCTACAGAGAGCCGCTCCGCCCGGCACTCCCTTTTGCCTCTTTTTTGGGGCAGGGGCCTGGGGGATGGGCGACCCTCGTCCCCTCTTCCTCCCGGGCTTTTTCGAGCCCGGACCGCCGGGGTGAGGTCCCCGGGGCGGCGCCAAGGTCTCAACGGGCTTTTTCCATGGGAAAGCGCGGCGCGGTGGCCGCGGGGCGGGGCACGACGGCGTCTCGGGACCCCCTCCCCTCTCCCCCCCCCGCGCGCGGCCGCTCGCGAAGGAGAAGGACACGGAGGGATTGGAGGCCGGCGCGTTCGCGGCGCTCGGTTCACAGACCGGCGCTGGGCGCCTCCGCGTTTGCCCGGGGTTTTCCGCCCCTCCTTCCCAGAAGAAGGCTGACAAGCGGGGGGAAAGGACAAACCCAGGTCTTCTGAAGGCGGCTTCGGGAGACTCTCCGAGCTGTCAGCAGCAGTCTGGAGACTTGGATCCTCTTCCTCTGAATCGGGAAGGGAGCTGAAAAGAAATTCTTCTCCCGACATCTCAAAAACCTTCATGGATCTTTCCCATATCAGTGATAATTTCATTAGCATATCTAACTCTTCATTCACAGTTTGACCCAAGAGAGACCAAAATGACCTATACCGCGCTCTTTTGGGGTTCGGGATAAAACCCTGGTTTTTCCCCCATCTGTATAGTTGTGTTAGATGTTCTGAGGTTATACCTACTTCCCATCTTCCGAGATACAACCCCCACATGGTTAAAACGTAGTTATCTTCCAGTCCTAGAGGCCAGTTCATTTTTCCAAGTTTCTTCTCCCTACTGGAGAGAAATAAAAATCCCTTTCTTTTTTTTAAAAAGGGGACAAGGTATTTTTTACCTTGTTCTCGCGGCTGCAGGTCACGTCAGGGGTCACCATATATAACTGATGACGGCGCCGAGGAACGAGACAGGGAGTGCATGTGTGAAGGCTGCATGGTGCTCTTGCAGGCAAGAGCCAGGCAAGAGACCACACCTTTATTTCTGACTCCTTTTTGTACATTTTACAAGTTGCCCACCCCAGAGGTGGGACACTTGGGAACCACTGGTCATTTTCCAGAGACCATCACCGAAGCCCCTCCTCTGGGAACAGATGTGGGAGCTTCGGTAGTTTACTGAACATGACCTTGTGCATCAACACCGTGCCTGAGAATAGAATTCCCAAAACCAAAACAAGCAGGCACGAAAGCATGGCAACACCTGCTGATATCAGTGCTCCCCAGGGGAAGCTCAGAGCAGCATTTGTGTCCCTGGGCCACACGCCCCGTGTCTGTGTCACACCCCTGTGTGTGTGACGGCCACCCACAGCAGGACGTGTCCCAGTGAGGCCGTGGCAGCTCCTGTGGAAGGCTCTGGTGCCCTTCCTGCTGCAGCTGTGTCAGCAGCCCTGGGGGCTCCTGCTGCTGCCCTGAGCTGGCAGAGCAGAGGAGCATCTGCTTGTTGTTGTTGGAGCCCTTCCCAAAGTTCCTGTCGGGCTGTCTTTGACACTTGGGGCAAGGTCTTCCTTGCAAGCAGGGGCACTTTGGGTGTGCTGGGCATGTCCCCAGGGCACGTGGAGGGCTGTCCTAGGGCTCTTGGTGACACAGTGCACCATGGACACCATGGAATGCAAAGGGACGGAGTGCACACGGGTGACCCTTTGTGACACGTGGTCACGTAGGTGCTGGCGGTGACACAGCCACACCAGAGTGCTTGGTGCACGCAGTGGGACAGGACGGGACAGAGCAGTGCCGTGCGGAGCCCCCACACAGGCAGCTCCTTCCTTGCTGACCCACAGCTCTTCCAAAGCCTTACCTGTGCAGGTGACCTCCAGGTCACACTGCAGCACTTGGTGACCCAGAGCCTTGCTGAAGCATCTGCCATCCCTGTGGCTGGCTGGTGCTCTCCAGGACAGACTGCAGGACTTCCTGCCCTGTAGCCTTCCCAAGGCTTCTCTCTTGCAGGTGCCTTCAAGGCACAAGTGCAGCACTTGCTGATACGGTGCTTTTCTGAGGCATCTTTCCTGCAAGCAGTCAACACTCCAAACCCTGACATGGAGCAGAAACCCCCTGTTGTGCCCAAGCTGGCCTGGGTGGAGGAGGAAGAGGCTGCAACTACTTCAGCACAGCAGCCTGAAGAGCTGGAGCAGTTCCAGCTGCTGCACGAGGGTGAGTGGCAGAGCTGGGCCTCAGGGCTGGTGCCTGCAGCCAGCCTGGCCCCTTCCCATCCCATCCCATCCCATCCCATCCCATCCCATCCCATCCCATCCCATCCCATCCCATCCCATCCCAGTGGACATGCCCATGGATAGAACAGAAGAGGCCCTGGGGCTGGACCCCCTGGCAGCTGTGCTCCATCCCTGCTGCATCCTGGGGCTGTCCCTGCCTGGGCAGTGCAGGGCTAGGTTGTGTTCTCTGGCCTCTCCTGCAGCCCCTCAGCTCTGGCTGCTCTCACTCTTGGCCAGGTGCAGGCAGGGACCGCACACAACAGCAGCAGGAGCCCGCCCGTGGTCGCTTCCACAGAATAGCTCAGGTACCTGCAGCCATCCCCACCTGGGCTGGGCCTGCTGTCCCTGCTCAGCCAAGCACCGTGCTTGCTTGAGCACTTCATGCATTCTCCCTCTCTTCCTGCCCTTCTCCTGCAGATGATCTGCGAATTCATCGTCTGCCTTGGGCAGGAAGAGACCACTGGTGTGGGCACCGGGGTCTTGGCAAACTTTCAACTCTTCAATCCCGAGACCAGTGCTGCCATGCTGGACTTGCTTGTGCAGAAGGGTGTCTCCAACCCAAAGCAAGTAAGCAGCCTGTGGCCAGGGCCTGATGGCCCCAGGAATCGTGTGGCACTTCAAGCTGCGTCTGCTGGGCTCCCTCAGCCTTTGAGGCCCAGCACAGTGCGGTGGGAAGGGAAGCACTTCTCAGGGGAAGCTGGGGGGGTTGATGCTCTGGCAGCTCCCCAAGTCTCCCTGTGCTTTCTGCAGGTGCCAGGCGTGGTGAGGTACATCCACCGCTGGCTCATGGCCAATGAGTCTGCTGAGCACAGGCTGGACAAGGCCCTTGTGAGGCTGACTAAGGAATATCCCTGCGATGTGGTGATGACTCTCTTGTGCTGGGCCCCAGCGTGTGACAGGTAGGGCAGCCCCAGCTGCCCTGAGGGCTGAGGGTTCACCGGCCCAGCTCCCTGTAGAGCCCGTCCCTGGTGACTGCCAGACAGGCCCAGAGTTCCAGGGCCCTCTGGCTCCTCTGTTTTCCAGTCCTGGCCTGTCAGCCCCTGAGCCTCTGCCACGCTCCCTCCCTGCCCCTGAGGGGCCTGGACCCCTGTGGGCTGGCTGGGGGCTGCCAGCCAGGGCCAGTGGGCAGAGGCAGGGCTGGCAGCCAGCGCGGGCCCCTGCAGCTGCCCAGGCCACGGTGCTGTGGCCGAGACGCCCCTGACACAGAGCTCTGACCCCACAGAGCTGCTGCAGCCATGTGGAGGACCATCATGACCTCGAGTGGGACTGCAGAGCCAGCCCTGCAGATACTCCTCGATGTGCTGAGCGCCTGGCCAGTGCACACTGCGGACACCTCCGATGGGAACAGCACAGAAGTCTTTGCCCTGGCTGTGAGTTTCTGCAACTGGCCTATGCTTGATGCCAGGCCACCTCTCGAGCAGCTAGCTCTCTGACCCCCCATCTGCATCCCCCTGCCTCAGGCACCACTGGGCTGAAACCTGGCTTGGGGCAAGGTTCGGGGGCACTGGGCCAGCTGCTCCCCCTGGGTCTCTCCTGGCCTCTCCCTTGCATGCTCGCGCCCTGACACAGGCATGTCTTGTCTCTGGGGGTTTTATTGTTTGCAGGCAACCATGGCTCTGTGGAGGGTCTTCAATCTGACCTGGTGCCCATTTACGGTGCTGGAGTATTTCCCCCATCTCTTTCTGCGTCTGCTCTTCCAAGTTTACGTCAGCACGCTGGATATGCCAGAGGAGGTGAACAGCTTCTGGAAGAGATGCCAGGAGCAACACGGCCTTGCCACCAGCCCCAACAGGTGCTCCATGCCAGTCTCCCCAGCCCTGCCACGCTCCCAGGGCAGGAGCCAGGGCTCCCAGCGTGACCTGGGCTTTGCTCTGCACACAGGTTTATATTGCAGACCCTGCAGACCCTGCTCTGCCGACTGCAGTATGAGCACGTGGTGCTAGCAATGGAGCGCAAGCGTGGCTGGGACATGCTGCTTTGTGCTGGCACCCACCACTATGCCGTGGCTCTGCTGGCCAGGTGAGACCTCACTGTCCCTACCACCTCTCTCCCCTGTGCCTGGGACACCCCCACACAGTCCCCGTGGCCATGGGCGGGAGGGAGGGCCTTGTCACCAAGGCAGACAGAACCAGCAGACTGGAAAAGGCTGGGACAGGAGGGTGCTCAGTAACAGCCGCCTCCCAAAGCACCCACG
Organism: Phylloscopus trochilus trochilus; assembly: GCA_016584745.2. Classification (NCBI taxonomy): domain Eukaryota; kingdom Metazoa; phylum Chordata; class Aves; order Passeriformes; family Phylloscopidae; genus Phylloscopus; species Phylloscopus trochilus. Next base: position 5,525,474 of record WQNJ02000545.1, read on the forward strand.
GGGTGCTCGGGAAAAGACCAGAGCTCTGTCAGTCAGTCCTGGGAGAGCTTGGCCCACCTGGCTCAGGGGCAGTGGTGCCTTTTGCCCCCCACCAGGGAGATGCGCCATGTCTCCATCATCTGGTGGTACAGCATCGTACACTGCCTCCTCGACGCCCTCAGCAAGGACATTTCAGACTGGGAACTGCCCGCCATGGCCTTCCTTGTGGAGGTGAGCCCCATGGCCAGCGCTGCCTCCTGAGCTGCCTCCCACCTCTCTGCCCTCTCACAGCCACAGCTGCCTGGAACGCTGCCCGTGCACAAGTGCCCCGTGCAGTTCTGAGCTCCTGCCAGCTGGGCACCCCTGTCACTGCTCTGTGCCTTGCAGGTCCTCGACTGCCTGGACTTCGATGAATGCGGTGACACCGTCCTGCAGATCATGGCAAGGCAACTGCCCAGCGAGTCCGGGGAGATGCTGCGCCTGGTGCTCAGAGGCCTCCTGGTGCTCAGCACAGACTCCTCGATGGTGAGAAGGAGGCAGCAGCTGAAGCTGTGCTGGCAGCGTGGGGCTGGGGAGAGTACTTGGGCTTGGCTGGCCTTTGGCAGCTGCTCCCAGCCCTCCTGTGTCACTGTTCAGCTGCCTGAGTGCTCGGGGACAGGCCTTTGGCCTCTGGGCCCTGCAGCAGCAGCAGCGTCGGGTTGCCCAGCCTCGTCTTCCACACAGAACGAAAGAATGTACAGCCTGACTGAAAGCCTTGGCTACCTCCTGTGGCATGAGGATGAAGACATCGTTGAGATGACTGTTGTTGTACTCAGCTTGCTGCTCTTGGACAAAGACCTCACAATATCCGGCCCCATCGCCCTGCAGCTGGCTCAGGGACTCCTGCCACTCCTTGAGAACGTAAGGCTCTGTGCCCCCAGCCACGGGCACTGGCTGCTGTCTGGAAATGTGGTGCCCCGTGGATTTTTGGGCCTGTACACAGAAGGCCTGGAGCAGCTGATGTGGAGGGGTTTTGCTTCCTTTCCAACAGGACAACAGACAGGTGCGGCTGCTCTCCATTTACATCTTTCAAGAGGTGATGAAGTTGGTAGCAGCAAAGGGAAGAAAGCACCTGAAGAGGCCTGTGAGCAAGAGCCTGCTCCCACTCTACTTCAGCTGCCATGATGGGCGCTGGCCTGTGGCACAGGTGAGGACTCCTGGGCGCTGTGTCCCCATGGCAGGGGGCTCGACTGTGTCCCTGCAGCCTGGCACCTCACGGGCTCCAGCCTCCTCCTGGCCTTGGCACAGGGATGTGGGTCCTGTGCCCCGGGCTCTGGTGCCATCTCTGGGTCTCTGCTGCTCCGCAGGCCTCTCGGGAATGCCTGCATTGTGCAGTAAGCTTCCTGAAGAGGGGGGACCTGGAGCAGCTGCTGAAGACGGATCAGATGTGGAGGTTCGGCGAGTGCCTGGTAAGGACCGGCTGGAAGCCCCGGCCCGGAGAAGACCCCTGAGCACAGTGCCCATTCTGTGGGGCTGGCAGCAAACCCTGCCCTCCTGCCGCTCTCTCCAGCTGGCAGAGGACAGGAGCCGAGTAGCCGAGCACCTGCGGCAGGCCCTGCCCTACCTGGGGAGCCCACAGGAGCCCGTGCGGGACGCGGCCGTCAGGTTCATCGGTGAGCCACAAGCCCAATGCGTCCTTCCCCGCCCCGGCCCCGGCTGCTGCCCCGGCAGCGGCAACCGGGCCCGGCGCCGCGGAGCCCCGCCTGCCCTCGGGGCTGCTGCCGCCCTCCCGCAGCCCAGCCCTTGGGCAGCGGCGTGCGGCAAGGGCCCCGGGCTGAGCCCTGCCGGGCCAGGAGCCCGTGTGGCCTCAGCGCCGGCAGCGCCCGTGGGGGGCAGCTGTGCCGCTGGGGCCGTGACAGGCTCTGTGTTCCCAGGGCTGGCCGGGCGCTACCTGAGACACCAGCAGCAGCAGCAGCAGCAGCAAGAGTTCCAGATGATCTGCAGGGGTGAGTGAGCCCGGCGGGGGCTGCCTTCCCTGCGCGGACCAGGGCCGCTGTGGGCAGAGCACAGACACGGTTCAGGCGCCCGTGGCACATCGGTGGCCAGCTGATTCTTGGTGGAGGGGATGCTATGATCACCCTCCAGCTGCTCCTTGTTGTCTCCTGCTTCCTCCAGGCCATGGCTAGAGCTGGCTAGGACGGACAGCTCAGCAGGGTCTCCCCAGGTCCCCACAGACCCAGGCTCTGACCGTGGCTCTGTATCTCTCTCTTGCAGCCCTGCAGGACATGACAGATGACACCAGCCCTGCCATCTCATGCCTGGCACTTCAAAATCTCTACATCACCTTGGCTGCACATCAACACAGCACTCCCCCCTCCCGACTCCAGAGAATGCAAGATCACCTGCGCCAGCTCTGGAAGTCACGGCCTTCCCTGTGTGGCGGTGGCTGGTTGTCCTGCTGGAGCACTGTGGAGATCTGATCCGGGAGACTGCATCTCTCGGTGCCACCTGGGCCAGTGGGCCACACCTCTCCTCTGCAATCACTTCCTTTCCCCCACAATTTAGGAATGTTAGGTTGTTGTTGTTGTACAGAGATCCAGGAGCTTTCTTTTGTTCCCAGGGTCTTCAGGCCCACGGGGAAGAGAGGAAAAAGGGTGCCTGTGCTGGGCATTTGCCTGAGCGGGCGCTGTGGAAGGGAAAGTGGCCCAAAGCCCTTGGCCTTTGGTGGTTCTGCTGAAGCCTTAAGGCCTGCGACAGAGCGGGTGGGCAGAGGCTGGACCTGCGGGGGGATCCCTGAGAGCCTGGTCCCTGGAGATGGCCACCAGCCCTCTCCCAGCCAGGAACTGCCATCTGTGTCCTGCTTGTGTGTTGCTGGCTGGATTGCTGAGGGCTCTGAGGTGCTCCTTGCTCAGGCTCCTCTGGAGCTCCTTCAGCAGCTGGTCAGGCCCGGGGGAGGCCTGGAGGGGACAGGACAGTGGGAGACCATGAAGGGATGTGGTGCTGTGAAGGCCTGACAGGAGAAGGTAGCGGGAAGGCATGAGGGGGATGTGTGTGGTGGGTGGTGGTGAGAGGCTGTGATGGGACAGGGGACTTGAGTGTTTGGGCTGGTGGGAAGCCCTGAGGATTTGAATGGCAGAGGCCATAAGCAGCCCCCGGACAGCCACATTCTTCCTGCCACCCGGCTGCTCTGGTGCTTCCCTGACACATCTCTCGTGCCTGTGGCAGAAGCCCTCGAGGCTGGGCCTCAGCAGGACGGTGGGGACACGCCTGAGGTGCCCAGGCTGGTTTGGCTACAGACAAGGAGGGCAAGCAGGCCCTGCTGGGGCACGTCCCCTGGCTGCTGCTGGCAAGGCCCAGTGGGCAGAGGCAGGGCTGGCGGTCAGCTGATGTCCCCAGGGCTGCCCAGGCCACGGTGCTGTGTGGCCCAGACCCCCTGACACAGAGCTCTGGGCCCGCAGAGCTGCTGCCACCATGGGAAGGGCGACGTCACCTTGAGCTGGCTGCGGAGTCGCTGCTGTCGACGTGCCTCTGGACACCAGAGAAAAAGCACCAGAGTGTGCACGGGAACAGCAGGGCCCAGAAGGCCTGTACCTCCTCAGCAAGGCGCCCACACCAGCTGGGATGCCAAGAGAGGGGATGCTACCGGCACAGTTTTACGTGGCTTGGCAAAAGGCGTCAGGAAAAGCGGTCACCGATGCTTTCTTTTGCCTTCCCAGCCTCACAGCATTTGGCAGCTTCAGCTGCAGCCTGTCTCCCTGACTCACTTCAGGGCCTGTGCTTGAGGGCAGGCTCGCCTTCCTCAGTGGCATGTCCCAAGGCAGCAGCATTGGTGCCATCATTAGAGACTCTGGTGGGACAAGAGCCCTGGGCTGCAGCTGCTGACACTCTCCTCCATTCAGGCACCTTAAAAAAAAACAAACAGCATGAGCTCCCAAACTCTAATCTTCCTCAAAACAAAGAAGCAGCAGATGCTGAAGAAAAGCAGGAGCCGTGTGGCTGAGGTTCAGGGATGGAGGGAAGTGAGCACTTTGGTGTCTGCTGAACAGATGGCCCAGGTCACAAGCTGAGGCCCTGCTGATAGAGGATTCTTCTCTGGGCTTGTTGGAGCCCATTCCCTACCAAAGCACGGCCCTCCATTATTCCTGGTTCAAGCCTCCTGGAGCCGTGGGAACAAGAGTGTTCCATGGCCTTCAGCAGGAAGCAGGAAGTGAGTGGCAGCATATGTCTGCTTCCAGCTCTTGGCTGTCTTGGCCGTTCCTTCACTGTGCTGGCACCATCATCAGAGACACAGAACAGGTTCTCTCATCTCAGAGTTGTCCCTGTCTTCTGCACTGCCCCAGGTTCCTCCCACGTTCCCCACCAGGGTGTTGCGCTTTAAGGCCTTCAAGGTGACCCCTCTTTTAGGGGTTTTCCCCCTCCCCCAGGGTAGGTTTTCCCCAGCCAACCCTGAAGGAATGATTATAATACACAGGCTTTACCAAGCAACCTGAGGTTTTTGCAGGGGTTGGCCATGGAAGGAATTGGCCCGGGCAGTGGGGGCCCACCCCTCCTCACAGGTGATTTGACCTTTAGGCTGCCCTTTAGCCCTCGGGTCACGCCCTGTCCCTCTCTGACAGGTAGGCTGTGTGCCCTCCCCCATCCCCCTCTGCCGGGTAAAAACCCAGGACAGGCACATGGTCTGGGTTCTGCTGAGGGAAGTCACACGGTTCAGAACTGCTGCTAACTGCAATAAAATCTCTGGACAAGACTCCTGAAGCAGATCGGTTTCCTACTTCCACTGATTCGTCCAACCTCTCTGAAGGAGCCAGGCAGGATTCATCTTGCTACATTTATCTCACGGCTGCACCCTGGCTCCTACGCTGCCTGAAACAAGCCTGGACTTGTCTGAGGGGTCTGTGCCTGTGTTAAAGTGCAAGGAGAGGATCCTTTTGGGACAAACCACGAGGCTGCTCTCCCAGCACAGCTACCACACAGACCCCACAAAATAGCAGAGATTAATTTGCTGTTATACCAGGGAAAATGGCTGTTCGTGCCTGCCCATTCCCTTGCCCAGCAGGCACCCAGTTGTCTTTGGACATGAGCTGCTGGCCACAGCCAGACAGCAGCAGCAACCTGAGCATTGGGCGCTGGACGCTGGGCTGATGTTCCTTTGCAGAAAGCAAGAAAAACAGTCAGAAGAGCACAAGGAAACTTGACAGTATCTCTCTAAGAATCTAATTGTGCTGTGAAAGCCAGCAGCAGGTGGTGTTTTTGTGCTGCAGATATTCACTTCCAAGCAAAAGTCATTCCAGGAAGCAGCAACCTCTGACAGCTACCAAATGTTGCCCCCAATTGCTCCAGGTGCTCCTGCCAGCAGCCACATGCAGAAAGGAGCTCAGACACCGAGGCACGTGGGCTTTGGCTCCCTCTGGCAGAGAAGTCCCCCGGGGCACAGGTCCCTGTGGCAGGAGAGGGGACCAGCACTGGCAGGGCTTGGGGGTGGCAGCTCTCCTCTGGCAGGGACTCTGCCACACCTGCTGATGTCAGCGCTCCCCAGGGGAAGCTCAGAGCAGCATTTGTGTCCCTGGGCCACACGCCCCGTGTCTGTGCCACACCCCTGTGTGTGTGACGGCCACCCACAGCAGGACGTGTCCCAGTGAGGCCGTGGCAGCTCCTGTGGAAGGCTCTGGTGCCCTTCCTGCTGCAGCTGTGTCAGCAGCCCTGGGGGCTCCTGCTGCTGCCCTGAGCTGGCAGAGCAGAGGAGCATCTGCTTGTTGTTGTTGGAGCCCTTCCCAAAGTTCCTGTCGGGCTGTCTTTGGCACTTGGGGCAAGGTCTTCCTTGCAAGCTGGGGCACTTTGGGTGTGCTGGGCATGTCCCCAGGGCACGTGGAGGGCTGTCCTAGGGCTCTTGGTGACACAGTGCACCATGGACACCATGGAATGCAAAGGGACGGAGTGCACACGGGTGACCCTTTGTGACACGTGGTCACGTAGGTGCTGGCGGTGACACAGCCACACCAGAGTGCTTGGTGCACGCAGTGGGACAGGACGGGACAGAGCAGTGCCGTGCGGAGCCCCCACACAGGCAGCTCCTTCCTTGCTGACCCACAGCTCTTCCAAAGCCTTACCTGTGCAGGTGACCTCCAGGTCACACTGCAGCACTTGGTGACCCAGAGCCTTGCTGAAGCATCTGCCATCCCTGTGGCTGGCTGGTGCTCTCCAGGACAGACTGCAGGACTTCCTGCCCTGTAGCCTTCCCAAGGCTTCTCTCTTGCAGGTGCCTTCAAGGCACAAGTGCAGCACTTGCTGATACGGTGCTTTTCTGAGGCATCTTTCCTGCAAGCAGTCAACACTCCAAACCCTGACATGGAGCAGAAACCCCCCGTTGTGCCCAAGCTGGCCTGGGTGGAGGAGGAAGAGGCTGCAACTACTTCAGCACAGCAGCCTGAAGAGCTGGAGCAGTACCAGCTGCTGCACGAGGGTGAGTGGCAGAGCTGGGCCTCAGGGCTGGTGCCTGCAGCCAGCCTGGCCCCTTCCCATCCCATCCCATCCCATCCCATCCCATCCCATCCCATCCCATCCCATCCCATCCCATCCCATCCCATCCCAGTGGACATGCCCATGGATAGAACAGAAGAGGCCCTGGGGCTGGAGCCCCTGGCAGCTGTGCTCCATCCCTGCTGCATCCTGGGGCTGTCCCTGCCTGGGCAGTGCAGGGCTGGGCTGTGTTCTCTGGCCTCTCCTGCAGCCCCTCAGCTCTGGCTGCTCTCACTCTTGGCCAGGTGCAGGCAGGGACCGCACACAACAGCAGCAGCCCGCCCGTGGTCGCTTCCACAGAATAGCTCAGGTACCTGCAGCCATCCCCACCTGGGCTGGGCCTGCTGTCCCTGCTCAGCCAAGCACCGTGCTTGCTTGAGCACTTCATGTCTTCTCCCTCTCTTCCTGCCCTTCTCCTGCAGATGATCTGCGAATTCATCGTCTGCCTTGGGCAGGAAGAGACCACTGGTGTGGGCACCGGGGTCTTGGCAAACTTTCAACTCTTCAATCCCAAGACCAGTGCTGCCATGCTGGACTTGCTTGTGCAGAAGGGTGTCTCCAACCCAAAGCAAGTAAGCAGCCTGTGGCCAGGGCCTGATGGCCCCAGGAATCGTGTGGCACTTCAAGCTGCGTCTGCTGGGCTCCCTCAGCCTTTGAGGCCCAGCACAGTGCGGTGGGAAGGGAAGCACTTCTCAGGGGAAGCTGGGGGGGTTGATGCTCTGGCAGCTCCCCAAGTCTCCCTGTGCTTTCTGCAGGTGCCAGGCGTGGTGAGGTACATCCACCGCTGGCTGACGGCCAATGAGTCTGCTGAGCACAGGCTGGACAAGGCCCTTGTGAGGCTGACTAAGGAATATCCCTGCGATGTGGTGATGACTCTCTTGTGCTGGGCCCCAGCGTGTGACAGGTAGGGCAGCCCCAGCTGCCCTGAGGGCTGAGGGTTCACCGGCCCAGCTCCCTGTAGAGCCCGTCCCTGGTGACTGCCAGACAGGCCCAGAGTTCCAGGGCCCTCTGGCTCCTCTGTTTTCCAGTCCTGGCCTGTCAGCCCCTGAGCCTCTGCCACGCTCCCTCCCTGCCCCTGAGGGGCCTGGACCCCTGTGGGCTGGCTGGGGGCTGCCAGCCAGGGCCAGTGGGCAGAGGCAGGGCTGGCAGCCAGCGCGGGCCCCTGCAGCTGCCCAGGCCACGGTGCTGTGGCCGAGACGCCCCTGACACAGAGCTCTGACCCCACAGAGCTGCTGCAGCCATGTGGAGGACCATCATGACCTCGAGTGGGGCTGCAGAGCCAGCCCTGCAGATACTCCTCGATGTGCTGAGCGCCTGGCCAGTGCACACTGAGGACACCACCGATGGGAACAGCACAGAAGTCTTTGCCCTGGCTGTGAGTTTCTGCAACTGGCCTATGCTTGATGCCAGACCACTTCTCGAGCAGCTAGCTCTCTGACCCCCCATCTGCATCCCCCCGCCTCAGGCACCACTGGGCTGAAACCTGGCTTGGGGCAAGGTTCGGGGGCACTGGGCCAGCTGCTCCCCCTGGGTCTCTCCTGGCCTCTCCCTTGCATGCTCGCGCCCTGACACAGGCATGTCTTGTCTCTGGGGGTTTTATTGTTTGCAGGCAACCATGGCACTGTGGAGGGTCTTCAATCTGACCTGGTGCCCATTTACGGTGCTGGAGTATTTCCCCCATCTCTTTCTGCGTCTGCTCTTCCAAGTTTATGTCAGCACGCTGGATATGCCAGAGGAGGTGAACAGCTTCTGGAAGAGATGCCAGGAGCAACACGGCCTTGCCACCAGCCCCAACAGGTGCTCCATGCCAGTCTCCCCAGCCCTGCCACGCTCCCAGGGCAGGAGCCAGGGCTCCCAGCGTGACCTGGGCTTTGCTCTGCACACAGGTTTATATTGCAGACCCTGCAGACCCTGCTCTGCCGACTGCAGTATGAGCACGTGGTGCTAGCAATGGAGCGCAAGCGTGGCTGGGACACGCTGCTTTGTGCTGGCACCCACCACTATGCCGTGGCTCTGCTGGCCAGGTGAGACCTCACTGTCCCTACCACCTCTCTCCCCTGTGCCTGGGACACCCCCACACAGTCCCCGTGGCCATGGGCGGGAGGGAGGGCCTTGTCACCAAGGCAGACAGAACCAGCAGACTGGAAAAGGCTGGGACAGGAGGGTGCTCAGGAACAGCCGCCTCCCAAAGCGCCCACGGGGTGCTCGGGAAAAGACCAGAGCTCTGTCAGTCAGTCCTGGGAGAGCTTGGCCCACCTGGCTCAGGGGCAGTGGTGCCTTTTGCCCCCCACCAGGGAGATGCGCCATGTCTCCAACATCTGGTGGTACAGCATCGTACACTGCCTCCTCGACGCCCTCAGCAAGGACATTTCAGACTGGGAACTGCCCGCCATGGCCTTCCTTGTGGAGGTGAGCCCCATGGGCAGCGCTGCCTCCTGAGCTGCCTCCCACCTCTCTGCCCTCTCACAGCCACAGCTGCCTGGAACGCTGCCCGTGCACAAGTGCCCCGTGCAGTTCTGAGCTCCTGCCAGCTGGGCACCCCTGTCACTGCTCTGTGCCTTGCAGGTCCTCGACTGCCTGGACTTCGATGAATGCGGTGACACCGTCCTGCAGATCATGGCAAGGCAACTGCCCAGCGAGTCCGGGGAGATGCTGCGCCTGGTGCTCAGAGGCCTCCTGGTGCTCAGCACAGACTCCTCGATGGTGAGAAGGAGGCAGCAGCTGAAGCTGTGCTGGCAGCGTGGGGCTGGGGAGAGTACTTGGGCTTGGCTGGCCTTTGGCAGCTGCTCCCAGCCCTCCTGTGTCACTGTTCAGCTGCCTGAGTGCTCGGGGACAGGCCTTTGGCCTCTGGGCCCTGCAGCAGCAGCAGCAGCGTCGGGCTGCCCAGCCTCGTCTTCCACACAGAACGAAAGAATGTACAGCCTGACTGAAAGCCTTGGCTCCCTCCTGTGGCATGAGGATGAAGACATCGTTGAGATGACTGTTGGTGTACTCAGCTTGCTGCTCTTGGACAAAGACCTCACAATATCCGGCCCCATCGCCCTGCAGCTGGCTCAGGGACTCCTGCCACTCCTTGAGAACGTAAGGCTCTGTGCCCCCAGCCACGGGCACTGGCTGCTGTCTGGAAATGTGGTGCCCCGTGGATTTTTGGGCCTGTACACAGAAGGCCTGGAGCAGCTGATGTGGAGGGGTTTTGCTTCCTTTCCAACAGGACAACAGACAGGTGCGGCTGCTCTCCATTTACATCTTTCAAGAGGTGATGAAGTTGGTAGCAGCAAAGGGAAGAAAGCACCTGAAGAGGCCTGTGAGCAAGAGCCTGCTCCCACTCTACTTCAGCTGCCATGATGGGCGCTGGCCTGTGGCACAGGTGAGGACTCCTGGGCGCTGTGTCCCCATGGCAGGGGGCTCGACTGTGTCCCTGCAGCCTGGCACCTCACGGGCTCCAGCCTCCTGGCCTTGGCACAGGGATGTGGGTCCTGTGCCCCGGGCTCTGGTGCCATCTCTGGGTCTCTGCTGCTCCGCAGGCCTCTTGGGAATGCCTGCATTGTGCAGTAAGCTTCCTGAAGAGGGGGGACCTGGAGCAGCTGCTGAAGACGGATCAGATGTGGAGGTTCGGCGAGTGCCTGGTAAGGACCGGCTGGAAGCCCCGGCCCGGAGAAGACCCCTGAGCACAGTGCCCATTCTGTGGGGCTGGCAGCAAACCCTGCCCTCCTGCCGCTCTCTCCAGCTGGCAGAGGACAGGAGCCGAGTAGCCGAGCACCTGCGGCAGGCCCTGCCCTACCTGGGGAGCCCACAGGAGCCCGTGCGGGACGCGGCCGTCAGGTTCATCGGTGAGCCACAAGCCCAATGCGTCCTTCCCCGCCCCGGCCCCGGCTGCTGCCCCGGCAGCGGCAACCGGGCCCGGCGCCGCGGAGCCCCGCCTGCCCTCGGGGCTGCTGCCGCCCTCCCGCAGCCCAGCCCTTGGGCAGCGGCGTGCGGCAAGGGCCCCGGGCTGAGCCCTGCCGGGCCAGGAGCCCGTGTGGCCTCAGCGCCGGCAGTGCCCGTGGGGGGCAGCTGTGCCGCTGGGGCCGTGACAAGCTCTGTGTTCCCAGGGCTGGCCGGGCGCTACCTGAGACACCAGCAGCAGCAGCAGCAGCAGCAAGAGTTCCAGATGATCTGCAGCGGTGAGTGAGCCCGGCGGGGGCTGCCTTCCCTGCGCGGACCAGGGCCGCTGTGGGCAGAGCACAGACACGGTTCAGGCGCCCGTGGGACATCGGTGGCCAGCTGATTCTTGGTGGAGGGGATGCTATGATCACCCTCCAGCTGCTCCTTGTTGTCTCCTGCTTCCTCCAGGCCATGGCTAGAGCTGGCTAGGATGGACAGCTCAGCAGGGTCTCCCCAGGTCCCCACAGACCCAGGCTCTGACCGTGGCTCTATATCTCTCTCTTGCAGCCCTGCAGGACATGACAGATGACACCAGCCCTGCCATCTCATGCCTGGCACTTCAAAATCTCTACATCACCTTGGCTGCACATCGACACAGCACTCCCCGCTCCCGACTCCAGAGGATGCAAGATCACCTGCGCCAGCTCTGGAAGTCACGGCCTTCCCTGTGTGGCGGTGGCTGGTTGTCCTGCTGGAGCACTGTGGAGATCTGATCTGGGAGACTGCATCTCTCGGTGCCACCTGGGCCAGTGGGCCACACCTCTCCTCTGCAATCACTTCCTTTCCCCCACAATTTAGGAATGTTAGGTTGTTGTTGTTGTACAGAGATCCAGGAGCTTTCTTTTGTTCCCAGGGTCTTCAGGCCCACGGGGAAGAGAGGAAAAAGGGTGCCTGTGCTGGGCATTTGCCTGAGCAGGCGCTGTGGAAGGGAAAGTGGCCAAAATCCCTTGGCCTTTGGTGGTTCTGCTGAAGCCTTAAGGCCTGCGACAGAGCGGGTGGGCAGAGGCTGGACCTGCGGGGGGATCCCTGAGAGCCTGGTCCCTGGAGATGGCCACCAGCCCTCTCCCAGCCAGGAACTGCCATCTGTGTCCTGCTTGTGTGTTGCTGGCTGGATTGCTGAGGGCTCTGAGGTGCTCCTTGCTCAGGCTCCTCTGGAGCTCCTTCAGCAGCTGGTCAGGCCCGGGGGAGGCCTGGAGGGGACAGGACAGTGGGAGACCATGAAGGGATGTGGTGCTGTGAAGGCCTGACAGGAGAAGGTAGCGGGAAGGCATGAGGGGGATGTGTGTGGTGCTGGTGGTGAGAGGCTGTGATGGGACAGGAGACTTGAGTGGATGGGCTGGTGGGAAGCCCTGAGGAATTGAATGGCAGAGGCCATAAGCAGCCCCCAGACAGCCACATTCTTCCTGCCACCCGGCTGCTCTGGTGCTTCCCTGACACATCTCTCGTGCCTGTGGCAGAAGCCCTCGAGGCTGGGCCTCAGCAGGACGGTGGGGACACGCCTGAGGTGCCCAGGCTGGTTTGGCTACAGACAAGGAGGGCAAGCAGGCCCTGCTGGGGCACGGCCCCTGGCTGCTGCTGGCAAGGGCCAGTGGGCAGAGGCAGGGCTGGCGGTCAGCTGATGTCCCCAGGGCTGCCCAGGCCACGGTGCTGTGTGGCCCAGACCCCCTGACACAGAGCTCTGGGCCCGCAGAGCTGCTGCCACCATGGGAAGGGCGACGTCACCTTGAGCTGGCTGCGGAGTCGCTGCTGTCGACGTGGCTCTGGACACCAGAGAAAAAGCACCAGAGTGTGCACGGGAACAGCAGGACCCAGAAGGCCTGTACCTCCTCAGCAAGGCGCCCACACCAGCTGGGATGCCAAGAGAGGGGATGCTACCGGCACAGTTTTACGTGGCTTGGCAAAAGGCGTCAGGAAGAGCGGTCACCGTGGCTTTCTCTTGCCTTCCCAGCCTCACAGCATTTGGCAGCTTCAGCTGCAGCCTGTCTCCCTGACTCACTTCAGGGCCTGTGCTTGAGGGCAGGCTCGCCTTCCTCAGTGGCATGTCCCAAGGCAGCAGCATTGGTGCCATCATTAGAGACTCTGGTGGGACAAGAGCCCTGGGCTGCAGCTGCTGACACTCTCCTCCATTCAGGCACCTTAAAAAAAAAAACAAACAGCATGAGCTCCCAAACTCTAATCTTCCTCAAAACAAAGAAGCATCAGATGCTGAAGAAAAGCAGGAGCCGTGTGGCTGAGGTTCAGGGATGGAGGGAAGTGAGCACTTTGGTGTCTGCTGAACAGATGGCCCAGGTCACAAGCTGAGGCCCTGCTGATAGAGGATTCTGCTCTGGGCTTGTTGGAGCCCATTCCCTACCAAAGCACGGCCCTCCATTATTCCTGGTTCAAGCCTCCTGGAGCCGTGGGAACAAGAGTGTTCCATGGCCTTCAAACAGCAGGAAGTGAGTGGCAGCATATGTCTGCTTCCAGCTCTTGGCTGTCTTGGCCGTTCCTTCACTGTGCTGGCACCATCATCAGAGACACAGAACAGGTTCTCTCATCTCAGAGTTGTCCCTGTCTTCTGCACTGCCCCAGGTTCCTCCCACGTTCCCCACCAGGGTGTTGCACTTTAAGGCCTTCAAGGTGACCCCTCTTTTAGGGGTTTTTCCCCTCCCCCAGGATAGGTTTTCCCCAGCCAACCCTGAAGGAATGATTATAATACACAGGCTTTACCAAGCAACCTGAGGTTTTTGCAGGGGTTGGCCATGGAAGGAATTGGCCCGGGCAGTGGGGGCCCACCCCTCCTCACAGGTGATTTGACCTTTAGGCTGCCCTTTAGCCCTCGGGTCACGCCCTGTCCCTCTCTGGCAGGTAGGCTGTGTGCCCTCCCGCATCCCCCTCTGCCGGGTAAAAACCCAGGACAGGCACATGGTCTGGGTTCTGCTGAGGGAGGTCACACGGTTCAGAACTGCTGCTAACTGGAATAAAATCTCTGGACAAGACTCCTGAAGCAGATCGGTTTCCTACTTCAACTGATTCGTCCAACCTCTCTGAAGGAGCCAGGCAGGATTCATCTTGCTACATTTATCTCACGGCTGCACCCCGGGTCCTACGCTGCCTGAAACAAGCCTGGACTTGTCTGAGGGGTCTGTGCCTGTGTTAAAGTGCAAGGAGAGGATCCTTTTGGGACAAACCACGAGGCTGCTCTCCCAGCACAGCTACCACACAGACCCCACAAAATAGCAGAGATTAATTTGCTGTTATACCAGGGAAAATGGCTGCTCGTGCCTGCCCATTCCCTTGCCCAGCAGGCACCCAGTTGTCTTTGGACATGAGCTGCTGGCCACAGCCAGACAGCAGCAGCAACCTGAGCATTGGGCGCTGGACGCTGGGCTGATGTTCCTTTGCAGAAAGCAAGAAAAACAGTCAGAAGAGCACAAGGAAACTTGACAGTATCTCTGTAAGAATCTAATTGTGCTGTGAAAGCCAGCAGCAGATGATGTTTTTGTGCTGCAGATAATCACTTCCAAGCAAAAGTCATTCCAGGAAGCAGCAACATCTGACAGCTACCAAATGTTGCCCCCAATTGCTCCAGGTGCTCCTGCCAGCAGCCACCTGCAGAAAGGAGCTCAGACACCGAGGCACGTGGGCTTTGGCTCCCTCTGGCAGAGAAGTCCCCCGGGGCACAGGTCCCTGTGGCAGGAGAGGGGCACCAGCACTGGCAGGGCTTGGGGGTGGCAGCTCTCCTCTGGCAGGGACTCTGCCACACCTGCTGATGTCAGTGCTCCCCAGGGGAAGCTCAGAGCAGCATTTGTGTCCCTGGGCCACACGCCCCGTGTCTGTGTCACACCCCTGTGTGTGTGACGGCCACCCACAGCAGGACGTGTCCCAGTGAGGCCGTGGCAGCTCCTGTGGAAGGCTCTGGTGCCCTTCCTGCTGCAGCTGTGTCAGCAGCCCTGGGGGCTCCTGCTGCTGCCCTGAGCTGGCAGAGCAGAGGAGCATCTGCTTGTTGTTGTTGGAGCCCTTCCCAAAGTTCCTGTCGGGCTGTCTTTGACACTTGGGGCAAGGTCTTCCTTGCAAGCTGGGGCACTTTGGGTGTGCTGGGCATGTCCCCAGGGCACGTGGAGGGCTGTCCTAGGGCTCTTGGTGACACAGTGCACCATGGACACCATGGAATGCAAAGGGACGGAGTGCACACGGGTGACCCTTTGTGACACGTGGTCACGTAGGTGCTGGCGGTGACACAGCCACACCAGAGTGCTTGGTGCACGCAGTGGGACAGGACGGGACAGAGCAGTGCCGTGCGGAGCCCCCACACAGGCAACTCCTTCCTTGCTGACCCACAGCGCTTCCAAAGCCTTACCTGTGCAGGTGACCTCCAGGTCACACTGCAGCACTTGGTGACCCAGAGCCTTGCTGAAGCATCTGCCATCCCTGTGGCTGGCTGGTGCTCTCCAGGACAGACTGCAGGACTTCCTGCCCTGTAGCCTTCCCAAGGCTTCTCTCTTGCAGGTGCCTTCAAGGCACAAGTGCAGCACTTGCTGATACGGTGCTTTTCTGAGGCATCTTTCCTGCAAGCAGTCAACACTCCAAACCCTGACATGGAGCAGAAACCCCCCGTTGTGCCCAAGCTGGCCTGGGTGGAGGAGGAGGAGGCTGCAACTACTTCAGCACAGCAGCCTGAAGAGCTGGAGCAGTTCCAGCTGCTGCAGGAGGGTGAGTGGCAGAGCTGGGCCTCAGGGCTGGTGCCTGCAGCCAGCCTGGCCCCATCCCATCCCATCCCATCCCATCCCATCCCATCCCACCCCAGTGGACATGCCCATGGATAGAACAAAAGAGGCCCTGGGGCTGGACCCCCTGGCAGCTGTGCTCCATCCCTGCTGCATCCTGGGGCTGTCCCTGCCTGGGCAGTGCAGGGCTGGGCTGTGTTCTCTGGCCTCTCCTGCAGCCCCTCAGCTCTGGCTGCTCTCACTCTTGGCCAGGTGCAGGCAGGGACCGCACACAACAGCAGCAGCCTGCCCGTGGTCGCTTCCACAGAATAGCTCAGGTACCTGCAGCCATCCCCACCTGGGCTGGGCCTGCTGTCCCTGCTCAGCCAAGCACCGTGCTTGCTTGAGCACTTCATGTCTTCTCCCTCTCTTCCTGCCCTTCTCCTGCAGATGATCTGCGAATTCATCGTCTGCCTTGGGCAGGAAGAGACCACTGGTGTGGGCACCGGGGTCTTGGCAAACTTTCAACTCTTCAATCCCGAGACCAGTGCTGCCATGCTGGACTTGCTTGTGCAGAAGGGTGTCTCCAACCCAAAGCAAGTAAGCAGCCTGTGGCCAGGGCCTGATGGCCCCAGGAATCGTGTGGCACTTCAAGCTGCGTCTGCTGGGCTCCCTCAGCCTTTGAGGCCCAGCACAGTGCGGTGGGAAGGGAAGCACTTCTCAGGGGAAGCTGGGGGGGTTGATGCTCTGGCAGCTCCCCAAGTCTCCCTGTGCTTTCTGCAGGTGCCAGGCGTGGTGAGGTACATCCACCGCTGGCTCACGGCCAATGAGTCTGCTGAGCACAGGCTGGACAAGGCCCTTGTGAGGCTGACTAAGGAATATCCCTGCGATGTGGTGATGACTCTCTTGTGCTGGGCCCCAGCGTGTGACAGGTAGGGCAGCCCCAGCTGCCCTGAGGGCTGAGGGTTCACCGGCCCAGCTCCCTGTAGAGCCCGTCCCTGGTGACTGCCAGACAGGCCCAGAGTTCCAGGGCCCTCTGGCTCCTCTGTTTTCCAGTCCTGGCCTGTCAGCCCCTGAGCCTCTGCCACGCTCCCTCCCTGCCCCTGAGGGGCCTGGACCCCTGTGGGCTGGCTGGGGGCTGCCAGCCAGGGCCAGTGGGCAGAGGCAGGGCTGGCAGCCAGCGCGGGCCCCTGCAGCTGCCCAGGCCACGGTGCTGTGGCCGAGACGCCCCTGACACAGAGCTCTGACCCCACAGAGCTGCTGCAGCCATGTGGAGGACCATCATGACCTCGAGTGGGACTGCAGAGCCAGCCCTGCAGATACTCCTCGATGTGCTGAGCGCCTGGCCAGTGCACACTGAGGACACCACCGATGGGAACAGCACAGAAGTCTTTGCCCTGGCTGTGAGTTTCTGCAACTGGCCTATGCTTGATGCCAGGCCACCTCTCGAGCAGCTAGCTCTCTGACCCCCCATCTGCATCCCCCCGACTCAGGCACCACTGGGCTGAAACCTGGCTTGGGGCAAGGTTCGGGGGCACTGGGCCAGCTGCTCCCCCTGGGTCTCTCCTGGCCTCTCCCTTGCATGCTCGCGCCCTGACACAGGCATGTCTTGTCTCTGGGGGTTTTATTGTTTGCAGGCAACCATGGCACTGTGGAGGGTCTTCAATCTGACCTGGTGCCCATTTACGGTGCTGGAGTATTTCCCCCATCTCTTTCTGCGTCTGCTCTTCCAAGTTTACGTCAGCACGCTGGATATGCCAGAGGAGGTGAACAGCTTCTGGAAGAGATGCCAGGAGCAACACGGCCTTGCCACCAGCCCCAACAGGTGCTCCATGCCAGTCTCCCCAGCCCTGCCACGCTCCCAGGGCAGGAGCCAGGGCTCCCAGCGTGACCTGGGCTTTGCTCTGCACACAGGTTTATATTGCAGACCCTGCAGACCCTGCTCTGCCGACTGCAGTATGAGCACGTGGTGCTAGAAATGGAGCGCAAGCGTGGCTGGGACACGCTGCTTTGTGCTGGCACCCACCACTATGCCGTGGCTCTGCTGGCCAGGTGAGACCTCACTGTCCCTACCACCTCTCTCCCCTGTGCCTGGGACACCCCACACAGTCCCCGTGGCCATGGGCGGGAGGAAGGGCCTTGTCACCAAGGCAGACAGAACCAGCAGACTGGAAAAGGCTGGGACAGGAGGGTGCTCAGGAACAGCCGCCTCCCAAAGCGCCCACGGGGTGCTCGGGAAAAGACCAGAGCTCTGTCAGTCAGTCCTGGGAGAGCTTGGCCCACCTGGCTCAGGGGCAGTGGTGCCTTTTGCCCCCCACCAGGGAGATGCGCCATGTCTCCATCATCTGGTGGTACAGCATCGTACACTGCCTCCTCGACGCCCTCAGCAAGGACATTTCAGACTGGGAACTGCCCGCCATGGCCTTCCTTGTGGAGGTGAGCCCCATGGCCAGCGCTGCCTCCTGAGCTGCCTCCCACCTCTCTGCCCTCTCACAGCCACAGCTGCCTGGAACGCTGCCCGTGCACAAGTGCCCCGTGCAGTTCTGAGCTCCTGCCAGCTGGGCACCCCTGTCACTGCTCTGTGCCTTGCAGGTCCTCGACTGCCTGGACTTCGATGAATGCGGTGACACCGTCCTGCAGATCATGGCAAGGCAACTGCCCAGCGAGTCCGGGGAGATGCTGCGCCTGGTGCTCAGAGGCCTCCTGGTGCTCAGCACAGACTCCTCGATGGTGAGAAGGAGGCAGCAGCTGAAGCTGTGCTGGCAGCGTGGGGCTGGGGAGAGTACTTGGGCTTGGCTGGCCTTTGGCAGCTGCTCCCAGCCCTCCTGTGTCACTGTTCAGCTGCCTGAGTGCTCGGGGACAGGCCTTTGGCCTCTGGGCCCTGCAGCAGCAGCAGCGTCGGGTTGCCCAGCCTCGTCTTCCACACAGAACGAAAGAATGTACAGCCTGACTGAAAGCCTTGGCTCCCTCCTGTGGCATGAGGATGAAGACATCGTTGAGATGACTGTTGGTGTACTCAGCTTGCTGCTCTTGGACAAAGACCTCACAATATCCAGCCCCATCGCCCTGCAGCTGGCTCAGGGACTCCTGCCACTCCTTGAGAACGTAAGGCTCTGTGCCCCCAGCCACGGGCACTGGCTGCTGTCTGGAAATGTGGTGCCCCGTGGATTTTTGGGCCTGTACACAGAAGGCCTGGAGCAGCTGATGTGGAGGGGTTTTGCTTCCTTTCCAACAGGACAACAGACAGGTGCGGCTGCTCTCCATTTACATCTTTCAAGAGGTGATGAAGTTGGTAGCAGCAAAGGGAAGAAAGCACCTGAAGAGGCCTGTGAGCAAGAGCCTGCTCCCACTCTACTTCAGCTGCCATGATGGGCGCTGGCCTGTGGCACAGGTGAGGACTCCTGGGCGCTGTGTCCCCATGGCAGGGGGCTCGACTGTGTCCCTGCAGCCTGGCACCTCACGGGCTCCAGCCTCCTGGCCTTGGCACAGGGATGTGGGTCCTGTGCCCCGGGCTCTGGTGCCATCTCTGGGTCTCTGCTGCTCCGCAGGCCTCTCGGGAATGCCTGCATTGTGCAGTAAGCTTCCTGAAGAGGGGGGACCTGGAGCAGCTGCTGAAGACGGATCAGATGTGGAGGTTCGGCGAGTGCCTGGTAAGGACCGGCTGGAAGCCCCGGCCCGGAGAAGACCCCTGAGCACAGTGCCCATTCTGTGGGGCTGGCAGCAAACCCTGCCCTCCTGCCGCTCTCTCCAGCTGGCAGAGGACAGGAGCCGAGTAGCCGAGCACCTGCGGCAGGCCCTGCCCTACCTGGGGAGCCCACAGGAGCCCGTGCGGGATGCGGCCGTCAGGTTCATCGGTGAGCCACAAGCCCAATGCGTCCTTCCCCGCCCCGGCCCCGGCTGCTGCCCCGGCAGCGGCAACCGGGCCCGGCTCCGCGGAGCCCCGCCTGCCCTCGGGGCTGCTGCCGCCCTCCCGCAGCCCAGCCCTTGGGCAGCGGCGTGCGGCAAGGGCCCCGGGCTGAGCCCTGCCGGGCCAGGAGCCCGTGTGGCCTCAGCGCCGGCAGCGCCCGTGGGGGGCAGCTGTGCCGCTGGGGCCGTGACAGGCTCTGTGTTCCCAGGGCTGGCCGGGCGCTACCTGAGACACCAGCAGCAGCAGCAGCAGCAGCAAGAGTTCCAGATGATCTGCAGGGGTGAGTGAGCCCGGCGGGGGTTGCCTTCCCTGCGCGGACCAGGGCCGCTGTGGGCAGAGCACAGACACGGTTCAGGCGCCCGTGGAACATCGGTGGCCAGCTGATTCTTGGTGGAGGGGATGCTATGATCACCCTCCAGCTGCTCCTTGTTGTCTCCTGCTTCCTCCAGGCCATGGCTACAGCTGGCTAGGATGGACAGCTCAGCAGGGTCTCCCCAGGTCCCCACAGACCCAGGCTCTGACCGTGGCTCTATATCTCTCTCTTGCAGCCCTGCAGGACATGACAGATGACACCAGCCCTGCCATCTCATGCCTGGCACTTCAAAATCTCTACATCACCTTGGCTGCACATCGACACAGCACTCCCCGCTCCCGACTCCAGAGGATGCAAGATCACCTGCGCCAGCTCTGGAAGTCACGGCCTTCCCTGTGTGGCGGTGGCTGGTTGTCCTGCTGGAGCACTGTGGAGATCTGATCTGGGAGACTGCATCTCTCGGTGCCACCTGGGCCAGTGGGCTACACCTCTCCTCTGCAATCACTTCCTTTCCCCCACAATTTAGGAATGTTAGGTTGTTGTTGTTGTACAGAGATCCAGGAGCTTTCTTTTGTTCCCAGGGTCTTCAGGCCCACGGGGAAGAGAGGAAAAAGGGTGCCTGTGCTGGGCATTTGCCTGAGCAGGCGCTGTGGAAGGGAAAGTGGCCAAAATCCCTTGGCCTTTGGTGGTTCTGCTGAAGCCTTAAGGCCTGCGACAGAGCGGGTGGGCAGAGGCTGGACCTGCGGGGGGATCCCTGAGAGCCTGGTCCCTGGAGATGGCCAGCAGCCCTCTCCCAGCCAGGAACTGCCATCTGTGTCCTGCTTGTGTGTTGCTGGCTGGATTGCTGAGGGCTCTGAGGTGCTCCTTGCTCAGGCTCCTCTGGAGCTCCTTCAGCAGCTGGTCAGGCCCGGGGGAGGCCTGGAGGGGACAGGACAGTGGGAGACCATGAAGGGATGTGGTGCTGTGAAAGCCTGACAGGAGAAGGTAGCGGGAAGGCATGAGGGGGATGTGTGTGGTGGTGGTGGTGAGAGGCTGTGATGGGACAGGAGACTTGAGTGGATGGGCTGGTGGGAAGCCCTGAGGAATTGAATGGCAGAGGCCATAAGCAGCCCCCAGACAGCCACATTCTTCCTGCCACCCGGCTGCTCTGGTGCTTCCCTGACACATCTCTCGTGCCTGTGGCAGAAGCCCTCGAGGCTGGGCCTCAGCAGGACGGTGGGGACACGCCTGAGGTGCCCAGGCTGGTTTGGCTACAGACAAGGAGGGCAAGCAGGCCCTGCTGGGGCACGGCCCCTGGCTGCTGCTGGCAAGGGCCAGTGGGCAGAGGCAGGGCTGGCGGTCAGCTGATGTCCCCAGGGCTGCCCAGGCCACGGTGCTGTGTGGCCCAGACCCCCTGACACAGAGCTCTGGGCCCGCAGAGCTGCTGCCACCATGGGAAGGGCGACGTCACCTTGAGCTGGCTGCGGAGTCGCTGCTGTCGACGTGGCTCTGGACACCAGAGAAAAAGCACCAGAGTGTGCACAGGAACAGCAGGGCCCAGAAGGCCTGTACCTCCTCAGCAAGGCGCCCACACCAGCTGGGATGCCAAGAGAGGGGATGCTACCGGCACAGTTTTACGTGGCTTGGCAAAAGGCGTCAGGAAAAGCGGTCACCGATGCTTTCTCTTGCCTTCCCAGCCTCACAGCATTTGGCAGCTTCAGCTGCAGCCTGTCTCCCTGACTCACTTCAGGGCCTGTGCTTGAGGGCAGGCTCGCCTTCCTCAGTGGCATATCCCAAGGCAGCAGCATTGGTGCCATCATTAGAGACTCTGGTGGGACAAGAGCCCTGGGCTGCAGCTGCTGACACTCTCCTCCATTCAGGCACCTTAAAAAAAAGCAAACAGCATGAGCTCCCAAACTCTAATCTTCCTCAAAACAAAGAAGCATCAGATGCTGAAGAAAAGCAGGAGCCGTGTGGCTGAGGTTCAGGGATAGAGGGAAGTGAGCACTTTGGTGTCTGCTGAACAGATGGCCCAGGTCACAAGCTGAGGCCCTGCTGATAGAGGATTCTGCTCTGGGCTTGTTGGAGCCCATTCCCTACCAAAGCACGGCCCTCCATTATTCCTGGTTCAAGCCTCCTGGAGCCGTGGGAACAAGAGTGTTCCATGGCCTTCAGCAGGCAGCAGGAAGTGAGTGGCAGCATATGTCTGCTTCCAGCTCTTGGCTGTCTTGGCCGTTCCTTCACTGTGCTGGCACCATCATCAGAGACACAGAACAGGTTCTCTCATCTCAGAGTTGTTCCTGTCTTCTGCACTGCCCCAGGTTCCTCCCACGTTCCCCACCGCAAGGGTGTTGTGCTTTAAGGCCTTCAAGGTGACCCCTCTTTTAGGGGTTTTCCCCCTCCCCCAGGGTAGGTTTTCCCCAGCCAACCCTGAAGGAATGATTATAATACACAGGCTTTACCAAGCAACCTGAGGTTTTTGCAGGGGTTGGCCACGGAAGGAATTGGCCCGGGTAGTGGGGGCCCACCCCTCCTCACAGGTGATTTGACCTTTAGGCTGCCCTTTAGCCCTCGGGTCACGCCCTGTCCCTCTCTGACAGGTAGGCTGTGTGCTCTCCCGCATCCCCCTCTGCCGGGTAAAAACCCAGGACAGGCACATGGTCTGGGTTCTGCTGAGGGAAGTCACACGGTTCAGAACTGCTGCTAACTGCAATAAAATCTCTGGACAAGACTCCTGAAGCAGATCGGTTTCCTACTTCCACTGATTCGCCCAACCTCTCTGAAGGAGCCAGGCAGGATTCATCTTGCTACATTTATCTCACGGCTGCACCCCGGGTCCTACGCTGCCTGAAACAAGCCTGGACTTGTCTGAGGGGTCTGTGCCTGTGTTAAAGTGCAAGGAGAGTATCATTTTGGGACAAACCACGAGGCTGCTCTCCCAGCACAGCTACCACACAGACCCCACAAAATAGCAGAGATTAATTTGCTGTTATACCAGGGAAAATGGCTGCTCGTGCCTGCCCATTCCCTTGCTCAGCAGGCACCCAGTTGTCTTTGGACATGATCTGCTGGCCACAGCCAGACAGCAGCAGCAACCTGAGCATTGGGCGCTAGACGCTGGGCTGATGTTCCTTTGCAGAAAGCAAGAAAAACAGTCAGAAGAGCACAAGGAAACTTGACAGTATCTCTCTAAGAATCTAATTGTGCTGTGAAAGCCAGCAGCAGGTGGTGTTTTTGTGCTGCAGATATTCACTTCCAAGCAAAAGTCATTCCAGGAAGCAGCAACCTCTGACAGCTACCAAATGTTGCCCCCAATTGCTCCAGGTGCTCCTGCCAGCAGCCACCTGCAGAAAGGAGCTCAGACACCGAGGCACGTGGGCTTTGGCTCCCTCTGGCAGAGAAGTCCCCCGGGGCACAGGTCCCTGTGGCAGGAGAGGGGCACCAGCACTGGCAGGGCTTGGGGCTGGCAGCTCTCCTCTGGCAGGGACTCTGCCACACCTGCTGATGTCAGTGCTCCCCAGGGGAAGCTCAGAGCAGCATTTGTGTCCCTGGGCCACACGCCCCGTGTCTGTGTCACACCCCTGTGTGTGTGACGGCCACCCACAGCAGGACGTGTCCCAGTGAGGCCGTGGCAGCTCCTGTGGAAGGCTCTGGTGCCCTTCCTGCTGCAGCTGTGTCAGCAGCCCTGGGGGCTCCTGCTGCTGCCCTGAGCTGGCAGAGCAGAGGAGCATCTGCTTGTTGTTGTTGGAGCCCTTCCCAAAGTTCCTGTCGGGCTGTCTTTGACACTTGGGGCAAGGTCTTCCTTGCAAGCTGGGGCACTTTGGGTGTGCTGGGCATGTCCCCAGGGCACGTGGAGGGCTGTCCTAGGGCTCTTGGTGACACAGTGCACCATGGACACCATGGAATGCAAAGGGACGGAGTGCACACGGGTGACCCTTTGTGACACGTGGTCACGTAGGTGCTGGCGGTGACACAGCCACACCAGAGAGCTTGGTGCACGCAGTGGGACAGGACGGGACAGAGCAGTGCCGTGCGGAGCCCCCACACAGGCAGCTCCTTCCTTGCTGACCCACAGCTCTTCCAAGGCCTTACCTGTGCAGGTGACCTCCAGGTCACACTGCAGCACTTGGTGACCCAGAGCCTTGCTGAAGCATCTGCCATCCCTGTGGCTGGCTGGTGCTCTCCAGGACAGACTGCAGGACTTCCTGCCCTGTAGCCTTCCCAAGGCTTCTCTCTTGCAGGTGCCTTAGAGGCACAAGTGCAGCACTTGCTGATACGGTGCTTTTCTGAGGCATCTTTCCTGCAAGCAGTCAACACTCCAAACCCTGACATGGAGCAGAAACCCCCCGTTGTGCCCAAGCTGGCCTGGGTGGAGGAGGAAGAGGCTGCAACTACTTCAGCACAGCAGCCTGAAGAGCTGGAGCAGTTCCAGCTGCTGCAGGAGGGTGAGTGGCAGAGCTGGGCCTCAGGGCTGGTGCCTGCAGCCAGCCTGGCCCCTTCCCATCCCATCCCATCCCATCCCAGTGGACATGCCCATGGATAGAACAGAAGAGGCCCTGGGGCTGGACCCCCTGGCAGCTGTGCTCCATCCCTGCTGCATCCTGGGGCTGTCCCTGCCTGGGCAGTGCAGGGCTGGGCTGTGTTCTCTGGCCTCTCCTGCAGCCCCTCATCTCTGGCTGCTCTCTCTCTTGGCCAGGTGCAGGCAGGGACCGCACACAACAGCAGCAGCCCGCCCGTGGTCGCTTCCACAGAATAGCTCAGGTACCTGCAGCCATCCCCACCTGGGCTGGGCCTGCTGTCCCTGCTCAGCCAAGCACCGTGCTTGCTTGAGCACTTCATGCATTCTCCCTCTCTTCCTGCCCTTCTCCTGCAGATGATCTGCGAATTCATCGTCTGCCTTGGGCAGGAAGAGACCACTGGTGTGGGCACCGGGGTCTTGGCAAACTTTCAACTCTTCAATCCCGAGACCAGTGCTGCCATGCTGGACTTGCTTGTGCAGAAGGGTGTCTCCAACCCAAAGCAAGTAAGCAGCCTGTGGCCAGGGCCTGATGGCCCCAGGAATCGTGTGGCACTTCAAGCTGCGTCTGCTGGGCTCCCTCAGCCTTTGAGGCCCAGCACAGTGCGGTGGGAAGGGAAGCACTTCTCAGGGGAAGCTGGGGGGGTTGATGCTCTGGCAGCTCCCCAAGTCTCCCTGTGCTTTCTGCAGGTGCCAGGCGTGGTGAGGTACATCCACCGCTGGCTCATGGCCAATGAGTCTGCTGAGCACAGGCTGGACAAGGCCCTTGTGAGGCTGACTAAGGAATATCCCTGCGATGTGGTGATGACTCTCTTGTGCTGGGCCCCAGCGTGTGACAGGTAGGGCAGCCCCAGCTGCCCTGAGGGCTGAGGGTTCACCGGCCCAGCTCCCTGTAGAGCCCGTCCCTGGTGACTGCCAGACAGGCCCAGAGTTCCAGGGCCCTCTGGCTCCTCTGTTTTCCAGTCCTGGCCTGTCAGCCCCTGAGCCTCTGCCACGCTCCCTCCCTGCCCCTGAGGGGCCTGGACCCCTGTGGGCTGGCTGGGGGCTGCCAGCCAGGGCCAGTGGGCAGAGGCAGGGCTGGCAGCCAGCGCGGGCCCCTGCAGCTGCCCAGGCCACGGTGCTGTGGCCGAGACGCCCCTGACACAGAGCTCTGACCCCACAGAGCTGCTGCAGCCATGTGGAGGACCATCATGACCTCGAGTGGGACTGCAGAGCCAGCCCTGCAGATACTCCTCGATGTGCTGAGCGCCTGGCCAGTGCACACTGAGGACACCACCGATGGGAACAGCACAGAAGTCTTTGCCCTGGCTGTGAGTTTCTGCAACTGGCCTATGCTTGATGCCAGGCCACCTCTCGAGCAGCTAGCTCTCTGACCCCCCATCTGCATCCCCCCGCCTCAGGCACCACTGGGCTGAAACCTGGCTTGGGGCAAGGTTCGGGGGCACTGGGCCAGCTGCTCCCCCTGGGTCTCTCCTGGCCTCTCCCTTGCATGCTCGCGCCCTGACACAGGCATGTCTTGTCTCTGGGGGTTTTATTGTTTGCAGGCAACCATGGCACTGTGGAGGGTCTTCAATCTGACCTGGTGCCCATTTACGGTGCTGGAGTATTTCCCCCATCTCTTTCTGCGTCTGCTCTTCCAAGTTTACGTCAGCACGCTGGATATGCCAGAGGAGGTGAACAGCTTCTGGAAGAGATGCCAGGAGCAACACGGCCTTGCCACCAGCCCCAACAGGTGCTCCATGCCAGTCTCCCCAGCCCTGCCACGCTCCCAGGGCAGGAGCCAGGGCTCCCAGCGTGACCTGGGCTTTGCTCTGCACACAGGTTTATATTGCAGACCCTGCAGACCCTGCTCTGCCGACTGCAGTATGAGCACGTGGTGCTAGAAATGGAGCGCAAGCGTGGCTGGGACACGCTGCTTTGTGCTGGCACCCACCACTATGCCGTGGCTCTGCTGGCCAGGTGAGACCTCACTGTCCCTACCACCTCTCTCCCCTGTGCCTGGGACACCCCACACAGTCCCCGTGGCCATGGGCGGGAGGAAGGGCCTTGTCACCAAGGCAGACAGAACCAGCAGACTGGAAAAGGCTGGGACAGGAGGGTGCTCAGGAACAGCCGCCTCCCAAAGCGCCCACGGGGTGCTCGGGAAAAGACCAGAGCTCTGTCAGTCAGTCCTGGGAGAGCTTGGCCCACCTGGCTCAGGGGCAGTGGTGCCTTTTGCCCCCCACCAGGGAGATGCGCCATGTCTCCAACATCTGGTGGTACAGCATCGTACACTGCCTCCTCGACGCCCTCAGCAAGGACATTTCAGACTGGGAACTGCCCGCCATGGCCTTCCTTGTGGAGGTGAGCCCCATGGGCAGCGCTGCCTCCTGAGCTGCCTCCCACCTCTCTGCCCTCTCACAGCCACAGCTGCCTGGAACGCTGCCCGTGCACAAGTGCCCCGTGCAGTTCTGAGCTCCTGCCAGCTGGGCACCCCTGTCACTGCTCTGTGCCTTGCAGGTCCTCGACTGCCTGGACTTCGATGAATGCGGTGACACCGTCCTGCAGATCATGGCAAGGCAACTGCCCAGCGAGTCCGGGGAGATGCTGCGCCTGGTGCTCAGAGGCCTCCTGGTGCTCAGCACAGACTCCTCGATGGTGAGAAGGAGGCAGCAGCTGAAGCTGTGCTGGCAGCGTGGGGCTGGGGAGAGTACTTGGGCTTGGCTGGCCTTTGGCAGCTGCTCCCAGCCCTCCTGTGTCACTGTTCAGCTGCCTGAGTGCTCGGGGACAGGCCTTTGGCCTCTGGGCCCTGCAGCAGCAGCAGCGTCGGGTTGCCCAGCCTCGTCTTCCACACAGAACGAAAGAATGTACAGCCTGACTGAAAGCCTTGGCTCCCTCCTGTGGCATGAGGATGAAGACATCGTTGAGATGACTGTTGGTGTACTCAGCTTGCTGCTCTTGGACAAAGACCTCACAATATCCAGCCCCATCGCCCTGCAGCTGGCTCAGGGACTCCTGCCACTCCTTGAGAACGTAAGGCTCTGTGCCCCCAGCCACGGGCACTGGCTGCTGTCTGGAAATGTGGTGCCCCGTGGATTTTTGGGCCTGTACACAGAAGGCCTGGAGCAGCTGATGTGGAGGGGTTTTGCTTCCTTTCCAACAGGACAACAGACAGGTGCGGCTGCTCTCCATTTACATCTTTCAAGAGGTGATGAAGTTGGTAGCAGCAAAGGGAAGAAAGCACCTGAAGAGGCCTGTGAGCAAGAGCCTGCTCCCACTCTACTTCAGCTGCCATGATGGGCGCTGGCCTGTGGCACAGGTGAGGACTCCTGGGCGCTGTGTCCCCATGGCAGGGGGCTCGACTGTGTCCCTGCAGCCTGGCACCTCACGGGCTCCAGCCTCCTGGCCTTGGCACAGGGATGTGGGTCCTGTGCCCCGGGCTCTGGTGCCATCTCTGGGTCTCTGCTGCTCCGCAGGCCTCTCGGGAATGCCTGCATTGTGCAGTAAGCTTCCTGAAGAGGGGGGACCTGGAGCAGCTGCTGAAGACGGATCAGATGTGGAGGTTCGGCGAGTGCCTGGTAAGGACCGGCTGGAAGCCCCGGCCCGGAGAAGACCCCTGAGCACAGTGCCCATTCTGTGGGGCTGGCAGCAAACCCTGCCCTCCTGCCGCTCTCTCCAGCTGGCAGAGGACAGGAGCCGAGTAGCCGAGCACCTGCGGCAGGCCCTGCCCTACCTGGGGAGCCCACAGGAGCCCGTGCGGGATGCGGCCGTCAGGTTCATCGGTGAGCCACAAGCCCAATGCGTCCTTCCCCGCCCCGGCCCCGGCTGCTGCCCCGGCAGCGGCAACCGGGCCCGGCTCCGCGGAGCCCCGCCTGCCCTCGGGGCTGCTGCCGCCCTCCCGCAGCCCAGCCCTTGGGCAGCGGCGTGCGGCAAGGGCCCCGGGCTGAGCCCTGCCGGGCCAGGAGCCCGTGTGGCCTCAGCGCCGGCAGCGCCCGTGGGGGGCAGCTGTGCCGCTGGGGCCGTGACAGGCTCTGTGTTCCCAGGGCTGGCCGGGCGCTACCTGAGACACCAGCAGCAGCAGCAGCAGCAGCAAGAGTTCCAGATGATCTGCAGGGGTGAGTGAGCCCGGCGGGGGTTGCCTTCCCTGCGCGGACCAGGGCCGCTGTGGGCAGAGCACAGACACGGTTCAGGCGCCCGTGGAACATCGGTGGCCAGCTGATTCTTGGTGGAGGGGATGCTATGATCACCCTCCAGCTGCTCCTTGTTGTCTCCTGCTTCCTCCAGGCCATGGCTACAGCTGGCTAGGATGGACAGCTCAGCAGGGTCTCCCCAGGTCCCCACAGACCCAGGCTCTGACCGTGGCTCTATATCTCTCTCTTGCAGCCCTGCAGGACATGACAGATGACACCAGCCCTGCCATCTCATGCCTGGCACTTCAAAATCTCTACATCACCTTGGCTGCACATCGACACAGCACTCCCCGCTCCCGACTCCAGAGGATGCAAGATCACCTGCGCCAGCTCTGGAAGTCACGGCCTTCCCTGTGTGGCGGTGGCTGGTTGTCCTGCTGGAGCACTGTGGAGATCTGATCTGGGAGACTGCATCTCTCGGTGCCACCTGGGCCAGTGGGCTACACCTCTCCTCTGCAATCACTTCCTTTCCCCCACAATTTAGGAATGTTAGGTTGTTGTTGTTGTACAGAGATCCAGGAGCTTTCTTTTGTTCCCAGGGTCTTCAGGCCCACGGGGAAGAGAGGAAAAAGGGTGCCTGTGCTGGGCATTTGCCTGAGCAGGCGCTGTGGAAGGGAAAGTGGCCAAAATCCCTTGGCCTTTGGTGGTTCTGCTGAAGCCTTAAGGCCTGCGACAGAGCGGGTGGGCAGAGGCTGGACCTGCGGGGGGATCCCTGAGAGCCTGGTCCCTGGAGATGGCCAGCAGCCCTCTCCCAGCCAGGAACTGCCATCTGTGTCCTGCTTGTGTGTTGCTGGCTGGATTGCTGAGGGCTCTGAGGTGCTCCTTGCTCAGGCTCCTCTGGAGCTCCTTCAGCAGCTGGTCAGGCCCGGGGGAGGCCTGGAGGGGACAGGACAGTGGGAGACCATGAAGGGATGTGGTGCTGTGAAAGCCTGACAGGAGAAGGTAGCGGGAAGGCATGAGGGGGATGTGTGTGGTGGTGGTGGTGAGAGGCTGTGATGGGACAGGAGACTTGAGTGGATGGGCTGGTGGGAAGCCCTGAGGAATTGAATGGCAGAGGCCATAAGCAGCCCCCAGACAGCCACATTCTTCCTGCCACCCGGCTGCTCTGGTGCTTCCCTGACACATCTCTCGTGCCTGTGGCAGAAGCCCTCGAGGCTGGGCCTCAGCAGGACGGTGGGGACACGCCTGAGGTGCCCAGGCTGGTTTGGCTACAGACAAGGAGGGCAAGCAGGCCCTGCTGGGGCACGGCCCCTGGCTGCTGCTGGCAAGGGCCAGTGGGCAGAGGCAGGGCTGGCGGTCAGCTGATGTCCCCAGGGCTGCCCAGGCCACGGTGCTGTGTGGCCCAGACCCCCTGACACAGAGCTCTGGGCCCGCAGAGCTGCTGCCACCATGGGAAGGGCGACGTCACCTTGAGCTGGCTGCGGAGTCGCTGCTGTCGACGTGGCTCTGGACACCAGAGAAAAAGCACCAGAGTGTGCACAGGAACAGCAGGGCCCAGAAGGCCTGTACCTCCTCAGCAAGGCGCCCACACCAGCTGGGATGCCAAGAGAGGGGATGCTACCGGCACAGTTTTACGTGGCTTGGCAAAAGGCGTCAGGAAAAGCGGTCACCGATGCTTTCTCTTGCCTTCCCAGCCTCACAGCATTTGGCAGCTTCAGCTGCAGCCTGTCTCCCTGACTCACTTCAGGGCCTGTGCTTGAGGGCAGGCTCGCCTTCCTCAGTGGCATATCCCAAGGCAGCAGCATTGGTGCCATCATTAGAGACTCTGGTGGGACAAGAGCCCTGGGCTGCAGCTGCTGACACTCTCCTCCATTCAGGCACCTTAAAAAAAAGCAAACAGCATGAGCTCCCAAACTCTAATCTTCCTCAAAACAAAGAAGCATCAGATGCTGAAGAAAAGCAGGAGCCGTGTGGCTGAGGTTCAGGGATAGAGGGAAGTGAGCACTTTGGTGTCTGCTGAACAGATGGCCCAGGTCACAAGCTGAGGCCCTGCTGATAGAGGATTCTGCTCTGGGCTTGTTGGAGCCCATTCCCTACCAAAGCACGGCCCTCCATTATTCCTGGTTCAAGCCTCCTGGAGCCGTGGGAACAAGAGTGTTCCATGGCCTTCAGCAGGCAGCAGGAAGTGAGTGGCAGCATATGTCTGCTTCCAGCTCTTGGCTGTCTTGGCCGTTCCTTCACTGTGCTGGCACCATCATCAGAGACACAGAACAGGTTCTCTCATCTCAGAGTTGTTCCTGTCTTCTGCACTGCCCCAGGTTCCTCCCACGTTCCCCACCGCAAGGGTGTTGTGCTTTAAGGCCTTCAAGGTGACCCCTCTTTTAGGGGTTTTCCCCCTCCCCCAGGGTAGGTTTTCCCCAGCCAACCCTGAAGGAATGATTATAATACACAGGGTTTACCAAGCAACCTGAGGTTTTTGCAGGGGTTGGCCACGGAAGGAATTGGCCCGGGTAGTGGGGGCCCACCCCTCCTCACAGGTGATTTGACCTTTAGGCTGCCCTTTAGCCCTCGGGTCACGCCCTGTCCCTCTCTGACAGGTAGGCTGTGTGCTCTCCCGCATCCCCCTCTGCCGGGTAAAAACCCAGGACAGGCACATGGTCTGGGTTCTGCTGAGGGAAGTCACACGGTTCAGAACTGCTGCTAACTGCAATAAAATCTCTGGACAAGACTCCTGAAGCAGATCGGTTTCCTACTTCCACTGATTCGCCCAACCTCTCTGAAGGAGCCAGGCAGGATTCATCTTGCTACATTTATCTCACGGCTGCACCCCGGGTCCTACGCTGCCTGAAACAAGCCTGGACTTGTCTGAGGGGTCTGTGCCTGTGTTAAAGTGCAAGGAGAGTATCATTTTGGGACAAACCACGAGGCTGCTCTCCCAGCACAGCTACCACACAGACCCCACAAAATAGCAGAGATTAATTTGCTGTTATACCAGGGAAAATGGCTGCTCGTGCCTGCCCATTCCCTTGCTCAGCAGGCACCCAGTTGTCTTTGGACATGATCTGCTGGCCACAGCCAGACAGCAGCAGCAACCTGAGCATTGGGCGCTAGACGCTGGGCTGATGTTCCTTTGCAGAAAGCAAGAAAAACAGTCAGAAGAGCACAAGGAAACTTGACAGTATCTCTCTAAGAATCTAATTGTGCTGTGAAAGCCAGCAGCAGGTGGTGTTTTTGTGCTGCAGATATTCACTTCCAAGCAAAAGTCATTCCAGGAAGCAGCAACCTCTGACAGCTACCAAATGTTGCCCCCAATTGCTCCAGGTGCTCCTGCCAGCAGCCACCTGCAGAAAGGAGCTCAGACACCGAGGCACGTGGGCTTTGGCTCCCTCTGGCAGAGAAGTCCCCCGGGGCACAGGTCCCTGTGGCAGGAGAGGGGCACCAGCACTGGCAGGGCTTGGGGCTGGCAGCTCTCCTCTGGCAGGGACTCTGCCACACCTGCTGATGTCAGTGCTCCCCAGGGGAAGCTCAGAGCAGCATTTGTGTCCCTGGGCCACACGCCCCGTGTCTGTGTCACACCCCTGTGTGTGTGACGGCCACCCACAGCAGGACGTGTCCCAGTGAGGCCGTGGCAGCTCCTGTGGAAGGCTCTGGTGCCCTTCCTGCTGCAGCTGTGTCAGCAGCCCTGGGGGCTCCTGCTGCTGCCCTGAGCTGGCAGAGCAGAGGAGCATCTGCTTGTTGTTGTTGGAGCCCTTCCCAAAGTTCCTGTCGGGCTGTCTTTGACACTTGGGGCAAGGTCTTCCTTGCAAGCTGGGGCACTTTGGGTGTGCTGGGCATGTCCCCAGGGCACGTGGAGGGCTGTCCTAGGGCTCTTGGTGACACAGTGCACCATGGACACCATGGAATGCAAAGGGACGGAGTGCACACGGGTGACCCTTTGTGACACGTGGTCACGTAGGTGCTGGCGGTGACACAGCCACACCAGAGTGCTTGGTGCACGCAGTGGGACAGGACGGGACAGAGCAGTGCCGTGCGGAGCCCCCACACAGGCAACTCCTTCCTTGCTGACCCACAGCTCTTCCAAGGCCTTACCTGTGCAGGTGACCTCCAGGTCACACTGCAGCACTTGGTGACCCAGAGCCTTGCTGAAGCATCTGCCATCCCTGTGGCTGGCTGGTGCTCTCCAGGACAGACTGCAGGACTTCCTGCCCTGTAGCCTTCCCAAGGCTTCTCTCTTGCAGGTGCCTTAGAGGCACAAGTGCAGCACTTGCTGATACGGTGCTTTTCTGAGGCATCTTTCCTGCAAGCAGTCAACACTCCAAACCCTGACATGGAGCAGAAACCCCCCGTTGTGCCCAAGCTGGCCTGGGTGGAGGAGGAAGAGGCTGCAACTACTTCAGCACAGCAGCCTGAAGAGCTGGAGCAGTTCCAGCTGCTGCAGGAGGGTGAGTGGCAGAGCTGGGCCTCAGGGCTGGTGCCTGCAGCCAGCCTGGCCCCTTCCCATCCCATCCCATCCCATCCCAGTGGACATGCCCATGGATAGAACAGAAGAGGCCCTGGGGCTGGACCCCCTGGCAGCTGTGCTCCATCCCTGCTGCATCCTGGGGCTGTCCCTGCCTGGGCAGTGCAGGGCTGGGCTGTGTTCTCTGGCCTCTCCTGCAGCCCCTCATCTCTGGCTGCTCTCTCTCTTGGCCAGGTGCAGGCAGGGACCGCACACAACAGCAGCAGCCCGCCCGTGGTCGCTTCCACAGAATAGCTCAGGTACCTGCAGCCATCCCCACCTGGGCTGGGCCTGCTGTCCCTGCTCAGCCAAGCACCGTGCTTGCTTGAGCACTTCATGCATTCTCCCTCTCTTCCTGCCCTTCTCCTGCAGATGATCTGCGAATTCATCGTCTGCCTTGGGCAGGAAGAGACCACTGGTGTGGGCACCGGGGTCTTGGCAAACTTTCAACTCTTCAATCCCGAGACCAGTGCTGCCATGCTGGACTTGCTTGTGCAGAAGGGTGTCTCCAACCCAAAGCAAGTAAGCAGCCTGTGGCCAGGGCCTGATGGCCCCAGGAATCGTGTGGCACTTCAAGCTGCGTCTGCTGGGCTCCCTCAGCCTTTGAGGCCCAGCACAGTGCGGTGGGAAGGGAAGCACTTCTCAGGGGAAGCTGGGGGGGTTGATGCTCTGGCAGCTCCCCAAGTCTCCCTGTGCTTTCTGCAGGTGCCAGGCGTGGTGAGGTACATCCACCGCTGGCTCATGGCCAATGAGTCTGCTGAGCACAGGCTGGACAAGGCCCTTGTGAGGCTGACTAAGGAATATCCCTGCGATGTGGTGATGACTCTCTTGTGCTGGGCCCCAGCGTGTGACAGGTAGGGCAGCCCCAGCTGCCCTGAGGGCTGAGGGTTCACCGGCCCAGCTCCCTGTAGAGCCCGTCCCTGGTGACTGCCAGACAGGCCCAGAGTTCCAGGGCCCTCTGGCTCCTCTGTTTTCCAGTCCTGGCCTGTCAGCCCCTGAGCCTCTGCCACGCTCCCTCCCTGCCCCTGAGGGGCCTGGACCCCTGTGGGCTGGCTGGGGGCTGCCAGCCAGGGCCAGTGGGCAGAGGCAGGGCTGGCAGCCAGCGCGGGCCCCTGCAGCTGCCCAGGCCACGGTGCTGTGGCCGAGACGCCCCTGACACAGAGCTCTGACCCCACAGAGCTGCTGCAGCCATGTGGAGGACCATCATGACCTCGAGTGGGACTGCAGAGCCAGCCCTGCAGATACTCCTCGATGTGCTGAGCGCCTGGCCAGTGCACACTGAGGACACCACCGATGGGAACAGCACAGAAGTCTTTGCCCTGGCTGTGAGTTTCTGCAACTGGCCTATGCTTGATGCCAGGCCACCTCTCGAGCAGCTAGCTCTCTGACCCCCCATCTGCATCCCCCCGCCTCAGGCACCACTGGGCTGAAACCTGGCTTGGGGCAAGGTTCGGGGGCACTGGGCCAGCTGCTCCCCCTGGGTCTCTCCTGGCCTCTCCCTTGCATGCTCGCGCCCTGACACAGGCATGTCTTGTCTCTGGGGGTTTTATTGTTTGCAGGCAACCATGGCACTGTGGAGGGTCTTCAATCTGACCTGGTGCCCATTTACGGTGCTGGAGTATTTCCCCCATCTCTTTCTGCGTCTGCTCTTCCAAGTTTACGTCAGCACGCTGGATATGCCAGAGGAGGTGAACAGCTTCTGGAAGAGATGCCAGGAGCAACACGGCCTTGCCACCAGCCCCAACAGGTGCTCCATGCCAGTCTCCCCAGCCCTGCCACGCTCCCAGGGCAGGAGCCAGGGCTCCCAGCGTGACCTGGGCTTTGCTCTGCACACAGGTTTATATTGCAGACCCTGCAGACCCTGCTCTGCCGACTGCAGTATGAGCACGTGGTGCTAGAAATGGAGCGCAAGCGTGGCTGGGACACGCTGCTTTGTGCTGGCACCCACCACTATGCCGTGGCTCTGCTGGCCAGGTGAGACCTCACTGTCCCTACCACCTCTCTCCCCTGTGCCTGGGACACCCCACACAGTCCCCGTGGCCATGGGCGGGAGGAAGGGCCTTGTCACCAAGGCAGACAGAACCAGCAGACTGGAAAAGGCTGGGACAGGAGGGTGCTCAGGAACAGCCGCCTCCCAAAGCGCCCACGGGGTGCTCGGGAAAAGACCAGAGCTCTGTCAGTCAGTCCTGGGAGAGCTTGGCCCACCTGGCTCAGGGGCAGTGGTGCCTTTTGCCCCCCACCAGGGAGATGCGCCATGTCTCCAACATCTGGTGGTACAGCATCGTACACTGCCTCCTCGACGCCCTCAGCAAGGACATTTCAGACTGGGAACTGCCCGCCATGGCCTTCCTTGTGGAGGTGAGCCCCATGGGCAGCGCTGCCTCCTGAGCTGCCTCCCACCTCTCTGCCCTCTCACAGCCACAGCTGCCTGGAACGCTGCCCGTGCACAAGTGCCCCGTGCAGTTCTGAGCTCCTGCCAGCTGGGCACCCCTGTCACTGCTCTGTGCCTTGCAGGTCCTCGACTGCCTGGACTTCGATGAATGCGGTGACACCGTCCTGCAGATCATGGCAAGGCAACTGCCCAGCGAGTCCGGGGAGATGCTGCGCCTGGTGCTCAGAGGCCTCCTGGTGCTCAGCACAGACTCCTCGATGGTGAGAAGGAGGCAGCAGCTGAAGCTGTGCTGGCAGCGTGGGGCTGGGGAGAGTACTTGGGCTTGGCTGGCCTTTGGCAGCTGCTCCCAGCCCTCCTGTGTCACTGTTCAGCTGCCTGAGTGCTCGGGGACAGGCCTTTGTCCTCTGGGCCCTGAAGCAGCAGCAGTGTCGGGTTGCCCAGCCTCGTCTTCCACACAGAACGAAAGAATGTACAGCCTGACTGAAAGCCTTGGCTCCCTCCTGTGGCATGAGGATGAAGACATCGTTGAGATGACTGTTGGTGTACTCAGCTTGCTGCTCTTGGACAAAGACCTCACAATATCCAGCCCCATCGCCCTGCAGCTGGCTCAGGGACTCCTGCCACTCCTTGAGAACGTAAGGCTCTGTGCCCCCAGCCACGGGCACTGGCTGCTGTCTGGAAATGTGGTGCCCCGTGGATTTTTGGGCCTGTACACAGAAGGCCTGGAGCAGCTGATGTGGAGGGGTTTTGCTTCCTTTCCAACAGGACAACAGACAGGTGCGGCTGCTCTCCATTTACATCTTTCAAGAGGTGATGAAGTTGGTAGCAGCAAAGGGAAGAAAGCACCTGAAGAGGCCTGTGAGCAAGAGCCTGCTCCCACTCTACTTCAGCTGCCATGATGGGCGCTGGCCTGTGGCACAGGTGAGGACTCCTGGGCGCTGTGTCCCCATGGCAGGGGGCTCGACTGTGTCCCTGCAGCCTGGCACCTCACGGGCTCCAGCCTCCTGGCCTTGGCACAGGGATGTGGGTCCTGTGCCCCGGGCTCTGGTGCCATCTCTGGGTCTCTGCTGCTCCGCAGGCCTCTCGGGAATGCCTGCATTGTGCAGTAAGCTTCCTGAAGAGGGGGGACCTGGAGCAGCTGCTGAAGACGGATCAGATGTGGAGGTTCGGCGAGTGCCTGGTAAGGACCGGCTGGAAGCCCCGGCCCGGAGAAGACCCCTGAGCACAGTGCCCATTCTGTGGGGCTGGCAGCAAACCCTGCCCTCCTGCCGCTCTCTCCAGCTGGCAGAGGACAGGAGCCGAGTAGCCGAGCACCTGCGGCAGGCCCTGCCCTACCTGGGGAGCCCACAGGAGCCCGTGCGGGACGCGGCCGTCAGGTTCATCGGTGAGCCACAAGCCCAATGCGTCCTTCCCCGCCCCGGCCCCGGCTGCTGCCCCGGCAGCGGCAACCGGGCCCGGCGCCGCAGAGCCCCGCCTGCCCTCGGGGCTGCTGCCGCCCTCCCGCAGCCCAGCCCTTGGGCAGCGGCGTGCGGCAAGGGCCCCGGGCTGAGCCCTGCCGGGCCAGGAGCCCGTGTGGCCTCAGCGCCGGCAGCGCCCGTGGGGGGCAGCTGTGCCGCTGGGGCCGTGACAGGCTCTGTGTTCCCAGGGCTGGCCGGGCGCTACCTGAGACACCAGCAGCAGCAGCAGCAGCAGCAAGAGTTCCAGATGATCTGCAGGGGTGAGTGAGCCCGGCGGGGGTTGCCTTCCCTGCGCGGGCCAGGGCCGCTGTGGGCAGAGCACAGACACGGTTCAGGCGCCCGTGGAACATCGGTGGCCAGCTGATTCTTGGTGGAGGGGATGCTATGATCACCCTCCAGCTGCTCCTTGTTGTCTCCTGCTTCCTCCAGGCCATGGCTAGAGCTGGCTAGGATGGACAGCTCAGCAGGGTCTCCCCAGGTCCCCACAGACCCAGGCTCTGACCGTGGCTCTATATCTCTCTCTTGCAGCCCTGCAGGACATGACAGATGACACCAGCCCTGCCATCTCATGCCTGGCACTTCAAAATCTCTACATCACCTTGGCTGCACATCGACACAGCACTCCCCGCTCCCGACTCCAGAGGATGCAAGATCACCTGCGCCAGCTCTGGAAGTCACGGCCTTCCCTGTGTGGCGGTGGCTGGTTGTCCTGCTGGAGCACTGTGGAGATCTGATCTGGGAGACTGCATCTCTCGGTGCCACCTGGGCCAGTGGGCCACACCTCTCCTCTGCAATCACTTCCTTTCCCCCACAATTTAGGAATGTTAGGTTGTTGTTGTTGTACAGAGATCCAGGAGCTTTCTTTTGTTCCCAGGGTCTTCAGGCCCACGGGGAAGAGAGGAAAAAGGGTGCCTGTGCTGGGCATTTGCCTGAGCAGGCGCTGTGGAAGGGAAAGTGGCCAAAATCCCTTGGCCTTTGGTGGTTCTGCTGAAGCCTTAAGGCCTGCGACAGAGCGGGT
This sequence comes from Phylloscopus trochilus trochilus, assembly GCA_016584745.2. Taxonomy (NCBI): domain Eukaryota; kingdom Metazoa; phylum Chordata; class Aves; order Passeriformes; family Phylloscopidae; genus Phylloscopus; species Phylloscopus trochilus. The sequence continues at coordinate 5,562,746 of WQNJ02000545.1, forward strand.
GGGCAGAGGCTGGACCTGCGGGGGGATCCCTGAGAGCCTGGTCCCTGGAGATGGCCAGCAGCCCTCTCCCAGCCAGGAACTGCCATCTGTGTCCTGCTTGTGTGTTGCTGGCTGGATTGCTGAGGGCTCTGAGGTGCTCCTTGCTCAGGCTCCTCTGGAGCTCCTTCAGCAGCTGGTCAGGCCCGGGGGAGGCCTGGAGGGGACAGGACAGTGGGAGACCATGAAGGGATGTGGTGCTGTGAAAGCCTGACAGGAGAAGGTAGCGGGAAGGCATGAGGGGGATGTGTGTGGTGGTGGTGGTGAGAGGCTGTGATGGGACAGGAGACTTGAGTGTTTGGGCTGGTGGGAAACCCTGAGGATTTGAATGGCAGAGGCCATAAGCAGCCCCCAGACAGCCACATTCTTCCTGCCACCCGGCTGCTCTGGTGCTTCCCTGACACATCTCTCGTGCCTGTGGCAGAAGCCCTCAAGGCTGGGCCTCAGCAGGACGGTGGGGACACGCCTGAGGTGCCCAGGCTGGTTTGGCTACAGACAAGGAGGGCAAGCAGGCCCTGCTGGGGCACGGCCCCTGGCTGCTGCTGGCAAGGGCCAGTGGGCAGAGGCAGGGCTGGCGGTCAGCTGATGTCCCCAGAGCTGCCCAGGCCACGGTGCTGTGTGGCCCAGACCCCCTGACACAGAGCTCTGGGCCCGCAGAGCTGCTGCCACCATGGGAAGGGCGACGTCACCTTGAGCTGGCTGCGGAGTCGCTGCTGTCGACGTGGCTCTGGACACCAGAGAAAAAGCACCAGAGTGTGCACAGGAACAGCAGGGCCCAGAAGGCCTGTACCTCCTCAGCAAGGCGCCCACACCAGCTGGGATGCCAAGAGAGGGGATGCTACCGGCACAGTTTTACGTGGCTTGGCAAAAGGCGTCAGGAAAAGCGGTCACCGATGCTTTCTCTTGCCTTCCCAGCCTCACAGCATTTGGCAGCTTCAGCTGCAGCCTGTCTCCCTGACTCACTTCAGGGCCTGTGCTTGAGGGCAGGCTCGCCTTCCTCAGTGGCATATCCCAAGGCAGCAGCATTGGTGCCATCATTAGAGACTCTGGTGGGACAAGAGCCCTGGGCTGCAGCTGCTGACACTCTCCTCCATTCAGGCACCTTAAAAAAAAGCAAACAGCATGAGCTCCCAAACTCTAATCTTCCTCAAAACAAAGAAGCATCAGATGCTGAAGAAAAGCAGGAGCCGTGTGGCTGAGGTTCAGGGATAGAGGGAAGTGAGCACTTTGGTGTCTGCTGAACAGATGGCCCAGGTCACAAGCTGAGGCCCTGCTGATAGAGGATTCTGCTCTGGGCTTGTTGGAGCCCATTCCCTACCAAAGCACGGCCCTCCATTATTCCTGGTTCAAGCCTCCTGGAGCCGTGGGAACAAGAGTGTTCCATGGCCTTCAGCAGGCAGCAGGAAGTGAGTGGCAGCATATGTCTGCTTCCAGCTCTTGGCTGTCTTGGCCGTTCCTTCACTGTGCTGGCACCATCATCAGAGACACAGAACAGGTTCTCTCATCTCAGAGTTGTTCCTGTCTTCTGCACTGCCCCAGGTTCCTCCCACGTTCCCCACCGCAAGGGTGTTGTGCTTTAAGGCCTTCAAGGTGACCCCTCTTTTAGGGGTTTTCCCCCTCCCCCAGGGTAGGTTTTCCCCAGCCAACCCTGAAGGAATGATTATAATACACAGGGTTTACCAAGCAACCTGAGGTTTTTGCAGGGGTTGGCCACGGAAGGAATTGGCCCGGGTAGTGGGGGCCCACCCCTCCTCACAGGTGATTTGACCTTTAGGCTGCCCTTTAGCCCTCGGGTCACGCCCTGTCCCTCTCTGACAGGTAGGCTGTGTGCTCTCCCGCATCCCCCTCTGCCGGGTAAAAACCCAGGACAGGCACATGGTCTGGGTTCTGCTGAGGGAAGTCACACGGTTCAGAACTGCTGCTAACTGCAATAAAATCTCTGGACAAGACTCCTGAAGCAGATCGGTTTCCTACTTCCACTGATTCGCCCAACCTCTCTGAAGGAGCCAGGCAGGATTCATCTTGCTACATTTATCTCACGGCTGCACCCCGGGTCCTACGCTGCCTGAAACAAGCCTGGACTTGTCTGAGGGGTCTGTGCCTGTGTTAAAGTGCAAGGAGAGTATCATTTTGGGACAAACCACGAGGCTGCTCTCCCAGCACAGCTACCACACAGACCCCACAAAATAGCAGAGATTAATTTGCTGTTATACCAGGGAAAATGGCTGCTCGTGCCTGCCCATTCCCTTGCTCAGCAGGCACCCAGTTGTCTTTGGACATGAGCTGCTGGCCACAGCCAGACAGCAGCAGCAACCTGAGCATTGGGCGCTAGACGCTGGGCTGATGTTCCTTTGCAGAAAGCAAGAAAAACAGTCAGAAGAGCACAAGGAAACTTGACAGTATCTCTCTAAGAATCTAATTGTGCTGTGAAAGCCAGCAGCAGGTGGTGTTTTTGTGCTGCAGATATTCACTTCCAAGCAAAAGTCATTCCAGGAAGCAGCAACCTCTGACAGCTACCAAATGTTGCCCCCAATTGCTCCAGGTGCTCCTGCCAGCAGCCACCTGCAGAAAGGAGCTCAGACACCGAGGCACGTGGGCTTTGGCTCCCTCTGGCAGAGAAGTCCCCCGGGGCACAGGTCCCTGTGGCAGGAGAGGGGCACCAGCACTGGCAGGGCTTGGGGGTGGCAGCTCTCCTCTGGCAGGGACTCTGCCACACCTGCTGATGTCAGTGCTCCCCAGGGGAAGCTCAGAGCAGCATTTGTGTCCCTGGGCCACACGCCCCGTGTCTGTGTCACACCCCTGTGTGTGTGACGGCCACCCACAGCAGGACGTGTCCCAGTGAGGCCGTGGCAGCTCCTGTGGAAGGCTCTGGTGCCCTTCCTGCTGCAGCTGTGTCAGCAGCCCTGGGGGCTCCTGCTGCTGCCCTGAGCTGGCAGAGCAGAGGAGCATCTGCTTGTTGTTGTTGGAGCCCTTCCCAAAGTTCCTGTCGGGCTGTCTTTGACACTTGGGGCAAGGTCTTCCTTGCAAGCTGGGGCACTTTGGGTGTGCTGGGCATGTCCCCAGGGCACGTGGAGGGCTGTCCTAGGGCTCTTGGTGACACAGTGCACCATGGACACCATGGAATGCAAAGGGACGGAGTGCACACGGGTGACCCTTTGTGACACGTGGTCACGTAGGTGCTGGCGGTGACACAGCCACACCAGAGAGCTTGGTGCACGCAGTGGGACAGGACGGGACAGAGCAGTGCCGTGCGGAGCCCCCACACAGGCAACTCCTTCCTTGCTGACCCACAGCTCTTCCAAGGCCTTACCTGTGCAGGTGACCTCCAGGTCACACTGCAGCACTTGGTGACCCAGAGCCTTGCTCAAGCATCTGCCATCCCTGTGGCTGGCTGGTGCTCTCCAGGACAGACTGCAGGACTTCCTGCCCTGTAGCCTTCCCAAGGCTTCTCTCTTGCAGGTGCCTTCAAGGCACAAGTGCAGCACTTGCTGATACGGTGCTTTTCTGAGGCATCTTTCCTGCAAGCAGTCAACACTCCAAACCCTGACATGGAGCAGAAACCCCCCGTTGTGCCCAAGCTGGCCTGGGTGGAGGAGGAGGAGGCTGCAACTACTTCAGCACAGCAGCCTGAAGAGCTGGAGCAGTTCCAGCTGCTGCAGGAGGGTGAGTGGCAGAGCTGGGCCTCAGGGCTGGTGCCTGCAGCCAGCCTGGCCCCTTCCCATCCCATCCCATCCCATCCCAGTGGACATGCCCATGGATAGAACAGAAGAGGCCCTGGGGCTGGACCCCCTGGCAGCTGTGCTCCATCCCTGCTGCATCCTGGGGCTGTCCCTGCCTGGGCAGTGCAGGGCTGGGCTGTGTTCTCTGGCCTCTCCTGCAGCCCCTCATCTCTGGCTGCTCTCTCTCTTGGCCAGGTGCAGGCAGGGACCGCACACAACAGCAGCAGCCCGCCCGTGGTCGCTTCCACAGAATAGCTCAGGTACCTGCAGCCATCCCCACCTGGGCTGGGCCTGCTGTCCCTGCTCAGCCAAGCACCGTGCTTGCTTGAGCACTTCATGCATTCTCCCTCTCTTCCTGCCCTTCTCCTGCAGATGATCTGCGAATTCATCGTCTGCCTTGGGCAGGAAGAGACCACTGGTGTGGGCACCGGGGTCTTGGCAAACTTTCAACTCTTCAATCCCGAGACCAGTGCTGCCATGCTGGACTTGCTTGTGCAGAAGGGTGTCTCCAACCCAAAGCAAGTAAGCAGCCTGTGGCCAGGGCCTGATGGCCCCAGGAATCGTGTGGCACTTCAAGCTGCGTCTGCTGGGCTCCCTCAGCCTTTGAGGCCCAGCACAGTGCGGTGGGAAGGGAAGCACTTCTCAGGGGAAGCTGGGGGGGTTGATGCTCTGGCAGCTCCCCAAGTCTCCCTGTGCTTTCTGCAGGTGCCAGGCGTGGTGAGGTACATCCACCGCTGGCTCATGGCCAATGAGTCTGCTGAGCACAGGCTGGACAAGGCCCTTGTGAGGCTGACTAAGGAATATCCCTGCGATGTGGTGATGACTCTCTTGTGCTGGGCCCCAGCGTGTGACAGGTAGGGCAGCCCCAGCTGCCCTGAGGGCTGAGGGTTCACCGGCCCAGCTCCCTGTAGAGCCCGTCCCTGGTGACTGCCAGACAGGCCCAGAGTTCCAGGGCCCTCTGGCTCCTCTGTTTTCCAGTCCTGGCCTGTCAGCCCCTGAGCCTCTGCCACGCTCCCTCCCTGCCCCTGAGGGGCCTGGACCCCTGTGGGCTGGCTGGGGGCTGCCAGCCAGGGCCAGTGGGCAGAGGCAGGGCTGGCAGCCAGCGCGGGCCCCTGCAGCTGCCCAGGCCACGGTGCTGTGGCCGAGACGCCCCTGACACAGAGCTCTGACCCCACAGAGCTGCTGCAGCCATGTGGAGGACCATCATGACCTCGAGTGGGGCTGCAGAGCCAGCCCTGCAGATACTCCTCGATGTGCTGAGCGCCTGGCCAGTGCACACTGCGGACACCTCCGATGGGAACAGCACAGAAGTCTTTGCCCTGGCTGTGAGTTTCTGCAACTGGCCTATGCTTGATGCCAGGCCACCTCTCGAGCAGCTAGCTCTCTGACCCCCCATCTGCATCCCCCCGCCTCAGGCACCACTGGGCTGAAACCTGGCTTGGGGCAAGGTTCGGGGGCACTGGGCCAGGTGCTCCCCCTGGGTCTCTCCTGGCCTCTCCCTTGCATGCTCGCGCCCTGACACAGGCATGTCTTGTCTCTGGGGGTTTTATTGTTTGCAGGCAACCATGGCACTGTGGAGGGTCTTCAATCTGACCTGGTGCCCATTTACGGTGCTGGAGTATTTCCCCCATCTCTTTCTGCGTCTGCTCTTCCAAGTTTACGTCAGCACGCTGGATATGCCAGAGGAGGTGAACAGCTTCTGGAAGAGATGCCAGGAGCAACACGGCCTTGCCACCAGCCCAAACAGGTGCTCCATGCCAGTCTCCCCAGCCCTGCCACGCTCCCAGGGCAGGAGCCAGGGCTCCCAGCGTGACCTGGGCTTTGCTCTGCACACAGGTTTATATTGCAGACCCTGCAGACCCTGCTCTGCCGACTGCAGTATGAGCACGTGGTGCTAGAAATGGAGCGCAAGCGTGGCTGGGACACGCTGCTTTGTGCTGGCACCCACCACTATGCCGTGGCTCTGCTGGCCAGGTGAGACCTCACTGTCCCTACCACCTCTCTCCCCTGTGCCTGGGACACCCCCACACAGTCCCCGTGGCCATGGGCGGCAGGGAGGGCCTTGTCACCAAGGCAGACAGAACCAGCAGACTGGAAAAGGCTGGGACAGGAGGGTGCTCAGGAACAGCCGCCTCCCAAAGCGCCCACGGGGTGCTCGGGAAAAGACCAGAGCTCTGTCAGTCAGTCCTGGGAGAGCTTGGCCCACCTGGCTTAGGGGCAGTGGTGCCTTTTGCCCCCCACCAGGGAGATGCGCCATGTCTCCAACATCTGGTGGTACAGCATCGTACACTGCCTCCTCGACGCCCTCAGCAAGGACATTTCAGACTGGGAACTGCCCGCCATGGCCTTCCTTGTGGAGGTGAGCCCCATGGGCAGCGCTGCCTCCTGAGCTGCCTCCCACCTCTCTGCCCTCTCACAGCCACAGCTGCCTGGAACGCTGCCCGTGCACAAGTGCCCCGTGCAGTTCTGAGCTCCTGCCAGCTGGGCACCCCTGTCACTGCTCTGTGCCTTGCAGGTCCTCGACTGCCTGGACTTCGATGAATGCGGTGACACCGTCCTGCAGATCATGGCAAGGCAACTGCCCAGCGAGTCCGGGGAGATGCTGCGCCTGGTGCTCAGAGGCCTCCTGGTGCTCAGCACAGACTCCTCGATGGTGAGAAGGAGGCAGCAGCTGAAGCTGTGCTGGCAGCGTGGGGCTGGGGAGAGTACTTGGGCTTGGCTGGCCTTTGGCAGCTGCTCCCAGCCCTCCTGTGTCACTGTTCAGCTGCCTGAGTGCTCGGGGACAGGCCTTTGGCCTCTGGGCCCTGCAGCAGCAGCAGCAGCGTCGGGTTGCCCAGCCTCGTCTTCCACACAGAACGAAAGAATGTACAGCCTGACTGAAAGCCTTGGCTCCCTCCTGTGGCATGAGGATGAAGACATCGTTGAGATGACTGTTGGTGTACTCAGCTTGCTGCTCTTGGACAAAGACCTCACAATATCCGGCCCCATCGCCCTGCAGCTGGCTCAGGGACTCCTGCCACTCCTTGAGAACGTAAGGCTCTGTACCCCCAGCCACGGGCACTGGCTGCTGTCTGGAAATGTGGTGCCCCGTGGATTTTTGGGCCTGTACACAGAAGGCCTGGAGCAGCTGATGTGGAGGGGTTTTGCTTCCTTTCCAACAGGACAACAGACAGGTGCGGCTGCTCTCCATTTACATCTTTCAAGAGGTGATGAAGTTGGTAGCAGCAAAGGGAAGAAAGCACCTGAAGAGGCCTGTGAGCAAGAGCCTGCTCCCACTCTACTTCAGCTGCCATGATGGGCGCTGGCCTGTGGCACAGGTGAGGACTCCTGGGCGCTGTGTCCCCATGGCAGGGGGCTCGACTGTGTCCCTGCAGCCTGGCACCTCACGGGCTCCAGCCTCCTGGCCTTGGCACAGGGATGTGGGTCCTGTGCCCCGGGCTCTGGTGCCATCTCTGGGTCTCTGCTGCTCCGCAGGCCTCTCGGGAATGCCTGCATTGTGCAGTAAGCTTCCTGAAGAGGGGGGACCTGGAGCAGCTGCTGAAGACGGATCAGATGTGGAGGTTCGGCGAGTGCCTGGTAAGGACCGGCTGGAAGCCCCGGCCCGGAGAAGACCCCTGAGCACAGTGCCCATTCTGTGGGGCTGGCAGCAAACCCTGCCCTCCTGCCGCTCTCTCCAGCTGGCAGAGGACAGGAGCCGAGTAGCCGAGCACCTGCGGCAGGCCCTGCCCTACCTGGGGAGCCCAGAGGAGCCCGTGCGGGACGCGGCCGTCAGGTTCATCGGTGAGCCACAAGCCCAATGCGTCCTTCCCCGCCCCGGCCCCGGCTGCTGCCCCGGCAGCGGCAACCGGGCCCGGCGCCGCGGAGCCCCGCCTGCCCTCGGGGCTGCTGCCGCCCTCCCGCAGCCCAGCCCTTGGGCAGCGGCGTGCGGCAAGGGCCCCGGGCTGAGCCCTGCCGGGCCAGGAGCCCGTGTGGCCTCAGCACCGGCAGCGCCCGTGGGGGGCAGCTGTGCCGCTGGGGCCGTGACAGGCTCTGTGTTCCCAGGGCTGGCCGGGCGCTACCTGAGACACCAGCAGCAGCAGCAGCAGCAGCAGCAAGAGTTCCAGATGATCTGCAGGGGTGAGTGAGCCCGGCGGGGGCTGCCTTCCCTGCGCGGACCAGGGCCGCTGTGGGCAGAGCACAGACACGGTTCAGGCGCCCGTGGGACATCGGTGGCCAGCTGATTCTTGGTGGAGGGGATGCTATGATCACCCTCCAGCTGCTCCTTGTTGTCTCCTGCTTCCTCCAGGCCATGGCTAGAGCTGGCTAGGATGGACAGCTCAGCAGGGTCTCCCCAGGTCCCCACAGACCCAGGCTCTGACCGTGGCTCTGTATCTCTCTCTTGCAGCCCTGCAGGACATGACAGATGACACCAGCCCTGCCATCTCATGCCTGGCACTTCAAAATCTCTACATCACCTTGGCTGCACATCGACACAGCACTCCCCCCTCCCGACTCCAGAGGATGCAAGATCACCTGCGCCAGCTCTGGAAGTCACGGCCTTCCCTGTGTGGCGGTGGCTGGTTGTCCTGCTGGAGCACTGTGGAGATCTGATCTGGGAGACTGCATCTCTCGGTGCCACCTGGGCCAGTGGGCCACACCTCTCCTCTGCAATCACTTCCTTTCCCCCACAATTTAGGAATGTTAGGTTGTTGTTGTTGTACAGAGATCCAGGAGCTTTCTTTTGTTCCCAGGGTCTTCAGGCCCACGGGGAAGAGAGGAAAAAGGGTGCCTGTGCTGGGCATTTGCCTGAGCAGGCGCTGTGGAAGGGAAAGTGGCCCAAAGCCCTTGGCCTTTGGTGGTTCTGCTGAAGCCTTAAGGCCTGCGACAGAGCGGGTGGGCAGAGGCTGGACCTGCGGGGGGATCCCTGAGAGCCTGGTCCCTGGAGATGGCCACCAGCCCTCTCCCAGCCAGGAACTGCCATCTGTGTCCTGCTTGTGTGTTGCTGGCTGGATTGCTGAGGGCTCTGAGGTGCTCCTTGCTCAGGCTCCTCTGGAGCTCCTTCAGCAGCTGGTCAGGCCCGGGGGAGGCCTGGAGGGGACAGGACAGTGGGAGACCATGAAGGGATGTGGTGCTGTGAAGGCCTGACAGGAGAAGGTAGCGGGAAGGCATGAGGGGGATGTGTGTGGTGGTGGTGGTGAGAGGCTGTGATGGGACAGGAGACTTGAGTGGATGGGCTGGTGGGAAGCCCTGAGGAATTGAATGGCAGAGGCCATAAGCAGCCCCCAGACAGCCACATTCTTCCTGCCACCCGGCTGCTCTGGTGCTTCCCTGACACATCTCTCGTGCCTGTGGCAGAAGCCCTCGAGGCTGGGCCTCAGCAGGACGGTGGGGACACGCCTGAGGTGCCCAGGCTGGTTTGGCTACAGACAAGGAGGGCAAGCAGGCCCTGCTGGGGCACGGCCCCTGGCTGCTGCTGGCAAGGGCCAGTGGGCAGAGGCAGGGCTGGCGGTCAGCTGATGTCCCCAGGGCTGCCCAGGCCACGGTGCTGTGTGGCCCAGACCCCCTGACACAGAGCTCTGGGCCCGCAGAGCTGCTGCCACCATGGGAAGGGCGACGTCACCTTGAGCTGGCTGCGGAGTCGCTGCTGTCGACGTGGCTCTGGACACCAGAGAAAAAGCACCAGAGTGTGCACGGCAACAGCAGGACCCAGAAGGCCTGTACCTCCTCAGCAAGGCGCCCACACCAGCTGGGATGCCAAGAGAGGGGATGCTACCGGCACAGTTTTACGTGGCTTGGCAAAAGGCGTCAGGAAAAGCGGTCACCGTGGCTTTCTCTTGCCTTCCCAGCCTCACAGCATTTGGCAGCTTCAGCTGCAGCCTGTCTCCCTGACTCACTTCAGGGCCTGTGCTTGAGGGCAGGCTCGCCTTCCTCAGTGGCATGTCCCAAGGCAGCAGCATTGGTGCCATCATTAGAGACTCTGGTGGGACAAGAGCCCTGGGCTGCAGCTGCTGACACTCTCCTCCATTCAGGCACCTTAAAAAAAAAAACAAACAGCATGAGCTCCCAAACTCTAATCTTCCTCAAAACAAAGAAGCAGCAGATGCTGAAGAAAAGCAGGAGCTGTGTGGCTGAGGTTCAGGGATGGAGGGAAGTGAGCACTTTGGTGTCTGCTGAACAGATGGCCCAGGTCACAAGCTGAGGCCCTGCTGATAGAGGATTCTTCTCTGGGCTTGTTGGAGCCCATTCCCTACCAATGCACGGCCCTCCATTATTCCTGGTTCAAGCCTCCTGGAGCCGTGGGAACAAGAGTGTTCCATGGCCTTCAGCAGGCAGCAGGAAGTGAGTGGCAGCATATGTCTGCTTCCAGCTCTTGGCTGTCTTGGCCGTTCCTTCACTGTGCTGGCACCATCATCAGAGACACAGAACAGGTTCTCTCATCTCAGAGTTGTTCCTGTCTTCTGCACTGCCCCAGGTTCCTCCCACGTTCCCCACCAGGGTGTTGCGCTTTAAGGCCTTCAAGGTGACCCCTCTTTTAGGGGTTTTCCCCCTCCCCCAGGGTAGGTTTTCCCCAGCCAACCCTGAAGGAATGATTATAATACACAGGCTTTACCAAGCAACCTGAGGTTTTTGCAGGGGTTGGCCACGGAAGGAATTGGCCCGGGCAGTGGGGGCCCACCCCTCCTCACAGGTGATTTGACCTTTAGGCTGCCCTTTAGCCCGCGGGTCACGCCCTGTCCCTCTCTGGCAGGTAGGCTGTGTGCCCTCCCGCATCCCCCTCTGCCGGGTAAAAACCCAGGACAGGCACATGGTCTGGGTTCTGCTGAGGGAAGTCACACGGTTCAGAACTGCTGCTAACTGGAATAAAATCTCTGGACAAGACTCCTGAAGCAGATCGGTTTCCTACTTCCACTGATTCGCCCAACCTCTCTGAAGGAGCCAGGCAGGATTCATATTGCTACATTTATCTCACGACTACACCCTGGGTCCTACGCTGCCTGAAACAAGCCTGGACTTGTCTGAGGGGTCTGTGCCTGTGTTAAAGTGCAAGGAGAGTATCCTTTTGGGACAAACCACGAGGCTGCTCTCCCAGCACAGCTACCACACAGACCCCACAAAATAGCAGAGATTAATTTGCTGTTATACCAGGGAAAATGGCTGCTCGTGCCTGCCCATTCCCTTGCCCAGCAGGCACCCAGTTGTCTTTGGACATGAGCTGCTGGCCACAGCCAGACAGCAGCAGCAACCTGAGCATTGGGCACTGGGCTGATGTTCCTTTGCAGAAAGCAATTAAAACAGTCAGAAGAGCACAAGGAAACTTGACAGTATCTCTGTAAGAATCTAATTGTGCTGTGAAAGCCAGCAGCAGGTGGTGTTTTTGTGCTGCAGATAATCACTTCCAAGCAAAAGTCATTCCAGGAAGCAGCAACATCTGACAGCTACCAAATGTTGCCCCCAATTGCTCCAGGTGCTCCTGCCAGCAGCCACCTGCAGAAAGGAGCTCAGACACCGAGGCGCGTGGGCTTTGGCTCCCTCTGGCAGAGAAGTCCCCCGGGGCACAGGTCCCTGTGGCAGGAGAGGGGCACCAGCACTGGCAGGGCTTGGGGGTGGCAGCTCTCCTCTGGCAGGGACTCTGCCACACCTGCTGATGTCAGTGCTCCCCAGGGGAAGCTCAGAGCAGCATTTGTGTCCCTGGGCCACACGCCCCGTGTCTGTGTCACACCCCTGTGTGTGTGACGGCCACCCACAGCAGGACGTGTCCCAGTGAGGCCGTGGCAGCTCCTGTGGAAGGCTCTGGTGCCCTTCCTGCTGCAGCTGTGTCAGCAGCCCTGGGGGCTCCTGCTGCTGCCCTGAGCTGGCAGAGCAGAGGAGCATCTGCTTGTTGTTGTTGGAGCCCTTCCCAAAGTTCCTGTCGGGCTGTCTTTGACACTTGGGGCAAGGTCTTCCTTGCAAGCTGGGGCACTTTGGGTGTGCTGGGCATGTCCCCAGGGCACGTGGAGGGCTGTCCTAGGGCTCTTGGTGACACAGTGCACCATGGACACCATGGAATGCAAAGGGACGGAGTGCACACGGGTGACCCTTTGTGACACGTGGTCACGTAGGTGCTGGCGGTGACACAGCCACACCAGAGTGCTTGGTGCACGCAGTGGGACAGGACGGGACAGAGCAGTGCCGTGCGGAGCCCCCACACAGGCAGCTCCTTCCTTGCTGACCCACAGCTCTTCCAAGGCCTTACCTGTGCAGGTGACCTCCAGGTCACACTGCAGCACTTGGTGACCCAGAGCCTTGCTGAAGCATCTGCCATCCCTGTGGCTGGCTGGTGCTCTCCAGGACAGACTGCAGGACTTCCTGCCCTGTAGCCTTCCCAAGGCTTCTCTCTTGCAGGTGCCTTCAAGGCACAAGTGCAGCACTTGCTGATACGGTGCTTTTCTGAGGCATCTTTCCTGCAAGCAGTCAACACTCCAAACCCTGACATGGAGCAGAAACCCCCCGTTGTGCCCAAGCTGGCCTGGGTGGAGGAGGAGGAGGCTGCAACTACTTCAGCACAGCAGCCTGAAGAGCTGGAGCAGTTCCAGCTGCTGCAGGAGGGTGAGTGGCAGAGCTGGGCCTCAGGGCTGGTGCCTGCAGCCAGCCTGGCCCCATCCCATCCCATCCCATCCCATCCCATCCCAGTGGACATGCCCATGGATAGAACAGAAGAGGCCCTGGGGCTGGACCCCCTGGCAGCTGTGCTCCGTCCCTGCTGCATCCTGGGGCTGTCCCTGCCTGGGCAGTGCAGGGCTGGGCTGTGTTCTCTGGCCTCTCCTGCAGCCCCTCAGCTCTGGCTGCTCTCCCTCTTGGCCAGGTGCAGGCAGGGACCGCACACAACAGCAGCAGCCTGCCCGTGGTCGCTTCCACAGAATAGCTCAGGTACCTGCAGCCATCCCCACCTGGGCTGGGCCTGCTGTCCCTGCTCAGCCAAGCACCGTGCTTGCTTGAGCACTTCATGTCTTCTCCCTCTCTTCCTGCCCTTCTCCTGCAGATGATCTGCGAATTCATCGTCTGCCTTGGGCAGGAAGAGACCACTGGTGTGGGCACCGGGGTCTTGGCAAACTTTCAACTCTTCAATCCCGAGACCAGTGCTGCCATGCTGGACTTGCTTGTGCAGAAGGGTGTCTCCAACCCAAAGCAAGTAAGCAGCCTGTGGCCAGGGCCTGATGGCCCCAGGAATCGTGTGGCACTTCAAGCTGCGTCTGCTGGGCTCCCTCAGCCTTTGAGGCCCAGCACAGTGCGGTGGGAAGGGAAGCACTTCTCAGGGGAAGCTGGGGGGGTTGATGCTCTGGCAGCTCCCCAAGTCTCCCTGTGCTTTCTGCAGCTGCCAGGCGTGGTGAGGTACATCCACCGCTGGCTCACGGCCAATGAGTCTGCTGAGCACAGGCTGGACAAGGCCCTTGTGAGGCTGACTAAGGAATATCCCTGCGATGTGGTGATGACTCTCTTGTGCTGGGCCCCAGCGTGTGACAGGTAGGGCAGCCCCAGCTGCCCTGAGGGCTGAGGGTTCACCGGCCCAGCTCCCTGTAGAGCCCGTCCCTGGTGACTGCCAGACAGGCCCAGAGTTCCAGGGCCCTCTGGCTCCTCTGTTTTCCAGTCCTGGCCTGTCAGCCCCTGAGCCTCTGCCACGCTCCCTCCCTGCCCCTGAGGGGCCTGGACCCCTGTGGGCTGGCTGGGGGCTGCCAGCCAGGGCCAGTGGGCAGAGGCAGGGCTGGCAGCCAGCGCAGGCCCCTGCAGCTGCCCAGGCCACGGTGCTGTGGCCGAGACGCCCCTGACACAGAGCTCTGACCCCACAGAGCTGCTGCAGCCATGTGGAGGACCATCATGACCTCGAGTGGGGCTGCAGAGCCAGCCCTGCAGATACTCCTCGATGTGCTGAGCGCCTGGCCAGTGCACACTGCGGACACCTCCGATGGGAACAGCACAGAAGTCTTTGCCCTGGCTGTGAGTTTCTGCAACTGGCCTATGCTTGATGCCAGGCCACCTCTCGAGCAGCTAGCTCTCTGACCCCCCATCTGCATCCCCCCGCCTCAGGCACCACTGGGCTGAAACCTGGCTTGGGGCAAGGTTCGGGGGCACTGGGCCAGCTGCTCCCCCTGGGTCTCTCCTGGCCTCTCCCTTGCATGCTCGCGCCCTGACACAGGCATGTCTTGTCTCTGGGGGTTTTATTGTTTGCAGGCAACCATGGCACTGTGGAGGGTCTTCAATCTGACCTGGTGCCCATTTACGGTGCTGGAGTATTTCCCCCATCTCTTTCTGCGTCTGCTCTTCCAAGTTTACGTCAGCACGCTGGATATGCCAGAGGAGGTGAACAGCTTCTGGAAGAGATGCCAGGAGCAACATGGCCTTGCCACCAGCCCCAACAGGTGCTCCATGCCAGTCTCCCCAGCCCTGCCGCGCTCCCAGGGCAGGAGCCAGGGCTCCCAGCGTGACCTGGGCTTTGCTCTGCACACAGGTTTATATTGCAGACCCTGCAGACCCTGCTCTGCCGACTGCAGTATGAGCACGTGGTGCTAGCAATGGAGCGCAAGCGTGGCTGGGACACGCTGCTTTGTGCTGGCACCCACCACTATGCCGTGGCTCTGCTGGCCAGGTGAGACCTCACTGTCCCTACCACCTCTCTCCCCTGTGCCTGGGACACCCCACACAGTCCCCGTGGCCATGGGCGGGAGGGAGGGCCTTGTCACCAAGGCAGACAGAACCAGCAGACTGGAAAAGGCTGGGACAGGAGGGTGCTCAGGAACAGCCGCCTCCCAAAGCGCCTACGGGGTGCTCGGGAAAAGACCAGAGCTCTGTCAGTCAGTCCTGGGAGAGCTTGGCCCACCTGGCTCAGGGGCAGTGGTGCCTTTTGCCCCCCACCAGGGAGATGCGCCATGTCTCCATCATCTGGTGGTACAGCATCGTACACTGCCTCCTCGACGCCCTCAGCAAGGACATTTCAGACTGGGAACTGCCCGCCATGGCCTTCCTTGTGGAGGTGAGCCCCATGGCCAGCGCTGCCTCCTGAGCTGCCTCCCACCTCTCTGCCCTCTCACAGCCACAGCTGCCTGGAACGCTGCCCGTGCACAAGTGCCCCGTGCAGTTCTGAGCTCCTGCCAGCTGGGCACCCCTGTCACTGCTCTGTGCCTTGCAGGTCCTCGACTGCCTGGACTTCGATGAATGCGGTGACACCGTCCTGCAGATCATGGCAAGGCAACTGCCCAGCGAGTCCGGGGAGATGCTGCGCCTGGTGCTCAGAGGCCTCCTGGTGCTCAGCACAGACTCCTCGATGGTGAGAAGGAGGCAGCAGCTGAAGCTGTGCTGGCAGCGTGGGGCTGGGGAGAGTACTTGGGCTTGGCTGGCCTTTGGCAGCTGCTCCCAGCCCTCCTGTGTCACTGTTCAGCTGCCTGAGTGCTCGGGGACAGGCCTTTGGCCTCTGGGCCCTGCAGCAGCAGCAGCGTCGGGTTGCCCAGCCTCGTCTTCCACACAGAACGAAAGAATGTACAGCCTGACTGAAAGCCTTGGCTCCCTCCTGTGGCATGAGGATGAAGACATCGTTGAGATGACTGTTGGTGTACTCAGCTTGCTGCTCTTGGACAAAGACCTCACAATATCCGGCCCCATCGCCCTGCAGCTGGCTCAGGGACTCCTGCCACTCCTTGAGAACGTAAGGCTCTGTACCCCCAGCCACGGGCACTGGCTGCTGTCTGGAAATGTGGTGCCCCGTGGATTTTTGGGCCTGTACACAGAAGGCCTGGAGCAGCTGATGTGGAGGGGTTTTGCTTCCTTTCCAACAGGACAACAGACAGGTGCGGCTGCTCTCCATTTACATCTTTCAAGAGGTGATGAAGTTGGTAGCAGCAAAGGGAAGAAAGCACCTGAAGAGGCCTGTGAGCAAGAGCCTGCTCCCACTCTACTTCAGCTGCCATGATGGGCGCTGGCCTGTGGCACAGGTGAGGACTCCTGGGCGCTGTGTCCCCATGGCAGGGGGCTCGACTGTGTCCCTGCAGCCTGGCACCTCACGGGCTCCAGCCTCCTGGCCTTGGCACAGGGATGTGGGTCCTGTGCCCCGGGCTCTGGTGCCATCTCTGGGTCTCTGCTGCTCCGCAGGCCTCTCGAGAATGCCTGCATTGTGCAGTAAGCTTCCTGAAGAGGGGGGACCTGGAGCAGCTGCTGAAGACGGATCAGATGTGGAGGTTCGGCGAGTGCCTGGTAAGGACCGGCTGGAAGCCCCGGCCCGGAGAAGACCCCTGAGCACAGTGCCCATTCTGTGGGGCTGGCAGCAAACCCTGCCCTCCTGCCGCTCTCTCCAGCTGGCAGAGGACAGGAGCCGAGTAGCCGAGCACCTGCGGCAGGCCCTGCCCTACCTGGGGAGCCCACAGGAGCCCGTGCGGGACGCGGCCGTCAGGTTCATCGGTGAGCCACAGGCCCAATGCGTCCTTCCCCGCCCCGGCCCCGGCTGCTGCCCCGGCAGCGGCAACCGGGCCCGGCGCCGCGGAGCCCCGCCTGCCCTCGGGGCTGCTGCCGCCCTCCCGCAGCCCAGCCCTTGGGCAGCGGCGTGCGGCAAGGGCCCCGGGCTGAGCCCTGCCGGGCCAGGAGCCCGTGTGGCCTCAGCACCGGCAGCGCCCGTGGGGGGCAGCTGTGCCGCTGGGGCCGTGACAAGCTCTGTGTTCCCAGGGCTGGCCGGGCGCTACCTGAGACACCAGCAGCAGCAGCAGCAGCAGCAAGAGTTCCAGATGATCTGCAGCGGTGAGTGAGCCCGGCGGGGGCTGCCTTCCCTGCGCGGACCAGGGCCGCTGTGGGCAGAGCACAGACACGGTTCAGGCGCCCGTGGAACATCGGTGGCCAGCTGATTCTTGGTGGAGGGGATGCTATGATCACCCTCCAGCTGCTCCTTGTTGTCTCCTGCTTCCTCCAGGCCATGGCTAGAGCTGGCTAGGATGGACAGCTCAGCAGGGTCTCCCCAGGTCCCCACAGACCCAGGCTCTGACCGTGGCTCTGTATCTCTCTCTTGCAGCCCTGCAGGACATGACAGATGACACCAGCCCTGCCATCTCATGCCTGGCACTTCAAAATCTCTACATCACCTTGGCTGCACATCGACACAGCACTCCCCGCTCCCGACTCCAGAGGATGCAAGATCACCTGCGCCAGCTCTGGAAGTCACGGCCTTCCCTGTGTGGCGGTGGCTGGTTGTCCTGCTGGAGCACTGTGGAGATCTGATCTGGGAGACTGCATCTCTCGGTGCCACCTGGGCCAGTGGGCCACACCTCTCCTCTGCAATCACTTCCTTTCCCCCACAATTTAGGAATGTTAGGTTGTTGTTGTTGTACAGAGATCCAGGAGCTTTCTTTTGTTCCCAGGGTCTTCAGGCCCACGGGGAAGAGAGGAAAAAGGGTGCCTGTGCTGGGCATTTGCCTGAGCAGGCGCTGTGGAAGGGAAAGTGGCCCAAAGCCCTTGGCCTTTGGTGGTTCTGCTGAAGCCTTAAGGCCTGCGACAGAGCGGGTGGGCAGAGGCTGGACCTGCGGGGGGATCCCTGAGAGCCTGGTCCCTGGAGATGGCCACCAGCCCTCTCCCAGCCAGGAACTGCCATCTGTGTCCTGCTTGTGTGTTGCTGGCTGGATTGCTGAGGGCTCTGAGGTGCTCCTTGCTCAGGCTCCTCTGGAGCTCCTTCAGCAGCTGGTCAGGCCCGGGGGAGGCCTGGAGGGGACAGGACAGTGGGAGACCATGAAGGGATGTGGTGCTGTGAAGGCCTGACAGGAGAAGGTAGCGGGAAGGCATGAGGGGGATGTGTGTGGTGGTGGTGGTGAGAGGCTGTGATGGGACAGGAGACTTGAGTGGATGGGCTGGTGGGAAGCCCTGAGGAATTGAATGGCAGAGGCCATAAGCAGCCCCCAGACAGCCACATTCTTCCTGCCACCCGGCTGCTCTGGTGCTTCCCTGACACATCTCTCGTGCCTGTGGCAGAAGCCCTCGAGGCTGGGCCTCAGCAGGACGGTGGGGACACGCCTGAGGTGCCCAGGCTGGTTTGGCTACAGACAAGGAGGGCAAGCAGGCCCTGCTGGGGCACGGCCCCTGGCTGCTGCTGGCAAGGGCCAGTGGGCAGAGGCAGGGCTGGCGGTCAGCTGATGTCCCCAGGGCTGCCCAGGCCACGGTGCTGTGTGGCCCAGACCCCCTGACACAGAGCTCTGGGCCCGCAGAGCTGCTGCCACCATGGGAAGGGCGACGTCACCTTGAGCTGGCTGCGGAGTCGCTGCTGTCGACGTGGCTCTGGACACCAGAGAAAAAGCACCAGAGTGTGCACGGCAACAGCAGGACCCAGAAGGCCTGTACCTCCTCAGCAAGGCGCCCACACCAGCTGGGATGCGAAGAGAGGGGATGCTACCGGCACAGTTTTACGTGGCTTGGCAAAAGGCGTCAGGAAAAGCGGTCACCGTGGCTTTCTCTTGCCTTCCCAGCCTCACAGCATTTGGCAGCTTCAGCTGCAGCCTGTCTCCCTGACTCACTTCAGGGCCTGTGCTTGAGGGCAGGCTCGCCTTCCTCAGTGGCATGTCCCAAGGCAGCAGCATTGGTGCCATCATTAGAGACTCTGGTGGGACAAGAGCCCTGGGCTGCAGCTGCTGACACTCTCCTCCATTCAGGCACCTCAAAAAAAAAAAAAAAACAAACAGCATGAGCTCCCAAACTCTAATATTCCTCAAAACAAAGAAGCAGCAGATGCTGAAGAAAAGCAGGAGTCGTGTGGCTGAGGTTCAGGGATGGAGGGAAGTGAGCACTTTGGTGTCTGCTGAACAGATGGCCCAGGTCACAAGCTGAGGCCCTGCTGATAGAGGATTCTGCTCTGGGCTTGTTGGAGCCCATTCCCTACCAATGCACGGCCCTCCATTATTCCTGGTTCAAGCCTCCTGGAGCCGTGGGAACAAGAGTGTTCCATGGCCTTCAGCAGGAAGCAGGAAGTGAGTGGCAGCATATGTCTGCTTCCAGCTCTTGGCTGTCTTGGCCGTTCCTTCACTGTGCTGGCACCATCATCAGAGACACAGAACAGGTTCTCTCATCTCAGAGTTGTCCCTGTCTTCTGCACTGCCCCAGGTTCCTCCCACGTTCCCCACCAGGGTGTTGCGCTTTAAGGCCTTCAAGGTGACCCCTCTTTTAGGGGTTTTCCCCCTCCCCCAGGGTAGGTTTTCCCCAGCCAACCCTGAAGGAATGATTATAATACACAGGGTTTATCAAGCAACCTGAGGTTTTTGCAGGGGTTGGCCATGGAAGGAATTGGCCCGGGCAGTGGGGGCCCACCCCTCCTCACAGGTGATTTGACCTTTAGGCTGCCCTTTAGCCCTCGGGTCACGCCCTGTCCCTCTCTGACAGGTAGGCTGTGTGCCCTCCCCCATCCCCCTCTGCCGGGTAAAAACCCAGGACAGGCACATGGTCTGGGTTCTGCTGAGGGAAGTCACACGGTTCAGAACTGCTGCTAACTGCAATAAAATCTCTGGACAAAACTCCTGAAGCAGATCGGTTTCCTACTTCCACTGATTCGTCCAACCTCTCTGAAGGAGCCAGGCAGGATTCATCTTGCTACATTTATCTCACGGCTGCACCCTGGGTCCTACGCTGCCTGAAACAAGCCTGGACTTGTCTGAGGGGTCTGTGCCTGTGTTAAAGTGCAAGGAGAGGATCCTTTTGGGACAAACCACGAGGCTGCTCTCCCAGCACAGCTACCACACAGACCCCACAAAATAGCAGAGATTAATTTGCTGTTATACCAGGGAAAATGGCTGCTCGTGCCTGCCCATTCCCTTGCCCAGCAGGCACCCAGTTGTCTTTGGACATGAGCTGCTGGCCACAGCCAGACAGCAGCAGCAACCTGAGCATTGGGCACTGGGCTGATGTTCCTTTGCAGAAAGCAAGAAAAACAGTCAGAAGAGCACAAGGAAACTTGACAGTATCTCTGTAAGAATCTAATTGTGCTGTGAAAGCCAGCAGCAGATAGTGTTTTTGTGCTGCAGATAATCACTTCCAAGCAAAAGTCATTCCAGGAAGCAGCAACATCTGACAGCTACCAAATGTTGCCCCCAATTGCTCCAGGTGCTCCTGCCAGCAGCCACCTGCAGAAAGGAGCTCAGACACCGAGGCGCGTGGGCTTTGGCACCCTCTGGCAGAGAAGTCCCCCGGGGCACAGGTCCCTGTGGCAGGAGAGGGGACCAGCACTGGCAGGGCTTGGGGGTGGCAGCTCTCCTCTGGCAGGGACTCTGCCACACCTGCTGATGTCAGTGCTTCCCAGGGGAAGCTCAGAGCAGCATTTGTGTCCCTGGGCCACACGCCCCGTGTCTGTGTCACACCCCTGTGTGTGTGACGGCCACCCACAGCAGGACGTGTCCCAGTGAGGCCGTGGCAGCTCCTGTGGAAGGCTCTGGTGCCCTTCCTGCTGCAGCTGTGTCAGCAGCCCTGGGGGCTCCTGCTGCTGCCCTGAGCTGGCAGAGCAGAGGAGCATCTGCTTGTTGTTGTTGGAGCCCTTCCCAAAGTTCCTGTCGGGCTGTCTTTGACACTTGGGGCAAGGTCTTCCTTGCAAGCTGGGGCACTTTGGGTGTGCTGGGCATGTCCCCAGGGCACGTGGAGGGCTGTCCTAGGGCTCTTGGTGACACAGTGCACCATGGACACCATGGAATGCAAAGGGACGGAGTGCACACGGGTGACCCTTTGTGACACGTGGTCACGTAGGTGCTGGCGGTGACACAGCCACACCAGAGTGCTTGGTGCACGCAGTGGGACAGGACGGGACAGAGCAGTGCCGTGCGGAGCCCCCACACGGCAACTCCTTCCTTGCTGACCCACAGCTCTTCCAAGGCCTTACCTGTGCAGGTGACCTCCAGGTCACACTGCAGCACTTGGTGACCCAGAGCCTTGCTGAAGCATCTGCCATCCCTGTGGCTGGCTGGTGCTCTCCAGGACAGACTGCAGGACTTCCTGCCCTGTAGCCTTCCCAAGGCTTCTCTCTTGCAGGTGCCTTCAAGGCACAAGTGCAGCACTTGCTGATACGGTGCTTTTCTGAGGCATCTTTCCTGCAAGCAGTCAACACTCCAAACCCTGACATGGAGCAGAAACCCCCCGTTGTGCCCAAGCTGGCCTGGGTGGAGGAGGAGGAGGCTGCAACTACTTCAGCACAGCAGCCTGAAGACCTGGAGCAGTTCCAGCTGCTGCAGGAGGGTGAGTGGCAGAGCTGGGCCTCAGGGCTGGTGCCTGCAGCCAGCCTGGCCCCATCCCATCCCATCCCATCCCATCCCATCCCATCCCATCCCATCCCATCCCATCCCATCCCATCCCATCCCATCCCATCCCATCCCATCCCAGTGGACATGCCCATGGATAGAACAGAAGAGGCCCTGGGGCTGGACCCCCTGGCAGCTGTGCTCCGTCCCTGCTGCATCCTGGGGCTGTCCCTGCCTGGGCAGTGCAGGGCTGGGCTGTGTTCTCTGGCCTCTCCTGCAGCCCCTCAGCTCTGGCTGCTCTCCCTCTTGGCCAGGTGCAGGCAGGGACCGCACACAACAGCAGCAGCCTGCCCGTGGTCGCTTCCACAGAATAGCTCAGGTACCTGCAGCCATCCCCACCTGGGCTGGGCCTGCTGTCCCTGCTCAGCCAAGCACCGTGCTTGCTTGAGCACTTCATGTCTTCTCCCTCTCTTCCTGCCCTTCTCCTGCAGATGATCTGCGAATTCATCGTCTGCCTTGGGCAGGAAGAGACCACTGGTGTGGGCACCGGGGTCTTGGCAAACTTTCAACTCTTCAATCCCGAGACCAGTGCTGCCATGCTGGACTTGCTTGTGCAGAAGGGTGTCTCCAACCCAAAGCAAGTAAGCAGCCTGTGGCCAGGGCCTGATGGCCCCAGGAATCGTGTGGCACTTCAAGCTGCGTCTGCTGGGCTCCCTCAGCCTTTGAGGCCCAGCACAGTGCGGTGGGAAGGGAAGCACTTCTCAGGGGAAGCTGGGGGGGTTGATGCTCTGGCAGCTCCCCAAGTCTCCCTGTGCTTTCTGCAGGTGCCAGGCGTGGTGAGGTACATCCACCGCTGGCTCACGGCCAATGAGTCTGCTGAGCACAGGCTGGACAAGGCCCTTGTGAGGCTGACTGAGGAATATCCCTGCGATGTGGTGATGACTCTCTTGTGCTGGGCCCCAGCGTGTGACAGGTAGGGCAGCCCCAGCTGCGCTGAGGGCTGAGGGTTCACCGGCCCAGCTCCCTGTAGAGCCCGTCCCTGGTGACTGCCAGACAGGCCCAGAGTTCCAGGGCCCTCTGGCTCCTCTGTTTTCCAGTCCTGGCCTGTCAGCCCCTGAGCCTCTGCCACGCTCCCTCCCTGCCCCTGAGGGGCCTGGACCCCTGTGGGCTGGCTGGGGGCTGCCAGCCAGGGCCAGTGGGCAGAGGCAGGGCTGGCAGCCAGCGCGGGCCCCTGCAGCTGCCCAGGCCACGGTGCTGTGGCCGAGACGCCCCTGACACAGAGCTCTGACCCCACAGAGCTGCTGCAGCCATGTGGAGGACCATCATGACCTCGAGTGGGGCTGCAGAGCCAGCCCTGCAGATACTCCTCGATGTGCTGAGCGCCTGGCCAGTGCACACTGCGGACACCTCCGATGGGAACAGCACAGAAGTCTTTGCCCTGGCTGTGAGTTTCTGCAACTGGCCTATGCTTGATGCCAGGCCACCTCTCGAGCAGCTAGCTCTCTGACCCCCCATCTGCATCCCCCCGCCTCAGGCACCACTGGGCTGAAACCTGGCTTGGGGCAAGGTTCGGGGGCACTGGGCCAGCTGCTCCCCCTGGGTCTCTCCTGGCCTCTCCCTTGCATGCTCGCGCCCTGACACAGGCATGTCTTGTCTCTGGGGGTTTTATTGTTTGCAGGCAACCATGGCACTGTGGAGGGTCTTCAATCTGACCTGGTGCCCATTTACGGTGCTGGAGTATTTCCCCCATCTCTTTCTGCGTCTGCTCTTCCAAGTTTACGTCAGCACGCTGGATATGCCAGAGGAGGTGAACAGCTTCTGGAAGAGATGCCAGGAGCAACATGGCCTTGCCACCAGCCCCAACAGGTGCTCCATGCCAGTCTCCCCAGCCCTGCCGCGCTCCCAGGGCAGGAGCCAGGGCTCCCAGCGTGACCTGGGCTTTGCTCTGCACACAGGTTTATATTGCAGACCCTGCAGACCCTGCTCTGCCGACTGCAGTATGAGCACGTGGTGCTAGCAATGGAGCGCAAGCGTGGCTGGGACACGCTGCTTTGTGCTGGCACCCACCACTATGCCGTGGCTCTGCTGGCCAGGTGAGACCTCACTGTCCCTACCACCTCTCTCCCCTGTGCCTGGGACACCCCACACAGTCCCCGTGGCCATGGGCGGGAGGGAGGGCCTTGTCACCAAGGCAGACAGAACCAGCAGACTGGAAAAGGCTGGGACAGGAGGGTGCTCAGGAACAGCCGCCTCCCAAAGCGCCTACGGGGTGCTCGGGAAAAGACCAGAGCTCTGTCAGTCAGTCCTGGGAGAGCTTGGCCCACCTGGCTCAGGGGCAGTGGTGCCTTTTGCCCCCCACCAGGGAGATGCGCCATGTCTCCATCATCTGGTGGTACAGCATCGTACACTGCCTCCTCGACGCCCTCAGCAAGGACATTTCAGACTGGGAACTGCCCGCCATGGCCTTCCTTGTGGAGGTGAGCCCCATGGCCAGCGCTGCCTCCTGAGCTGCCTCCCACCTCTCTGCCCTCTCACAGCCACAGCTGCCTGGAACGCTGCCCGTGCACAAGTGCCCCGTGCAGTTCTGAGCTCCTGCCAGCTGGGCACCCCTGTCACTGCTCTGTGCCTTGCAGGTCCTCGACTGCCTGGACTTCGATGAATGCGGTGACACCGTCCTGCAGATCATGGCAAGGCAACTGCCCAGCGAGTCCGGGGAGATGCTGCGCCTGGTGCTCAGAGGCCTCCTGGTGCTCAGCACAGACTCCTCGATGGTGAGAAGGAGGCAGCAGCTGAAGCTGTGCTGGCAGCGTGGGGCTGGGGAGAGTACTTGGGCTTGGCTGGCCTTTGGCAGCTGCTCCCAGCCCTCCTGTGTCACTGTTCAGCTGCCTGAGTGCTCGGGGACAGGCCTTTGGCCTCTGGGCCCTGCAGCAGCAGCAGCGTCGGGTTGCCCAGCCTCGTCTTCCACACAGAACGAAAGAATGTACAGCCTGACTGAAAGCCTTGGCTCCCTCCTGTGGCATGAGGATGAAGACATCGTTGAGATGACTGTTGGTGTACTCAGCTTGCTGCTCTTGGACAAAGACCTCACAATATCCGGCCCCATCGCCCTGCAGCTGGCTCAGGGACTCCTGCCACTCCTTGAGAACGTAAGGCTCTGTACCCCCAGCCACGGGCACTGGCTGCTGTCTGGAAATGTGGTGCCCCGTGGATTTTTGGGCCTGTACACAGAAGGCCTGGAGCAGCTGATGTGGAGGGGTTTTGCTTCCTTTCCAACAGGACAACAGACAGGTGCGGCTGCTCTCCATTTACATCTTTCAAGAGGTGATGAAGTTGGTAGCAGCAAAGGGAAGAAAGCACCTGAAGAGGCCTGTGAGCAAGAGCCTGCTCCCACTCTACTTCAGCTGCCATGATGGGCGCTGGCCTGTGGCACAGGTGAGGACTCCTGGGCGCTGTGTCCCCATGGCAGGGGGCTCGACTGTGTCCCTGCAGCCTGGCACCTCACGGGCTCCAGCCTCCTGGCCTTGGCACAGGGATGTGGGTCCTGTGCCCCGGGCTCTGGTGCCATCTCTGGGTCTCTGCTGCTCCGCAGGCCTCTCGAGAATGCCTGCATTGTGCAGTAAGCTTCCTGAAGAGGGGGGACCTGGAGCAGCTGCTGAAGACGGATCAGATGTGGAGGTTCGGCGAGTGCCTGGTAAGGACCGGCTGGAAGCCCCGGCCCGGAGAAGACCCCTGAGCACAGTGCCCATTCTGTGGGGCTGGCAGCAAACCCTGCCCTCCTGCCGCTCTCTCCAGCTGGCAGAGGACAGGAGCCGAGTAGCCGAGCACCTGCGGCAGGCCCTGCCCTACCTGGGGAGCCCACAGGAGCCCGTGCGGGACGCGGCCGTCAGGTTCATCGGTGAGCCACAGGCCCAATGCGTCCTTCCCCGCCCCGGCCCCGGCTGCTGCCCCGGCAGCGGCAACCGGGCCCGGCGCCGCGGAGCCCCGCCTGCCCTCGGGGCTGCTGCCGCCCTCCCGCAGCCCAGCCCTTGGGCAGCGGCGTGCGGCAAGGGCCCCGGGCTGAGCCCTGCCGGGCCAGGAGCCCGTGTGGCCTCAGCACCGGCAGCGCCCGTGGGGGGCAGCTGTGCCGCTGGGGCCGTGACAAGCTCTGTGTTCCCAGGGCTGGCCGGGCGCTACCTGAGACACCAGCAGCAGCAGCAGCAGCAGCAAGAGTTCCAGATGATCTGCAGCGGTGAGTGAGCCCGGCGGGGGCTGCCTTCCCTGCGCGGACCAGGGCCGCTGTGGGCAGAGCACAGACACGGTTCAGGCGCCCGTGGAACATCGGTGGCCAGCTGATTCTTGGTGGAGGGGATGCTATGATCACCCTCCAGCTGCTCCTTGTTGTCTCCTGCTTCCTCCAGGCCATGGCTAGAGCTGGCTAGGATGGACAGCTCAGCAGGGTCTCCCCAGGTCCCCACAGACCCAGGCTCTGACCGTGGCTCTGTATCTCTCTCTTGCAGCCCTGCAGGACATGACAGATGACACCAGCCCTGCCATCTCATGCCTGGCACTTCAAAATCTCTACATCACCTTGGCTGCACATCGACACAGCACTCCCCGCTCCCGACTCCAGAGGATGCAAGATCACCTGCGCCAGCTCTGGAAGTCACGGCCTTCCCTGTGTGGCGGTGGCTGGTTGTCCTGCTGGAGCACTGTGGAGATCTGATCTGGGAGACTGCATCTCTCGGTGCCACCTGGGCCAGTGGGCCACACCTCTCCTCTGCAATCACTTCCTTTCCCCCACAATTTAGGAATGTTAGGTTGTTGTTGTTGTACAGAGATCCAGGAGCTTTCTTTTGTTCCCAGGGTCTTCAGGCCCACGGGGAAGAGAGGAAAAAGGGTGCCTGTGCTGGGCATTTGCCTGAGCAGGCGCTGTGGAAGGGAAAGTGGCCCAAAGCCCTTGGCCTTTGGTGGTTCTGCTGAAGCCTTAAGGCCTGCGACAGAGCGGGTGGGCAGAGGCTGGACCTGCGGGGGGATCCCTGAGAGCCTGGTCCCTGGAGATGGCCACCAGCCCTCTCCCAGCCAGGAACTGCCATCTGTGTCCTGCTTGTGTGTTGCTGGCTGGATTGCTGAGGGCTCTGAGGTGCTCCTTGCTCAGGCTCCTCTGGAGCTCCTTCAGCAGCTGGTCAGGCCCGGGGGAGGCCTGGAGGGGACAGGACAGTGGGAGACCATGAAGGGATGTGGTGCTGTGAAGGCCTGACAGGAGAAGGTAGCGGGAAGGCATGAGGGGGATGTGTGTGGTGGTGGTGGTGAGAGGCTGTGATGGGACAGGAGACTTGAGTGGATGGGCTGGTGGGAAGCCCTGAGGAATTGAATGGCAGAGGCCATAAGCAGCCCCCAGACAGCCACATTCTTCCTGCCACCCGGCTGCTCTGGTGCTTCCCTGACACATCTCTCGTGCCTGTGGCAGAAGCCCTCGAGGCTGGGCCTCAGCAGGACGGTGGGGACACGCCTGAGGTGCCCAGGCTGGTTTGGCTACAGACAAGGAGGGCAAGCAGGCCCTGCTGGGGCACGGCCCCTGGCTGCTGCTGGCAAGGGCCAGTGGGCAGAGGCAGGGCTGGCGGTCAGCTGATGTCCCCAGGGCTGCCCAGGCCACGGTGCTGTGTGGCCCAGACCCCCTGACACAGAGCTCTGGGCCCGCAGAGCTGCTGCCACCATGGGAAGGGCGACGTCACCTTGAGCTGGCTGCGGAGTCGCTGCTGTCGACGTGGCTCTGGACACCAGAGAAAAAGCACCAGAGTGTGCACGGCAACAGCAGGACCCAGAAGGCCTGTACCTCCTCAGCAAGGCGCCCACACCAGCTGGGATGCGAAGAGAGGGGATGCTACCGGCACAGTTTTACGTGGCTTGGCAAAAGGCGTCAGGAAAAGCGGTCACCGTGGCTTTCTCTTGCCTTCCCAGCCTCACAGCATTTGGCAGCTTCAGCTGCAGCCTGTCTCCCTGACTCACTTCAGGGCCTGTGCTTGAGGGCAGGCTCGCCTTCCTCAGTGGCATGTCCCAAGGCAGCAGCATTGGTGCCATCATTAGAGACTCTGGTGGGACAAGAGCCCTGGGCTGCAGCTGCTGACACTCTCCTCCATTCAGGCACCTCAAAAAAAAAAAAAAAACAAACAGCATGAGCTCCCAAACTCTAATATTCCTCAAAACAAAGAAGCAGCAGATGCTGAAGAAAAGCAGGAGTCGTGTGGCTGAGGTTCAGGGATGGAGGGAAGTGAGCACTTTGGTGTCTGCTGAACAGATGGCCCAGGTCACAAGCTGAGGCCCTGCTGATAGAGGATTCTGCTCTGGGCTTGTTGGAGCCCATTCCCTACCAATGCACGGCCCTCCATTATTCCTGGTTCAAGCCTCCTGGAGCCGTGGGAACAAGAGTGTTCCATGGCCTTCAGCAGGAAGCAGGAAGTGAGTGGCAGCATATGTCTGCTTCCAGCTCTTGGCTGTCTTGGCCGTTCCTTCACTGTGCTGGCACCATCATCAGAGACACAGAACAGGTTCTCTCATCTCAGAGTTGTCCCTGTCTTCTGCACTGCCCCAGGTTCCTCCCACGTTCCCCACCAGGGTGTTGCGCTTTAAGGCCTTCAAGGTGACCCCTCTTTTAGGGGTTTTCCCCCTCCCCCAGGGTAGGTTTTCCCCAGCCAACCCTGAAGGAATGATTATAATACACAGGGTTTATCAAGCAACCTGAGGTTTTTGCAGGGGTTGGCCATGGAAGGAATTGGCCCGGGCAGTGGGGGCCCACCCCTCCTCACAGGTGATTTGACCTTTAGGCTGCCCTTTAGCCCTCGGGTCACGCCCTGTCCCTCTCTGACAGGTAGGCTGTGTGCCCTCCCCCATCCCCCTCTGCCGGGTAAAAACCCAGGACAGGCACATGGTCTGGGTTCTGCTGAGGGAAGTCACACGGTTCAGAACTGCTGCTAACTGCAATAAAATCTCTGGACAAAACTCCTGAAGCAGATCGGTTTCCTACTTCCACTGATTCGTCCAACCTCTCTGAAGGAGCCAGGCAGGATTCATCTTGCTACATTTATCTCACGGCTGCACCCTGGGTCCTACGCTGCCTGAAACAAGCCTGGACTTGTCTGAGGGGTCTGTGCCTGTGTTAAAGTGCAAGGAGAGGATCCTTTTGGGACAAACCACGAGGCTGCTCTCCCAGCACAGCTACCACACAGACCCCACAAAATAGCAGAGATTAATTTGCTGTTATACCAGGGAAAATGGCTGCTCGTGCCTGCCCATTCCCTTGCCCAGCAGGCACCCAGTTGTCTTTGGACATGAGCTGCTGGCCACAGCCAGACAGCAGCAGCAACCTGAGCATTGGGCACTGGGCTGATGTTCCTTTGCAGAAAGCAAGAAAAACAGTCAGAAGAGCACAAGGAAACTTGACAGTATCTCTGTAAGAATCTAATTGTGCTGTGAAAGCCAGCAGCAGATAGTGTTTTTGTGCTGCAGATAATCACTTCCAAGCAAAAGTCATTCCAGGAAGCAGCAACATCTGACAGCTACCAAATGTTGCCCCCAATTGCTCCAGGTGCTCCTGCCAGCAGCCACCTGCAGAAAGGAGCTCAGACACCGAGGCGCGTGGGCTTTGGCACCCTCTGGCAGAGAAGTCCCCCGGGGCACAGGTCCCTGTGGCAGGAGAGGGGACCAGCACTGGCAGGGCTTGGGGGTGGCAGCTCTCCTCTGGCAGGGACTCTGCCACACCTGCTGATGTCAGTGCTTCCCAGGGGAAGCTCAGAGCAGCATTTGTGTCCCTGGGCCACACGCCCCGTGTCTGTGTCACACCCCTGTGTGTGTGACGGCCACCCACAGCAGGACGTGTCCCAGTGAGGCCGTGGCAGCTCCTGTGGAAGGCTCTGGTGCCCTTCCTGCTGCAGCTGTGTCAGCAGCCCTGGGGGCTCCTGCTGCTGCCCTGAGCTGGCAGAGCAGAGGAGCATCTGCTTGTTGTTGTTGGAGCCCTTCCCAAAGTTCCTGTCGGGCTGTCTTTGACACTTGGGGCAAGGTCTTCCTTGCAAGCTGGGGCACTTTGGGTGTGCTGGGCATGTCCCCAGGGCACGTGGAGGGCTGTCCTAGGGCTCTTGGTGACACAGTGCACCATGGACACCATGGAATGCAAAGGGACGGAGTGCACACGGGTGACCCTTTGTGACACGTGGTCACGTAGGTGCTGGCGGTGACACAGCCACACCAGAGTGCTTGGTGCACGCAGTGGGACAGGACGGGACAGAGCAGTGCCGTGCGGAGCCCCCACACGGCAACTCCTTCCTTGCTGACCCACAGCTCTTCCAAGGCCTTACCTGTGCAGGTGACCTCCAGGTCACACTGCAGCACTTGGTGACCCAGAGCCTTGCTGAAGCATCTGCCATCCCTGTGGCTGGCTGGTGCTCTCCAGGACAGACTGCAGGACTTCCTGCCCTGTAGCCTTCCCAAGGCTTCTCTCTTGCAGGTGCCTTCAAGGCACAAGTGCAGCACTTGCTGATACGGTGCTTTTCTGAGGCATCTTTCCTGCAAGCAGTCAACACTCCAAACCCTGACATGGAGCAGAAACCCCCCGTTGTGCCCAAGCTGGCCTGGGTGGAGGAGGAGGAGGCTGCAACTACTTCAGCACAGCAGCCTGAAGACCTGGAGCAGTTCCAGCTGCTGCAGGAGGGTGAGTGGCAGAGCTGGGCCTCAGGGCTGGTGCCTGCAGCCAGCCTGGCCCCATCCCATCCCATCCCATCCCATCCCATCCCATCCCATCCCATCCCATCCCATCCCATCCCATCCCATCCCATCCCATCCCATCCCAGTGGACATGCCCATGGATAGAACAGAAGAGGCCCTGGGGCTGGACCCCCTGGCAGCTGTGCTCCGTCCCTGCTGCATCCTGGGGCTGTCCCTGCCTGGGCAGTGCAGGGCTGGGCTGTGTTCTCTGGCCTCTCCTGCAGCCCCTCAGCTCTGGCTGCTCTCCCTCTTGGCCAGGTGCAGGCAGGGACCGCACACAACAGCAGCAGCCTGCCCGTGGTCGCTTCCACAGAATAGCTCAGGTACCTGCAGCCATCCCCACCTGGGCTGGGCCTGCTGTCCCTGCTCAGCCAAGCACCGTGCTTGCTTGAGCACTTCATGTCTTCTCCCTCTCTTCCTGCCCTTCTCCTGCAGATGATCTGCGAATTCATCGTCTGCCTTGGGCAGGAAGAGACCACTGGTGTGGGCACCGGGGTCTTGGCAAACTTTCAACTCTTCAATCCCGAGACCAGTGCTGCCATGCTGGACTTGCTTGTGCAGAAGGGTGTCTCCAACCCAAAGCAAGTAAGCAGCCTGTGGCCAGGGCCTGATGGCCCCAGGAATCGTGTGGCACTTCAAGCTGCGTCTGCTGGGCTCCCTCAGCCTTTGAGGCCCAGCACAGTGCGGTGGGAAGGGAAGCACTTCTCAGGGGAAGCTGGGGGGGTTGATGCTCTGGCAGCTCCCCAAGTCTCCCTGTGCTTTCTGCAGGTGCCAGGCGTGGTGAGGTACATCCACCGCTGGCTCACGGCCAATGAGTCTGCTGAGCACAGGCTGGACAAGGCCCTTGTGAGGCTGACTGAGGAATATCCCTGCGATGTGGTGATGACTCTCTTGTGCTGGGCCCCAGCGTGTGACAGGTAGGGCAGCCCCAGCTGCGCTGAGGGCTGAGGGTTCACCGGCCCAGCTCCCTGTAGAGCCCGTCCCTGGTGACTGCCAGACAGGCCCAGAGTTCCAGGGCCCTCTGGCTCCTCTGTTTTCCAGTCCTGGCCTGTCAGCCCCTGAGCCTCTGCCACGCTCCCTCCCTGCCCCTGAGGGGCCTGGACCCCTGTGGGCTGGCTGGGGGCTGCCAGCCAGGGCCAGTGGGCAGAGGCAGGGCTGGCAGCCAGCGCGGGCCCCTGCAGCTGCCCAGGCCACGGTGCTGTGGCCGAGACGCCCCTGACACAGAGCTCTGACCCCACAGAGCTGCTGCAGCCATGTGGAGGACCATCATGACCTCGAGTGGGGCTGCAGAGCCAGCCCTGCAGATACTCCTCGATGTGCTGAGCGCCTGGCCAGTGCACACTGAGGACACCTCCGATGGGAACAGCACAGAAGTCTTTGCCCTGGCTGTGAGTTTCCGCAACTGGCCTATGCTTGATGCCAGGCCACCTCTCGAGCAGC
The DNA here is from genome assembly GCA_016584745.2 of Phylloscopus trochilus trochilus. Lineage (NCBI taxonomy): Eukaryota > Metazoa > Chordata > Aves > Passeriformes > Phylloscopidae > Phylloscopus > Phylloscopus trochilus. The sequence goes on from WQNJ02000545.1 coordinate 5,593,863, forward strand.
TAGCTCTCTGACCCCCCATCTGCATCCCCCTGCCTCAGGCACCACTGGGCTGAAACCTGGCTTGGGGCAAGGTTCGAGGGCACTGGGCCAGGTGCTCCCCCTGGGTCTCTCCTGGCCTCTCCCTTGCATGCTCGCGCCCTGACACAGGCATGTCTTGTCTCTGGGGGTTTTATTGTTTGCAGGCAACCATGGCACTGTGGAGGGTCTTCAATCTGACCTGGTGCCCATTTACGGTGCTGGAGTATTTCCCCCATCTCTTTCTGCGTCTGCTCTTCCAAGTTTACGTCAGCACGCTGGATATGCCAGAGGAGGTGAACAGCTTCTGGAAGAGATGCCAGGAGCAACACGGCCTTGCCACCAGCCCCAACAGGTGCTCCATGCCAGTCTCCCCAGCCCTGCCACGCTCCCAGGGCAGGAGCCAGGGCTCCCAGCGTGACCTGGGCTTTGCTCTGCACACAGGTTTATATTGCAGACCCTGCAGACCCTGCTCTGCCGACTGCAGTATGAGCACGTGGTGCTAGAAATGGAGCGCAAGCGTGGCTGGGACACGCTGCTTTGTGCTGGCACCCACCACTATGCCGTGGCTCTGCTGGCCAGGTGAGACCTCACTGTCCCTACCACCTCTCTCCCCTGTGCCTGGGACACCCCCACACAGTCCCCGTGGCCATGGGCGGGAGGGAGGGCCTTGTCACCAAGGCAGACAGAACCAGCAGACTGGAAAAGGCTGGGACAGGAGGGTGCTCAGGAACAGCCGCCTCCCAAAGCGCCCACGGGGTGCTCGGGAAAAGACCAGAGCTCTGTCAGTCAGTCCTGGGAGAGCTTGGCCCACCTGGCTCAGGGGCAGTGGTGCCTTTTGCCCCCCACCAGGGAGATGCGCCATGTCTCCAACATCTGGTGGTACAGCATCGTACACTGCCTCCTCGACGCCCTCAGCAAGGACATTTCAGACTGGGAACTGCCCGCCATGGCCTTCCTTGTGGAGGTGAGCCCCACGGCCAGCGCTGCCTCCTGAGCTGCCTCCCACCTCTCTGCCCTCTCACAGCCACAGCTGCCTGGAACGCTGCCCGTGCACAAGTGCCCCGTGCAGTTCTGAGCTCCTGCCAGCTGGGCACCCCTGTCACTGCTCTGTGCCTTGCAGGTCCTCGACTGCCTGGACTTCGATGAATGCGGTGACACCGTCCTGCAGATCATGGCAAGGCAACTGCCCAGCGAGTCCGGGGAGATGCTGCGCCTGGTGCTCAGAGGCCTCCTGGTGCTCAGCACAGACTCCTCGATGGTGAGAAGGAGGCAGCAGCTGAAGCTGTGCTGGCAGCGTGGGGCTGGGGAGAGTACTTGGGCTTGGCTGGCCTTTGGCAGCTGCTCCCAGCCCTCCTGTGTCACTGTTCAGCTGCCTGAGTGCTCGGGGACAGGCCTTTGGCCTCTGGGCCCTGCAGCAGCAGCAGCGTCGGGTTGCCCAGCCTTGTCTTCCACACAGAACGAAAGAATGTACAGCCTGACTGAAAGCCTTGGCTCCCTCCTGTGGCATGAGGATGAAGACATCGTTGAGATGACTGTTGGTGTACTCAGCTTGCTGCTCTTGGACAAAGACCTCACAATATCCGGCCCCATCGCCCTGCAGCTGGCTCAGGGACTCCTGCCACTCCTTGAGAACGTAAGGCTCTGTGCCCCCAGCCACGGGCACTGGCTGCTGTCTGGAAATGTGGTGCCCCGTGGATTTTTGGACCTGTACACAGAAGGCCTGGAGCAGCTGATGTGGAGGGGTTTTGCTTCCTTTCCAACAGGACAACAGACAGGTGCGGCTGCTCTCCATTTACATCTTTCAAGAGGTGATGAAGTTGGTAGCAGCAAAGGGAAGAAAGCACCTGAAGAGGCCTGTGAGCAAGAGCCTGCTCCCACTCTACTTCAGCTGCCATGATGGGCGCTGGCCTGTGGCACAGGTGAGGACTCCTGGGCGCTGTGTGCCCATGGCAGGGGGCTCGACTGTGTCCCTGCAGCCTGGCACCTCACGGGCTCCAGCCTCCTGGCCTTGGCACAGGGATGTGGGTCCTGTGCCCCGGGCTCTGGTGCCATCTCTGGGTCTCTGCTGCTCCGCAGGCCTCTCGGGAATGCCTGCATTGTGCAGTAAGCTTCCTGAAGAGGGGGGACCTGGAGCAGCTGCTGAAGACGGATCAGATGTGGAGGTTCGGCGAGTGCCTGGTAAGGACCGGCTGGAAGCCCCGGCCCGGAGAAGACCCCTGAGCACAGTGCCCATTCTGTGGGGCTGGCAGCAAACCCTGCCCTCCTGCCGCTCTCTCCAGCTGGCAGAGGACAGGAGCCGAGTAGCCGAGCACCTGCGGCAGGCCCTGCCCTACCTGGGGAGCCCACAGGAGCCCGTGCGGGACGCGGCCGTCAGGTTCATCGGTGAGCCACAAGCCCAATGCGTCCTTCCCCGCCCCGGCCCCGGCTGCTGCCCCGGCAGCGGCAACCGGGCCCGGCGCCGCGGAGCCCCGCCTGCCCTCGGGGCTGCTGCCGCCCTCCCGCAGCCCAGCCCTTGGGCAGCGGCGTGCGGCAAGGGCCCCGGGCTGAGCCCTGCCGGGCCAGGAGCCCGTGTGGCCTCAGCGCCGGCAGCGCCCGTGGGGGGCAGCTGTGCCGCTGGGGCCGTGACAAGCTCTGTGTTCCCAGGGCTGGCCGGGCGCTACCTGAGACACCAGCAGCAGCAGCAGCAGCAGCAGCAAGAGTTCCAGATGATCTGCAGCGGTGAGTGAGCCCGGCGGGGGCTGCCTTCCCTGCGCGGACCAGGGCCGCTGTGGGCAGAGCACAGACACGGTTCAGGCGCCCGTGGGACATCGGTGGCCAGCTGATTCTTGGTGGAGGGGATGCTATGATCACCCTCCAGCTGCTCCTTGTTGTCTCCTGCTTCCTCCAGGCCATGGCTAGAGCTGGCTAGGACGGACAGCTAAGCAGGGTCTCCCCAGGTCCCCACAGACCCAGGCTCTGACCGTGGCTCTGTATCTCTCTCTTGCAGCCCTGCAGGACATGACAGATGACACCAGCCCTGCCATCTCATGCCTGGCACTTCAAAATCTCTACATCACCTTGGCTGCACATCAACACAGCACTCCCCCCTCCCGACTCCAGAGGATGCAAGATCACCTGCGCCAGCTCTGGAAGTCACGGCCTTCCCTGTGTGGCGGTGGCTGGTTGTCCTGCTGGAGCACTGTGGAGATCTGATCTGGGAGACTGCATCTCTCGGTGCCACCTGGGCCAGTGGGCCACACCTCTCCTCTGCAATCACTTCCTTTCCCCCACAATTTAGGAATGTTAGGTTGTTGTTGTTGTACAGAGATCCAGGAGCTTTCTTTTGTTCCCAGGGTCTTCAGGCCCACGGGGAAGAGAGGAAAAAGGGTGCCTGTGCTGGGCATTTGCCTGAGCAGGCGCTGTGGAAGGGAAAGTGGCCCAAAGCCCTTGGCCTTTGGTGGTTCTGCTGAAGCCTTAAGGCCTGCGACAGAGCGGGTGGGCAGAGGCTGGACCTGCGGGGGGATCCCTGAGAGCCTGGTCCCTGGAGATGGCCACCAGCCCTCTCCCAGCCAGGAACTGCCATCTGTGTCCTGCTTGTGTGTTGCTGGCTGGATTGCTGAGGGCTCTGAGGTGCTCCTTGCTCAGGCTCCTCTGGAGCTCCTTCAGCAGCTGGTCAGGCCTGGGGGAGGCCTGGAGGGGACAGGACAGTGGGAGACCATGAAGGGATGTGGTGCTGTGAAGGCCTGACAGGAGAAGGTAGCGGGAAGGCATGAGGGGGATGTGTGTGGTGGTGGTGGTGAGAGGCTGTGATGGGACAGGAGACTTGAGTGGATGGGCTGGTGGGAAGCCCTGAGGATTTGAATGGCAGAGGCCATAAGCAGCCCCCAGACAGCCACATTCTTCCTGCCACCCGGCTGCTCTGGTGCTTCCCTGACACATCTCTCGTGCCTGTGGCAGAAGCCCTCGAGGCTGGGCCTCAGCAGGACGGTGGGGACACGCCTGAGGTGCCCAGGCTGGTTTGGCTACAGACAAGGAGGGCAAGCAGGCCCTGCTGGGGCACGGCCCCTGGCTGCTGCTGGCAAGGGCCAGTGGGCAGAGGCAGGGCTGGCGGTCAGCTGATGTCCCCAGGGCTGCCCAGGCCACGGTGCTGTGTGGCCCAGACCCCCTGACACAGAGCTCTGGGCCCGCAGAGCTGCTGCCACCATGGGAAGGGCGACGTCACCTTGAGCTGGCTGCGGAGTCGCTGCTGCCGACGTGGCTCTGGACACCAGAGAAAAAGCACCAGAGTGTGCACGGGAACAGCAGGGCCCAGAAGGCCTGTACCTCCTCAGCAAGGCGCCCACACCAGCTGGGATGCCAAGAGAGGGGATGCTACCGGCACAGTTTTATGTGGCTTGGCAAAAGGCGTCAGGAAAAGCGGTCACCGATGCTTTCTTTTGCCTTCCCAGCCTCACAGCATTTGGCAGCTTCAGCTGCAGCCTGTCTCCCTGACTCACTTCAGGGCCTGTGCTTGAGGGCAGGCTCGCATTCCTCAGTGGCATGTTTCAAGGCAGCAGCATTGGTGCCATCATTAGAGACTCTGGTGGGACAAGAGCCCTGGGCTGCAGCTGCTGACACTCTCCTCCATTCAGGCACCTTAAGAAAAAACAAACAGCATGAGCTCCCAAACTCTAATCTTCCTCAAAACAAAGAAGCAGCAGATGCTGAAGAAAAGCAGGAGCTGTGTGGCTGAGGTTCAGGGATGGAGGGAAGTGAGCACTTTGGTGTCTGCTGAACAGATGGCCCAGGTCACAAGCTGAGGCCCTGCTGATAGAGGATTCTTCTCTGGGCTTGTTGGAGCCCATTCCCTACCAAAGCACGGCCCTCCATTATTCCTGGTTCAAGCCTCCTGGAGCCGTGGGAACAAGAGTGTTCCATGGCCTTCAGCAGGAAGCAGGAAGTGAGTGGCAGCATATGTCTGCTTCCAGCTCTTGGCTGTCTTGGCCGTTCCTTCACTGTGCTGGCACCATCATCAGAGACACAGAACAGGTTCTCTCATCTCAGAGTTGTCCCTGTCTTCTGCACTGCCCCAGGTTCCTCCCACGTTCCCCACCGCAAGGGTGTTGCGCTTTAAGGCCTTCAAGGTGACCCCTCTTTTAGGGGTTTTCCCCCTCCCCCAGGGTAGGTTTTCCCCAGCCAACCCTGAAGGAATGATTATAATACACAGGGTTTACCAAGCAACCTGAGGTTTTTGCAGGGGTTGGCCACGGAAGGAATTGGCCCGGGCAGTGGGGGCCCACCCCTCCTCACAGGTGATTTGACCTTTAGGCTGCCCTTTAGCCCTCGGGTCACGCCCTGTCCCTCTCTGACAGGTAGGCTGTGTGCCCTCCCGCATCCCCCTCTGCCGGGTAAAAACCCAGGACAGGCACATGGTCTGGGTTCTGCTGAGGGAAGTCACACGGTTCAGAACTGCTGCTAACTGCAATAAAATCTCTGGACAAGACTCCTGAAGCAGATCGGTTTCCTACTTCCACTGATTCGCCCAACCTCTCTGAAGGAGCCAGGCAGGATTCATCTTGCTACATTTATCTCACGGCTGCACCCTGGGTCCTACGCTGCCCGAAACAAGCCTGGACTTGTCTGAGGGGTCTGTGCCTGTGTTAAAGTGCAAGGAGAGGATCCTTTTGGGACAAACCACGAGGCTGCTCTCCCAGCACAGCTACCACACAGACCCCACAAAATAGCAGAGATTAATTTGCTGTTATACCAGGGAAAATGGCTGCTCGTGCCTGCCCATTCCCTTGCTCAGCAGGCACCCAGTTGTCTTTGGACATGAGCTGCTGGCCACAGCCAGACAGCAGCAGCAACCTGAGCATTGGGCGCTGGACGCTGGGCTGATGTTCCTTTGCAGAAAGCAAGAAAAACAGTCAGAAGAGCACAAGGAAACTTGACAGTATCTCTCTAAGAATCTAATTGTGCTGTGAAAGCCAGCAGCAGGTGGTGTTTTTGTGCTGCAGATATTCACTTCCAAGCAAAAGTCATTCCAGGAAGCAGCAACATCTGACAGCTACCAAATGTTGCCCCCAATTGCTCCAGGTGCTCCTGCCAGCAGCCACCTGCAGAAAGGAGCTCAGACACCGAGGCGCGTGGGCTTTGGCTCCCTCTGGCAGAGAAGTCCCCCGGGGCAAAGGTCCCTGTGGCAGGAGAGGGGCACCAGCACTGGCAGGGCTTGGGGGTGGCAGCTCTCCTCTGGCAGGGACTCTGCCACACCTGCTGATGTCAGCGCTCCCCAGGGGAAGCTCAGAGCAGCATTTGTGTCCCTGGGCCACACGCCCCGTGTCTGTGTCACACCCCTGTGTGTGTGACGGCCACCCACAGCAGGACGTGTCCCAGTGAGGCCGTGGCAGCTCCTGTGGAAGGCTCTGGTGCCCTTCCTGCTGCAGCTGTGTCAGCAGCCCTGGGGGCTCCTGCTGCTGCCCTGAGCTGGCAGAGCAGAGGAGCATCTGCTTGTTGTTGTTGGAGCCCTTCCCAAAGTTCCTGTCGGGCTGTCTTTGACACTTGGGGCAAGGTCTTCCTTGCAAGCTGGGGCACTTTGGGTGTGCTGGGCATGTCCCCAGGGCACGTGGAGGGCTGTCCTAGGGCTCTTGGTGACACAGTGCACCATGGACACCATGGAATGCAAAGGGACGGAGTGCACACGGGTGACCCTTTGTGACACGTGGTCACGTAGGTGCTGGCGGTGACACAGCCACACCAGAGTGCTTGGTGCACGCAGTGGGACAGGACGGGACAGAGCAGTGCCGTGCGGAGCCCCCACACAGGCAGCTCCTTCCTTGCTGACCCACAGCTCTTCCAAAGCCTTACCTGTGCAGGTGACCTCCAGGTCACACTGCAGCACTTGGTGACCCAGAGCCTTGCTGAAGCATCTGCCATCCCTGTGGCTGGCTGGTGCTCTCCAGGACAGACTGCAGGACTTCCTGCCCTGTAGCCTTCCCAAGGCTTCTCTCTTGCAGGTGCCTTCAAGGCACAAGTGCAGCACTTGCTGATACGGTGCTTTTCTGAGGCATCTTTCCTGCAAGCAGTCAACACTCCAAACCCTGACATGGAGCAGAAACCCCCCGTTGTGCCCAAGCTGGCCTGGGTGGAGGAGGAAGAGGCTGCAACTACTTCAGCACAGCAGCCTGAAGAGCTGGAGCAGTTCCAGCTGCTGCAGGAGGGTGAGTGGCAGAGCTGGGCCTCAGGGCTGGTGCCTGCAGCCAGCCTGGCCCCTTCCCATCCCATCCCATCCCATCCCATCCCATCCCATCCCATCCCATCCCAGTGGACATGCCCATGGATAGAACAGAAGAGGCCCTGGGGCTGGACCCCCTGGCAGCTGTGCTCCATCCCTGCTGCATCCTGGGGCTGTCCCTGCCTGGGCAGCGCAGGGCTGGGCTGTGTTCTCTGGCCTCTCCTGCAGCCCCTCAGCTCTGGCTGCTCTCTCTCTTGGCCAGGTGCAGGCAGGGACCGCACACAACAGCAGCAGGAGCCCGCCCGTGGTCGCTTCCACAGAATAGCTCAGGTACCTGCAGCCATCCCCACCTGGGCTGGGCCTGCTGTCCCTGCTCAGCCAAGCACCGTGCTTGCTTGAGCACTTCATGCATTCTCCCTCTCTTCCTGCCCTTCTCCTGCAGATGATCTGCGAATTCATCGTCTGCCTTGGGCAGGAAGAGACCACTGGTGTGGGCACCGGGGTCTTGGCAAACTTTCAACTCTTCAATCCCGAGACCAGTGCTGCCATGCTGGACTTGCTTGTGCAGAAGGGTGTCTCCAACCCAAAGCAAGTAAGCAGCCTGTGGCCAGGGCCTGATGGCCCCAGGAATCGTGTGGCACTTCAAGCTGCGTCTGCTGGGCTCCCTCAGCCTTTGAGGCCCAGCACAGTGCGGTGGGAAGGGAAGCACTTCTCAGGGGAAGCTGGGGGGGTTGATGCTCTGGCAGCTCCCCAAGTCTCCCTGTGCTTTCTGCAGGTGCCAGGCGTGGTGAGGTACATCCACCGCTGGCTGACGGCCAATGAGTCTGCTGAGCACAGGCTGGACAAGGCCCTTGTGAGGCTGACTGAGGAATATCCCTGCGATGTGGTGATGACTCTCTTGTGCTGGGCCCCAGCGTGTGACAGGTAGGGCAGCCCCAGCTGCCCTGAGGGCTGAGGGTTCACCGGCCCAGCTCCCTGTAGAGCCCGTCCCTGGTGACTGCCAGACAGGCCCAGAGTTCCAGGGCCCTCTGGCTCCTCTGTTTTCCAGTCCTGGCCTGTCAGCCCCTGAGCCTCTGCCACGCTCCCTCCCTGCCCCTGAGGGGCCTGGACCCCTGTGGGCTGGCTGGGGGCTGCCAGCCAGGGCCAGTGGGCAGAGGCAGGGCTGGCAGCCAGCGCGGGCCCCTGCAGCTGCCCAGGCCACGGTGCTGTGGCCGAGACGCCCCTGACACAGAGCTCTGACCCCACAGAGCTGCTGCAGCCATGTGGAGGACCATCATGACCTCGAGTGGGGCTGCAGAGCCAGCCCTGCAGATACTCCTCGATGTGCTGAGCGCCTGGCCAGTGCACACTGAGGACACCTCCGATGGGAACAGCACAGAAGTCTTTGCCCTGGCTGTGAGTTTCTGCAACTGGCCTATGCTTGATGCCAGGCCACCTCTCGAGCAGCTAGCTCTCTGACCCCCCACCTGCATCCCCCTGCCTCAGGCACCACTGGGCTGAAACCTGGCTTGGGGCAAGGTTCGGGGGCACTGGGCCAGCTGCTCCCCCTGGGTCTCTCCTGGCCTCTCCCTTGCATGCTCGCGCCCTGACACAGGCATGTCTTGTCTCTGGGGGTTTTATTGTTTGCAGGCAACCATGGCACTGTGGAGGGTCTTCAATCTGACCTGGTGCCCATTTACGGTGCTGGAGTATTTCCCCCATCTCTTTCTGCGTCTGCTCTTCCAAGTTTACGTCAGCACGCTGGATATGCCAGAGGAGGTGAACAGCTTCTGGAAGAGATGCCAGGAGCAACACGGCCTTGCCACCAGCCCCAACAGGTGCTCCATGCCAGTCTCCCCAGCCCTGCCACGCTCCCAGGGCAGGAGCCAGGGCTCCCAGCGTGACCTGGGCTTTGCTCTGCACACAGGTTTATATTGCAGACCCTGCAGACCCTGCTCTGCCGACTGCAGTATGAGCACGTGGTGCTAGAAATGGAGCGCAAGCGTGGCTGGGACACGCTGCTTTGTGCTGGCACCCACCACTATGCCGTGGCTCTGCTGGCCAGGTGAGACCTCACTGTCCCTACCACCTCTCTCCCCTGTGCCTGGGACACCCCCACACAGTCCCCGTGGCCATGGGCGGGAGGGAGGGCCTTGTCACCAAGGCAGACAGAACCAGCAGACTGGAAAAGGCTGGGACAGGAGGGTGCTCAGGAACAGCCGCCTCCCAAAGCGCCCACGGGGTGCTCGGGAAAAGACCAGAGCTCTGTCAGTCAGTCCTGGGAGAGCTTGGCCCACCTGGCTCAGGGGCACTGGTGCCTTTTGCCCCCCACCAGGGAGATGCGCCATGTCTCCATCATCTGGTGGTACAGCATCGTACACTGCCTCCTCGACGCCCTCAGCAAGGACATTTCAGACTGGGAACTGCCCGCCATGGCCTTCCTTGTGGAGGTGAGCCCCATGGCCAGCGCTGCCTCCTGAGCTGCCTCCCACCTCTCTGCCCTCTCACAGCCACAGCTGCCTGGAACGCTGCCCGTGCACAAGTGCCCCGTGCAGTTCTGAGCTCCTGCCAGCTGGGCACCCCTGTCACTGCTCTGTGCCTTGCAGGTCCTCGACTGCCTGGACTTCGATGAATGCGGTGACACCGTCCTGCAGATCATGGCAAGGCAACTGCCCAGCGAGTCCGGGGAGATGCTGCGCCTGGTGCTCAGAGGCCTCCTGGTGCTCAGCACAGACTCCTCGATGGTGAGAAGGAGGCAGCAGCTGAAGCTGTGCTGGCAGCGTGGGGCTGGGGAGAGTACTTGGGCTTGGCTGGCCTTTGGCAGCTGCTCCCAGCCCTCCTGTGTCACTGTTCAGCTGCCTGAGTGCTCGGGGACAGGCCTTTGGCCTCTGGGCCCTGCAGCAGCAGCAGCGTCGGGTTGCCCAGCCTCGTCTTCCACACAGAACGAAAGAATGTACAGCCTGACTGAAAGCCTTGGCTCCCTCCTGTGGCATGAGGATGAAGACATCGTTGAGATGACTGTTGGTGTACTCAGCTTGCTGCTCTTGGACAAAGACCTCACAATATCCGGCCCCATCGCCCTGCAGCTGGCTCAGGGACTCCTGCCACTCCTTGAGAACGTAAGGCTCTGTGCCCCCAGCCACGGGCACTGGCTGCTGTCTGGAAATGTGGTGCCCCGTGGATTTTTGGGCCTGTACACAGAAGGCCTGGAGCAGCTGATGTGGAGGGGTTTTGCTTCCTTTCCAACAGGACAACAGACAGGTGCGGCTGCTCTCCATTTACATCTTTCAAGAGGTGATGAAGTTGGTAGCAGCAAAGGGAAGAAAGCACCTGAAGAGGCCTGTGAGCAAGAGCCTGCTCCCACTCTACTTCAGCTGCCATGATGGGCGCTGGCCTGTGGCACAGGTGAGGACTCCTGGGCGCTGTGTCCCCATGGCAGGGGGCTCGACTGTGTCCCTGCAGCCTGGCACCTCACGGGCTCCAGCCTCCTCCTGGCCTTGGCACAGGGATGTGGGTCCTGTGCCCCGGGCTCTGGTGCCATCTCTGGGTCTCTGCTGCTCCGCAGGCCTCTCGGGAATGCCTGCATTGTGCAGTAAGCTTCCTGAAGAGGGGGGACCTGGAGCAGCTGCTGAAGACGGATCAGATGTGGAGGTTCGGCGAGTGCCTGGTAAGGACCGGCTGGAAGCCCCGGCCCGGAGAAGACCCCTGAGCACAGTGCCCATTCTGTGGGGCTGGCAGCAAACCCTGCCCTCCTGCCGCTCTCTCCAGCTGGCAGAGGACAGGAGCCGAGTAGCCGAGCACCTGCGGCAGGCCCTGCCCTACCTGGGGAGCCCAGAGGAGCCCGTGCGGGACGCGGCCGTCAGGTTCATCGGTGAGCCACAAGCCCAATGCGTCCTTCCCCGCCCCGGCCCCGGCTGCTGCCCCGGCAGCGGCAACCGGGCCCGGCGCCGCGGAGCCCCGCCTGCCCTCGGGGCTGCTGCCGCCCTCCCGCAGCCCAGCCCTTGGGCAGCGGCGTGCGGCAAGGGCCCCGGGCTGAGCCCTGCCGGGCCAGGAGCCCGTGTGGCCTCAGCGCCGGCAGCGCCCGTGGGGGGCAGCTGTGCCGCTGGGGCCGTGACAAGCTCTGTGTTCCCAGGGCTGGCCGGGCGCTACCTGAGACACCAGCAGCAGCAGCAGCAGCAGCAGCAAGAGTTCCAGATGATCTGCAGGGGTGAGTGAGCCCGGCGGGGGCTGCCTTCCCTGCGCGGACCAGGGCCGCTGTGGGCAGAGCACAGACACGGTTCAGGCGCCCGTGGCACATCGGTGGCCAGCTGATTCTTGGTGGAGGGGATGCTATGATCACCCTCCAGCTGCTCCTTGTTGTCTCCTGCTTCCTCCAGGCCATGGCTAGAGCTGGCTAGGATGGACAGCTCAGCAGGGTCTCCCCAGGTCCCCACAGACCCAGGCTCTGACCGTGGCTCTGTATCTCTCTCTTGCAGCCCTGCAGGACATGACAGATGACACCAGCCCTGCCATCTCATGCCTGGCACTTCAAAATCTCTACATCACCTTGGCTGCACATCAACACAGCACTCCCCCCTCCCGACTCCAGAGGATGCAAGATCACCTGCGCCAGCTCTGGAAGTCACGGCCTTCCCTGTGTGGCGGTGGCTGGTTGTCCTGCTGGAGCACTGTGGAGATCTGATCTGGGAGACTGCATCTCTCGGTGCCACCTGGGCCAGTGGGCCACACCTCTCCTCTGCAATCACTTCCTTTCCCCCACAATTTAGGAATGTTAGGTTGTTGTTGTTGTACAGAGATCCAGGAGCTTTCTTTTGTTCCCAGGGTCTTCAGGCCCACGGGGAAGAGAGGAAAAAGGGTGCCTGTGCTGGGCATTTGCCTGAGCGGGCGCTGTGGAAGGGAAAGTGGCCCAAAGCCCTTGGCCTTTGGTGGTTCTGCTGAAGCCTTAAGGCCTGCGACAGAGCGGGTGGGCAGAGGCTGGACCTGCGGGGGGATCCCTGAGAGCCTGGTCCCTGGAGATGGCCACCAGCCCTCTCCCAGCCAGGAACTGCCATCTGTGTCCTGCCTGTGTGTTGCTGGCTGGATTGCTGAGGGCTCTGAGGTGCTCCTTGCTCAGGCTCCTCTGGAGCTCCTTCAGCAGCTGGTCAGGCCTGACGGAGGCCTGGAGGGGACAGGACAGTGGGAGACCATGAAGGGATGTGGTGCTGTGAAGGCCTGACAGGAGAAGGTAGCGGGAAGGCATGAGGGGGATGTGTGTGGTGGTGGTGGTGAGAGGCTGTGATGGGACAGGGGACTTGAGTGTTTGGGCTGGTGGGAAGCCCTGAGGAATTGAATGGCAGAGGCCATAAGCAGCCCCCAGACAGCCACATTCTTCCTGCCACCTGGCTGCTCTGGTGCTTCCCTGACACATCTCTCGTGCCTGTGGCAGAAGCCCTCGAGGCTGGGCCTCAGCAGGACGGTGGGGACATGCCTGAGGTGCCCAGGCTGGTTTGGCTACAGACAAGGAGGGCAAGCAGGCCCTGCTGGGGCACGGCCCCTGGCTGCTGCTGGCAAGGCCCAGTGGGCAGAGGCAGGGCTGGCGGTCAGCTGATGTCCCCAGGGCTGCCCAGGCCACGGTGCTGTGTGGCCCAGACCCCCTGACACAGAGCTCTGGGCCCGCAGAGCTGCTGCCACCATGGGAAGGGCGACGTCACCTTGAGCTGGCTGCGGAGTCGCTGCTGTCGACGTGGCTCTGGACACCAGAGAAAAAGCACCAGAGTGTGCACAGGAACAGCAGGACCCAGAAGGCCTGTACCTCCTCAGCAAGGCGCCCACACCAGCTGGGATGCCAAGAGAGGGGATGCTACCAGCACAGTTTTACGTGCCTTGGCAAAAGGCGTCAGGAAAAGCGGTCACCGTGGCTTTCTTTTGCCTTCCCAGCCTCACAGCATTTGGCAGCTTCAGCTGCAGCCTGTCTCCCTGAGTCACTTCAGGGCCTGTGCTTGAGGGCAGGCTCGCCTTCCTCAGTGGCATGTCCCAAGGCAGCAGCATTGGTGCCATCATTAGAGACTCTGGTGGGACAAGAGCCCTGGGCTGCAGCTGCTGACACTCTCCTCCATTCAGGCACCTTAAAAAAAAACAAACAGCATGAGCTCCCAAACTCTAATCTTCCCCAAAACAAAGAAGCAGCAGATGCTGAAGAAAAGCAGGAGCCGTGTGGCTGAGGTTCAGGGATGGAGGGAAGTGAGCACTTTGGTGTCTGCTGAACAGATGGCCCAGGTCACAAGCTGAGGCCCTGCTGATAGAGGATTCTTCTCTGGGCTTGTTGGAGCCCATTCCCTACCAAAGCACGGCTCTCCATTATTCCTGGTTCAAGCCTCCTGGAGCCGTGGGAACAAGAGTGTTCCATGGCCTTCAGCAGGAAGCAGGAAGTGAGTGGCAGCATATGTCTGCTTCCAGCTCTTGGCTGTCTTGGCCGTTCCTTCACTGTGCTGGCACCATCATCAGAGACACAGAACAGGTTCTCTCATCTCAGAGTTGTCCCTGTCTTCTGCACTGCCCCAGGTTCCTCCCACGTTCCCCACCGCAAGGGTGTTGCGCTTTAAGGCCTTCAAGGTGACCCCTCTTTTAGGGGTTTTCCCCCTCCCCCAGGGTAGGTTTTCCCCAGCCAACCCTGAAGGAATGATTATAATACACAGGCTTTACCAAGCAACCTGAGGTTTTTGCAGGGGTTGGCCACGGAAGGAATTGGCCCGGGCAGTGGGGGCGCACCCCTCCTCACAGGTGATTTGACCTTTAGGCTGCCCTTTAGCCCTCGGGTCACGCCCTGTCCCTCTCTGACAGGTAGGCTGTGTGCCCTCCCGCATCCCCCTCTGCCGGGTAAAAACCCAGGACAGGCACATGGTCTGGGTTCTGCTGAGGGAAGTCACACGGTTCAGAACTGCTGCTAGCTGCAATAAAATCTCTGGACAAGACTCCTGAAGCAGATCGGTTTCCTACTTCCACTGATTCGCCCAACCTCTCTGAAGGAGCCAGGCAGGATTCATCTTGCTACATTTATCTCACGGCTGCACCCCGGGTCCTACGCTGCCTGAAACAAGCCTGGACTTGTCTGAGGGGTCTGTGCCTGTGTTAAAGTGCAAGGAGAGGATCCTTTTGGGACAAACCACGAGGCTGCTCTCCCAGCACAGCTACCACACAGACCCCACAAGATTAATTTGCTGTTATACCAGGGAAAATGGCTGCTCGTGCCTGCCCATTCCCTTGCCCAGCAGGCACCCAGTTGTCTTTGGACATGAGCTGCTGGCCACAGCCAGACAGCAGCAGCAACCTGAGCATTGGGCGCTGGACGCTGGGCTGATGTTCCTTTGCAGAAAGCAAGAAAAACAGTCAGAAGAGCACAAGGAAACTTGACAGTATCTCTCTAAGAATCTAATTGTGCTGTGAAAGCCAGCAGCAGGTGGTGGTTTTGTGCTGCAGATATTCACTTCCAAGCTAAAGTCATTCCAGGAAGCAGCAACCTCTGACAGCTACCAAATGTTGCCCCCAATTGCTCCAGGTGCTCCTGCCAGCAGCCACCTGCAGAAAGGAGCTCAGACACCGAGGCGCGTGGGCTTTGGCTCCCTCTGGCAGAGAAGTCCCCCGGGGCACAGGTCCCTGTGGCAGGAGAGGGGACCAGCACTGGCAGGGCTTGGGGGTGGCAGCTCTCCTCTGGCAGGGACTCTGCCACACCTGCTGATGTCAGTGCTCCCCAGGGGAAGCTCAGAGCAGCATTTGTGTCCCTGGGCCACACGCCCCGTGTCTGTGTCACACCCCTGTGTGTGTGACGGCCACCCACAGCAGGACGTGTCCCAGTGAGGCCGTGGCAGCTCCTGTGGAAGGCTCTGGTGCCCTTCCTGCTGCAGCTGTGTCAGCAGCCCTGGGGGCTCCTGCTGCTGCCCTGAGCTGGCAGAGCAGAGGAGCATCTGCTTGTTGTTGTTGGAGCCCTTCCCAAAGTTCCTGTCGGGCTGTCTTTGACACTTGGGGCAAGGTCTTCCTTGCAAGCTGGGGCACTTTGGGTGCGCTGGGCATGTCCCCAGGGCACGTGGAGGGCTGTCCTAGGGCTCTTGGTGACACAGTGCACCATGGACACCATGGAATGCAAAGGGACGGAGTGCACACGGGTGACCCTTTGTGACACGTGGTCACGTAGGTGCTGGCGGTGACACAGGCACACCAGAGTGCTTGGTGCACGCAGTGGGACAGGACGGGACAGAGCAGTGCCGTGCGGAGCCCCCACACAGGCAACTCCTTCCTTGCTGACCCACAGCTCTTCCAAGGCCTTACCTGTGCAGGTGACCTCCAGGTCACACTGCAGCACTTGGTGACCCAGAGCCTTGCTGAAGCATCTGCCATCCCTGTGGCTGGCTGGTGCTCTCCAGGACAGACTGCAGGACTTCCTGCCCTGTAGCCTTCCCAAGGCTTCTCTCTTGCAGGTGCCTTCAAGGCACAAGTGCAGCACTTGCTGATACGGTGCTTTTCTGAGGCATCTTTCCTGCAAGCAGTCAACACTCCAAACCCTGACATGGAGCAGAAACCCCCCGTTGTGCCCAAGCTGGCCTGGGTGGAGGAGGAAGAGGCTGCAACTACTTCAGCACAGCAGCCTGAAGAGCTGGAGCAGTTCCAGCTGCTGCAGGAGGGTGAGTGGCAGAGCTGGGCCTCAGGGCTGGTGCCTGCAGCCAGCCTGGCCCCATCCCATCCCATCCCATCCCATCCCATCCCATCCCATCCCATCCCATCCCATCCCATCCCATCCCATCCCAGTGGACATGCCCATGGATAGAACAGAAGAGGCCCTGGGGCTGGACCCCCTGGCAGCTGTGCTCCGTCCCTGCTGCATCCTGGGGCTGTCCCTGCCTGGGCAGTGCAGGGCTGGGCTGTGTTCTCTGGCCTCTCCTGCAGCCCCTCAGCTCTGGCTGCTCTCCCTCTTGGCCAGGTGCAGGCAGGGACCGCACACAACAGCAGGAGCCCGCCCGTGGTCGCTTCCACAGAATAGCTCAGGTACCTGCAGCCATCCCCACCTGGGCTGGGCCTGCTGTCCCTGCTCAGCCAAGCACCGTGCTTGCTCGAGCACTTCATGTCTTCTCCCTCTCTTCCTGCCCTTCTCCTGCAGATGATCTGCGACTTCATCGTCTGCCTTGGGCAGGAAGAGACCACTGGTGTGGGCACCGGGGTCTTGGCAAACTTTCAACTCTTCAATCCCGAGACCAGTGCTGCCATGCTGGACTTGCTTGTGCAGAAGGGTGTCTCCAACCCAAAGCAAGTAAGCAGCCTGTGGCCAGGGCCTGATGGCCCCAGGAATCGTGTGGCACTTCAAGCTGTGTCTGCTGGGCTCCCTCAGCCTTTGAGGCCCAGCACAGTGCGGTGGGAAGGGAAGCATTTCTCAGGGGAAGCTGGAGGAGTTGATGCTCTGGCAGCTCCCCAAGTCTCCCTGTGCTTTCTGCAGGTGCCAGGCGTGGTGAGGTACATCCACCGCTGGCTCACGGCCAATGAGTCTGCTGAGCACAGGCTGGACAAGGCCCTTGTGAGGCTGACTAAGGAATATCCCTGCGATGTGGTGATGACTCTCTTGTGCTGGGCCCCAACGTGTGACAGGTAGGGCAGCCCCAGCTGCCCTGAGGGCTGAGGGTTCACCGGCCCAGCTCCCTGTAGAGCCCGTCCCTGGTGACTGCCAGACAGGCCCAGAGTTCCAGGGCCCTCTGGCTCCTCTGTTTTCCAGTCCTGGCCTGTCAGCCTCTGAGCCTCTGCCACGCTCCCTCCCTGCCCCTGAGGGGCCTGGACCCCTGTGGGCTGGCTGGGGGCTGCCAGCGAGGGCCAGTGGGCAGAGGCAGGGCTGGCAGCCAGCGCGGGCCCCTGCAGCTGCCCAGGCCACGGTGCTGTGGCCGAGACGCCCCTGACACAGAGCTCTGACCCCACAGAGCTGCTGCAGCCATGTGGAGGACCATCATGACCTCGAGTGGGTGTGCAGAGCCAGCCCTGCAGATACTCCTCGATGTGCTGAGCGCCTGGCCAGTGCACACTGCGGACACCTCCGATGGGAACAGCACAGAAGTCTTTGCCCTGGCTGTGAGTTTCCGCAACTGGCCTATGCTTGATGCCAGGCCACCTCTCGAGCAGCTAGCTCTCTGACCCCCCATCTGCATCCCCCTGCCTCAGGCACCACTGGGCTGAAACCTGGCTTGGGGCAAGGTTCGGGGGCACTGGGCCAGGTGCTCCCCCTGGGTCTCTCCTGGCCTCTCCCTTGCATGCTCGCGCCCTGACACAGGCATGTCTTGTCTCTGGGGGTTTTATTGTTTGCAGGCAACCATGGCACTGTGGAGGGTCTTCAATCTGACCTGGTGCCCATTTACGGTGCTGGAGTATTTCCCCCATCTCTTTCTGCGTCTGCTCTTCCAAGTCTACGTCAGCACGCTGGATATGCCAGAGGAGGTGAACAGCTTCTGGAAGAGATGCCAGGAGCAACACGGCCTTGCCACCAGCCCCAACAGGTGCTCCATGCCAGTCTCCCCAGCCCTGCCACGCTCCCAGGGCAGGAGCCAGGGCTCCCAGCGTGACCTGGGCTTTGCTCTGCACACAGGTTTATATTGCAGACCCTGCAGACCCTGCTCTGCCGACTGCAGTATGAGCACGTGGTGCTAGCAATGGAGCGCAAGCGTGGCTGGGACACGCTGCTTTGTGCTGGCACCCACCACTATGCCGTGGCTCTGCTGGCCAGGTGAGACCTCACTGTCCCTACCACCTCTCTCCCCTGTGCCTGGGACACCCCCACACAGTCCCCGTGGCCATGGGCGGGAGGGAGGGCCTTGTCACCAAGGCAGACAGAACCAGCAGACTGGAAAAGGCTGGGACAGGAGGGTGCTCAGGAACAGCCGCCTCCCAAAGCGCCCACGGGGTGCTCGGGAAAAGACCAGAGCTCTGTCAGTCAGTCCTGGGAGAGCTTGGCCCACCTGGCTCAGGGGCAGTGGTGCCTTTTGCCCCCCACCAGGGAGATGCGCCATGTCTCCATCATCTGGTGGTACAGCATCGTACACTGCCTCCTCGACGCCCTCAGCAAGGACATTTCAGACTGGGAACTGCCCGCCATGGCCTTCCTTGTGGAGGTGAGCCCCATGGGCAGCGCTGCCTCCTGAGCTGCCTCCCACCTCTCTGCCCTCTCACAGCCACAGCTGCCTGGAACGCTGCCCGTGCACAAGTGCCCCGTGCAGTTCTGAGCTCCTGCCAGCTGGGCACCCCTGTCACTGCTCTGTGCCTTGCAGGTCCTCGACTGCCTGGACTTCGATGAATGCGGTGACACCGTCCTGCAGATCATGGCAAGGCAACTGCCCAGCGAGTCCGGGGAGATGCTGCGCCTGGTGCTCAGAGGCCTCCTGGTGCTCAGCACAGACTCCTCGATGGTGAGAAGGAGGCAGCAGCTGAAGCTGTGCTGGCAGCGTGGGGCTGGGGAGAGTACTTGGGCTTGGCTGGCCTTTGGCAGCTGCTCCCAGCCCTCCTGTGTCACTGTTCAGCTGCCTGAGTGCTCGGGGACAGGCCTTTGGCCTCTGGGCCCTGCAGCAGCAGCAGCGTCGGGTTGCCCAGCCTCGTCTTCCACACAGAACGAAAGAATGTACAGCCTGACTGAAAGCCTTGGCTACCTCCTGCGGCATGAGGATGAAGACATCGTTGAGATGACTGTTGTTGTACTCAGCTTGCTGCTCTTGGACAAAGACCTCACAATATCCGGCCCCATCGCCCTGCAGCTGGCTCAGGGACTCCTGCCACTCCTTGAGAACGTAAGGCTCTGTGCCCCCAGCCACGGGCACTGGCTGCTGTCTGGAAATGTGGTGCCCCGTGGATTTTTCGGCCTGTACACAGAAGGCCTGGAGCAGCTGATGTGGAGGGGTTTTGCTTCCTTTCCAACAGGACAACAGACAGGTGCGGCTGCTCTCCATTTACATCTTTCAAGAGGTGATGAAGTTGGTAGCAGCAAAGGGAAGAAAGCACCTGAAGAGGCCTGTGAGCAAGAGCCTGCTCCCACTCTACTTCAGCTGCCATGATGGGCGCTGGCCTGTGGCACAGGTGAGGACTCCTGGGCGCTGTGTCCCCATGGCAGGGGGCTCGACTGTGTCCCTGCAGCCTGGCACCTCACGGGCTCCAGCCTCCTCCTGGCCTTGGCACAGGGATGTGGGTCCTGTGCCCCGGGCTCTGGTGCCATCTCTGGGTCTCTGCTGCTCCGCAGGCCTCTCGGGAAAGCCTGCATTGTGCAGTAAGCTTCCTGAAGAGGGGGGACCTGGAGCAGCTGCTGAAGACGGATCAGATGTGGAGGTTCGGCGAGTGCCTGGTAAGGACCGGCTGGAAGCCCCGGCCCGGAGAAGACCCCTGAGCACAGTGCCCATTCTGTGGGGCTGGCAGCAAACCCTGCCCTCCTGCCGCTCTCTCCAGCTGGCAGAGGACAGGAGCCGAGTAGCCGAGCACCTGCGGCAGGCCCTGCCCTACCTGGGGAGCCCACAGGAGCCCGTGCGGGACGCGGCCGTCAGGTTCATCGGTGAGCCACAAGCCCAATGCGTCCTTCCCCGCCCCGGCCCCGGCTGCTGCCCCGGCAGCGGCAACCGGGCCCGGCGCCGCGGAGCCCCGCCTGCCCTCGGGGCTGCTGCCGCCCTCCCGCAGCCCAGCCCTTGGGCAGCGGCGTGCGGCAAGGGCCCCGGGCTGAGCCCTGCCGGGCCAGGAGCCCGTGTGGCCTCAGCGCCGGCAGCGCCCGTGGGGGGCAGCTGTGCCGCTGGGGCCGTGACAAGCTCTGTGTTCCCAGGGCTGGCCGGGCGCTACCTGAGACACCAGCAGCAGCAGCAGCAGCAGCAGCAAGAGTTCCAGATGATCTGCAGGGGTGAGTGAGCCCGGCGGGGGCTGCCTTCCCTGCGCGGACCAGGGCCGCTGTGGGCAGAGCACAGACACGGTTCAGGCGCCCGTGGGACATCGGTGGCCAGCTGATTCTTGGTGGAGGGGATGCTATGATCACCCTCCAGCTGCTCCTTGTTGTCTCCTGCTTCCTCCAGGCCATGGCTAGAGCTGGCTAGGATGGACAGCTCAGCAGGGTCTCCCCAGGTCCCCACAGACCCAGGCTCTGACCGTGGCTCTGTATCTCTCTCTTGCAGCCCTGCAGGACATGACAGATGACACCAGCCCTGCCATCTCATGCCTGGCACTTCAAAATCTCTACATCACCTTGGCTGCACATCAACACAGCACTCCCCCCTCCCGACTCCAGAGGATGCAAGATCACCTGCGCCAGCTCTGGAAGTCACGGCCTTCCCTGTGTGGCGGTGGCTGGTTGTCCTGCTGGAGCACTGTGGAGATCTGATCCAGGAGACTGCATCTCTCGGTGCCACCTGGGCCAGTGGGCCACACCTCTCCTCTGCAATCACTTCCTTTCCCCCACAATTTAGGAATGTTAGGTTGTTGTTGTTGTACAGAGATCCAGGAGCTTTCTTTTGTTCCCAGGGTCTTCAGGCCCACGGGGAAGAGAGAAAAAAGGGTGCCTGTGCTGGGCATTTGCCTGAGCGGGCGCTGTGGAAGGGAAAGTGGCCCAAAGCCCTTGGCCTTTGGTGGTTCTGCTGAAGCCTTAAGGCCTGCGACAGAGCGGGTGGGCAGAGGCTGGACCTGCGGGGGGATCCCTGAGAGCCTGGTCCCTGGAGATGGCCACCAGCCCTCTCCCAGCCAGGAACTGCCATCTGTGTCCTGCTTGTGTGTTGCTGGCTGGATTGCTGAGGGCTCTGAGGTGCTCCTTGCTCAGGCTCCTCTGGAGCTCCTTCAGCAGCTGGTCAGGCCTGACGGAGGCCTGGAGGGGACAGGACAGTGGGAGACCATGAAGGGATGTGGTGCTGTGAAGGCCTGACAGGAGAAGGTAGCGGGAAGGCATGAGGGGGATGTGTGTGGTGGTGGTGGTGAGAGGCTGTGATGGGACAGGAGACTTGAGTGGATGGGCTGGTGGGAAGCCCTGAGGATTTGAATGGCAGAGGCCATAAGCAGCCCCCAGACAGCCACATTCTTCCTGCCACCTGGCTGCTCTGGTGCTTCCCTGACACATCTCTCGTGCCTGTGGCAGAAGCCCTCGAGGCTGGGCCTCAGCAGGACGGTGGGGACACGCCTTAGGTGCCCAAGCTGGTTTGGCTACAGACAAGGAGGGCAAGCAGGCCCTGCTGGGGCACGGCCCCTGGCTGCTGCTGGCAAGGCCCAGTGGGCAGAGGCAGGGCTGGCGGTCAGCTGATGTCCCCAGGGCTGCCCAGGCCACGGTGCTGTGTGGCCCAGACCCCCTGACACAGAGCTCTGGGCCCGCAGAGCTGCTGCCACCATGGGAAGGGCGACGTCACCTTGAGCTGGCTGCGGAGTCGCTGCTGTCGACGTGGCTCTGGACACCAGAGAAAAAGCACCAGAGTGTGCACGGGAACAGCAGGGACCCAGAAGGCCTGTACCTCCTCAGCAAGGCGCCCACACCAGCTGGGATGCCAAGAGAGGGGATGCTACCGGCACAGTTTTACGTGCCTTGGCAAAAGGCGTCAGGAAAAGCGGTCACCGTGGCTTTCTCTTGCCTTCCCAGCCTCACAGCATTTGGCAGCTTCAGCTGCAGCCTGTCTCCCTGACTCACTTCAGGGCCTGTGCTTGAGGGCAGGCTCGCCTTCCTCAGTGGCATGTCCCAAGGCAGCAGCATTGGTGCCATCACTTGAGACTCTGGTGGGACAAGAGCCCTGGGCTGCAGCTGCTGACACTCTCCTCCATTCAGGCACCTTAAAAAAAAAACAAACAGCATGGGCTCCTAAACTCTAATCTTCCTCAAAACAAAGAAGCAGCAGATGCTGAAGAAAAGCAGGAGCCGTGTGGCTGAGGTTCAGGGATGGAGGCAAGTGAGCACTTTGGTGTCTGCTGAACAGATGGCCCAGGTCACAAGCTGAGGCCCTGCTGATAGAGGATTCTTCTCTGGGCTTGTTGGAGCCCATTCCCTACCAATGCACGGCCCTCCATTATTCCTGGTTCAAGCCTCCTGGAGCCGTGGGAACAAGAGTGTTCCATGGCCTTCAGCAGGAAGCAGGAAGTGAGTGGCAGCATATGTCTGCTTCCAGCTCTTGGCTGTCTTGGCCGTTCCTTCACTGTGCTGGCACCATCATCAGAGACACAGAACAGGTTCTCTCATCTCAGAGTTGTCCCTGTCTTCTGCACTGCCCCAGGTTCCTCCCACGTTCCCCACCAGGGTGTTGCGCTTTAAGGCCTTCAAGGTGACCCCTCTTTTAGGGGTTTTCCCCCTTCCCCAGGGTAGGTTTTTCCGAGCCAACCCTGAAGGAATGATTATAATACACAGGGTTTACCAAGCAACCTGAGGTTTTTGCAGGGGTTGGCCATGGAAGGAATTGGCCCGGGCAGTGAGGGCCCACCCCTCCTCACAGGTGATTTGACCTTTAGGCTGCCCTTTAGCCCTCGGGTCACGCCCTGTCCCTCTCTGACAGGTAGGCTGTGTTACAAATGTTACAACGTTAATAACGAGGCCGTAAATCCAAAGGTGTTAAAAAGGAATGGCCAATCGTTTATTGTTGCAAACTTGGCTACAGGAACAGGAGGCTGGGCTAGTCCCAGCCTCACACGGCAAGTCAGAGTAACAAAAAAAACCGTGCGTACGGGCGCACGGGCCGCCCCCCCGTCAGGACAGTCCAGTTCCTGAGAGAGAAGCGCCCCCCTGAGCGTGGTCAGTCTCTTTTAAAGCCTCAGTCCCCTCAGGGATTGGTCCGTTTTGGATCCTTTCCCGGATTGGTGTATTCTTCGGGCTCTCATTGGCTGTTAGCGGGGTGCTTTCCACACCAATCATTCCTTCCCGCCGTGTTTTGATTGGGTGGTCATGTTCCAATGAGGGCTCTGGGTGGTGCTCTCAGGTTTGAGTTGTTTGGGGGAAGGGTAGAAGATCCCCCTGCGCTTTGGTGTTCTCCCTTTAACTAGATTCGGGAAGGCAGCCGCACAGAACTCTTACAAACTTCTTAACTAAACACTTGTAACAATATCTAACAACTAGTGAACAACATTACAACAGTGAATATCCCCAACAATTCAGAACTCGTTGCAAAATAAACAGTTACAAGTAGAAAATGAGACATCAATTTCAGTTTTCTTGTATCTATAACAACTCCCCCCTCTAAAACTTTGATCGGGCTGTAGGCCCGCATCAACTATTAAAACTTTTACAACTCTTCTCCATAAACTCTATATACTTTTCTAATGAATTGATACTTTTCATACATTTCTTTTGCAGTTTCTGGTTCACTCTCTTCTTGTTCTAATTTCATTATTTTAACATCTTCAACCTTTTTATTATCTAATATTTCAAGGACTGAGGTTTGCACTATGTTCTTTACTGTTCGGATTAAGCATGGGATTATACAAGGAAGAAAAACAATACTTACTAATGCACCTCCAAGCACAAATAATACTTTCTTCCACCATTCCCCTGAAAAGATACTGTCCCACCAGTCTTTTTTCATTATCGTTGTCCATTTTTGGACAGGCACATGAGCTAGCTTCCTGATGTTATTAGTGATATTTTTGATTGTTTCACTGTGGTCATCAATTTCAACACAGCATTCTGATGAGTTAAATTTGGCACACATCCCTCCTTCTTCTGCTAACAGATAGTCAATTGCTAGTCGGTTTTGGTATATCATAGTACGCATTTGGCGGGACTGAGCGGATAATAGATCTAAGGCGAAACTTGTTTGATTAGTTATTATTAGTATATCATAGTACGCATTTGGCGGGACTGAGCGGATAATAGATCTAAGGCGAAACTTGTTTGATTAGTTATTATTTCTACTAAGGCCTGTAGACGGATGATTCTGTTTAACACATATATAGGTGTTCTATATCCCCACATTCCATCCTGTGCCCAGGTAGCAGGACCATAAGTCTCAATAATCCTTTCAGGGGGCCACTCGTCATCTTTCCACCTTTGAGTGCCTCCTATTTGTACATCTCTTTTTCTTCTTTTCAGTTCATCATATAATGGTATTCCTAATTGTTGACTTGCAACTCTGGGTAGGAGGAAAAAGGAGGGTCTTATAGCTCCAAGGGAACAACTTCCTGCCCAGTCTTTTGGTAACATCACATATGCCTTTCTATTACAGATCCAAAAAAGGCCTTTTGGAGCTTTCCAATATTTTGAAGAATTAATCTCCACTATATCTTTGCTCCAAAACTTTGAAAGTTTCGCCTCGCCTTGGAAGGGGTTAGATTGTTGTGCCATACATTCATACAGACCTTCTGCTACAACCCAATTACAACTCTGCTGTGCAATACACTGATGTGAAAATTTTGTTTTTACCCATGTGCAGTTTTTTTCTGGGTGTCTAGTCCAATACTTTATAGGGGGGTCAGGTATCCACCACTGATGGGTTTCATTTGTCACATAATACCTCTTGCATGGTATTTCTCCCACATAACTCTTATACCTAGGTCCTTTTCTCCAAATACACTCTTCCCCAAACACTTCTGACCTTAATTCCCAAATTTCTTCTTCTGGTCTTTGATCTACCCTTGATGCTTCTCTTCCTACTATCTTTAACACATTGGGTGTGCTCAGAGGTATTCCTTCCCAGGGCCAAATTTCTGCCATATGGGTGTCCCCACATATCCAGCAATTAGTTATGTTAAGTTCTCTGCTTATCTTTTCTACTAGATCCAAAAACAAATTCTTTTCTCCTATTTGAGGCTCAGGTTTCTTTTGGGCTTTACTAGTTATTAACTTTTCTTTAATTGTATCTAATTTATAAACTCTTTTTACTTTTAGATCTACTGGTTTCTTTTCAGAACACATCCATTCTTCTGCATTAGGGCATTCCCCTACCAGTTTTTGCTTAAAACTCCCTACATTTTTAAAGAGCCAATATACTTTCCCATCTTCCTCACAAGTATATAACCAAGACAAGTTGATACAGTCTGGATTTGGGTTTGTATGAACCCTGAAGACAAATGTTCGGAGATTCCCTACATAAATTGGATAGCGACACTTATCACAGTTTCCTGCCTCTCCTGTGGTGACGATCATCAACAGGAGGACTACCCACGGGAGTCCGGTACCAAATGTCCCTTTATTCATGTGCTTTCCTGGGGACCAGCGTGGATCTTGGCCCGGGCTTGCCTCCCGCAACACTTCTGCCGGTCGCTGTTCTTTCATTGTAGGGTTCTCCTTCTTGTATCAACTTGTGCTTCCAATATCGTTTTGGGCCGGATTGCTACAATGCAGGGGAATGCTCTAATCACAGAAGATTAACCTAGAACAAGAAACAGCAAAAGATTACAATTATTAGTACACAACTTTTAAAACTCTTTAATCATCAGGAAGTTTTAGCAAGGAGTTTGTGAACTTCATGTCCAGACTTAGCTTGTGGGTTTTTCTGTCGGTCTTTTCTTCAGCATTAACTTTGTATCAGTGGATTCCACTACAGCCCATTCATCTGGAGGAGAAACTGGTCCTTTAACTCGAGAGGCATGTGTCCATCCCTTCTCTTGTGTCCTTACTGCTGTCTCCGTGACCAGTAGGACTTGGAAGGGGCCTTCCCACTTCGGGACCAGTGGTTGCTCTTTCCAAGTTCTTATCAGTACCCAATCTCCAGGCTGAAACTTATGAATGACAAAATCAATAGGTGTTGATTGAGCAAGGTAACCTTTTTCTCTTAACTGTTTTAAAGTATTTGCAATGACTTGAACATACTTCTTTACATGCTGTTCCCCTTCTTCGTAAGTCCCTAAATTCTCAGAATTTGTTAAAAATGGGAGCCCAAACAACATTTCATATGGGGAGACACCAACATCTGCTCTGGGTTTTGTTCTTATCCTTAACAGTGCTAGAGGGAGGCATTTTAACCAATTCATTTTGGTTTCCTCGGTTAACTTAGTAAGGGTTGTTTTCAGAGTTTGGTTCATTCGCTCTACTGTCCCTGAGCTCTGAGGTCTCCATGGAGTGTGGAATTTCCATACAATGTTTAGGGCTTGGGTTATCTGTTGGATTATTTGGGCAGTGAAATGGGGGCCTCGATCTGAATCAATAGTGTTTATTAACCCATATCTAGGTATTATCTGCTCTAGTAAAATTTTTGCCACTGCATCTGCAGTGGCTCTTCAAGTTGGGAATGCCTCAATCCAATGAGTTAGATGATCTACTAAAACTACAGCTGTGTGCCCTCCCGCATCCCCCTCTGCCGGGTAAAAACCCAGGACAGACACATGGTCTGGGTTCTGCTGAGGGAGGTCACACGGTTCAGAACTGCTGCTAACTGGAATAAAATCTCTGGACAAGACTCCTGAAGCAGATCGGTTTCCTACTTCCACTGATTCGTCCAACCTCTCTGAAGGAGCCAGGCAGGATTCATCTTGCTACATTTATCTCACGGCTGCACCCCCCGGGTCCTACGCTGCCTGAAACAAGCCTGGACTTGTCTGAGGGGTCTGTGCCTGTGTTAAAGTGCAAGGAGAGGATCCTTTTGGGACAAACCACGAGGCTGCTCTCCCAGCACAGCTACCACACAGACCCCACAAAATAGCAGAGATTAATTTGCTGTTATACCAGGGAAAATGGCTGCTCGTGCCTGCCCATTCCCTTGCCCAGCAGGCACCCAGTTGTCTTTGGACATGAGCTGCTGGCCACAGCCAGACAGCAGCAGCAACCTGAGCATTGGGCGCTGGACGCTGGGCTGATGTTCCTTTGCAGAAAGCAAGAAAAACAGTCAGAAGAGCACAAGGAAACTTGACAGTATCTCTGTAAGAATCTAATTGTGCTGTGAAAGCCAGCAGCAGATGATGTTTTTGTGCTGCAGATAATCACTTCCAAACAAAAGTCATTCCAGGAAGCAGCAACATCTGACAGCTACCAAATGTTGCCCCCAATTGCTCCAGGTGCTCCTGCCAGCAGCCACCTGCAGAAAGGAGCTCAGACACCGAGGCACGTGGGCTTTGGCTCCCTCTGGCAGAGAAGTCCCCCGGGGCACAGGTCCCTGTGGCAGGAGAGGGGACCAGCACAGGCAGGGCTTGGGGGTGGCAGCTCTCCTCTGGCAGGGACTCTGCCACACCTGCTGATGTCAGTGCTCCCCAGGGGAAGCTCAGAGCAGCATTTGTGTCCCTGGGCCACACGCCCCGTGTCTGTGTCACACCCCTGTGTGTGTGACGGCCACCCACAGCAGGACGTGTCCCAGTGAGGCCGTGGCAGCTCCTGTGGAAGGCTCTGGTGCCCTTCCTGCTGCAGCTGTGTCAGCAGCCCTGGGGGCTCCTGCTGCTGCCCTGAGCTGGCAGAGCAGAGGAGCATCTGCTTGTTGTTGTTGGAGCCCTTCCGAAAGTTCCTGTTGGGCTGTCTTTGACACTTGGGGCAAGGTCTTCCTTGCAAGCTGGGGCACTTTGGGTGTGCTGGGCATGTCCCCAGGGCACGTGGAGGGCTTTCCTAGGGCTCTTGTTGACACAGTGCACCATGGACACCATGGAATGCAAAGGGACGGAGTGCACACGGGTGACCCTTTGTGACACGTGGTCACGTAGGTGCTGGCGGTGACACAGCCACACCAGAGTGCTTGGTGCACGCAGTGGGACAGGACGGGACAGAGCAGTGCCGTGCGGAGCCCCCACACAGGCAACTCCTTCCTTGCTGACCCACAGCTCTTCCAAGGCCTTACCTGTGCAGGTGACCTCCAGGTCACACTGCAGCACTTGGTGACCCAGAGCCTTGCTGAAGCATCTGCCATCCCTGTGGCTGGCTGGTGCTCTCCAGGACAGACTGCAGGACTTCCTGCCCTGTAGCCTTCCCAAGGCTTCTCTCTTGCAGGTGCCTTCAAGGCACAAGTACAGCACTTGCTGATACGGTGCTTTTCTGAGGCATCTTTCCTGCAAGCAGTCAACACTCCAAACCCTGACATGGAGCAGAAACCCCCCGTTGTGCCCAAGCTGGCCTGGGTGGAGGAGGAGGAGGCTGCAACTACTTCAGCACAGCAGCCTGAAGAGCTGCAGCAGTTCCAGCTGCGGCACGAGGGTGAGTGGCAGAGCTGGGCCTCAGGGCTGGTGCCTGCAGCCAGCCTGGCCCCATCCCATCCCATCCCATCCCATCCCATCCCATCCCATCCCATCCCATCCCATCCCAGTGGACATGCCCATGGATAGAACAGAAGAGGCCCTGGGGCTGGACCCCCTGGCAGATGTGCTCCGTCCCTGCTGCATCCTGGGGCTGTCCCTGCCTGGGCAGTGCAGGGCTGGGCTGTGTTCTCTGGCCTCTCCTGCAGCCCCTCAGCTCTGGCTGCTCTCACTCTTGGCCAGGTGCAGGCAGGGACCGCACACAACAGCAGCAGCCCGCCCGTGGTCGCTTCCGCAGAATAGCTCAGGTACCTGCAGCCATCCCCACCTGGGCTGGGCCTGCTGTCCCTGCTCAGCCAAGCACCGTGCTTGCTTGAGCACTTCATGTCTTCTCCCTCTCTTCCTGCCCTTCTCCTGCAGATGATCTGCGAATTCATCGTCTGCCTTGGGCAGGAAGAGACCACTGGTGTGGGCACCGGGGTCTTGGCAAACTTTCAACTCTTCAATCCCGAGACCAGTGCTGCCATGCTGGACTTGCTTGTGCAGAAGGGTGTCTCCAACCCAAAGCAAGTAAGCAGCCTGTGGCCAGGGCCTGATGGCCCCAGGAATCGTGTGGCACTTCAAGCTGCGTCTGCTGGGCTCCCTCAGCCTTTGAGGCCCAGCACAGTGCGGTGGGAAGGGAAGCATTTCTCAGGGGAAGCTGGGGGGGTTGATGCTCTGGCAGCTCCCCAAGTCTCCCTGTGCTTTCTGCAGGTGCCAGGCGTGGTGAGGTACATCCACCGCTGGCTCACGGCCAATGAGTCTGCTGAGCACAGGCTGGACAAGGCCCTTGTGAGGCTGACTGAGGAATATCCCTGCGATGTGGTGATGACTCTCTTGTGCTGGGCCCCAGCGTGTGACAGGTAGGGCAGCCCCAGCTGCCCTGAGGGCTGAGGGTTCACCGGCCCAGCTCCCTGTAGAGCCCGTCCCTGGTGACTGCCAGACAGGCCCAGAGTTCCAGGGCCCTCTGGCTCCTCTGTTTTCCAGTCCTGGCCTGTCAGCCCCTGAGCCTCTGCCACGCTCCCTCCCTGCCCCTGAGGGGCCTGGACCCCTGTGGGCTGGCTGGGGGCTGCCAGCCAGGGCCAGTGGGCAGAGGCAGGGCTGGCAGCCAGCGCGGGCCCCTGCAGCTGCCCAGGCCACGGTGCTGTGGCCGAGACGCCCCTGACACAGAGCTCTGACCCCACAGAGCTGCTGCAGCCATGTGGAGGACCATCATGACCTCGAGTGGGGCTGCAGAGCCAGCCCTGCAGATACTCCTCGATGTGCTGAGCGCCTGGCCAGTGCACACTGAGGACACCTCCGATGGGAACAGCACAGAAGTCTTTGCCCTGGCTGTGAGTTTCCGCAACTGGCCTATGCTTGATGCCAGGCCACCTCTCGAGCAGCTAGCTCTCTGACCCCCCATCTGCATCCCCCTGCCTCAGGCACCACTGGGCTGAAACCTGGCTTGGGGCAAGGTTCGGGGGCACTGGGCCAGCTGCTCCCCCTGGGTCTCTCCTGGCCTCTCCCTTGCATGCTCGCGCCCTGACACAGGCATGTCTTGTCTCTGGGGGTTTTATTGTTTGCAGGCAACCATGGCACTGTGGAGGGTCTTCAATCTGACCTGGTGCCCATTTACGGTGCTGGAGTATTTCCCCCATCTCTTTCTGCGTCTGCTCTTCCAAGTTTACGTCAGCACGCTGGATATGCCAGAGGAGGTGAACAGCTTCTGGAAGAGATGCCAGGAGCAACACGGCCTTGCCACCAGCCCCAACAGGTGCTCCATGCCAGTCTCCCCAGCCCTGCCACGCTCCCAGGGCAGGAGCCAGGGCTCCCAGCGTGACCTGGGCTTTGCTCTGCACACAGGTTTATATTGCAGACCCTGCAGACCCTGCTCTGCCGACTGCAGTATGAGCACGTGGTGCTAGAAATGGAGCGCAAGCGTGGCTGGGACACGCTGCTTTGTGCTGGCACCCACCACTATGCCGTGGCTCTGCTGGCCAGGTGAGACCTCACTGTCCCTACCACCTCTCTCCCCTGTGCCTGGGACACCCCACACAGTCCCCGTGGCCATGGGCGGGAGGGAGGGCCTTGTCACCAAGGCAGACAGAACCAGCAGACTGGAAAAGGCTGGGACAGGAGGGTGCTCAGGAACAGCCGCCTCCCAAAGCGCCCACGGGGTGCTCGGGAAAAGACCAGAGCTCTGTCAGTCAGTCCTGGGAGAGCTTGGCCCACCTGGCTCAGGGGCAGTGGTGCCTTTTGCCCCCCACCAGGGAGATGCGCCATGTCTCCATCATCCGGTGGTACAGCATCGTACACTGCCTCCTCGACGCCCTCAGCAAGGACATTTCAGACTGGGAACTGCCCGCCATGGCCTTCCTTGTGGAGGTGAGCCCCATGGCCAGCGCTGCCTCCTGAGCTGCCTCCCACCTCTCTGCCCTCTCACAGCCACAGCTGCCTGGAACGCTGCCCGTGCACAAGTGCCCCGTGCAGTTCTGAGCTCCTGCCAGCTGGGCACCCCTGTCACTGCTCTGTGCCTTGCAGGTCCTCGACTGCCTGGACTTCGATGAATGCGGTGACACCGTCCTGCAGATCATGGCAAGGCAACTGCCCAGCGAGTCCGGGGAGATGCTGCGCCTGGTGCTCAGAGGCCTCCTGGTGCTCAGCACAGACTCCTCGATGGTGAGAAGGAGGCAGCAGCTGAAGCTGTGCTGGCAGCGTGGGGCTGGGGAGAGTACTTGGGCTTGGCTGGCCTTTGGCAGCTGCTCCCAGCCCTCCTGTGTCACTGTTCAGCTGCCTGAGTGCTCGGGGACAGGCCTTTGGCCTCTGGGCCCTGCAGCAGCAGCAGCGTCGGGTTGCCCAGCCTCGTCTTCCACACAGAACGAAAGAATGTACAGCCTGACTGAAAGCCTTGGCTCCCTCCTGTGGCATGAGGATGAAGACATCGTTGAGATGACTGTTGTACTCAGCTTGCTGCTCTTGGACAAAGACCTCACAATATCCGGCCCCATCGCCCTGCAGCTGGCTCAGGGACTCCTGCCACTCCTTGAGAACGTAAGGCTCTGTGCCCCCAGCCACGGGCACTGGCTGCTGTCTGGAAATGTGGTGCCCCGTGGATTTTTGGGCCTGTACACAGAAGGCCTGGAGCAGCTGATGTGGAGGGGTTTTGCTTCCTTTCCAACAGGACAACAGACAGGTGCGGCTGCTCTCCATTTACATCTTTCAAGAGGTGATGAAGTTGGTAGCAGCAAAGGGAAGAAAGCACCTGAAGAGGCCTGTGAGCAAGAGCCTGCTCCCACTCTACTTCAGCTGCCATGATGGGCGCTGGCCTGTGGCACAGGTGAGGACTCCTGGGCGCTGTGTCCCCATGGCAGGGGGCTCGACTGTGTCCCTGCAGCCTGGCACCTCACGGGCTCCAGCCTCCTGGCCTTGGCACAGGGATGTGGGTCCTGTGCCCCGGGCTCTGGTGCCATCTCTGGGTCTCTGCTGCTCCGCAGGCCTCTCGGGAATGCCTGCATTGTGCAGTAAGCTTCCTGAAGAGGGGGGACCTGGAGCAGCTGCTGAAGACGGATCAGATGTGGAGGTTCGGCGAGTGCCTGGTAAGGACCGGCTGGAAGCCCCGGCCCGGAGAAGACCCCTGAGCACAGTGCCCATTCTGTGGGGCTGGCAGCAAACCCTGCCCTCCTGCCGCTCTCTCCAGCTGGCAGAGGACAGGAGCCGAGTAGCCGAGCACCTGCGGCAGGCCCTGCCCTACCTGGGGAGCCCACAGGAGCCCGTGCGGGACGCGGCCGTCAGGTTCATTGGTGAGCCACAAGCCCAATGCGTCCTTCCCCGCCCCGGCCCCGGCTGCTGCCCCGGCAGCGGCAACCGGGCCCGGCGCCACGGAGCCCCGCCTGCCCTCGGGGCTGCTGCCGCCCTCCCGCAGCCCAGCCCTTGGGCAGCGGCGTGCGGCAAGGGCCCCGGGCTGAGCCCTGCCGGGCCAGGAGCCCGTGTGGCCTCAGCGCCGGCAGCGCCCGTGGGGGGCAGCTGTGCCGCTGGGGCCGTGACAGGCTCTGTGTTCCCAGGGCTGGCCGGGCGCTACCTGAGACACCAGCAGCAGCAGCAGCAGCAGCAGCAAGAGTTCCAGATGATCTGCAGCGGTGAGTGAGCCCGGCGGGGGCTGCCTTCCCTGCGCAGACCAGGGCCGCTGTGGGCAGAGCACAGACACGGTTCAGGCGCCCGTGGGACATCGGTGGCCAGCTGATTCTTGGTGGAGGGGATGCTATGATCACCCTCCAGCTGCTCCTTGTTGTCTCCTGCTTCCTCCAGGCCATGGCTAGAGCTGGCTAGGATGGACAGCTCAGCAGGGTCTCCCCAGGTCCCCACAGACCCAGGCTCTGACCGTGGCTCTGTATCTCTCTCTTGCAGCCCTGCAGGACATGACAGATGACACCAGCCCTGCCATCTCATGCCTGGCACTTCAAAATCTCTACATCACCTTGGCTGCACATCAACACAGCACTCCCCCCTCCCGACTCCAGAGGATGCAAGATCACCTGCGCCAGCTCTGGAAGTCACGGCCTTCCCTGTGTGGCGGTGGCTGGTTGTCCTGCTGGAGCACTATGGAGATCTGATCTGGGAGACTGCATCTCTCGGTGCCACCTGGGCCAGTGGGCCACACCTCTCCTCTGCAATCACTTCCTTTCCCCCACAATTTAGGAATGTTAGGTTGTTGTTGTTGTACAGAGATCCAGGAGCTTTCTTTTGTTCCCAGGGTCTTCAGGCCCACGGGGAAGAGAGGAAAAAGGGTGCCTGTGCTGGGCATTTGCCTGAGCAGGCGCTGTGGAAGGGAAAGTGGCCCAAAGCCCTTGGCCTTTGGTGGTTCTGCTGAAGCCTTAAGGCCTGCGACAGAGCGGGTGGGCAGAGGCTGGACCTGCTCCAGGGGGGATCCCTGAGAGCCTGGCCCCTGGAGATGGCCACCAGCCCTCTCCCAGCCAGGAACTGCCATCTGTGTCCTGCTTGTGTGTTGCTGGCTGGATTGCTGAGGGCTCTGAGGTGCTCCTTGCTCAGGCTCCTCTGGAGCTCCTTCAGCAGCTGGTCAGGCCTGGGGGAGGCCTGGAGGGGACAGGACAGTGGGAGACCATGAAGGGATGTGGTGCTGTGAAGGCCTGACAGGAGAAGGTAGCGGGAAGGCATGAGGGGGATGTGTGTGGTGGTGGTGGTGAGAGGCTGTGATGGGACAGGAGACTTGAGTGGATGGGCTGGTGGGAAGCCCTGAGGAATTGAATGGCAGAGGCCATAAGCAGCCCCCAGACAGCCACATTCTTCCTGCCACCTGGCTGCTCTGGTGCTTCCCTGACACATCTCTCGTGCCTGTGGCAGAAGCCCTCGAGGCTGGGCCTCAGCAGGACGGTGGGGACACGCCTGAGGTGCCCAGGCTGGTTTGGCTACAGACAAGGAGGGCAAGCAGGCCCTGCTGGGGCACGGCCCCTGGCTGCTGCTGGCAAGGGCCAGTGGGCAGAGGCAGGGCTGGCGGTCAGCTGATGTCCCCAGGGCTGCCCAGGCCACGGTGCTGTGTGGCCCAGACCCCCTGACACAGAGCTCTGGGCCCGCAGAGCTGCTGCCACCATGGGAAGGGCGACGTCACCTTGAGCTGGCTGCGGAGTCGCTGCTGTCGACGTGGCTCTGGACACCAGAGAAAAAGCACCAGAGTGTGCACGGGAACAGCAGGGCCCAGAAGGCCTGTACCTCCTCAGCAAGGCGCCCACACCAGCTGGGATGCCAAGAGAGGGGATGCTACCGGCACAGTTTTACGTGGCTTGGCAAAAGGCGTCAGGAAAAGCGGTCACCGTGGCTTTCTCTTGCCTTCCCAGCCTCACAGCATTTGGCAGCTTCAGCTGCAGCCTGTCTCCCTGACTCACTTCAGGGCCTGTGCTTGAGGGCAGGCTCGCCTTCCTCAGTGGCATGTCCCAAGGCAGCAGCATTGGTGCCATCATTAGAGACTCTGGTGGGACAAGAGCCCTGGGCTGCAGCTGCTGACACTCTCCTCCATTCAGGCACCTCAAAAAAAAAAAAAAACAAACAGCATGAGCTCCCAAACTCTAATCTTCCTCAAAACAAAGAAGCAGCAGATGCTGAAGAAAAGCAGGAGTCATGTGGCTGAGGTTCAGGGATGGAGGGAAGTGAGCACTTTGGTGTCTGCTGAACAGATGGCCCAGGTCACAAGCTGAGGCCCTGCTGATAGAGGATTCTGCTCTGGGCTTGTTGGAGCCCATTCCCTACCAATGCACGGCCCTCCATTATTCCTGGTTCAAGCCTCCTGGAGCCGTGGGAACAAGAGTGTTCCATGGCCTTCAGCAGGAAGCAGGAAGTGAGTGGCAGCATATGTCTGCTTCCAGCTCTTGGCTGTCTTGGCCGTTCCTTCACTGTGCTGGCACCATCATCAGAGACACAGAACAGGTTCTCTCATCTCAGAGTTGTCCCTGTCTTCTGCACTGCCCCAGGTTCCTCCCACGTTCCCCACCAGGGTGTTGCGCTTTAAGGCCTTCAAGGTGACCCCTCTTTTAGGGGTTTTCCCCCTCCCCCAGGGTAGGTTTTCCCCAGCCAACCCTGAAGGAATGATTATAATACACAGGGTTTATCAAGCAACCTGAGGTTTTTGCAGGAGTTGGCCATGGAAGGAATTGGCCCGGGCAGTGGGGGCCCACCCCTCCTCACAGGTGATTTGACCTTTAGGCTGCCCTTTAGCCCTCGGGTCACGCCCTGTCCCTCTCTGGCAGGTAGGCTGTGTGCCCTCCCGCATCCCCCTCTGCCGGGTAAAAACCCAGGACAGGCACATGGTCTGGGTTCTGCTGAGGGAAGTCACACGGTTCAGAGCTGCTGCTAACTGGAATAAAATCTCTGGACAAGACTCCTGAAGCAGATCGGTTTCCTACTTCCACTGATTCGTCCAACCTCTCTGAAGGAGCCAGGCAGGATTCATCTTGCTACATGTATCTCACGGCTGCACCCCGGGTCCTACGCTGCCTGAAACAAGCCTGGACTTGTCTGAGGGGTCTGTGCCTGTGTTAAAGTGCAAGGAGAGGATCCTTTTGGGACAAACCACGAGGCTGCTCTCCCAGCACAGCTACCACACAGACCCCACAAAATAGCAGAGATTAATTTGCTGTTATACCAGGGAAAATGGCTGCTCGTGCCTGCCCATTCCCTTGCCCAGCAGGCACCCAGTTGTCTTTGGACATGAGCTGCTGGCCACAGCCAGACAGCAGCAGCAACCTGAGCATTGGGCACTGGGCTGATGTTCCTTTGCAGAAAGCAAGAAAAACAGTCAGAAGAGCACAAGGAAACTTGACAGTATCTCTGTAAGAATCTAATTGTGCTGTGAAAGCCAGCAGCAGATAGTGTTTTTGTGCTGCAGATAATCACTTCCAAGCAAAAGTCATTCCAGGAAGCAGCAACATCTGACAGCTACCAAATGTTGCCACCAATTGCTCCAGGTGCTCCTGCCAGCAGCCACCTGCAGAAAGGAGCTCAGACACCGAGGCGCGTGGGCTTTGGCTCCCTCTGGCAGAGAAGTCCCCCGGGGCACAGGTCCCTGTGGCAGGAGAGGGGACAAGCACTGGCAGGGCTTGGGGGTGGCAGCTCTCCTCTGGCAGGGACTCTGCCACACCTGCTGATGTCAGTGCTCCCCAGGGGAAGCTCAGAGCAGCATTTGTGTCCCTGGGCCACACGCCCCGTGTCTGTGTCACACCCCTGTGTGTGTGACGGCCACCCACAGCAGGACGTGTCCCAGTGAGGCCGTGGCAGCTCCTGTGGAAGGCTCTGGTGCCCTTCCTGCTGCAGCTGTGTCAGCAGCCCTGGGGGCTCCTGCTGCTGCCCTGAGCTGGCAGAGCAGAGGAGCATCTGCTTGTTGTTGTTGGAGCTCTTCCTAAAGTTCCTGTTGGGCTGTCTTTGACACTTGGGGCAAGGTCTTCCTTGCAAGGTGGGGCACTTTGGGTGTGCTGGGCATGTCCCCAGGGCACGTGGAGGGCTGTCCTAGGGCTCTTGGTGACACAGTGCACCATGGACACCATGGAATGCAAAGGGACGGAGTGCACACGGGTGACCCTTTGTGACACGTGGTCACGTAGGTGCTGGCGGTGACACAGCCACACCAGAGTGCTTGGTGCACGCAGTGGGACAGGACGGGACAGAGCAGTGCCGTGCGGAGCCCCCACACAGGCAACTCCTTCCTTGCTGACCCACAGCTCTTCCAAGGCCTTACCTGTGCAGGTGACCTCCAGGTCACACTGCAGCACTTGGTGACCCAGAGCCTTGCTGAAGCATCTGCCATCCCTGTGGCTGGCTGGTGCTCTCCAGGACAGACTGCAGGACTTCCTGCCCTGTAGCCTTCCCAAGGCTTCTCTCTTGCAGGTGCCTTCAAGGCACAAGTGCAGCACTTGCTGATACGGTGCTTTTCTGAGGCATCTTTCCTGCAAGCAGTCAACACTCCAAACCCTGACATGGAGCAGAAACCCCCCGTTGTGCCCAAGCTGGCCTGGGTGGAGGAGGAAGAGGCTGCAACTACTTCAGCACAGCAGCCTGAAGAGCTGGAGCTGTTCCAGCTGCTGCAGGAGGGTGAGTGGCAGAGCTGGGCCTCAGGGCTGGTGCCTGCAGCCAGCCTGGCCCCATCCCATCCCATCCCATCCCATCCCATCCCATCCCATCCCATCCCATCCCATCCCATCCCATCCCATCCCATCCCATCCCATCCCATCCCATCCCATCCAATCCCATCCCATCCCATCCCATCCCATCCCAGTGGACATGCCCATGGATAGAACAGAAGAGGCCCTGGGGCTGGACCCCCTGGCAGCTGTGCTCCGTCCCTGCTGCATCCTGGGGCTGTCCCTGCCTGGGCAGTGCAGGGCTGGGCTGTGTTCTCTGGCCTCTCCTGCAGCCCCTCAGCTCTGGCTGCTCTCCCTCTTGGCCAGGTGCAGGCAGGGACCGCACACAACAGCAGCAGCCCGCCCGTGGTCGCTTCCGCAGAATAGCTCAGGTACCTGCAGCCATCCCCACCTGGGCTGGGCCTGCTGTCCCTGCTCAGCCAAGCACCGTGCTTGCTTGAGCACTTCATGTCTTCTCCCTCTCTTCCTGCCCTTCTCCTGCAGATGATCTGCGAATTCATCGTCTGCCTTGGGCAGGAAGAGACCACTGGTGTGGGCACCGGGGTCTTGGCAAACTTTCAACTCTTCAATCCCGAGACCAGTGCTGCCATGCTGGACTTGCTTGTGCAGAAGGGTGTCTCCAACCCAAAGCAAGTAAGCAGCCTGTGGCCAGGGCCTGATGGCCCCAGGAATCGTGTGGCACTTCAAGCTGCGTCTGCTGGGCTCCCTCAGCCTTTGAGGCCCAGCACAGTGCGGTGGGAAGGGAAGCACTTCTCAGGGGAAGCTGGGGGGGTTGATGCTCTGGCAGCTCCCCAAGTCTCCCTGTGCTTTCTGCAGGTGCCAGGCGTGGTGAGGTACATCCACCGCTGGCTGACGGCCAATGAGTCAGCTGAGCACAGGCTGGACAAGGCCCTTGTGAGGCTGACTGAGGAATATCCCTGCGATGTGGTGATGACTCTCTTGTGCTGGGCCCCAGCGTGTGACAGGTAGGGCAGCCCCAGCTGCCCTGAGGGCTGAGGGTTCACCGGCCCAGCTCCCTGTAGAGCCCGTCCCTGGTGACTGCCAGACAGGCCCAGAGTTCCAGGGCCCTCTGGCTCCTCTGTTTTCCAGTCCTGGCCTGTCAGCCTCTGAGCCTCTGCCACGCTCCCTCCCTGCCCCTGAGGGGCCTGGACCCCTGTGGGCTGGCTGGGGGCTGCCAGCCAGGGCCAGTGGGCAGAGGCAGGGCTGGCAGCCAGCGCGGGCCCCTGCAGCTGCCCAGGCCACGGTGCTGTGGCCGAGACGCCCCTGACACAGAGCTCTGACCCCACAGAGCTGCTGCAGCCATGTGGAGGACCATCATGACCTCGAGTGGGGCTGCAGAGCCAGCCCTGCAGATACTCCTCGATGTGCTGAGCGCCTGGCCAGTGCACACTGCGGACACCTCCGATGGGAACAGCACAGAAGTCTTTGCCCTGGCTGTGAGTTTCCGCAACTGGCCTATGCTTGATGCCAGGCCACCTCTCGAGCAGCTAGCTCTCTGACCCCCCATCTGCATCCCCCTGCCTCAGGCACCACTGGGCTGAAACCTGGCTTGGGGCAAGGTTCGAGGGCACTGGGCCAGGTGCTCCCCCTGGGTCTCTCCTGGCCTCTCCCTTGCATGCTCGCTCCCTGACACAGGCATGTCTTGTCTCTGGGGGTTTTATTGTTTGCAGGCAACCATGGCACTGTGGAGGGTCTTCAATCTGACCTGGTGCCCATTTACGGTGCTGGAGTATTTCCCCCATCTCTTTCTGCGTCTGCTCTTCCAAGTTTACGTCAGCACGCTGGATATGCCAGAGGAGGTGAACAGCTTCTGGAAGAGATGCCAGGAGCAACACGGCCTTGCCACCAGCACCAACAGGTGCTCCATGCCAGTCTCCCCAGCCCTGCCACGCTCCCAGGGCAGGAGCCAGGGCTCCCAGCGTGACCTGGGCTTTGCTCTGCACACAGGTTTATATTGCAGACCCTGCAGACCCTGCTCTGCCGACTGCAGTATGAGCACGTGGTGCTAGAAATGGAGCGCAAGCGTGGCTGGGACACGCTGCTTTGTGCTGGCACCCACCACTATGCCGTGGCTCTGTTGGCCAGGTGAGAACTCACTGTCCCTACCACCTCTCTCCCCTGTGCCTGGGACACCCCACACAGTCCCCGTGGCCATGGGCGGGAGGGAGGGCCTTGTCACCAAGGCAGACAGAACCAGCAGACTGGAAAAGGCTGGGACAGGAGGGTGCTCAGGAACAGCCGCCTCCCAAAGCGCCCACGGGGTGCTCGGGAAAAGACCAGAGCTCTGTCAGTCAGTCCTGGGAGAGCTTGGCCCACCTGGCTCAGGGGCAGTGGTGCCTTTTGCCCCCCACCAGGGAGATGCGCCATGTCTCCAACATCTGGTGGTACAGCATCGTACACTGCCTCCTCGACGCCCTCAGCAAGGACATTTCAGACTGGGAACTGCCCGCCATGGCCTTCCTTGTGGAGGTGAGCCCCATGGGCAGCGCTGCCTCCTGAGCTGCCTCCCACCTCTCTGCCCTCTCACAGCCACAGCTGCCTGGAACGCTGCCCGTGCACAAGTGCCCCGTGCAGTTCTGAGCTCCTGCCAGCTGGGCACCCCTGTCACTGCTCTGTGCCTTGCAGGTCCTCGACTGCCTGGACTTCGATGAATGCGGTGACACCGTCCTGCAGATCATGGCAAGGCAACTGCCCAGCGAGTCCGGGGAGATGCTGCGCCTGGTGCTCAGAGGCCTCCTGGTGCTCAGCACAGACTCCTCGATGGTGAGAAGGAGGCAGCAGCTGAAGCTGTGCTGGCAGCGTGGGGCTGGGGAGAGTACTTGGGCTTGGCTGGCCTTTGGCAGCTGCTCCCAGCCCTCCTGTGTCACTGTTCAGCTGCCTGAGTGCTCGGGGACAGGCCTTTGGCCTCTGGGCCCTGCAGCAGCAGCAGCGTCGGGTTGCCCAGCCTTGTCTTCCACACAGAACGAAAGAATGTACAGCCTGACTGAAAGTCTTGGCTCCCTCCTGTGGCATGAGGATGAAGACATCGTTGAGATGACTGTTGTTGTACTCAGCTTGCTGCTCTTGGACAAAGACCTCACAATATCCGGCCCCATCGCCCTGCAGCTGGCTCAGGGACTCCTGCCACTCCTTGAGAACGTAAGGCTCTGTGCCCCCAGCCACGGGCACTGGCTGCTGTCTGGAAAAGTGGTGCCCCGTAGATTTTTGGGCCTGTACACAGAAGGCCTGGAGCAGCTGATGTGGAGGGGTTTTGCTTCCTTTCCAACAGGACAACAGACAGGTGCAGCTGCTCTCCATTTACATCTTTCAAGAGGTGATGAAGTTGGTAGCAGCAAAGGGAAGAAAGCACCTGAAGAGGCCTGTGAGCAAGAGCCTGCTCCCACTCTACTTCAGCTGCCATGATGGGCGCTGGCCTGTGGCACAGGTGAGGACTCCTGGGCGCTGTGTCCCCATGGCAGGGGGCTCGACTGTGTCCCTGCAGCCTGGCACCTCACGGGCTCCAGCCTCCTCCTGGCCTTGGCACAGGGATGTGGGTCCTGTGCCCCGGGCTCTGGTGCCATCTCTGGGTCTCTGCTGCTCCGCAGGCCTCTCGGGAATGCCTGCATTGTGCAGTAAGCTTCCTGAAGAGGGGGGACCTGGAGCAGCTGCTGAAGACGGATCAGATGTGGAGGTTCGGCGAGTGCCTGGTAAGGACCGGCTGGAAGCCCCGGCCCGGAGAAGACCCCTGAGCACAGTGCCCATTCTGTGGGGCTGGCAGCAAACCCTGCCCTCCTGCCGCTCTCTCCAGCTGGCAGAGGACAGGAGCCGAGTAGCCGAGCACCTGCGGCAGGCCCTGCCCTACCTGGGGAGCCCACAGGAGCCCGTGCGGGACGCGGCCGTCAGGTTCATCGGTGAGCCACAAGCCCAATGCATCCTTCCCCGCCCCGGCCCCGGCTGCTGCCCCGGCAGCGGCAACCGGGCCCGGCGCCGCGGAGCCCCGCCTGCCCTCGGGGCTGCTGCCGCCCTCCCGCAGCCCAGCCCTTGGGCAGCGGCGTGCGGCAAGGGCCCCGGGCTGAGCCCTGCCGGGCCAGGAGCCCGTGTGGCCTCAGCGCCGGCAGCGCCCGCGGGGGGCAGCTGTGCCGCTGGGGCCGTGACAGGCTCTGTGTTCCCAGGGCTGGCCGGGCGCTACCTGAGACACCAGCAGCAGCAGCAGCAGCAGCAGCAGCAAGAGTTCCAGATGATCTGCAGCGGTGAGTGAGCCCGGCGGGGGCTGCCTTCCCTGCGCGGACCAGGGCCGCTGTGGGCAGAGCACAGACACGGTTCAGGCGCCCGTGGCACATCGGTGGCCAGCTGATTCTTGGTGGAGGGGATGCTATGATCACCCTCCAGCTGCTCCTTGTTGTCTCCTGCTTCCTCCAGGCCATGGCTAGAGCTGGCTAGGATGGACAGCTCAGCAGGGTCTCCCCAGGTCCCCACAGACCCAGGCTCTGACCGTGGCTCTGTTTCTCTCTCTTGCAGCCCTGCAGGACATGACAGATGACACCAGCCCTGCCATCTCATGCCTGGCACTTCAAAATCTCTACATCACCTTGGCTGCACATCAACACAGCACTCCCCCCTCCCGACTCCAGAGGATGCAAGATCACCTGCGCCAGCTCTGGAAGTCACGGCCTTCCCTGTGTGGCGGTGGCTGGTTGTCCTGCTGGAGCACTGTGGAGATCTGATCTGGGAGACTGCATCTCTCGGTGCCACCTGGGCCAGTGGGCCACACCTCTCCTCTGCAATCACTTCCTTTCCCCCACAATTTAGGAATGTTAGGTTGTTGTTGTTGTACAGAGATCCAGGAGCTTTCTTTTGTTCCCAGGGTCTTCAGGCCCACGGGGAAGAGAGGAAAAAGGGTGCCTGTGCTGGGCATTTGCCTGAGCAGGCGCTGTGGAAGGGAAAGTGGCCCAAAGCCCTTGGCCTTTGGTGGTTCTGCTGAAGCCTTAAGGCCTGCGACAGAGCGGGTGGGCAGAGGCTGGACCTGCTCCAGGGGGGATCCCTGAGAGCCTGGTCCCTGGAGATGGCCACCAGCCCTCTCCCAGCCAGGAACTGCCATCTGTGTCCTGCTTGTGTGTTGCTGGCTGGATTGCTGAGGGCTCTGAGGTGCTCCTTGCTCAGGCTCCTCTGGAGCTCCTTCAGCAGCTGGTCAGGCCTGGGGGAGGCCTGGAGGGGACAGGACAGTGGGAGACCATGAAGGGATGTGGTGCTGTGAAGGCCTGACAGGAGAAGGTAGCGGGAAGGCATGAGGGGGATGTGTGTGGTGGTGGTGGTGAGAGGCTGTGATGGGACAGGAGACTTGAGTGGATGGGCTGGTGGGAAGCCCTGAGGAATTGAATGGCAGAGGCCATAAGCAGCCCCCAGACAGCCACATTCTTCCTGCCACCTGGCTGCTCTGGTGCTTCCCTGACACATCTCTCGTGCCTGTGGCAGAAGCCCTCGAGGCTGGGCCTCAGCAGGACGGTGGGGACACGCCTGAGGTGCCCAGGCTGGTTTGGCTACAGACAAGGAGGGCAAGCAGGCCCTGCTGGGGCACGGCCCCTGGCTGCTGCTGGCAAGGGCCAGTGGGCAGAGGCAGGGCTGGCGGTCAGCTGATGTCCCCAGGGCTGCCCAGGCCACGGTGCTGTGTGGCCCAGACCCCCTGACACAGAGCTCTGGGCCCGCAGAGCTGCTGCCACCATGGGAAGGGCGACGTCACCTTGAGCTGGCTGCGGAGTCGCTGCTGCCGACATGGCTCTGGACACCAGAGAAAAAGCACCAGAGTGTGCACGGGAACAGCAGGGCCCAGAAGGCCTGTACCTCCTCAGCAAGGCGCCCACACCAGCTGGGATGCCAAGAGAGGGGATGCTACCGGCACAGTTTTACGTGGCTTGGCAAAAGGCGTCAGGAAAAGCGGTCACCGTGGCTTTCTCTTGCCTTCCCAGCCTCACAGCATTTGGCAGCTTCAGCTGCAGCCTGTCTCCCTGACTCACTTCAGGGCCTGTGCTTGAGGGCAGGCTCGCCTTCCACAGTGGCATGTCCCAAGGCAGCAGCATTGGTGCCATCATTAGAGACTCTGGTGGGACAAGAGCCCTGGGCTGCAGCTGCTGACACTCTCCTCCATTCAGGCACCTCAAAAAAAAAAAAAAAACAAACAGCATGAGCTCCCAAACTCTAAT
This sequence comes from Phylloscopus trochilus trochilus, assembly GCA_016584745.2. NCBI lineage: Eukaryota > Metazoa > Chordata > Aves > Passeriformes > Phylloscopidae > Phylloscopus > Phylloscopus trochilus. The sequence continues at coordinate 5,636,957 of WQNJ02000545.1, forward strand.
CTTCCTCAAACCAAAGAAGCAGCAGATGCTGAAGAAAAGCAGGAGTCATGTGGCTGAGGTACAGGGATGGAGGGAAGTGAGCACTTTGGTGTCTGCTGAACAGATGGCCCAGGTCACAAGCTGAGGCCCTGCTGATAGAGGATTCTTCTCTGGGCTTGTTGGAGCCCATTCCCTACCAATGCACGGCCCTCCATTATTCCTGGTTCAAGCCTCCTGGAGCCGTGGGAACAAGAGTGTTCCATGGCCTTCAGCAGGAAGCAGGAAGTGAGTGGCAGCATATGTCTGCTTCCAGCTCTTGGCTGTCTTGGCCGTTCCTTCACTGTGCTGGCACCATCATCAGAGACACAGAACAGGTTCTCTCATCTCAGAGTTGTCCCTGTCTTCTGCACTGCCCCAGGTTCCTCCCACGTTCCCCACCAGGGTGTTGCGCTTTAAGGCCTTCAAGGTGACCCCTCTTTTAGGGGTTTTCCCCCTCCCCCAGGGTAGGTTTTCCCCAGCCAACCCTGAAGGAATGATTATAATACACAGGGTTTATCAAGCAACCTGAGGTTTTTGCAGGGGTTGGCCATGGAAGGAATTGGCCCGGGCAGTGGGGGCCCACCCCTCCTCACAGGTGATTTGACCTTTAGGCTGCCCTTTAGCCCTCGGGTCACGCCCTGTCCCTCTCTGGCAGGTAGGCTGTGTGCCCTCCCGCATCCCCCTCTGCCGGGTAAAAACCCAGGACAGGCACATGGTCTGGGTTCTGCTGAGGGAAGTCACACGGTTCAGAACTGCTGCTAACTGCAATAAAATCTCTGGACAAGACTCCTGAAGCAGATCGGTTTCCTACTTCCACTGATTCGCCCAACCTCTCTGAAGGAGCCAGGCAGGATTCATCTTGCTACATTTATCTCACGGCTGCACCCCGCGTCCTACGCTGCCTGAAACAAGCCTGGACTTGTCTGAGGGGTCTGTGCCTGTGTTAAAGTGCAAGGAGAGGATCCTTTTGGGACAAACCACGAGGCTGCTCTCCCAGCACAGCTACCACACAGACCCCACAAAATAGCAGAGATTAATTTGCTGTTATACCAGGGAAAATGGCTGCTCGTGCCTGCCCATTCCCTTGCCCAGCAGGCACCCAGTTGTCTTTGGACATGAGCTGCTGGCCACCGCCAGACAGCAGCAGCAACCTGAGCATTGGGCACTGGGCTGATGTTCCTTTGCAGAAAGCAAGAAAAACAGTCAGAAGAGCACAAGGAAACTTGACAGTATCTCTGTAAGAATCTAATTGTGCTGTGAAAGCCAGCAGCAGATAGTGTTTTTGTGCTGCAGATAATCACTTCCAAGCAAAAGTCATTCCAGGAAGCAGCAACATCTGACAGCTACCAAATGTTGCCCCCAATTGCTCCAGGTGCTCCTGCCAGCAGCCACCTGCAGAAAGGAGCTCAGACACCGAGGCGCGTGGGCTTTGGCTCCCTCTGGCAGAGAAGTCCCCCGGGGCACAGGTCCCTGTGGCAGGAGAGGGGACAAGCACTGGCAGGGCTTGGGGGTGGCAGCTCTCCTCTGGCAGGGACTCTGCCACACCTGCTGATGTCAGTGCTCCCCAGGGGAAGCTCAGAGCAGCATTTGTGTCCCTGGGCCACACGCCCCGTGTCTGTGTCACACCCCTGTGTGTGTGACGGCCACCCACAGCAGGACGTGTCCCAGTGAGGCCGTGGCAGCTCCTGTGGAAGGCTCTGGTGCCCTTCCTGCTGCAGCTGTGTCAGCAGCCCTGGGGGCTCCTGCTGCTGCCCTGAGCTGGCAGAGCAGAGGAGCATCTGCTTGTTGTTGTTGGAGCTCTTCCTAAAGTTCCTGTTGGGCTGTCTTTGACACTTGGGGCAAGGTCTTCCTTGCAAGGTGGGGCACTTTGGGTGTGCTGGGCATGTCCCCAGGGCACGTGGAGGGCTGTCCTAGGGCTCTTGGTGACACAGTGCACCATGGACACCATGGAATGCAAAGGGACGGAGTGCACACGGGTGACCCTTTGTGACACGTGGTCACGTAGGTGCTGGCGGTGACACAGCCACACCAGAGTGCTTGGTGCACGCAGTGGGACAGGACGGGACAGAGCAGTGCCGTGCGGAGCCCCCACACAGGCAGCTCCTTCCTTGCTGACCCACAGCTCTTCCAAGGCCTTACCTGTGCAGGTGACCTCCAGGTCACACTGCAGCACTTGGTGACCCAGAGCCTTGCTGAAGCATCTGCCATCCCTGTGGCTGGCTGGTGCTCTCCAGGACAGACTGCAGGACTTCCTGCCCTGTAGCCTTCCCAAGGCTTCTCTCTTGCAGGTGCCTTCAAGGCACAAGTGCAGCACTTGCTGATACGGTGCTTTTCTGAGGCATCTTTCCTGCAAGCAGTCAACACTCCAAACCCTGACATGGAGCAGAAACCCCCCGTTGTGCCCAAGCTGGCCTGGGTGGAGGAGGAAGAGGCTGCAACTACTTCAGCACAGCAGCCTGAAGAGCTGGAGCTGTTCCAGCTGCTGCAGGAGGGTGAGTGGCAGAGCTGGGCCTCAGGGCTGGTGCCTGCAGCCAGCCTGGCCCCATCCCATCCCATCCCATCCCATCCCATCCCATCCCATCCCATCCCATCCCATCCCATCCCATCCCATCCAATCCCATCCCATCCCATCCCATCCCATCCCATCCCATCCCAGTGGACATGCCCATGGATAGAACAGAAGAGGCCCTGGGGCTGGACCCCCTGGCAGCTGTGCTCCGTCCCTGCTGCATCCTGGGGCTGTCCCTGCCTGGGCAGTGCAGGGCTGGGCTGTGTTCTCTGGCCTCTCCTGCAGCCCCTCAGCTCTGGCTGCTCTCCCTCTTGGCCAGGTGCAGGCAGGGACCGCACACAACAGCAGCAGCCCGCCCGTGGTCGCTTCCACAGAATAGCTCAGGTACCTGCAGCCATCCCCACCTGGGCTGGGCCTGCTGTCCCTGCTCAGCCAAGCACCGTGCTTGCTTGAGCACTTCATGTCTTCTCCCTCTCTTCCTGCCCTTCTCCTGCAGATGATCTGCGAATTCATCGTCTGCCTTGGGCAGGAAGAGACCACTGGTGTGGGCACCGGGGTCTTGGCAAACTTTCAACTCTTCAATCCCGAGACCAGTGCTGCCATGCTGGACTTGCTTGTGCAGAAGGGTGTCTCCAACCCAAAGCAAGTAAGCAGCCTGTGGCCAGGGCCTGATGGCCCCAGGAATCGTGTGGCACTTCAAGCTGCGTCTGCTGGGCTCCCTCAGCCTTTGAGGCCCAGCACAGTGCGGTGGGAAGGGAAGCACTTCTCAGGGGAAGCTGGGGGGGTTGATGCTCTGGCAGCTCCCCAAGTCTCCCTGTGCTTTCTGCAGGTGCCAGGCGTGGTGAGGTACATCCACCGCTGGCTGACGGCCAATGAGTCAGCTGAGCACAGGCTGGACAAGGCCCTTGTGAGGCTGACTGAGGAATATCCCTGCGATGTGGTGATGACTCTCTTGTGCTGGGCCCCAGCGTGTGACAGGTAGGGCAGCCCCAGCTGCCCTGAGGGCTGAGGGTTCACCGGCCCAGCTCCCTGTAGAGCCCGTCCCTGGTGACTGCCAGACAGGCCCAGAGTTCCAGGGCCCTCTGGCTCCTCTGTTTTCCAGTCCTGGCCTGTCAGCCCCTGAGCCTCTGCCACGCTCCCTCCCTGCCCCTGAGGGGCCTGGACCCCTGTGGGCTGGCTGGGGGCTGCCAGCCAGGGCCAGTGGGCAGAGGCAGGGCTGGCAGCCAGCGCGGGCCCCTGCAGCTGCCCAGGCCACGGTGCTGTGGCCGAGACGCCCCTGACACAGAGCTCTGACCCCACAGAGCTGCTGCAGCCATGTGGAGGACCATCATGACCTCGAGTGGGGCTGCAGAGCCAGCCCTGCAGATACTCCTCGATGTGCTGAGCGCCTGGCCAGTGCACACTGCGGACACCTCCGATGGGAACAGCACAGAAGTCTTTGCCCTGGCTGTGAGTTTCCGCAACTGGCCTATGCTTGATGCCAGGCCACCTCTCGAGCAGCTAGCTCTCTGACCCCCCATCTGCATCCCCCTGCCTCAGGCACCACTGGGCTGAAACCTGGCTTGGGGCAAGGTTCGAGGGCACTGGGCCAGGTGCTCCCCCTGGGTCTCTCCTGGCCTCTCCCTTGCATGCTCGCTCCCTGACACAGGCATGTCTTGTCTCTGGGGGTTTTATTGTTTGCAGGCAACCATGGCACTGTGGAGGGTCTTCAATCTGACCTGGTGCCCATTTACGGTGCTGGAGTATTTCCCCCATCTCTTTCTGCGTCTGCTCTTCCAAGTTTACGTCAGCACGCTGGATATGCCAGAGGAGGTGAACAGCTTCTGGAAGAGATGCCAGGAGCAACACGGCCTTGCCACCAGCACCAACAGGTGCTCCATGCCAGTCTCCCCAGCCCTGCCACGCTCCCAGGGCGGGAGCCAGGGCTCCCAGCGTGACCTGGGCTTTGCTCTGCACACAGGTTTATATTGCAGACCCTGCAGACCCTGCTCTGCCGACTGCAGTATGAGCACGTGGTGCTAGAAATGGAGCGCAAGCGTGGCTGGGACACGCTGCTTTGTGCTGGCACCCACCACTATGCCGTGGCTCTGTTGGCCAGGTGAGAACTCACTGTCCCTACCACCTCTCTCCCCTGTGCCTGGGACACCCCACACAGTCCCCGTGGCCATGGGCGGGAGGGAGGGCCTTGTCACCAAGGCAGACAGAACCAGCAGACTGGAAAAGGCTGGGACAGGAGGGTGCTCAGGAACAGCCGCCTCCCAAAGCGCCCACGGGGTGCTCGGGAAAAGACCAGAGCTCTGTCAGTCAGTCCTGGGAGAGCTTGGCCCACCTGGCTCAGGGGCAGTGGTGCCTTTTGCCCCCCACCAGGGAGATGCGCCATGTCTCCAACATCTGGTGGTACAGCATCGTACACTGCCTCCTCGACGCCCTCAGCAAGGACATTTCAGACTGGGAACTGCCCGCCATGGCCTTCCTTGTGGAGGTGAGCCCCATGGCCAGCGCTGCCTCCTGAGCTGCCTCCCACCTCTCTGCCCTCTCACAGCCACAGCTGCCTGGAACGCTGCCCGTGCACAAGTGCCCCGTGCAGTTCTGAGCTCCTGCCAGCTGGGCACCCCTGTCACTGCTCTGTGCCTTGCAGGTCCTCGACTGCCTGGACTTCGATGAATGCGGTGACACCGTCCTGCAGATCATGGCAAGGCAACTGCCCAGCGAGTCCGGGGAGATGCTGCGCCTGGTGCTCAGAGGCCTCCTGGTGCTCAGCACAGACTCCTCGATGGTGAGAAGGAGGCAGCAGCTGAAGCTGTGCTGGCAGCGTGGGGCTGGGGAGAGTACTTGGGCTTGGCTGGCCTTTGGCAGCTGCTCCCAGCCCTCCTGTGTCACTGTTCAGCTGCCTGAGTGCTCGGGGACAGGCCTTTGGCCTCTGGGCCCTGCAGCAGCAGCAGCGTCGGGTTGCCCAGCCTTGTCTTCCACACAGAACGAAAGAATGTACAGCCTGACTGAAAGTCTTGGCTCCCTCCTGTGGCATGAGGATGAAGACATCGTTGAGATGACTGTTGTTGTACTCAGCTTGCTGCTCTTGGACAAAGACCTCACAATATCCGGCCCCATCGCCCTGCAGCTGGCTCAGGGACTCCTGCCACTCCTTGAGAACGTAAGGCTCTGTGCCCCCAGCCACGGGCACTGGCTGCTGTCTGGAAAAGTGGTGCCCCGTAGATTTTTGGGCCTGTACACAGAAGGCCTGGAGCAGCTGATGTGGAGGGGTTTTGCTTCCTTTCCAACAGGACAACAGACAGGTGCAGCTGCTCTCCATTTACATCTTTCAAGAGGTGATGAAGTTGGTAGCAGCAAAGGGAAGAAAGCACCTGAAGAGGCCTGTGAGCAAGAGCCTGCTCCCACTCTACTTCAGCTGCCATGATGGGCGCTGGCCTGTGGCACAGGTGAGGACTCCTGGGCGCTGTGTCCCCATGGCAGGGGGCTCGACTGTGTCCCTGCAGCCTGGCACCTCACGGGCTCCAGCCTCCTCCTGGCCTTGGCACAGGGATGTGGGTCCTGTGCCCCGGGCTCTGGTGCCATCTCTGGGTCTCTGCTGCTCCGCAGGCCTCTCGGGAATGCCTGCATTGTGCAGTAAGCTTCCTGAAGAGGGGGGACCTGGAGCAGCTGCTGAAGACGGATCAGATGTGGAGGTTCGGCGAGTGCCTGGTAAGGACCGGCTGGAAGCCCCGGCCCGGAGAAGACCCCTGAGCACAGTGCCCATTCTGTGGGGCTGGCAGCAAACCCTGCCCTCCTGCCGCTCTCTCCAGCTGGCAGAGGACAGGAGCCGAGTAGCCGAGCACCTGCGGCAGGCCCTGCCCTACCTGGGGAGCCCACAGGAGCCCGTGCGGGACGCGGCCGTCAGGTTCATCGGTGAGCCACAAGCCCAATGCGTCCTTCCCCGCCCCGGCCCCGGCTGCTGCCCCGGCAGCGGCAACCGGGCCCGGCGCCGCGGAGCCCCGCCTGCCCTCGGGGCTGCTGCCGCCCTCCCGCAGCCCAGCCCTTGGGCAGCGGCGTGCGGCAAGGGCCCCGGGCTGAGCCCTGCCGGGCCAGGAGCCCGTGTGGCCTCAGCGCCGGCAGCGCCCGTGGGGGGCAGCTGTGCCGCTGGGGCCGTGACAAGCTCTGTGTTCCCAGGGCTGGCCGGGCGCTACCTGAGACACCAGCAGCAGCAGCAGCAGCAGCAGCAAGAGTTCCAGATGATCTGCAGCGGTGAGTGAGCCCGGCGGGGGCTGCCTTCCCTGCGCGGACCAGGGCCGCTGTGGGCAGAGCACAGACACGGTTCAGGCGCCCGTGGCACATCGGTGGCCAGCTGATTCTTGGTGGAGGGGATGCTATGATCACCCTCCAGCTGCTCCTTGTTGTCTCCTGCTTCCTCCAGGCCATGGCTAGAGCTGGCTAGGATGGACAGCTCAGCAGGGTCTCCCCAGGTCCCCACAGACCCAGGCTCTGACCGTGGCTCTGTTTCTCTCTCTTGCAGCCCTGCAGGACATGACAGATGACACCAGCCCTGCCATCTCATGCCTGGCACTTCAAAATCTCTACATCACCTTGGCTGCACATCAACACAGCACTCCCCCCTCCCGACTCCAGAGGATGCAAGATCACCTGCGCCAGCTCTGGAAGTCACGGCCTTCCCTGTGTGGCGGTGGCTGGTTGTCCTGCTGGAGCACTGTGGAGATCTGATCTGGGAGACTGCATCTCTCGGTGCCACCTGGGCCAGTGGGCCACACCTCTCCTCTGCAATCACTTCCTTTCCCCCACAATTTAGGAATGTTAGGTTGTTGTTGTTGTAGAGAGATCCAGGAGCTTTCTTTTGTTCCCAGGGTCTTCAGGCCCACGGGGAAGAGAGGAAAAAGGGTGCCTGTGCTGGGCATTTGCCTGAGCAGGCGCTGTGGAAGGGAAAGTGGCCCAAAGCCCTTGGCCTTTGGTGGTTCTGCTGAAGCCTTAAGGCCTGCGACAGAGCGGGTGGGCAGAGGCTGGACCTGCTCCAGGGGGGATCCCTGAGAGCCTGGTCCCTGGAGATGGCCACCAGCCCTCTCCCAGCCAGGAACTGCCATCTGTGTCCTGCTTGTGTGTTGCTGGCTGGATTGCTGAGGGCTCTGAGGTGCTCCTTGCTCAGGCTCCTCTGGAGCTCCTTCAGCAGCTGGTCAGGCCTGGGGGAGGCCTGGAGGGGACAGGACAGTGGGAGACCATGAAGGGATGTGGTGCTGTGAAGGCCTGACAGGAGAAGGTAGCAGGAAGGCATGAGGGGGATGTGTGTGGTGGTGGTGGTGAGAGGCTGTGATGGGACAGGAGACTTGAGTGGATGGGCTGGTGGGAAGCCCTGAGGAATTGAATGGCAGAGGCCATAAGCAGTCCCCAGACAGCCACATTCTTCCTGCCACCTGGCTGCTCTGGTGCTTCCCTGACACATCTCTCGTGCCTGTGGCAGAAGCCCTCGAGGCTGGGCCTCAGCAGGACAGTGGGGACACGCCTGAGGTGCCCAGGCTGGTTTGGCTACAGACAAGGAGGGCAAGCAGGCCCTGCTGGGGCACGGCCCCTGGCTGCTGCTGGCAAGGGCCAGTGGGCAGAGGCAGGGCTGGCGGTCAGCTGATGTCCCCAGGGCTGCCCAGGCCACGGTGCTGTGTGGCCCAGACCCCCTGACACAGAGCTCTGGGCCCGCAGAGCTGCTGCCACCATGGGAAGGGCGACGTCACCTTGAGCTGGCTGCGGAGTCGCTGCTGCCGACATGGCTCTGGACACCAGAGAAAAAGCACCAGAGTGTGCACGGGAACAGCAGGGCCCAGAAGGCCTGTACCTCCTCAGCAAGGCGCCCACACCAGCTGGGATGCCAAGAGAGGGGATGCTACCGGCACAGTTTTACGTGCCTTGGCAAAAGGCGTCAGGAAAAGCGGTCACCGTGGCTTTCTCTTGCCTTCCCAGCCTCACAGCATTTGGCAGCTTCAGCTGCAGCCTGTCTCCCTGACTCACTTCAGGGCCTGTGCTTGAGGGCAGGCTCGCCTTCCACAGTGGCATGTCCCAAGGCAGCAGCATTGGTGCCATCATTAGAGACTCTGGTGGGACAAGAGCCCTGGGCTGCAGCTGCTGACACTCTCCTCCATTCAGGCACCTTAAAAAAAAACAAACAGCATGAGCTCCCAAACTCTAATCTTCCTCAAACCAAAGAAGCAGCAGATGCTGAAGAAAAGCAGGAGTCATGTGGCTGAGGTACAGGGATGGAGGGAAGTGAGCACTTTGGTGTCTGCTGAACAGATGGCCCAGGTCACAAGCTGAGGCCCTGCTGATAGAGGATTCTGCTCTGGGCTTGTTGGAGCCCATTCCCTACCAATGCACGGCCCTCCATTATTCCTGGTTCAAGCCTCCTGGAGCCGTGGGAACAAGAGTGTTCCATGGCCTTCAGCAGGAAGCAGGAAGTGAGTGGCAGCATATGTCTGCTTCCAGCTCTTGGCTGTCTTGGCCATTCCTTCACTGTGCTGGCACCATCATCAGAGACACAGAACAGGTTCTCTCATCTCAGAGTTGTCCCTGTCTTCTGCACTGCCCCAGGTTCCTCCCACGTTCCCCACCAGGGTGTTGCGCTTTAAGGCCTTCAAGGTGACCCCTCTTTTAGGGGTTTTCCCCCTCCCCCAGGGTAGGTTTTCCCCAGCCAACCCTGAAGGAATGATTATAATACACAGGGTTTATCAAGCAACCTGAGGTTTTTGCAGGGGTTGGCCATGGAAGGAATTGGCCCGGGCAGTGGGGGCCCACCCCTCCTCACAGGTGATTTGACCTTTAGGCTGCCCTTTAGCCCTCAGGTCACGCCCTGTCCCTCTCTGGCAGGTAGGCTGTGTGCCCTCCCGCATCCCCCTCTGCCGGGTAAAAACCCAGGACAGGCACATGGTCTGGGTTCTGCTGAGGGAAGTCACACGGTTCAGAACTGCTGCTAACTGCAATAAAATCTCTGGACAAGACTCCTGAAGCAGATCGGTTTCCTACTTCCACTGATTCGCCCAACCTCTCTGAAGGAGCCAGGCAGGATTCATCTTGCTACATTTATCTCACGGCTGCACCCCGGGTCCTACGCTGCCTGAAACAAGCCTGGACTTGTCTGAGGGGTCTGTGCCTGTGTTAAAGTGCAAGGAGAGGATCCTTTTGGGACAAACCACGAGGCTGCTCTCCCAGCACAGCTACCACACAGACCCCACAAAATAGCAGAGATTAATTTGCTGTTATACCAGGGAAAATGGCTGCTCGTGCCTGCCCATTCCCTTGCCCAGCAGGCACCCAGTTGTCTTTGGACATGAGCTGCTGGCCACCGCCAGACAGCAGCAGCAACCTGAGCATTGGGCACTGGGCTGATGTTCCTTTGCAGAAAGCAAGAAAAACAGTCAGAAGAGCACAAGGAAACTTGACAGTATCTCTGTAAGAATCTAATTGTGCTGTGAAAGCCAGCAGCAGATAGTGTTTTTGTGCTGCAGATAATCACTTCCAAGCAAAAGTCATTCCAGGAAGCAGCAACATCTGACAGCTACCAAATGTTGCCCCCAATTGCTCCAGGTGCTCCTGCCAGCAGCCACCTGCAGAAAGGCGCTCAGACACCGAGGCGCGTGGGCTTTGGCTCCCTCTGGCAGAGAAGTCCCCCGGGACACAGGTCCCTGTGGCAGGAGAGGGGACAAGCACTGCCAGGGCTTGGGGGTGGCAGCTCTCCTCTGGCAGGGACTCTGCCACACCTGCTGATGTCAGTGCTCCCCAGGGGAAGCTCAGAGCAGCATTTGTGTCCCTGGGCCACACGCCCCGTGTCTGTGTCACACCCCTGTGTGTGTGACGGCCACCCACAGCAGGACGTGTCCCAGTGAGGCCGTGGCAGCTCCTGTGGAAGGCTCTGGTGCCCTTCCTGCTGCAGCTGTGTCAGCAGCCCTGGGGGCTCCTGCTGCTGCCCTGAGCTGGCAGAGCAGAGGAGCATCTGCTTGTTGTTGTTGGAGCTCTTCCTAAAGTTCCTGTTGGGCTGTCTTTGACACTTGGGGCAAGGTCTTCCTTGCAAGCTGGGGCACTTTGGGTGTGCTGGGCATGTCCCCAGGGCACGTGGAGGGCTGTCCTAGGGCTCTTGGTGACACAGTGCACCATGGACACCATGGAATGCAAAGGGACGGAGTGCACACGGGTGACCCTTTGTGACACGTGGTCACGTAGGTGCTGGCGGTGACACAGCCACACCAGAGTGCTTGGTGCACGCAGTGGGACAGGACGGGACAGAGCAGTGCCGTGCGGAGCCCCCACACAGGCAGCTCCTTCCTTGCTGACCCACAGCTCTTCCAAGGCCTTACCTGTGCAGGTGACCTCCAGGTCACACTGCAGCACTTGGTGACCCAGAGCCTTGCTGAAGCATCTGCCATCCCTGTGGCTGGCTGGTGCTCTCCAGGACAGACTGCAGGACTTACTGCCCTGTAGCCTTCCCAAGGCTTCTCTCTGGCAGGTGCCTTCAAGGCACAAGTGCAGCACTTGCTGATACGGTGCTTTTCTGAGGCATCTTTCCTGCAAGCAGTCAACACTCCAAACCCTGACATGGAGCAGAAACCCCCCGTTGTGCCCAAGCTGGCCTGGGTGGAGGAGGAGGAGGCTGCAACTACTTCAGCACAGCAGCCTGAAGAGCTGGAGCTGTTCCAGCTGCTGCAGGAGGGTGAGTGGCAGAGCTGGGCCTCAGGGCTGGTGCTTGAAGCCAGCCTGGCCCCATCCCATCCCATCCCATCCCATCCCATCCCATCCCATCCCATCCCAGTGGACATGCCCATGGATAGAACAGAAGAGGCCCTGGGGCTGGACCCCCTGGCAGCTGTGCTCCGTCCCTGCTGCATCCTGGGGCTGTCCCTGCCTGGGCAGTGCAGGGCTGGGCTGTGTTCTCTGGCCTCTCCTGCAGCCCCTCAGCTCTGGCTGCTCTCCCTCTTGGCCAGGTGCAGGCAGGGACCGCACACAACAGCAGCAGCCCGCCCGTGGTCGCTTCCACAGAATAGCTCAGGTACCTGCAGCCATCCCCACCTGGGCTGGGCCTGCTGTCCCTGCTCAGCCAAGCACCGTGCTTGCTTGAGCACTTCATGTCTTCTCCCTCTCTTCCTGCCCTTCTCCTGCAGATGATCTGCGAATTCATCGTCTGCCTTGGGCAGGAAGAGACCACTGGTGTGGGCACCGGGGTCTTGGCAAACTTTCAACTCTTCAATCCCGAGACCAGTGCTGCCATGCTGGACTTGCTTGTGCAGAAGGGTGTCTCCAACCCAAAGCAAGTAAGCAGCCTGTGGCCAGGGCCTGATGGCCCCAGGAATCGTGTGGCACTTCAAGCTGCGTCTGCTGGGCTCCCTCAGCCTTTGAGGCCCAGCACAGTGCGGTGGGAAGGGAAGCACTTCTCAGGGGAAGCTGGGGGGGTTGATGCTCTGGCAGCTCCCCAAGTCTCCCTGTGCTTTCTGCAGGTGCCAGGCGTGGTGAGGTACATCCACCGCTGGCTGACGGCCAATGAGTCAGCTGAGCACAGGCTGGACAAGGCCCTTGTGAGGCTGACTGAGGAATATCCCTGCGATGTGGTGATGACTCTCTTGTGCTGGGCCCCAGCGTGTGACAGGTAGGGCAGCCCCAGCTGCCCTGAGGGCTGAGGGTTCACCGGCCCAGCTCCCTGTAGAGCCCGTCCCTGGTGACTGCCAGACAGGCCCAGAGTTCCAGGGCCCTCTGGCTCCTCTGTTTTCCAGTCCTGGCCTGTCAGCCTCTGAGCCTCTGCCACGCTCCCTCCCTGCCCCTGAGGGGCCTGGACCCCTGTGGGCTGGCTGGGGGCTGCCAGCCAGGGCCAGTGGGCAGAGGCAGGGCTGGCAGCCAGCGCGGGCCCCTGCAGCTGCCCAGGCCACGGTGCTGTGGCCGAGACGCCCCTGACACAGAGCTCTGACCCCACAGAGCTGCTGCAGCCATGTGGAGGACCATCATGACCTCGAGTGGGGCTGCAGAGCCAGCCCTGCAGATACTCCTCGATGTGCTGAGCGCCTGGCCAGTGCACACTGCGGACACCTCCGATGGGAACAGCACAGAAGTCTTTGCCCTGGCTGTGAGTTTCCGCAACTGGCCTATGCTTGATGCCAGGCCACCTCTCGAGCAGCTAGCTCTCTGACCCCCCATCTGCATCCCCCTGCCTCAGGCACCACTGGGCTGAAACCTGGCTTGGGGCAAGGTTCGAGGGCACTGGGCCAGGTGCTCCCCCTGGGTCTCTCCTGGCCTCTCCCTTTCATGCTCGCGCCCTGACACAGGCATGTCTTGTCTCTGGGGGTTTTATTGTTTGCAGGCAACCATGGCACTGTGGAGGGTCTTCAATCTGACCTGGTGCCCATTTACGGTGCTGGAGTATTTCCCCCATCTCTTTCTGCGTCTGCTCTTCCAAGTTTACGTCAGCACGCTGGATATGCCAGAGGAGGTGAACAGCTTCTGGAAGAGATGCCAGGAGCAACACGGCCTTGCCACCAGCACCAACAGGTGCTCCATGCCAGTCTCCCCAGCCCTGCCACGCTCCCAGGGCAGGAGCCAGGGCTCCCAGCGTGACCTGGGCTTTGCTCTGCACACAGGTTTATATTGCAGACCCTGCAGACCCTGCTCTGCCGACTGCAGTATGAGCACGTGGTGCTAGAAATGGAGCGCAAGCGTGGCTGGGACACGCTGCTTTGTGCTGGCACCCACCACTATGCCGTGGCTCTGTTGGCCAGGTGAGACCTCACTGTCCCTACCACCTCTCTCCCCTGTGCCTGGGACACCCCCACACAGTCCCCGTGGCCATGGGCGGGAGGGAGGGCCTTGTCACCAAGGCAGACAGAACCAGCAGACTGGAAAAGGCTGGGACAGGAGGGTGCTCAGGAACAGCCGCCTCCCAAAGCGCCCACGGGGTGCTCGGGAAAAGACCAGAGCTCTGTCAGTCAGTCCTGGGAGAGCTTGGCCCACCTGGCTCAGGGGCAGTGGTGCCTTTTGCCCCCCACCAGGGAGATGCGCCATGTCTCCAACATCTGGTGGTACAGCATCGTACACTGCCTCCTCGACGCCCTCAGCAAGGACATTTCAGACTGGGAACTGCCCGCCATGGCCTTCCTTGTGGAGGTGAGCCCCATGGGCAGCGCTGCCTCCTGAGCTGCCTCCCACCTCTCTGCCCTCTCACAGCCACAGCTGCCTGGAACGCTGCCCGTGCACAAGTGCCCCGTGCAGTTCTGAGCTCCTGCCAGCTGGGCACCCCTGTCACTGCTCTGTGCCTTGCAGGTCCTCGACTGCCTGGACTTCGATGAATGCGGTGACACCGTCCTGCAGATCATGGCAAGGCAACTGCCCAGCGAGTCCGGGGAGATGCTGCGCCTGGTGCTCAGAGGCCTCCTGGTGCTCAGCACAGACTCCTCGATGGTGAGAAGGAGGCAGCAGCTGAAGCTGTGCTGGCAGCGTGGGGCTGGGGAGAGTACTTGGGCTTGGCTGGCCTTTGGCAGCTGCTCCCAGCCCTCCTGTGTCACTGTTCAGCTGCCTGAGTGCTCGGGGACAGGCCTTTGGCCTCTGGGCCCTGCAGCAGCAGCAGCGTCGGGTTGCCCAGCCTTGTCTTCCACACAGAACGAAAGAATGTACAGCCTGACTGAAAGCCTTGGCTCCCTCCTGTGGCATGAGGATGAAGACATCGTTGAGATGACTGTTGTTGTACTCAGCTTGCTGCTCTTGGACAAAGACCTCACAATATCCGGCCCCATCGCCCTGCAGCTGGCTCAGGGACTCCTGCCACTCCTTGAGAACGTAAGGCTCTGTGCCCCCAGCCACGGGCACTGGCTGCTGTCTGGAAATGTGGTGCCCCGTGGATTTTTGGGCCTGTACACAGAAGGCCTGGAGCAGCTGATGTGGAGGGGTTTTGCTTCCTTTCCAACAGGACAACAGACAGGTGCAGCTGCTCTCCATTTACATCTTTCAAGAGGTGATGAAGTTGGTAGCAGCAAAGGGAAGAAAGCACCTGAAGAGGCCTGTGAGCAAGAGCCTGCTCCCACTCTACTTCAGCTGCCATGATGGGCGCTGGCCTGTGGCACAGGTGAGGACTCCTGGGCGCTGTGTCCCCATGGCAGGGGGCTCGACTGTGTCCCTGCAGCCTGGCACCTCACGGGCTCCAGCCTCCTCCTGGCCTTGGCACAGGGATGTGGGTCCTGTGCCCCGGGCTCTGGTGCCATCTCTGGGTCTCTGCTGCTCCGCAGGCCTCTCGGGAATGCCTGCATTGTGCAGTAAGCTTCCTGAAGAGGGGGGACCTGGAGCAGCTGCTGAAGACGGATCAGATGTGGAGGTTCGGCGAGTGCCTGGTAAGGACCGGCTGGAAGCCCCGGCCCGGAGAAGACCCCTGAGCACAGTGCCCATTCTGTGGGGCTGGCAGCAAACCCTGCCCTCCTGCCGCTCTCTCCAGCTGGCAGAGGACAGGAGCCGAGTAGCCGAGCACCTGCGGCAGGCCCTGCCCTACCTGGGGAGCCCACAGGAGCCCGTGCGGGACGCGGCCGTCAGGTTCATCGGTGAGCCACAAGCCCAATGCGTCCTTCCCCGCCCCGGCCCCGGCTGCTGCCCCGGCAGCGGCAACCGGGCCCAGCGCCGCGGAGCCCCGCCTGCCCTCGGGGCTGCTGCCGCCCTCCCGCAGCCCAGCCCTTGGGCAGCGGCGTGCGGCAAGGGCCCCGGGCTGAGCCCTGCCGGGCCAGGAGCCCGTGTGGCCTCAGCGCCGGCAGCGCCCGTGGGGGGCAGCTGTGCCGCTGGGGCCGTGACAGGCTCTGTGTTCCCAGGGCTGGCCGGGCGCTACCTGAGACACCAGCAGCAGCAGCAGCAGCAGCAGCAAGAGTTCCAGATGATCTGCAGCGGTGAGTGAGCCCGGCGGGGGCTGCCTTCCCTGCGCGGACCAGGGCCGCTGTGGGCAGAGCACAGACACGGTTCAGGCGCCCGTGGGACATCGGTGGCCAGCTGATTCTTGGTGGAGGGGATGCTATGATCACCCTCCAGCTGCTCCTTGTTGTCTCCTGCTTCCTCCAGGCCATGGCTAGAGCTGGCTAGGATGGACAGCTCAGCAGGGTCTCCCCAGGTCCCCACAGACCCAGGCTCTGACCGTGGCTCTGTATCTCTCTCTTGCAGCCCTGCAGGACATGACAGATGACACCAGCCCTGCCATCTCATGCCTGGCACTTCAAAATCTCTACATCACCTTGGCTGCACATCAACACAGCACTCCCCCCTCCCGACTCCAGAGGATGCAAGATCACCTGCGCCAGCTCTGGAAGTCACGGCCTTCCCTGTGTGGCGGTGGCTGGTTGTCCTGCTGGAGCACTGTGGAGATCTGATCTGGGAGACTGCATCTCTCGGTGCCACCTGGGCCAGTGGGCCACACCTCTCCTCTGCAATCACTTCCTTTCCCCCACAATTTAGGAATGTTAGGTTGTTGTTGTTGTACAGAGATCCAGGAGCTTTCTTTTGTTCCCAGGGTCTTCAGGCCCACGGGGAAGAGAGGAAAAAGGGTGCCTGTGCTGGGCATTTGCCTGAGCAGGCGCTGTGGAAGGGAAAGTGGCCCAAAGCCCTTGGCCTTTGGTGGTTCTGCTGAAGCCTTAAGGCCTGCGACAGAGCGGGTGGGCAGAGGCTGGACCTGCTCCAGGGGGGATCCCTGAGAGCCTGGTCCCTGGAGATGGCCACCAGCCCTCTCCCAGCCAGGAACTGCCATCTGTGTCCTGCTTGTGTGTTGCTGGCTGGATTGCTGAGGGCTCTGAGGTGCTCCTTGCTCAGGCTCCTCTGGAGTTCCTTCAGCAGCTGGTCAGGCCTGGGGGAGGCCTGGAGGGGACAGGACAGTGGGAGACCATGAAGGGATGTGGTGCTGTGAAGGCCTGACAGGAGAAGGTAGCGGGAAGGCATGAGGGGGATGTGTGTAGTGGTGGTGGTGAGAGGCTGTGATGGGACAGGAGACTTGAGTGGATGGGCTGGTGGGAAGCCCTGAGGATTTGAATGGCAGAGGCCATAAGCAGCCCCCAGACAGCCACATTCTTCCTGCCACCCGGCTGCTCTGGTGCTTCCCTGACACATCTCTCGTGCCTGTGGCAGAAGCCCTCGAGGCTGGGCCTCAGCAGGACGGTGGGGACACGCCTGAGGTGCCCAAGCTGGTTTGGCTACAGACAAGGAGGGCAAGCAGGCCCTGCTGGGGCACGGCCCCTGGCTGCTGCTGGCAAGGGCCAGTGGGCAGAGGCAGGGCTGGCGGTCAGCTGATGTCCCCAGGGCTGCCCAGGCCACGGTGCTGTGTGGCCCAGACCCCCTGACACAGAGCTCTGGGCCCGCAGAGCTGCTGCCACCATGGGAAGGGCGACGTCACCTTGAGCTGGCTGCGGAGTCGCTGCTGCCGACGTGGCTCTGGACACCAGAGAAAAAGCACCAGAGTGTGCACGGGAACAGCAGGGCCCAGAAGGCCTGTACCTCCTCAGCAAGGCGCCCACACCAGCTGGGATGCCAAGAGAGGGGATGCTACCGGCACAGTTTTACGTGGCTTGGCAAAAGGCGTCAGGAAAAGCGGTCACCGTGGCTTTCTCTTGCCTTCCCAGCCTCACAGCATTTGGCAGCTTCAGCTGCAGCCTGTCTCCCTGACTCACTTCAGGGCCTGTGCTTGAGGGCAGGCTCGCCTTCCTCAGTGGCATGTCCCAAGGCAGCAGCATTGGTGCCATCATTAGAGACTCTGGTGGGACAAGAGCCCTGGGCTGCAGCTGCTGACACTCTCCTCCATTCAGGCACCTCAAAAAAAAAAAAAACAAACAGCATGAGCTCCCAAACTCTAATCTTCCTCAAAACAAAGAAGCAGCAGATGCTGAAGAAAAGCAGGAGTCATGTGGCTGAGGTACAGGGATGGAGGGAAGTGAGCACTTTGGTGTCTGCTGAACAGATGGCCCAGGTCACAAGCTGAGGCCCTGCTGATAGAGGATTCTGCTCTGGGCTTGTTGGAGCCCATTCCCTACCAATGCACGGCCCTCCATTATTCCTGGTTCAAGCCTCCTGGAGCCGTGGGAACAAGAGTGTTCCATGGCCTTCAGCAGGAAGCAGGAAGTGAGTGGCAGCATATGTCTGCTCCCAGCTCTTGGCTGTCTTGGCCGTTCCTTCACTGTGCTGGCACCATCATCAGAGACACAGAACAGGTTCTCTCATCTCAGAGTTGTCCCTGTCTTCTGCACTGCCCCAGGTTCCTCCCACGTTCCCCACCAGGGTGTTGCGCTTTAAGGCCTTCAAGGTGACCCCTCTTTTAGGGGTTTTCCCCCTCCCCCAGGGTAGGTTTTCCCCAGCCAACCCTGAAGGAATGATTATAATACACAGGGTTTATCAAGCAACCTGAGGTTTTTGCAGGGGTTGGCCATGGAAGGAATTGGCCCGGGCAGTGGGGGCCCACCCCTCCTCACGGGTGATTTGACCTTTAGGCTGCCCTTTAGCCCTCGGGTCACGCCCTGTCCCTCTCTGACAGGTAGGCTGTGTGCCCTCCCGCATCCCCCTCTGCCGGGTAAAAACCCAGGACAGGCACATGGTCTGGGTTCTGCTGAGGGAAGTCACACGGTTCAGAGCTGCTGCTAACTGCAATAAAATCTCTGGACAAGACTCCTGAAGCAGATCGGTTTCCTACTTCCACTGATTCGTCCAACCTCTCTGAAGGAGCCAGGCAGGATTCATCTTGCTACATGTATCTCACGGCTGCACCCCGGGTCCTACGCTGCCTGAAACAAGCCTGGACTTGTCTGAGGGGTCTGTGCCTGTGTTAAAGTGCAAGGAGAGGATCCTTTTGGGACAAACCACGAGGCTGCTCTCCCAGCACAGCTACCACACAGACCCCACAAAAGAGCAGAGATTAATTTGCTGTTATACCAGGGAAAATGGCTGCTCGTGCCTGCCCATTCCCTTGCCCAGCAGGCACCCAGTTGTCTTTGGACATGAGCTGCTGGCCACCGCCAGACAGCAGCAGCAACCTGAGCATTGGGCACTGGGCTGATGTTCCTTTGCAGAAAGCAAGAAAAACAGTCAGAAGAGCACAAGGAAACTTGACAGTATCTCTGTAAGAATCTAATTGTGCTGTGAAAGCCAGCAGCAGATAGTGTTTTTGTGCTGCAGATAATCACTTCCAAGCAAAAGTCATTCCAGGAAGCAGCAACATCTGACAGCTACCAAATGTTGCCCCCAATTGCTCCAGGTGCTCCTGCCAGCAGCCACCTGCAGAAAGGAGCTCAGACACCGAGGCACGTGGGCTTTGGCTCCCTCTGGCAGAGAAGTCCCCCGGGGCACAGGTCCCTGTGGCAGGAGAGGGGCACCAGCACTGGCAGGGCTTGGGGGTGGCAGCTCTCCTCTGGCAGGGACTCTGCCACACCTGCTGATGTCAGTGCTCCCCAGGGGAAGCTCAGAGCAGCATTTGTGTCCCTGGGCCACACGCCCCGTGTCTGTGTCACACCCCTGTGTGTGTGACGGCCACCCACAGCAGGACGTGTCCCAGTGAGGCCGTGGCAGCTCCTGTGGAAGGCTCTGGTGCCCTTCCTGCTGCAGCTGTGTCAGCAGCCCTGGGGGCTCCTGCTGCTGCCCTGAGCTGGCAGAGCAGAGGAGCATCTGCTTGTTGTTGTTGGAGCTCTTCCTAAAGTTCCTGTTGGGCTGTCTTTGACACTTGGGGCAAGGTTTTCCTTGCAAGCTGGGGCACTTTGGGTGTGCTGGGCATGTCCCCAGGGCACGTGGAGGGCTGTCCTAGGGCTCTTGGTGACACAGTGCACCATGGACACCATGGAATGCAAAGGGACGGAGTGCACACGGGTGACCCTTTGTGACACGTGGTCACGTAGGTGCTGGCGGTGACACAGCCACACCAGAGTGCTTGGTGCACGCAGTGGGACAGGACGGGACAGAGCAGTGCCGTGCGGAGCCCCCACACAGGCAACTCCTTCCTTGCTGACCCACAGCTCTTCCAAGGCCTTACCTGTGCAGGTGACCTCCAGGTCACACTGCAGCACTTGGTGACCCAGAGCCTTGCTCAAGCATCTGCCATCCCTGTGGCTGGCTGGTGCTCTCCAGGACAGACTGCAGGACTTCCTGCCCTGTAGCCTTCCCAAGGCTTCTCTCTTGCAGGTGCCTTCAAGGCACAAGTGCAGCACTTGCTGATACGGTGCTTTTCTGAGGCATCTTTCCTGCAAGCAGTCAACACTCCAAACCCTGACATGGAGCAGAAACCCCCCGTTGTGCCCAAGCTGGCCTGGGTGGAGGAGGAGGAGGCTGCAACTACTTCAGCACAGCAGCCTGAAGAGCTGGAGCAGTTCCAGCTGCTGCAGGAGGGTGAGTGGCAGAGCTGGGCCTCAGGGCTGGTGCCTGCAGCCAGCCTGGCCCCTTCCCATCCCATCCCATCCCATCCCATCCCATCCCATCCCATCCCATCCCATCCCATCCCATCCCATCCCATCCCATCCCATCCCATCCCAGTGGACATGCCCATGGATAGAACAGAAGAGGCCCTGGGGCTGGACCCCCTGGCAGCTGTGCTCCGTCCCTGCTGCATCCTGGGGCTGTCCCTGCCTGGGCAGTGCAGGGCTGGGCTGTGTTCTCTGGCCTCTCCTGCAGCCCCTCAGCTCTGGCTGCTCTCTCTCTTGGCCAGGTGCAGGCAGGGACCGCACACAACAGCAGCAGGAGCCCGCCCGTGGTCGCTTCCACAGAATAGCTCAGGTACCTGCAGCCATCCCCACCTGGGCTGGGCCTGCTGTCCCTGCTCAGCCAAGCACCGTGCTTGCTTGAGCACTTCATGTCTTCTCCCTCTCTTCCTGCCCTTCTCCTGCAGATGATCTGCGAATTCATCGTCTGCCTTGGGCAGGAAGAGACCACTGGTGTGGGCACCGGGGTCTTGGCAAACTTTCAACTCTTCAATCCCGAGACCAGTGCTGCCATGCTGGACTTGCTTGTGCAGAAGGGTGTCTCCAACCCAAAGCAAGTAAGCAGCCTGTGGCCAGGGCCTGATGGCCCCAGGAATCGTGTGGCACTTCAAGCTGCGTCTGCTGGGCTCCCTCAGCCTTTGAGGCCCAGCACAGTGCGGTGGGAAGGGAAGCACTTCTCAGGGGAAGCTGGGGGGGTTGATGCTCTGGCAGCTCCCCAAGTCTCCCTGTGCTTTCTGCAGGTGCCAGGCGTGGTGAGGTACATCCACCGCTGGCTGACGGCCAATGAGTCTGCTGAGCACAGGCTGGACAAGGCCCTTGTGAGGCTGACTGAGGAATATCCCTGCGATGTGGTGATGACTCTCTTGTGCTGGGCCCCAGCGTGTGACAGGTAGGGCAGCCCCAGCTGCCCTGAGGGCTGAGGGTTCACCGGCCCAGCTCCCTGTAGAGCCCGTCCCTGGTGACTGCCAGACAGGCCCAGAGTTCCAGGGCCCTCTGGCTCCTCTGTTTTCCAGTCCTGGCCTGTCAGCCCCTGAGCCTCTGCCACGCTCCCTCCCTGCCCCTGAGGGGCCTGGACCCCTGTGGGCTGGCTGGGGGCTGCCAGCCAGGGCCAGTGGGCAGAGGCAGGGCTGGCAGCCAGCGCGGGCCCCTGCAGCTGCCCAGGCCACGGTGCTGTGGCCGAGACGCCCCTGACACAGAGCTCTGACCCCACAGAGCTGCTGCAGCCATGTGGAGGACCATCATGACCTCGAGTGGGACTGCAGAGCCAGCCCTGCAGATACTCCTCGATGTGCTGAGCGCCTGGCCAGTGCACACTGCGGACACCTCCGATGGGAACAGCACAGAAGTCTTTGCCCTGGCTGTGAGTTTCTGCAACTGGCCTATGCTTGATGCCAGGCCACCTCTCGAGCAGCTAGCTCTCTGACCCCCCATCTGCATCCCCCCGCCTCAGGCACCACTGGGCTGAAACCTGGCTTGGGGCAAGGTTCGGGGGCACTGGGCCAGGTGCTCCCCCTGGGTCTCTCCTGGCCTCTCCCTTGCATGCTCGCGCCCTGACACAGGCATGTCTTGTCTCTGGGGGTTTTATTGTTTGCAGGCAACCATGGCACTGTGGAGGGTCTTCAATCTGACCTGGTGCCCATTTACGGTGCTGGAGTATTTCCCCCATCTCTTTCTGCGTCTGCTCTTCCAAGTTTACGTCAGCACGCTGGATATGCCAGAGGAGGTGAACAGCTTCTGGAAGAGATGCCAGGAGCAACACGGCCTTGCCACCAGCCCCAACAGGTGCTCCATGCCAGTCTCCCCAGCCCTGCCACGCTCCCAGGGCAGGAGCCAGGGCTCCCAGCGTGACCTGGGCTTTGCTCTGCACACAGGTTTATATTGCAGACCCTGCAGACCCTGCTCTGCCGACTGCAGTATGAGCACGTGGTGCTAGAAATGGAGCGCAAGCGTGGCTGGGACACGCTGCTTTGTGCTGGCACCCACCACTATGCCGTGGCTCTGCTGGCCAGGTGAGACCTCACTGTCCCTACCACCTCTCTCCCCTGTGCCTGGGACACCCCCACACAGTCCCCGTGGCCATGGGCGGGAGGGAGGGCCTTGTCACCAAGGCAGACAGAACCAGCAGACTGGAAAAGGCTGGGACAGGAGGGTGCTCAGGAACAGCCGCCTCCCAAAGCGCCCACGGGGTGCTCGGGAAAAGACCAGAGCTCTGTCAGTCAGTCCTGGGAGAGCTTGGCCCACCTGGCTCAGGGGCAGTGGTGCCTTTTGCCCCCCACCAGGGAGATGCGCCATGTCTCCATCATCTGGTGGTACAGCATCGTACACTGCCTCCTCGACGCCCTCAGCAAGGACATTTCAGACTGGGAACTGCCCGCCATGGCCTTCCTTGTGGAGGTGAGCCCCATGGCCAGCGCTGCCTCCTGAGCTGCCTCCCACCTCTCTGCCCTCTCACAGCCACAGCTGCCTGGAACGCTGCCCGTGCACAAGTGCCCCGTGCAGTTCTGAGCTCCTGCCAGCTGGGCACCCCTGTCACTGCTCTGTGCCTTGCAGGTCCTCGACTGCCTGGACTTCGATGAATGCGGTGACACCGTCCTGCAGATCATGGCAAGGCAACTGCCCAGCGAGTCCGGGGAGATGCTGCGCCTGGTGCTCAGAGGCCTCCTGGTGCTCAGCACAGACTCCTCGATGGTGAGAAGGAGGCAGCAGCTGAAGGCGTGCTGGCAGCGTGGGGCTGGGGAGAGTACTTGGGCTTGGCTGGCCTTTGGCAGCTGCTCCCAGCCCTCCTGTGTCACTGTTCAGCTGCCTGAGTGCTCGGGGACAGGCCTTTGGCCTCTGGGCCCTGCAGCAGCAGCAGCGTCGGGTTGCCCAGCCTCGTCTTCCACACAGAACGAAAGAATGTACAGCCTGACTGAAAGCCTTGGCTCCCTCCTGTGGCATGAGGATGAAGACATCGTTGAGATGACTGTTGGTGTACTCAGCTTGCTGCTCTTGGACAAAGACCTCACAATATCCGGCCCCATCGCCCTGCAGCTGGCTCAGGGACTCCTGCCACTCCTTGAGAACGTAAGGCTCTGTGCCCCCAGCCACGGGCACTGGCTGCTGTCTGGAAATGTGGTGCCCCGTGGATTTTTGGGCCTGTACACAGAAGGCCTGGAGCAGCTGATGTGGAGGGGTTTTGCTTCCTTTCCAACAGGACAACAGACAGGTGCGGCTGCTCTCCATTTACATCTTTCAAGAGGTGATGAAGTTGGTAGCAGCAAAGGGAAGAAAGCACCTGAAGAGGCCTGTGAGCAAGAGCCTGCTCCCACTCTACTTCAGCTGCCATGATGGGCGCTGGCCTGTGGCACAGGTGAGGATTCCTGGGCGCTGTGTCCCCATGGCAGGGGGCTCGACTGTGTCCCTGCAGCCTGGCACCTCACGGGCTCCAGCCTCCTGGCCTTGGCACAGGGATGTGGGTCCTGTGCCCCGGGCTCTGGTGCCATCTCTGGGTCTCTGCTGCTCCGCAGGCCTCTCGGGAATGCCTGCATTGTGCAGTAAGCTTCCTGAAGAGGGGGGACCTGGAGCAGCTGCTGAAGACGGATCAGATGTGGAGGTTCGGCGAGTGCCTGGTAAGGACCGGCTGGAAGCCCCGGCCCGGAGAAGACCCCTGAGCACAGTGCCCATTCTGTGGGGCTGGCAGCAAACCCTGCCCTCCTGCCGCTCTCTCCAGCTGGCAGAGGACAGGAGCCGAGTAGCCGAGCACCTGCGGCAGGCCCTGCCCTACCTGGGGAGCCCACAGGAGCCCGTGCGGGACGCGGCCGTCAGGTTCATCGGTGAGCCACAAGCCCAATGCGTCCTTCCCCGCCCCGGCCCCGGCTGCTGCCCCGGCAGCGGCAACCGGGCCCGGCGCCGCGGAGCCCCGCCTGCCCTCGGGGCTGCTGCCGCCCTCCCGCAGCCCAGCCCTTGGGCAGCGGCGTGCGGCAAGGGCCCCGGGCTGAGCCCTGCCGGGCCAGGAGCCCGTGTGGCCTCAGCGCCGGCAGCGCCCGTGGGGGGCAGCTGTGCCGCTGGGGCCGTGACAGGCTCTGTGTTCCCAGGGCTGGCCGGGCGCTACCTGAGACACCAGCAGCAGCAGCAGCAGCAGCAGCAAGAGTTCCAGATGATCTGCAGGGGTGAGTGAGCCCGGCGGGGGCTGCCTTCCCTGCGCGGACCAGGGCCGCTGTGGGCAGAGCACAGACACGGTTCAGGTGCCCGTGGGACATCGGTGGCCAGCTGATTCTTGGTGGAGGGGATGCTATGATCACCCTCCAGCTGCTCCTTGTTGTCTCCTGCTTCCTCCAGGCCATGGCTAGAGCTGGCTAGGATGGACAGCTCAGCAGGGTCTCCCCAGGTCCCCACAGACCCAGGCTCTGACCGTGGCTCTGTATCTCTCTCTCGCAGCCCTGCAGGACATGACAGATGACACCAGCCCTGCCATCTCATGCCTGGCACTTCAAAATCTCTACATCACCTTGGCTGCACATCAACACAGCACTCCCCCCTCCCGACTCCAGAGGATGCAAGATCACCTGCGCCAGCTCTGGAAGTCACGGCCTTCCCTGTGTGGCGGTGGCTGGTTGTCCTGCTGGAGCACTGTGGAGATCTGATCTGGGAGACTGCATCTCTCGGTGCCACCTGGGCCAGTGGGCCACACCTCTCCTCTGCAATCACTTCCTTTCCCCCACAATTTAGGAATGTTAAGTTGTTGTTGTTGTAGAGAGATCCAGGAGCTTTCTTTTGTTCCCAGGGTCTTCAGGCCCACGGGGAAGAGAGGAAAAAGGGTGCCTGTGCTGGGCATTTGCCTGAGCAGGCGCTGTGGAAGGGAAAGTGGCCCAAAGCCCTTGGCCTTTGGTGGTTCTGCTGAAGCCTTAAGGCCTGCGACAGAGCGGGTGGGCAGAGGCTGGACCTGCGGGGGGATCCCTGAGAGCCTGGTCCCTGGAGATGGCCACCAGCCCTCTCCCAGCCAGGAACTGCCATCTGTGTCCTGCTTGTGTGTTGCTGGCTGGATTGCTGAGGGCTCTGAGGTGCTCCTTGCTCAGGCTCCTCTGGAGCTCCTTCAGCAGCTGGTCAGGCCTGGGGGAGGCCTGGAGGGGACAGGACAGTGGGAGACCATGAAGGGATGTGGTGCTGTGAAGGCCTGACAGGAGAAGGTAGCAGGAAGGCATGAGGGGGATGTGTGTGGTGGTGGTGGTGAGAGGCTGTGATGGGACAGGAGACTTGAGTGGATGGGCTGGTGGGAAGCCCTGAGGAATTGAATGGCAGAGGCCATAAGCAGCCCCCAGACAGCCACATTCTTCCTGCCACCTGGCTGCTCTGGTGCTTCCCTGACACATCTCTCGTGCCTGTGGCAGAAGCCCTCGAGGCTGGGCCTCAGCAGGACAGTGGGGACACGCCTGAGGTGCCCAGGCTGGTTTGGCTACAGACAAGGAGGGCAAGCAGGCCCTGCTGGGGCACGGCCTCTGGCTGCTGCTGGCAAGGGCCAGTGGGCAGAGGCAGGGCTGGCGGTCAGCTGATGTCCCCAGGGCTGCCCAGGCCACGGTGCTGTGTGGCCCAGACCCCCTGACACAGAGCTCTGGGCCCGCAGAGCTGCTGCCACCATGGGAAGGGCGACGTCACCTTGAGCTGGCTGCGGAGTCGCTGCTGTCGACGTGGCTCTGGACACCAGAGAAAAAGCACCAGAGTGTGCACGGGAACAGCAGGACCCAGAAGGCCTGTACCTCCTCAGCAAGGCGCCCACACCAGCTGGGATGCCAAGAGAGGGGATGCTACCGGCACAGTTTTACGTGGCTTGGCAAAAGGCGTCAGGAAAAGCGGTCACCGTGGCTTTCTCTTGCCTTCCCGGCCTCACAGCATTTGGCAGCTTCAGCTGCAGCCTGTCTCCCTGACTCACTTCAGGGCCTGTGCTTGAGCGCAGGCTCGCCTTCCTCAGTGGCATGTCCCAAGGCAGCAGCATTGGTGCCATCATTAGAGACTCTGGTGGGACAAGAGCCCTGGGCTGCAGGCCGCCACCCGCCCTCCTAGGGAGGGCTTCTGAGCCCACCCCGGCCCTCGCTGCCTGCATTGGGCGCGCTGGGCGGTGCTGTCTTTGGGGCAGGTCGTGTTTCAGGCGGCTCGGCGTCACTCCCCCCCACCCGAGCTGCTCCCCGGCCCAAACCCTCGGAGGCAGCGCTGCCAGCTCAGGGGCAGGGAGGAACTGCGGCCACCCAAGCCGTGCCACTTCCCCCGCCTGCGCCGCTTCCCCTGCCCGAGCTCCCCCCTGCCCGAGCCCTCGAAGGCGGCGCCGCTCTCTCCGCTCCGCCCCGGGCCCTGTGCCGTGGCGAGACCCCGCGCCAGCCCGGCTCTGGTTCATCTTGACCTCATGGACTCTGCCCGCGGCATTTTCTGCCCGTGCTGCGGCCAGCAGGAGACCAGTGATAAGAGAAAAGAAGAAGAGAAAAAAAAAAAAGGAAAAAAAAAAAAGAAAAAAAAAGAAAATACAAGTCTCTTCAAGCCCTGCAGCCGATGTTTTAGACTCTTGCAAGGTACACAAGTACACAAGGTCCCTCTGGATGCCTTTGGTCCCTTGGGTGATGGCGTGAGTGCCTGTTTCATGGGACGGTGGAGCGCCACCATCCAGGGCATCATTGTGCACATGGGGCTCATTGGTACACATTTCACAGGACTGATTTCTGCATGGTTTCCACACCCCCCCCCCCCCCCCCCCCACTATCCCTAAAGACACACAGATTGCTCAACTTGTCCCCTTTGAGTTTTCTGTTCACAGGACAGTTGACCGATTGCGGGGAGATGGCGGCTTCGGACCCATTGGGCCATCTCACATTGACTGGACTGCTGTCCTGACCAAGGACTGTCCCGAGATGCTGTGCACCCTGTCTCTCCCTTGCTGCTTGGCCCCTGGAGTGGGTCCTGGATCCCGTGGAGACGTCTGTCGTGGGATTGGGAGGAACTACACGATGCTCCGTGAGCCAGTGGCCCGTGTTGATCATGAACCCAGAGGGACAGACGGCCACGATTCGGCCTCATGTTACTTCAACTATTGATGACCTCTGGGGGGGAAGGATGTTCTGTCCACATGGGGGGTGCGCATCAGGATGGATTTTTAATGGGAGCCACTTCAATGAAGGGTGCAGAGTGCCCTATGCCTCCTTTACGGTGGCTGGTGGACAAACCCCTCTGGGCCAACCAGTGGCCCCTCCCTCAAGATAAATTAGTCGCCCTTCGAAACTTGGTGCAGGAGCAGTTGGACCAGGGTCATTTGGAACCTTATACCAGTCCTTGGAACACACCTGTCTTCTGCATCAAGAAAAAATCTGGGAAATGGAGGTTGCTACAAGACCTCTGAAAAGTCAATGCCATGATGGGAAGCATGGGAGCCCTGCAGGTGGGCATGCCGTCACCTACCATGCCTCCCACGGATTGGCCAGTCCTCATCGTGGATTTGAAGGATTGTTTTTTTACAATTCCTTTGCATCCAGATGACAGACCAAAATTTGCCTCAGTGATCCTTCCGTTGATGTCACTGTGTTCATTACCACTCCAGACTTTCATCCCACTGGTCCTGAAGCAGGTTCTTCAAAAACAAAAATGGGGAATGGAGGGTGAAGCCCTGCACACTCGTTTGGCAAAAGCTTTGTTCACCATGAACTACCTTACGGTGCTGCAGAACTCCAATAATCCTGCCATTTCAAATCATTGTTTCTCTTGGCAGGGTTCGGACGAGACACATCAGCCTCGACCGAAGGTTCAGGTGAGGAATTTAGAATCTGGCCAACAGGCGAAATGGAAACTGTGACCAAACTGAAAGTCATCAAGTGGGTCAATCATCTGGTGATGACTCCGATGCAGACCACGCGAGCGATCACTCCGATGATTCTTCCAAAAGTGAATATTGTTCATATTTTCCTTTTTTAACATTGTTCATTTTTCTTTTTTCCTTTCTTTTTTAAATGGAAAAAGGGTGAGATGTTGTCTGGGTATTTGCCATTCTCCTCTGTCCCCATTAAAGAGTTTGGAAAAGTCTTATTTTTAGCCTTCTGTGTTTTGGAGTCAGATTCAATTTTGTATAAATAAGCTTCTTGTTATGGTAAAATCTAGAAATGTTGACATTCTTTTCAAAAGGAGGAGACTGTTGATGGACTGTTGGTTGTCCAGTGTGGGTGGAGAAGAAGATTTTCCTCCTCCAATCCATGGTAACTGCTGGAGTTTGATAAATGTTGGTTCTGTAAATAAACACTCCTCTTTTCTGCCTCGGACATCGCAAGCTGTGGATGTGAACTCTTTATGTCGTGAGCGACAATCAGGCACCTGGGGAGGTGACTTTGGTTTCCCATGGAAAAGGGCCACGGTTCGTGTCTAGTGCTGTCTGCCTGGCCGTGGGCTTCTGCCTGCTGAAATCCCATCAGAATTCCCAACAGATAAGGATTTCTCCAGGACGCAAGCTGCCATCAGTTGGAAGCCTGGCTGCCCATGGAGTGCCTCAGAATAATTCTGTGTCAGACAGGAATGAGTGCAGTGTGTCTGCGCTCCTCTCAGCACCTCTCTGTCCCATCTTGACTCGTTGTGTGCTCTGAGCACTGTGGCGTGGCTGTGTCACCACCAGCACCTCTGTCACCACGTGTGAGAAAGGGCTCTTGGACACCCTGTGCTTTCCATGGCGGTGACCATGCTGCTCTGTGCTGCACACACTGCCCTCTACTCTGAGGCCTCCCCCAGCCCTTCCAAAGTGCTTGGGCTCCTTGTCCCACTACTGGCCTTCAGTGTGTTCAGCAAGACCTTCAACTCCACCGTGTTGTGGAACTGGACCTTCAGCACAGGGACCTTTCCAGTCAGATCTGCCCTCATTCCTCTGTGTCTCTGCACAAAACACGGCGCTGAAGAGAAGGGCAGTAGGGGCCTGTGTGTCCCAGGGCTCAGGCTGATACACCGCTTCAGCTCCAGGGAGATGCAGGTAAAGTGAAGAAGTCAAACTGTTTATTAATTAAAGGCGAAGCAAAGGGATGAGCTGTGCTGGAGCGCGTACCTGGTTCTGGCCCAGCTTGGTGTTCAGCTTGGGCTTCTGGCTGCTCTGACATGCTACAGCAATACCCTTTTGTGGGGTCTTGGCTCACAGGCAGTTGGCTCACACTGTCATGGCTGTGGTAAAAGAGGAGACTCCCTAGAGGCTTTCAGGAAATAGAGGCTTTATTTGGGGGGGGTCAGGGAATCCCCCAGCTCCAGGTGGATGCCTCCGAGAGAGACCACAAGCCTGGTCTGCAGGGCGGTTTTGTACAACACAATCTGGTAGGTGGGTACAAAATTATACAAACCAATAAAACAATCCAAACACTACATGCCAACTAAGTTACCTAAATTCTAACAAATACAACACAGGTTTGGGAGTGGTCTCAAGAAAGTCTTGCCAACTAGTGGCCAGAGCTCTTGGACCTTAAAGATAAGAATTCCATGATGGACAAAGGGAAAATTATGCATAACACAAGGATGAAACAAGAAGGAACCAATAAAGAAGAGTCTCCAGGCAGAGACTCCAGTTGTCCTAGAAACCCTTATCAAACTACGATAAGAATACATTCTAGGACGAGGGGCCCTTTCAAGGTGTTTAAACCATACTAAACTTACAATATAAAAAACCCTATACTATATTCATAAACTAAAGCTTATAAAACATTTCTTGCAAACTCACAGAGCTGGGAGGGAAAAAGCAGATGGGCAGGGTCAGAGGGATAGAGGGAGGGAGCTGTCAACAAGGAGGGAGAGTAGAGGAAAAAAGATGGGATGGGCAGGTGTGAGGGCTGGGGGGCTGGAGGCAGGGAGAGGGCTGAAGCCATGCGAGCTTCCTGTCGGTTCAGCTGTGCTTGGAGCTCCAGCAGCACTGGGAGGGGATGTCCTCTTCAGTGTTTCCTGGTGCTATTCTTGGAACACTGTTTCACTGGATGCTGAAGATGAATCTAATTCTTCACCTCTTCGGGCAAACTGGGTTTGAATATTCAGGTTACAGTGAGATGGACTGGTGTCTCTCCTCTGGGCTTGAATGGCTGGAACAGAGAGGAAGAGACTCGCAGTCAGGGCACACATCTGCGGGAATCCTAAGAGACCCTCCTGCCAAGAGTGTCCCACTGGGCTCTTGCAATGGCCACAAGATCAAGAGGCCAAGGGGATCAGATGGAAGGTGCTGACCTGAATCCTTGCCGTCTCCCTGAAATCTCTCTGTGCTCTGCCCACACCACCCCTGGTCTACATGGGGAGCTGAGGCCGCACCTATTCCGCCTCGTGGTCTGAGCCCTGCCTGCTTCCGGCTAGCCCTGGCAACGGCTTCAGGCAAACGGTACAGCCCAGTTGGCTGACCAACCGAGCTGATCCGATGGGCTCTTCAGCCCAGCCGCTTGGTGTTGGTTGTGACGACGGCGAGGACAGAAGGAGGACTCTGCCAAGGGGGTTACCACAGGAGTTTATTGAGGGGTCAAGGGAGACAACCTCACTCCAGGAAGCCTGCCTCAGCAGAGCGGAATCTGCTCAGTGACAGCTCCTTTTACCCAGGGGAGGAGTGAGGGGAGGTGACAAGGTGGAAACCAATGAGGGAAGTCGAGGGAGTGGCTGCCAGGATGATTGACTCCTCCGGGAGCCAATCCTCATGGGGGAGGACGAACTTCCTTGGATTTTGGCCTATCACTCAACGCCCTCCTAGGAACTTTCCAGAACCAGGGAGAGGCCTCGAGGAGATAGACAGATCCTTGGGGGTAGGGAATACAGGATTGACAGGTAACTGAAATTGGGTAAACAACTAGGGTAAAAACCAATTGGGGTTTGTACGGGGGTACATGGAACAAACCAAATATCAACGTGAATAAACATTTAACGTATGAATTTAAACACACCACTTCATCTCCCCCTTTTCTTTTTAATAAAATGAGGTGGATTGTGCTTCTGGTGAAAAATATTCTGACTGAGGGTAAGCTCCCTCGAACCAAGTTTGTTGTGCTGACCACATTTGGTACTCTTCTTCAGGGTTCTCATCTTCTGGTGCGCTAGGCACGGCAACTTGATTCACCTCGGGGGAGGTAGTAATGTTCGAAATTAATTTGTAAACCATGTGTTTGATCACGCCAAACGCGATCAAAACTATAATAATTATAACTAAAATTATAAGTCCAGTTCTCAATAGCAACCCGGCCCACCCAGAGAGCCCCCAGTTTTTGAACAGTTTGCTCAACCAGTCTTCAGTCTCTTTCTTGATTTCTCCGACCATGTCCCTCATCTTCTGGATGGCCTTGTGGGCATCTTCAGCTTTCGAGGATAGATTAAAACAGCACATCCCTTCAAATTCCTCGCATTGATGTCCATGGAGGAGGAGAAGGTAGTCAATGGCCGCCCGATTTTGTAGAGTGGCTTGCCTCGTTATTTCCTCGTCAGATAGGAGGTCGGCTAGGGCATTAGAAGTTAAATTTGCCTGCTTCACCACCCAGCACTCCAATCGGCCTAATTCTCCTAGACTTTTGGCCACTGAGACCCAGGGCAGAAAAACTGTGATGGCCGTCGTCTTTGTCCTGGACCAGTGGATAATTTCCGAATTGCAATCTGGGTCGAGACTTGTAAGGTCTCTTTTTTGGACAGCCAATTCATTAGAGTTATTTTTTCTTTGCCAATCCATAATTTGAGTTTTGTTTGGGGTGAAGAGGCCCAACCGACCTAGTGTGCAAGGACCTCCGATGAGACGAGATGGGATGCCTGGCCATGCCTGGTCGCCACAAATCAAAAAGATTCCTTTAGGAAGGGACAGGGGTTTTTGATCAATGGTGGAGGCCATCTTGACATGGGCAATCCACTCACACCACTTTCCAGCGGTGTAAACTTCTTTGATTTGCAAAACCGAGGAGAACAATTTGACTTGGTATTTAGGGGGAGTAAATACAAACTGAACACAATATCTTGCCGCGAAGAGCCAAGGAGTTCCAGCTCCTAAGGCTCATCTGAGGCTTGGGACAACTCAGGAATCCAGTCCCTCCACAAGACAAGGGGATTTAAAACCGGAACAGAAACCTTGCGCTCTGCGCGTTCTTCTATAAATGAGCGGTAAATGCGACCAGGGGCATTATTATTAACATCTTTCATGATTTTTAGGAGGGTAGGTGGGAATTCTTCAAGTTTAAGTGGGATCCCCACGAGGCAAGTGGACATCGGGTCGATGGCTGAGGCTGAAGAAAGGCAGATGTGATCTTGCCCCATTGATCTGGCAAGGGTGGCCCACACGTTTGCTTTGGGTTGAGGGACGATCCAACAGATGGTCGGAACCAGAAGACTGGTGAGCAGGAGCAACTGCAGTTGGCTGGCAGTTGAAAGGGGTCCCATCTGGGCAGAGTCCGGAGTCACTGAAACAAACTTAAAACAAGAACAGGGTTAACTCAGAGCCAGGGAGGCAGGGGTAGGAAAGACTCTTCCCGAGACGCTCTCTTCCGTCTCCTCCTCCTCCATGACGCCACCGACACCTGTGACACCTTTGTTTTTTGGTTAGAAACCTTTGGAACATAGGGCCTCACCCATTTGGATGGTATCCATTTCGGGCCTGCAGGGGTGGACACGCAAGCATATCCTCGCCCCCAGGTAATTAGGTCATGAGGTCCCTCTGTTCCTCCAGTCTCTGGGTCTTTTATTATAACTGGCGGCTTGGCCCTCAGGACTAACTGACTGTTTCCTCCAAAGTGGCGGACTATTGGCGGGTTCATCGTTTCAAATGAGCAGTTTAGAAAGTTGACGGTGAACAGTGCTCTGGACAGACGGATCGATGGTGACTCGATTTTCAGTATTTGCTGTTGTTGATCAAGGACCCTTTTGATGTCTCAGTGGGTCCTTTCCACCACAGCTTGACCTGTCGGGGAATGGGGGATGCCCGTTTTGTGATCCACTCCCCATTGCTGCAGGAAACTGCGGAACTCCCTGGAGCGGTAGGTGGGCCCATTGTCGGTCTTCAGGACCTTCGGGATGCCCAAGAAAGAGAAAGCCTGAACAAGATGCTTTATGGCATCCCAGGATTTCTCCCCCATGTGGGCGGAAGCATAGACAGCGCCGGAAAAGGTGTCTACCGAGACGTGCACGTATTTCAACTTTCCAAACTGTGGTACATGGGTCATGTCTGTCTGCCACACCTCACAGCTATTCAGTCCTCTGGGGTTTGCTCCTGCACTTAGGGTGGGAAGTGCGTGCCTTTGGCAGGTGGGACATGTTGCCACAATCGCCTTGGCCTGTTCTCGAGTGATGTGGAATCTGCGAACAAGACCTGGCGCATTTTGATGGAAAAGCTGGTGGCTGATCTTGGCCTGTTCGAACACATTTGGCAGTGGGGCCATTTCTGCAGGGGCAGCAAGAGCATCGGCCCTTCTGTTTCCCTCAGCAATGAACCCCGGCAAATCCGTGTGTGACCTTGTATGCATTACAAAAAAGGGTTGCTCTCGGTGGGAGACTAACTTTATCAGTTTTGAGAGCAGTTTGAAGAGGGCAGTGTTGGAAACTTCCTGCAGTATTGAATGTTCTGCTCTGGACACCACTCCCGCAACGTACGCGGAGTCAGTAACTAAATTAAATGGTTCAGAGAACCTTTCGAAAGCTCGGACAACTGCGGCCAACTCAGCGACCTGAGGTGATCCTTCTACCTCAGTGATATCAGCCTCCCACTGCTGAGTTT
This sequence comes from Phylloscopus trochilus trochilus, assembly GCA_016584745.2. Classification (NCBI taxonomy): domain Eukaryota; kingdom Metazoa; phylum Chordata; class Aves; order Passeriformes; family Phylloscopidae; genus Phylloscopus; species Phylloscopus trochilus. The sequence continues at coordinate 5,670,597 of WQNJ02000545.1, forward strand.
GAGAGTCCCTCCAAGTCAAAACTGACTTGTGAGACTTTCCGGACGCGTCTGTGAAAACTGTCAGAGCTCTCAAAGGTCTCTTGCTCTGTTTGCTTTCTATGGCCAATGTGAATTGGGCATCCTGATTAAAAATTTTGTGGGCAGGCCGATGAATCGAAATTTGTCCCGAATAGGAATCCAGAGCAAACTGCAAAGCTTCGTTTTCTTGAAGCAGCTGTTCCAACATTGCCTTTGTAATTTGGCCCGTTTTTAATCTGATTGGTACATGAATGCATTCAAAGTCACATCCGGCTAGTTCCCTAATTCGGGTCCTAGCCTTCCGGATTAGTTCAGCTACCAACTCTTGTGGCTTTGTCATTCTTTTGGACCTCTGGTGACTAAGAAAGACCCACTCTATGATCAAGAGAGGATCTCTCCCGCCTCGGTCCTTTTTGGGGATTACGGTTGTGTCCCACTGAAAGATGACCCCATGCAAGTGTGGCAGATTTCCCAGAATGATAAAACTGAAGGGCAGGTCAGGGTTACATCTGTTTGCCTGCCTGGTAGACATGTTGACCTGGACCTTTTCCAAAGCTTTCTGTGCTTCCGGGGTGAGCGCCCTTGGAGAACTAAGCTCCTCTCCCCCTTTTAGTAAATCATAAAGAGGTGCTAGGTCCTCGGTAGTCAGGCCTAGCCAGGGTCTCACCCAGGTCAATGCCCCACACAGTTGATGGACATCTGCGAGGGTCTTAATTTTTGTTTTGATGGCCAATTTTTGCGGCACAATGGTCCGCTTTCCGATTTCCAGACCCAGATACCGCCAAGGCGGCATCCTTTGAATTTTTTGTTCTTGCAGCTCGAACCCTGCAGCAACCAATGCATTGATTGTCAGGTCAAGCGCATGGGTGAGTACATCGTCATTGGGAGCACACACAAGGACATCATCCATGTAATGATGGATGATGGCCTTCTCTGCGGCTGCTCGGACAGGGGACAACAAGGAAGAAATATACCATTGGCAGATGACTGGACTATTCTTCATTCCCTGAGGGAGGACCTTCCAATGGTATCTCTTCCTTGGGGCCTCTCGGTTGATAGTAGGAACCGAGAACGTGAAACGTGGAGCATCGTCAGGGTGTAGAGGAATTTGGAAAAAACAATCTTTTATATCTATTACTGCCAATTCCCAATCTCGGGGGAGCATTGTTGGGGAAGGCATCCCAGGTTGGAGAGATCCCATGTCTTCTATCACGTTGTTGATTTGTCTGAGGTCGTGAAGGAGCCGCCAGCGAGTTTTGTCAGCCTTTTGGATGACAAAAACGGGAGAATTCCACGGTGACGTGGTCTCCTCGATGTGGCCTTTTTTGAGCTGCTCTTCCACGAGCTCATTGAGCGCCTTGAGTTTTTGTTTTGAAAGCGGCCACTGTTCCACCCAGACTGGTACATCTGTTTTCCAATTCAGTTTCTGGGTGGGGCGCTCCTCAGTGACCGCCGCCCAAAAATTCTGTGAGGAGTCTGGGATGTTGAGTGTGACTCCCCACTGAGCCATTAGGTCTCTCCCCAGCAAGGGATCCTTATAGTCTAAAACAAATGGGCGAAGGTTTGCCAATTGCCCATTTGGCCCCTGAATTTGCACAACGCTCTTCGATCTTTTTGCCAATTGTAAACCCCCTACACCTTGGACGTGTCCAGCCACGTCTTGCAAGGCCCAATGTGACGGCCAATCTTTGGTGGGGATAATTGTCACATCAGCCCCCATGTCCAGGAGACCTTTGATGTCCACTGTCTCCTCACCTACCCGAACCTCGCATTGCACCTTTGGTGGGTCACTGTCGATCGTCCTGACAGGACACGCTGTCGTGGTCTCATCTGCTGGGTCCCAATTGGGGATCACCTGTGCAATGATTTGTCCTTTAGGAATAAAGACAGGTGGGTTGGTGCAGTGCAGACAGAGAACGAAGCGCCCAGGATCAGAACTCACGATCCCCAGAGCAACTTCGATCTCACGCGGGGTGTACTTGCAATCTCCAATGACGACATACTTCCGTCCGATCTCTGCCCAAGAGCCCTGCTCATCTGGGTTGACCTTGACGAGATGCCTATAGTCGTCACTGAGGTGGAGCGGTTCTGTCAGTCGCAACCTGAAGGGCTCATACCGTGACCTGGTGGTTAAAATTGGTTGCGCGAGGTCGCGGTCGCTGGGTGTCGTGTCCAGTGGTGAGTCCCAGGAAGGAACTCTTGTCACGTCTAGGTTGATAATAGAAATATTATTATCATTAATGTTATTTTTCTTTCCCTCCTCCCGCCCCCTGATTTGCTTCGCCCGATTTTTGTCATCACGCTGGGCGGATGGGCGCTCACTCCTCAGTTTTTTTGGTTTTTGTTTCCTCCCTCCTGCTTGCTTTGATTCCCCTCCCTCTGGGACATGAAGATTTAGAAATCTTTTTTAAATGGGCAATGTATCATCCAATGTCCTGTTTTGTTGCACAACCAGCAAGGTCTGTTTAAGTCTGCTTTAAAAGAACGTCGCCGCGTCACAGGAGTCTGGCGAGTGGAGGGTTGTGCTGTGTCGGCTGCTGCGGCGCATATGTTTGGACACGGTGTCGGCTTGGAGCGCTGGTCTGCCGGCAGACCCATCAGGGGCACCTTTTTATCACAGATGCGCAGCATGTCTTCGAGAGTGGGCTCAGGCTGTAGGGGTAGACTCAAAATGGCAGCACAACACTGCTCATTAGCATTTAGGAATGCCATTTCCCCTATTAATTCTTTCCTCAAATGCTCTTTCTTGACCTGCTGCTCGACAGCTCGTGAGAGCTTCTCTACATATTGAACAAAGGGCTCTGAGGGTCCTTGTTTAATTTTTGCATAGGGTGGCATTGGACCATCTGGCTGTCGGCTAAGAAACGCCCGCTCAGCAGCATCTTTTACAAATTCCAGGACAGGGACGGGAATTTCGGCAGCTTGTGTGGGAGCGAGAAGCCACCGACCCTCACCACAGAGATGATCTAAAGTAATTGTATTGCCGTTCTCGTCTACAGCGGTAGAAGGATCTGTTAACAGGCTCGGAAGGGCGTCCCTCAGCAGGTCTTTCCATGCTGACTCCCAGAGGTTATACTCTGTGGAGTTCATCAAGCATGTAAAGAGCTGCTTAAGATCAAATGGGACAGCTACCATTCCGGCAAGACTGGCATGTAACAAACCACGAAAGAACGGACTGTCTCATCCGTACTCCTTGTGTGCCTTACAGAGATCTTTGATCACCGCTTGGGAGAAGGGCTGCCAGTTGGTGTGTGTGATGGTTCCACCCCTTGACCGGCGGAAGGTGACTGGCGCAAGGGATGGGATGAGGGCCTGGGCAGACTCATCGGATTCCAGCTCCCCTTCAGGTTCTGGCTCATCTTCCTCAGTCTCCCAATGATGGGAACCGGAAGTCAGAGTGTGGGAACCGGAAGTCAGAGCGTGGAAACCGGAAGTCCGGATGGCTTTCGCTGCGGGGGAGGTGTGGTCTGGCAAGCAGATGACATCACCTGAGGGGTGTGTCTTGGGGCGGGGTGAGTGGGAGGAGTTTTTGGAGAAGGCGGGAAAAATGTGTCTGGGGAAATAGGAGTGGTTTGGGACAGGAAAGGGTTGGCAGGGCGGTGAAAGGGATTATGGGAAGAAGAAAGGTTTGACAAGGAGGATGACCGTGCCATGCGGTCGCCGCCATGATAGGGAGAAGGGGTAGGGAAGCCATTTTGTGGCAACTCCTTTTCTGTTAAACTGAACCGAACTCGGGGTTCATGAACTGGGTAAGATGGGGAGGAAAGTTCCTGAGCAGCCTGGCCAGGGCCACTGCAGGAGTCCTGAGCAGTCCGGCCAAGACTGCTCAGGCGGGGGGACTTAGGCACCTGCAGGGAGCCAGGGTTGGCAGACAAGTTCCTTGTCGCCGCTCCCTTTAGTATGCCCGTTTTTGGGGTAGAGGGTTTGGGACTAGGTCAAGGGGGAACTGGGGAAGGTTGTGCAGCGTCTAGCCCTTTCTCCACTCCTTTTTGTTCTAAAACAGCAGAACGAATCTGCAATGGCCAATATGATAATTTCATGGCAGTTTTGTCTCCTGATCGAACCAAATCTGTAATTTTTGCATTGACAGCATTCCAAAAGGGGATGCTGTACACAAAATCAGGCGACACGTTGGGGAAGTGGAGGAAGAGAAAACGGACAAACCTTTTTAACTGTCCTTTAGAGAACTTAATTTTTGAAACTGTTAAAACACTGGAAATTGAATAAAAAACTCCAACTTGTGCTGTGGAGAGCTTAGCACCCATTATAGCTTGATATTAGTTTCCACAGCAGCCGCCCGACAACTGTATAAAAGCAAAAGTGGAAAGAAAATGTGAAGCCGCAAACACCTAAAAACCAAGGGTTTACCTCAGGGTGTGACAGAACTGAAGAGGACCGATAACAAAGCCGACTCGTCTTGGGGGTTACCGGTCAGCGAAATAAAAGTGGAAGAAACAGAAGAAAATAAAGAAAGCGCACTCGGAAACACTTCCAAGAGGGAGCAAAAGGCGTCTCTCTCGGGGCTGCGCAGCCTAATGTGGCTCAGAGACTGAGCGTGCTAATGAAACCTAAGAAGGGAAAGAAAGGTTCTTACCCTCTTTGAGTGCGACGCTGGCTGGTGAAAACAGTTGTGGGGGGGTCCTCACCGGAGGAAGACTTCTGGGGTGCGAGAAGCTACCTTCCTCTCCTGCTGGGAGCGCACTCTCTGTGGGAGAGCAGCTGCGACCAGCAGGTGCGTGATGTGCCAAAGGTCGTCTGCAGACTGCGAAGGAATAAAATCCAGAGTCCAGTGACCTGTTCCACGGGGTCCGGTGATGTCCTCGGGCCAGACCGCAGTGGCCACCACGCTGTCACTGTCTCGGCTGTGGCTGTGAGACCACATTGGGCGCCAACGCTGAGGCCGCGCCTATTCGGCCTCGTGGTCTGAGCCTTGCCTGCTTCCGGCTAGCCCTGGCGACGGCTTCAGGCAAACGGTACAGCCCAGTTGGCTGACCAACCGAGCTGATCCGATGGGCTCTTTTCAGCCCAGCCGCTTGGTGTTGGTTGTGACGACGGCGAGGACAGAAGGAGGACTCTGCCAAGGGGGTTACCTCAGGAGTTTATTGAGGGGTCAAGGGAGACAACCTCACTCCAGGAAGCCTGCCTCAGCAGAGCGGAATCTGCTCAGTGACAGCTCCTTTTACCCGGGGGAGGAGTGAGGGGAGGTGACAAGGTGGAAACCAATGAGGGAAGTCGAGGGAGTGGCTGCCAGGATGATTGACTCCTCCGGGAGCCAATCCTCATGGGGGAGGACGAACTTCCTTGGATTTTGGCCTATCACTCGACGCCCTCCTAGGAACTTTCCAGAACCAGGGAGAGGCCTCGAGGAGATAGACAGATCCTTGGGGGTAGGGAATACAGGATTGACAGGTAACTGAAATTGGGTAAACAACTAGGGTGAAAACCAATTGGGGTTTGTACGGGGGTACATGGAACAAACCAAATATCAACGTGAATAAACATTTAACGTATGAATTTAAACACACCACTACAGGGAGCAAAGCCCTCCACAGCTGGGCCAGGGATTACAGCTCCCCTCTGCCAGATCCCACTGACAGCCCACTGCCATCACTCACTCTCATCGAGGACCTGGAGCACTTCCTTCTGCCCTCTCATGAGCACCCTGGCGGAGTCTGGGAACACAGAGCCTGTCACAGCCCCAGCAGCACAGCTCCCTGTGTGCTCCCTGGTGGCGTCTGCTGTGTGGTAATGACAACATGGAGAAGCAGAGCCACAAAGACTTGCCCAGAATAAGGGATCATGGCCTTGTGGCACTCAGGCGGGAGACGCAGGGGAAGCAGCAGGCCTGGTGCCCCCAGTCCCTGGACATGTCCACCGCAGGTGGGATGGGATGGGGCCAAGCTGCCTGCAGCCATCAGCCCTGTGGCCCAGCTCCACCACTCACCATCCTGCAGTGTCTGCAACTTCTCCAGGTCTTCAGGCTGTTGTGCTGATGAGGCTTCAGGGCCTATGTTTCTTTTCCCCCTGAACACTTTGAACAGGCCAAGAACTCTGCCTGCTATGCTGCAGACAAGCCTCAGCAAAGCTACAGGACAGCAAGTCCTGCACTCTGGTCTTGAGGGCTCCTGCCACAAGGAAAAGCCTTGGGAAGGCCATGCGCGACCAAGTACGCAGTCTTGCCACGAGGTCACTTGTAGGAATAACGCCTCGGAAACACTCAGACAGGAATGAGTGTGCTGTGGGGGGCGCTTCTCTCAGCACCGCTCTGTCCTGTCACATGCTCCAAGCACAGCGGCGTGGCTGTGTCACAGCCAGCACCTATGTCACCACATGTGACAGATGTGACAGATCAGCTCTCTGCAGAGCTCCAGCAGCGCAGCCAGCTGAGGCCCAACAGACGAGGCCGGGTCATCCATGCCCTGCGCAGCTGATCTTGCAGGTTCTCCAACATGGAATATCGAGATCTCTCTGCTGCCTGGAGAATGTAGAGTGTTTGAATTGCCAGGTTTCTGATGGCAGGGCTGCTGTCATCGGCCATGTCTTCAAGGGCTGCAAGAGAAAGGAACAGAGCCACGGTCGGATCCCAGAGCTGCAGGAACCCAAGCAGAGCCCCTGAGCCAGGGCCATCCCAGCCCGCTTTTGCCATGGCCAGGAGGGAGCAGGGACCAACGGGATCAGCCCGAAGGTGCTGGCCACGAATCCCCCACGTGTCCCTGAAACCTCTGTGGGCTCTGCTCACGTCACCCCTGGTCCACGCCCAGAGCCCTCCACAGCCGGGCCAGGGTTTTCAGCTTCCCCCACCAGTCCCCGCTGACAGCCTGCTGCCCTCACTCACCTTTGTAGATCAGCTGGAGCTCTTCCGGCTGCCCCCTGAGCTTCTGCCTGATGACCCCTGGGAACACAGAGCCTGTCACGGCCCCAGCGGCACAGCTCCCTGCCGGCCAGGGGCGCTGCCAGCCCTGTGGCCACACGGCCTCCGGCCCCGGCAGGGCTCAGCCCGGGCCCTTGCCGCAGGCTGCCGCCCAAGGGCACGGCTGCCAGAGGGCGGCAGCAGCCCCGAGGGCAGGCGGGGCTCCACGGCGCCGGGCCCGGATGGCGCTGCCGGGGCAGCAGCCGGGGCAGAAGCCGAGCTGCGGTGGGCGAGGGAGGGAGCCCGGGCTGGTGGCTCACCCATGAACCTGATGGCCGCTTCTCACAGGGGCTCCTGTGGGTGCTGCAGGTACGGCAGGGCCTGGAGTAGGTGCTTGGGTGCCCGGCTCCTGTCGTCTGCCAGCTAGAGCAGGAGGAGGGAAGGGTTGGCGCGGGCTGTGCCCCTCGGCCGGGCTCTCGCTGTGCCCAGCCCCGGCCTCCCCTGCCCGCACAGCCCTGGGGCCCGGCCAGCAGCCGCTGGCGCCGGGCTCCCTCTGGAGGGGGCAGAGAGCCGGGTGCTGCCCGGGGAGCAGCGGTGCTGCCCTGGCCCACAGCCCGCCTGAGCCGAGGCTCCATCGGCACCCGGCTCAGGGCCACAGGAGCCTGGAGAAGAGCCCGCACAGCCCCTGGGTGCAGCAGTCAGCAGGGCCACAGCTGCCAGCCCCACACACTGGGCACCGGGGCCAGGGGGCTTCTCCAGGCTGAGGCTGGGGCTTGCAGGCTGTCCTTACCAGGCACTCAGAAAACATCCACAGCTTCCTCTTTCAGCAGTTTTTCAAGATTTGCCCTCTTCAGGTACTTGGCCAGACAAATGAGTGTTGCCCGAGAGGCTTGCGGAGCAGCAGAGACACGGAGATGGCCCCACAGTTGAAGGCACAGGACGCCCATCCCTGTGCCAAGGCCTGCAGGAGGCTGCAGCCCGTGAGGCACCAGAGCAGGAGGCAGCTGAGCCCCCTCCGAGGTGGGACACAGCAGCAGCCCACATGTCCTCCCCTCTGCCACAAGCCGATTCTCATCATGGCAGTGGAAGAACAATGGGAGCAGGCTCTGGTGCAAGTGTTTCTTCAGGGCCTTTTTATCCTTCTTCATACAACAGTCACCAGTTTTTGAAAGAGGAATGTGGACAGCAGCTGCACCTGGCCACTATCCTGTATGAGAGGAAGAAAAATAAACCGCAGTATTGGCTGCTTGGTTCTCAGCTGGGCACGATCCTGCAAATCCACATGGCACCCAGCGTCTGGGCAGTACCCAGTGGCCGTGGCTGGGGGCACAGAGCCTTACGTGATCAAAGAGTGGCAGGAGCACCTCAAGCAGCTGCAGGGCAATGGGTCAGTGTATCAGCATGTCCTTTTCTTAAACTAGAACACTTAGTAGAATGACTGTCATCCTGACTATTTCTCCATCAGTGTGCCTCAGGAGCGCCACCAGACTTTCAGTCAGGGTCCACACTTTTCTGGCCTGTGCGGAACACAAGTGCGTGAAAGGCCACCCTGGTGCCAAGAGGGCCCAGAGGCCAAAGGCCTGTCCACAAGCACTCGGGCAGCTGAAGCAGGGAGCAGGAGAGCTGGGAGCAGCTGCCTCAGCTCCCGAAACCCAGCCAAGCCCAAGCGACTGTGTTTCCCAGCACAGCTTCAGCTGCTGCCCCCTTCTCACATTTCAGGGATCCTCAATGAGCTTGAGAAGGGCCCTGAGGGCCAGGTGATGCCTCTCGCTGCACTCACTCTGCAGGCGCCTGGACAAGATTAGCAGGACTCTGTTACGTCCATATTCACTCATGTCCAAGCACTCGAGGACCTGAAAGGCACAGGACAGTGACAGAGGACCCGGCCTGCAGGAGCCCAGAACCGCACAGGGCCGGGCCCAGGCAGCAGCAGCACAGGGCGTGGGCACTGTCCCAGGCAGCTGTGGCTCCGAGAGGGCAGAGAGCTGGGAGGCAGCTCAGCCTTCAGGCTCACCTCCACAAGGAATGACAGGGCAGGCAGATCCCAGCGTGGCTCCTGTGTGCTGAGCAGCTGGAGCAGGTAGCGAACAATGTAGGAACACAGGGCTTTGGAGACCCAGGACACCTCCCTGGAAAGAGAAAAAGTAACTAAGACTGTGAGCCAGGGGGACAAACTGCCAGGACTGACTCACAGAGGTCGGGTCTTCCACCACCACCCTGCACGGGGACCTTGGCTCCTTGTGGGCACCTGCCCCTCCCAGCCTTTTCCAGTCTGTGTGGTGTTCCCGTGGTGACAAGACCCTCTGGCCCATGACCACAGGGACTGTGTGGGGCACCCTGAGCACAGGGCACAAATGACGGTGGCAGTGGGGTTAAGGGGGTCTCACCTGGCCAGCATGCCCACAGCAGAGTGCTGGGTGTCAGCACAGAGCAGCATGTCCCAGCCAGGCTTGTGTTCCATTGCCAGCACCACATTCTCATACTGCATTTGGCAGAGCAGGGACTTCAGGGTCTGCACTGCAAACCTGTGTGCAGAGCAAAGCCCAGGTGATGCTGGGAGCACGGGCTCCTTTCCTGGGGACATGGCAGGGGCAGGAGAACTGCAATGGAGCACCTGTTGGGGATGGTGGCAAGGCTACATTGCTCCTAGCATCTCTTCCAGCAGGTATTGTCCTCCTCTGGCATATCTAAAGTGCTGAAGAGCACTTGGAAGAGCAGATGCACAAATAGGCAGGGGAAATACACTCTCACTATGTGTGGCACATAGGGCACCTGGAGGATTTTCCACTGCACCACAGTTGCCTGCAAAGGACAAAGCACCCCGAGACAGCGCTCAGTGCCGAGGTGTCCGTGTGGCAGGGCCTGGGCATGGCAGGGAGAGGCACAGGGGGAGCACTGGGCCTGGTGGCCCTGAAGCTGCCCCTAGGCCAGGCTTCAGCCCAGTGCCTGAGGCAGGGAGATGCAGTGGGGGAAGGAGGATGGAGAGCTGCTGGAAAGGAGGCCTTGGAGTGAGCAGAGGCCAGTTCCAGAAACTCCCAGCCAGGGCAAAGATGTCACTTTTGTTCCCATCTGACGTGCTGTGCTTTGCCCTGGCACAAAAGTCTAACTTTTTCTATAGCAGCAATGAAAGGAGCTCCTTCGTGATAGCAGAGCACACGCACCCTCAATTGAGTCGGGATACGCCACCAGACTGGATCATGTCAGTAGTAATGAAGTCCCTGTAAATCAGGAGTCATTTGTTGTCCTGTGAATGAGAGACTCACAAGCTGAGAGCAAACTCATCTGTTTCTTGCAGAGTTACGACAGTACTTGTATTGCAGAGTATGGGAATATCTCTTCAGTCCTTTGCATGCAACCCAGCTGCAGGCCTGTGATAAATCCGTTGGCCTGGCAGTTTGTTGGTTTTCTCTAGGCTTGCAAGCTTCGAAGAAACAGGAAGCTCTCAGATAGTGTGTCATCTGCTTTCTTCCATGCTTCCCAGGAATCTTCTGCACTGTCAGGCTTGCTTCTTTCTCCCACTTACGCCATGTACTGTTTTGTTTCTATTTACTATTTCCATTCCTGTTTCAAGAGTAACGGCTCTGTACCTTTACACATACTTTATGTGTTTGGCTGAGGTATCAGTGAATGAGACATCATGAGAGGTAGGAGGTTTCCCCATGTAGGGGTTGTTTTTCTGGGAGTTTGTGGGCTGTGCAAAGTATCACTGCACCCTACATCTCCCATGACTTTGTGCCGTGTCCCCACTAAACAGTCTCTTAGTACAGTAGGGGTCCTTCTCAGAAACTATTTTAGTATATTAAGAATCATTTCTCCAGAGGTTGGGATCTTTTCATCTGCATGATTGTGTTTTGTTGGTAAGCAGTCAGTTTTTGTAGCAGCAGCAAAGATATTCTTAGCTGACAGCGTAGGGGTTGAGGTAGGAAAAGGTTCCCCTTTTTCCTCCTTCCCAATATGCGATTCTGCTGGATGTTGAATGGGTTTTGTCAGGAGGGCTTGGCCTGTAGCAAAAGGACACTCGCAGCTCAGAATCCAAAACTTTCCATACCATCTGTACGGGTTCTGACCAAGGTAAAGTAAACAGCCCTTACAGTGCTGTGCTTTGCATTGGTAGCTGGACAGGTGTTGATAACAGACCAGTGTTTACCAGACCACTGCTGAGCAGTGACATTCTTTCCCCCGTCAAAGGAGATGGGAGTGGGCAAGATCTGGGAGGGGACACAACCAAGCCAACTGACCCAAATTATCCAAAGTGATATTCCATACCATGTGGTGACAGCTCAGATATCTAAGCTGAGGGAAGAGGAAGAAGCAGGGGCATTTGTGAGTTTTCAGTTTGTTCATTTGTGAGTTTGCTTTCTGGAGGAACCGTAACCTGTGCTGAAGCCCTTATTTCCAGAAAATGTCCAAACATCATTGCTGATGGGAAGTAAAGAATGACTTTTTTTCTCTTTAGCCCATGCACATGCAGATCTCTGCTTATCTCTTTCTTTCACTGTAATAAAACTGCCTTATCTCACCCTGCTGGTCATCCTCCATCTTATTCTCTCCCCTATCCCAGTGGGAAGGAGAGTCATAGAGTGATGGAGTGGGCACCTGGCACACAGCTGGGGTCGACCCGCTACAGTCATTTCAGCAGGTGGACATGGAGAGGGATAAAGGTGGCAAAATGGACTACAGCAGGAACCTCAGGGCATGCGGCCAGAACAGCAGAGGCACATTGAGTTGAGCAATGGGAAGTAAAGCTTTCCTGAACTAAGGATTCTTAAATGCCAGATTCTTCTGTGCCTTCATGACAAAGATGTATTTGTGTTGCAGGAAATGACTTGAATGAGAAAACAATTCCAGCACAGAGTAACAGCTTCTGACAGAGACCAAGTGTTGCCAGCAGTTGCTCCAGGTGCTCCTGCCAACAGCCCCTGTAGGAAGGAGCACAGCCCCTAATGCATGTTGGCTTTGGCTGCCTTCTGGCACAGAAGGCACCAGAGGCACAGGTCTCTGGGGCAGGAGGTGACACCAGTAATGTCCTAAAGATCCTGTCAGGATGTCTGAGACACTTGGGCCCAGGGATTCCTTCCAAACTGGGGCACGTTGGGTGGGCTGGGGGGGGCACCAGGGCAGGTGTGTGCAAGGGCCCTTTGTGACACGGTGCAGCATGGTCAGTGTGGGATGGAACAGGACAGGGTGTCAAAGGGCCCTTTGTGACATGTGGTGACAGAGGTGCTGGTGGTGATACGGCCACGCCTCAGTGCTCGGAGCAGGCGACAGGAGAGGACGGGACAGAGCGGTGCTCAGAGGAGCTCCCCCAGAGCGCACTCATTCGTGTCTGAACCGGAGCATTTCTGAGGCTTTACTCCTACAGGTGACCTTGTGGCAAGACTGCGGGACTTGGTTGCCCGTGGCCTTCCCAAGGCTTCTCCTTTGCAGGTGCCTGCGAGGCCAGACTGCGGGACTTGGGGACTCAGAGCTTTTCCGAGGCATCTCCCATCCTTCCGGTCTTTGTCATTGAGGCGAGACACTGGGACATGGTGACCTGAATCCTTGACAAGGATTGATCTTCTGTCATTGTGGCAGGAGCCCTCAAGACCAGAGTGCAGGACTTGCTGTCCTGCAGCTTTCCTGAGGCTTCCCTGTTACAGGTACTTTCAAGAAACAACTGCAGGACTCGCAGCTTTCCCAAGGCATCTCTCTAGAAGGTACCCTCAAGGCCAGACTCTGGCGGGCAGAGTTCTTGGCCTGTTCAAAGTGCTCAAGGAGAAAAGAAAAGAATACCCTGGAGCTGCCCCAGCACAACAGCCCGAAGAGATGGAGCAGTTCCAGCAGGATGGTGAGTGGCAGAGCTGGGCCACAGGGCAGATGGGTGAGTGGCAGAGCTGGGCCACAGGGCAGATGGGTGCAGCCAGCTTGGCCCCATCCCATCCTATCCTATTCCATCCCATCCCCTGGGGACATAAGCCTGGAGAGAACAGAAGAGGAGCTGGGGCTGCCCCCACAGCGGCCGAGCTCCATCCCCTGGGGCATCCCAGGGCTGTCCCTGCCTGCGGAGCGCAGGGCTGGGCTCTGTTCTCCGGCCTCTCCCGCAGCCCCTCAGCTCTGGCTGCGCTCGCTCTTTGCCAGATGCAGCCATGGACCGCACACAGCAGCAGGAACCTGCCCATGGCCGCTTCCAGAGAACACTGAAGGTACCTGCAGCCATCCCCACCTGGGCTGGGCCTGCTGGCACTGCTCAGCCCAGCACCGTGCTTGGAGCACTCCATGGAACATGTCTCTCTTCCCTGTCCTTTGTTCTCCTGCAGATGATCCGGAAGTTCCTGCGCATTCGGCGTAGAAAGACCAACACCACAGCTACTGACGGCCCAGCTGAGCCTGACTCTGGGCTGACCGAGCTCCAGGCAGGGCCTGATGTCAGCACAGGTTCATCTCAGGAATCAGAAGACTCTGCCCAGTCTTCATTCACTGCAGCATCAACGGCTGACATGGCAGTGACTGAGCATGTGGCCATCACAATCACCGACACCGGAGAGACTGAGGGCATCACAAACACTGACACTGTGCCCACTCCCACTCTGAGTCAGGAACTTATACTGGATGATTTCAAGGACCCTTGTGTTTCTTCTCGGCAGCAGGTAAACAGCCTGAGTCCAGGGCTGGAGGCCTCCCAGGATTGTGTGTCCCCTCAAGGCATGGCCACTGGGCCCCCTCAGCCTTTGAGGCCAGCACAGTGTGGCAGGAAGGGAAGCACATCTAGGCAGAAGCGGGGGAAGTTGCTCCCTTGGACAGGGCTCGAAGTCTTCCCCATGCCTCCTCCAGGTGCCAGCCATGGTAAAGAACATTCACCAGAATCTCATGTCCCATGTCACTGTGGATGCCAGGCAGCAAATTGACATTGTGAGGCTGGCTGAAGAACACCCAGATGACGTGGTGCTGACTCTCCTGCGCTGTGCCCCAACGTGTGACAGGTACAGGGCCCACCTGCCTTGAGAGATCAGGGCTCACCAGCCTTTTGGTCCATTGACCTGCACAGCCTGTGCAATGGGGGCTGCCACACGGGTTGTGCAGGGCTGGGACCCTCAAGCCCCTCTGTTTTCTGAGGCTGCTGCCAATGCTCCCTCCCTGCCCTTCAGAGCACCAGGGCTCTGTCACCTGGGCCCCCAGAGCTGCACAGGGCATGGTAGTGCGACTGAGATTCCCCTGACACAGAGCTCTGATCCCACAGAGCTGCTGCAATGATGTGGAGAACCATAGGATCATTGGGACCAGCAGTAGAGAAGGTGCTGCCAACATTGCTCTGTGTGATGCAGGACTGGCCACAGTGCAGCATCTGCACCTCCGATGGGGACAACAAGGACGTTTTTGCTCTGGCTGTGAGTTTCTGGGCCTTTGCTCACACCAGGTCGCTCTCCAGCAGCTCTCCATCCTCTCCCTGCCTCAGGCACTGGGCTGACACCTGGGCTAGGGGCAGGCTCAGGGGGCACCAGGCCTGCTGCTCCTCCTGCATCTCCTCTGGGGCTCTGCCACATGGACCCCTCGGCACTGAGCGCTGTCTCGGGCTGCTTCTTTTGCAGGCAACTCTGGTGGTGTGGGTGATTGTCCAGGTGCCTGAGTGCCACGAGGCAATGATCATTTATTCTGCCCGCCTGTTTGTATCTCTGCTGTTCCTCATTGTCATGACCACAGAGCAGATGCCAAAGGAAGTGAATAACTTCTGGAGAGCATGCCAGGAGGAACACCGCCTTCCCTGTGACCCCAACAGGTCTCAGTCCTCCCGTCCTTCCCATGCCCTTAAGGCCAGCACAAGTGCTCCCAGTGTGACCAGGGCTTTGCTCTGCACACAGGTTTGCAGTGCAGGCCATGAAGGCTCTGCTCTGCCGGCTGCAGTGTGAGAATGTGGTGCTGTCAGTGGAACGCAAGCGTGGCTGGGACACGCTGCTGCGTGCTGACACCCAACACTATGCCATGGGTCTGCTGGCCAGGTGAGACCCCCTTTGTCCACACTGTCCCTGTCACTTATGCTCTGTGACTGGGGTGCCCCACACAGTCCTTGTGGCCAGAGGGCCTTGTCACTGAAGGATGGCTGAGCAGACTGAAAGAGGCTGGGAGAGGAGGGTGCCCACAAGGAGTCACCTCCCAAAGTGCCCACATCCATTCCATGGAGGCTGGGGAAATACCGGACATTTGTGAGTCAGTCGTGGGAGAGGTTTTCCCCCACACCTCAGGGTCTTGGTGCCTTTTTCCTCGACAGGGAGATGCGCCGTGCCTTGATCCCCTTCTGTTCCCGCATCGCATTCCACCTGCTCATGCCACTCAGCAGGGAGGCAGCAGATTGGGGTCTGCCCTTCCTGGCATTCCTTGTGGAGGTGAGCCTGAAGGCCAGCGCTGCCTGGCTGAGCTGCCTCCCAGCTCTCTGCCCTCTCGGAGCCACAGCAGCCAGGGACGGTGCCCGTGCCCTGTGCTGCTGCTGCCTGGGCCCGGCCCTGTGCGGTTCTGGGCTCCTGCAGGCCAGATCCTCTGTCACTGCCCTGTGCCTTTCAGGTCCTCAACTGCCTGGATTTGATGAAATGCGGTGACAGAGTCCTGGAGATCATGTCGAGGCACCTGCAGAGCGAGTCCAGGGAGAGGCGTCGCCTGGCACTCAGAGGCCTCGTGGTGCTCAGCAAGGATCCCTCAATGGTGAGAAGACAGCAGCAGCTGAAGCTGAGCTGGGGAAAGCAGCCCCATGGGCTGGGCTGGGCTTTGGGAGCTGAGGCAGCTGCTCCCAGCTCTCCTGCTTCAGCTGCCTGAGTGCTTTGGGACAGGCCTTTGGCCTCTGGGCCCTGCAGGAGCAGGGTGGGCCTGCAGTGCCAGGGCGCTGTTGGCGGTGCAGCCGTTCATGGCTTCACAGCACAGCCTTGTGTTCCACACAGGCCAGGAGAATGTGCAGTCTCTCTCAAAGCCTTCTGGAGCTGCTGGGTGATGCAGATGGAGTGGTGGTTGGCATGGCCCTCCATGTGTTCACTAATCTCCTCAAGAACAAAAATATCGTGATATCCAGCGCCACCGCACCAAAGCTGGCTGAGGCACTCCTGGCACTCTTTGACCACGTAAGGCTCTGTGCCCCCAGCCACGGGTACTGGCTGCTGCCCAGAAACTTTTTGCTGTATAGACTTTTGGGCCTTTGCCAAGGTGAGCCTGGAATGATTGTCCTAAGGTCTTTTCCTTTCCTCCAGGACCACAGCAATGTGCAGCTGCTCTCCCTTGACCTCTTCTTCAAGGCAATGGACTTGGTAGTGGACACAGGAAAAAAGCCCCTGGAGAAGATTTTGAGCCAGAGCCTGCTCCCACTTTTATTACACTGCCACGATGAGAACCAGCGTGTGGCAAAGGTGAGGTTTTGTGTGATGCTGGTGGATCCCTGGGAGGGGGCTCGGCTGACTCCTGCCCTGGTGCCTCCCGGGCTGCATTGTCCTCCTGGCCTCGGCACAGGGACAAGAGTCCTGTGCCCTGGGCTGTAGTTCATGCCTGCATCTCTGCTGCTCTCCAGGCCTCCTGGGAAACGCTGCTTCGTGTGACTGAGTTCCTAAAGAGGAGGAATCTCAAGCAGCTGGTGAAGAAGGAGCAGCTGGTGAAGTTTGCCAGGTGTCTGGTAAGGATGGTCTGGAAGCCTGAGCCTCAGCCTGGAGGAGGGCCCTGCCAGTGTGTGGGGCGGCAGCTGTGGCCCCTGCTCAGTGCTGCATCCAGGGGCGCCAGCCTGCGCCCCACACGCCGCCCCCTTCCATGGGCTGTGCGGGCTCTGCTCCAGGCTCCTGTGGCCCCAAGCCGGGTGCTGATGGAGCCCCAGCCCAGGGGGGCTGCGGGCCGGGCCAGTACCGCAGCTCCCGGGGCAGCACCCGGCCCTCTGCCCTCTTCAGAGCCCAGCCAAGGGGCTGAGCCTGAGCCAACCTTTCCCTCCTGCCACTCTCCCCAGCTGACAGAGGACAGAAGCTGGGCAGCCGAGTACCTGCGCCAGGCCCTGCCATACCTGGAGAGCCCACAGGAGCCCCTGCGAGAGGCGGCAACCATGTTTATGGGTGAGCCACCAGCCCGGGCTCCCTCCCCAGCCCGTCCCAGCTCGGCCCCAGCCCCGGCTGCTGCCCCGGCAGCGCCATCCGGGCCCGGCGCCGTGGAGCCCTGCCTGCCCTCGGGGCTGCTGCCGGCCGCCCTCTGGCAGCCGTGCCCTTGGGCGGCAGCCTGCGGCAAGGGCCCGGGCTGAGCCCTGCCGGGGCAGGAGGCCGTGTGGCCACAGGGCTGGCAGCGCCCCTGGCCGGCAGGGAGCTGTGCCGCTGGGGCCGTGACGAGCTCTTTTCCTCAGAGATGGCCAGGGAGCCCATGATGGGGCAGAAGGAAGAGCTCCAGGTCATCAGTGAAGGTGAGTGAGGGCTGAGCGGTGTCAGTGGCAGCAAGGGGAGCTACCCAGCCTGGGCAGGGTGAGGGCTTTGCTTCCTGTGTGGACGAAGGGTGGTATGGGCAGAGCACAGATGGATTTCAGGGACTCGGGTAGAATTTGTGGACAGCACCTTGCAGTTGATCCTTTTGGCAACACCTCCCTGCTAGTCATAGCCAGAATTAGGTGGGGTTGCCCTGGCAAGACGGTCTCCTCAGGTCGCCGCAGATCCAGGCTCTGACCCTGGCTCTCTTCCTCTCTGTTCCAGGCCTTGAAGCCCCAAAGAACAGTGCCAGCCCATCCTGCTCTAACATTGAAAATCAAGCCCAGTTAACCCGAAGAGCTGAAGAAGTAGGATTATTTTCTGGATCCAGTGATCACAGTGTCCAGTGATCCAGTGGAGACAGTGAAGAGGACACCACCTCCCAGTGCCGCTGTAGCTCCAGCCACAGCTGATGATTGGCACAGCTGAGCCTGTGGGACACTTGCGTGGCTACAACCCTCTCTTTGCCTCTCTCCCTCTAGCCCTCAGACATTGCCCATCCCCATGTTTTCCTTCCACTCTTCTTCCCTTTGGACAGCTGCATCTCTTCAGCCCTCAGACCACACCCATTGCCATTTTCCCTATCAGCTCACCCCATTTTTGCTTTCCATCAATAAACAGTTTGGCTTCTTCACTTTATCTGCATCTCCGTGTAGCTGAAGCGGTGTATCAGCCTGAGCCCTGGGACACACAGGCCCTGCTGCCCTTCTCTTCAGCGCCGTGTTTTGTGCAGAGACACAGAGGAACGAGGGCAGATCTGACTGGAAAGGTCCCTGTGCTGAAGGTCCAGTTCCACAACACGGTGGAGTTGAAGGTCTTGCTGAACACACTGAAGGGCAGTAGTGGGACAAGGAGCCTGTGTGTCAGGGGCCAAAGTCGTGTCTAAGGCCCTGCCATATTTGGTCTGCTCTTGTGCACGTCAGCAAGATAATGAAGAACAGACAGTGAAGGAAACCTTTTGGTTTAATTGGCGAGAATTTGACCTTTAAGAGAAACAATGGATCGGTCAATTGGTGGGAAGTTCTCCTGTGAAAGAGGAACAATACACAATTGGAACTGTTATTGGTATGAAGGTGGTATCACTAACCATGGTAATCTCATCTCATCTAAAGCACTGGCCAAGCATGAGAATAACTAGAAAAACTCCAGTCCAGTGGGGAAGATATGAGACCTGGTTCTGGGGTGGAGGGGCAAGAAGGACAAAATGTAGGCCCTTTTGATGCAGGGGATGCCCTGAAGTTGGATGGCCCACATGCCTCTCACACCTGAGCACCATGCTCCATCTCCTGCTGCTGCTCAGCAGCTTTTCACCAGTCAAGGGGTCAGCTTGTATTCTTTGCAACAGCAACTAATCAAACAAAACTTGTTTTGCAATCATGAGTGTGTTTCAGATTTTTTGTGCCCAGGAATCCTCTAGAACTTGAAACATGTTTGATTTTAGAAGAGCCAGCCTGAGTATGCTCCAAACCCAGGTGTGAGGGATTCCATGGCAAGCATCCACGGAGGGCGAAGGAGCTTGGAATGCTGGAAATTTTCAAGAATAGCTTCCTGAAAGCACAGCAATGCTCCATCCATGCACAGGGTCAGGAAGAGGGCAGAACCAGAGACCATCAGGGCTAACAGGGAGCTTTGGCTCTGCCTAAGGGCAAGTGAAGCAGCAGCACGGTGGCCGAGACTCGGACACACGGCCGTGCCAGTGCCCGGAGCGCCGTCAGGCAGTGCCGGGATCCCGGGTGCAGTTCTGGTCCCCAGAGCTGAGGAATTGCAGCCCCTGCCTCAGACCCAGTCAGAAAGCCCAGCAAGTGAGACCAGAGGGATGGCTCCCTTCCAGTCTCTCTTGGGCATGGCCACAAACACAGCCCCTGCTTCTCCTTCCTCTGCCTGTGTTTGGGGTGTGCAGATGGCAGTGCCATCAGAAGGTTGTGCTCTGTGTTCCAAAGGCTGCTAAGAGTGGCACGAGAAGTGCTGTGTGCACAGCAGAGTCCTGGAAGGTGCTGGCAAGAGCATCCTGTGGGAACAGGACTCCGGTTTCTGGCCGGGAACAGCCTGGTTTTGCTGCCATGACCACAGGCAGGAGGTGAGGCAGGCGAGGAGGCAGCAGGCAGCTTGTGTTTGGAGAGGGCCTGGGGCTGCACTTCTGAACCTCCACCGGGAAACACACTTGGGGGAATACGAGCTAGAACTGGAGTGCCTGTGCTGAAAGGACCAGAAGGAATTCAGCTTTGCCAGGGTTTCTTACGAGTGTGTTGGTGTTCCCCAGGAAAGCTACACATTTGGAGAAAGGCCTGTGGGGGAAAGAGGCTTGCTTCCCAAGGAAAGTGCTTTCCAAGGATCTCCCAGTGAGGTAGGTGCAAGTGTCCCCCTTTGTCTCTCTGTGGTCCTTTCAGTCCTTGGGGCTCGTTGCACTTGGCAGAGGGGCAGGGCAAGGGAGAAGGCTGTGAAGAGCAGGTTTGGAATCCACCTGGACCTGTGGAGACCAAGCAGAGCACCTGCAACAGGGTGTGTTACCCCCCTTTGGACAGAGGGGTAAGCAGCAGCATCTCCGTCCAGCTGCAAGCCCCAAAGCTCTCTTTGAGAGCTGTGAATGAAAAGGTCTTTACACACACACTCTTCAAATCTTACCTGTGTGCCTTGTTTCAACTCTTGGCAATGTGCATTTGCCTCTTGCTTGCTGGAAGCTGCTGTGGCCCAGAGGGCCAGCACAGAGCTGAGCTGTGTGGGCCAGGCAGCGTGGAGAGTCTTGGCTGATCTTGGTGTGTCCCTGGCCTCAGAACAGGCATGGAAGGTTTGCCTCCCAAGGCATCCTGCTCATTGGCTCTTCCTGAGCATTTTGGAGAGAACAAGGTGGGCATTTCTGACAGCTGGGCATTAGCAGCCTTTCAAATGGGACGTGTCATGGAGCAGGCCCAGCTGAGATACCTGGCTGAGGGCAGCCCAGCGCTCCTTGCCCCTCTCTGCTGACATGTGAGCATTGTCTGGTTTTGGGATGACCCTGGCTGTGTCAGGGGGTGCTACAGGGACACCAGACAGCCAGTCCTGTCCCGCTGGGTCCCAGCAGTGCCTTGCAGCAGTCCTGCATCCACGTCAGGATGCTGGCCAGGAGAGGTCCTGGAAGCTGAGGCAGCTGATTTTAAGCTTTTGCAGGTACCCACAGGTCAAGGCCAACGGTGTTCCCTGAGGATAAACAGTCCTGAGGGGTCTCCCCAGAGCAGCCTGATGCCGCCCACTCCCTGCGGCACCAGTTGCTTTCCTGTGGCGTGTTCTACCTGCCCCGAGAGCAAAGAGGGAGCTGGAGAAAGAGCTTGCCAGGCTGGTCTCGATCCTTTTCCAGCAGTCCTGTTTAAGAGGAGAAGTGCGAGCTGAGGGCAAATGTGCAAATGTAGCAGCCGTGCACAGGAAGGGTCGGTGGCAAGGATGATCCAGGAACCATAGGCCTGGCAGCCTGAGCTTGCTACCGGGGAAGGCCTTGGAGCAGATGCTCCTGAGTGTCATCCCGTGGCATGTGCAGGGAACCAGGGGGTCTGCTGGAGGGTGGGAAAGCTCTGCAGATGGATGGGGACAGCTGGGGGTGCTGGCAGGGTGTTCAGGTGGGGTTGGTGTTGCTGGGTGTGTTGGGAAGGAGTTGTCTGGAAGGTGAGATGTCTCGGCTGGAATTGGAGTCAGTCTGAAGGCAGCATCTGTGTTTTGGCACAGGTTTGGTTATGGAGGGCAGACGGAATAGCTGTATTTCCCCTCAGTGGTGCTGATTCTCCTGCAGGGAAGAATAGCAGAGTGCTGTACTTATTGGCCACTGAGACATCTGTACCAGGGGGAGGATTAGCCCTTTTGCAATCTACTCATTTCTTTGGGCTACTTTTGTAACAGTGAAAGTGGACTTTCGTTCCTTGAGAGCTTTTATTCCTTAAGAGAATTAGGATATTACCATCCCTTCATAGAAAAATGTATGAAACCAAAGAAAGGCCTTTATTTTGCCTCTGTGTAGTCTTACGCTTTGTAAAGTGACATTCAATGGATGATGTTAAGGCAAATGAGTTGCTACTTTGAGATGGGAAGAAAACTTCCAAATCTTTCATGTTCTCAGGCCATTCCCAGTATTTAGGAAGTTTGCAACTTTTTGGAACGACTTGAATTGAGCAATGGGGAAGTAAAGCTTTCCAGAATTGAGGATTCTTAAATGCCAGATTCTTCTGTGCCTTCCCTGCGACGGTGATTTTGTGCTGCAGGAAATCACTCCAATGAGAAAACAATTTCAGCATTGAGTAACAGCTTCAGACAGAGACCAAGAGTTGCCAGCAGTTGCTCCAGGTGCTCCTGCCAACAGCCCCTGTAGGAAGGAGCACAGCCCCCAATGCATGTTGGCTTTGGCTCCCTCTTGGCAGAGAAGCCCCCACCAGGGCACAGGTCTCTGGGGCAGCAGATGACACCAGCGCTGCCTGGGCTGGGGGGGTGGCAGTGGCAGGTCTGCTTGGGTGGGGACTCTGCCACACCTGCTGATTTCAGTGCTCCCCAGGCCCCAGGGCTCAGAGCAGCATTCGTGCCCTGGCCCACAACATTCCCTGTCTGTGTCACACCCATGGGTTTAGGATGGCCAGCGGCCGGGACGTGTCCCAAGGAGGCCGTGCCAGCTCCTGTGGAAGGCCCCGTGCCCTTCCCGCTGCGGCTGCGTCGGCAGCCCTGGGGGCTCCTGCTGCTGCCTGAGCCCGCAGAGCAGCGTTTGCTGATGGTTTGAGCCGTTCCTCAAGATCCTGTCGGGCTGTCTGAGACACTTGGGGCCAGGGATTCCTTCCAACCTGGGCCACTTTGGATGGGGGGAGGGCTGCCCAAGGGCAGGTGTGTGCAAGGGCCCTTTGTGACACGGTGCACCATGGTCACCGTGGAATGGAACAGGACAGGGTGTCAAAGGGCCCTTTGTGACACGTGGTGACAGAGGTGCTGGCGGTGACGCAGCCACACCTCAGTGCTCGGAGCACGCGACGGGAGAGGATGCGCCAGAGCGGTGCTGTGAGAATCCCCTCACAGCGCACTCGTTTGTGCCTGACCCGGAGCTTTTCCGAGGAGTGACTCCTGCAGCTGACCTCGTGGCCAGACTGCAAGGCTTGGTGACTTGGAGGTTTTCCAAGGCATCTCCTATCCCTGTGGCCTGTGCCCTCCAGGCCAGTCTGCGGGATTTGGTGACCTGTATCCGTTACGAGGAATCTCCTGTCATTGTGGCAGGAGCCCTCGAGACCGGAGTGCAGGACTTGCTGTCCTGCAGCCTTTCTGAGGCTTCTTTGTTACAAGTGCCTTCAAGGCACAACTGCTCAAGTTGTTGACAGAGAGCTTCCCTGAGGCATCTCTCCTGAAGGTGCTGTGGCATGGCGGGCAGATTTCTTGACCTGTACAAAAGGTTCAGGGGGAGAAGAAAGAAAGGCCCTGGAATTGCCCCAGCACAGGAGACTGAAGAGCTGCAGCCGTTTCAGCCGCCGCAGGATGGTGAGTGGCAGAGCTGGGCCACAAGGATGATATCAGCCAGCTTGGCCCCAACACATGCCATCCCATCCCCTGGGGACACACCCCTGGACAGGACAGAAGAGGGTTTGGGGCTGCCCCCCACAGCGGCCGAGCTCCATCCCCTGGGGCATCCCAGGGCTGTCCCTGCCTGTGGAGCGCAGGGCTGGGCTGTGTTCTCTGGCCTCTCCCGCAGCCCCTCAGCTCTGGCTGCGCTCGCTCTTTGCCAGATGCAGCCATGGACCGCACACAGGAGCAGGAACCTGCCCGTGGCCGCTTCCAGAGAACACTGAAGGTACCTGCAGCCATCCCCACCTGGGCTGGGCCTGCTGGCACTGCTCAGCCCAGCACCGTGCTTGGAGCACTCCATGGAACATGTCTCTCTTCCCTGTCCTTTGTTCTCCTGCAGATGATCCGGAAGTTCCTGCGCATTCGGCGTAGAAAGACCAACACCACAGCTACTGAGGGCCCAGCTGAGCCTGACTCTGGGCTGACCGAGCTCCAGGCAGGGCCTGATGTCAGCACAGGTTCATCTCAGGAATCAGAAGACTCTGCCCAGTCTTCATTCACTGCAGCATCAACGGCTGACATGGCAGTGACTGAGCATGTGGCCATCACAATCACCGACACCGGAGAGACTGAGGGCATCACAAACACTGACGCTGTGCCCACTCCCGCTGGGATTAATCCTCCCACTATGGATTTTTTCCAGAAGAGTGGTATTTCTTCTCGGCAGCAGGTAAACAGCCTGGATCCAGGGCTGGAGGCCTCCCAGGATTGTGTGTCCCCTCAAGGCATGGCCACTGGGCCCCCTCAGCCTTTGAGGCCAGCACAGTGTGGCAGGAAGGGAAGCACATCTAGGCAGAAGCGGGGGAAGTTGCTCCCTTGGACAGGGCTCGAAGTCTTCCCCATGCCTCCTCCAGGTGCCAGCCATGGTAAAGAACATTCACCAGAATCTCATGTCCCATGTCACTGTGGATGCCAGGCAGCAAATTGACATTGTGAGGCTGGCTGAAGAACACCCAGATGACGTGGTGCTGACTCTCCTGCGCTGTGCCCCAACGTGTGACAGGTACAGGGCCCACCTGCCTTGAGAGATCAGGGCTCACCAGCCTTTTGGTCCATTGCCCTGCACAGCCTGTGCAATGGGGGCTGCCACACAGGTTGTGCAGGGCTAGGACCCTCAAGCCCCTCTGTTTTCTGAGGCTGCTGCCAATGCTCCCTCCCTGCCCTTCAGAGCACCAGGGCTCTGTCACCTGGGCCCCCAGAGCTGCACAGGGCATGGTAGTGCGACTGAGATTCCCCTGACACAGAGCTCTGATCCCACAGAGCTGCTGCAATGATGTGGAAAGCTATTAGCTCGTCGGGACCAGCAATGGAGAAGGTGCTGCCAACACTGGTGCTTGTAATGGAGGACTGGCCACAGTGCAGCATCTGCACCTCCGATGGGGACAACAAGGACATTTTTGCTCTGGCTGTGAGTTTCTGGGCCTTTGCTCACACCAGGTCGCTCTCCAGCAGCTCTCCATCCTCTCCCTGCCTCAGGCACTGGGCTGACACCTGGGCTAGGGGCAGGCTCAGGGGGCACCAGGCCTGCTGCTCCTCCTGCATCTCCTCTGGGGCTCTGCCACATGGACCCCTCGGCACTGAGCGCTGTCTCGGGCTGCTTCTTTTGCAGGCAACTCTGGTGGTGTGGGTGATTGTCCAGGTGCCTCAGCACCACGAGGCGATGATACATTCTTCCAAGCCTCTGTTTACGGCTCTGCTTTTCCACATTGCCATCACCACACAGCACGTGCCACAGGAAGTTGGTAACTTCTGGACAGCATGCCAGGAGGAACACCACCTTCCCAGCGACCCCAACAGGTCTCAGTCCTCCTGTCCTTCCCATGACCTTGTGGCCAGCACCAGTGCTCCCAGTGTGACCAGGGCTTTGCTCTGCACACAGGTTTGCAGTGCAGGTCATGAAGGCTCTGCTGTGCTGCCTGGATTATGACAAAGAGTTGATGGAGATGGAGCGCAAGCGTGGCTGGGACACGCTGCTCTGTGCTCGCACCCAGCACTATGCCATGGGTCTGCTGGCCAGGTGAGACCCCCTTCACCCCGCTGTCCCCAGCATTTGTGCTCTGTGTTCGGGGTGCCCCACACAGTCCCTGTGGTCATGGGCCAGAAGGCCTCATCACTGAGGGACGGCCGAGCAGACTGGAAAAGGCTGGGAGAGGAGGGTGCCCAAGAGGGTCCACCTCCCAAAGCACCCACATCCCCTCTGGGGATGCTGAGGAAGGACTGGACCTCTGTGAGTCAGTCCTGGGAAAGGTCTCCCCCCTCAGCCTCAGGGTCTTTGATCCTTTTTTCCCGACAGGGAGATGCGCTGTGACTTGAGACCCTTGTGTTCCCACATTGCATACAACATTGTCCTGAGGCTCAGCAAGGAGCAGCCAAGCTGGGATCTGCCTTTACTGGCATTCCTTGTGGAGGTGAGCCTGAAGGCCAGCGCTGCCTGGCTGAGCTGCCTCCCAGCTCTCTGCCATCTCGTAGCCGCATCCCGTGCCAGGGACGGTGCCTGTGCCCTGTGCTGCTGCCTGGGCCTGGCCCTGTGCGGTTCTGGGCTCATGCAGGCCGGGTCCCCTGTCACTGCCCTGTGCCTTTCAGGTCCTCGAGTGCTTGGACGTGACAAAGTGCTGTTACACACTCCTGAGGGTCATGTCCAGGTACCTGCTGAGCGAGTCCAGGGAGAGGCGTCGCCTGGCGCTCAGAGGCCTCGTGGTGCTCAGCAAGGATCCTTCAATGGTGAGAAGACAGCAGCAGCTGAAGCTGAGCTGGGGAAAGCAGCCCTATGGGCAGGCTTGGCTTCAGGAGCTCAGGCAGCTGCTCCCAGCTCTCCTGTCCCCTGCTTCAGCTGCCTGAGTGCTTTGGGACAGGCCTTTGGCCTCTGGACCCTGCAGGAGCAGGGTGTGCCTGCAGTGCCAGGGCACTGTTGGCGGTGCAGCCGTTCATGGCTTCACAGCACAGCCTTGTGTTCCACACAGGCCAGTCCTATACGCAACCTGTCTCGAAGTTTTCTGGAGCTGCTGGGTGATGCAGATGGAGATGTTGTCAGCCTTTCCCTCTCTGTGTTCATGAATATGCTCCAGAAAAAGCATCTCATGATATCTAGCACTTCTGCCCTGAAGCTGGCTAAGCCACTGCTGCCACTCTTTGACCACGTAAGGCTCTGTGCCCCCAGCCACGGGCACAGCCTGCTGCCCAGAAACTTTGTGCTCTGTGGATTTTTAGGCTTTTGACCAGGTAGGCCTGGAAAAGTTGGTGCTGAGGTCTGTTCCCCTCTCTTTCCTCCAGGACAACATCCATGTGCAGCTCCTCTCCATTCAGCTTCTTCAGAAGGTGATGGAGTTGGTTGTGGACGCGGGAAAAAAGCCCCTGGAGAGAATTGTGAGCCAGAGCCTGCTCCCGCTTTTCTTGCACGGCCACGATGAGAACCAGCACGTGGCAAAGGTGAGGTTTTGTGTGATGCTGGTGGATCCCTGGGAGGGGGCTCGGCTGACTCCTGCCCTGGCGCCTCCCGGGCTGCATTGTCCTCCTGGCCTCGGCACAGGGACGAGAGTCCTGTGCCCTGGGCTGCGGTGTCATGCCTGCATCTCTGCTGCTCTCCAGGCCTCCTGGGAAACGCTGCGTTGTGCAGCCAGGTTCCTGAAGAAGATGGATCTCCAGCAGATGCTGAAGACGGAGCAGCCATTGAAAAGCCCTGAGTGTCTGGTAAGGACAACCTGGAAAAGCCCCAGGCTCAGCCTGGAGAAGCCACTGCGGCTCCCCGAGCAGTACCCGGCCCTCTGCCCGCTCCAGACTCGGCGCCAGCGGCTGCTGGCCGGGCCCCAGGGCTGTGCGGGCAGGGGAGGCCGGGGCTGGGCGCAGCGAGAGCCCGGCCGAGGGGCACAGCCGGCGCCAACCCTTCCCTCCTGCCGCTCTCTGCAGCTGGCAGAAGACAGGAGCCAGGTGTTCGAGCACATACTCCAGGCCCTGCCGTATCTGCAGAACCCACAGGAGCCCCTGCGAGAGGCGGCCACCAGGTTCATGGGTGAGCCACCAGCCCGGGCTCCATCCCTCGCCCACCGCAGCTCAGCCCCAGCCCCGGCTGCTGCCCCGGCAGCGCCATCCGGGCCCGGCGCCGTGGAGCCCCGCCTGCCCTCGGGGCTGCTGCCGGCCGCCCTCTGGCAGCCGTGCCCTTGGGCGGCAGCCTGCGGCAAGGGCCCGGGCTGAGCCCTGCCGGGGCAGGAGGCCGTGTGGCCACAGGGCTGGCAGCGCCGCTGGCCAGCAGGGAGCTGTGCCGCTGGGGCCGTGACAGGCTCTGTGTTCCCCAGGGTCTGCCAAGGTGCTCCTGAGGCGGCAGAAGGAAGAGCTCCTGGTCATCAGTGAGGGTGAGTGAGGGCAGATAGCAGCGGGGTTTGCCGGGACCGGTTCAATCCCTGGCCCCGCTGTGAAGGGGTTTGCTCCCTGTGTGATCGAGGGGTGGTGTGGGCAACACAGATTTCAGAAGATCTGAAGAATTTGGATTATCTTCAGGATACCCTGAACCAGTGTCCCAAGAAGAGCACCAGCAGACACTGAAGAAGGTACCACTTCCCACGGTGCCACTGCAGCTCCAGGCACAGCTGATGATTGACACAGCTCAGCCTGTGGAACGCTCACGTTGCTTCAGCCCTCTCCCTCCTTTTTGACAGCTCCTTACCTCCAGCCTTCAGACCCTGCCTATCCCTGTTTTTCCACTTCCAGCTCATCCCTTTGCTTCGCATTTAATTAATAAACAGTTTGGCTTCTTCACTTTACCTGCATCTCCGTGTAGCTGAAGCGGTGTATCAGCCTGAGCCCTGGGACACACAGGCCCCTGCTGCCCTTCTCTTCAGCGCCGTGTTTTGTGCAGAGACACAGAGGAACGAGGGCAGATCTGACTGGAAAGGTCCCTGTGCTGAAGGTCCAGTTCCACAACACGGTGGAGTTGAAGGTCTTGCTGAACACACTGAAGGCCAGTAGTGGGACAAGGAGCCTGTGTGTCAGGGGCCAAAGTCGTGTCTAAGGCCCTGCCATATTTGGTCTGCTCTTGTGCACGTCAGCAAGATAATGAAGAACAGACAGTGAAGGAAACCTTTTGGTTTAATTGGCGAGAATTTGACCTTTAAGAGAAACAATGGATCGGTCAATTGGTGGGAAGTTATCCTGTGAAAGAGGAACAATACACAATTGGAACTGTTATTGGTATGAAGGTGGTATCACTAACCATGGTAATCTCATCTCATCTAAAGCACTGGCCAAGCATGAGAATAACTAGAAAAACTCCAGTCCAGTGGGGAAGATATGAGACCTGGTTCTGGGGTGGAGGGGCAAGAAGGACAAAATGTAGGCCCTTTTGATGCAGGGGATGCCCTGAAGTTGGATGGCCCACATGCCTCTCACACCTGAGCACCATGCTCCATCTCCTGCTGCTGCTCAGCAGCTTTTCACCAGTCAAGGGGTCAGCTTGTATTCTTTGCAACAGCAACTAATCAAACAAAACTTGTTTTGCAGTCATGAGTGTGTTTCAGATTTTTTGTGCCCAGGAATCCTCTAGAACTTGAAACATGTTTGATTTTAGAAGAGCCAGCCTGAGTATGCTCCAAACCCAGGTGTGAGGGATTCCATGGCAAGCATCCACGGAGGGCGAAGGAGCTTGGAATGCTGGAAATTTTCAAGAATAGCTTCCTGAAAGCACAGCAATGCTCCATCCATGCACAGGGTCAGGAAGAGGGCAGAACCAGAGACCATCAGGGCTAACAGGGAGCTTTGGCTGTGCCTAAGGGCAAGTGAAGCAGCAGCACGGTGGCCGAGACTCGGACACACGGCCGTGCCAGTGCCCGGAGCGCCGTCAGGCAGTGCCGGGATCCCGGGTGCAGTTCTGGTCCCCAGAGCTGAGGAATTGCAGCCCCTGCCTCAGACCCAGTCAGAAAGCCCAGCAAGTGAGACCAGAGGGATGGCTCCCTTCCAGTCTCTCTTGGGCATGGCCACAAACACAGCCCCTGCTTCTCCTTCCTCTGCCTGTGTTTGGGGTGTGCAGATGGCAGTGCCATCAGAAGGTTGTGCTCTGTGTTCCAAAGGCTGCTAAGAGTGGCACGAGAAGTGCTGTGTGCACAGCAGAGTCCTGGAAGGTGCTGGCAAGAGCATCCTGTGGGAACCATCCGGTTTCTGGCCGGGAACAGCCTGGTTTTGCTGCCATGACCACAGGCAGGAGGTGAGGCAGGTGAGGAGGCAGCAGGCAGCTTGTGTTTGGAGAGGGCCTGGGGCTGCACTTCTGAACCTCCACCGGGAAACACACTTGGGGGAATACGAGCTAGAACTGGAGTGCCTGTGCTGAAAGGACCAGAAGGAATTCAGCTTTGCCAGGGTTTCTTACGAGTGTGTTGGTGTTCCCCAGGAAAGCTACACATTTGGAGAAAGGCCTGTGGGGGAAAGAGGCTTGCTTCCCAAGGAAAGTGCTTTCCAAGGATCTCCCAGTGAAGTAGGTGCAAGTGTCCCCCTTTGTCTCTCTGTGGTCCTTTCAGTCCTTGGGGCTCGTTGCACTTGGCAGAGGGGCAGGGCAAGGGAGAAGGCTGTGAAGAGCAGGTTTGGAATCCACCTGGACCTGTGGAGACCAAGCAGAGCACCTGCAGCAGGGTGTGTTACCCCCCTTTGGACAGAGGGGTAAGCAGCAGCATCTCCGTCCAGCTGCAAGCCCCAAAGCTCTCTTTGAGAGCTGTGAATGAAAAGGTCTTTACACACACACTCTTTCAAATCTTACCTGTCTGCCTTATTTCAACTCTTGGCAATGTGCATTTGCCTCTTGCTTGCTGGAAGCTGCTGTGGCCCAGAGGGCCAGCACAGAGCTGAGCTGTGTGGGCCAGGCAGCGTGGAGAGTCTTGGCTGATCTCGGTGTGTCCCTGGCCTCAGAACAGGCATGGAAGGTTTGCCTCCCAAGGCATCCTGCTCATTGGCTCTTCCTGAGCATTTTGGAGAGAACAAGGTGGGCATTTCTGACAGCTGGGCATTAGCAGCCTTTCAAATGGGACGTGTCATGGAGCAGGCCCAGCTGAGATACCAGGCTGAGGGCAGCCCAGCGCTCCTTGCCCCTCTCTGCTGACATGTGAGCATTGTCTGGTTTTGGGATGACCCTGGCTGTGTCAGGGGGTGCTACAGGGACACCAGACAGCCAGTCCTGTCCCGCTGGGTCCCAGCAGTGCCTTGCAGCAGTCCTGCATCCACGTCAGGATGCTGGCCAGGAGAGGTCCTGGAAGCTGAGGCAGCTGATTTTAAGCTTTTGCAGGTACCCACAGGTCAAGGCCAACGGTGTTCCCTGAGGATAAACAGTCCTGAGGGGTCTCCCCAGAGCTGCCTGATGCCGCCCACTCCCTGCGGCACCAGTTGCTTTCCTGTGGCGTGTTCTACCTGCCCTGAGAGCAAAGAGGGAGCTGGAGAAAGAGCTTGCCAGGCTGGTCTCGATCCTTTTCCAGCAGTCCTGTTTAAGAGGAGAAGTGCGAGCTGAGGGCAAATGTGCAAATGTAGCAGCCGTGCACAGGAAGGGTCGGTGGCAAGGATGATCCAGGAACCATAGGCCTGGCAGCCTGAGCTTGCTACCGGGGAAGGCCTCGGAGTAGATGCTCCTGAGTGTCATCCCGTGGCATGTGCAGGGAACCAGGGGGTCTGCTGGAGGGTGGGAAAGCTCTGCAGAGGGATGGGCACAGCTGGGGGTGCTGGCAGGGTGTTGAGGGGGGGTTGGTGTTGCTGGGTGTGTTGGGAAGGAGTTGTCTGGAAGGTGAGATGTCTCGGCTGGAATTGGAGTCAGTCTGAAGGCAGCATCTGTGTTTTGGCACAGGTTTGGTTATGGAGGGCAGACGGAATAGCTGTATTTCCTCTCAGTGGTGCTGATTCTCCTGCAGGGAAGAATAGCAGAGTGCTGTACTTATTGGCCACTGAGACATCTGTACCAGGGGGAGGATTAGCCCTTTTGCAATCTACTAATTTCTTTGGGCTACTTTTGTAACAGTGAAAGTGGACTTTCGTTCCTTGAGAGCTTTTATTCCTTAAGAGAATTAGGATATTACCATCCCTTCATAGAAAAATGTATGAAACCAAAGAAAGGCCTTTATTTTGCCTCTGTGTAGTCTTATGCTTTGTAAAGTGACATTCAATGGATGATGTTAAGGCAAATGAGTTGCTACTTTGAGATGGGAAGAAAACTTCCAAATCTTTCATGTTCTCAGGCCATTCCCAGTATTTAGGAAGTTTGCAACTTTTTGGAACGACTTGAATTGAGCAATGGGGAAGTAAAGCTTTCCAGAATTGAGGATTCTTAAATGCCAGATTCTTCTGTGCCTTCCCTGCGACGGTGATTTTGTGCTGCAGGAAATCACTCCAATGAGAAAACAATTTCAGCATTGAGTAACAGCTTCTGACAGAGACCAAGAGTTGCCAGCAGTTGCTCCAGGTGCTCCTGCCAACAGCCCCTGTAGGAAGGAGCACAGCCTCCAATGCACGTTGCCTTTGGCTACCTCTTGGCAGAGAAGCCCTCCCCAGGGCACAGGTCTCTGGGGCAGGAGATGACAGCAGCGCTGCCAGGGCTCAGGAGATGGCAGTGGCAGGTGTGCTTGGGTGGGGACTCTGCCACAGCTGCTGATTTCAGGGCTCCTCGGGCCCCAGGGCTCAGAGCAGCATTCGTGCCCTGGCCCACAACATTCCCTGTCTGTGTCACACCCATGGGTTTAGGATGGCCAGCGGCCGGGACGTGTCCC
Organism: Phylloscopus trochilus trochilus; assembly: GCA_016584745.2. NCBI lineage: Eukaryota > Metazoa > Chordata > Aves > Passeriformes > Phylloscopidae > Phylloscopus > Phylloscopus trochilus. The sequence continues at coordinate 5,702,186 of WQNJ02000545.1, forward strand.
AAGGAGGCCGTGCCAGCTCCTGTGGAAGGCCCCGTGCCCTTCCCGCTGCGGCTGCGTCGGCAGCCCTGGGGGCTCCTGCTGCTGCCTGAGCCCGCAGAGCAGCGTTTGCTGATGGTTTGAGCCGTTCCTCAAGATCCTGTCGGGCTGTCTGAGACACTTGGGGCCAGGGATTCCTTCCAACCTGGGCCACTTTGGATGGGGGGAGGGCTGCCCAAGGGCAGGTGTGTGCAAGGGCCCTTTGTGACACGGTGCACCATGGTCACCGTGGAATGGAACAGGACAGGGTGTCAAAGGGCCCTTTGTGACACGTGGTGACAGAGGTGCTGGCGGTGACGCAGCCACACCTCAGTGCTCGGAGCACGCGACGGGAGAGGATGCGCCAGAGCGGTGCTGTGAGAATCCCCTCACAGCGCACTCGTTTGTGCCTGACCCGGAGCTTTTCCGAGGAGTGACTCCTGCAGCTGACCTCGTGGCCAGACTGCAAGGCTTGGTGACTTGGAGGTTTTCCAAGGCATCTCCTATCCCTGTGGCCTGTGCCCTCCAGGCCAGTCTGCGGGATTTGGTGACCTGTATCCGTTACGAGGAATCTCCTGTCATTGTGGCAGGAGCCCTCGAGACCGGAGTGCAGGACTTGCTGTCCTGCAGCCTTTCTGAGGCTTCTTTGTTACAAGTGCCTTCAAGGCACAACTGCTCAAGTTGTTGACAGAGAGCTTCCCTGAGGCATCTCTCCTGAAGGTGCTGTGGCATGGCGGGCAGATTTCTTGACCTGTACAAAAGGTTCAGGGGGAGAAGAAAGAAAGGCCCTGGAATTGCCCCAGCACAGGAGACTGAAGAGCTGCAGCCGTTTCAGCCGCCGCAGGATGGTGAGTGGCAGAGCTGGGCCACAAGGATGATATCAGCCAGCTTGGCCCCAACACATGCCATCCCATCCCCTGGGGACACACCCCTGGACAGGACAGAAGAGGGTTTGGGGCTGCCCCCCACAGCGGCCGAGCTCCATCCCCTGGGGCATCCCAGGGCTGTCCCTGCCTGTGGAGCGCAGGGCTGGGCTGTGTTCTCTGGCCTCTCCCGCAGCCCCTCAGCTCTGGCTGCGCTCGCTCTTTGCCAGATGCAGCCATGGACCGCACACAGGAGCAGGAACCTGCCCGTGGCCGCTTCCAGAGAACACTGAAGGTACCTGCAGCCATCCCCACCTGGGCTGGGCCTGCTGGCACTGCTCAGCCCAGCACCGTGCTTGGAGCACTCCATGGAACATGTCTCTCTTCCCTGTCCTTTGTTCTCCTGCAGATGATCCGGAAGTTCCTGCGCATTCGGCGTAGAAAGACCAACACCACAGCTACTGAGGGCCCAGCTGAGCCTGACTCTGGGCTGACCGAGCTCCAGGCAGGGCCTGATGTCAGCACAGGTTCATCTCAGGAATCAGAAGACTCTGCCCAGTCTTCATTCACTGCAGCATCAACGGCTGACATGGCAGTGACTGAGCATGTGGCCATCACAATCACCGACACCGGAGAGACTGAGGGCATCACAAACACTGACGCTGTGCCCACTCCCGCTGGGATTAATCCTCCCACTATGGATTTTTTCCAGAAGAGTGGTATTTCTTCTCGGCAGCAGGTAAACAGCCTGGATCCAGGGCTGGAGGCCTCCCAGGATTGTGTGTCCCCTCAAGGCATGGCCACTGGGCCCCCTCAGCCTTTGAGGCCAGCACAGTGTGGCAGGAAGGGAAGCACATCTAGGCAGAAGCGGGGGAAGTTGCTCCCTTGGACAGGGCTCGAAGTCTTCCCCATGCCTCCTCCAGGTGCCAGCCATGGTAAAGAACATTCACCAGAATCTCATGTCCCATGTCACTGTGGATGCCAGGCAGCAAATTGACATTGTGAGGCTGGCTGAAGAACACCCAGATGACGTGGTGCTGACTCTCCTGCGCTGTGCCCCAACGTGTGACAGGTACAGGGCCCACCTGCCTTGAGAGATCAGGGCTCACCAGCCTTTTGGTCCATTGCCCTGCACAGCCTGTGCAATGGGGGCTGCCACACAGGTTGTGCAGGGCTAGGACCCTCAAGCCCCTCTGTTTTCTGAGGCTGCTGCCAATGCTCCCTCCCTGCCCTTCAGAGCACCAGGGCTCTGTCACCTGGGCCCCCAGAGCTGCACAGGGCATGGTAGTGCGACTGAGATTCCCCTGACACAGAGCTCTGATCCCACAGAGCTGCTGCAATGATGTGGAAAGCTATTAGCTCGTCGGGACCAGCAATGGAGAAGGTGCTGCCAACACTGGTGCTTGTAATGGAGGACTGGCCACAGTGCAGCATCTGCACCTCCGATGGGGACAACAAGGACATTTTTGCTCTGGCTGTGAGTTTCTGGGCCTTTGCTCACACCAGGTCGCTCTCCAGCAGCTCTCCATCCTCTCCCTGCCTCAGGCACTGGGCTGACACCTGGGCTAGGGGCAGGCTCAGGGGGCACCAGGCCTGCTGCTCCTCCTGCATCTCCTCTGGGGCTCTGCCACATGGACCCCTCGGCACTGAGCGCTGTCTCGGGCTGCTTCTTTTGCAGGCAACTCTGGTGGTGTGGGTGATTGTCCAGGTGCCTCAGCACCACGAGGCGATGATACATTCTTCCAAGCCTCTGTTTACGGCTCTGCTTTTCCACATTGCCATCACCACACAGCACGTGCCACAGGAAGTTGGTAACTTCTGGACAGCATGCCAGGAGGAACACCACCTTCCCAGCGACCCCAACAGGTCTCAGTCCTCCTGTCCTTCCCATGACCTTGTGGCCAGCACCAGTGCTCCCAGTGTGACCAGGGCTTTGCTCTGCACACAGGTTTGCAGTGCAGGTCATGAAGGCTCTGCTGTGCTGCCTGGATTATGACAAAGAGTTGATGGAGATGGAGCGCAAGCGTGGCTGGGACACGCTGCTCTGTGCTCGCACCCAGCACTATGCCATGGGTCTGCTGGCCAGGTGAGACCCCCTTCACCCCGCTGTCCCCAGCATTTGTGCTCTGTGTTCGGGGTGCCCCACACAGTCCCTGTGGTCATGGGCCAGAAGGCCTCATCACTGAGGGACGGCCGAGCAGACTGGAAAAGGCTGGGAGAGGAGGGTGCCCAAGAGGGTCCACCTCCCAAAGCACCCACATCCCCTCTGGGGATGCTGAGGAAGGACTGGACCTCTGTGAGTCAGTCCTGGGAAAGGTCTCCCCCCTCAGCCTCAGGGTCTTTGATCCTTTTTTCCCGACAGGGAGATGCGCTGTGACTTGAGACCCTTGTGTTCCCACATTGCATACAACATTGTCCTGAGGCTCAGCAAGGAGCAGCCAAGCTGGGATCTGCCTTTACTGGCATTCCTTGTGGAGGTGAGCCTGAAGGCCAGCGCTGCCTGGCTGAGCTGCCTCCCAGCTCTCTGCCATCTCGTAGCCGCATCCCGTGCCAGGGACGGTGCCTGTGCCCTGTGCTGCTGCCTGGGCCTGGCCCTGTGCGGTTCTGGGCTCATGCAGGCCGGGTCCCCTGTCACTGCCCTGTGCCTTTCAGGTCCTCGAGTGCTTGGACGTGACAAAGTGCTGTTACACACTCCTGAGGGTCATGTCCAGGTACCTGCTGAGCGAGTCCAGGGAGAGGCGTCGCCTGGCGCTCAGAGGCCTCGTGGTGCTCAGCAAGGATCCTTCAATGGTGAGAAGACAGCAGCAGCTGAAGCTGAGCTGGGGAAAGCAGCCCTATGGGCAGGCTTGGCTTCAGGAGCTCAGGCAGCTGCTCCCAGCTCTCCTGTCCCCTGCTTCAGCTGCCTGAGTGCTTTGGGACAGGCCTTTGGCCTCTGGACCCTGCAGGAGCAGGGTGTGCCTGCAGTGCCAGGGCACTGTTGGCGGTGCAGCCGTTCATGGCTTCACAGCACAGCCTTGTGTTCCACACAGGCCAGTCCTATACGCAACCTGTCTCGAAGTTTTCTGGAGCTGCTGGGTGATGCAGATGGAGATGTTGTCAGCCTTTCCCTCTCTGTGTTCATGAATATGCTCCAGAAAAAGCATCTCATGATATCTAGCACTTCTGCCCTGAAGCTGGCTAAGCCACTGCTGCCACTCTTTGACCACGTAAGGCTCTGTGCCCCCAGCCACGGGCACAGCCTGCTGCCCAGAAACTTTGTGCTCTGTGGATTTTTAGGCTTTTGACCAGGTAGGCCTGGAAAAGTTGGTGCTGAGGTCTGTTCCCCTCTCTTTCCTCCAGGACAACATCCATGTGCAGCTCCTCTCCATTCAGCTTCTTCAGAAGGTGATGGAGTTGGTTGTGGACGCGGGAAAAAAGCCCCTGGAGAGAATTGTGAGCCAGAGCCTGCTCCCGCTTTTCTTGCACGGCCACGATGAGAACCAGCACGTGGCAAAGGTGAGGTTTTGTGTGATGCTGGTGGATCCCTGGGAGGGGGCTCGGCTGACTCCTGCCCTGGCGCCTCCCGGGCTGCATTGTCCTCCTGGCCTCGGCACAGGGACGAGAGTCCTGTGCCCTGGGCTGCGGTGTCATGCCTGCATCTCTGCTGCTCTCCAGGCCTCCTGGGAAACGCTGCGTTGTGCAGCCAGGTTCCTGAAGAAGATGGATCTCCAGCAGATGCTGAAGACGGAGCAGCCATTGAAAAGCCCTGAGTGTCTGGTAAGGACAACCTGGAAAAGCCCCAGGCTCAGCCTGGAGAAGCCACTGCGGCTCCCCGAGCAGTACCCGGCCCTCTGCCCGCTCCAGACTCGGCGCCAGCGGCTGCTGGCCGGGCCCCAGGGCTGTGCGGGCAGGGGAGGCCGGGGCTGGGCGCAGCGAGAGCCCGGCCGAGGGGCACAGCCGGCGCCAACCCTTCCCTCCTGCCGCTCTCTGCAGCTGGCAGAAGACAGGAGCCAGGTGTTCGAGCACATACTCCAGGCCCTGCCGTATCTGCAGAACCCACAGGAGCCCCTGCGAGAGGCGGCCACCAGGTTCATGGGTGAGCCACCAGCCCGGGCTCCATCCCTCGCCCACCGCAGCTCAGCCCCAGCCCCGGCTGCTGCCCCGGCAGCGCCATCTGGGCCCGGCGCCGTGGAGCCCCGCCTGCCCTCGGGGCTGCTGCCGGCCGCCCTCTGGCAGCCGTGCCCTTGGGCGGCAGCCTGCGGCAAGGGCCCGGGCTGAGCCCTGCCGGGGCAGGAGGCCGTGTGGCCACAGGGCTGGCAGCGCCGCTGGCCAGCAGGGAGCTGTGCCGCTGGGGCCGTGACAGGCTCTGTGTTCCCCAGGGTCTGCCAAGGTGCTCCTGAGGCGGCAGAAGGAAGAGCTCCTGGTCATCAGTGAGGGTGAGTGAGGGCAGATAGCAGCGGGGTTTGCCGGGACCGGTTCAATCCCTGGCCCCGCTGTGAAGGGGTTTGCTCCCTGTGTGATCGAGGGGTGGTGTGGGCAACACAGATTTCAGAAGATCTGAAGAATTTGGATTATCTTCAGGATACCCTGAACCAGTGTCCCAAGAAGAGCACCAGCAGACACTGAAGAAGGTACCACTTCCCACGGTGCCACTGCAGCTCCAGGCACAGCTGATGATTGACACAGCTCAGCCTGTGGAACGCTCACGTTGCTTCAGCCCTCTCCCTCCTTTTTGACAGCTCCTTACCTCCAGCCTTCAGACCCTGCCTATCCCTGTTTTTCCACTTCCAGCTCATCCCTTTGCTTCGCATTTAATTAATAAACAGTTTGGCTTCTTCACTTTACCTGCATCTCCGTGTAGCTGAAGCGGTGTATCAGCCTGAGCCCTGGGACACACAGGCCCCTGCTGCCCTTCTCTTCAGCGCCGTGTTTTGTGCAGAGACACAGAGGAACGAGGGCAGATCTGACTGGAAAGGTCCCTGTGCTGAAGGTCCAGTTCCACAACACGGTGGAGTTGAAGGTCTTGCTGAACACACTGAAGGCCAGTAGTGGGACAAGGAACCCAAGCACTTTGGAAGGGCTGGGGGAGGCCTCAGAGCAGAGGGCAGTGTGTGAGCACAGAGCAGCATGGTCACCGCCATGGAACGGCACAGGGTGTCCAAGAGCCCTTTCTCACACGTGGTGACAGAGGTGCTGGTGGTGACACAGCCACGCCACAGTGCTCAGAGCACACAACGAGTCAAGATGGGACAAAGAGGTGCTGAGAGGAGCGCAGGCACGCTGTACTCATTCCTGTCTGACACAGAATTATTCTGAGGCACTCCATGGGCAGCCAGGCTTCCAACTGATGGCAGCTTGCGTCCTGGAGAAATCCTTATCTGTTGGGAATTCTGATGGGATTTCAGCAGGCAGAAGCCCACGGCCAGGCAGACAGCACTAGACACGAACCGTGGCCCTTTTCCATGGGAAACCAAAGTCACCTCCCCAGGTGCCTGATTGTCGCTCACGACATAAAGAGTTCACATCCACAGCTTGCGATGTCCGAGGCAGAAAAGAGGAGTGTTTATTTACAGAACCAACATTTATCAAACTCCAGCAGTTACCATGGATTGGAGGAGGAAAATCTTCTTCTCCACCCACACTGGACAACCAACAGTCCATCAACAGTCTCCTCCTTTTGAAAAGAATGTCAACATTTCTAGATTTTACCATAACAAGAAGCTTATTTATACAAAATTGTATCTGACTCCAAAACACAGAAGGCTAAAAATAAGACTTTTCCAAACTCTTTAATGGGGACAGAGGAGAATGGCAAATACCCAGACAACATCTCACCCTTTTTCCATTTAAAAAAGAAAGGAAAAAAGAAAAACGAACAATGTTAAAAAAGGAAAATATGAACAATATTCACTTGCGGGAGAATCATCGGAGTGATCGCTCGCGTGGTCTGCATCGGAGTCATCACCAGATGATTGACCCACTTGATGACTTTCAGTTTGGTCACAGTTTCCATTTCGCCTGTTGGCCAGATTCTAAATTCCTCACCTGAACCTTCGGTCGAGGCTGATATGTCTCGTCCGAACCCTGCCAAGAGAAACAATGATTTGAAATGGCAGGATTATTGGAGTTCTGCAGCACCGTAAGGTAGTTCATGGTGAACAAAGCTTTTGCCAACCGAGTGTGCAGGGCTTCACCCTCCATTCCCCATTTTTGTTTTTGAAGAACCTGCTTCAGGACCAGGGGGATGAAAGTCTGGAGTGGTAATGAACACAGTGACCTCAACGGAAGGATCACTGAGGCAAATTTTGGTCTGTCATCTGGATGCAAAGGAATTGTAAAAAACAATCCTTCAAATCCATGATGAGGACTGGCCAATCCGTGGGAGGCATGGTAGGCGACGGCATGCCCACCTGCAGGGCTCCCACGCTTCCCATCATGGCATTGACTTTTCAGAGGTCTTGTAGCAACCTCCATTTCCCAGATTTTTTCTTGATGCAGAAGACAGGTGTGTTCCAAGGACTGGTATAAGGTTCCAAATGACCCTGGTCCAACTGCTCCTGCACCAAGTTTCGAAGGGCGACTAATTTATCTTGAGGGAGGGGCCACTGGTTGGCCCAGAGGGGTTTGTCCACCAGCCACCGTAAAGGAGGCATAGGGCACTCTGCACCCTTCATTGAAGTGGCTCCCATTAAAAATCCATCCTGATGTGCACCCCCACCGTGGACAGAACATCCTTCCCCCCCAGAGGTCATCAATAGTTGAAGTAACATGAGGCCAAATCGTGGCCGTCTGTCCCTCTGGGTTCATGATCAACACGGGCCACTGGCTCACGGAGCATCGTGTAGTTCCTCCCAATCCTGCGACAGACGTCTCCACGGGATCCAGGAGCCACTCCAGTGGCCAAGCAGCAAGGGAGAGACAGGGTGCACAGCATCTCGGGACAGTCCTTGGTCAGGACAGCAGTCCTGTGAATGTGAGATGGCCCAATGGGTCTGAAGCCGCCATCTCCCTGCAATCGGTCAACTGTCCTGTGAGCAGAAAACTCAAAGGGGACAAGTTGAGCAATCTGTGTGTCTTTAGGGATAGTGGGGGGGTGGGGGGGGGGGGTGTGTGGAAACCATGCAGAAATCAGTCCTGTGAAATGTGTACCAATGAGCCCCATGTGCACAATGATGCCCTGGATGGTGGCGCTCCACCGTCCCATGAAACAGGCACTCACGCCATCACCCAAGGGACCCAAGGCATCCAGAGGGACCTTGTGTACTTGTGTACCTTCAAGAGTCTAAAACATCGGCTGCAGGGCTTGAAGAGACTTGTATTTTCTTTTTTTTTTTCTTTTTTTTTTCTTTTTTTTTTTTCTCTTCTTCTTTTCTCTTATAATTGGTCTCCTGCTGGCCGCAGCACGGGCAGAAAATGCCGCGGGCAGAGTCCATGAGGTCAAGATGAACCAGAGCCGGGCTGGCGCGGGGTCTCGCCGCGGCACAGGGCCCGGGGCGGAGCGGAGAGAGCGGCGCCGCCTTCGAGGGCTCGGGCAGGGGGGAGCTCGGGCAGGGGAAGCGGCGCAGGCGGGGGAAGTGGCACGGCTTGGGTGGCCGCAGTTCCTCCCTGCCCCTGAGCTGCCAGCGCTGCCTCCGAGGGTTTGGGCCGGGGGGCAGCTCCGGCGGGGGGGAGTGGCGCCGAGCCGCCTGAAACACGACCTGCCCCAAAGACAGCACCGCCCACCGCGCCCGGTGCAGGCAGCGAGGGCCGGGGTGGGCCCAGAAGCCCTCCCTAGTAAGGCGGGTGGCGGCCTGCAGCCCAGGGCTCTTGTCCCACCAGAGTCTCTAATGATGGCACCAATGCTGCTGCCTTGGGACATGCCACTGAGGAAGGCGAGCCTGCGCTCAAGCACAGGCCCTGAAGTGAGTCAGGGAGACAGTCTGTAGCTGAAGCTGCCAAATGCTGTGAGGCTGGGAAGGCAAGAGAAAGCCACGGTGACCGCTTTTCCTGATGCCTTTTGCCAAGCCACGTAAAACTGCCGGTAGCATCCCCTCTCTTGGCATCCCAGCTGGTGTGGGCGCCTTGCTGAGGAGGTACAGGCCTTCTGGGTCCTGCTGTTCCCGTGCACAATCTGGTGCTTTTTCTCTGGTGTCCAGAGCCACGTCGGCAGCAGCGACTCCGCAGCCAGCTCAAGGTGACGTCGCCCTTCCCATGGTGGCAGCAGCTCTGCGGGCCCAGAGCTCTGTGTCAGGGGGTCTGGGCCACACAGCACCGTGGCCTGGGCAGCCCTGGGGACATCAGCTGACCGCCAGCCCTGCCTCTGCCCACTGGCCCTTGCCAGCAGCAGCCAGGGGCCGTGCCCCAGCAGGGCCTGCTTGCCCTCCTTGTCTGTAGCCAAACCAGCCTGGGCACCTCAGGCGTGTCCCCACCGTCCTGCTGAGGCCCAGCCTCGAGGGCTTCTGCCACAGGCATGAGAGATGTGTCAGGGAAGCACCAGAGCAGCCGGGTGGCAGGAAGAATGTGGCTGTCTGGGGGCTGCTTATGGCCTCTGCCATTCAAATCCTCAGGGCTTCCCACCAGCCCATCCACTCAAGTCTCCTGTCCCATCACAGCCTCTCACCACCACCACCACACACATCCCCCTCATGCCTTCCCGCTACCTTCTCCTGTCAGGCCTTCACAGCACCACATCCCTTCATGGTCTCCCGCTGTCCTGTCCTCTCCAGGCCTCCGTCAGGACTAGCCTGCTGCTGAAGGAGCTCCAGAGGAGCCTGAGCAAGGAGCACCTCAGAGCCCTCAGCAATCCAGCCAGCAACACACAAGCAGGACACAGATGGCAGTTCCTGGCTGGGAGAGGGCTGGTGGCCATCTCCAGGGACCAGGCTCTCAGGGATCCCCCCTGGAGCAGGTCCAGCCTCTGCCCACCCGCTCTGTCGCAGGCCTTAAGGCTTCAGCAGAACCACCAAAGGCCAAGGGCTTTGGGCCACTTTCCCTTCCACAGCGCCTGCTCAGGCAAATGCCCAGCACAGGCACCCTTTTTCCTATCTTCAATTCTCTGATTTCAAGATTTCATTCCCTTTCCTGAAAGGAAGACTTTCCTTTCAGGAAAGGGAACGAAATCTTGCAATTTCAATGAGGATTTATTGGGCATGCTTCGGTCCATTTCCCTGCACTTCTCGTCATCCCATTCCCTCTCATGGTTTTCAGCAGCTTTCGGCATTTTCCTGTTTTAATTTTAGGGGTTATTTTCTGTCTTCAATTTTAATAAAGATTTTCCCGACATTCTTTCCCTGATTTCAGGCTTGGAATTGGAGGAACTGGGGCAAGGTTTGGTCCTTTTCACTGCCCCTCCTTTCATCTGAGTCCATATACTGCTAATCGCCCCGTTCCCAAATTTTCTCGGTTTTTTCCCTCGCTCTGTTTTTGATCATATCTCCTGTCCAGAGGCTTTGTTCGACTGGGTTCTCTGATTTCAAGATCTCGTTTCCTTTCCTGAAAGGAAGACTTTCAGGATAAAGGCAGGATTCTCGCTGCACAATTGCATTGGCTTGCTGGAAACACAAGCAAGCACAAGTGCTTCTCTGCATCCTGCAAACACAAACAACAAGCACGCACACGGCGAAAGGAGACTGCCTGACACCGCCTGCACTCCCTACAGCTCTCGACTGAAACCAGGGCATGCTTTGCAAGAAACTAACTACGGGCACTCTGCACTGTGCTGGGGGAGTTTCTACAAGTCTGCCTGAAGCTCCCACAGAAGGAAACAGCTCTGCCGCCTTCTGCCTGAACCTCCCCGCAAACACCTGCTCGCAGCGACCTTCTCTTACCAAGAAATACAAACATCAGCAAATTGAGGACAGCCGTCTGGGAGGAGGGGACTTCAGAACCTGAAGCTGTCATTAGACAAGCCCAGGACTTTGGAAAGGGATACAAACTTACTTGTACCACCTGACTGCCGAGTCCATCTTGGGTGGAGGCACAGCCGGGCTCTTGTACTGCCCAAGGGCAATCCTTTCAAGCTCGTTCTAAGCAATACTGACTTTATTCGTTTAATTAACCCTGCCTAGCCTCTGCTCTAGGTAGCCGCTCCAGGCACCAGCGCTGCACTGCGCCAAGGGCACAGGGGCCTCCAGGCACCGGGGCCGGCACAGGCAGAAAGCTGCCGGCGCTGGGGAAAGGCCCTGCCCTGCTTACAGGGCGGCCGGGCCAGGGGCCGGGAGAGCTCCATTTCCCCCCTCAAGTGCGGAGACAGAGGCTCTCACCCTCCTTACAGGGTCACCCCTCGCTCTGGGCAGCCAAAGGAGCACAACGGGAAAAGGCCAAGCACAGCAAAGGCCCAGCCCTGCACGCAGGGAGGGCGCCCAGCGCAAAGCTGGCCGCGGCACCCTGAAGGGGCCATGGCCAAGGCAGCGAGGCCCTTTGCCCAGAGGGCCTCTTGTGGCCCCTCTTTGGCTCCGAGCTCCCTCTTGGCTCGCCGTTCCACTCTTGTGCTCGAAGCCGCTGCCGCTCCAGCTCCTCCTTGCCTCGCCGTTCCGCTCGCTGCCGCTCCAGCTCGCTTGTGCCTTGCCCTTCCAGTCTTGAGCTCGAAGCTGCTGCTGCTCTTGCCTCAGTGTCCCATGGCTTCTGCCAAGGGATGATGACACGCTCAGGCCTGAGAAGCTCCAGTGCCCAAAGGGAAGTGCCACTCACCAGCCTCACACAGACACACCCTCAAGCAGCCACCCACAGACCGCCCCCTGCCGTGCTGCCCAAAAGCCGCCAACTTCAGCTCCGCTCACCATCGCGGCATCCGGCGCAGTCCCACGCCATGCTGGGCAAATGAAGCTGGGCATGTGTTTTGGTTTAGGGCAAAATTGAGAGGGAAACTCCGAAGGGGTTCCTCTGAAAAGCAAACCCAAACGGCCCCTCCCCCCAGCTGGTCCAGAAAAGAACTTCCTCAGAGAAAAGTGGAAAAAACTATTTATTTAACAAACAAAATGCCCACAAATGCAAAGAATTAATAGTATGAAACAATAAAGCCTCTCACCGCTCTGAAGAGAGATGGCAAACAGAGACAGTCCTTGCTGTGGGTGCAGCTCAGCTCCCTCAGTCTCTCACCAGCTCCACTCCCTCCGCAGCTCCAGGCCCCGCAGGTGCCAGCCCTCGCTGCTCCTCTGGGTTTTCAGTCCTGAGCAGATTTAAACAGTCCCAAGAAAAAAAGAGGAAAAAAGAAAAAAAAACAGTCCAGGGAGTTTTCTCTGCCCTAGCTAGCTAAACTAACTAAAAGCACAGGAGATCTCTGTCCCACTGCTGTCTGTGCCCAGACGAACGCCGGAGAGAAAAACGTGGGGGAGTCAGGCCGTTTCTCAAAACAAACTGCGCGCTGCTGCTTTCTCCCCCTTCGCTCCCAGAACAAGTTTTAAAGGTACAGAACGGAATATACAGCACAAACAGAGCAGACGATTGGGGATACGAGCAGCAAAAGTCACCCTACCACAGACGCTCACAGTCCTGGCCAGCCGGGAACCCCTGGAGACAGTGACCTGGTCACAGCTCTGCACAGGCTCTCCCTGCGTCGTCAGAACTACCTGAGTGAGAAGCAGTTCTTCGAGGAGGAGTGGGACCGAAAAATGCATTTGCTGGCTGAGCAGAAAGAAGAGGCTAGTGGCTGCAGCACACCAACAGAAAACTCCTTTTCCCCAAGTACAAACTCAGAATTCACAGATCTCTCTGCCAACTCTAGTAATCTTCGTGTTCTCCTACCAGAGAAGTTGCAAATTGTCAAACCCATTGAAGGTACGAGGATGATCTTCCTTCTCTCATTAGCAGAAAAGGATTTTATATTTGCCAGCTAAATCACATGTGTATAGCTAGGTATGATGTGCAATAACAGGAAGCAGTAGTATTTGGTAGGCTCCATGTCAGTGAGCTCATCAGCATCACTTTGTTTGGCTTTCTTAGAGGGTGCTGAGTGTTAGGCTGCTTCTTGGCATTGCCATCCAGTGGATGAGTAGATCACAGTGTGAGCATCAGCCAGCTGCAGTGGTTTTCATAATGCATTCTTGTAACTCGATATAATAGTAGGTCATGGCTCTCTGAATCTCTTGTCTTTTGTCACACCAGGATCTCAGACCCTTTTTCATTGGCAGCAGCTTGCTCGACCCAACCTAGGCACCATTCTTGACCCAAGACCAGGTGTTGTTACTAAAGGCTTTACCCCTCTGTCTGATGATACTGTGCACCACATCTCTGACCTGGAGGAAGATGATGAGGAAGAAGGTGAAGGAGGTATAACATTTCAAGCACAACAGTCCTTCCCAGAGGAAAAGAAATGTGCACTGGCAAAGCCAGTGGCAGGGATTTTCCTGCTACCTATTTCTTCAGCAGCAGTACCACTCACTGGTAAGTACCACTACTGTTTCTCCCTGATTCTATTTAGCAGTGTCCTTTTCTCTATGGAAAGTATTTTAGTGTGTGGTAATGGTGTCGTTGCTGATTTTGTTCTTTACTTCAAAAAAAGGACTCAAAAATTAGCAGTGATAATAACATTGTCTTGAACTTTGATTCATTCTTGTATTTCTTTATTTTTACCCTCAATGGACGTAAATTCCTCACACTGCAGCCTCAAATCCAGGGAAGTGTCTATCTTCAACAAATTCCACATTTACCTTCACTACCTGTAGGATCCTTCACCCATCTGATGTCACTCAAGTTATTCCCAGGTATGAGGACTGCTAACATCCTAAATGTTGCTGCATAGGATTAAACAGTTACTTTCTAGCTTTTGATACATGGACTAGTTTTAAAAAATACTAAGGCAGTTAGGCAACATGTAGGATGTTACTAATAAAAATATTTGTAATTACAAAGGGAAACTTGGAATTCTCTAGAGGGAGAGTTAAAACAGGTTAAAGTAACTTGAAGTAAATTTAACTCTTTAAGTAGCAGTTGCCTTGTATCATATAGCTATTGTGGAAAAAAAAGAGTCCATGATAATTTATTTTCTGATTCTGTTATTTTTTTAAGCTAACTGGACAACTAATATCTCATAGAGTACAGGTAATCATAGAAAGTAAATTCATTGGTACTTTGCAGAACAATAATTCTGAGTACTGAAGCTTTCACAGCTAATAGCAATAGTTTAAGTTTTTCTGAAGTCTTCTGCATACTAAAATGCAAATGAAGAGCAGGTATGAAAATGTCTAATGTGTATATACTCTCTGTTTAATTTTTATTTTCTTTCAGCTCCATGGGTGCTCCATTCCCACTGGGGAATACTGGCAGCAGTACTGGAAACTCAGCAGTGAGCACTCCAGCTGTTCCTTACAGACTCAGTATTGGAGAATTTCTCACCAACAGCAGAGACTCAACTACTATCAGCAGCACAAGCAGCCTGGCTAAACTTTTGCAAGAACGAGGCATCTCTGCCAAGGTTTACGACAGCCCCATGTTAGAAAAGCTGCCTTTGCTACAACCCCCTCGAACTCTGCCCATCCCTTCTACTCCACCAAATTCTCCTTCGCGTTCACCTTGTCCTTCCCCTCCGCTGTTTGAGCCTCGAGTGCATCACCCTGAGAATTTCCTGGCTTCTCGACCAGCAGAAACGTTTTTGCAGGAAATGTACGGCCTAAAGCCCTCTCGTAATGTCCCAGACGTAGGGCAGCTGAAGATGACCTCGTGGACAGACTGAAGAGGCTGGGCATTGCCAGGGTGATCAAGCCCCCTGAAACACAGGACCATGGCAAGAATCAGGGGCCAGAGGTTGGCTTGCAGAGGCAGGACTCAGCTGGGTTTTAGAATGCAGGTAGCAACTTAATGGCAGGACTGAGAAGAAACCAGAGTCTTCCAGCCATGATTGGAGCACTGGGAGCTCCTGTTTGCACACAGTCATCTAAAATGGATATACTAAAGGAAGACTAACTGGCCTGAAAGGTGTTTGACTTAGAGCACAGTAAATAGTTGGAGGGATGAACATCCAGTACAGGCATTGTTAGGTGTGTTACAGAAGAGTTGGAGAAGGCATGTGCATGTTAAAATGTGGGAGAGACAAGTGTTGGGACCAAGGAGCAAAGGAACATTGCTTGAGTTTGAGGAAGAAGGTTTTTGTGGGAGATAAAAAGGTAAAACCAAAGCTTTATTTCAAAACACCCTTCAGCATCTTGTCTTAACTTAGTCAGAAGTGAAGACTATTGTAGACATTTTCAGTATTTTACCCTTTAACCTGTATGTGTAGGTATTTTATTTTTTTCTACCATAAATTATTAGTTTTTTGCAGTCAGGCTACATCATTTAAATATAATATTAAAATAACAGTCAGTCTGATCAGAATTATTAGCCCAAGTTCCTCTCTGTAGCAAACAAGTATGAAAACTTGGATTTTTTTTTTATTATTATTTTATTTTCCATTTCAGAAACTATGCTGAAGTCCTCCTCACTTTCAGAAGTAGGGGAGAGAACCTTTCGCTCTGTGTAAGAAAGTAATACTTCAGTTTACAAACAGGATTTATATTTTGAAAGAGTGTAATTGTGTTAGTGAGGTATTAACAGAAGTTAATTTCTTTCCAGAGCTTGTGTGCTGGTTTGAAAGCAAAACCAGTGAGACTCCCAGTCAGAGATACAATTTAATAGAAGAAGGAGAAGGGAAAAAGGTGAAATAAATAGAATGATACAACCTAACACCCTGTTGGTCAGGGTGTTTGAAGCAGTCCGGGAATCCTCCTGGAGCAGCAGATGTGGTTCCGCTGGAGCAGAGATGATCCAAAGCAGTGATCCCTGTAGAAACGTCTGGTAGCTCGTCTCCTCTGAGAGTCCAGTGGATAGAAGCTGCCCGTGGGGTCTCAAACCCTGGATTATATCCAGGTGGGAATGCTTGGCTCCTCCCCCTAGGCAGAGCATCTCACAATGGCATGATTCATCTTATCAGTCATGCAAATGGCCCTTGATGGCCCATTAAACAGAGATAACGTCTTCCGGGAAGGCATTGTTGGGCTCGTTAACAGAAGATAAGGACAACATTGCCCCACCTTGGCTCCAACGGCTCATGGGGATAGAATACATACCTTGGGCACAATTTTACATTGTAACCCAGGACATAATCCACCCCTTATTCTATCACCATCTACATCATACACTCTCACAGATACATACATATATATACGTATATACACAGAATAAAACCCTACATGCTAATTTTAGTTCTCACTCAAAATTAAGTCTCCTTGTGGGACACAACGGGTTTCTCCATCTTTTTGCATTACCCACCAAGTGTAACCAGGTCCTTGAGCAAAAACAATCCCACGGATGGGTCTGTCTTTGCCTGAGGTGGGATTAATCCAAACAGTCTTTCCTAAAATCCCTTTCAGGTGTACCACAGGGACTTTATCTCCATCCACTGTGTGCAAGGGTTCAGACTGGGCCGGACCAGCTCGATTGATGGAGCCTCGGGTGTTTACCATCCAGGTGGCTTTGGCTAAGTTTATGTCCCAGTTCTTGAAGGTTCCTCCGCCAAGTGCCTTCAGGGTAGTCTTTAATAGTCCATTGCACCGTTCAACTTTCCCGGCAGCTGGAGCATGATAAGGAATGTGGTATATCCATTCAATACCATGTTCTTTGGCCCAGGTGTTTATAAGGCCATTCTTAAAATGTGTCCCGTTGTCTGACTCGATTCTCTCTGGGGTGCCGTGTCTCCACAGGACTTGTTTTTCCAGGCCCAGGATGGTGTTCCGGGCAGTGGCATGAGGCACAGGATAGGTCTCCAGCCAACCTGTGGTTGCTTCTACCATGGTCAGTACGTAGCGCTTGCCTTGGCGGGTCTGGGGAAGGGTGATGTAGTCAATTTGCCAGGCTTCCCCATACCTGTACTTCAACCATCGTCCACCGTACCACAGAGGCTTCACCCGCTTGGCCTGTTTGATTGCAGCGCAGGTCTCACAGTCATGGATGACCTGTGATATGCTGTCCATAGTAAGGTCCACCCCTCGGTCACGGGCCCATCGGTATGTTGCATCTCTTCCCTGATGACCAGAGGCATCATGGGCCCAACGAGCTAGGAATAATTCTCCCTTGTGTTGCCAGTCTAGATCCACCTGTGATACTTTCACCTTGGCAGCTTTGTCTACCTGCTCATTGTTGCGATGCTCCTCATTAGCCCGACTCTTGGGTACGTGTGCATCCACGTGTCGAACCTTCACGGTTAGCTTCTCTACTCGGGTAGCAATGTCCTGCCAAATCTCAGCAGCCCAGATGGGTTTCCCTCTGCGCTGCCAGTTGGCCTTTTTCCAGCGATTCAGCCATCCCCACAGGGCATTAGCTACCATCCATGAGTCGGTGTAGAGATAGAGCCTCGGCCACTTCTCCCGTTCAGCAATATCCAAAGCCAGCTGTACAGCTTTAAGCTCTGCCATCTGACTCGATCCACCTTGTCCCTCGGTAGCTTGCGCAACTCGTCGTGTGGGGCTCCATACTGCAGCTTTCCATTTCCTGTCAGTGCCTATAATTCGGCAGGAACCATCAGTGAAGAGGGCATATAGTTTTTCAGTCTCCGGTAGCTCATTATATGGTGGGGCCTCCTCAGCCCGTGTCACTTGCTCCTCTTCTTCTTCAGAGGATAATCCAAAAGTCTCACCTTCAGGCCAGTTCGTTATAACTTCCAGAATCCCAGGGCGATTTGGGTTTCCAATACGGGCGCGCTGCGTAATGAGGGCAATCCATTTGCTCCAAGTAGTGTCGGTGGCATGATGCGTGGAAGGAACCTTTCCCTTGAACATCCACCCCAGCACCGGCAGTCGGGGTGCCAGAAGCAGCTGCGTTTCCGTGCCAATTACTTCTGAAGAGGCTTGAACTCCTTCATAGGCGGCCAAGATTTCCTTCTCCGTGGGCGTGTAGTTGGCTTCGGACCCTCTGTAGCTTCGACTCCAGAATCCCAGTGGTCGACCCCGAGTCTCACCAGGCACCTTCTGCCAAAGGCTCCAGGACAGGCCATTGTTCCCGGCTGCTGAGTAAAGCACATTCTTCACATCTGGTCCTGTCCTCACTGGGCCAAGGGCTACCGCATGAGCGATCTCCTGCTTGATCTGGGCAAAGGCTTGCTGCTGTTCAGGGCCCCAGTGGAAATCGTTCTTCTTGCGGGTAACCAGGTAGAGAGGACTCACAATCTGGCTATACTCAGGAATGTGCATTCTCCAAAAGCCTATGGCACCTAGGAAAGCTTGCGTTTCCTTCTTGCTGGTTGGTGGAGACATTGCAGTGATCTTGTTGATCACTTCTGTGGGTATCTGGCGACGTCCATCTTGCCACTTGACTCCCAGGAACTGGATTTCTCGAGCCGGTCCCTTAACCTTACTTCGCTTAATGGCAAAACCAGCTCTCAGTAGAATCTGGATAATCTTCTCTCCTTTCTTGAAAACTTCCACTTCTGTGTTCCCCCACACAATGATGTCATCAATATACTGGAGATGCTCAGGAGCCTCGCCTTTTTCCAGTGCAGTCTGGATTAGTCCATGGCAGATTGTGGGACTGTGCTTCCACCCCTGGGGCAGTCGGTTCCAGGTATACTGCACACCCCTCCAGGTGAAAGCAAACTGGGGCCTGCACTCTGCTGCCAAAGGAATGGAGAAGAAGGCATTGGCAATGTCTATGGTCGCGTACCACTTTGCTGCCTTGGACTCCAGCTCGTACTGAAGCTCCAACATGTCTGGCACAGCAGCACTCAGTGGTGGCGTGACTTCATTCAGACCACGATAATCTACAGTCAGTCTCCATTCTCCACTGGACTTACGCACAGGCCAGATGGGGCTGTTGAAGGGTGAACGAGCCTTGCTGACCACCCCTTGGCTCTCCAGTTTACGAATCATCTCATGGATTGGGGTTACTGAGTCTCTGTCGGTGCGGTACTGCCGACGGTGCACTGTTGCTGTGGCAATTGGTACTTGTTGTTCTTCAACTCTCAGCAGTCCCACAGCAAAGGGGTCATCGGAGAGACCAGGCAGGGTATTCAGTTGTCTGATGCCTTCTTTCTCTACAGCAGCTATCCCAAAAGCCCAGCGATATCCTTTTGGGTCTTTGAAATATCCATTTCTGAGAAAATCTATGCCAAGGATGCATGGGGCCTCTGGGCCAGTCACAATGGGGTGTTTTTGCCACCCGTTCCCAGTTAAACTCACTTCGGCCTCCACTACAGTCAGCTGCTGGGATCCTCCTGTCACTCCAGAAATAGAAACAGATTCTGTTCCTACATACCTTGACGGCATCAGAGTACATTGAGAGCCAGTGTCAATCAAAGCCGTGTACTCTTGTGGGTCAGATGTGCCAGGCCATCGGATCCACACAGTCCAATAGATCCGATTGTCCCTTTCCTCTACCTGGCTAGAGGCAGGGCCCCTCTATTCCTGCTCACGATGCACGTTGCTATTTTCCTGTAAATATGTTCCTGAGGTCCCTTCGAGAGGATCAGTCACATCATCATTCCTGTACTGTCTGGAGTTCCGTGCACGAGAGACTGGAGCAGCATTGACTCTAGATGAACTCCTCGTGGTAGGCGTCCCTCTTTTCAGTTCACGTACCCGGGCTGCTAAGGCGGAGGTGGGTTTTCCATCCCACTTCCTCATGTCTTCTCCATGCTCCCGAAGAAAAGACCAGAGGTTACCTCGTGGAGTGTATGTTCTCTCTCTGGCTGGGGGACGCCTGCTCCTAATGGCAGAGACTCTTGTTGGTTCTGGCGAGACGCGGTAAACTTCTTCCTTCAGTTCTTTTTTCAGTTTCTGATGGCCCTCTTCAATCAAGCTTCGGACTTGCTCAGCCAGCCTTGTTTCCACGGATGAGACATGGGTACGAAACGGGGCAGTGACAGTGTCCTCATAAATTCTTAGTTTGTTGGCCAAGACGCCCACCCTGTCCTCACCTGCCCTCCATTGCAGCGTTACCAGGTAACGGGAGTACATCTCTGGTCCAAGCCGTGCGAATCTCAACCACATCTGCGATGTGCACTGGACTTCATCTGGGCTTTTAGGAAATCTCTCGTCCTCTGAGAAAATGATCTCCAGCACAGCCAATTCCCTCAGGCATTGGATACCTTGTTCCATTGTGCTCCACTTTCCTTGGTGCACCTGGAGATCTTCTTTACAAAGGTACCTGTCCCTCACACTTGTCAGCAGTCGCTGCCAGAGGCTGAGAGTTCCTTGGGTCCTTCCAATGCCCTGGTCAATGACCACATCCCGGGACAGAGATCCCAGTTGCCTGGCCTCACTTCCATCCAGAATGGTATCATTGGCTGCAGCGTCCCAGATACGGAGTAGCCAGGTCAGGACAGATTCATTTGTCTGGCGGGTGAATTCCCTCCGCAGGTCACGTAGCTCACCCAGGGACAGAGAGCGAGTGATGATCTCTGGTTCTGTCTCCTCTGCTGGGTGCGAAGGTCCTGCTGCATCCTCGTCAGTCACTATGCGGACTGACTTGCTCTTTGCTTTCTTCTTCTGAACAGGAGCAACTGCTACCGGTTTAGGCTGTTCCAGTTCAGTGATGGTTTGTGTGGAAATGCTGGAATTTTTGGCTTCTTTCTCCTCTGTAACAACCTGCACAGACACAGACGTTGTGGCTTTGCTTGGTGCTTCTTTCTCTTCTGTGGCAGTCTGTGTAGATGCGGATACTGTTGTCTGTTTTTTTGGCTTCTGTTTCCTCTGTGACCGTCTGCGTAGACTCGGACACTGTTGCCTTCTTTTCTCTTCTGCCTCAAGAAGACGCTGCACTACATCATGTACATCATGTGGTGTTCTGTTTCTGAGCATGGTGATGGTGCAAGCTGTGCAGAGAAAACAAAGCAGAACTAACAACAGCATCATGTTGACCTTGGCATCTAGAGAGAACTCAATATTTTTGAAAACTGCAGTGCCGGGCTGGAAAGGCTGGAAAAAATCATCCTTCACCCCTTCCCACAGGGGCTTGCTGAAGCTCCAGATATAGCATCCTAGACTAGGACAAGAAAACAAAATCGAGTATATATTCTGAAGGATGTTCATTGCCTCAGAAGTTAGCATATAATAGACCAACAAAGCAATCCTAATACCATACCCTGGTCTACACAGGAGTATTAAGGTCGGCAGATAGTGCCCCACGTGCGGAAAAATATAGAGAGATAGGTACAAAACACATGTAAGTACGTTGAGCAACATAGCTAACAGGTGTCTTTTCCGATACAAAATTGTAACTCTGACTTTTCTCAGTACCTCCTGCCCCACGTTGGGCGCCAAAAGATGTGCTGGTTTGAAAGCAAAACCAGTGAGACTCCCAGTCAGAGATACAATTTAATAGAAGAAGGAGAAGGGAAAAAGGTGAAATAAATAGAATGATACAACCTAACACCCTGTTGGTCAGGGTGTTTGAAAGCAGTCCGGGAATCCTCCTGGAGCAGCAGATGTGGTTCCGCTGGAGCAGAGATGATCCAAAGCAGTGATCCCTGTAGAAACGTCTGGTAGCTCGTCTCCTCTGAGAGTCCAGTGGATAGAAGCTGCCCGTGGGGTCTCAAACCCTGGATTATATCCAGGTGGGAATGCTTGGCTCCTCCCCCTAGGCAGAGCATCTCACAATGGCATGATTCATCTTATCAGTCATGCAAATGGCCCTTGATGGCCCATTAAACAGAGATAACGTCTTCCAGGAAGGCATTGTTGGGCTCGTTAACAGAAGATAAGGACAACATTGCCCCACCTTGGCTCCAACGGCTCATGGGGATAGAATACATACCTTGGGCACAATTTTACATTGTAACCCAGGACAGCTTGTGAACAAAGCACACAGAGAAATGTGCAATGAATAAGAATTAAAAAGCAGCAAAGTGTGCATTGGGGTGCAAATGTCAAGCTAAGAAATCTTTCCAAAGTGTAGTGTGCATCTGTTTAAATGAGGATAGTTTTGTGTGCACACACACAAATATCTCAGGCACATTTCACCATTGCAAAAGGAAATAAACCCTAGGTGCTTGATTCAGGGTTTCTTTATAAAGACTTAAATGAAGAGCATTTACTTCAAGGAAGGTGTTGGAAGTTCATAAAACTGCCTCTTGTCTTGCCAAGTACACATTCTGTATATTTGAGAGTTCTCCAGAAAACTTTATGCCTTTCATTCATTTATTTCTCGTTTTAAGCAGGGTTTTGTTTAAAAGATTTCATTAAGAGCAAAATTTGCCAGTCTCTGTATAGAAACAGGAGGAAAAATGCTGGTGTTCTTTGTGGCATTTTAATGAATACTGAAATCCAGTGATCAGTGAGGGAGTGTGGTTCTCAACATAGCTGAGGCAGACTGTCCAGCTCAGAAAAGAACTTCATTTTAGAAATCTGGTTTTTGAGTGTTAATCATCAAAATATTACTGCCCATGCTGCTTTTTTGATTCCTTCCTGTCCAAGGTTCTAATCATAAGTGAACAATCTACAACAGATGTTTTGTGTAACTTAAGAAGAAGTTCTCTTTGCTACTGACCTGAACAGAAACAGCTTCTTAGTCTTTATGTAAATTTTCACTGTACCTATCAACATTGTAAAATGATTTGTGTCCATACAATTAGATGAAACAGTTAAGTGTACTTTGCCTGTTACCATGTAAGTGGGGTATAGCTGGCAGCTCTCTGGGGCTGTGGCATCGGTGCAATTCCACAGATTTGCATTTGCCCTAAGGCACATCCTCCATAATCAGCACCCTTGCTGCAGGGGTGAGTGGAATAGGGCAGGAAAAGAAAGCTTCTTAACCTTGTTTATAGGAAATTTGTAGCGTGGCCTTTCTGATTTTACAGTTCTATAGATCTTGTGATGACTCTTTGATATTTTTTTTAGTAAAAGGAAAAGGAGTAACCACTTCAAACTTGCACAGGGATTCTTAGCAGAAGCTTGTCTGTCAGCAGCGCACAGAAATATTCAGGAGCTCCTGGAGTTGCCTTTTGCTCTCTAAGCAAAACCTTACACTTACAAAAGGTGAATTTTATTTAAAAGACTATATATGGGTTAATTTTGTTTTTTTAAATGAAAAATATTTAATTTTTTCATGTAAGTATTTATGTTTGTATGTACTTAGCTGCACATGGTATCTTGCCTAGCTACGTAAGGTAAGAGTGAAAGGAGGGAGTGCAGTGTTGGTCTCCCGTGGCCCGAGACAGGTATGTCTGCTGTGTATCTGTAACTTCCAGGGAAACGAGTTAGCAAAAGCTTAGACAAAAGCTTTTAACAAAAGCTTAGTTTGGTATCAACAGAGAAATGTGTAGCATGTCAAAAGTCCGTCCATTTTATGTGTTTATTGTAGGAATACCTAGTTACAGATAAATTTTGAAGGTATTACACTGTGTTTCTAACTGGCTTCATAAGATAACTCCAGCCATTTGATCAGCAGAGTAGCAAATCAGCTAAGGCAGAATTCCTTTGGCAGACCATGGTTCAGGTAAAACTAATCTACAAGCATATAAATGAAATGCACGTTTCTGTTGGGGGATGCTTCCCTGTTCCATAGCCCAGCACTGTAAACTGGCTCAGTTCAAACAATGCTGTGGATGTTGAGAGGTCGCTTAGTTCTGCAGCTGAGGTGTATCATCAGATACTTTACATAAGGCAAAAAGAAAATGGAAGAACCTCTATACCATGGTGTTTGTGTGTGCTTACTCGGTTGATGCTGTGGTGCAGTGTTGTTCAAATTCTGTCATGCATTTATGCTTTTGGATGGTCATGCACAGTTTGGATATACATGCCTGGCTTGCAGTAACAGGGAAAATTGATACTTCCAAGTTTACAGTTTTGTGCCAACACCTAGAAGATAAACCTTTTTTTAATAACACATGTTTCTGAGAACATTTTAGAAGTTGCCATGATTCTAGGAATGATTTGGCTTTCATTGTTGCCAGTAAGAGAGGTGAGAGTGACAAATTTGCATGGCTGACATCCTGCACCAGATCTTTTGTTTGAGTAGAGGTAGACCTGGAAGGAGTTGAGAATTATATTTTGGCAGGGTCCTGTTATCTTGCAGGTTTGAGTCAAACATGGATGCTAGAAAGGACTTACCCATGCTTGTGCAAGTTACAAGAGACAGAATGGAAATCTTGTATTTACCTTATTCCAATTGTCTTAAAGCACAAACTTAAAGCTTTCTAGTTTCACTGTTACTTTTTGATAAACTCAATGATACCTGCATGCTCAAAATACCTGTGATCAAAGTTAAACATCTACTGCAGCTGAAGAGCAACAGAGAGGGAAGGAGAGTAATTGTGTTTAGGCTTCATTTGGCTGTTACATGAGGGGGTTACACACAATGTTTCAACAGTCTGGGATTTTCATGCTATTTTTTCCATCTGCTTTTTGCACTTACTGTTGTTTCATAGTGGAATGTAAATTTGATAATAAACATGTATAACATGCCATTTTTCAGTATACTGCTGATCTTGTGTGGTTTGTTCCAGATGTCATCTTCTCTACTACAGTGTTCTGTAACAAACCTAAAATCAGGCCTTTTTGTGGCTAAAATTTATGGTGATTATTATACTGTACACAAGCTTAGTGAAGTGAGTTGGTATCTGCAGAAGTGGTGGCTTTAGAAGCCAATAAATTGATTTAGAGAGTATTTAAGTGTTGAGCCTCACTTTAAATGAATCTGTTCATATTTTCTAGTACCTTAGGGGGTTTTGTGATTGGGTGGTGTTTTGGGGTTTTTTCCTCCCCTCTTTTACAGCAACTAGTGTGTTCCTCTATTGTAATAAGTTAGCTGAGACTCCATTATCTTCATGTGGGAAAAGCCAATTCTTTATTCACATCACTTCTTGTATGCAGTTTTCACAGCCCTCGTGTGCAGGTAGTTTTCTTACCACTTCTTTTTTTGGTCAGAAGGTGATTTGTGTGTATGTGCCAAGATTCAGATTGTTTACATTTTTCCTTTATGGGTTCTCATGGAACAGATCTTACTGTTTACATAGAGGCACTTATTTTTCAATCCAAGAATACATTGTTGTGTTAACAAACCTTTCACACCAAGACTGTTTTCACATGGGAACTTGGAAATGGTTTAACTACACGTAGAAGAGATGACAGACTAGCTATTAATTTAATAGAGCAGGCCTGATTTTATGAGGCCTTTCTTTTATAATTCTTCTACCTGTCACAGCATTCCTCTACGTTACAGTGTTAGCACTGCAGCACTGTTTTTTCATCACAGTAGCTGATGTTATGTGAGCCCTACAGATTTGTGACAACTGGGGGTAGACGCTGAGGCAGTTCTGTGTACATGCTCACCACGGGAGGTAACATAAAATGTTTTACGGAGCTGGGTACTTACCTCGTGGCTTTTCCTGTGCTTAGAACTAAGACTCACAGATCAGCAAGGTAAGTGAAAATAGGATAATTGGACATCTTCAACCATGAAGCAGTACCAGAGCAACTGATTTTCACTGTTGAGACTACTCTATGTAAAGGATATTCTGAAATCCAGGTCACAGACAAATGCTGCCGAAGATGCCAGGTGACAAATGCTTAAGTTTATCCTGAAGTGTACCAAGCCACCAAGAATGATTCCAAGTGATGGGGACAAGTAACAAAACACACCGATGTGAGCTGATTATGTCCTAAAAAATTTACTGCATTTCTCCCTTTATTTTGCAAAAGTTAGCCATAAAGTACACAAGGCTTTATAATGGTTGTCTTCTAAAGTTGCCTTGTAAAGATGAAAGCAATAGCAATGTGGTACAGCTGATAAGAGGACACCGAGTGTATCTTAGCCAGAAAACCACTGAGAGAGATCAGCTAAACAAATCAGAGACAAATCAGAGACCATCTCAGAAATGCTCTCAAGTAGAAAGTGTTAATAGAAATTAACGTATTAATACAAATTTCTGAAGGCTTTTTCTCCTCAGTTGTATTTTCAGTTAAAAATACCTACTCTTCTGCTAGGAGCAGGCACTGAAAGTCTGTTGTGTTTGACTGAATTCTGAGCTGAAAGCAGCTAATTCCAGGCTGCAGCAGCTCTCTCTGCCATGCAGTTCCCTCCCATTTAGTTGACAGGGAAGATGAGCCTCTTTGTCAGTGTGAAACTGGGCTGCGGCATCTGCTTCTTTATGCCCCGCTCACAAGTTTTTCTGCTCACTTCTCGATTTACCTCGGTCAGGATGGTGAGAATATCTTCCCCTCTGCAAAGACACGAGTACAGTTTGTATCAGGCAATTAACATCAGCAAAATAACATTCTCACTATCTTGATATACACCTGTTTTTAATAGGCTTCAGAGCACTTCCCTAAGTTGCTTTGAACAGTTTGCAAGGTGCTGCTCTGTCATAATCGCTTTTTTCACTCTGAGCAAGCATTCCCACGGCATGTCATCTGCCTCTGCATCTAAATCAAATTCCTGTCATCCAAAAGGACAATTCAGGTGTTGCCAAAAATAAGCTTATGGAAAGATAGGTACCTAGGACAGCTGGACTCCAAGTGCTGGCACAGTGCCTGTATGTACCAGGTTCCCTCCCTGGGACTTCTGTAGGAGACGTAATCCTGCAGGGTGGCCATTCCCAGGAGGAAGTCTGGCTCTGCAGGGATGCAGTCGAGCTGAAACCTTGCATCTTGCTCTACAGAAGAATCTTGCTCTCCAGAATCTGTTTCAATGGTCACACCTTTATGGAAAGCATCACCTTGGCAGGCCTGAATAAAGAAAACTTTTGGTTTTCCAGCAAGTGAATTGCAATTCTGTGCAGTGAAAGAAGCAGTCAGTTCCCGGATAGGTACTTCTTGCCCATCAACACCATATATAATGCCTTTTTTCCCATGAGACAGGATACAGCAAACAAAACAGTCCTTGTCCTCATGGTCTTTAGTCTGGAAGCTCTCCAGGATTGTACGGATTCCATCTGCAGTGAGGTCTTTATATTCTTCTACTCTAAAATGAAGTTTGCTAAAGACATTCGTCAGGGCCGCTGGAAAGCAAAGAGAAAGGAAATTGGAGACATTTCATTATTTGAAAGTTGAACTCTGCAACTGCAGATTGCATTTCTAGACATAAGTGGTCATCTGCTACATCACTACATCCACATAGTTAAACTCCTGTCTGAAAGTACTCCAGTGGTCTAATCACTCATCATATCTCTACTCAGTTCCCTTAACTGTCATGAAAAGGTTTTCTTGCTTATTTCTGTGTATTTTAGAATTAGTATGCATAAGGCTGGTGCAAAGCTAGCCTAGCTTGTAAAGTCCAGGCTCAGGGTGCTGCTTAAGGTTGCAGTAACCTCACTAAAACTGCAAAATGCAAGTAAATTGTTCAGTGTCAGGCACTAAAAACTTGATGAGTTGATTGGGACTTGTCAGCACAGTAAACAGAGCCAACTAAGCCACTACAACAAAAGTAATTCCAGAAAGGGAAGACTGAAATTCAGACCTTTAGGAAGAGAAACAAGGTTTCTATTTTTAAAGATTCATAAACTCATCTCTAACATTCATTGTACCTGCATCCACATCTGTCCCATTCCGATCCCTCATGTGTTTGTGTTCCAGCACTCCTTCCCTAGCTTTTGCAAAATTGTGATTATTCAGGATCAGGCACACTCCACAGGGCCGGCTGGTCATTTTGTAAGCTTCAAGCAGCTGAAAAGAAAGACTCCTGGTGAAACTCCTGCACCCTCCGCCAGGTGCTGCTTAGCTGTTGGCAGTGGCAGAGCAGGGTACAGGAGCCAGCAGCTCCTCTCCAGGCAGCTCTCCCTCCACAGCTTTGCTCCCAGGGCCTTTGGCAGTCTGGGCAGGACAGCACCCTGCTGGACAAAGCAAGGCAGGCCCAGCCCACACCGGGGGCTGTTCACTCACATCTCTGTGCCAAGCACCTGCCAACTGCCTAATTCCTGGTACCCTAAACTCAGCCTACCTTGCTAGCCCTGCAGCTGTTTCTGAGGTACAAAACTGCAGCAGCTGTGCCTGTGACACAGCTTCAGAATAAAGGATGCAGAGTTTATGCATTTTTCTTTTTCTAGATAGTGCTTTTAACAGTTGGTCTTAGAACAACTGTTCACTTCATGGAGGGACGAGCTCTTCTAAGACAAAATAATGATGTTTCTAAGAAATAAACTAACTTACCTGGGAAGAGTCATTAAAACTGCCAGGAGGATCAGGTGCTACAGATGACACCAGATGTCCCTCAGGGCATCCTGTGTTGCTCCTCACTTCCTCTGTGATAAGCATATCTTCTTGGCCTGCAAAGAATTCACAATTAATCCTGTACAATACCTGCACATCACTTCAAGAATAACTGTGGGGAAGAGGCTGTTTTGTTCTGTTTTACCAAACAGATTTAATCCATCCTCAATTCTGTTCCACAGGCTGATGTTAACTTTTTCACAGAGACTCTTCAGCATGCTTAGGTTGTCTTTCCCCAGAAGGCCCTTCTTCTCCATCTCAGTGAGGATGTCGAGCATTGTCTGGGTAATCAGAAAGACAGTTTGCTCTTAGGGCACCTCCCTGCTGCCACTGGGAGCAAAGCCTGCAGCATGCACACCTAGGTTTTAACGTAGTGACTGCACACGCCACCCACAGAGTCAGTCCAGCTGACTGGGAGCTCAGGTGAGACCTCAGCTGAGCCAACTAATCCTAGTTCAACAAAACATACAAGTACTGCATTTAGTACCAACATCTTCTCAAAACATACTCATCTCCTTTCTGTAGCTCAGAGGTGCCAAGATCTAATTAAGATCTAACCCAGGATATCTAACAGTGGTCATACAAGAATATGACATACATATAACAACATTTTCAATGACTGCTTTCATTCAAATTTCAGTAGCTATCCTGCACTCAACTGAAACAGAAGAATCACTGTAGTGACATCTTAAGCACTGCCAAAAAGGACATAACCTCACATGATGGTGTAGAGATTGCTCTGAAGCAAAAGGGGACCCAAGGGATAGAAACTCATCAGTGAGTGGCAGGGCAGAGTGGTCACCTCGGGAATTAACTAAAACCGCTCTCACAGTCTC
The DNA here is from genome assembly GCA_016584745.2 of Phylloscopus trochilus trochilus. Lineage (NCBI taxonomy): Eukaryota > Metazoa > Chordata > Aves > Passeriformes > Phylloscopidae > Phylloscopus > Phylloscopus trochilus. The sequence continues at coordinate 5,730,962 of WQNJ02000545.1, forward strand.
CCCTCTTAAGAAAAGAAGGAAAATCCTCAAAACTTTTATTAGACAGCAAAATATCAAGGAGTCATAACTGCAGGCTGGGACAGCATAAAAGCACTGGATCTCCTGCAAGGCTGCTTATAAATTCCAACTCATCTGACTTAGCCTTGAGAAGAATCTGCTGCTTAGATCTGTATTTTCTGCATTTAAAAAGAAAATCATCAAACAATATCCACAGCGTGTAACTTTCTGTATTTGATAATGACTTAGAAAGAAGAAAAAAAAAATCTGTTGGGCAAGGTAAGTAAATGTGCTTATCAGTTTTTTGTTGATTAAAGCCAATAAGTGCCCTGAGTCCCGTGTGGTGCCTGGATGTGATGGTCTCAGTGCCTCGCACTCCTGGCACAGCTGGCTGTGACACTGCTGCAACAGCTGTGCCCGACACCAGCACAAACAATTCTAATATGCACCCCAGGGCAGCCTTTTTCTGGTGGGGTTTTCACCGTAAGACTGACACCATAAAGTAGAGTGATGCTCATTCCCCCATGAGCAACCCAACTGGCTGTATGAATCACAGTAATAATCTTTAAAACGCATTAAAGAGATACTTACAGTCTCATGGGTTAGCTTGCTTTTAGGTAATTCGTTGACCAAAAGTACCTTGAAAGTCATCAGCTCATCTGGAGTGACATCTTCAGATAACTGAAAGAGCAAGTACCTAGAGAAAGAAGCGGAGGACGTTGTTTCATGGCGTTTCCTGCTCCTCTTGTCTGTTATCTCCCCAGCACACATTCCCCATTTTTTTTCCCGTTTTTAGATGGAGGACACAAGTCCCAGGACCGCCTGAATCAAACCCTTCGGCCGGCTGCTGAGAGGAAGTGCCGGCTGTGGCGGGCAGAGCGAGGCCAGCCCGCCCGGCGCCCTCACCCACCTGAGGGGCGGCAGCCGCGCCCCGCCCGGCGCCCGCAGCTCCCGCTCCACCTGCTCCCGGCTGGAGCCCAGCTGGGCAACCAGGAGGTCGATCCGCCCGATGCAGTACAGCAGCTCCCTGAGGAAGGCCAGGTTCCCCACCTCCAGCACGCCCTTCTCCTGCAGCGCTTCGAACAAGTCGTGCGGGCTCCTCACGGCTTCCAGCCTCCTCCTGGGGACGTGGTCCCCGCTGAGGAACTTGAGCGCCGCCAGCTCGCCATTGTCCAGCTCGTCGCTGACCGCCAACAGACGCGCCCGCGGCAGCTCCATGGCCCTGCCCGGCCGCGCAGGGCACGTTTCGATCCGTCTGGATCGAAACTTCCGCAGCAAAATATCCCGCGGTTCCTTGGGGTGCGCCCTGTTCCGGCCGCCGCTGGTTACGTTTCCGCCTGGCCGTGAGCCCATTCTTCAGCAAACCGAGCCTGGTGGTGCCTATGCAAGGGTCTCCCTCTGCCCGGACTTTTCCTGCAGGCGCCTCTCGCTGGTTCCCAGGCACTCACAAGCCGCTGCGATTTTAATACAAGGAGAAGGAAGCTTTTATAACACCGCTGATTCGCCTTCCTCCTAGCGAGCCTTGGGGGCTGCTGTCAGGAAAGGCAGCAGGCTCCCTGCAGCCCCAGCAGCCGTGGAAAGCAGCTCCCGTCCCTCCCACAGCTGCTCCAGACCCTTCTGCAGCGGGAGCAGGCGCTGCGCCGGGCTGTAGGGAGAAAGACAAACTTCCCACAGGAGGTGGGCAGGAAGAGCTCTCCGGGAAACTGCTTTTAAACTGAAAGAATAGGTAGCAAAATGTGAATGACTGGGCAAGGACTCTCAGGCCCCTGGACAGCATTTTTTATTCTTCTTAGGTAACCATTCTCCCCAACTCTTAAAAGTGTTTTCCTTTTCGAATAGCAGCATTCTGATCTTGCCTGCTTTCAGTTTAAGTTTGCAGGACTTCAATTCACCAGCTTTTCTTTCCCACCAGACTTTGGGCTCCGCTTTCTGGTGACAGTGCTTCCGCTGTCTGAAAACAAAACAGAATTAAGTGCCAGGCTTTTGGCTGGATTTGGCCTCCCAGCCATGAGCTGGGAGGAAAGAAAAGGCAAAGTAAAAAACAAAGCTGAGGGCCTTCAGAGAGAAAAAGTGATTGCCCCTCACCATTCTCTAGCTTGTACCACAGAGAAAGAACAGTCAGGAAATTGCAGAACCAACTTCTTTCTCACCACTCAGCTCTGTGGAAGGGACACAAATCCGTGCAAAAACCTACCAGCCACGCTTTGCTCAGAACCGCAAAACTCAAAAGTGTGTTTTCTGCTTCCCTGATTGCTGCATTACCTACAAATAAATTCACATTATGGCTGTTTTCTGGAGTTCTTTGAAAGATTTTGATGGGGTTTTCTCTTCCTCCTAGTAGATCTTCATCCACATGTGAGAATGGTAAACTGTGGAGGTGACTGGATTTTAACAGGCAGAACAAAATACCAAATCAATCTAAATCACAGGGTGTGACTGATCAGCACCCTCTATAGGTCCCACCTCCAGTGGAGGACAGCTCAGAGGAGAAGGATAAAAACACCATCTCAGGGAAAAACAGATAATAAATAAAGTCCAATTTACTTCAACAGCAGGGAGCGTGACCTTAGTTTTACGAAGACATTTGCATCTGTGAATCATCAGGTACCCCAAGAAAATGAACAAGGAATTCTGTCTTCCTGAGCAAGCCAGACCACCATGGAGGGTGTGGATATGTGGCTCACTCCAGCCCAACATAAAAGTAAAAAACCTGGACAACAACTGATAAAACATTTAAACTTTGAAAAGAGCAATGGGCTTGAGCTGGCTTCCACCCACATTCCACCATGACTGGGGATGTCCAAGGTCATGACAGAGAGCACACCTAGGTAGTTGTCTTACCCTGCCAAATCAAAATCCTGTGTAGCCCCAAAGATACCATATAATTAAATTTGATATCCAATTCCTCCTCATGTAGAATAGCTGAAAGAACTTGGTCTGAGTGTGTTGAACTCTGACACAGAATTATGAGAAACAGAAATGCCATAGATTTACAACTTCACTTCTGGAGCAGCTGCCACCTTCCAGCAAGTTTCCCACAGAGGAAGCAGTTATTGAATGGCCCAACTGGTATCAGCTGTCATTATCATGACAGTCTTGAACTTATTCTTTCCTACCATCTCTCCAGCTGCTGCCCCTTGGGGCAGCTGCCAACAAACACTCCAACAAGAGCAAAATGGCTTCTGCTGGGGTAAAAGTGTTTGTCATGCTGACTGTCCCTCAGAAAGCTCATCCAAGAGAGGAACACAGCACAAACCAAGGTGATACAAAACCCAGGACAATTTATTATAACAGAAACATGATTACAGAGCTTGTTTCCAGTATTCCACAGTCATTCAAGACACACTGCCCTGAGAGTTCTGAGAAATAACCGAGAACTTACTTTATTATTGAAAAACTTATACAGTTGGGCTGCTTATTCAAGTAAATGACTGACAGAAACCAAACCAAATATTTAGAAGGAAAGAACCAAACTAACATAATCATGGGGTTTTAGTCCTTCTGGACCAGGATGTTATTTTCTATGAACTATTGTAGCTTCCAAAGACAGATAATGACATCACTGGGTAAGGCAGTTACAACCTTCCACATGCTGCCTGGGAATGCAGCATTCTGAATCTGTTCATTTCCCCCCGATTTTAGGGACTTAAAACAACTCAGACACAAATGGGACTTCACTGACATTTCCAGTAACTTTTACAATGCTACTTCAAAGTCCTTCTTCACTTGAGACCCAGACTGAACATACTCCAGTGCTTCTGCAGGACAAAAAGCCTGATGATCTGTAGTTTTCCACAGCCTTACCCAACCGCTGCAGATCCAGGTGCAGGCAGACTGTTTCAATATGGAAGTTGGAAAATTTAGGTCCTATGCATCCTTAAAGGGCTGGGGCTACTACCCAGATGCAGATAATTCCTCATGTTAATTCTCTTCCCTGTCAAAGCCCACTCCAGATGTCATTCCTAACAAAGTGTATTCTTCCTTGTCTACTTTTCATATTGGAACTTGAAAGATCAGTCGCTTCAGTAGTGTTGATGTTATCTTTGGCATCTGCTTATATCCTTCTAAGTCTTTTCTTGCCACTTCCTTGTTCACTTCTGTCAGGATGGTTACAAGATCCATGCGCCTTGAACAAAAATGAAGAGAAGTTACATTGAAACATGTGGTACTTGCAGCTCAGCCAAGAAGGTGATGTGTCTGCCCCAATAAAGGCTGGTATCTTCCTCACCCTATTGCCACTGAAATTGCACATTCCATGGAATAACCGTACAATTCAATGTGTTTTGGGGAAATAAAAGCAACCTCCATGTAGCATTGCTCTGGTTATAGCCAGAAGAGGTCACGAGATGAAACATTCTCCATGTCTTTCTCTGGACACCATGAAAAAAATGACATCTGAAGGGAAATTCTATTTTCTAAGAGAAGTTCATGAGGGGATGGGTGGGAGACAACAATGAAAATTAAGCCTACAGAACACTGCGGGCTTTTGTCTGTGTAATCACTCAACAAATTCACCTCTAATCAGGTGTCACTGAAAGAAAAATATTCTGTCAGTCAAAAAATGTTAAAGAACACGCATACAAACACTTGTTTATCTTAATGTTGCAGCACTCCAACCCTGGTTTTGTCACAGGAAGACCAGGGGAAGTCACTTATACTTTGGCTCATCCATAGAAGACTAACAGTGCCCAATTTCAGAATAAATACTGTTCTCCACTGTCCTGCATGTGAAAAGCATTAATTGCACAAATGCAAACCACTGTGTTTCAGCATGGCATGCTTAAGTATGCACGTCTGCAATACCCCAAATGTACAAGAATTAGAAATAGTACTTACTCTGGGCAATGCAACTTCATCTTCTTGCAGAGGGATTGAATGTAAATGCTGCCAGTCTTACGACTGCGGAAGGACAAGCAGTCCTCCACTGTAGCCATGCCAATCAGGGTATCAGCCCTATCAGGAATGGAGATCGAAGGACTGGCATCCACCTCAAGGTGTCCAGAAGAGTCTGCTTCTACTGCAACAGATGGATGACGTACAGAGCCTTGGCAAGCCTGGATGATAAACACCTTGGGTTTGCCAGCAAGAGAAGGACAATTAGTTCCAGTGAAGCAGGAGACTAAATCGTCAATATTTACACACACATCATCAACACCTTTTATTTTGCCTTTTTCACCATGGGAGAAAATGAAGCAAAAAAAACAGTCCATATTTCTATGATTTTTTTTGCTGTATTCTTTAACTGTGTCGTATATTTGTTTTCCTCCTAGATTCATGCACTCAACTGTTTCAAACTGAAGCCACGAAAAGACATTCTTCACAGCCTCTGGGGAAAGAATCAGAAGGAACTTGTTAAACATATGCAGTGACAAGGAAGATGCTGAAACATCAGTGTCTGTGTGATAGATCAGATATTAGCAGAAGTGTTCAGATCCCACCAGTTAAATCACCTGACTGGCTCTTTGCCTGCCAAATCCTATTAGAAAAAACCAAATGCCTAATTTGCCTAATTTTTTAACACAGCTGGGTTGAGTATCATGCTATCTAAAACAAAAACAGGTATCAGATTCTATGTTGTATGGGTACAAATTAGTGAAGTTTACTGTGTTAAAGCAAGCTTTAAGTATGCAGTGCACAGTAGTCTCAGATGCCTAAGAACAATATTTGGCAAGTTAAAGAAGTGCTGCCTCTTTAGAGTGGCAAGATCTGCCACTCTGAAATGAAGTAGGTCTCTCATTCTGTGAGAATGGTTGATGCAGCAAGAAGGAAGTCAGGGTAACCTGCTCACAAATGCTATGAAGACTTCTCAGCAAATGGTGGCCTAATTGTGTGAGCAGAGAAAAAGTAGCTGGGAAGAAAGCAGCCTATAAATGGGCTGGATGGAGTTAAAATATCTCTGATATGTCCTTTAATTTTACTTTTTTACTCTTATTTATCTTAAAAGTGACTTGCAGGAAATCAGGCTTTAAGGAAAGTTACAGACCATCTATTTGAGCATTGGAGAGAATGTGAGGACTTAAAATGTTTTTCTGTGACAGCTAAGAACTAAAAAAACAAGCAAAAATTGGAAAGCTGGAAAAATAATCACTTTTTCACTAGTTGTATGTATAACCAATTAAGACAATGCCTTTTTCCTAGAACAAAAAGTAGATCCTTCTTTAAGCCATCAGCTAAATGTTGGAAGTGGTGTATTTCCAACTGGTAGAGTGAGTCACTCCAGTCTCTGGAGGCCAAGGAGTACCATGGACATGATTCTTCTTCACAACAAAGATTAGATAATTGCTTTGGAGAATTAGAGAAAAAGACCCCAAACCAGTAATTTGGCTTAAAAAAGTACTTACCTCCATCTTGTAATGTTCCCTCTCTATTGTATTGTGGATTTTTAAAAAGGTAGTTGTTAAGAATTAAACAGTAACCATGGGGGTTATTTTCCATCTTGTATATGCTCCCATGCTGCAGAAACAAACAACAACAACAAAAAAAAATGCAGGTAGGAAAGCAGAGCCAAGCATCATTCAGAAGAGAAACACACTGTATAGAGAATGCTGGTCCATCATTCTCTAAGCACAAAAAAAAAATAACAAAGGCCAAGAAACAAGAAAGTAAAATTCAAAGGATACAATTTAGCTACAGATGAGAGGAATATGCATTGTCTCCCTCTCTCTCTTCTGTCAGGATATGATTTTGACATGGGAGAAAAGATCCAGAAACACAAATTTGCATGTGCATAGGAAAAGTTCCAGCACCCCACCATTTCCTCTGAGGGTGCTTGAGCAATTCCAGTGAGGTAGCAGGTTCTGCTATTCCCTTCACATCTGTCCAGGAGTATCCTGGCCAGGACTTTAATGTCCCAGTCTCCATTAAGATTGGTTTTCTTCACTCAACTGTTTGTTTATTTCTTGCTTAAAAGGTTGCTGACAACCAGGTCCCCAAAAAGAAGGTGTGGTCTAGTTTGGAAAATAGAATTTATTAGGAATTGTTCCAAGGGCTACACATAGAGCCAGAACCCCTCCGTGTTGGCTGCTCCACCTGCTTAGTGTTATGAATTTATGCTCCCTCTCCCAGGAGATGGATAAATACTTTAAAGGTAATTTTGAGGTATTTCTCACCTGGTTTTCTGCCCCTCCCTCTGCTCCTTGTTCCTCTGGATACACAGACACAGGATAGTGGACTTCTTCCCTAGAATAATTTTCTAAGAAGGAGAAGATAAACAAGACATTTTAGAACTTAAAGGGTAAATCTTCCACTGTGCATATTTCAACACTCAAAAAGCCAGAAGAAGGAGTGAGGTGGAGGGGGTTTTCACACCAGTGAGACACCAGCACTTTGTAGAGCTGGGCCAAGCACGGCTCCAGTTTCACAGACTACTGGTTATTATGGAAGCCATGCAGGGCTGTGCTCCATTGCTTCTCTGCTCCTCTGCTCTTTTACTGGTAGCAAGATACAGATAATAAAAGGTTGAATGTGAGTAGTCATCCCAGGCAAGCCATTCACCAGCATCTCCACTGTGGGATATATAAGTGAAAGAGGAGACCCGTTTTTGTACAGTAGTACAAAATGCTGGTCCATTTACTTCTGAGGCTACTCTCTCTTCTCCAGAGAACTTTACTGTGTGACTGGATGCAAGGGTGCAAAATATTAGCATAATGAAAGATCTCCTCAGAGCACTTATTTGAATACAGCTTTCTGAAAAAAGTGAAGAAATCATCAAATCATGACTCGAACCAAAGAAACAAAATCACAGTATTCATTTCACAAATTACAAAAATGTGTTTAAATGAAATTTAATTGTCAGGGCAACAAGCTCTACACAACACGCTTTTTTCCTACTTATCAAGAGGACAAAATAATAACAATACTACTAGACAGCCATTCTCCTGACACAGGACTTGCTTGCACTAGCCTCCCATGGCAATTGTCTTCTGCTCTTTTACAGACACCAGCAGAGGTCAGCAGCACAAAGACATGCAGGGAAAACTACTCCGTAGCTCCACAGGGTACTGCATGGACTGTTTAAATGTATCTGAGGAAAGTCAAGTCTGAGTTATTCAGAAGGAAGCTGTTACTGACTGAGACATCCTGTTTCCCAAAGGAACACCAGCTGTGGTGCCAGAAAGCACCACCTTGGCTGCAACAGCCTGGATATACTGAAGTCCTTGAAACTTCCCCTCTGGTTACAGAAAGGTACACTTCAGCCAAGAGACTGGCTTTCAGGACCTTTCCTTTGACCAGGAGCAAAGGGCCTGGCTAACAGAAGATAGTGCTGACAATCTCCCAACACAAATTTCCCCAAGTCAGCTGTCACTTCCTGTCTCTTACAGTGACTTGGAAGTCATGCTGGTCCAAAACCAGCACCACACTTTTTCCTGAACACATAAATGGCATTTAATCCAAATTCTCCAGAGCTGTTCTGCCTACCCTAGGATACCATAAGGTCTCTCCGTTATTCCTGGACTTCTAAGCTGCCAAGGATGAAGCCATAAAACCCACAAAAGACCCCAGCTCTGTTCTTAAACAGCAGATTAAATAAATATACCTCTTTTTTTTTCTTCATAGGCATCAATTTTTTTCTTTATGTCAGGTCTAACTTTCTGGAATAGCTCTTTCAGATATGTCAGGTTATCTTCTTCAATTTTCCCCTCCATTTCCATTTTCAGAAAGACCTGCAACATTGACTGGTAGAACAAAAACACGTAACCCAAACTCATCCAGTGACCTTTGATAACTGCAGTATCAGGCACCACTGCAACAGGGGAGAAGACAACATCCTCATTCCCAGAGACTGACCAGCTAAGGACCTATTACTTTTTCCTCCAAAACTCATTAAAGCAAGGGTCAAGATGCAAGGCAACTGAATAAACACATCTTCATGAAGGTTAAAGCAGGACAATTAGAAATGGCCTATAACTAGGCAATCCTGCTTTGTTTCAGCAGTACAAAGCACTGATGAAGATAACATAACATCTGTTATGTTTGTGTTCTGATGAAATGCTGCTAAGTCCTCTAACTATGCTATTTTGCATTTTCTATTACAGAAAAGCTGTTCTGCACTAGTTTTGCTTATTAAAGCTCAATTGTCCACCAAGTTAGAGGTAAACTTGCTAATTTTCCTCTATGTGCCACATTATAAATATGACTTCTAAGGAAGGTTCTTAGTAATACCAAGCATTTTTATAACACAGCTTATTACAAATATTAAACTAGCTCACCCAACCTCTTTATACTTTTAGGGGAAGGTTAACAATATGTTGTTAACCCAAATTACAATAAAGAAGAAAATTTACCCATTGACACACAAAAATTCGTGGTTGAACTCACATTAGAACTCGATTTTCTGTCTCCAAAACATTGTTTTTCCTTTAGCAAACATCACTCTTCTTAGGTATAGCATATGTCTTACAAAGACATTTGTCTTATAAATGCCAAGTAAAGATTAAAGGAAGAGCATGATGGATTTTGCAAGAAGACAAGATTAAGGAGTCAGGTGGTAGAGAGAAAATGGAATCAGGAGAGCAAAAAAGGCAAAGATACAATGCAAAAAGTAAGGATCCATTCTTTCACACAGCAGCTATTAGCTAACATCACAATGCTTTCAAACCAGATTTTCTTTTGAGAGCAGACTGCTTTCTCTTTCTTCCCTTCTTGCAAGAACTAGAGGACTCTGAACTAGCAAAAAACTCAACACCACTCTTCATACAGAATTTTCTTGGAGCTTGTTGCTGGTTAATGATCCTTTGAGCAGGAACTTCACATCTTCGATGTCTTTTGGAGTCAAGTCCTCTGCAATTTCATACAGCAGTTGCCTGACAACAAAGGACAGAAAGACCTTCAAGAAAGCTGTAAGAAGCAAACACAACAATTAAGCATTTGAACTGCAAAATGTAAAACTCACAATGGCAGGAATTCACATGTAATAAATACATAAATAATATGCTGGGATATTCACAAGACAACAGTGTGAGACAGAAAAGACACTGAACTGTTGCATTTTGCATGCTCCCATGTTTACCTGTAAGCTGAGACCTGTGCCTTGCCTTCGACCTGCAGCTCTCTCTCCATCTCCTCACGGCTGGAGCCCAGGTGGGCAGTCAGGAGGTCCATCCGTCTGATGCGGTACAGCAGCTCCTTCAGGAAGAGCGGCTTTTCTGGCCCGATCATGTCTTTCTGCCACAGCACTTCAAAGAAATCCTTGGGCTCCTGGATGTTTTCCAGCTTCCCCCTGGGGACATGCTCCACGCTGAGGAATTTAAGAGCTTCCAGTTCCTCCGTGAACAAATCCTCAGAAACTTCATAAAGCATCTTGCGGAACTTGGAATTCATTTCGCCTCAGGATTTGGATCTAAATACAAACAGCAGTTGATTTCATTTGTCAGTAAAACTAATGCAACAACATGATTTATGTAAGAAGTATCATATCACGTAGAATAGCCCAAAACAAATGCATGCAATCCGAAGTATTTCAATCGAGAGAAGCTCTCTTGCTACCGTAGCTTTGATGTTTAGCTCTTCCAGTTCTCTGGACTTAACAAAGAATATTAAAACCTCCGTCCTAAGTGACATTAGCAGAGAAAGTCATAGATCATTCTTGTTTTCTGTCGTGTGTCTAGACAGTGGGAAGTACCAATGTACTGGCAGGCTGCTGCTGGTTTTGTTTGTGTTTGGGTTTTTTTGAGGTTTGATACCATCTGGGAGAAACAGCCACTTGCCAGTGTGAAATACAGACTATGTAGTAAATGGGACTGCCAAATTCTACACCGTAACAAAGCTTTTACATCATAACAAGACTAAGAGTCCACATGAGTATAGCTACTCTAAGCTATATGGCTTCTCCTTTCTTTTTTACTGCTTCTGGTCAGCATACCCAAAGCACCTCTTCCTGCCTTGGTTTATCTGCATCCAAGTAAAACTCAGTTCCCAGCTCTCAATTAATTTGTGATATTAAAAGCAAATACAGATCATGTCAACCTTTAAAAAAGGCCAGAAGAATTCTTATCAAACTACCTCTGTTCCGCTGAGCATGGAATACCACCTCCCTTCTCTTCCACTTCCTCCATCAGCTTTAGAAATATTAGACTTGGCTTATAGATACAACTTTTGAGCACAAGGGGAAGGAAATACCAAGCCTTCCAGCTATCTCCTGACACTTAAGGGACCTGCTTCCCTGATGGGACAACCCATGGGCATATTGCTGTTATAAATTCTTGTCAAGCTGAACAAAGACACCAAACATGTGTCAGGAGCTCTCACTGTTTGATTGTACCATTCTCTGAACTGTGGCAATCAGCCCAAAATTTAAACTCAGAAAGTATTGGCTAACATGCCCTTAGATTTATACAATACACTTCCACAAGAGCGGAGGCTAACAAGCCCTTAATTTTGCACAATGCACTTCACAACTCCCACAACAAACTCCTCAAAAGGTGCTGGCTCACGAGCCACAACACCCAAAGGTGCTGTCTCACAAGCCACACCACCACTACACAAAGGTAGTGGCTCACAAACCACGAAAATCTCCACAAGCTCCTCCTTCCCACAACAAACTTCAAAATGGAATATGGGGTAAAATCTTATAGCTGTGCAAGCCAAGAAAGAGAAGGAAGCAAAGAATATCCCCAGTCCTTAGATCCAATGTTGACACTTCCACATGGACAGTCTGGAGATGGAGAGATAACAGAGGGGGCAACATGGGGGGAAGGCGTGTGTTGTGGTTTAATATAGTTTGGTTTTTAGTAAAGGAAAAAATCCACGAGTGATTCCCTGTAAGGACCTTGGCAGCTTCCCTTGCACTTGACAGAACCAACCAGCTGGCTAGTTTTGAATATTAGCACCTTGTTAAACCACTTAAGAAAGCTAAATACGCCTCTGGGAATCACATTTAAAGACAAGCACCGAGAAACTCGGACTGGCACGCCAAAACCACTGCAGAGTGTGTGCCCAATCCACGTCCTGCTGTAGTTAACCTGATGCGTGCCCGTTTTCTAGATGGGATTGTATGTTTTGTTCAGCCAGCCTTTCCCCAGGAAGTGAGCTGGGCTGGGGGACGGAGCCCGGGTCTCAGGAACAGAGCACGGGTCCCAGGAACAGAGCACGGGTCCCAGGATGGAGCACGGGTCCCAGGATGGAGCACGGGTCTCAGGAACAGAGCACGGGTCTCAGGAACAGAGCACGGGTCTCAGGAACAGAGCACGGGTCCCAGGATGGAGCACGGGTCTCAGGATGGAGCACGGGTCTCAGGATGGAGCATGGGGCTCAGGAACAGAGCACGGGTCTCAGGATGGAGCCCGGGTCTCAGGATGGAGCACGGGTCTCAGGACGGAGCACGGGGCTCAGGAACAGAGCACGGGTCTCAGGTTGGAGCCCGGGTCTCAGGATGGAGCCCGGGTCTCAGGAGGGAGCACGGGTCTCAGGAACAGAGCACGGGTCTCAGGAACAGAGCACGGGTCCCAGGATGGCGCACGGGTCTCAGGATGGCGCACGGGTCTCAGGATGGAGCACAGGGCTCAGGAACAGAGCCCGGGTCCCAGGAACAGAGCCCGGGTCCCAGGAACAGAGCCCGGGTCCCAGGACGGAGCACGGGTCTCAGGAACAGAGCACGGGTCCCAGGACGGAGCACGGGTCTCAGGATGGGGCACGGGTTGGCTCAGCACAGCGCTGCCCCACTGCCTCAGGACCCCCTTTCCCGATTGAAAGAAATTAGCCCCAGGCTATGCACTCCCGAGTTGTGCTGTTACACTGTTTTGCTGTAAAATTAAAGTTGCACTGTTACTTGCCTGTTTTAAACCGTTCATGTTGAATCTGTACCCTGAATTTCTGTTTGTTATGTCCAAGTTCTGTACCCTTTCTCCCTAAATCCTGGGCTTTCCCCTCTCCCGACGAAAGCCCGCCGCCGCCGCCTTGTCGCTCCCCCCTGCCACTTCCTGCTGCCCCCTGCTGCTTCCCGCTGCTTCCTGCTGCTCCCTGCCTGCCTGCCCGTCGAGCTGTGGGCCCCGCCCAATATGAAGATCAGGGAACTCCCATGGTGCCTGGCTGCGACCGAGAGTCCAGTTGGAACTAGAAAAGCCCCTGAGACAGCGAGCCAACACAGAAACTAAACCTAAGAAGGACAAAGCTGTGCGAGGCACATGTCTAGCTACCTGCAGGCAGCAGGCATTCTTTTGTTACTTTCTCGCCATGACCTGAAAGAAACTAAAGAGAGGTGACGCCCCTAGACCACACGAGCCAAAGGGATTCTATTGGAACCCCCGTGAGGAAGGAATCCCGACTCTGCAGCAGCACCAGCGGCAGCAGATTCGACTGCACCTCCTCCTCCGTGGTGTCTACAGGGAGCAGCGGCGGCGTGCGCAGCCCCTCGGGCCCCCTACCCAGAGCTGATTTCTAATAAAGGCTTTTTCAAAGGAGCTGGTCTCCTGGCCCATTTATAACAAATTGGGGGCTCGCCGGGACGTGACCACGCCTGAAGAGGACCGAGGACGGGACGGCCGACCGCCCTTTGGATCCCTAGGACAGCTGGTTACACCGGACCAAGGAAGACAGCCTGGGATCGGACAGCACGGAGGAGCACCGGTAAAGTATAGCCGGTGGCGGGAGTGGAGACGAGTGAGTGGTGTGTGAGTGAGACAAAGACCAGTAGCTCGGATCTTTGAAGCGAGTGTGGGCCTCCCAGTACCGCGTTTTCAGTCTCCCGCGAGGGAACTGGCTGGGAACGGAGGGAAGCGAAAGGAGAACGGAGTGAAAGAGGCGTCTCCAGGGGCATAGGTGCCCCCCTCCGGGCGTGCGGAGGTAATTTAGAGGGTGAGTGGCACGTCACAGGGTGTGTGATTGTAGGATAGGCCCGCCTCCATTCTAGAATCTACGGAGGCAGGCTGCTCAGGCTGATCCAAGCGTGCGGAAAGCCTAGAGCTGTGTGTGTAGCACGCACCACACTGGCTGAGGTTACGGCCCGGGGTGTCCACGGGTTGGGATACTGGCTGGGGTAGCTAACAGGGTGTGGGGAGTGAGAGAGGGTACTGGCCGAGTTACGGCCTGGGGTGTCCAGCAGCAGTGGTGGTCAGACCCTGAGGGCAGGTAACTGCAACCACTACTGGCTTGGGACACCGGCTGGGGTAACTACCGGGGTACAGGAGTGGGCGCACTGGTTGGGGGTACCTAGAAGTGAGGGGTATGCGTTCCAGGTGCGGAGAGCCTACAGGGCCGGGGGTCTTTTGAGTATACCGCCTGGGTGTAGGATGAATGAAAGTTAGGGAAGTCCCAAGGTGCGAGGGATTTAACGATAGGGGGAGTGAGTGAGTCGCACACTGTATGTCCGAGTCCTGGCTATAAGTGGTGACTGGAACTCTGGGCCCAGGTTGACCGGCCACTTATGGAAACTCGATAGAGGTACAGGAGAGGAAGAGGGGTGCTGGCTGGGGTAGTGACTGAATCTCTAAGGGCGAGATATCAGGCTACCGACAGGGCACTCTGAGCACTGGCAGGAGTGGTGGCCAGTCCCTGAGGGCGGGTAACTGGAGCCACTGACGGGTGTTCGTAGAGTGAGTGAAGATTACCTAGTGAGAATGGGAGGATACATAAGTAAGCAAAAACCACCTGAGGAGGAAAAGGGGAAGATAAAGAACATTCCCCCAGATAGTCCATTAGGACAAATGTTGGAACTATGGGATACTGAGGAGGCCACTAAAAATTTGAGCAAGGTTAAAATGATTCATTATTGTATTGAGGTTTGGCCCACTTTGAATTTGCCTGGAGGATGGCCGTGGTGTGGAACTAAGGACCCTTGGATGTGCTCGCAATTAAACCAGTATCTGAAATCCCGAGGGGACTCAGATACTGAGCAGATCCTTTATGCTGCCTGCTGGCAGAGACACAGAACTAAAAGTGAAACAGTTAAGATTTGTAAGCTACAAGAGGGAAAGAGGAAAAATGAAAAAGAGAAAAAGGAGGAAAGCAGTCACCATTGGGACCCTCTTGATTATTTGCCCCCTCCTCCTGTTTACCCTGGGATACCCCAAACTGTCCCTGCTAACCCTCCAGCTTTACCTGTGAACCCCTCCCCATCTCTCCAAACCATGATCCCTATTCCTTCTTCAGCTTGCTCCCCAACCGGATTAACCCCTACAGCTCCACCCTCTCTACCACCTCAGTCTAACCCGACTGTCTTGAGTACTAACCCCTTCCACTCTTCAACTCTATCCTCGACCTCTCCTAGCACTGGCCGAGGCCACTCCCCTTCACCATCTACTGTTCCTGCACTCCCACACAACTGGGAGCTGGACTTGCCAGCCAATAATATAGAAACCCCAAAAGGACCCTACTGTGGCACCAGGTCAAGAACAAAGCTCTTCCCCCTAAGGGAAGTCCCGATAAGTGGGGCAGCTGGGGATGCACCTCTGACAGCTTCAGAAGTTGGGGGCTTTAAGAAAGAGCTGGGAGGCCTGGTTGGGGACCTGGTGGGGGTGGCTGGCTGGGTGGATTGGTTCCTGAATCCTAATGTTTGCACCTGGAGTGAGATGAACTCTATTTTGGGTGCCTTGTTCAGCCCCAAGGAGATGGCCATGATCCATGTCGCGGGGATACAAGTCTGGGAACAGGGGAGCAGGTTTGGGCCCCGGGCAGGGGATGGGCTCCCGCGGGCGGATCCAGGGTGGGATCCAGGTGGAAAAGGGGAAGGGCAGAATGTGGGAGACTGTGGAACCCTGGTGGTAAGGGGCATTGGAGGGTCTGTTCCCCGGGGTGGCGGCACCAGGCTGGCCTTTGATAGGACCCAGGGGGAATGGGACCCCAGCCACCTAGTTAAGCAGGGGAGGAGATTTTTGGTTACGTGGATCCCGACAGTCCCGAGGACCAGGTGCTGTTAAAGGTGCAGTTCCTTGCTGGATCCTGGCCTGATATCAGGAAAAAGCTAGAAATTAGTAACCCATGCTGCTGTTTGGACCCAAGAAAAAGAGTGGACTGACGTTTCCCGTGTAAAAGGACCAGTATCGCCTCCTCCTAACTATGGACAAACCCCAGAAAAATCCCCCACGAGTCTCCCCAAGTGGACTGCCATCCAACATCCTGCCAGCTGACAAAAGAAGAGAACCCATACGTGATGAACATGAGTTGAGAGAAATAAAGAAGTTAGGGTTGTACCAAGGGAAGCAAGGGGAATGGTTAACCCCAGATAGATAAAAGTTTTTAAATAAAGCCCTAGCTTGAAAAATGCTAACAGGAATACAGAGCCTGACCCACTGGGGCACCCAAGGGTTATGTGATCATTTTTTTTAAGAGAATATTTAGGTATTGGGGTACATGGTCTGGCCAAAGCAGTAACTGAAGGATGCCTTATATGCCAAAAGGTAAATCAGAAAACGATGGGGGGGATTGCCCCAGGAGGAAGACGGATGGCATTGGGACTCTTTCAAAATGTACAGGTGGATTTTGCTGAGGTGCCTTCAGTACAGGGTTGCAGGTATCTACTTGTTATGGTTGATTGTTTGGCCCATTGGGTGGAAGCCTTTCCTGCTGGGGAGGAGATGGCACAAGTGGTAATAAAGGTATTATTAGAACACATCATCCCCCAGTATGGGCTAGTGAATAGTGTTGGTTCAGACCGAGGCCCTCATTTTGTAGCCAAAATTCTACATGATGTCAATAAAGCCTTAAGAATCAGGTGGCGGTTGCATACACCCTGGCATCCCCAAAGTTCAGGGAGAGTTGAGAGGATGAATAAAACCCTCAAAAATGTATTAACTAAATTGATAACCGAAACAGGAATGAATTGGCTCAAGTGTCTGCCCCTGGCCCTTCTGCGAATCCGGGTCCGACCTAGATCTGACATAGGGGCTTCACCATATGAGATGATGTTTGGGCTCCCCTTCTTACTGACCCCCTATAGCACTGGGGATTATTTAGAAGGAGAGGCCGCTACCCAAGAATATGTAAAACAATTGGAAAGACATTGGCAGATCTTAAAAGAAGAGGGTATCTTCCTCAAACCTCTCCCTTGGACACTGACATGCATCAAATAAAACCAGGAGACTGGGTTTTAATTAAGTCCTGGAATACCACCCCACTAACCCCTAAATTCGAAGGCCCATTCCAAGTTCTGCTCACTACTCATACTGCAGTGCGAACCCAGGAAAAGGGCTGGACCCACATCACTAGAGTGAAAGGACCATTACCACCCCCGAGTGATCCCTCTGACCGCAACAAGGGGTCAGATCCCTCTGACCCTGCAACCCCAACAAGGGTTCCCTCTGAGTGGACTGCCACTCGAGATCCAGACACCCTCAAAGTAACTCTCAGGAAACAACCAAAAACCAGTTAAAGCTAATAAGGGACAATAACAGTTATTACAAGCTTTCCGTTACCATTGTTAAAAAATCCACATTGTTATAAGAAGTTAAAAAGTGTTAATATAAAAGTGTAAAATAATGGTTAAATCCGATGTTATAAATTGTTATAATGAGCCACAATGTGTTAATGTTAAAGTAATAAGTAACAGTAATTCTTAATTTAAAAATTAAATCTCTCATAGGGCACACCCAAAGGGAGCTAACTAAAACTAAGAAAAAGGTGGAAGGTGGGAATAAACAAGGGAGAACTCCACAAATCCAGCCTAAGAACTCCCCGACCCAAGAGGCAAGACCAGGTGAGACCAAAGAGAACCCTCAGAGCGAGATGGGGGCAAGTTCATACTGGACTCTTGGAGGGACTAATAGTAGTCCTACTGATATGATGAGGAGAAAGAACCCCCTGACCCAAGAGGCAAGGCCAGGTGAGACCAAAAGATCCACAAATAGAATGGTTCATACTGGACTCTTGGAGGGACTGATAGTAGTCCTATTGATAAGCAAGTTTACAGATGGGGCTTGCTCCGAATGCTGTCATTCAGTTTGTGATGGGGAGAATCTACAATCCCTTATGAGAGTTCACACCCATGTGAATCCCACATGTTTTGACATGATCCAATTATCCACCTGTCAAAAAGAAGAAAAACAATATTGGATTGCAAAAAATGCTGCCACATTTAAGCAGTGCCTGACTGGGGAGTGCCCTATCAGAGAGTGGTTCTGTTTTAAAAAGTTAAGAAATACAGAGGGAGTAGCAGATCTGATAAAAGAAAAACCACTGGTGAAAAAGAATGAAATAGATGAACCCCTTGGGAAAAGTCTATTTGTCGATCTGGTAGAGGGAATCAGCCATAAACTAAATGTAACAAACTGCTGGATATGTAAAAGCACACAAATGTCTGATGTATGGCCCTGGGAAGGGACAAGCTTATCACCCTTAGACGTCCTGAGATGGAAGTTAATAACGGGGAAAAAGTATAAAACCTTCCTAGGAAGAATGGCTTGTAAAAGGTACTCACTGATCAAAGAGTTAAAACAAAAAGGGATCCCCAGGGAACCGGAAAAATATTGGTCTATTGGGAAAAAAGAATCAGGGTGCGTCTGTAATAAAAGTTATGGTCTACATGAGTGCACTGATAAAGGGACCAATCTTTTTTGGAGAATCAGAGAAATTTCAAAATATTGGGAACACCCCTATGACACACAAAACACATCCTGGAAAGCCCCAAAACACCTCTTTTGGATTTGTAGTGACAAAACCTACACCCATCTCCCAGGAGATTGGGTGGGTAGCTGCACCATAGGAATCATCAAACCAGCCTCCTCCCTCCTCCCACGAGAATCAAGAAACCATTTAGTCATACCCATATATGAAAATTTAAAAAGAAAATACCGAAAGAGGAGGAGGGGCAGCACACAAACATGGAAAAGTAAAATACAGACACCAAAAGGAATAGTAAAAACATATAGGCCAGCAACTTGGACACAAGATAGATCATGGAGGTGCCGAACTCCAATTTACATGTTGAATAAAATTATCAGATTATCAAACAAAACAGCCCTTGCCCTTGATCATATCAGTAACCAATTGGCACAAACAAGAGCAGTATTTTATCAAATCAAACTAGCAGTCGATTATGAAAGTAAGGTAATAAAAAATATTTCCAAAGGAATACAAAAAATTGCATATGTAAGTACCCAAGAATGGAAGCCCTTAATTAATATAGACTGGTGGGACAACTTCTGGTCCTTTGAAGGGACCTGGTGGGAAAAAGTAGTGTTCATTGCAATAAGTGCCTTTGTCAGTCTCCTACTTCTCCCCTGCATACTTCCCTGTCTAATTCGAACTGTAGCCACTACTGTTCCAGCTAGTCTCCAAATCCCTAAAGTAAAGATTCAGAAACCTACAAATACAATTAGATTACAACCCCAAAAAGAACTGAGCACAGCAAAAAGAATTTATGACCAATACCAAAAATTAAAACAGATTTATTCCCTTGAATCAGACATGGCCAATTGATGCGGGCTAAAGCCCGATCAAAGAAATAGAGGGGGGATTGAAAGAAATTGATAGCCCCAGGTTATGCACTCCCGAGTTGTGCTGTTACACTGTTTTGCTGTAAAATTAAAGTTGCACTGTTACTTGCCTGTTTTAAACCGTTCATGTTGAATCTGTACCCTGAATTTCTGTTTGTTATGTCCAAGTTCTGTACCCTTTCTCCCTAAATCCTGGGCTTTCCCCTCTCCCGACGAAAGCCCGCCGCCGCCGCCTTGTCGCTCCCCCTGCCACTTCCTGCTGCCCCCTGTTGCCCCCTGCTGTTTCTTGCTGCTCCCTGCCTGACTGCCCCTCGAGCTGTGGGCTCCGCCCAATATGAAGATCAGGGAACTCCCATGGTGCCTGGCTGCGGCATAGAGTCCAGTTGGAGCTAGAAAAGCCCCTGAGACAGCGAGCCGACACAGAAACTAAACCTAAGAAGGACAAAACTGTGCGAGGCACATGTCTAGCTACCTGCAGGCAGCAGGCATTCTTTTGTTACTTTCTCGCCATGACCTGAAAGAAACTAAAGAGAGGTGACGCCCCTAGACCACACCAGCCAAAGGGATTCTATTGGAACCCCCGTGAGGAAGGAATCCCGACTCTGCAGCAGCACCAGCAGCAGCAGATTCGACTGCACCTCCTCCTCCGTAGTGTCTACAGGGAGCAGCGGCGGCGTGCGCAGCCCCTCGGGCCCCCTACCCAGAGCTGATTTCTAATAAAGGCTTTTTCAAAGGAGCTGGTCTCCTGGCCCATTTATAACACCGATCACACCTCTCCTGCAGCAATGCTCAGAATGTTTGAGACAAATCAGCCCGCAGCTGGCACTTAAAGGACCTGTCTCCACTTCCTTCTGGTAAGAGATCCATTAGCCTCTTTACTTTCTCTGCCCTGGGTGTAAGACACCTGGGAATCTCTGGAGAGAAACTATATAAATGCATTCAGAAGAGGTCTCTTGTTTTAGAGACACTGGCAGTGGGAGACAAAAAAGTTGACAATGACAAATAGAACTTCCTACTCCTACACTACTGGAATACTGCATTCCATTTCACTTACTGCTACTGCAAAGGTTTCGATAACAATACTCCAGGGTAACCTAGCTGACTCACTGGTAATAATAATTAGCAAACAGTTGTATTCTGCTCTCCTCCAAGGACCATGTTACAGCAAAGAGATTTTTGTGGCATGCCCTTCGTCAGCATTGTTGTGAGTTTGCAAGAGTGAATGTACAACTCCGTTTAGTGAATGTACAACTGAACCTTAAACTTTTGCATTTCAAGTAAACTGATAAAAAAGTGAAATGTTGTGACACAGCACATACAATTTGTGCTCTGCCCCAAAATACTGTTTTCTTTAAATCCACTCAAACCAAACTTTTAAACAGGCAAGAATCCGTATCATTCAGCCCATACAAAACAGCAGTATATGCATGTGCTTAAACTCACAATTCAATGATTACCTGATTCTATATGTTTATAACCACATACATAACAGGAAAGAATACTATTTTCTTGGTAGGTAGTTATTAAGTTATATCTTCTTCCTCACATAAATCATGCCTTTCATTTAAGATACAAGAGCTATAGCTTACAAAAGCAAATCTTTCTTGTAAAGGGAATTTTCATTTTATTTCTCACAGGCTGTAAGTTTCAAACCCTTCAAATTATTGCAGTTAGAAGAGATGTGCCACCTATATGTTACATTAAAGCCTGTCTGTAATTACAGAGAGCACAATTAAAACAATATTTAACTGCCACTGTCTTTTTCTTCCAGTTTGCTAACTTAAATTCGCAACTGATACAAGTAATATTATTATTATTATTATCAGTAATTTAAAATCACTTACATGGGAACACAGCTCTGAAGAAAGTGACTCGGCCAGTCTCTAAAGTTCCAGGAAAAGTCTGCCTTTTTTACGACATGGAAGTCACTTGTCACATGACTTCCAAGAAGTATTGTACAATGGAATAAAATGCTAATAAAGGAGATCCCTACTTCAGCTACTTCACACCTCTGTTTTCAGAGAACTAATTATTACAGAACTTGTGAGAAAAAAAGGTAAACAAGCCATGAAGTAATCAGGTTTTGCTTTTGTTTTACAGCAACAACTAAGCAGCATACCTAGCGCTTTCTAGCATAGAGCACAGCTCAGCACTTTTGCTCTCATACACAAATCTTAATTAAAAGACAGAGATGGCTGAATCTACATATTTTAATTTAAAATATCTCAGTCCTACTGTCCTGCTGTGTCACCAGATCTGCCATGACTTACCCCCTTTCTCCGAAGTCCCTCTCCAACTCACCCCCGTTTATTTTTAACAGGAAGACATTTTTTGAATTAAGAAAAAAGCCAACTATTAGCACCAAATTCAGTAGCAGCACTCAGTAAATGCAGGGAAATCAACAACTAAGCATTCTTCTGAAATTATTTATGTAACATACTTCTGCATTTAGACAAGAATATGAACATAATTAACTTCTTACTTCTTCGCTGTCTTTAAAGTAAAAAACTCAGCCTTCAAACGGAACGGTTCCCAGACTGCAAGTTGCCAGAATCTTCCACACAGCAGGAAATAAACCAGCACTCAGTATGGCTGCCAGACTCTCAGCAGACCCTCAAGGCAGCATTATGAAGAGAGTTAGGAGTGCTGGAATTTGTTAAAGTTTTGTAATGAAAACAGTGATTCATGGATTTCAACCTATCTATCTTTACAAACTCAAAATGATACCATAGCCGTTGACAGAATCAGGCGTACAAATTCCTTCCAAAAGGCACACTCTAGGAACAGATCTGAAAGCCTTGTTTCACTGGCAGGAATTGCATTGTCATCCAAAGGCTGTGAACAGCAGAGGAACACTACAAGTACTCCCTTATCTTCAGATCCAAAATGTTTGTCTCTGAGTCATTTCAAGTCTAAACATCTTTTTCCTTCCATCATTTCTTCTGTCTCTTACCTGAACCAAGACTTCAGTTGCAGTCTGAAAGAGCCACTGTTCCGTGATAGGCACTGTGAGAAATGGTAATGGCTTCTCAGTCAGCAGTTTGAAGGACCACGCCTTTTGCACTATTAGTTTCACTTTTATTTCGCCCCTGCTGGAAATGTTACTGTCCTTTTGTTAGTCTTACTCATTTCCTTTGGCTCCCCTGCACTCTGGTTTCCTCCAGAACTGTCTCAGTGACCCAATCTTTTCCTTGTACAGCCTGCCAAAAATTCATCTCCCTAGAAAGGGCGATCTTGAAGAAAAAAAGCTGCTACGGCTCCTGCCTGCTCAGTGACTGTAGCGACTGCTGCCTGTAGTGGCACAGGCAGGATACACAGCTCCTGCACAAAAATGACACGAGGGACAGGGTACCAGAAAACCTGATTACCACTTTAATGTCATGAGCTTGCCAAGATAGCAACTTCCCCAGAAGGCTTTTCACACTAGTTCCACTTAAGTCTGTCTATACAGGGGCTGCAGAAGACACAGCCCTTCCTTAATTCTGTAGGTGGAGAGTGCACAGGTGCATGGGTCTGTGTGCTCTCAGTAAGCCTCAACAGCAACCAACCACGTTTGTTTGTCACTGGCTTCTTTCTGGCACAGCTTTGTATCACTGGAGTTACAGGAAAGGTGTACAGTGTGGACAGCAAGGAGTGATTAATATCTGAGTTGTACAAAACTGACCCACTTTCCCCAAGAGTTTCAAACTTCCATCTCAAAATACCTACCCTGCAGGAGATCACACAGAAATGCCCAAGTGGCTGGATGGCAGCTGCAGTTCCAGTTCCAGCCTGCCTTGCCTTTGGGCTGGTGGTGACAAGTGCATGCACCCAGGTATTACACCTGTGCAGCCACAATAAACACAGCCCTTGACATGCACAAGTGAAATTTGGACACTAAATAGTCCAAATCAGGGTAGCATAAGCTTTGTTTAAACAAACTTCCCAGGAGCAAGGGAGTCCTTCACACTTCACAGCTGTGGATCTCTCCCCACCTGGAACTCAAGGCTCAGTAAACTCAGACTCTTCTGACTGCCTTTACCTACCTGTGATTTCCCTGGAGATTACCCAGGCAGAAGTCTCTACAGAGAAAGCAAGAGAAGATGATGGCATTCCCTGTACCAAACTAAAAATGAAAACAGGATCCTGCAGAACAAAGTCAATGGTTACTCCATACTGATAAAAATTCATTTGTTTCCTAAACGTACAAAATGAGTGCATCAAGTCTGAACAGTAACTGCAAGCCAGGAACATCACAATTCAATCCCGATGTTACATATTCCACTAAAGCATGAAACATTTTTCTTATCCCTGGCATAAATGTAACTTCAAGTGTGCCAGTCATGCTAACTCAGAAGACTTAAAATGCAATGGGTCACACAAGTACCACTTCATTATCATAAAGGGACCATCATGTTTTGGAAAACTGGCTGCATTTCAACGCTCTGTATGATGCAAAATGCCCCTTCTAAAAATAGTGCAAGCTACAAATTGCACTCAATAGCACTAGGCAGTACTCTCTAGGCAGTACTCTTTCCTATCTTCCCCTTAAGGTATTGCTACTCATATATAACAATGAGTATTTTGATAAAGTTTCACTTCAGCTTAAACCCTGAAGCAGTTAAAACCTCACAGATTCATGCAGCCCAACACAGTGCAGAAATCAGTCAGAAACAGGTATAAAACTACCTCAATTAAAAAAAAAAATCTCACCAAGCTCTTAAATAAAAGTATGAATTTAATGCAGTATCAAACGGAAAGACATAGGCATACTAATAAGTGTTCAGAACAAAACAACATGGCAAACTGATAACTCACAAAAACTCCAGATAACTCACAAAAATCTGTCAGCAGCTTAGTCCATAGGAGCCTTCTCAAATGGGCTCCATTTTAGATCCTAAACCAACAAATGATAATTAAAAAATGTAATGCTTAACCAAGTTAATCTGAATGCTGTATTTCATACTATGCAAATCTTCTACCCTAAATTTTCACAGAAGTGATGGAGAAATTATAGAAAGAATTATAAGCAGGATTTTGGCTTTACTCAGTTTTGTAAAACTTCATTGTACTTGAAGCTTTTGTCAGCCATTTGAGGGTAGCAGTGTGCACTGTGGAACAAATTGCTGATTTCAGTTGGTAACTGGTTCTTTATTAAGTTAAATGTAATTTTCATTAGCGATTGAAGAAATCCTTTTACACTTACTACTTAAAGTTTGGTCTCTTCATTCTCACTTTTTTTTCTCTATGAATATAGCTTGTGGATTTAGAAACAGGATTTAAAATTGTTAGCCTGCAAAATAAAACATGATGAGTCTAAACCAGACCATTAACAATCCTGGTTTAAATATGAAAGCTTACATGCAATCCCTGTGCTGCCAGAAAAAACCTTTTGTATCTGCAGCCTGTGCAGGTACAAAAACGTTTAATATGACAGAAGTGTGGTTCTTCCAATACTGGTAACTCTGAATATATAGAAGATGTAAACAGCTGGCACATGGATTGTTTTAACTGGGGCTCCTCCAGTTCCACAATTTGTTTGACAAAAAATTGATAAGGCCTTGCATCAAAGCTAACAGATCCTCAGGGTTTTGGCTGTCTTAAAACAGGTAGTGTGATGAGCTGCATTTAAATGAGATGATACAATGATGTGTTTTAAAAGCCTCAATGTTGCTCTGAAGGAGGAGGGGCCGTAGGTATTGGGAATATAAATTTTCTTCTTAAGGTATATGCTGGTTGGGGCATTTGCTTCTTTGTCCCTGAACGGCTAACACGTTTGGCCACATCTTCATTAACTTGTGTAAGAATTGACAAAATATCTTCACCCCTACAGCCAGAAGGAGAGAAAAAAAAAAAAAAAGAAATTAGTTATTAGTGAACAGATGGCAATCCATTTAACATCTCCCTGATCAGCTAGAAGATAGAGTATGAACATTTAAAATGCAAAAAAGAAAACAGTGACTGTACTTTTCTCCCAATTTCTCTTTTGTCCTCATTTGAGTCGTATTAAAAACAAAAGACTTTTTCTTGCTCTGTCTTGCTTAATTCAACCAATAAAGAAAAATAGTGGAATAAAACATTTTTACCTATCACTCAAGAAAGTGTGCTGTCTTAAAGATTATAGATGGGAGGTTTTGAGTGTTTTTTTTCACAATAAACTTCACATTCTACAGATTACATGTATGGTACTAGCAGAGTTAATGTAAATTTATCAGTGTAAAATCATCACTTTAACTAATTCCATCCACCTTAGAACATGGGTGGGTGAAGTAACTTTGGAGAAGAAAACCTTGATGAACTACCTTTGGAGAAGAAAAATTTAATCAGAGCACTAAGCCAAGTGTTTTTACCTTGGTACCAACAACTGTAGCTTGCTGCAGAGGGCCTGAATATACCAAGTCCCCTCTTCAGTGTGCCGGAAAGAGACACATCCGTCAACTGTGGCCATGCCTAGGAGGAAATCAGCCTCCTCAGGGATACTTTCAGAAAGAAAAACTCTCTCCTCCATGGAAGACGAGTCAGGAGTTGGTCCATCAGCATCAACATAGACAGGACGCTGTATATTGTTACCCTGGCAGGCTTGGATAAAGAAGAGTTTGGGTTTTGTGGCCAGCTGGGGACATTGTTTGGCAGTGAAGTGGCTCATAAGCACACGGATGGACACAGGCTTGTCATCTGTCCCGCAGACTGCTCCCGACTCTCCATGAGACAGAACACAACAAATGAAACAGTTCCTGTCTTTGTGATCTGGCACACGCTGCCAAGTTTGCATGAGTTTTAGAATATCCCCAGATGTCTGATCTGTGTAAGTTTTCACATCCAGACCAAGCCACGTGAATACTTTCTCCAGTTGCTCTGTAAACAAATGAAAGACAAAAGGAAAACTCGAGGCAAGATAAAAACCTTTTATGAAGTCACCATGCAAGCTAATCTGCGAGGGGGAAAGACCTTACACCCTGACACTTCTGTAAATTCATCCTTATACTAATACCAACTAAAGGTTAACTGGAATGAAAAAAGATGGCATCAGCTCAAGTAACAGACTTCCTGGATTTTTCTAGACAAGTTTCAGAAAATAGTGCATACATTGTCATTGTAAGTGACCATGGAAATACTTGAAAATACAAAGTATCTGCCCTTCCCCAGTTTAAGGTAAGATCATTCAAAACCTGCCTCACATCATTACTTTCCAGTTGTAGTTTTGACTATTAAGAGTTTAATTTGAAAGAGACAAACAGAAAACAGGATAAAGTAAGAAGTATGCACAGAGTTGCTTCATTATGGAATTTTGCATTATATTAGGTAGAATGATAGTTTAATTTAGTTTAGTTTTAGGTCTTTATACCATAGGTGTAGATAAAGGATAAGTAAAAAGTGATTCTTAAAATTATTCAACTGAATAATTTTATAAAATAATTTCTTATTATAGAATAATTTCTTAAAATAATCCAACTGAAAAACGTTTACTCATCCTTTAACCTCTCCTCCCCCAGGATACACAAATGACATGATTTAACATATAGCAATATGATTTAATATATAGCAAACATTTTACTCTTTTAGAATATTAACTAACCATAGACAATAATATATAGGGCACTCACCTGGAGAAACAGACTAATCCTTCAAAAATCTCACTTCAGTAACTTACCAGCATCTTTACAAGAACCCTTCCTCTGAGAACTATTGAAGTTAACATTATTAATAATGAGACAAAATCCTCTGTGTGGCCCATCCATTCTGTAGCTTGAAATAGTCTGTAGAAAGGAGAAGAAAAAAGCTTACAGTTTTAATTATTTATTCAAGTTACTCATATTTCCTTAGCATGTCTCAAAATTGGCATCCAGGAGTTAGAAGCTTCTACGACTGTGGGCTATTTCTGAACATCTGGAACTCAATGGTGCCTCCTTGTGTGAAAAAACGAGTGAAACTCCAAGCACACTGTCCCATCCTACCAAACTGCAGAAGAAGGGTTTAGCATCTGGGTTCTGATCTGTATGCAAAAGGCAGGATTCAGCAGCCAAACTCCACAATCTGAGTGATGGGGAAAGAAGACCCCAACTGTTCCCAATGTCAAAACAGTATTTTAGCTCCATGGCAGAGGGATCACAGTGAAACTATAGGATGTTAGACATCTGAGCTGGGTGCTTTTGGGGACAGTAATGAATACCTGGAGGAGGTGATTCATACTGATTCACTGGAAAAGGATGCAAGCAGAACAGGAATCTCAGAAGTGCATAAGCCTGCCATACTGCAAGTTTTTTGGTTAAGATTTAAAATTACCTCCTACTGTTAAAAAAAAGAATATTTTTAAAGCTGAAAAGTACCACAACTTCAAGTACCAGGTATTTAAGTCCAACCTGGAGCTGAAATAAAAAACCTCCATCCACTGGAGTCCCTTTTTCTGCTCACTAGAGAGCAATACACACCTCCTTTTGTGCATTTTAGGACAAAAGGAAAGCAGCACTCCAAGTTCCTTCAAAAGTTTTGCAGCAGTCCAAACATCAGGTGTTGAAAAGATGTTACAGCAAAGAACTTCAAGAAAGTAAATAGCTATAAACAAATGGAGCAACTTGCTCCATATCCCTGGTCATTGCAAAGAAAAGGCCAGAGGGAGAATTCAGTGGTTACACTGCTGTGGTTTAAGAGTGCACGTAAGACTTCTAAGAAGGGATCTCACAAAAAAGATCTTTTCTCATACCAAGACCTTTGCAATAGCTTACTAAAACTTTTGCCTCCTTTTAATCCTTCTAACAAGGGCTTTGCATGCTACCCTTTAGGACTTCTAATTTCAAGATGCCCTGAGGCCTTTTCTAAATCAGATTCAAAAAGTGAGTAGTACTGTGAAGGTCCATTTGTCTCTGTTCTCTGGAATGTCTCTTGCACATTCTCCTGCCATCTTCAAAATGCACAACTTAAACAAATGCAAAATATTTTGCCATTATTAGGAAGATAAGCACATGCACTGATGCGTAAATAACTCCAGAGGTATTATGCCCATTTTGACTAAACACACCTTTCAACCTTGCGAAATTTTTGGCCTCTGAGGTTAAAATATTCTTAGAAACATTTATCAGTCAAGTTAAGAAACTTTACGAGACACACAGATATCTCAGAAGTCTTTGCACGATAAATGTCATTCGAGAGAGGATGAAAACCTCACACCCCCAGGTATTCAAAATGGGTTTAAGAGATTGTCTCAAACCTTGGATTCATTTCCTACATTGCTGAATTCTCCACGTAGCTCCAGATTTAATTCACAGAGGCCTTGTGTAATATTAGCTGCCTTGTTATCTAGAAAAAAACCCAGCACAGATATTTATGAAGATAAATCCAATATTTGTAGATAGAGCAAAAAGGAGTTTAGCCACAATACATCACTTTTTGTGTTTGAAATACTGTTTCACTGGAAGGAATAACTCCTCCATGCAAGATAGCATGGTCATGTTCAATGGATATATTCTGAATGTTTTCTGGTTATTTTTATTATATTTATTTCTGTGACAAAGGCAAGGCTTCTATTTGTACCGATATTGCAAATTAAAGATACCCGTGGTACAAGGATAGATTCTACCCAAGACATTCAAATGAATTTTTCATCTGGAAATCAGCTTAGAAATTACCTGTACTTGAGAAGAATTGCATTCTTACTATTGAAGTTGCCATTTTTTTTTCTGCTGAATCACTAATGAATCTCATTTTTTTAAAATATAAAACCAGAAATCATCTGTATGCTTATAGCCCATGTATCAGACACAAATGCACACACAGTTTGTCTTGCCAGCCTATAGAAGGCAACTGCCTTTATGCAGTGCACATTCACACAGATCACCAAGTGCCTTTTACAGGACAGTCGTGATCATCTCAATACTATTAGTGGGGAAGTGGAGAAGTGGTACATAACTATAAGTAGATTTTCAGTTTCCCAGCCTGTTCTGTATGTGCTGGGCTGCTCTGTGTGGCCTCAGATATTCCAGCACATCCCTGTACTTCAGGGATTCAAGCTAGGAATTGTTATGCCAGATTTATGCCACACATACATCTGTTATGCCAGATTTATGCCACCCTGTTTCAGCTACACACACATTTGACCTTAAGTTCAGTTGCCCAGACCCATTTAGTGCTTCATGCATTTTAGCAAACCTACTGCTAGACTAGGAATTTCTCACCTTTTGCCTTTTTGTAGCAGCCTATTGTCTCCAGGAGAACAGGTGAAACGGTCTCACAGACGTACTCCAGTATCTGTACGTTGTCTTTAGTTAAAAGGCCCTGCTTTTCCAATAAAGTCAGCAAATCCAAAGCAGACTGACAGCCAAAAGAAGAGAGTAAGATATCATTATTCCTTAGAAATCAAAACTCGTCTCTCAGCCCTGCCTCAAACAATCACATTATTATCTGCTTTGCTCCCTACCAACAAGAACCAGTCAATTTTACATCACCATTAAAGCAGAAATGTTGCTTCATGGAAAGCCACTGGTTGTGTTTTAATTTGGTATGGTCTTGTTTAAACAGATTTACCCGAACCATATTAATGACTCGTGGCTTCAAGAAGGCTTCATTGCTGTAAAACCAGTAGAACCAGTGACATGGGGACATGAATCTCCCTGGCATATGACTCAAGCAGGGCAAAGTTTGATTTGTCACATTTTTATAAACTGATGCTAGACAGTGAACAGTCAGTGACTCTCCTTGCCTGAGGGACCAAATTCTATTCTTGCCTGTCAACATCTTCCTTCTTGCTATCCCTATGAAAACAACCAGACTAGTTGCATATTATGCTCTATTCTGCTAAACACTCCTCACACTTTAACTCCTATTCCCCCCCTTTCCTTCTTCCCTTCCCACCATATACACATTTGGCTCACTCCTCACATACAGGACTTATCCATCGCCTTTGAAGATGGTCTTGCAGAAGGAATACGATTTCCTTCAACATTTCACTGGTGATGTTCTCTGACAACTCATACAGCATCTGCCTGTAATAGAGATGCAGTGAGATAAAAGTGGAACAGAAGATGGCATAAAAATCAAAGGCAGTCTAAGAATTTAAAAATGGAAAGGAAAACAGTATGGCATAGATAGCAGTAACGGAGGGAAGAGAATTCCACTGCAAGCTTACCTGTATGGAGATACTCTTCCCTTCTCATGCAGATGCTCTTGTACATTCTCCTTGGTGTAACCAAGTTTCTCGAGCAAGGAGTGACATTTAATTCTGTATAAGAGTTCAGCTAGTAGGAAAGTGTCTTCTGCGTTCAGATATTCTTGAGCCATAAGAAGTCTGAAGATGTCTGCTGCTGACTTCACACCTTCTAGTTTACTGAGGTGGAGCAAGTCCATACAGAGAAATTTTAAAGCTGCTACATCTTCAGTCACCAGATTTTCACTAATAAGTAAAAGCTGCTGACGGAACTTAAAGCTGACATCGTTCTCCATGTTGCTGGAACCAACAGTCTCTCTGCCTGAAACCAGAAAACAAACACTAGTAACGCTTGAATCTTCAATACAGCAATCCTTCTACTAAAATTTTACCCAATCAATGACTGTTTGGAAGCCCTGAACTACCTTTTAATAAATAAAGATTTGAAATACATTTGAAATATACTTCCTTCTCTAAACACAAAACTACAAAAAAGATCGGATTTGGCAGAAGCTCTGAACAACCCAGTCTATAATTGAAGTTAGCCCAACTCTGAGAAAAATCCTGTGCCTGACCTCAAGGTCTGAATTTTCTTTTCTTTTAAACATCTTCCACATTCAGGTCTTTGCTTCTCTCCATTGTTTCTGGGAAGAGTCGCTGCAGTAACTTATTACAACTACTAATGGTGACAGCACAGTGTTTTGTACACATTCCTTGATCTGCAGTCCAAGTGCTTCTCGTTCTCTGGCTGTAGCAGGGAGGTGTTCCTCTGTTACAAGGCTGACACCCAAGCTGAAGCTGTGGAATATCCATCCACTCCCAGTTACTTGCTTCCAGGTTGTATTTGACATTTGGAATAGAAAAACACTTATAAGCCTCCCTTAGAAGTCAATGGCAGTTAAAATGTAATAGCACTCAACACTCAGCCTAAATAGGCTCTGCACGAGGAACTCATTCTTACTGAGGTTTAATAGAGATTAATCAACCTTCCACTACAGCAACTTCTTCCATGTAGCCTAGGCAGTTCTATTCTGCCCCTGGAAGGTTAAAAAGGTAAAAAGGT
The DNA here is from genome assembly GCA_016584745.2 of Phylloscopus trochilus trochilus. Taxonomy (NCBI): domain Eukaryota; kingdom Metazoa; phylum Chordata; class Aves; order Passeriformes; family Phylloscopidae; genus Phylloscopus; species Phylloscopus trochilus. The sequence continues at coordinate 5,762,502 of WQNJ02000545.1, forward strand.
GTTTCAGTGCCTTCTGGCTGGTAGGTCATCAATCTTTTGTTTCGAGCAGCTGCAAGCGAAGGTGTCTACAGGAGGGAGCACAGAGCAGGATCTGCTCGCCGCCCGGGCTCGGCGCGGCTCACCCGCACATCCACAGCGCACCGAGCAGGGCACAGACACAGAAACCTTAGGAACCCGCATCTCTGATGTATGCCTTCAGATATCGCCTCAGAGAAGGAAAATAGTATGAAACAAGCAGGGTAAGGACTGTAAACTTACCTTTTCTTTCAAGTTTTACCGACAGGAGCACTTCCCCGAGGGTTCCAGAGCCCGCAGGTGCCGGAAGCGCAGCCCGAGGCCACGTGCGGGAGGAGGATCCGCCGGGATCCGCAGCAGCCACACGGAAAGTGAGCGGGAGTTAGCCTCCGGGCCCGGGAGACGGAGCCTGCCTTCCTTCTCTCTCCCTTCCTTGTGTACCTCTTACACGAATTCCAGTCCCGACCCCTGTCCCGGCAGCTTCCCGGGATGGCGGCTCCTCTCGCGGTCCCTTTGGGGCCTTACTGCGGGCGGGAGAGGCGCGCTCGGTGCCCGCCCGAGGCAGGAGGCGAGGGGGCGGCCTCAGCAGCAGGGCAGAACGGCAGATCGGGTGGTGAGTGCGAGGCAAGGAGCGGGACGAAACTGCCAGCGCCTGCGAGGGCTTTCACGAAGAGCGGCGGCACCGCCCTGCCCGGCCGGGCAAGCCCCGGCCGGAGCCCGCCCGCCCTTCGCCTCAGGGCCCCTCAGCCCGGGGAGCGCAGCAGGCACCGGGGAAGAGCTCCAGGCAGCGCCTCGGGTACGACGTGACCCCTAATTCGCCTCGCTTTTGCTGTCAAGCCATTTTAAAGCAGGCTACATGGCACAAAAGGCATTTTAGGCACATTATTTTAATTTTTGTTTCCCCACCGGAAGGAAGCTTGAAGAGCAGTGCTGGTGGGAGAGGACTGCAACACCATTTGTATGTGGGTCTGTGTGTCCGCTGCAGTGAAGGGAGGAGGAGAAAGGTGAGCAGACCGCTCAGGGCAGGCTCCTCCACGCCTTCAGCATCTCCAGGGTCACCTGGATCCTCCCACAACCTCGGGTCAATGGAGACAGGATGGGAAGTGTCTCCTTGCTCATGCCGAAAGTTGTTCCAACGTACCAAGAGCAGCCAGCTTACCTGCTGAAACTGTAAGGCTTGCTGTCCTTTAAGTCAACTCGTTTTTATAGAGCTGTAAACTTCACAGCCAAATTTAACAAATGATAGAGGTCTGCAGGATAAACAGACCAAGAATTTCAGAGTTATTCTGTGGTTCTAGAGGGAGACAGGGACAAGCAGTCTGACTGCATACATAATTTCATTCAGAGTATCAGCTGGAAACTCGGCATTTGTATCCAGTTATAGTGTCTCATTGTTTCTAATACAGAAGCTGAAAAATAGACATTCTTTAAATCAGCCACAGAAAAGCTGTCAAATAATTCAGTACAGGAGATTTAATTTAAATGGAACATAAGATCATCCACACAGATAGCAGTCTCTTCTCAGCTATACCATTCTGCATGTCAGAAACTTAAAACTCAAGAATTCTCAGAAACTCCCATAAAAAGCTTCTCTAACTCAGGTATCTGTAATAGGAGCTACTGTTACTTATGCAGAGTTGAAAGGTGAGATCAGCCATACAACATGCTCCATCTACAAGTGCCAGAGGAAGCAATGACTTCCTCTTGAACATAACTTCTTTTCTGCAGTTGGTAACCACTGTAATACACAAATATGCAACACTGCACAGCAAACTCAATTTATGGCTCAGCCACATCAGTGAAGGTGGCTGAGAAAGACCATGCAAACTTAAGTCTAGTACAAAATACCACTGAATCTCTTGCCTCATGAGTACACTTTCTGAGCCACTTAAAGGCATCACCCATATTTTGCCAATTCTCTCTTCCATATACAGACCACATACAGAATTACCAGAATTTTTTTCCAGTTTTTCCAGTCAGAAACCAAAACTGTAATCAAGTGCCAGAGCACTTGTGACTCTGACAGCCTCATTCCAGGCTCTGACAATGCAAGAGCAGCATAACTTGTTTTATCTCCTTCAATAGTAGGTTCTGAAAACTAGACATTTTGGCAGTCCAAGACCATGAAATTTCACCAGCACGTCACTCTTTATGTTCCTGTGCTAACACCCTAAACTCATGATGGATCCAAAATTCTCTTCCCCCTTTTCTTTTGGCTAAACAATCATTTCACCTGAAATCATTTCACTATCTGCAATAGAGGGACAACTTGATGCAGTCCACACCCTGCACTACAGCAAGAAGAGATAGTCCCCATCAGGTGTGTGGAGGGACACAGAAACCTGGTGAGCATTTTGTAGGGGAGGCCCCTGTGAGGAGGGGCTGAGGTCATTTGGTTTGTTCAGCCTGGAGAAGACTGAGGGGAGACCCCATTGCAGTCTTCAACATCCTCACCAGGGGAAGCAGAGGGGCAGGTGATGCCTTGAGAGGCTACCTGGAACAGAGGCTAGACAGTGTGAAAGGAATAAAGTAGGTTTTTAATAAAAGGCCTTCAAAGAATACACCTTGGGCAGAACAAGAGCCTGGCTGAGGCTCCACCCAAGATGGACAATGTGTCACACATTTTCACACTTTTTAAAGCTTTGGTGCATTTACATATTGGGGTTAATTGTCCAATTACAGCCTCAGGTTATGAAGTCTCATCCTCCCAGTCTGCTCTCCTCAATTTGCTGTTTATACTTTTTGGGCCTGAACCTGTAACGATGTTTTTGGTTGTCAGATTGGGAAAGGATTGTTTTGTCTAACTAAACTGTAAAGAGAACTTGCTAACACTTTATATGAAGTTCAGTTATATACTAATGCAGAATTTGGAAAATACAAAAACTAAAACTTAAGCCATCAGAGAGGTATCAAGCATTTGTCTCTGGTGACCACTGACAGGGCTCGAGAAAGAAAACTGTGTCAGGGGAGGGTTAGGTTAGATTTTAGGAAGAGGTTCTCCACCCAGAGGGTGGCTGGGCACTGGAACAGGCTCCCCAGGGAAGTGGTCACAGCATCAACCCTGACAGAGTTCAGGAAGCTTTTGGACAACACTCTCAGGCACATGGTGGGATTCTTGGGGTGTCCTGCACAGCGCCAGGAGTTGCACTTGAGGGTCCCTTCTAAGTCAGCATATTCTATGAGTCTATGATTCTATAAACTATGGGACAAGTGACAGACAACATCACAAAAATCCTGCATAAATATATATAAATATATATAAACTGCATAAATATATATAAAACTCACTATGCAGCAGGTACAGGGAATCAGCCTACCCAAATACCACTCTTGAAAGAGGTGTCAAGGCAATAAATGCTGCTTAGATGTATGATTATAGATTGTGTATGGTTATGGTTTAAGAATCTACTGAGGATCAGCATAAAAAATCAGTATCTGACATCCATGAATGCTGCACAATACATGCCTGTTCCCACAACTCTCTAGAGGGTTATAACCACTTCCAACCAAGCAGCCATACACAAAGAGAGTTTCTTCCTTTTCCACTGAAAGGGTTAATTACCTCTAGTTTTCAAAACAGCATTTCTGTATCACTTCTTAATGAAAAGGACATGGACTTTACTTACTGTATCTTGCAGTAAGGCAAAGAACGTATATACTTCACCACCAAACCAAACTTGCTGCAAAATTAAAAGCAGAATATATTCTACTGCTAATATTTTAAGTAAATACTTGCATTTAGCGTCACTCAACCAATCACCCCAACCAACCAATCCACAAAATATCAACCAACTCACCACATCATCAGTCTGTAAGGATAGCCACTCTTATTCTCACTTCTTTTTCCTGTTCCCTTCTCCTTCCTAAACTGATACTGTATTTCTCCTCCAAATCGTCTTTCCACTACTTGTTCTCCTCTTGATGCTCCCTATCATCCCCTTTCCTGGTCCTGCTTAAAATTTCCACATTTCTTTTCCTCATCTGCCTCCTCTTGGTTCCATTCTCTCTGCTTTTGGTTGTCTATAGGGTAGGAGAAGTGTTTGCCAAATGCAAAAGCTAGTAAGGGAAATGGGAAAGTGAAGTTAATCTGTGAAGATGATCATATTCATTAATATTACTTAGACATATGTAACTTGAAATGACATCTTGTTTCTGCAACCACAGGAATAATTTGTTTCACCATTTAGTTCATTTACCAGGCACCACAGGAAGTAACTTCCAAGATTCCACATCTGTCATTTTGTATCCTTCTCTTTTTCCTTTAAAAAACTTGACCAGAAACCAAGCAAGGAACACCAGGGCCTTGAATTTTTTTCCTGCATAGGAGACTATATCAGGTGTACAAATTAAATATTTACAAGTGGCCTACTTTATTGTCACTGAGTTCAGTGACAATAAACTTCAATACAACCCATCCAGGTTATACTGTTATACAACGAGTAGGTTAACTGAACTTTTCGTGTTAGGCAACTACTAAATTGGAGAAAAAAAACTGTATTTAGGACAATTTTCCCTTTTCTTTTTTTCACAAGAACAAGAGCAGTTGGGAAAAAAATGAATTAATAGAGGCATATTCTTTTTCATAAGGCAACAGCAGTGAGGATGGGGTATTTAACATAATCCAGTCTTAAAGGCCCATGGCTGCTACATACTACATTTAAGTTCAAATATTTTAAAGTATCTTTTTACAACTATGCCTGGTGCAACGAATGTGAATCATGTTTCAGCTTCCACAAGACATCTGCCAAAATCCCACATTTTTTTTACCTATGTGGCAGATTAATGTCCTGTCACATGCAGACTCATTTTTGGTCAGCAGAGAACATACTTGGCCCAAAGCATGGCAGACTGTCTTATTGATTCACACAGAACCCCTGTGTGCTGTGGACAGTTCTAAAGATGCAATCTTTAATGCAGCAAATGTAATCCAGGTTATCAAAAAATCCATCTTTCTCTTCCTTCTGTTCTGCCAGTCTATAGAAGCATGCAAGCCAGAACTTGCTAGCAAAGATCTGGCATTACAGGGTAGGAAAGCTTTCCTGAGACATTTGCCACTATTAGGTGCAGGGTAAAGTAATCAGTGCTTTTCAGCGGTGTGGGCTGGCTTGTATTTGTTTAACTGCTAGAAGGTATGCTAAAAACCACCAATGAAACAGTAAGAAATACTTCTGTTTTTTCTTGGAAAACCCAACAGCTATACAGTTTAGATGTCTTTCCACTCTTGTTTACTCGTTGTACTTAGCAAGGTATGTTGCACTGCTATACAATAGCTACGATTCTCATCCAAGCTTTCAGAGATTACTATACTGAAATACAAAATCTAGTGTCTTAGCACACTAAAATGCTTGTAAATTCCTGTGTTTGGAAGCAACAGGCACTTTAGATATACGTGAAATAACAATGCACAAAGTAGAAGTATGCATTAAACTGCATCGTAGCAAATGCTTCCTGTTAACTCTTCCAGATAATGTACTTTCTAACAGCAGTTAAGTGGGAAAAAAAGTTTCTTCCTCAGTGTGTGCTGGAGCAGCAGTGAGTATTGTTGGCTTGAGTCAGCAGTCGTATTCCAATCATAAACTTTTTTGTTCAGTTCCATATGGATAGACAATATACAGAGTTTCCTGCAGCAACAAAAGCAAAAGCGTTCCATTAGAAAATGAAGCAAGACACCATTTAAGAATTCACAAGAGAGAAGATAACTTCAGACTCAGCATGGAGAAAGTTTGCAATTTCAGTCTTTACTGCAGAGAAAAGACCTCTAAAACACAAGGCTGTACATGCACTTTGAGACAAACTCTTATGACCCAAATCATTGCTGTGATACTAATTATGCTGACATGATGGTCTGTGACTTCATGACAAGGCTTTAGGATTTGTAAAAACGTACTGAATGTTAGCACTGCAACTGCCTTGAATAACAGTTGTTAGTTCCCTGGTAGATCAGCTGTATGAATAAAACCTTTGTTGGTAAGTTACATATCCAAATGTATCTGATTTTTGTGCAGATTCCTTTTGATCTCTTTAAATAGACAGAAGTTTTCTGAAGTTTAAATTCAAGATTACATACTGGCAATCAATTGGCTGTGTGAGCAAAGGGTTAATTAAATTTAGAGAAAGTAGAAGATCCTTCCCTCTCTGCTGCCTTTGCCCTGAACTTAAGCACTGACTGTTTATATTTGCAAGCATAGCTCTTCTTAATGGTACATGGCAATCCTCAATTTAACAGAAGCTGTTTATCTTCTGTTTATCTCGGAGAAATAAAATTTCCAGTCCCTTCTAAAGCACTGACATACATTATCTGGGACAGGTTCTTCCCTTATCACTCTGCAAACTCCAATGCCGTAACACACTTCAGTTCTACTCTTCAAAATCCAAAACTTCACTCCTAGTTTAGGCTACCTCTCTCTGCAATTGTGTGAGGATACTTGTCTTGTCGGCTGACACTGCAAGAAAATACATTTCAGGACCAGATGGGATGAAATTTAAGGTTTCTCATTCTCCACGACAATAAGCTATCACAGAAAAAGGGTTATTTTTTTCCTCTTATTTTAATTTACCTTTTATAAGGATTACGGAGTAGTTCAGCCAGACAACGCAGATAACATGAGGATGAAGTTGAGGATTGTTCTAATGCAGACACATCCACCTTGCAATGACTCCAAAAGATGTCTGCTGCATGGGGGATGGTGACTTTAGCACTGATACTGTCACCAATCCCATCAACTTCCAACAGACTGGTACATTCTTGCTCATTTTCTGGCACGACATAGCTCTGAATAAAAAAAAGCTTTGGTTTTCCTGCGAGTCCAGGACATGAGTCTGCTGTAAAGTATTTCTTTATTTGTTCCAAAGAGAATTCAGAAAAGGTGTGGTCTGTACAGAAGATATTCTGAGAGTTTCCACGGCTGACCAGTATGCAAATGAAGCTGTCACAATTTCTGTGGTTCTGCCACCTTGCAACTTCAAGCAATGTTTGATTCATGGACCTCATACTTAAAAATCTGTGACAATGAACATCATAGCCTAAGCCTCTGAAGGTCTCTTCCAGCACATCTGAAAGAAGCAAGATACAATTAAACAAAGGCACACTTAGGCTCAATCTCAATTATATTGAAGTACCTGGAGTGTTTTGCTATTGAAACTAAGTAGTTTATTTTATCCCAATATTTAAAAAGCCAGGAGTACTTGATGTTGATCACAATACAAGAGGTACTTATAGTGCTATATGCATGTGGCCTTTCCTGTGAGTTACATGTTTCATGACAGCAGAGACACTGTTATCTGTTTCACATTCCACAGACACTTACATGCTTCCCTTTAGAGCCAGTACTCCAAGTTTCTAAGATTTAAAATATAAGGCAAGAAAAAACACACTTGAAATGATAAAGAGTGATCTGGACAGCATAAGAAGTCTGTTGCCCCTTTTAATTTGTCAAAATTATTCTGAATGGTTATTATAGATACACAGAACTGCGTAAGAAACACAGAGGTTCTCTTTTGTCAGTCAAAAAATGAACCTGCTGCAATCATTTTTGCCTCCTAAAATTTTAAGTTATGAGCTCCAGGTGAAGAATGGACACTGGAGTCTTAACTGGGACAGAATGGTATTTTCAGGTAAAAAAGCAAGCTGAAAAATGAACTCTTTCAGTTGAGTCAGAAATTAAAACAGTAGGTAGCCAAACTCCAAGATTTAATTCTTACAGTATTTGTGCTAACCTGTGCTGCAGGGAAATGTGTTAAGATCTGAATAACTACTTTGGATGTTTCTTAACATGGGATTGAAACCAGATACATGGTGGTTAAAACCACCAGTATTAAGTGCTCAGAGAATCACATGCTACTATGACTTATAGCCCTAGCACTGTATCTTTAGTATAAAGCACATATACACTGCCCATGCACAGCTTCTGGTAGGAAAAGAATTATCAAGTGCCATGTTTATGTAAAATGCCTTACACACATAGGAAGGGTACACAAAGCTTTGACTTCAAAAGTTTAACAAGCCCTGATTAGCAGGGGCTATTTCAGAGGTAATGGCAGCACAGCAGCTGTACTACCACACTGTTCTCCCCAAAAAGCCCACAGTGAACACAGGAAACAGAACTCATAACTTTCCTCAGCAAAATAAAAGGTAGATACAAACTCTACACTGTAGTGAAGTGATAAAAAAGAACTACAGTTTCATTCCAGTTCTACTGGTTTGATTAAATTTTGTAAAGTAATTCAAAAACTATCCAGATGTTTTTAATTTGAGAATAGAAAGATAAAGCTCCCTTATTTTATGCAATAAAACATGCTCTCAAAATTCAGACTATTCAGTATCACTACAGTCTAGCAGTTACACACTTGATGAAGCTCTCCATCAGTCAGGGGGTAGAAGTACATGTACAAAATGAGAATTACATCAGTGAGAATGCCTTTCCTACAATGTCCTGATCTCACTGGCACATGCACATACACACAGAAATACAAAATCTGGTGTCACCTTAGTCCCCACACACACTTAACTGTCACAGTTTAAAAAACCAACTCAAAAACTTAGAGCTGACACCTTAGCCAACAATTAATCAGAAATTATACATGGTAAGCCTTGAGTACTTTAAGGCAAGACACACTCCAACCTGAGATCAGAAACTACCTATTTCTTCAACACTAACCATCTCCCAACAAACCTCCACTGACTTTTCAGCATCTCTATTTTACATAAAACACTAGCCTTTTCTCCTCTCGCTCTTTACAATGTAAGGATTAAAACCGATTTCCAAATGGAAAAGTCAAAAGCTATTTACAAAACAGCAAGGTGCATTTCAGTTTGAATTTTATCAGCATTTGATAAATTCATGCTGTTTACACTGGGCATTATAAAGTGTTGTAATTCTTGATCCTACAGTATCTATTACTGGTTCACCTTCCTGAGATTAAATCTTGGGACAGCTACGGATGCTAACGGATGTCACAGATACGATTTCTAATGTGTTCCCTGCCCTCTTCTTTTTATTCAGTGTACTCAGACTTCAGAATAGTGTGGCACAACTATTCTGCCTTTCTAGCAAACTCCTTTAAGCCATATGTCCTTGCACCATACTGTATTTCAGTGCAAGTCTTGCCTTCTGTCATGTTAACTGCTGACAATGCACGGTGACTTGAAATATCTGAGACAGAGACTTCCTGTGTGTGAGCTCCACAACCACTGCCCTTCAACTACATCAGCAATTATAAGTTAGTTATCTGCTGGGCCATTACATTTGAGAAAACCACAAGACATGCCTGGAAAGCCTCTCCCTCCCCTACACGTCCCAGCCTACATTACAGAACTGACTGCAAATATTCTTAATTTTTATTTTTAGCCTCATGTGTTACAGTGATTAGAGAGGGAGGGGTGTTTTTGACTGTGCAAAGGTCTAATTCTAGGATTCTACAAAGGCAAATCAGGAAACCCCCACATTCCAACCATGGCAGTGACAGTTTCAGTTTCACTGTGGTGACACTTTCGGCTAAACTGTGCAAGATAGGACAGAATCCAGGAGCATTATTACTAAAGGACCTCATGGCTATTCAAAATCTCTCCTGTCCAGTATGATTGCACTTCAAATCCACAACAGCTTTGGTTTTGGTTTGTTAACTGGTGGGAAACGCTACCATCTCTGCCAATAATCTTCTGTATGACTGCTGTAAGCCTAATTTTTCTGTTGGTTGCTGAACATCCTTTTTGTCCCTCCCAAAATTTAGTCTATCCTCTTCCAATTTCTTTCCTTCAGAGATTCTGCACCAAAAACCCAAATGTCGTCTCCAATAATTAGGACAGTTGGCTGTAACCTGATGTTGTCCCTTCCAATTCTTGGCTTTAGAAGTCTTACTAAAATTGGTAGATTAAATGACTGGGACAACGCTACCCTAATCTGGCTGGTAAATGTACATTATACTCTTTATACTAAATTGTTCTAATTATCTGAGATTAACGACTTAAAGGACTTCAAATCCCAGAGACTTACCAGTGTCATTGCCAATACAATCTATGATCAGGCACATTCCTAAAGGTTGACTTTGCATTGTGTAAGAATCACCAGACATCTGAAAAATGTGAAAGGACAATTACAAAGTTAATATATCACTTTCTCAACTTTTAGACCATATTATTTTCTCAAATTTTGTCAGATCTATTAAATAACATTCTGGGGTTTTTTCCATCAAGTAGCTAGCAGAAATCTTTCTACTGAATTGTAATGTGTCTTATCTACATAACAAAAAATCAGGAGAAAGGGACTAATGATTCTTTTCCCTCTAGTTCTAGTACAGGCTTCGTTTTTGTGTCCTTGTGTTATGCAATCTCACTACCATAAGGATTCTTAAACAGAGACTAAAACTGTACAAACTTCATACTGCCAACACAATAAATGTAGAGAACTTCTGAGTTCTTCAGGTGTGCAAGCAAGCACATCAGAAAATTTATTTCCTTATTTAGTGGAACAATCTCTTTATTCCTAAACAATCCATAATTACTCTATCACAAGTCCTCTCCCCTCTGAAGAGAACTGATTGAAGCAAATCAATTTGCTACAGGTTGGCTCCTGACCTACTACTACTACTACTGCTTACTCCTAGTAAAAAGAGCAGTAGGCCATTCTTATCATTAATACCCAAATCATATCTGTCTTCTGCCTGGAGAGCAAGGGGTGAGGATGGACCCAAGAACAAAACTTACTGCACATAAAAAAGATCTGTGATTTCTAATGCATGTGGCAAGAGGTCTGAACTCCAACGGATTTTAACTTGGCCTCCACTAATAAATGTGCAAGCTCTGTGTTCACATCATACATGCATTTTGCACACTGCTGCTTTCAGAGTAGCAGCAAACATTTTATATTCAAAATATATTCTGCAAAAAACAATTCACAGAACCTGTTTATGGCTGAGGATATACCCATTGTTCTGTCTGCACACAACTCAAGGAAATGTCAAAGTGAAACATGAAGAAAGCTAAGGTAAGTGCTCACAGAGGTGGCAGGTATTTACACTCATGCATATGCACAGGCACATACCTTATGTGGCACTGCTCCCGACTCCTGAATGGAAATGCGAACTGGCTCTGCTGCAGTTCAAACAGACAGAAGTAATCTCAGTAAGTACCAGTGATCAATTTTTTTTGTCACCAGATCAGTTATAAAGAAGAATGTATCTACTTCAGCAAAGTTCTCACCCATTAGGACCTCTTAGTTTCTATGTATGCTACTGAAGCTTAAAAATCTCTAAATTATTCAGCTCTAAAAATGTTATCTGCATTTCATTCTACATTGCTTGGGACTAGAAAAAAAACCAAAGAATCTCTTCTACACTGAAAGAATTCAGCCAACTAATTTTAAAAATCACCATATTTGAGAGGTATTTGGGGTTTCCAGAGAAAACACAATACACATGGAAAGAATCTGGTGTTCAGTGCACAACTTCCTGGCTGGCCTGGTGGGGACTTCACTGCTGAATTGACACAAAAACTTTCTCCTCCAGAGTTAATGGGCAGAACTGCACTACACAGGCCTCCAGACTGGCTAGTCAATCTTATCCATGGTTTTACTAATAAAGTATTTATTCTATTAAGAAGTTTTGACAGTGGAAGATTACAACTTTTACGAATGTTTTAAGATGTGGCAGCACAAGCAAAACAAATACAAGACAAACAGTAAGGCCAGGCTCAGTTCTGAGAGGTATCAAATACTCTTGGCTCCTGATGTTATTAACAGGATTAGCCATGAACACAGCTATCAAACAAGTCTTATTGATGTAATGAAATTCATCATTTGGATCTTTTAGATTATCAAAGCTTAGATAAAATGCTCTTACCAAGACATGATCCATTTTGTAATTTTTCTGTGTTCTCATTCTGAATCTGAAATTAAGAAAAAAGGCATAATTTTCCTATTCTCTTTCGAGAATTAATAAACATGTTCCAAACTAAAACACAGTAGTATTTTTTTCCTCAATAAAAGGGTATTTTAGATTCATTTCTATCAACTAAATAAAAATACAACATGACAGATTAGAAAACCTACCCAGAGCACACATGAATAAATTAAACACTGCCCCTCCAAAAAAAATCAGCAGCTTGTCATGAACAGCAAAGAAAAGCCTCTGAAGATGTGAACTTTGTTTTCTATACAGCAGCAGGGAGCTGCATGTTTACTGAACACATGACAAATAATCTTATCAAATTTAGCATGGTTAAAGACTTTAAGAAAGGTCATAATACAATATCAGAGCTAACCCAAATATAAAGAATTCTGCATGCAACAGGATTTAATGGCTTTTCAGATACTGAGATATCTTCTTAAACTGAGTTTAAAATACACCACAGAAAAACGCCTGAAAAACTCTTCTTAAAAAAGCTGTAATTTTCAGCTTCAAAAATTAAAAGCTACTTTCCCTGAAAGGTCCAGAGGTACAAAGAAGAAGAATATGTTTTGCAAAGAACAGTCAAAGCAAAACTTTTCACTCCACTGTAGTACAAAAAAACATTCAAGATACAGATTTTATGTTCAATTAATAAGAAAAAATTCACAGAAGTCCTTTAAAGAGCATCTTTCTCAGTCAGGAGACTTAAATCAGACCCTAAACTCAGCAAATAACAGGAATAACAGAAATAAACCAAGCAATATTTTAGTCACTAGCCATCTTTCCTCCCTCAGGATCTGAAAAATGGATCTCCTTTCAAAGTCTGGCAATATTTCTTCAAATAAAGGATTTGTTTCACTTCTTGTATACTTACCCCTGAATGATAAGGAGGATCAATCAAACTGAGATTAGGGAGAGAGGCCTGACGAGCATTTACATATACTGGCTGAGAATGAACAGAGCACACTGAAGCTGAAAATTTAACAGAAACACAAATACATCATGATATTTCAACTGTTTTAAAAACCTAAATCTATGAAGAATGCAAATGCCCTTATTTGTAAGTCACAGTTTTATCTTCAGCACATCTGATTGTTGCTATCATGAGTAACCAGTGCAAAAAGAGCATCTTACCTTCGTGTTTGTACTTCTCAATCTTCCTAATCAAGTCTATCCTGTGAATACTTCGGAAACAGTTTTCTATCAAATCCAGTTGATTAGGAGCCACCAAATTTAGCTTCTCCAGGTCAATTATAAGAGCTAGAAAACTCTAGAATAGCAACAGAAACCCAAATACTCCACCAGAAGTAACAGAGCAACTCAGCAAATACCATGGAGAGGTCACAAAGGCTATATAAACAATTAGAGATGTTACACCATCTAAGAAAATTATCTGAGAGACATATGACTCCTTGATATTATCACAGGAGTAACAGAAACTACAAAGTGATATTCTTAAAAATCAATCTTAAATTTTTGAGGAAACAGTTTTGCATTTTGTTTTTACTACAAAGCCAGCCACTGGGACTGTCCCCTCACATGCCACAGAGCAAGAGACAAGAAGAGCTTTGGGAAATCTTCCATGTCTCTCTTCTTCTTTGACTGAAGATAGAAAAGGAAAAAAACCTCAAAGGAAGAAGACAGGAATCTTCAGTCTTCTCTGCACAGTGGTCAAGGTTTCTGAATGCTCTCTACTGAATTTCTGCTTTCTCAGAGGACTTAATACAAATATTCAGAATGTAAAGGTATAAAGACGTAATTACAATATATCTGTAATTTTTTAGGTGAAGCAGAGCACAAACAAGAAGTGACCTTGTAATTCAAGATACAGTTCAAATGGTTCTTACATGAACTTTCTGGTCAGAAATCCTGAAGAAAGACTTCTGTAAAATGCCTTCTGCCCGTGAAGTTCATTCAACCACCATACACAAGCATACACAAGCACTGCTCTCTCTTACTTTTTTACTACTTTTCCATACTTCTTTCCTTGAATTGAAAATCAACAAAATGAAATAGAAGCCACAACTCCTTGTCTGCTTCCTGATGTTTGTGTAATCCTGCCTCAATACTCACTGCAGTACTGTCTCCTTTCCTTTGCTGTCTAGCTACTTATTTTTTCACTTTAATGTCTCTTTGCTTGAGAGGAGAATGCCAGCAGGAAAACATACCTTATCTTTTGCTTTTGCCATTTTCATCCGAGGTGCATAATCTCTGAGTAGAAAACCAAGAGAACCCACTTCATCTTTTTCCAGATTTTCATTTATCTCTACCATTAGTACCCTGAAATAAAGTTGAGATATTTCTAAAGGATTAGCTTGCAGTAAGATTCCTCCCTTTCCCAACTACTCAATTTCTCCCCATGTTCCAGTCTTAATCTACTATTTCTAACTAATAAACAGGTAAAAAAACCTACCCTGTTTCAAGATTCAATTATAAAATGCCTACTCTTGCTAATCAGCACCTGTGATTTTCAGACTGACAGTGTAATAGCCACTTTCTGTTAGGAAAACAGAAGTTTCCTTAATATTTAATAGAGATGAAGTGAGAGAATGAGACAACAGAACACATCCTTAACTTTTTTACCTATTAGTTACAGGGTTTTTATTTTAGTGAAAATTTAATATAGGAAAATCTTCCTTATGAGTACATAGATTTCTTTCTGAAGTCTCTCAAAGAAAATAACTGGAATTTCGTAGTTTAAGCCTCTCAAAACTAATAGAGTAAAACTAGTTAGAGAGAGGTCCCTTGAGAAACGCCATACCACATGGCTATGTGCCCAAAGCAAATCAGAAAAGAAAATTATCTCTAACCAATGATATTCCTTTAAAGTGTCATTTCTAGCTGCTAATCTAGAACTCTACAAACATCACTGGTTTTATTCACAAACACACAAGCTCCTTAAATACAGATGCTTCTAATGACATGACTAGTAAGAAACTACTGAAGTTTAATTCAGGGACTAAACCTGACATATTCTTTTAACTGTAACTCTAGACATAACATCCTTTTCTGCTTTTCTTCTATCTTCAATAAATATTCCCTGAATCTGTGAAATATTAAAAAGTAATAAATAGTAATAAATAAAAAGTAATAAATTAAAAAACCCTCACTCATACTGTCCCCCCCTGCCCCCCACAAACAAAGGAAAAAAAGCAAACCATTTATTTTGAACCAGATAGTGTAGCTTTGAAATCTGAAATAGATATATTACCTGTAATCAGGGATAAGTCTGAGACTCCTGGCAAGGTGAGCTTCCACTGTTTTTTTCTCAGTGTTCATTATCCTCCTCAGCAAGTCAAACCTCTTAACTCTGTACAACAGCTCAGACAAGCCAACAGGAGTCAGCTTCTCTCTCTCATTCAAAGCCACCAAGATGTCTTTAAGATCAGCAGTGGCCAAATCAGGAGCAAGGTCTCGGCACAGGAAAACCATCATCTCTTCTTCTTCTTCATCCAATTCTTCTTGAATCTGATGAATAAGGGAAGCTGGCACTTGGCACCTGGTCATCACTTTGTTGCTGTTTTTTTAAAATTGCCAGCCGCCTGGTTTTTAAACTGGAAACCGACATGACATGAAGCCTGTGTCTACCACAGCACTTCTCTTGTGTTCATTCTTCACTAGGTGCATTTTTACAAGGGCACTTCTGTGGGAGAGAATTAAAAGGCAGTAAATCGGTGATCTGCTGCACAAGTTCACAGCTAACTCTCCTGTCTGAAGTATTTCACCTTCAACTAACACTCCCACATACACTACACTCCTTTATTCAAGGGACTCTCCCAGTAGTTCATTACAAAACTAAAAGTATTTGGAAGGTCATACTGATCAGAAAGACATTCATGTTCTTTTTAGAGTAAACTACCTTAACATGACTCTGTATATTCCACAGGAAGTGAAACAAAAGTCATCAGCTTGCTGATGAGTAGTAGATTAAATATTTCCGAAAACTCTGCCCTTTTCTGAGCAACAATAGAACACGTAATTTTTAAAACACTAATTATCTGTAAATTCAGGAGTGTGTGGATTTTCTTATTATTAACATCATTTAAAGTGATTCCAATCTGGGGTTAAAAGGATTTTCCACACACCCTCCACGCTCAAAAAGATTGAGAAGCGACTCAGAGAAAATACTCCAATCTTAAATATGCAAACTGGTTAATTCTGAATGTATAGATAAGCCACAGACCACCTTTTTCTTCACTAAACATTCATGTGCCATCATACTGAAAGCTGGAATAAAAATTCAAACCTAGAAAACCCCTCAGCCTTGGGATTAACAAAATCAGTAGGGTGCTGTGCTCAATTTATGGAAATTCTAACCTCCTCTGACTTCCATTACATACATGGAGAAATGGCAGATGAGCAAACCTAAAGACAAATCATAGTCCTTCCACAGAGTTTGATCACTATACTGCAGAGTTTGATTTAAAGCATACTAGAAAGCAAATGCCAATTCAACTTCAAAGCCTAATAAACCAAAAGATTCTAACACCTGAACAAGATAATTTTACAGCATTTTCATCCTTTTGTTACACATTCTGGAAGTTACAATCTAAAATGTCCCATATTGTGTCCATAATTAAGTTGGTGAGATAAATTCATCAAAACAGAGGAACCCCTCAAGCACTGTAATGTGTTTTGAAAAGTTTTCTATTGGAAGAAAAACGTATTTATTGCTAACTTATTTTCAATTTAGCATCAAACACTTGTGAGAATTCTACAGAATGACATAGTTTTCACCACATAATGCAGTCAAGAAGGGGGAGGCACAAAACACCTTCACATGAAAGTATCTCCCAAGTACATTCAGCTGGGACTTTCAAAAGAACTTCAAGTCATAGTTCAAAGTGAAACAGGAATTTAACAACCTTTGGTCATTTTTGGAAATACCAGAAAAACTTTCTGACTACTCCAGTTGATTTTTATCTAAGCTTTTAAAACTAGTTAAGAAAATAGAAAGGGGGGGTGTGTAGTAGGGAGGAATTTCCTACTGAGCTGGAATTTGAAACATACAAAATTACTATTTATATGTAAATGTGAAAATAATCTGCCTTTAAAACACAGATATGAATAATCTTCTTTTATGAATTTCCTTTATATATGGTACATCGCATGCTCATTATAAAAAAATGCTGATTGTACTCTCAGTGTTGAAATTATCTTACCTGCATGCAAATCTGTTCACAAGAACACTGGAAAACTGGCATTTGACCATTGTCAAATCTCTGATCCAGATCCAGCACACATTGGTTTCCATCCAGGATTTTTCCAGTGATTACATCAACTCATTCTCTGTTGGACAAATAGGCCTACTTCCTAATTTTATGGGGGTTGGAAAACCAAAGAAAATGACCAAGGGTCATTCTTCTGTATAACTGCAGTAAACCAGGAGTGATGCTCTTACTCTAAAAGTAAAAGCAGCTGTGCACATACATTCATTGGGTACTGCGTGGGGAACGAGTAAAGAGGAACTTCTAGCAAAAACTAAAAGTCTGTAACTTTGCATCCCAAAGCCACGTGCCCGTATTTTGATGACAGGAAAGTCACAGGACTGGGGCAAGCCTGATACACTCTGTGTGTGTACATCTTAGCCAGTCAGCTCCACAGTAAGAGATAAAGGCCATTATGCTCCACACTCTTTCATCTGATGACCACTTTTTTAACATCACAGATACAGTTATCATAGCTGCAAAAGTTCAAGCAAAAAACTAATCACAACATCAACCCAGCAGCCCAGCTTTTGATTACCTGGGCTCTGCAACACCATCACTTGTTGAATGTAAATTCTCTACAAAGAGGAGAGGAGAATCAGCTTATCTTCTAAGACAAAATAAAAACGTTCATAGTCATCAGAGATAAAGTTGCCTCAAAAATTTTCGTGTTCATGCGCATGTCTAATTAGGCTTTTTTTTTTTAACATCCATGCAGAGGAGCAGGAAATAACATACTAAAATTTCACATCATGATGCACAAGGCTGCAATGAACTCCTCGCTGGCGTTTTGTAATCTGGAAGCTTTCACAGTCATCTTTGCAGCAACAAAACCAGGATACGACACCGGTGGGCGTCGTTCTGATTTGGGAAATGATCTCTTTCCCAAGGCGAACTCATGTGGAAGAAAGGCCCCGTGGTGGAAGGAGAGAACAAAGGATGGCCTGGCTGCGGGCGGCACCGCCTGTGCTCTGCGCTTCCTCCGCTCGGCCTCCTCTGAAGAGGCGGCGCTGGTGGAATATTGCTGCACTTGGAGCCAAGGCCATCTGGCATTTTTCAAAGTTGCACAGCATGCTCCACAGCTTTCGAATTTCCTCTCTCCTCACTGCCCTACGCCCTCTCACAGGACTTGCGCAACGTACTCAGGAAAACGGGGATTTCCGTGAGAACCATGGCATTGCTTGCTACACTTGAATCGTTTTCTCCCGATGTAAACTAGTATGACCATGCTAATTTGTTTTACCATCCCAGTCCTCCTAATTAAACAACAACAAGAACAACAACAAACAAAAACAAAACAACCAAAAAAACCAACAAAACCCACCACCACTACACTCCACAAACAAACAAACAAACAAACAATCCCAAGAAAAAAACCAAAACCAAACAAAAAAAATCCCCAACTACTAAACGCGGTTTATGCAGCTTTCCAGTCATCTTTCTAAGTACGTCATTTTAAATCACATTCGGTTTCGGTTCTCGCCACGAGCCCAGGCTCAAGCCCCGCTCTGGCTCTGCCTCTGCCTCTCCCCCGTGAACAGGGACGGGGACACGAGCCCGGGGCACGGGGGCGTTGCGCCGCCAGTGCTGAGAGCGCAGAGTGGGAAGGGAAGGCTGAGGGAAAGGAGGGGAGGAAGGTATAACCTACCCAAACGCGTCGGACAGCTCTCTGCTGTAGCCAAGTCCGGCATTGGGACCGGGGCGGAGGTGGGGCGGTACCGGCCCCGGGCTGCCCAGCGAGGGGGGAGAGGCAGGATGATGGTTTCGATTTTGTTTCCGGCTGTAGCCCTGAAGCCGGAACTCGGCACGGAGCTAACAGAACCGCTCAGCTCCCCCCACATGGAGGCGGTTTCAGGGCATGCGGCGCCTCCCGGCATCTTCCCCGGGCACGGGCACTGCGGCGGGGGCAGCGCTGCGAGAGATGGCGGTAGCGCCGTGAGGGGAAGGAGGCCGTGGCGGCCACGAGTTCAGCATGTGCACAGGCGTTTGTTGGCTGTCTTTTTGTCCTGCTGCTGGTGTGGGGACAGACAGACCGGCTTTGTGTTGGCCCTGCGAGCTGTGAAGTAGTGGCAGGGTTTTCGGGGAGCGGTTTGCGGTCAGTGTGGGCACCTGTTTCGGCCCGAGTTAAGCCGTAACCCCTTGTACGGCTCATGTCTCACTCTGAATTTGTTTGTTCACTGTGAGGATAATGTACAGCTGTGTGAAAGTTTTACGCTTTCCGTTGTAAGTTCTTAAGTAAATATTGCATAACGCCTTGTTCCTGAACACTGGGTGTTGCTATTCCCTTTACATTAACTAGCAACTTTCATGAATGTATTTACTGTGGGAGGCTAGCATTGCAGCTGGAGCTGCTCTCCAAAAGGCCTAAAATATAAAAATTTTCTGCTGAACTAGACAAAAGCCATCTCCATATATAGTGAAATCAGACACAAGTAATTCACAGCTCAATGGATTTCAAAGCATTTTATGAAACAGTGAGTAATGTTTGGTTTTTTTTGGTGCTGCTAAAAATACAGCAGCGGAAGCACAGTATTCTGGGATAGCACACATGAAGAGTCACACTGTCTTTGGAACTACAGGGAAAAAGGAGACAGAAAATATTCACCCACACTACAATTTGTACCAAGTGGCAGCTCTGTGTTCTGAAAAAATACTTGTATTCTTACTGAAATTGTATGGTCAGGCTCTCACTGTAATATCAATCATTCAAGGCTATTACGTATGCTGCTATTAATATGTAGCTGATTCAGAAGGAAACTAGCTACCTACTGTGAATCAATATGCATAATTTCTCCTTGGATCTGTTCCATACAGATTTTCACCTGCATTTCAGAAAATGGAGCATCATCTGTTTTATTTTTCAGACCTTATGATACAAAAAGAGCTTCCTGACTGGTATTACAATCATGTATGTTGCTGCCCTGCTGGTGTCACTGGTTTTGTGACCCTGGTTTTTGCACTGTAAAATATCTATGTTGGTAGAAAGGCTGTTTTAATATAAGGACAGACATTGCTATGGTTACAGTGAAGACACATTTGGTACTATTATTTTAATACACAGGAAATACTCCATCCCAGGCAGGATTGGTATTATTATACCCATGAAAGAAAATCTTTATGAGGATTGTATGTGTAACAATGATGAAACATATTCTACAAGATTAGCAAAAGGTGTTCATCATAAATTAAAGACACTAATTTAGGGCAGTGGCTGCCATTTGGCTATTAAACCACCAAATGATTAATTCCCAACTGCATAAATTTTACCAAAACTAGTCTAGTCTAACTGAATATGCTTGATATATTTGCTATATCAGTGAAGTGGCAGGCTTATACCATTTAAAAATGTAATAATTAATGCTAGTAACATAGTAACAATTATTAACATTGTAATAATTAACTGTGTTACTTGTTTTCCTGAACAACTATGTGAAATTCAGTACTCCCTAGAAAGTTGTCTTAATACCAAATAGGAAAAAAAAGCAGTGAGTACCAGCCTTTGCAAATGCCTGTTCTGGGTAAGAATACTTAAGGGACAAATAGGAATGTTTTTGTGCAACAGACCTTACACCGTAGGTTCTTGGTTTGTTTTTCAGGGGATGAGGCAACTGGATAGGAATGTTTGAGAAAAGGATTAGGCAAGAATTTACTAAAATGAGTGTTTGCACTATGAACAGTGCCTTGAGCAAAGTCATACAAAGATGACAAAGTCCACTGAGCAGTACATCTGTTCACACAGTAACAGATGTTATTTGCTCTAAAAATAAAGCTCTATTATAATCTCACTCAGAAGGATTGTGTGTGAATATATATGTTTTATAAAAAGACATTTTAGCCATGTTTTGGCAGGAACTCCAACTTTTTTATAAACCTGCAATTCGTGACAGTTGTTTAAAAATTTCGATTTCTTCACCGTGGAAGTATACTATGTAATTGTTTAGTGGCATTTACGATTTCTCACTTGTCTAATTTTGCTTTTCATTTTAGTGACAGATGTCCTTTTGTTTGGATTGAAAAACTATATAATATATCCTCCTTACTTTGTTACTAATAGCATAACAAAATTTACAGTAGGTATATAACTCCTGGTACTGCAGAGGACATACACTGGCCACAGATCCTTTTCTGCTACAGTCTTCAATCCAGGCATTCTTAAAGCATTCCAAAAACTGCTAAGATAATTTAAAGAAAACCAGGACATTTAAAACAAATTGCTAAAAGGGACTAGCTCTAAAAAGAAATAGATATATAAATACACAAGAGCAAAGGAAAATCTTTTCTTTTTTTTCACATTACAGTCAAGTATGGTGGAAGACATTTTAGGATAAGGTACAGTTATTGCTGAGTTAAACATTTTATTCTACTTTTGGCAGCAATGTAATTTTTGATGTCTGGATATTACACAGCAGATTATTCTGGTGCATAGTGTCTGCCAGGCTAATTAACTATTCAATATAGTTAAGTGTAAGCTTTGGTACTTTTATATACTTTGAGGCAGTCTGGAGTTGGTTTTAAAGCTTTAAGTTAATATTTATTTTATTTAGAGACGTAAGAGCGAATAGTAACAAACATTTCTAAGAAGTGAAAAGTCATTCATTACCACTTACTGGGAAATAACAGTTGTTAAATCTGTAATAAATATGGTACAAATCTTCTCTTAAAAGCAACAAACTTCTCAGTTTGTTAACAGAATCTTGGCAGGGCTTGGAAAGAGCTGGTCTGATAATTTATTTTGTTCTTTAAAGGATAGTACAGCAAACCCAAGAGCCATCCTGGGTTGGTTTTTTTTTTCCCCAGATTGAAGCCAGTTAAATTGCTCTGGCCATGTTTTTTGATCCTTCCACAAAAGTATAATAAAATCAAAGAAACATGGGTTTGTCTGTGATAGATTTTAATATGCATATTATAAGTACAGAGTAAGCAGCAGGCTTATGTAGGCTTCAGCTTATGATCAGTAACCATTAAGTTGTCACATTTGATCTTCAGTGGTGGCCTCCACTCTTCTTTGGAGGAAACAGTGCATATTCAATGCCCAGAGCTATGACGAAAGCTGCAGCTCCCCACTTGAGTCCCCTGGTAAAGATTTCTGTTACTGTGATAGGTCTTGCAAAGCTACCCTGATATCTCCAGGCTTCATTACTAGAAAGGAAAATGAAACCAAAGGAAAAAAGATTAATGGAGCCAGAGCCACTGTCATACAAATTAACAAGAATATATATATATATATGAATGATGAAGGTGATACAAGTACTGCCAGCAAAGAACACAATTATAGGAACAGAATCACCTTCACGAAGGCATGTAATTGTACTCTCTGGTTTTACTCTGTAACAAACAAGTTAGCATTTGCACTGGACTAACTACAAAGGCTAGTCACTGTGCCAGACAGCATGTAGCAGTCAAATCCTACAATCCAGACATAGTTCATCTTAGTGTGGAGTCACTTTCTGTTTCACAATACAACGCTTAACTATAAAAAAATTTAAAAGTTTAGAAGAAATCATCTCATGCTTTGGGCTTGACTTTTTTCCTTATTTGACCCCTGATATGATTGGCTCAATCCCATTCTTTTACCAGAGACACGAAAATTTTCTTTTATCTTAGAGCAACAAATATTAGTGTCTTTTCCACAGCATTGTTTTGCAGCACTTCCTGAAATTGGAAGTGTAGGCACTAAAGGTCAGGATAATTTAATTTACACTAAACCTCCAATATTACACTGTATATGTTGTTTTTTTTTAATGGGAACAAGCCTATTGCTTGCTGAAAACAATTTTGTTTGAACCAAAGGGAAAACAAGCTTATTCTGCTTGCACTCCACAGAAATAGAGGCAAGAAATGTGACACAGACCTAGAAAGTTCATTAACGGCTGATATTTCAAATGATTCCTATCATTATTAAAAGTATGATTTACTTCATGCTTACAACTTTAAACTATTCCAAAGAGCCCTGTCAACCTCAAAACCCTCCACAGGTTATAGCATGAAATAACTTTTTAACAGATTACCTATTTGCTCTTCCATTTTTCTTGTAGTGATTCAAAGAAAAGCCTTTTCTATGAAGACTCCTGGAACAGTTTGCTTATGTAAGGGAACCTTTCCCTTACAGAAGGACCAGACTACTCAGCACAAGACGTTTGGTATTTTTATTCCCCAAGATGAAAGGGTGGTTGAACAAAGTTCTGCATAATTCATGATGTGGGAGAAATACATTAAGCCCTGTTTTAACAGCTGCCTAAATATCTAAAAAGGAGGAGATATTCACTGTAGAGTGGTAGCATGAGAAGTAAAAAGCTGATTCTCCATGACATCATTCACAGTTTAATGTAATTCCACCCTGTATACATGTACATTTCTTCTTTTCAAATAAAGGCCTCCTGCTATATATGAGGAATGCTCTTCCTACTCAGAATGTCACTGCAAGTTCCATCACCTTCATCAAGACCTGAGCACACGATCTCTTAGCAGGGAAGGACAGGATTATTCACATGTGCAGACCCAATACTACTCAGGTATTTTGGTAAATGAGGTGTTGGTTTCATGCTGATCTGTGTCAGCATGAAACATCACAAAGTGCAAAGTTGCCTCACAAAATGCAGAGACTGGTCAAGGCGATACAAAGTGTGACCTTCATGCAAAAAGTAAATCAAGACTTAACTAAAACGATGACTAATTTTCACTGTTTTTACTGAAGAAAGAATTATCTACAATGACAAGGTCTGGCTGATGCTACCAGAGGACACATCTCTGGCAGATGTGTGATTTTTGAGGCTCTTGCACTTACCGAGCCCACGGATCCCTCAGGCCCCGTTTAGCCAGCCTTCTCTGCACCTCCTCCAGGGGAGTTCCCTCCACCTTCCACTGCCTGTAGTCGGGGAGTTCCACTTTGTCATGGCCGTGGCCATGGCCGTGGTCACTTCCATGTCCCATACCTGGAGGAAAAGGTCAGTTTGTTACTTTGCAGAGAGCATTATCTTATTTTTACACACTTGCAAAGAGCAATCCCCTCTACAGGTAAAACAGGGAGGCAACAAGATGAAACAGAGAACAAAGAGCTTTGTTTTGTAAAACAAAGAGCCAAGGGACTTGGTGCCGTGTTTCAGAGGTTGGTGATTACACACAGTACAGCAAAATGTGCAGTAAAGCAAACTTAAGCATTAAGTGTTGTAAGCCACTACACTCATGGAGCAGCTATGTCCACCTTCTGTGCCAGAGAAGAGTGTAAGAAAACCAATAATTTCCAGTGTCAATAAACACACTTCAGCAACACCAGCCCCCCTGCAACTTCCAGACTCTCCAGAATAATCACAAAGAGCTCAGAATAAAAATTTCTGACTTGGGTCAGAAAGCTGTGGGAAAGTGTGATTGCTAAGCTCTGAAGAAAAACCTGAGAAAAACAAAGACTTGGCTCCTCAGCTCCTTTTCAGCTGCCTCCAGTCCAGTCAGATATAACTGTGGCATTCAACAGGATCATTATAGATGCATGGACAAGGAGATGCACCTTACCCATTGCTTGATGAGGCTGAAATATGTATGCTCTATTTAGATACACCTTGGAGAACTATAAAAATATTAAGTTTCTCCTTAAAAACAGATATGAAGCTGAATATTTTCAGCGAGATCATGAAGGACTGGAAGAAAATAATAGCTTTTAAGGCTCCATTTTTACAAAGCACCTGCATCTTCTTTGAGCCAAGGTTTCTCATTTTAACACATATCAGGTAGCAAAGATCAGATTCACTGTCCTTAACTTTTAGAAAATTGACTGCAATGTAGGACACAGCTTCAAAGCCTCTAATTATTGAAGATGACTCCAGGCCGTGAAGGCAAGCAGAGAGATTTCACTGAATGAGAAAACTTGGAGAGCAGCATGAACGCTGTCATTAGCCGAAAAGTTCCCCCCAAATTAGACCCGAGGCTCGAACCCTGTGATAGAAACTCAAGGCCTCTCTCCAACCAATATCCATCTTTTATAAGAGAGGAGGTTATGCCCTGTCATGCACACGCCGCGGCCAACGGGCTGCGCTGCAGCACCAGCCGGGCGCTCTCTGCCAGCAGAGCCAGCACAAACCGTGCCCAGAGGTCGGACGGAGCGGAACAGGGAGGGCACAACCCGCAGTGACAGCCACCCCCACTCCCACCCCCGCCGCCGCCTGCCCTGCCCGCACACGGACACGGACACAGACACGCCGGTGACAACAGCACGGCCCGGTGCCGGTGCCGGCCCGGTGCCGGTGCCAGCCCCGCCCGCGGTACCTGCCCGCTCCGCGACCCTGCTCAGGACGCGGCCGTCACCCGGAACCGGAATCCAGGCCAGGACCAGCCGCTACAGGAAGCGCGGACCAGCCACGGGGGTTCCGGGAAGCTTCCGTTCCGGCTCGTCCCACTGGCCTGGTGCGGACACGGACGCCGTGGAGCCGCCGCCCGACCCTCTTTCCGGGCCGCTGCCGCCCGCAGCGCTCCCGCCACGGCTCAGCGGAGCAGGCCCCACACCGGGAGCGGCGCTGCCGTCCCGAGTTGAGGGGCCGGGGGGAAGGAGAAGCGGAGCGGAAAGCGGCCAATCAGCGCGTGGCTTCTTGCGGGGGGCGTGGCCCAATGGGCGGGCGCGTTGCTGAGGTGCGAGGCTGGCGGTGGCTGGAGGTGGCGGCGGAGGAGGAGAGCGGGGTGAGGGGGCGGCGGGGCCGGCGCGGGGGGTGGCGGCGGCGCTTGGGCCGGCGCCGGGAGCGAGGATCTCCCACCTTTCGCGGGCTGCCTGTCACCGTCTGCCGCTGCCGGCGGTGCGGGCAGGGAGGGAAGCGCCGCAGGGTCTGTGCGTGCGGGGGCGCGAACCGCTCTCAGCTCTGGCGCTCCCTCTCCTGCCCCTGCTGCTCTGCTCCCTCTCCTCTCTCCCCTTCCCGTTCCCCCTCCGCTCGGACAGGGGTCCCCTCCCCGCGGTTATGTAAGCCCCGGGCCCCCGCCCTGCCCGCGGGGAGCGGTGGCGGGGCCCGGGCAGTGCCCGCTCGCTGCCCGCCCTCGGGGTGCGCTTCGGCAGGGGAAGAAGCTGGGGCACGAATCGAGGCTCCCAGCGAGCCCGGCTGGCGCCAGGAACCGAGTTTCGGTTTTCAGTGGGTATGTCCTAAAAGAACGTCGGTGTTTGTTTCCATAGGAGAAGTGGGGAGACATCCCGAAATCCTGGAAGTGCACAGAAAGGTAGGTGAAAGTGAAAAATTCTCTTGATAGCTGCCGCTTGAGTGAGATGGTGACTTGGTTTCGCTGGGTGCTTGTGTCGGGAGCTCGGCGTTTTGCGTGTGTGGCTATGTGACTATGAAGTGTCAATTGCCTTAATATCTGGTTAGTTGCAATTATTTTTATGCTCATCGAACTTGAGCACACAGTCTGCTTCATCCGGAAAGAGATGAAAGTTAAACTATACAGTCAGTGACTTAAAAAGACTTAAATTATTGCCCAGATTCTTTTTAGCGGAATACAAACTGTTATATTAATTTTTTTTATACTCTTATTAACATGAGAATAAGCATTATAGCGTGATGCCAGCAGAATTTTGGGATAGACTGTAATGCCTTTTTCTGATATATTTTGATGAAAATCTACTTCCGGGTTTCAGGTTTTTTAAATCGGGGTATTGGAAGCGCGTGAGAAGATTTCCAGGAGGAATGCCATTATCATGTTATTAACAGTGAAACTGTTCTAAATAGAGTGCCATCTGTTTAATCCAGACTGCCTCAGTCTGGTTTCAGCATTGAATGTTTTTCCCTGTGAGATAAAGTCTGGAAGATTCAGAGCAGTCTTTTCTCAGGGTGAGAAGACACACATTTGTTTTGCTGTAATGTATGGGGGGGTGGAATTGTAGGAGGGCTCTTTTATTTGTGAGGTGCTTAAATCCCTGCCTTACAGAGAATACGATTCTGTCAGAGACTTGCAAAGTATTTCTTGTTTCTTCCTGTGGCTGAAAGTTTATGTCTATGTGTCCAAAGTCCAGTGGTGCTGAGGAATGTGGATATTTTTCTCAGATTTTTTTTTTCAGTGACCCATAGTCATATCAGATACCAGATACTTGGTTTTATTCTTTGAGAAAAAGGTAAAAGTCCTAGTTTTATTTATGTTTGGTGCTTCGTTTTATTATTTGTTTTTTGGGGGTTGTTTTTGTTTGCTTTGTTCTCTTCCTGGTGCTTGGAAGCATGACTTGAGTTTTATGCCCAAAACTCTGCTGGTATTGCTGAGTCTGTCCCCAGGGGCGTTCAGTTGTGATCACGGAGCATTGGCTTTGTGTGATCTGTTGTACCTGAACAGAATTGTAGCAGAGGAGTGCACTTGGCAGGATTTGTCTTCAGGTCCACCATTGCTTTAATGAGGTTTTCAGTAGCTGTTTTTGCCTTACCCCTCACCTCCCCAAGTACATAAAAACTCATGGTAAGAAAAACTTTGTGTAATCAGTTGATCTGCTCTGCCATGTTTTGCTTCCTGTATTTCCTTTTCTCTCAGTATGGACCATACTCTTAAAAACTGGACTGCAAATATGAGGGATGTGATATTTTGGGAATATATCCCAAATATCTTTGATGCTGTATTCTCAAGTAAGTGAGTCTGCATAATTTCAAGGGGCCTACAAGTGTTGCTACAATTTGTTTTGAGAAGGAAGCTTCACCATAATTACTGTGTCAGTCTGGAGAAATCAATAATATGCACAAGGAAATAACATAAAAGAGATTTTTATATTGTGTAAAAAAAAACCCCAACAAACAACTGAATGTCCTCTAGGAAGGAAAGGTCATTGGAACTCCATGTACAAATAATCAGTACTTTTTGTGATTTATTCAGGTGGAATTTTTTTTGTTTTGTTCTCTTTTTTTTTGTATTAATTCATGGTGGTGATAATTACTGCCAAGATTAAGGGTTTTAGGATATACATGTTAGCATGTATACAGCCAAGCTTGTCATGATTTGCTGGGGTTCCTGCTTGTGTTGTTAAGCTAGAGGAAGGCTGCAGGGTTTCTTGGATAGCTTTCAAAAAGTCCATGTTTCCAGCCATTTGTGTTGCTGCGCATTCTGGATTAACAGACTGTGAGATGCATTATAAGAATCACTCTTCTCTCTCTGTGCATCTGATATTCTCTCCAGCACTGGACATTGTTTAGTGTTATGCTCTTCATAATTGTTTTCTGGAGTAGAGAGCTGTGTGACTGACAGTGACTTGAAGTGTTTTCAGTTTAGAGATGACAAGAAAGGGTTGTGGGGTCGTTGCTTTGGTTTTTTCCCCTTCAGTATCAGAATACATATTTGAACTAGTTAAATATTAATCTTTTTTTTCCCCTGAAATTGCATGTTACTTCTGTGGTGTTGTATTAGTAGTCAGTTACGTCATTGGAAACCTCTTGTCATTTGAATAAAATGGTTAATGCTGCTTTAATTACAATAAGGATGGACAATATCTTTCTTTAGTTCACCTTGGTTTCTTTGAATGCTTTTCAAAAAAAAAAAGCTGTGAATGGTAGGGAAGGAAATTATCTTCTCAGGCATCATTAGATAGCTAAATATTTTATGGACAGTATCACAGTCACTGTTTCCCCTCAGTTTTAGAGAACTGATGGCCTGGAGCAGCAGTCTTAGTTTCTTTCTGTTTGTGGTGTTTGGTTGCTGGTGGGTTGTTTTATGTTTGGGGTTTTTTGGGGTGCAACACAAAGGCCATTCTTCACAGGAACAGCCACAGTGGCCTCTTCTGTTATTCTCTCTTGAAGCCCAAAGCTCTGAGACCCTGGAATGTGACAGGATCATTGTTCCGAGTTCTGCTCGTCTGCCACAGCTGAGCAGGTGCTCATTTGACAGCAGGTGCTTGACTCTTACACTCTTTTCTAGAATATAGGGTTACTCCTTAAGTCAGCTCTTCCAGTCTCGGTGGGGATGAAGTGTTGTATGGATTTTTGTTTCATGGATATACTTAACTTATAAAAATTTTTGAGCCCATGTATGGTTTTTGCAGTTACCATGTTTTCTATCAGTAAGAGCTGCACTTCATGTGTGGTGTCAATAAGTCATCTCTCTGTTCTGTTTTGAATCTGTTACCTGAGAACTTCATGTGATACTCCCTATTTTCTGTATGAGGAGAGGCAGACCTGTTTGGCTCTTTACCAAGCAGTTTAATATGAGTTGAGAATCTTTGAAGATTGGGGTCATGTGTTCACTTGAAGACTTGTCTGGGCTGCAAGAGAATTTTCGATTCCATTAGTTTTCTTGATGCTTGTTTCCTTTTATCAAGATACCAGTGAGTATCAGGAAGTGAAGGTGGAGGCTTCCCCAGCTGTCTTCTTGAAGGACATCTGTGCCATAGTAATAATCATTAAAGAAATTCCTTTCAGGGAAAACTGATCTGAGCAGAGACAGTCACAAATAGTACAGTTTGACTGCTACTTCGGTCAGTTATTTTCATTTCCAAGCAGAATAATTGTGAGAAGGAATTCTTGACTTACTTAATGCTGTTTTCAATAGGGTTTTTTGAGTAAGAAAGTAGTTTGAGTTTATGCTTGTATAACTCACTGTAGGCTGGTTGAATTTTTCTCTCTGCACTGTTTTCTTGGATAATTCCTGCTTCTAATAGCAAGACAAATAATTCAAGTGGTGTTGTGTTGTTGTTGTTGTTGTTGTTTGTTTGTTTGTTTTTAAATTTAGTCATAGGACAGATTTGTGGAGTGACTCAATGTATCTCTTTTTTTTTTTTCCTCTGTAAAATTCTGACTTTGGTTTTTGAGCTCCAAATAAAAGCTCAAGAGGTAGAGGGGCACTTCTGATGAAATAAAATACAGTTATTTCAGAAAACCCTACTGTAAACCAAAATTCTGTATTGCCAGCTGTGCTACAAAGAAGAGAGTATAAAACCCAAGATCGGGGACTGAGTAAAATAGTATATAGTCTGCAAACTGTTTCAGTCCATGCTGTAGATTATCCATAATAGTAGAGGCTTTTTATTGTATGATGAATGGCCACACAGCCATTCTTCTTTCTTCTGGTAATGTTACATTTTTCTATCAAATATAATGAATTTGGGCACAGGCTTCAACAGATATTTTTATTACTAATTAATTCAGATGATTAGTGAAAGACACCACCATTGGCAAGTCACTTTTTTTGGTTTTCCTTGATTGTTTTCTCTTCTGCAGGCAGTCCGGCTTGTCTCTGCTGCTCACTGCCTATGTCAGATCTGCTGCCTTGACCTCTTTGTGTGATTTGGTAGAGAAATACAGATTTTATGGCCAAATTTTTTAGCTTTGCCTGAAAATAGAGAGCCAGTGACATTTGGAAAGAGATCCCGCTAGGACAGAGAAATAAAGTGTTAGGTGTAAAACTACTGCAAAACCGTAAACTATTTATTTATTTATCTCGTAGTAGTGATTATCATTGCTGTCACTGGACATTGAAAAATGCCAAATTCCCTGGCTGTGTAACATTGTTCAACACAGGACCTGATGGAGATGGTTAGTGCAGTTTAAATCTGTTAAAACACTCTTCCAGGAATTCTTTCTGCATATTCTGTGGGGTTTTTTTTCTGTAGGACAAAGTAGTTCATGACATCTCATTTTATATTGTATTGTTATACAAGCATTTGGCTAACATTCCAAAAATGCAAAGTGTGTGTTTTTGTGTGTAATCTCCATAATCCAGCTATAATATTACTATGTTTTTATTGTAATTACTGTGATTCTTCAGAAAACTGAACTGGTTAGACCTCCTTCAGTGGTGTCTGCGTTGTGGATGGTTCGTGAGTTCTTTAAATAGTTCCACGTTGCTGTTCCTCTGAATTCTGCTTAACTGAAATGTGTGACATGGACATTTGTACAGACTGCATGACTTCAGTTTGCTGATTCATACAGGGTAAAATTCATATGTCTGGAATTTTTTTCTGTTTTCATTTCCTATATTTAGTAGTTCATAAATTTTATATTGGAATTTTATTTAGGGTCTTCCTCCTCTCTTCTGCCTTGCCTTGACCCATATGTGAGCTGGAGGAATTATTTGACATCTATCTGGAAAGACAGTGAGAAAATTTAAAAGAATAATCTTATTTTTCATGGCCATTCAGCTGAGAAGATATTGGATTGAAAGATAATGAGCTGAAATATGTGTAAAATTTGCTTGTTTTTTTTTTCTTCCTGTCTTAATTTATTTTCTTTTTATTCAAATAGTTTGGTTATTTTTGAGAGTTCTGGTGGCTGTTTCTTCTTTACATCTCTTCTTCTTAATTTCTGCTCTATCTTTTCTGTTTCCTCTAGGTTTGAAGATATCTTGATTTTAAGGAGAGGCTGGAGAGCAGCGTCTCTGCATGCCTGCTTCTGTTCTGATTTGGAATAGGGCCACAAGGTAGAAAAGGTTATGAAGAGGTCCATGGTATTTACTCAAATAGCTTTCCTAAATATCCTAAGCACAAGATCTTGGAGACACATGGGCATAAGCATAGAAGATTTTCTTGTAGAAATAGCTCAAGTTAGCTTGTATCTGTAAATCTGAATATTGTATTTCCTGCATGTGAAAAATTAGCTAGAATTTCAAGAAATTTTTAAACATGAGCTTAGTGAAGGTGTGGTATCTTAAGACTGGTGTGCCCCACGTGTAAGCTACAGTGGTGATTCCACCATCCCATTTAGTGTTGTGATGGCTGAACATCAGGGTCAATTACCTTTTAGACAAGATATGTTTCAAAAAGTAGGAGGCTTTTATGTAAACTTAGTTATAAAGGGGGTGGAGTGAACAATTTATCAAGCACCCTGGTACATGCCATCAGAGCAGGGCAAAGAACAAAAATCTAAATGCTCAACTTTGAGTTTTGATACGTGTTTATTACTCTGGGTTAGAGGTATATTTTTTTGAAAGGATTCTTGATTCTTCAGCATATCATCATGCTTTAAGGTTAGAAGCAGACATCCAGTTAAAAATGATAATTGAAAGAAGCTCCCTGTGTAGAATGGATGTCGTATTGGTCTTTAGTATCTGCAGCAGTGGGATAGACAGATGATTGGTTAAAGTCCATTTCCTGTAGTGAACTTATACAAGAAGTGATTGAGCAGCTTAAATTATAGTAATGTGCCCTTTTACATAGAAATGTAAGGCATGCTGACAAAGGATTTATCCCAGCACAAGCTCATATTTCTTTGTGTAACAGTGGAGAACTTTCCATTGCCTTTTTTTTTTTTTTAAGATGTTTTGTTGTGCCGAAACAGCGTCGAGACATAAGCTAAATATGGACACAGAGGGGAGAGCAAGGGGGGGTTAAATGTGAAATGGAAAAATTACTAGATTGTTATGCCTGTGGGTTTGGGGGTTTTTTAAGGTGCTTGTTTCTTGTTCTTAGCATAGAACAGGCCTCAGAAAAAATTGCTGAGCTTCCAAAGCTGCTTCTAGATTGTTAATTATGTATTCGTTCTGTTTGGTAGTTGTGTAATTTACAAAGCATTATACCCTGTAGTCTCCAATGTTGCATCTGTGCAATCATTTCAAATACTAGCATTCTTAAGCTTCTGGAAGTTACTAAATTGTATTTGTGGCAATTTTTTGAGAAGAGAAATATGTTAGGCTACGTATGAGCCATTCTGATAACTTCATGTTAATGGACTGCAGCAAATTGCAGTGCAAACGTTGCCGTGTCAGAGTGGCGATGAAAATCTCTGAAGCAGGTCTGTGTTAACTCTGGACATAGAAATAAGAGATGGGAGTCTTGGACTGGAGGGTAAGTTGAATGCAAATAGAAAAGAAATACCTAAAATACGAATTGGATTTAAGCTAAGCATTTATAAACTGTGTATCTGCACTGCTTATTTTCATAGACATCCTGTGACAGCAACCTTTCTTTAAAATCACAGGTATCACATGCATTGCATGATTCTCCGCTGAGCAGGAAGCCTAGGAGCAGGCTACTGCCTTTTCTGTTTGCTTAGATCTGTGCTTCTGCCAAGACTTGTTTGATGTGTTCTGAGGCTTCAGTTTTGCCTTCACCCGTGTTAGTGTAAACACCACATAAGTTTGAGAAGCCTCTGTGTATCTGTTGAATAAGAAAACTTCTTAGCTTGCTTTTTGTTTAGGGGAGAAGGACAGAACAAGACTTCCTTTCTCCTCACTACAACTTACGTTAGAAGTTGAGACAGCAAATAGAAATTTTATAACGGTTTAGGCATGGTTTGTTGTCTGTGTCTCCAAAGGACCAGTTGTAGAAATAACTGAGATGCCCTTTTGCTTGTGCAGGTGTTGGGTGGACTTGACTATGCGTGGTCATGTAAGAACAATTTGCTACCTTCAGAATATGCACCTTTTCCGTGTCAGTGGTGAAAACAGGCGTGCGGTCATTCCTTGTACATGAAGAAATGAAACTTTGTTGGATGTTGCAATTTGAGAGTTTGTTGCATTTGTCTCCTCAGCCATGCAGAAAAATGTTACTGAGGTATCTGGGTGTTTATATCATTCCAATGGCAGCTGTGTTCCACACATACCTTATGTTCCAGGAATCATGGCATTAAACTCAGAGAGAGAGTACATGCTTTGCTTTTTCCTCTCTATATGTTAAATCCCTTCAGTTAGCTGCAGGCTTAATATGGTTCTTCACAGTGAATGGTACCGTTTACATGGCATAACTAAAACTACTGCACTAATTTTACTTCTTAATTTAAATTAAAATGTTAGCCCTATATATCTAGTTTTTAACTTGCCAAATTAGCCCAAAATTAAACTCCGACATTTCTAGGGAAATGGTTGAAGATGGTCTACTAAATTCCATAATAATGCTTATATGTTAACTTTGTAATTTTTTCCCCTAGCTACTTCAGTGTTTAAATTGAGTAAAACTTAGGATGCTAAGGCAGAGAACTAAATGTGCAACAGTGAGATTTAATGTTTGTTGTGCACAAAGTCCTAATCAGGTTAAGATTGTGGATGGATTCCAGATCAAATTAGGGGTCAGCAGCCAATACTAATTGGCATTGATGCTGCTGAAATTGTGTAATTGAGTATTGTGCTGATTGTCACAGTGTTTGTGCCACCCCTCGACTCCACCCTCCCCCCCCCCCCCCCTTTATTTGGCAACTTAAAATTTACTAAATGTTCAAAGGTTAATTTTGTTATTTCCTCTATGCCCTTTTTCTTAGACTTGCAGGTTCTGGTCTGTGCTAAGAGACAGAAAACTAGATAGGTTTGACATATGAAAAGTAGAAGAAAGCTCAAGAAAATTGAAGTACAGTGCCTGTAGATATTAATTTTGTCTAATAAATGCAGAAAGCTTAAATATTTGTTGGTCAGTGGGGAAGTGGGACTGCTATGCCTTTTTCTTTTCTGTTTTTTTTTTTTTTTGCCAACTGCTAGGAAAGAGCTGCTTCAGCACAGCTTCTTGTCGTTTTACTGGAACATTTTGTAGGAACCTTACTACACTTGGCTGGTGAAGATGTGTGTGGGTGTGATGGTCCATTGCCCTTCTCTGCTGATGATACTCCCGTGATTGTAAACTACTGTATTTGATGGCTTATTTTGATAATGAATTTTTGGTCTTGTGAGAGAGAGGAGGGAACAAATCTTAAATGGACATTATCATGTTAATTGGGAAATCTTAATCACTGTGTTGTTGATTGTCAGTTCTATCAGGTTTTGATGTATTTCAAATTAATATTCCAATGGGTAGCTTTTAAAAGACAAAATATCTCCTACAGGGAAAGGCTTTTCTTGGCTTTATGCAGAATTCTAGTAGTAGTTATTTTATTGCTATTTCTATGAACTGCTGGGGCATTCTGCTTTAGTAATGTGTACTGAGTTTGAATAGATTGCAGTGATTATCTCTTTGTCTTTCTGAATGCAGACTTCAGAGCTTTCTGAAATATGTAAGGGTGCTATAAGTAGATTCTGCAGGTTTATGCATATGCGTTTCATCTATGGAAAATGTTTTTATTAGCATTTCCTTTTTTATTGCAGAGGAATGTTTGGAGTCACCGTCTTCTTGGTTTTAATAGTTTAAATGAAACAGATAGAACTGATTAAGGAATAAAATTGTTAAAATTTGTTATGAAAATCTTTTCAAAGTGCCAGTTGGATAGCTGGTGGATAAGGCAAAAAGCACCAGGATTTTCCCCCCAAGTATGAAACCCTTGCTGCTCACTGATGAGAAATAATTATGGTGTAATCATCTTAACTTGCAAATCTGAACATAATTGCAACTACGGGGGTGTTAGGTCTGGGTTTGTATTTTGTTCAGAACAGTTCTTTCATGTGCTGAAGGAGTCACATGTGGACTGTGCAAGTTGGTTTTGGCTTGTTCTTGGGGCTTTTTTGCCCTGGGTGGTGTGGGATTTTTCTTGGGGTTTTTCTTTGCTTTATACCTGATCAGCCCTACTTTTTGAGAAGTTACTCCACGTTCTCTCTGCAGGTCCTCTGTGCTTTCCAATGACCTCAGTATTTTTAAACCTTCTGTCTAAGTTGCCCTTGAAAGACTCTGTGTTTTGTGGAGCATGCTGTATGACAGATGAGTATATTACTTACACCAAAAATGTATAATCTAGCAATTTCAGGTGCCTGCTGCTTGAACTTTGGTAAATGCTGCTGATCCCTATCAGCACAATTGCATAGGGAAACAGAACAGACTTTTAATTAAACTCAGGCTTTGATTAAAAATTTTTGATGTGTTTGAAGAGAATGAACTGAATTTTCTCTATGCCAGTACAACTAATAAAAAAGTAAAAGGTCCTAAATAGTACCCAGATGGACAGTACCTGTAAAAGAGTAAGAAACGATTTATGTTTAGTATAGTTAATGTGGGTGTATTTCCATTTGAAGTAGATGTAATATATGGAATTTCTCAAAGAAGATTAATGTTGCAAAAAGTAATAGTATAACTCCTAATAAGTTTGCATATGAGGCCACCTCTCGTCTTTTTCCAAGGGTAAATTTATTGGAGAAACTTGAGGAAAGGAAAAGCACTTTTTTACCACCTGCTTTTGAAGTTCTGTGGTTTTTTGGGTTTTTTTGGTTGTTTTGTTTTGTTTTGTTTTTTTAAGCAGGAAAACTATTCAGTATTACAAATTAAAACCCAGAGTATCTTTGTGTATGGATGAGGTTATGTAAAAATGGCTGAAGATTAGAACATTGAGTCCTCAGTGAGTTTTTTTTTTGAGTGCAAGAAAATATGTTTGAAAACCTAGAACATTGTAAAATTAACTCTCTCTACATAAATACTGTTCCCCTGTCCACACAAAAAAGCTTGGGGAAGCATACCTGTGGAGCTTCCTGCATGGATTTTCAATGCTCCCTGTCAAGTCTGTAATTTTCCATCATCTTGAAAGTACTCACATTTTCTGAATATACATTGGGACAGAATTTGACAAAAACTTTTAATTTTGTTCAGGCTATAAATAGAAAATATATATGAAAATAGTAGTGTGCATTTAAGATCTTGCTCTTGTTTCTGGGGTGTTGGGGGGAGGAGGAAAAAAGGCTGTGTATTCCAGCTGGAGTCATCAAGCACCTGTAGAGGGCTGTTTTCATTTTGTCTCTGTTTCATTTTGTTGTTTGTTGTGGTTTTACACTCTTTTTAACACTGGTCTATAACTTAGATAAATGAAAAATGTTGTGGAAGATCTTGCCTAACATGGTGCATGAAAGATTTGGTTCATTTAAGTAGTTTCTGCTGTGTTTATGTTGTGTTCCTGAAAATATTATATATGAAGTTTTGCCTTAGAAAAAAAAATAGTTTAAATTTCAAATTAAAAAATGCACAAAAACCATCCAAACACCCTCCCCAAGTAACACCGCCACATATGTTAGTAACTTAGTGTCCTCACTATTTAGAAAATACATGAAAAAGGAATCATTTCACACTAAAATATTCATTAGTCCTTTCTTATGACTGGTCGGTTTGTATTCTGTTGTAATGTTGGTTTAACAGTAGAAGAATAATGACTGTAAACAATATGCATTGTGTTTAACTATTCAGCAGTGAAGATTAATTATTAAACTCATACCAAGACAGAGGGGGTACCTGGTGTAGTTGTTGCACTAATTTACATTTACTACTGTTTTAATTCTCACACAGTTATTGCACTGAGAAGCAGCATCTACTTCCAAGTAATAGGCCACAGAGTGCCAGTTCTAGTAAGCTGCGTTTGAGAATTTCATGAGAGTTTCTAATAAGGTGATGAAAAAGAGTTGCACTTCCTTTAGAGACACTTGTTTCTTTGCCTGTTTTCTGTGAAGGAGAGTCCAAGAAAGGCCATGTAATTTCCTGCTGTAGAGGAATCCTAGTGAAGTTAGTAGTAGGGCTGGTTATAGCCATCAGTTTTTGTAGCACAATCAGCTTAATCAATTGGGTCCAATATCTTGATCATTGATGTTCACACAGCTCTTAATGGATTGCATTATATAGAATTAACATGGTCAGGAACGTGTTTTATTTCTTACGTGTCGAAATTCTGACTTGTACAGTCTGTCTAATCTCAATATAAAATTATCAGTGGTTTTCCCTCTGTTTTGTGAGGTTGTTCTTTGCATTTCTTAAAACCCCTCTCTTTCAGAAAACTAGTGTGAGACTGACAAGGACTGCTGCTGAAATAATGCTGTGCTGCCTGTCATGGAAGAATACAAGTTGTTTCCTCTGCAGTAACAGTTGGAAGTAATAAAGGCAGCTACAGTTTTAACTGTGAATGTTGAAGCAGATCTTAAGTTTCAGAATTCTTGATGCTACTCTGCTTTACCTCTGAATTGGGAACAGCCTCTGTATGTGACTGAAGTCCCTGTAAGTGTGTAGGGTTCAACTTGCTCGTGTATTTCATTAGGTGAAGCAGAAGAGATCTGGGCTGTTTTGAAATTGTGTCATCTTGATGGGTAGTGGTGTGATCAGTGATGTTTCGTTTAACTACGTTTGTTGTTCGCTTTTTAAAATCTGGGAACTTGTAGTGGAAAGGTAAGACCAGCATATCAATCAGAATTAATTTTATCCTTGAAAGCTATGCATCTTAAATGTGAATGAAGCATCTGAGTCACATGTTAAATTTATGACATCGTGCAATAAAACAATATGTCTTAATTCTTATGGATCTTTCTTTAACTCTGCCATTTTGAAAGTTTATTTTGGAACTTTGTATTCTTACTGCATCATTTTTTAAAAGTCAGCAAGATGACATAATTTTAGCTGTAATTGAGGTAAATTCAGATAAATTTGGAGATTCCACTCATTTAAGAATTTGTGAATGTGTAAGTAAGTGTATGGATGGGGAGAAATTTGTCACTTCAGCTTAATCTATTTACACTCCTCTTCCCGGAGGTGGAGGCTTTACCATCTGGAAGTTGGAAAGATTAGAATAAGGGATTTCATTACTTTCAGCAGAGGATCCCTCTGGGTTAGATCTCTCTGAGAACAGGGTAGAAGAAAGGAGGTTAGGTAAATTAATTAATGAATATGTAACCTAAATTCCATTTTGTGTGAATTACAGTTGGTAGCGAATACTGCAGTGAGAAATACATACTGGTATTGGAATTTAGATATTGGTCTGGAATTGACTTCAACTTTTATATGGATATTTTTATAATGTAACAGGCATTTATTTCTTTCAAGTGACGATTTTACAGCTCAAAAGTGGGAAACTGCTTAGAATCGTCAGCTGGTATTTCTAGAACATTTCTGCATGAATTTCTTTCCTTTACAGACCAGATAGTGATTTTAGCATAATGTTTGCAGTCTTATTCCAAAATGCATATGGGGCGGGGGGGAGAGTTTGGTGGTGTGTCTTCTTGTTGATTTGTTTTGGTTTAGTTTTGAATTTTGTCTTGGTTTTGTTCCCACAGAAATTCTGTTTCAACATTTCTCTTAGCCTGTGTCTGTTCATTTTTAGTACTTAGCACTGAGTGCCTTAAAAAGACCGCCTTAACTGTGATTTTGCAAGTGTTAGTTTGCTGAGGCTTTTTTTTTTTTAGGCTCCTTCTTTTACTGTGCATTTTGTGTCTTTACTTATCTAGAAGTAATTTGCTTCATGAACCAAAACCGTGAACGAGAAGGTGTTTGGGAGAGGTAGGGTTACACGGAAAGTAATTTGCATGGAGATGTTTTTGTAAGTAAAGAAGTTAATGCAGACAAACTAGCATAGGAAGAGTTATTGCATATGAACTGATGCAAAGGGAGGACAAACCTGTATTGTCTGGCGTAGGATGGGTTATCACCAGGATCCTGACAAGGGAACGTTTTAGGTTTAGTGTAGGATGACTGCGTGAAGTTGTTTCTAAGGAAACTGGTGCTGAGAGAATAAG
This sequence comes from Phylloscopus trochilus trochilus, assembly GCA_016584745.2. NCBI lineage: Eukaryota > Metazoa > Chordata > Aves > Passeriformes > Phylloscopidae > Phylloscopus > Phylloscopus trochilus. The sequence goes on from WQNJ02000545.1 coordinate 5,801,861, forward strand.
GTAACATTTCTGTGGCTAGCCTACGTGTGTGTGTGTATATATATTCTTAAGTGCGTCAGGTCCTTGTAATAGAATAATTAATGTGTGTTTTGTGGTATTTAAGGCTGCAGGATAATGTCTTTATTATTGTTGTTTCCAAAATCCTGTAAGTAAAGGAGTATTTTCTTCAAATGCAGAAGAATTAAGTTTCTTGTTCCACATTCTCAATCATCTCAACTCTTTTCTGCTTTATTTGTTGCATGAACTCCTAGGAGAGGGATTTAGCTATAAGTGTACAATTGTGTTTAATTCAGGTTCTGTTTATTTGTCTCTGTGAGGCAAATGGCACTTAAATTTTTCTCTATAGAGTCACATGACTTCTGTAGCTCTCTACAACTACTCTGTGCAATACTATGAAAATATCAGCCTTAAAGGAATTTTTAAACTGTTATATAGTTTCTATTTTCAGTGTTGTATTTTCATTCTCACTGCCCTAATTGTTTGTCTTCAATAATTTTGTATCTGTGAAGCACAGTTCCGCTGTAGAAATGGTAGAAAGATGGAAGGTGGCAGCTGAGCTTTGTGGTGCTTGAAAAGGCACAGAAGATAATTTAGAGCTTAAAATGACTTAGAGAAGACTTTTTGGAACAGATGGGCTGTGCCTTTTCTTTACCCCTTTTTTGGCAGCTGCTGAAATTGATGTGACCTTTTTGATAAGAAATGCATCTTACTGTGCAAGTATGGTACCATGAAAGTTTACAGGACTATTATCAATCATCTTTGACTTCTCTGTGGTAAGGCTTTCTCCCATTATTTTCACATAAATTTCTTCGTTGCTCATATCCAAAAAGAAAGCTTTTAGCCTGGTTATTACTAGTGAGTCAGAGTGGGCAGGGAAGAAATGTCTTATCCAAGTTGTTTTGCATGACTAAGGCTTGTCTAATAAGGCTGGCAACCTAAATCCCACATACAGAATACATCAGCATTTATATTTTAAAGTTGGAATGCGTGCCTGTCTGCTGAAGCTTGCAATTAAATTACCTAAAAAACTAGAGTTGGAAGAGTGTTTTTTCTGTTAAGGAGAAAGCTTCAGCTGATAATTTAAATTAATAAGTGTCCAGAGGAGGTTTTGTTTGTTTCTGTCTTTGTCAGTTTTTACCTTGTTTCTCTGTACTGTGGAGCTGTGAGAATTCCGGCAGACTGTTTGAAGCTGTTTCTAATGGCAAGCCGTAGCTCTGATTTTTTGAGGACAATAGTTTTTAAATATATTATTTTATGTTCTTACCAAAATGACAATTTATATAAGTGTCTACTAAATAGGATTCTGGTAGAATAATATGTTTATGTATATGGATACAGGGAAATCACAATGGTATTTGTACTATATTTATCAGATGTATATTACAATACATGCACTTTTAAATAAGTACAAGAAGTCATCCACCAAAATTGAACATGTCCAAGACTGTTTTATTTTTTCTTGGGATTAGCATAAGAGTCAGACCCTTTTCCAGTATGGAAACAGACCGTACTGTGGCTGTTGAATATCTTCTGGTTTATAACTTCAGAGTATCTGGATAAAGCTGTTTACACCTATATACTGAGTGGTCAAGCAAGGAGTTGCTTTTAAGAGAAGGTTTTTTTGAAGCGTATCAATGAAGTGCTAGTTTACACAATTAAGTTTTCTTCTTTACTCTTCTTGTTCTGTTACAACAGAAGTAACTATGTAAAACAGGTGCTGCAATCTTTATCTATAATAGCTTCTAATTGTCCTAAAATTTTAAGGTAACTTACAGTGTAAGAAACAGTACACTGTTAACAGTCAAAGATTTCTCTCTTGGTGCATTTAAGCCTTTTTTTTTAATTACTCTGTTACGACAAAACGTCCATTCCACCTTCTCAACCACTCAATTCCATCTGCTTCTAAGACAAGGAGTTTTTTATTTTTCTGTTTTTAAAAAATTATTCCCATATCCAGGTTAGAAGTTATTTTTCACAATCCTTGTCTTCAACTGCTTCTTAAACATTTTTCTACCTTATACATGCTTCTTTTTAGGTTGTCTGCATCAAATGTAGGCCAGTATTTCAAATAAGAGCATATTACCAGTTTTATACCCTCTACTTTTATGTTTTCAGATTTACTTTAAATGACTTTGTGTGATCAAGCATCTTGATTTATTTTCTGACTGCTGATGCATTCCTGAACAGATGTTTTCATTGCATCATCAAATGTATTACCTAGTCTTTTTCCATTTAGCCTTTTACACCTCTGCATTCAGGAATCATCATGAGAAGTTCAAATTGTGCTTTTGTTATCTGCATTCATCAGCATGTTGCCTGGTTTTCTTCCTCCAGAGTTTCCCAGTCTCGGTAGTGTGGGTGTGTGACAGGGAAGCTTCTTTCCTGTGTACTTCTGACCACCTTATCTTATGTTGTCTTTTGTCTGTTCTGCTTTCCAGGGTGTTACTCATGTTTAACAGGTGCTCTTGTTACGGAGCTATGGATTTTGTGGATCAAAGAAATGGAATGTATGTTTTGTTCAGAGTAAGGATGCATTCTTGATGCTTTCCATGCTATTTTTTTTACAGAGATAGCATGGAAAAATCTTTCTTCAAATACGTTTCTTTCCATGCTCAGTAATGAATATGAAAGGAGTGTTTACATAGCTTGGAAGAACAAGCTATAATTGATAATGGAATTTTCTGTTATTTTAGACCTGTCAGTCCATAGTGCTCTCTTACACGAGTGGCACTGTGAAGAAATCATGTAGCATGAAGCTTTATTCTTTTGGCTGACACAGTTCAGGTTTTAATTGCAAATTATTCTTCTCATGGCCTTCAATGTAAAAATACATCATATTTTCTATCATTGTGCAACTCAGACTAAAATTGTGCTGTATACATCGTGCCATCTAGCATATAATGGCCAAGAACTGGACTCATTTTGAAGTGCATGTCCTGTAATGTAATCTCTCCCATTTATGTTTAAACCAGTGTAAATTACTGGCCTCTTTAAAACAAACATGCAGACAAAACCCCTGAATAAAATACAAACCACCAACAAAAAACCCGCTGCATACTTGAATAATCTTATCTTAAATATCATTAGTTATGAATATCTAATTGGTGGCATTTTTATTTCTAATCCCCGCTGTTATAGTTGATAGTGTAGCCAGTGGTACTTGACATGATTTGGAGAATCATTTTGCTGTTGCAGATTGATCTTGTTTAGTGGTTTAAATGTGGACTGGTAAATAGTAATGTACTCAGTATGTCATTCTTCTAAATGTAAGTGAAAAACAAGCTCTCCGATGAGTGTAGTTGATTAAACCCTTTTTTATTTCTTTTACTGTAGTCAAAATTCTTGGGGAGTTACCTGGGTTTTAAGTTCCATTATTCTGCTAGTATATTGTTGGAATAAACTTTTTTTCAGACTTTTATATTTTCAAAGGCAAAAATATTGAGAATGGTGAATTCATCAGCCCTGGAGGGATTTAAAAACCCAGGCAGATGTGGCACTGAAGGACGTGGTATATTGGTGGAGTTGGCAGTGAGGTGTTAATGGTTGGGTTCAATGGTCTTAAAGGTCTTTTCCAATCAAGATGATTCTAGGATTCTATGATTTGTGTGCATAGCATGATCTAGGAGAGTGCTCTGACTTGGTCAAGTTCTCTTTACATCTTAACTGTAATTGACAGATGCACAGTGCAAGGCTGTGACTTCCTTCAGAATGGAGTATTACAGCTTTAGTATTAAGCATAAAGATTCCAGGTCTAATTTAACAACCTTATGTATCATATTCTGCTCGTGTATGCCAAATGAATAAGTTTAGGAGAAGACATTTAAACTATCATTTCTGGTGCTTTTATGGGGAAGCTTTTTGGTAATTGATTTTTTGCGTTTGATTTTAACATTGAGTGACTGCATTCTTAACTATAACTTTTCCCGTTCCGTGCTTTAGTATGAATTCAAACTGACTTACTTGTTCAGTATTTAAGAAATCTTTATCAGACCATATAAAAATATGGTAAAAATATTTTAGTGTTTTATTATTACTGCTACTAATAACGAATTTTTTGATTAATAATTATGGTTCCTATATATTATAAGAACCTTTGAATGATAATAGAAAAATATAATATTTTTTAAATAAACATGAGAAATCTCTTACATTCGCTGTATTTTATTTGCTTTGGGAGAGATGTGAACACTCTGGAAATGAAATTCAATACTCTTGGTTCAGGCTACTTCAACCTTGAATAAATATGCACAGGGCTTAATATATTGAACCAGTTTACTTTAGGGGCACACCCACACAGCGTTTGATATATTTATACTTTTCCCCCCCCAAAGGTACAGCAAACCAGGGAGTGAGTGTAAAAGCATGAGGTGTGCTTTCCAGATGGCCATTTGAAAATCCCAGGGAGCCATCTGTGTGTGAGGCTGAGCCAGTGCCAGAGCTGCTGTGCTCCTGTGTCTCTGGAACAGTGTCCGAGTGCGCCCGGTACAGCCCAGCTGAGGGGCTCACCTTGCTTTTCCCCAGTGTTCCTGTGCAGCTTGTGTGCTGGGAATCCTTCAGCTGCCTATCTTGCCTCTTTGTACAAGTCCTTAAAAAAGTCTTTAATATCCAAGCAGATCATTTGAAAGGGAGAGACGATTTGTCCTAAAATGGAAGCAGCAGTGACTGTAGCCAGAGTAGATGTGGACTGCTTTTGTATTGATACAGCAGTTACGGTTCTCAAGCTGATTTACACTGAATGAAGTTCCCAAATAGGGAAGCCTGAAGCTCAGTGCATGGCAAAAACAGTAATATACCTAGAGTTTGCTCCTATGTGTGTTGTTTTCCTCATGCTCACTATGAAGGGATTTTTCAGCAAAAGGTGAACTTTAGTGTAATACATGATTTTCATGATGACACTGAAATTTTGGCTCTGTAAGAAATATGTACTAAGGAAATTATGGTATGGGAAAGTCTTTAATATTCAATTTAAGAATTAAGTGTTCTCCAAAGTCAGGGTATGAATTCACATTTTATAAAATTATTACTTTCTTCTTTCATCTTACACTGTTCTTTGTAAGTACTGTGGCTGTAATACTTTTTACTTACTTTGTAAGTACTGTGCACTAATACGGAAGGATTTTCTACTTTCTGCTGAGTGACAAAAGCCTTCTTTTTCGATGAAGGGAATTCCTCCCTTCCTCCTGCTAAAATACTGAGTTGTTTGTTTTGTTTTGTTTTTTTAATGGCAAGTTGCTTTATTGCAGAAGGATTCATGTAGACTTCGGAGGATTTGATAAACTTCAATTTGTAAGGCCAAAAAAATGTTTACGTTAATGTTTGCTTTACTTTACTATATTTTTTCCTTATTTTGTCATCATTTTTCTCTTTTAGAAAACAGGGCAGTACTTGAAGGCTTGACAAATGCATCCCAGGTTGAAAAATTTCTGCATTCCTTCTCCTCTTCCTCCTTTAGAAAACTGACTTCTTTAAAGAGGTAAAGTTGAATGAATGTCATGCTTTTTTTTTTTTTCCAAGCAGAGTGAACTAGAACTCAGCTTCTTCTGTAGCATATCCTATGATGTTTTAAATTAAATTCTTCCCTCCATGTATCACTCTGACATGGTATCTGTTTCTCTATATCAAAAACTATGTCTTTGTAAACTTCTGTTTGCAGAGATCTAATTAGTTGTTGTTACCTTACAGACTTATTTTTCAGTGCTTCTGCTGAAATAAGTCACTCAAGTGTTACTTGAATTTAAATTAATGTTATTTCTGGATTTGTTGTATTTTAGGATATTTAAAAATGCTTTAGAAATCTGTAGCAGTTCCTGACCCACAAGAAAAATGGTATTCTCTTAATGACTTCCTGCCAAGGGCCACTGAAAAACTGATACCTTAACTTAAAAATTGTATTGGCAAGCCACTTATCTTATATCACTTCACCTTTCATTTAACAAATATTGATAGTTCTTAAATATAAATCTTTCAGAACTCAAAACAAGTATGTTCTGAGAAAAGAATTGGTGATTTCAGTCAGGTAGTCTGGCTGTTAAAAGGTCATTTATTGTAGGGCTTCCTTTCAATGATGTAACTTGTATGTCAAACATTTAGTTAAACCTAAATAATTTTCAAAAATCTGAAAGAAAATTGTCCTGAAGCAGTGAATCCTTCTTTTTCCTCCTTCCCCATTTATGCACAGCCTTTTAGACTGAGCAAAGAAAACAGTTACATCATTGTTAAATAATGGGACTGATTGCCCAAAATACAACTTCTTCTATTGTTTTGTATTATATAATTCTATTGGAAAGATATTAACACCTTTTCATTGGGTAGGATTGTAAAAACATAAATTTTCTTGCCATAACTAATAATTAACTTCTTTCTTCTAAAGGTAAGAGAGAAGCAAAAGAAGTAAGAAAATGCTGGGATCAGAACGAGGTGTTGTGGAAGAATGGCTGTCAGAATTCAAGGTGAACTGAGAAAATGAATGATCTTTAAACCATTGGCTTAATGCCACCAAACATAGTAGTGGGGTTTTTTTTAATAACAAATAATTAACATTTTAAATATCTATTACTTAATCTTTCAATTTCTTATAATGCATAAAGCATGCAAAGGTCTGTGTAATTGAGTTGGCTGGTAGATAATATGTAATGCATAATTCTAGTAGTAGTTTGTTTTTATTGTATATTATTGTAGAGCAGAACACACCAATAGCAATGTGATCTTTTAAACATGTATTTTGTGTAGGTCAAGCTGACAGAATTTAACTAACAGCTGGATAATGCTGCCGAAATTTCCAATTGAGGAACTTTTTAATCTAAAATTAATCAGTACATATTTATTTGGACTTTTTAAAAAGTTAAAGAAAAATACTTTAGTTTATCCCCCAGCTGCATAAAATAATTGTTTTGTCATGAGGAATCTGAAGTATTTTTAAAGTATTTTGCATGTTGATAATTATGCTGAGTGAAATACAGGATAAGGCATATACAAGAAAATGGATTTCATGACTGATAAGAAATTAGTCTGTTATTTAAATTAAGAATTAGTAATTCCTCACATCATTGATGAAAGTCATTATGTACTGTCATTGGAAATTAGTTTAAGTTCCAAGGATGCAAAATCCACAAACATGTTTGCTTGGGGAAGACTCGAGGTTGTCCATGCTCATTCTATACCCTCCACACCTCTTAAAAAAGTTGAGTTGATTTGATTAAGTCTTCAAAAAGAGCCTGTTTTATACAGGCTATCAAGGAAGAGAGTCCTCATATCAAAGTAGAGCAAATGATCTATAAAAGATGAATCCAAACTGCTTCTGGATTTAATCCTGAAAGTGGTTAAGTGCTCCCAAATGCTATTTGTATAAAGAAGTACTTGTACTCAACAATTAGGTTACAAGTCTGAAAATTACTGAACTTCAGAACTTTTCTTTGACGTTGGGGTGAGACTTCATTCTTTTGTGGAGATCTTGAGTACCTGGAAGCATTTATTTGTCAAGGTAACCTTTCTTTTTTCTTTAGGCATTACCTGAATCACAAATCTCCAGCTATGCAGCTACATTGCACCGAAAAAAACCACTGGTACCAGCTCTTTATAAGGTTATTCAAGACCCAAATAATGAGGTAGGAGATTTACAAAAACTATTTTTATTTTCATTCCTGGATCTTTCACATCTGCAACTAAAACTAAAGTGATGGAGAGGACGGAAGATTGGTTCTTTTTTCTAATGTACTCCAACATGGGTGTCATTCCTCTTTTTAGTTTCCTTTTTTGACAGTCACTTTAATGCCTTTCTAATAAGATGCAATCTCCTCTGCTTCCAAAAATACCATTTATGCTGCCTGCTAGATTCTCCTCATCAGCCACAGCTGACTGTTATGGTTTTTTTGGCACGAGTTGGTTTTGGTGTTTCAGTTTGGGGGTTTTTTTCATTGTTGTTGTGTTTTTGGGGGGAGTTTGAATTTGGGTTGGTTTTGTTTTTTACCAAATTTTTTTAATTTGGTTGTTGGTTTTTTGGGTTTTTTTCCTAGTTCCCAGAAACCACCTTTTAGTCATAACTGAGACAAAGGAAGCCTTACAGTGTAACTCAGACCAGTGTACTCCTTGTGTGGTAGCTTATTGCAGTGGAAGATGGAGTCAGTTTTTTAAATGCCATTAAGATAACAAGAGCTTCTTGTGCTTATACTAGTATCACTTTTGTGTAATTTGGTTTACGCCGCTGTAAACAAGAGGAGAACCAGGGCCCCAAAATATAAATAGACACAATGAAAACTTAGCTTACCCTTGTACATAATTCATTTTGCAAGTGATGTTAAACTGAGCTTTCCAACCCATTGGCTTCTGTGAGGAGCATTTCTGGGCAAGTGTGTGAAAAATAACTTCTGAATAAATTGTGCAAGCATACCATTCTCTGACATGTAAACTACTTCAGATAAAATGCTTACAAATACTTGATGTATCATCTGTATATCATTCTCATATATTTATAAATTAAATGGGTAGTGTACACAGCAAGGAAATTCTTTATTTTCCCAAGTACAGCTCAGCTGCTTTAGGAAGCTGAATGCTTGATTGAGCTTCAAGGAGATTGCATAATGCTCATGCAATTTAAAAAAAAAAAAAGGCTTCATAGCTGTCAGCTTCATTTCAGTATTATAAATAACCTGCATAGTGACCTTTTTCTTTGTACTGAAAAGCTGCTGTTATTCTCTCTTCAACCTGAAGCCATTGCTGCTATGTATTTGTGTTTGTGTAGACTCCTGAAAATGTAAAAGCTTCCCATTGCTTTGAGAATAATTATTGCATTTGATTTTTTTTTTAAGAGCAAAGAACCAGATTTGCAAAAAGGGTATCTTTTTAGGGTGATCTTATGTTATTGCTCATTGATGCTTGTCAAATATTACTCTTTGGAGCAGCTGTTGTTGTTTGGGCCTGATTCTGATACCAGGTATAAGATAAGCAATCCTAGACACACAGATGTCTAGCTTCAGGTTCTACTTGTTAAGGCAGGATGTATTTCCTTGTTGCACTTCTTCCAGCTTTATTTGCGTGTGAGGACTATAACCAAAGTGAATTCATTACTTTACATAATTCTGTAGTCATATTTGTCTCTAACTGAGAGGGATTTTTAAATAATGCTTTATAGGGCATTATTTGTTAGAAGGGTAGTTCTAGGTAGGCTTATGAAGATTAAGCATATATGGTAGACTATTATAAAAATACACTTTCTGGATTCTTAAACTTGATGGGCAAGTAATTCTTTAGTACAACTTAATCATAAAGTTGACTGATTTTTAAAACTTCTGGAAAGTGGCAAACTGTTTAGGGCAAATATGATTTTTTTCTAGAATCACATCATTCTATCTTGGCAAGACCAGGATTAGTAATTTAACATGGAATCAGCATGCATAGGAACCAAACAACCAAAGTGCTTCTCTCTTTTGACAGGTGTCTACTAGTTTGTGAGCTATTAAATGAAGGCAAGCACATGGACAAGTTGAATACAATTGTTATTATTTGCCTTTGAGGAAGTGCTCTGACTTTTTTTAAATGTAAAGATGACTGGAGCAGAGATTTGCATAAAGTGTAGAGAGTGATCTTGCTCATAAACAGCTAATTTAACTGAATAATATATTGGTTTTTGTGTAGTACTTGAATTCAGAGGTAAAGTGTTTTTGAAGTAATGTTTTTCAGATATTTTTATCATTTGAGGGTTGTTTATGGCTGTAGACAATACTCTATGGATGTCAAGTTAATGCATTACTGAAATTCAAATATTGAATTGCCATGTGAGGCTAATTAGGTTTAGCTCAGGGCAGCTGTGAAGCAGTGTGAGCTCACCTTTGCAATGGCAAGCAATCCCAGACCCAGTACTCTTCAAATAATAAATGGTTTCACCCATCATGTTATAGTTAAGTCTAAAATAAGCACACTTTATTTTCTACAACTGAATTCTTCAAAAAGGGAAATATTTCCCATATTTGTCATGCATTTTATAAAGCGTTATATTTAACTTCAAGATATGGCTCTTTGGATTTGGAAAACTTGTAAAATAAGCCAAAGGAAAGCTCTTCATCATCGTCCTTAAAACATGAGTGGTTTGCATCTCTGTGAGATATAAAATTAAGAGTGAAAATTAGATCATTGACACTCGCTCCATATTTAAGCCAGTAAAAATGTAATTTGTTTTTTTAGCTTATTGCTGCTTATGCTAATAGGGAAGCTCTTATAATTAAAATTATTTTGTTTGTTAGGAAAGAGAGAGAATTATAAGAGATATTTTACTTTGGATTTTTTTTTTTTTTTGCTGACTTCTGTGCTATTCAGTTTGCTTTGGCTTTGGACTGCAAGACCTTTGGAATTAAAAAATGTGTGCCAGTTCATCACTACTGATGACAAAAGCTCCATTTCCTCTGTTTATCCAGTGTCTTCTCAGTATGTGTATTCAGAGAATTACTTGGAAGAGGCTGGGTCTTTGGAAAGCCAGATAACTAGGATGCAAAGAAAACATTTGGTCCTTATCAGAGTGTCAAGTTTTGTGTTTCCAGGTGGGAGACTATCATACTGCACTTTGACAGGAAAATCCTGGGTGTTTGTGCTTTTGCAAATATTGATGTTGTAGCATCTTTGTAATGGCAGCTTTTTCTTGTGGAAAAAGCTCTGAACACACCAGAAGTGCTATAGTAGTTGCAGGTTTTTTACCTAAGTAATTGCCGTTGTTAAACATTTTCCACAACAAATATGAGAACTACAACTACTAAAAATAAGGGGAATTTGAATGCTTGCAGCACCACTGACTGGATATTGCTTGTATATTTCTAGGAAGCATGTCTCCCTAGTCTTTACTTAAAAGACTAATTTTATAAAATTTTCATTTGAAAGTAGGTAGAATAAACTTAGTAACTGCTCTGGTTGAGTGTCATCTGACTTAGCTAAAATAAATTCTTCTTTTCCAGTGTTTTTGGTGGGACTTGGATTAGACTGGCTAGTTTCAAATAGGAAACAGCTTTGGGCTGCTGTCATCTCTAATCTAATGGAAGTACTATTTATAGCATTGCCATTGTATATATCTGGTTTCAGCTAATATTTTTAGCTTTTCTTGCATTTGTCATCTCCCTGCAGATAGGCTTGTATGTTTTGTTTTCAGAGATTTCTTTTTCTTCTTTGTGTTCTTTTCTTGATATTATTTTCTTTTAAAGAAAAACCTACATATTTATTTAGTGACATCCAAATTACTTAGTAACCACTTTTTTAATTTGAACATCTGAAATGTGTTAGGCCTGTCATAAAACAAGGATAGAGTTCTGAGGATTTGAACATCTGCTGTAACAATTGGTTTTAGTAATTATTGTCACTTTTAGATAGGAGTTTCTATTAAGTAAATATAAATTAAGAAAGGATATACTTATGCCTCTTTTGAACATAAAGTGCTATACACGTATGAAATACTGGAATAAATATGCTATCAGAAAGGTGTACCATTTTTTCTTAAAATTATTATAATAGAAGCTTTACAGACATCTAATTTCATTTAGATCCCAAGCCAAAACTTATAATGGTCAGTTATTTTATATCTATTTTTCTATACATGCATATAAGTATAGATGTGTGTGTATAGATAGACAGATTTATATGACTTGTAAAAATCCATTTGTTCTAAATGTTCTCTCATTCTGTATCAATGTTGTCAATGTCATCTTTCTTTGCTCTCCTTGTAGAGTCTCCCTTTGATTCTGTTGTAAATGATGGCTTCTAGCTTAGAGTAACAAGTCTGTCAATCAGAAGCCTTGTTACACAAGGTACTTATACCAGAGCCGTGTTCAAGAAGGGATTTCTCTGACAGTTGAGTTTTATTTTACGTAAATGTCATGTTATGGCTTACGTAATCAGTGGTTAAATATGGTGTACTACATTGACTGGAATATTGTCTGTTGGAAATGAAACTGTTTCCTAGGTGATGCTCTCCTAATTGATAATTCTGTCAAAGTTGTGGTTTATGTTTGTGATGTACCAGTGTGAAATATCTAAGTGTAAATATAGGTATGTGGAATTGTACATTCATAGAGCTTTATGGCATTGCACATTTATCAAACATTCAGACTATTCACTTGCAGAAATATTGGTCCCTCTGCTGTTAGCAAAGGACTCCTAAGTTTTTTAAGAAGATGAATGGTTCACAATACACCTCAGAAATATTTCTTTGTGCAGCATAGCAAAAGTGTGCCTCTCAATTCTACAGGAAATTTGTGGTACTATGATTATGATGAATAGACAAATTAATGAAAAAAGAATGCATCAAAGTCCATGAAACATGCTGCTAATGCTCTGAAAGTCCTAAGGTGCATATGCCTGGGAGTGAAAGAAGTGTCATTATATGCCTTATCTAATCTGTATGGCTGTATTTGTAAGAGAGCTGCATGAAGTATGTACTGTTAGAAAAAAGACTTGAGATTCTGGCCTCTATTTTTTGACTCTGTAGCTCTTCTATACAAATATGGATGCCTTAGGTTACACATATGCCTCTGCCTTTTTGGACAGTGAATCCCATAAACATTTTCCTTATGTCAGATCATCCCATTTAGTACAACACAGTATCAGATAGTGGTCACAAACCTTACAAAGATTTGTCTTGGAAATTTCAATTTTTTTTTTTAGTTCTTTTTCCCTCAAGTTTTGATTTTAGTAATAAAAACTTGATTAGTCATGCGAAGGAATGAGACTATTTAGTGTGGTTTTTTCTGCATTTTTCCCTGTTTCCTGACAGTTCCATGGATGCATCTTAGGTATTGGTTTAGCATTGTAGGCTCTTAAAATGGCAGGTTTACCTAATGCTTTTATCACACTGACTTGATAGGGGCTTTTTTTATTCTTGTACTGAAACCTGAAGTGCAACTCAAAGTAAAAAGATCAGTTTGCATTGTAATGAACTTGTTCAGTTATTCCTTTTGAGACTCAAAAGTTGTAGGTAAGAAATGAATTCATATTTCTGTCAATGGACTTGTCATTAACAGCTGATCTTTAACCTTTGCACTTAGATAGACCTTACTACTGCACTAAAGTTTGACAGTGCACACAGTTCAAACCCATGTGTCTGTCACAAGCCTTAAATTAGTACCTGTACAGAAAATAAATCTTGTACTGACAGCCCTAGAGAAGAATCTTCTCAAAGCACACATGGTAGTGGCTGTAGTGGCCACATGTCCAAATACTGCTTATCAGTGTCCCTCAGGTCTGTCCTTATGGATCTCCTTAAACAGGATGCAGATACCAGTGTGATTCATTCACTTACTTGCCATCAGGGAATGCAATTTTTACTGGCTATATGATGTAGCCCTTAGATTTGTTGTTTCACTCTCCTTTATTAGAGAAGCCTAGCAGTAAATGATTAGCTTTTTTGCCTTTCCACAGCTCCTGGAGCCTGTTTGCCACCAGCTCTTTGAACTTTATCGGAGTTCTGAAGTTCGGCTCAAGAGATTCACGCTGCAGTTCTTGCCCGAGTTGATCTGGGTTTATCTGCGTCTCACTGCCAGCAGGGATAGGCAGAGTAATGGTTGCATTGAAGCATTGCTGCTTGGCATTTACAACCTGGTAAGTGAGATGAGTGGGAATGGCTGAGGAAAGCTCTGAAGTTCTGCATTACTGACCGCTGGGAGTAAAGTAAATTATTGGAACAACATATTTTAAATTAAAATACACTTAAAGGAAAGTGTATTTAATATGGAGAAAAGCATAACGTAATGAAGGTTTAGTAAAGATGTGTTTGCAAATTTTTTTTTAGTTTATAGTTGCCTTTTTTTGGAAAAAACGTTTTCACTGTAAAGGATCGTCTCATGGGCTTTCTCAAACTTTTATATATGTCTGTTTGTAAGGAAATGAGGTAGCCCTCCTTACTGTTGCAAAATGTGACTTTTTGTAATTGTCAGGCTCATATCCTTAGTCAGTCTTGATGTGTCACTTCCCCTGTCCTCCCAGTACTCTGAACGAGTCCTTTTTAAGGGTAATCGAAGGTGAAGCCACTCTGCATGTGAGTACTCACATACATGCACTGTGCATTTGAGGCAGGTAGTTGTCTTGAGGGGAACTGCAGTTTTAAGAAAAAGTAAAAGTAACTAAATTATTGAATTTGCCTGTTGGATGTAAAAGCAGTTTTTTACATCCTTACCCTAGCCTGGAAGTGTTTATTTTTGTAATGTTATGAGGCTGTTTAATAAATTCAGCAATACTGCCATAAGAGACATTCTCTAGTGAGAATTTCTGTGCTATAGGACCTTAAAACATACTCTACTGAAGTATCACCCTTCCCTCTAATGTCACCCTTTAAATTGAGGGTGTATTTCTACACATAAGGCACAGAATAACCAAACTGTGATTCTTAAAAATAATATGAATTCTAGTTATTTGTCTGTAGATCATCTCTAACAATTGGAATATCTAGTTATTTTAGATTTATTCTGGTAGGAAAAAACCACAGGAAACTGCTTGGAAACCAATTTTTTTTACCATTTATTAGGTTGAAGTAGCACGTTTGTCTTTTCTCCCTTTCTTTCATGAAAGTTCTGCAGTTAATTTGAAAGTCATGTAGGTGATTCATATTTTTTAAGGACAGTAATTTCTCAGTTCTCTCCATATTCAGAAAGAAAGAGACTTCAAAATGAACAGTGGCTTCCATATTTCTTATCTTTAATGAAGGTGATATTTTTCTGAGAGTGAAGTTGTTTTCTGCATACTTAGAAAGTGAAAGGGATAAATAAATCTGTGTTCTGACAAATTGTCAACCATCCTCCTGTTACAATCCTTGAAGCCTGCTACAAGTACCGAGCTACCTTGGGCTAAACTTTTACGTAAACTGGAATGACTGGAGCTTATTGTTTGAAAATTTGCTGTACAAAGTGCACAGGCAAGATTTTAAACTCCTTTTTGGTGTAGTCTTATGTAACTGCACCTAGTATATTTTCTTTAAGAACTGCATGGTTTGCTTATGTAGTAGCCTAGCAACTACAAAATCTGACCAGTTTGAAAGCCTTTGAAGAAAACATTTTGTGTGTTTCCTCCTGAGGAAACTCTACCAGTCCCCTTGATTTCACCTTTTCTCTGTGGCACATTTATTATGAAATACTACCCATTGTCAGCAAGTGACTCATCAGCCCTTCTGTGTCAGTATCTTTAGTCTTAGTCATCAAGGATCCAGTGCTGGGGTTTTTTAAGTATTGCACACGAATTCTGCAGAGCAGTTTGTGATAGAGGTCTTTTCCCACTTAATAAATATGTATGTTGATATTGTTGGTATTCTGCAAATGCACAAAGTCCTTGGGGTGTTAATAGTCTTTTCAGATCAGGATAATTAACTTACTTGTTAAATTCTTCCCAAGAGCTGAAAGTTATTCCAGCTCCTATCTACTTACTTCTGTTTGAGTTCTGGTTTTGTTTTTAATGCAGGAAATTGCTGACAAAGATGGAAACAACAAAGTTTTGTCTTTCACCATCCCTTCGTTATCAAAACCGTCAATATATCATGAGGTAAGAGAGCTGCTGTGGTAAACTAAAATTGGATCTGTTAGAGAAATGGAAACTGGATCCATTTGATGCCACAGGCTATTTTAGATGCATCTGGTTGCAGTAAGTTTTCAATGTCTGTAGCTTGCAGTTAGTGTAGTAGAATGCAATAGAATTTGTAAAAGAACAGGAATATAAATATAAAAAAACCTTTGCTGACTGTCCATTTTAATAGAGTTAGTTATGTTGTAGTTGTGACTGGTTTTTTGCCTCTTACATGTTAGCATAAAAGTAATCTTCCTACTAACTCTTCCCTAGTTCAGTTAGAACCTGGATTTGTGTTTTTCTTTCACTACTGTTTCTGGACAAAAGGTCTGTGTGATCAGCACAAAGTTACTGTACATGGATATGTAAGAATCAAAGTTGAAAATTGCTCTCACCTACTGTATTACTTGTAAGTCTGTGCACTTTATAACAATAAAACTAGGTAATGTTTTTAGATTTACTGTGTTCTGGTGTAATCTTCATTTTTACAGATCACAAGATATGATGACAAGTGTGTCTTTTGCCTTAGGTAATTGGGAGTCCTAAAGCTTTTGGGGAATTTTTACTTACAACTTAACTTCTCCCCCTCCCTCCTTCCTTCTCCCATCACCTACTTCTAGCCCTCTACCATTGGATCCATGGCTTTAACTGAAGGAGCGTTAAGTCAGCATGATCTTATCAGAGTAGTTTACAGTGATCTTCATCCTCAGAGAGAAACCTTCACAGCACAGAACCGGTAGGTGGATGTACTCTTAATATGAAAGGTGCTTCACTAGGAGACAAGTCCTTAAACAAAACAAAAATATTTTGTGATCGGTCCTTTCTCAGCATTAAGTGCTTGGAAATAAATCTAGAGAACAGCCTTAGTAATCTTGAGGTATAATTTTCTTTTTCTTTGTTCCATCCTTGTATCTTCTTCTGGTAGTTAATTTTGAAGAATAACTTCTCTGTCATTTTCTGTGTCTGCAAAGAGTATCTTTGGTTTTATGGCTGTCTTTTCAGTTTTTCCTGGAAGTGTAACAAAATTCAGCTTTGGATCAGGGGCTGTGACTCCTTTTTCTACCGGAAAAAGGGAATGGAGCTAAGTGGATAGGCAGAACCAGGAGTGAGAGAAATTGCCCTGCTGCTTAATTACTGCCAGCTTTACCTGTGCCTAAAGACAGCACTGGGAAAACTGATAAAATAATCGTGAATGCATTGCAGACATTTCCACTTCTTTAACTGTCCAAATATTATGCCGTATCTCGTTTCCTTCATAGTTACTGCATATGCTTATGGCTTTCAAGATTTTCAGAATAGTAAATTTAAGTGTTTATAGTGAACCTTTGATAGCCTGCTTCAAGTTAGTGAATTATAATGAAAGAGGATTAAATGATCTGTGTGTTTACTTCTGACACTTCTTCCTGTGAGGTGCTTTTTTTGATTTGAATTGTAGATTTCTTGTGTTAAATTTCAGCGAAATATTAGGAATATAAACAATGCAAGATTTTGCTCTTCTCTTTTCAGGTTTGAGGTGCTGAGCTTTCTTATGCTCTGCTACAATTCAGCTATTGTCTACATGCCTGCTTCTTCTTACCAGTCACTTTGTACAATGGGTTCCAGGTGAGACACTTGCCTTTGAAGTAGTCTTCAGGGTCATCTAGACTTCTAAGTATTCATCCAGTAAAGAAAAGTGCTCTCTGATGGGGATGGATTGGGTCTTGGTATGCTTCCATCATTTTCACTTGAGTTGTGCCTGTGCTAAATTTGCCAAATACGTTTCATTTTCCTGCATCTGAAAATTCAGTCTGTTCTTTGAGTAGAGAAGCAAGACATTTTATATGCAAGGGATTTCTGTTGTTTTGGAGACAGTGCCACAGTTGCTATGTATCAGTGGCCATGTGTTGCTTCCATGAAGATTCAGATAGTAAATTGATGCAATAAGGATGTAATAAATTATCCTGGTTTTAATATAGGCAGTATATGGGAAGGCAGGCCTCTTTTTCAAGGGTCAGAAATATTTTGTACAAGGCAGCTGAGAGCAGTTCTCAAGACTATGGTATGTGCATGATCTGACTTTAGGTACAAGGTGACTGCATGCTGTCATCATACATTAGATGGGAAGTGACATACTTCCCTTCTGTACCACTGAAATGTTTCCTGTAAAGGAAATTGGTTTCAGTTACTGAATTTTAGGGAGAGTCTCCTGGCTGGTAGTAGAGAACATCTTGCCACACTTGTTATTAGAAGTTGGTTATGATTTGAGGAAAACAGGTGGAGTTATTTGCTACGTGGGAGTAACACTGGACTATCAGTGAGCCACATATCAAGGCACTGCTACAAAACTGCTCTAATTAGGAATGCAACATAAGAGTGTTCTGTGTTGTGTATTTATATTTAAAAAAATACATTCGAAAATAACTAACATCTCTGTGATATAAAGATGTTTGTAGTCTTTGTGGAGTTAATACTTCCTTGTAACAATGTTGTTTTTAGGCTGTGTGTGAGTGGATTTCCACGGCAGCATGAGAAACGCTGGAAAGAACACTGTGGTAGAGTGGTGTTAGACCCTGACTTCATGGTGCAGCTGCTCACAGGTGTCTATTATGCCATGTAAGTGGACAGGGTTTTCTTACTTAAAAAGGAAGGTCTGTTTTTACATGAATTAAAATATAAAGGCCACTTGTTTTATAATTGAAAAAAATAGACTCGTAACACAAGTTTGTACTTGATTAGTGTATTTCGTTTTACTTGCTTATTCAGCCAACAGGTAATTTGAAAACATTGTCAGCACTGAATTAGGTGATGAAGGGGCAGCAGTAGGTGCTGAAGAGAGTTAAGCTTCTGATTTTGGCTTTCTCCACCTTGCCACTACCACAGATACCTTCTGTTCAGAAGCATAATGAGCTTGGATGCCAAGATAAACTGATGAAATGCAGATCTCTTAAATGTCAGTAGCATCTGAGGTAGCAAAAAACTGAATTTCTGGTGCAAATTCAGTTCTTCTAAGTAGCATTAACATTTGCATATTGACCCAATTTTTTTTAAAGTTTGTCCTGATTATGGCATCAATTCTGTCTTGTTTGGAGAGAACATGGAACAGCTTTCTTGTTACACCAACAAGGTAATAAAATAGGTTGTAGTGTTAAAAGAGGTGAATGTACACTGGGGTGTACATACAGTTGAAGAATTTTGTACCTAAGGTGAGAAGTACAAAGCTGGATTTGGGCAGAAAAAAAAACAAGTTTGTTTTCATAAGATGTGGAAGATAAATATCTGTCTTTACTTTTTAGATACAATGGTCAGTGGGAGCTTGGCCAGGAGGTATTGGAGGACATAATTTACAGAGCACAGCTTGAACTCTACTCCCAGCCCCTGCTGGTAAGAAATAATCCCTTGTAATTTATGGGCTTGGTTAAGAGGAGTATGGATGTGTTTCTGAAGTGGCCTGGTAATGAAAGCTTTTGTGTCCATTCACAGCAATATCAAATGCAAGTGATTTGTTAACTGGTGTTTGCAGCAGAGCTATTTATACTATACTTTATGAGTGTTAAGCCAGAGGGTTGGGGTCTTCTAGGACTCATTGAGACTGAAAGCTAGGATCTTGCTAATATATTTACAGTTGTCTCCAAATGTTCATGTTGCTTTGACATAAGCTACTGGTGAGTGGTTCAAAGAAACTTAACTGAATAGTTGTATAAGGCATTGGCTGCCAAAAAAGGTGTTTTCTTTTCTTCTAGACCTTCATCAGGGTTAAGAATAAACTGTGGGTTTTAACAAAGTAGAGAAAGCAACAGCAGGATGCACATGAAAGTGAAAAGGAGCTCCAATCCCAGAGTCAGTGCCAGATTTTGTTTGAAAAAAGTCACACAGATCTTAATTTTTACCTTGGAAGGTACAGGAGGAGCAGCAATAAAATGGAGTATTTTTGATTGGGGTGGGGATTTTTTTTAGGGTGGCGGTTTTTTTTTTTTGGTGTTTTTTTTTTTTTGTTTTTTTTTTTTTTGTTTTTTTTTGTTTTTTTTTGTTTTTTTTTTTTTTTAGTTTTCATTGTATTTGCTGTGGTGAAACTGGGTTGGATGCAGGTGGATGTCATTGGGAAGGATGAAAAGGTTGAAAGAAAGGGGAAATTTTTGTCAGATGTAGGAAAGAGAATCAAAAGAGGAGGGAAAATTAAGGAGAATAAAGCAAATTAGATTGCTGTTTCAGTTTCTGCATCAGAATTGTGGCTAGAAGCCTTTTGTCCTCCTCTGAACTAACAGCAGTAAAATGTCATTGCTTTTTACATAACTGATGAAGGAGCGGATTGGCAGAAATCTTTTTATGTGGCAATCTGAGATCACTCTTTTCTGAACTAAACTGCATAAAATCATTCTCCAAATGTATTAATATTGGCTGTAAAATTTATCTACAGGCTTTCTGACACTGCTGCACTTAAAATGCCTGCTATGCATTGAATTATTATAATAGTTGGTTCCTTTTGGAGATGACTCATCACTCCATTAGATTGAAAGTTTTAAATTAAATATTGAACCTGCTGAATTGGGCCAGCCTATCAAACTACTACATTTGAAAAGTGTGTAGGAAGATCTGCAACTTGATGATACGACAATTTTTAGTTTTCATTGTTAATTTTTAATCAGTTTGTCCTTAGAGATTACTTCTAGTTTTAAGAATCTTCTAGAATGTCTTTGTTTTTTTTTTTTTTTTTTTTTTTTTTTTTTTTTTTTTTTTTTGTTTTGTTTTGTTTTGTTTTGTTTTGTTTTTTTCCCAAAGCTCCTGTTGATTCTCCATCCTTTTGTTTGGTGACATCATGACATCACAAATTTTTACCCTTTCCTGGTTGTCAGGTTTTTCCTGCATATGCATGCAGGCCTATAGGGAGAGATAAGGTTTTTTTTTAATACTCTCATCATTGCTTGCTTCCTGTTTTGTTCTACAAACATTTTTTAAAAGTAGCTTTAAGAAATTGGCTTATAATAATAAATAAGTTTTATTTAAAAAATTACCTTTGTGTCTTTGCCCTAATGCTATATATTCAAGAAATTTGACTTTTTCAAAGATTAGAGCCCTTTGATCTCCTTGAATTCTTCAGGAGATGTGTATAGTTTAGCAGCATTATAGAATTTCTGTATTTTAAACCTAGAACTACTAGCACCATAAATACCATCTGGGATGCTTCACAGGTAAGTTTCTAAGCTCAGCTTCTGCCTAGGATTTCCTAAGACCAGCAAATTCTTGAAGTCTATTAAATATTCAGGCAAACCCCCACATCAGGATTATTTTTAGATACTTGTATTCAAGTGCCTATTTTTGTAATTATGGGAATACCATCAGTCGTCATTACAATGAGAAACATCGTGATCCCTGTGCTTGTTTCTTGGAGAAACATTTTTGACCATTTAGTAGATCCATATTCTTATTTACATAGGTTTTTGGGTTTTTTTTAATTGCCTGTAATTAAAAACCCAAAGCTTAAAAAAAACCCAAATGGAAAAACAGCATCAGAAAGCTTTGAAATGCCTGTAATACAGAAGTGGTCTTCTGTCACTCTTACCCAGAGACAGCAGTGGAAAGGGTAAGAAGTAACACAAGGGAAAGGCCTTTTCTGGTTAAAGTATTTCTATTAATGAACACTGGATACTGGTCAGGAAACCTGAGAGCTTCTGCAGAGACAAACTAATCACTAAGTGTCAGAATTAGTAGCACCTTGGACCTGGGGAGCAGACCAGTTCCAGTCAGTCTTTTCCTCTGATCAAGGAGTTGTGCATACTTTTCAGCTGGAAATCCCAGTCTTCAGAGCAGAGACACCCAGGCTTTCCAAGTTCAGTGCACAGGGAGCCATGGATCAGCAAGTCCCTATTGTGACAGCAGCTTTAGCAATGTATTTTATTGATGCACTTACTGCTCTTATTGAGTGTTCTTTCCTTAGACCTCTTTTCTGGTAGGCAAGAGTGGATGTCTGGCCTGAAACCAACCTTCCTTTGTCATTGATAGCTGCAGACTTGACTTGCCAAGTCTGAATTGTGCTGTGTGTTTGTTTTTCTGCCTTTCAGTGCTGGATTAGACATCGTGAGCAAGTGTTTTTGCATCCTGAAAGACCGTGGTTTTGAGGGTGTTTTTGTCAGACAAGGACTGTGACTCATTCAGACTGGTTGTTTAGATTGTTTCAAAGATATACTGTTGCATTGATTTTTATCTCCATATGGTTTTCCTCAGTCCCCAGAAGTACAGTTTGTACTGCTAGAAAGGGCCAGCTGTTAGAAGGTTCAACAAGCAGAAATGCTCTGTCATGATTCTGGTTGTGGTGCCGAAGTTTTTTGCTATGAGTTTTCAGATTTTTTTTTTTGTATACGGACAAGGATATCTATTCAAAAGAGGTAGCAACTCCTGTGAATAGAAGATTTTGGAAAATCGAGGTGTGTTCATTTTATGGGTTGTGGTTTTGGGAGGATTTTTAAGCTTTAAGTAATACTTTGTGTGTATCAGCCTTGTTATTGTTGAATATTGCACATGCCATAGAGAACCAGTTTGCTTCTCTGGAGCTGGTACACAAATTCACTTTTGTTGAGCAATGTACCTGTAAAGTAAGAAACATTGCTGAAAGTTGTTTTTGTCTTTTTTAAAGTAAACCTCTAATCCCAAAGGCATTTTATGGGAAACTTTAAGAAGCAATTAAAACATCAAAGCTAAAAGAAGTCACTTGTTCTCCTCAAAGCTCGAAAACATAAGTTCTGACTTTATAATAGGGTATTACAATAAAAAAACTAGGTTTAATAAAGGTGAATATATCTTAATAACTTGAAGCTCATTGCTTAGGTTGCAAATATTTTTCTTTTTCCTAAATAAATCTTGCAAGTACCTGCAGTCTAATCCCCTTAGTTAGGTTCTATTGGGGTTGGTTTTAGGGAGGAGTAGGGAGGAGTGGTATGGGGAAAGGTGTGGTGGAAATCAGTCCTGTCCCCCTGTGCACAAGGCCACTGACTGTTTGCATTGGCTTGGGCTGTGACTTAGTTTTATTGAAATTCTTGTCATAAAACATAAATGGTATTTGCCTTGTCATACTGCAGTCTCTTTTGGATGGAGATCTTCCTGCATGTGTTGTTAACGTCTGTCACTACAGATGGCAAAGATAGAACAAAATAAGTTGCCTCAAAAAAGTGGAGAAAATGAACTCTGGTTTTGAGAACAAGTTTGTGATGAGCTTTTCCATGTAATCAACTTTGAATCCTGAGCATGGTGTCACTCATCTTGAGGGGAATTTGGCATAATTACCAGTTCTTGCTTGTTCTCCTTTCTGTATCCAGCAAGAGATCCAATATTGCCATTAATGCAATCAAGGACAGTAGTAGTATATCATTTTACTTTTCTCTTAGGTTGCAAATGCCATGAAGAATTCGCTGCCTTTTGATGCTCCTGATGCATCACAAGAAGGCCAGAAGGTACTGAAAGTAGAAGTTACTCCAACAGTTCCAAGAATTTCTCGGAGTGCTATTACAACAGCTTCTATCCGTCGTCATCGCTGGAGGAGAGAAGGTGAGCTTTCCTCTTCCAGGAGCACATAATACAGTGTACTGTAATCATCATCATCACTGTAATCTGGCTTCTGAGTTTGAATGTTTACAGAACTGGGAGAGGGGGCTTTTTGTTTGTTTGTTTTTGAAAGTGATACTCCATAACAGTATATAGTATTTTACATCTTCAGAGCACTGATGAACATGAATATTTTGGGTGTTTGTATTGGTTTTGATTTTGTGATAAACTGTGTGGTAGATGAGGAAGTGGAGAAACTGGAAAATGTTTAATAAGACTTCTTTTTTCTCCGTGTAACACAGTATGAAATTGTAGGGGTAAAGTGTGGCTTAGAATTTGAGTTCTTTGTTTAATCTGCACTAAAACTCAACTGCCTCCCATTGTAAATAGCTCAGGGAATGAATGCTAGCACCTAGACCTTAATAGGATTCCAGCTGCCTAAAGCTACTGATGGCAGTGGGAGAGGGAAAAACTGAACATCACACCTACCATCATATGACCCAGTTTTTTGGGGGGCTATAAAACAGGTTTGGATAGTTTAGAATTAGTCTTTCCTCAGTGAGTACTTACATCGTATGGACGCGTGCTTGACTGTATGCAGAAAAAAAAAAGTAGTGATCTTTACCTTGATGTGATGACATCTTCAGTGTAGGTGTAGCAAAAAACTTGCTTTGAAATCACTTTGTCTACTTTTAAAGCTTTGTTACTTCATGTATAAAACATTAGTTTTAAAAAGCTGCATAAATCAATGAAGGTAAAAAGGAGAATAACGTAAGAATCAACTGAGGGTAAAAAGTCTGAAAACAGGAATTACATATTTTCCTGTGGTACATTTCTTGCCCCTTTAATTTTTATTCTTCTTCTTGGTCACATGCAAAAGGATTTGATGACCTCTGGTCATCAGCTGAATCAGAGCGTCCAGGACAAGTAGCTGTCTCCTGTTTTCAGGACTCTATGTCATGTTTGTCTTCGCTGTAGTTACCATTATATTCATTTGCTGGTCTCTAGTCTACAGTACAGCCCACCTGTCCCTTTCTGTGGATGTTCTCACCACTTTTAACTAAGCATGGGTAGTGTTTTGTGTTTGTTCCATGTCTGCATAAACTTTCTATTTTCCCTGCCTGGGTTGGAATGCCAAGGAAGGAATAGAAAAGCACTAAAATGTTATATGTTGAATCCCAGATGGCTTTGACTTCTCAATCGAGGCTGACTCAAGCATTCCTGGCTCACCGATCCAACACGGCTCCACAGACCTAGGGATCAAACGTGAGCAAGAGGGGGAGGTGCTGATGCGCAGGACCCCTGAGCATGGCTTCCCGGAGCCCACCTTGGCAGCAGCCACAACAGAGGGTAGGACAGAGATGAGGAGGCAGAAGTCAGTGAGGCAGTTGCTGGAGGAGGATCCTGGCTCCCTATCCCCAAGCAGAACTTCTTTCCATTCTAGTGTGTGTTTCCGCTATCCCAGGGTGTATTAGCTTTCTTTGCAATACACACATCCCCTATATACCTACCATCAGGTCAGCAACTACCTTTTGTTATCATGTGGGCTGGCCTGGGGCTTGCATCTGTGTGGTGAAACACCGCTTGGCATGGCACAAAAAAAAAAAAAAAAAAAAAAAAAAAAAGACAGGGGTAATATCCAAGAGCTTTGGGATTGCTTGGAAACTTTCTATTACTGAGCATGTTTAAGAAGAAAAAATATGCACCAGATGACCATGAATCTAGTCCTGAAAAGTAGACAAGTACAGAATATAGAGGGATTTGGCTCCGTTTTTGTTAAAATAGTGTCTTGTTAGTCTGCAGTTTTTAAATTTTCAAGAATGAAGTTTCCTGCTGCCATTAAAAGTCAAGCCTATCTAAAACAGGTATACAATTTCTAATGTTTTATTTGTCAGTCATCCTTTAATTGAAAATTCACATACGTACAACTCATTTAGAGTTGGCTGTTCTACAGGCACCAAAAGAGTGCTTTGTGTTTTCAGGAAGAAATGAGGTTGTCATGTTTCTAAAACTTTAGAAACAATTACTTCTTTCTTTCTCAGTCGTGCCGTCCACACAAATGCTGTACGGCATCAGAGGTCTGCTTGGCAGCCAAGAATAGCAGATAGAGTAGGTGGTAGAATTTTATTTTACTTAAGTTCATCTGCTTTTGAGTAAAGATGATTTCCTTGATGAAAGATATAGTTTAAGGTACTGAACTTGAATCATGATTTCTCCTCAAGATGAAAACTAATTTCTTACAGATTTAGCTGAACGTATTTTCAAGTACTCTCCTGTCTAAAGTCTTCTTCTCTATGTGAACATTCCTTTGGTGTTTCCAGCCTCTATAAGGATATTAGTTGATCATAAATGAGATTTATTTGCACATTCAGATACAAGCTACATTTGTCCTTCAGATTTGTTCTTCAGGAAACAATAATCTGGACAATTTGGAGACTTAAATGTATTGTTACCACAGAAGCATTACACTTAAAGTTGCTATCAAACAATAATTGAGATCTCATGCTTCTGTAGAAGAGAGTGGCATAAAAATATTTAGTGAGGGCTTCTAATCTACTTGGTGCATTATGAATTTGAGCATGCTCAGTAAATGATCCTGTCTTCTCTTAAATTCACTTTTCACTTGATCTTACTCTGTTTTTTAACTCTTTGCATGTGCATGACCTGAAGGATATAGAGAAGTCCTGAGCTGCAGAGAACCTTCCGGGACAGACAGGAAGTGGGAAGAGAAGTTGATAAAAATCTTGCATTTTAGTCTTTTTTGAAGCCATTGATAAAATTTGACATGTTATTGGATAAGGCATCATTCCACGTTCTCTGCTTCAATACAAATGGATTGAATACCATTTACTTCTGTAACATCAGCAATATATAATTGCATTCTTGATCAAACTGAGTTCTCCAGCTGACAGCATCTGGGAGAAAGTCAAGGAAAGGAGTTTGGCTTGATTATCAACATGAAATTGTGGGTGTATATCCAGGGGCCCTGTTGATTTTCTGATGCTGATTTCACAGAAAGCTTCAGCCAGAAAATTCCCTCCTGTAAATACCAGTTTGATGTCAAACAGCCCAAGGAGAGACTGATCACTTCTAGTGACTTTTCAATCTTCAACTATAGGAAGGATAAACATGCTAAAAGTAATTTTAAAAAGATGTATAAAACCCCTTCTTCAGATCAGTGTTTTGACCCCTTAAGTGGAAAAAGAAGACTTCAGAATGACTCAGTAATGCAGTACAAGGTTTTCTGCTTCTGAGTGGTTGCAGCTGAGTTATGTGCACTGTTCTGGGTCAGTGGAGAACACTGAGTTGTATCTAAAGTACTAGTTGTGTGTATGCACAAATAACAAATTATTTGAGAACAGATTTGTTCTGATAAGCAACACAGAGAGAGTCCTGAATACACACTGTAGTGCAATAGATTTCTATTGGGTTGCCCTGTCTCCTTCTCTTTTGCACTGTCTTCTACTCTTTAAAATAAAGAGTATTTCAAAGGGAGTAGATTTTTAGATTTTGTTTCCTTTTGAAATTGTCTTATGGGTCTATTGGAACATAAACAAAACCAAAAACAAACAAACAAAAAAGAGAAAGAGAAGGCTTCGTTGTTAGATCATCCTGTTTTCCTTCCCAGATTAAGTAAGGACTCAAACATTTTTTATTATTTCTGAGGGCAGTTTTTAGAAGAAAAATAAAATATATTAGGAAAAGAATGTGTTTGTGGAATTACTTTAATCCCATTGGGAACTTCTGTAGGTATGTGGGTCTGACTAGACAGAAACTCAGTTGCACGTTATCTTCTCTATCTTCTTCATTTGTGAGCACTGCTGAGCTGCTTGGGCCTCTGTATAGTTGCAGCATCCAAAAGCTTGCAACAACCCCTCTCAGTCTTATCTTTAAATCCTGTGCATAAAATGCCACTTTTTCAGTGGCGTTTCACTCTGCGTCACTGTCCCTGAATGGGACATGTGCTTTAGCCTCCTGTTACTCAGCAATGTTTTAACATAAACTTTGAAAACTACTGATCTTCTTGTAATAATAAAAAACTTAGCACTGTTGTCTAGAGATACCTTCTTACAAGCTTTCTATTTCTATCGAATAAGAAGGGCTTGAGAGGGGGCTTCAGCTGCTTCTCTTGCTGCTTGCAACTGGACACGCTTTCATCCAGCTTTGCATGGTTATATAAAGAAACAGAAGTGTTGGTTAATTGAAAAGGTGGTCTTGCATTTGGTATGTTCCAGTAATGCCTGATTTTTATCAGTACCTTTGGCTGCGTGTGGGAAGGTTGAAGGGGGGAATGTCGATGTGGATTGTGGATAAAATACGTCACTGTAATGTATCTGTAAGGAAAGACTGACGTGTCAAGGAGAAGAGGAAGGCCTAGTTTCAGCAAATGAGGTCGTCAGGAAGTAGGGAAAGTACATGCATTTTAAATATGGTTATGGGAAGTTAAAGCAAGTAATGCACCCTTCATTTCAATAATTGCTCTTGGAACCTAAGGAGCTTCTTTTTCTAAGGCAAAAGGCTTAAGTAAGGAAGGAAAACTGCAGTAACATGAACTATATTATTTTTCTGCTTCTGGGAAGCTAATGAGTCAAATGGAACTATTGAAAACTACAGAATCATCTCTCATTGCATTGTTTGAGAGAGGCTGAGAGTGGTCTAATTTGGAGATACCTAAATACCTTTTGTAAGCTGACACACTGTAATGGTAATTCCAAGGCAAAGTTTCCTGAAAAGAAGTAGTAATTGTAGAGCAGAGTAATGAAACCTCCCTGGAAAGTTTTGGGTTTGCATTACGCCTCAGAAATGTGAAATTGGATTGGGCTGTATTCCTGCTACACAGAGATGGCGACAACACCAAAAGCTTTCTGTCTGTTCTTTTTGCCAGGATGTAAAAATGTTCCTTAGCTAACACTCAGCATGAGAGGATGAGCTTCCACTCAAATGTTGGACTCTTTCAGATACTTGCCACCATGTTTTTCCCATTGCACAAAAAAGATTTAAACATGTTTGCTTGGCAGCAAGCTGGGTTGAACAGTCTTAACAGTAGAGCACCACAGCTGCTTTAGCTGGGCTGGATCTCTATTTCTTCCAGATAATCAGACGGTACAGCTTTTACAAAGAAAAGCAAAATTCTTATAGTCTGAGTGACTCCTTTTTTTGCTGACATGGTGAAAATTTATGCCTTTTTCTCATTGAAATGAGATAAATGGAGCAAAAACTGTAGCTCCATTTTCAGTTTTGAAATTTAAAGGCTGCTCAGTTTTCTACTAAAACAATAACTTCTTGTGAGAACTTGGAGCTTAGAAAAAGACTGGAATAGGATTAAAAGAAAAAAAAAGTACTTGTGTTCAGCCCTAATCATATTATAGGCCTAAAAATAGGGATTTAAGAAATCATACTCTAATGCTTTTATTTGCTCTTTGAGATTCTAGTCAAAAGCACAGCACCTCTTCTATAATGTAAAGTGTTTCAGAGGTTTCATTTCTCTTAATGCAAGGGTTGCCTTTTTTTTTTTTCTCCGAAGAATGTAGATGTTAAGATAAAAGCAAATAAGGTAGAAGCACCTGGATGGGATTGATGTAAATTCAGGGAGGATTGAATTTTGGAAAAGAGAGAACTAGGAGCTAGGTTAATCTCCAATAGAAAGTATGGTCACATTGTTCAAAGTGCCAGCTACACACAAGAGAAGCCTTCTTCTACCTCTGTGGGAGCATTGTGATTGCTAGCCTAGGAAGTAGCCTAATTCTGAAGCTTACTGAGCACTCACCAAAACTTACTCTATGGAAGGGATCCTTAGATCTTGCCTCAAAATAGGATAAAAATAATCTGAAAGAGTGGTAGGTTTGTTTTGATTTGTTTTTTTTAATAGCATGTAGTAGGAGAATGGGTAGCAGTATCTGCAGACCAAGCTAAAACAGATTAACCAAATGGGCCCCAATTCTTGTTTATAGACAAAATTTGGGACCAATATTCTGACTGAAGAGTATTAGAGATGAAAGGCCAATCAAGCTCAGGGAGCACTTACTGTTACTTTCTGTTACTCTGCTAAATATGGCAGGAAAATTGGCTGACAGTAAAAAAAAATTAAGTGGAATCCCAAGTGGATTAGCAAATGAGGTTTGTTTTGATGTTCTGTGCACCTTTGTCTTTATGTAACTTGAATTCATTCTGTGTTTTCTGATTGGTTTGGGGTTTTTTTGGTTGCTTCTTTTTTTCTTAATAGATACCGAAGGTGTAAATGGAAGAGAGGAGTCTGTTAACCTTAATGATGCTGATGAAGGATTTTCATCGGGAGCTTCCCTCAGCAGCCAGCCAGCTGGGACCAAACCTCTATCCTCTGTATCCCAGAAGGGCAGCTTAAGGAAAACAGCAAGTGGGCGTTCCGCTAAGGAGAAGGAAAGCTCTTCTGCAGCAAAATCCAGTGAGAGCCCTCGAGATTCAGTAGCTCGAAAGCAGTACACGCACCAATCCTCTGACCTGGATGGAGATATAATTGAGATGACACCTACTAAGAAACACCTCAGCCTGCCTGCTGGGCAGGTGGTGCCAAAAGCCAACAGTTTGGGCCTGATCAGGACCGCCAGTGCTTCTTCCAGTAAATCATTTGACTATGTGAATGGCAGTCAAGCAGGCTCCAGTGCTGGAGCTGGTACAGAGGGTTTTACCAGTCTAGCAGCTGGCAACACCAATCGGTTTTCAACTATCAGCCTACAGGAGGACCGGCTAGGCCAAGCTGGGGAAGGGAAAGATCTCCTTTCCCCAGGAGCTCCCCTAACCAAGCAGTCTCGATCTCCAAGTTTCAATATGCAGCTGATATCCCAGGTGTAACTTTGACTCCCTTCCTTAGTATTCCCTCTTCCCCTTAATCCTTGGCAAGCTCATCCTTAAGCAAAACATGAACCATCGTCCCACAGTGTGAAAATACTGACTGTTGTGATCTCGTTTGATTTGGTTTAGCTATCATTCTGTATTACTGAAACAGCAATAATTCTTCCCTCACCTTCATCCTCCTTCCCCCTTGTAAACATGGTTGTGAAGCAGTATATAATGTACTGTATGCCTTTGTCCATGCCTTCCTTTCTCCTTGGGTGATGTGCAATCCATCGTAGGCTGATCAGTCCCATTTCAACA
The DNA here is from genome assembly GCA_016584745.2 of Phylloscopus trochilus trochilus. Lineage (NCBI taxonomy): Eukaryota > Metazoa > Chordata > Aves > Passeriformes > Phylloscopidae > Phylloscopus > Phylloscopus trochilus. The sequence goes on from WQNJ02000545.1 coordinate 5,832,023, forward strand.
CTGTGAGACTGGAGACACCGGCAGAAATGGTGAATGTGATCCCTATGAGATGATGCTTTGGCTTTGTTAAGAAATAGAAACGGGTTTGTTTTCTCGGTCTACAGTACTGCAAAGACTACTGGATCCTGACTTGTCTTTCTCAGAACCAGGAGTGCCTCAGAGATTCTAGTGTGACTTTGGACCTCTCTGAGTCTGTGCAATCAATTCTGGGGAGGGGATTGTCATTGCTGCTCCTGGCTGCCTACAGCACTTTTTTCATTAAAATGAGGGTAGTTTTTTCTTGACTGCCCCCAGTCTCTTATCCCAGAAGCTTTTGATGTTCAGCAACTGAGACATGCATATTAAGAAGCTGTTTTCCCTCGGAGAGAGGATTCTAGGTTGACAATGTAGGTTACAATGCACTTCTAATGGCGTTGTAGCCATTTGTAATGTTACATGTCTTCCCCTCCAGGACACAGGGTCATTCTGCATTTAGACTAAAAGTTAGACACCACTATGCTGTTAAAGCAATTTGGTTTGTAAGTGGGAAGGAAACACTGCTTCCCCAGGAAATAATGGCTAGCTCTGCTTCATTTTTGTTGTTGCTGTTGTTGTTGTGAGGTGCTGATCACCGAATTGAAAGGTGTATTCGGGTAAAGAGTATTTCTCAGGCTGCTGTTTTTTGTGTCACGGCTGTTGGGAAACCCCTGCCCATTTCAGCTGCTTTCTCCATGTCCCTAAATTCAATGATGGAGTCATTTGAGGAATCCTGCAGTCCAGACAGACCATGCTCTCAAGGTGCTGTCTCAGGGATAGGGACAATAGTTTGCTAGGAGCACTGAAACTTCAATGTGAAATGCTTTTCTAGCAATGACCTTTGTGCAAAGGGGTACTAACAGTCCTTTTTTTCCCCCAGAAGGATCACAGTTCATTGCCTTGGGATATACAAACTTTCGAGGTTTTTTAACTCTTATTTTCGTGGATTGGCCCTACTCTAGAAAATGCAGAACTCGTGCCATTGAGCCAAGCCTCAAATGTGTATGACTGGTGTGTGGGCACTGGCTGGTACTTCTGTTAGAAGACACTGCTTAGAAGTGCATTTCTGGTTACACTGGAGAATGTTTGGCATTCTCTCTCCATCTCTCTATCTCTTTTTGGATTGATAGAAAAGGGGAAAGTTCATTCTCTCTGCTTAAGTCTTGTACGATATCCTGGAAGTTTACCAACTGTAAACCCACAGGAAGGAGTTACGATTTTTATGTGGGCACTTGGGTTTCACTGTCACTGTGAAGGATAAATGTAAGCAGTTACAAACAGCAGGCTCTCTTTGAATGATACTCTTTAAGATATTCAGAACAATGAATGACATAGTTGATTTTGGTGGGGATTTTTTTAATGCTTTATTTCGAAGAGGGTTTTTTTTTTTCAAAATTACATTAAAAATCATTCAAATATTTGAAGGTTTTTTGTGATTCGATGAGTCACTTTGGTAGGCTAGTCTTCATATCCTACCATACAGTCATAAAGTGAATTTAGCAGCATCTGATGTAGAAATTCAGGTAGAGTAAATAGACTCATCAGAAAGAAAACCTGACAGTTTCTAAATGGAAATTAATTTTTAAGGACCACCAGTCATGCACAGATGGAACTAAGGCAAGGCTGAGATGAAGCTACCAGGCTTACTTTTCTGTAAAAATGTCAAAAGCTGTATGTGATTAAATCTTCTCGATAAAATAGAATTTTCCTCGTGGAGACAATTGTCAAGTCATGACTGGAAGTACCAAGTTCATAGTTTGTAGAGACTATCAAAAAAGGAAATTTACTTAAATATTTGGGAAAGAAAAGGTCAGGAGCGTCAGCTAATTTTTAAGAAGTAATGTTGTTGATTAGCAAGATTCTCTGCTTTATGTTTGTCATTAGATGAATTCCTCCAGAAGTTTTAGGACACTTAAATTGGCATCAGGTCAAATTTTACAACCTTCTTTTAAAATTTTTTTGTGTGTGGGGTCCCACACTATGAAAACTATTTCAGAAAAGTAAGACAGCTTTACTGGATTCAGATAGGGAAGTCAAATGTACATGTGCAAATTCAAATTGGCAAAAAACTCAGTCAAACTACCTTTAAAATATTTTTACACTTCTCATTTTGATCATGTGCCTTTTGTTACGGTTTCATTCATTGTATTTTGGTTTGTTCTTGTGTGTATATACCTACTCCATATCAGTCTTTTTAAAGAGTTCAAACTTATCCCTGTAAAGAAATTATATTTTTTATGTGCTGATGTGGTACATCTATGACTTCTCAAAAATGACTCTTTTAGTGCAGCGTTCCAGTTGTGGGAGCTTGTTTTGTTGCTTTTGAGCCAAGTACTGTTGAACATTTACCTTACAAATCAAGTCATCACAAGTATCTACAAACCAGCTGTAGTACCAGGTTCTGCACTGCTGTGTATCATGTTTATCATTAGTGCTAAGGTATGTCAGGATCATAGCAAATCTTTATACATGATGTTCAGTACATTCCAAGTACTGTGGCAGAAATAAAATTAGAAGTGTCTGGGATAGGGGTGGAGGGAATAATCTGCTGGGTTTCTGATTATATATGCTAAATACTAAACAAAGTACAAAACATACTTAAATTTTCTGACACCTGTGACAAATGTTTAGACTTAAATCAAACCTCCTTATCCTAAATTCATTCTGCTGTCACTTCTTTTCGAACATTTGGTACTTGAGGCACTAGATTTAGATTTCTGCACTATTTGAGTGCAATTGCAGCATTTTAAAAGGACAAGAAGCAGAACACTATGATTTTTTTCCCTCCATATGTGTGCATGCATGCATATACATTCAGTTCATAGGTGAGGAAGGCTAGATTCTGTATTCTGATGTATACATGTACTTCAGTAGGGAAAAATGAAATATTCCTTGATACACATCACAATATGCTGCCATTTTGCAACTAATTCTTTTGAACTTTGTAATTTTAAGAAAATACAAAGCTGGGATTGTGAACTCTAGCTTGATGATCCTTTTCAGGGATTTATTGTGAGCAGCTTTTTGGTTGAAAGATGTTTGAAAGGTGAACCATATTTTCATTCTGCAGAGAGCAAAGGGATGAAGTAAAAATACCTATTAAAATTAATGTTGCAAGATGACTGTTTAAATTGCTGTATTATCCCTTTAGTTTTCATTTGGAAAATTTCATAAAATGGATACTTCCATATCAATGTCCATTTTAAGTGCAGATTTCTTTGAACACCCTTTCTTATGTGAATTTGAAATTTTTTAACAGCATATACTTCATTCTGTAATGCTGAACATCATGTTGCAGCCAGTAAGCATTAGATCTAGTATTTGTAGTTTGCAAGTGTGTTGGTCTTAAATGCATTTCCAACATACTCCTGCTAGCTTTAACGTAATTAAAGTCATCAAAATAGTGAGGAAAAAAAAAGATGTTTTCTGACAAAGTATTTATTTGCACTACTTATGAATACTGGAGTTTACTGGGACAGGGTTTTTTCTCACCATGTGAGGTTTACTTGTGTGTGAGTAGGTACATACATTTGTCACGTGTTGACAATCAATTGCCTCAACTGTGTGTATACTGTATGTAAATAGGAACGTATTTTTCAAGATTAAGGGGGCAACCTGCATCTTAGTGGTGGTAAAGCTACTCTGCAGTAAGGTGACCCCAACTCTGCTTTTTGTCTTCAGATACTATGTGGTTTGTTTTACTTCTTTAATGAAGTTTATTAGTGTTCTTGGAAAATTGTAGCTCCAGGGAAATTTTCCGTAATATTTAATGTATAACATGTTCAGAGAATTATATTTTGAAAAATTAATTTTGGAATAGATAATTCTATGCTATGGCTGTATTTTAACCTAAGAGTTTGAACTTGTCCTATTTTATCATAAACCAATAGCTATCTCCTTTAAGTGTTCAGCATTTTAACTTTGGTCACAAACCAGGCATTTTTGTTTATCTTGGCTTACAAATTCAAATTAATTTGAAGACTAAGAATCAATAATAACTTTTTGAATAATTCATAAAAATCAAGCTGTACAGTATAGGTACTGTGCTCATAATCCTAGAGGAGGTGTGGAAAATACAATGGAATATGTTTGAATGAAATGTACGTACTGCACACAAAACAAAAATACTTCAATGTTAGTAGATCTAATAATCTCATCCTTAAATTCTGTCATTGCCAAAGATATTGCTACCTTGGCATGTTTAATATAACATTAAAGCCATTAGCTAGGTGTCATTTGTAACAAGCATCTATATCATAGGAATAGTTTTCATCAGAAGAGTAAACGTGCCCCTTTTATTTCAGTTTCTTATTTAGGATAATTGCACGACTAAAGTTACAAAATGTCACTCCTTTTCAAGCATGCTAAGCAAACAAGCCAGATCCTCTGTACTTGCATCACATTCTTTAACATAATTTAGATTTATATAATTTTCCAGTATTTATATTCAGGATTTTTAAATGCTATTTGTTTCTAGCATATGAGCCTTAATCTCTGTTCATTATTTTTGTTTTTTCCTCACGGGCACTTGGATAAACTTTCCTGATGGAAGCTTTTCTATGGGTGATTCAGGGTAGTAACTCATGACATGGGTCTTGTGTTAGTGAATACATGTATCAGTCTGTCAAAATTTCTGTCATGACCATCTGAAGAGACAAAATACTTCCCTGCCTCTTCCACATTGGTGGAAGAGGGTGGTGAGCTGTGAGCAATTTGGTTTGTTCCTGAAAACAATAAGTTGATTTTGCAGGACTGATACTTACGAGGTTTTCCACATCCTCATTATGAAATTTTATTTAAAATAAATCCTGGAACACGATTTTAAAACAACAGCCAACCATATTAGATAAACTTGCCTAGTAAGTTTGTCAAGTGTCAAGGCCTGTGATATTAAAAGTATAGAAGTAAGCTGTGCAAGTCTTAAGGGTACCTTACAGCTTCAAGAAAAGGATTTAGTAACAATCTGTCCCATTTGAATCATCTGTATTTGAGATTTAATGAAAAAAAATACAATTTTTGCTTCCATTCTTATACTTATTTTTCTCTAGGCTATACCTCTCCCTGAATTTTTTTTTAACCGTGTTCATCAGATTTTACCAAAGGTAGTATCTGAAGGACCAACTGAATTTAAACCGGGTCCATAAATTATCCCTTTTGTCATAAAGGACTAATTACTAAGGTTTTCCTGTGAGGAGCTGTTGATGGGAACAGATGTATATTAAAGCTTTGTATCTGTACAGTAAAACGTTGCCCTACATTTTAGCTTGTGCATGATGAGCAGAGTGATGAGATCAAGTTTTATTGACCAGATACTTGATTGTGAGCTCCCAGTGTTTTACAATCTGTAAGATTTAAGCTGTTTCAGAGAAAAACATCTTTGCTTTCAGATACAACTTTTTAATGAGTGATGAATAATCTATTCAGGAGTCAAAATTTAAATTGCTTTAAAATGTGGTTTAGAATTCTCACAGATTTTGATTTTAGAGGGTAAAATTATCAGGAGAGATTTCTGTTTAGAAGTATCTGCTGGTAAAGTGTCTCTATGGTGCTTTGTCATGGAAATTTCCTTACAAATCAGTAGTGAATCCTCTGTGTTTGAGTCCTCATCCTCCCCAGAAGTGATCATAAAACAGAAAAAGTAGAGCAACCTTTTACCTTTAGTTCTAAAACAAGTACTTGGGAGTAACAAATACTGGCTATTGACACTGTTCTTTCTGTTCAGACAGTTACTGTTGTTGTGCTAGAATTTCATGTTATTAGTTTATGAAAAATGCAAGTAGTAAAAACTTTGTGGCTTCAAGTATACAGTAGATGTGAGTTAACAATCACTCAGGATAAATCAACATGTCAAAGTATTAATATATTCCTAGTACTGGGATGTGTGGTGTGTGTGTGTGTCAGTGTTCAATGATTACTTTGAAACAAGACTTCTGTTTTCTTGCACATAGTACATACTTTAGGGGTGGATATTACTAGCTGGTTATTTGTGGACAAATACCATATGATTAAATAAAACAGTCAATTTAACACTTTTTTCATATTGAAGATTCCAGGAAAAAGCTAATAAAGATTTTTAATAATCAGCTACTCTTAATACATTTTAGATTTACTATGGTAGCTTTTATTTGCTATTAAAAGACCCCAACAACTAAATTGATATATACCCCATGCTGCATTTTTTAAATTTGTAATTCCTGTACTTGACAATGAGTTTTTTGATCTGTTTTTTGTCCTTGTAAGAGTACAGGACTTGCTCTCTGTTTTACTAGCAAAAAGAAACATTCTGCAAGGGTTAAAAAGATTATTTTCCTACTTTTTTCGTCATACCAGGTTTGTTTCTCTGAACTAAGGTTTCTGAGGATTTTTACTACTTTAGCATTGTGTAATCTCATAGAAGGAGCGTAAGCATCACGTAGCCCACTTCTTGTGGACACACGGGCAAGGCAAAAGGACACGGATGGGTGGTGTGAGCCCCTCTTGACCAGCATAGCCCTGCTTGCTGGTGTCAACCCCAGACCTTTGAGATTCGGTACTGGTGAAGGACTAAATCAAACAGGTTTTTAATAACCGTGACCTCTGCTGTATGATGTCCTTTAACCTGGGGACTAGGGAAAGTCGTCATTCTTAGTCCTGAAGAAGGCACGTATTGAAGATCATGTTATTGGTGCATGTAAGCCATTATCTTAACTGTCTTACTCAGCTGGTTCATGCTGTTGACTTGTTGAAATGTGAAATGTAGTTACTATTGACTTTGTAAATACCTGCCAGAGAAGAAATATAATTATTTTAAATCATTGTAAATAGAGATGTATAAAACTCGACACAATCTGCAATGCAGAAAGAATTATATATATATATATAAATATATAAAGATGTTAAATAAATATCGTGCTGTTTCTGAACAGAAATGAACACTTTGTGAACTGCTGGTTTTTAAAAGCGCGATTCCGGCTGGTGAGGGGAGTTGTGGCCGGGCAGGCGGAGCTGTGAGGGGGATCTGGCGGGGCCGCGCTGCTCCGGAACGAGGCTCGCGGCGGCTTCGCGTCGCCATAGCGACCCCGGGCACGAGCGCGGGGAGCGCGCGCGTGCCCGGCGGCGGAAGTCCCGCCCTGCGGCCGAGGCGGGCTGGGAGCAGGGCGCGGGTTGGCGGCGGCACAGTCACTCAAGGCGCGGCGCCCGGGGTGGCTGCCTCGGGGCGGCCACTGGCCGGCACGTGAGCTCGGTTCCACCTCCTGCTGCCGCCTCCTCTGTCGGGGGGGGGGGGGGCGGGAAGCGGACCCCGGTCCCGCAGGAGCGGCGCCGTGAGGAGTGAGGCGGGGCCGGTCCGCGCCCCCCGGCGGCGGCGCCCCCCGGCGGCGGGGCCGCGCCCACGTGACAGACGCCGCCATGAGCCGGCCCGAGGGGACTCGCAGCAGCCGCCGCTCCCTGCAGGTGAAGTTCGTGCCCGACGAGGACGTCCTCAAGCACATCGTCGACGACGCAGGTACAGCCGGCCCGGGGCATAGGCCAGCCCAGGGCGCTGGGAGACGGGTCCGAGCAGCCGCGGGGCCCCCGAGAAAGGGCCCCTGCAACAGCAGAGCTGGGTGCTACAGAGCCTCGCAGAAAGGCGAGGCCTCTGGAGTCGTTCTGCCCTGCTTGAGCCCTCCGCGGAGGGTCTCTGTCCCAGCCCGGCGCGGGTACGAGCTCTCGGTAGGAGCTCCCGCAGCAGCAGCGCGTACCGGGTGCCAGGGCAGCGGCACCGGGAGCCGGGAACCTCCTCGGGCCTGACGCTCCAACACTGGCACAGTCAGAGCGGGACGAGGCTGCAGGTGTATGCCCTAGGAGTGTTACGCAGCACTTCTGACGACTTTTAAGGTGGAGATGCTTAAAACTTGCCAGTACAAGGCGCAGAGCATCCAGTCCAGACTTCACTGCTGGTCCTGCTTTGAGTAGAAGGTCATGCAGACGGTCTCCAGAGAGCTCTCAGCCTAAATTCTCTATAAATTCTGTCAGTGTACTGACAGCCTTCTGGCAAGGTATTTTCCAATCGCTCCTCTTACCTAGCAAAAATAAGGGTTGACAAGTACCATCCCCTTTGCATGCAATTTGATACTGTAAAGCGCGAGTCACTGTCATTTCTCCCGTTTCTCTCTGTGGAGCTGGTGTTTGCTGAAATGGGTGTCTTACCCTCGTGCACTGCAGGAGCCAACATCTGATGAAGGAGGGATGAATGGCTACTGACCAGCTGTTCTCAGCGTTGAATTTGTTTAGTGATTTGCATAACAGGAACCTGGTCTCTAAATTGGGTGGCTGCACACTACTGCAATAGAAATACTGAAATAGCAAGAGATTAAAGCTTTTATTGCAATTTTAGGAGCTAAAGTACGGAAGGACAAGGCTCAGCTGAGTGTCAGTGTGAAGAGATTTGTGAAGAAGCTTGAGAGTATTTCTGATAATGAAGCTCAGGAGATCCTGGAAGAGAAGAACTATGTTGCTGCTCTTGGAATATGTGCCCAAGGTATTAGCAGGGGAAAACCTAACACAGCCCTGACTTCAGGAGATTCTTGTAGAGTTGTACAGTGATGGTGAAATTGCTTTTGAGGGCTCAATCTGCTGTCTGTACTTGTGGTAGCAGATAGAAGAGAAGATTATGATTCTGGGATTTTATTGTTATATTTGTTTTGTAACACTTGTAATATAAAGCCAAATAGTGAAATGCTGCATTCCATCTTTCTTGGGTTGGGAATATCAGTGCTTTTAAAATAGCTGCAGGTAACATTTCTTTTCACAGATCCCCTGGGAAATGGCTCAAATGTAGGTGGTGGTGAAGTTTACTCATTCCAGACTCCCAAACGCGCCAATAAAATGGCAGAGCTGGGTATGTTTTGCTCTTTTTTCTCTGTGGACTTAGGAGAAGCAAGCAGAAAGTGGCAGTTCCAGAGAGGGTGGACTCTTTTGGTTCAAATAAGGTGCCTGAGCTGGGTTGTCACTCACTTGAAGAATCTTTGCATGTCCAGCACCATCTGAACTTCATGTGTTCATTTGTCACAGCTAATGATACATCCTACAAAGGATGATCTGATGATTAGTATGATGTATAGTATCACTCTACAGAAGCTGGTTTTGGTGCCTTTTAGTTTCTGCTGTGTCTTGGCAAGTTGTGTTTCCCATCTTAGACCTCCTTCTGCAGCAGGGTGGATTTCACTGGTGCTCCCTGCTGGAGCTATGACTCAATTTGAAAGCTGAGGGAAGTCATACTGTGACAGTCTGTTGGTCCCAGTGTTGTTACATGGAGTAGGCTGTTGGCCATACAATAGCAGGGACTGTTAACAGGATATGGTGACCTTTCAGATTCACATCAGTTGTTCACCTTCAGATTGTACTGATAAGGAGTAGACACAGGTAAATAGTTCCTCCTGGGGAACTGATGTGTTTGCTGTATCTGATGGTCTGTTATGTCAAGCTGAGCAGTCTTAAAGGACTAAGTTTGCCTGACCAAACCTTGCTCTAATTCAAAGACATGATCTCCCAGAGATTTAAATGTGCTCTGCCATTGCATCGGCCATATTTGTAAAATTAATTCATTGATGAGCCTTTGACAATCTTTGCTGAGGAATACAGCCACCTTTAGGGTTAGAAAAATCCAGAAGTATTTGGTTCCTGAAATAGCTAGGGAATTAATATGTAGAGAGCATTTCAGGTGTAAGGCTCCATTTCTGACTATCCAGAGCTGGAAGTTTTGTACCTGACATGTCTTTCCTTCCCTTAACACTATTTCCTACAGCCTCTGAATTAGCCCATACACCAGAAAAGAATGTGGCACCTGATCACTCCAAGTGCCCTGAGAAGATGGCCAAAAACAGTAAGTCCTGTGATGGTTTGGGGAACTGAAGCTGAGTGAATAGGGGTTATGTTTCTCTTTGGGTTGTGGAGTGGATGCTTGAGTTCCAGCTTCTGTCATGCTTAAGTGTTCTAGTCAGGATAATACCATGGGCTGAACTGTTTGATGTGTGTGGCCTGTACTTCATCTGGGTGTCAGATCTCTTCTTCTGCCCTGCTGCTCTAGAGGAAACATGAACTTCTGTCTCATCTGTTGGCTGTGATTTAATGACTTCCTCTCTGTTCAACAAAAATACTTGCACTTGAGAGAGTTATGAGCTGGGCTGGTGTGTTAAACACCGATTGGGTAGGACTGTGTGGATGTTCATGTGTAAATTCACACTTTATTGTATAATATTTAGTACCTAGTGCTGCAGAGAGAAATACTGGTGGGAGAAGTCAATGCAGGTCAACGTTGGCAAGAGCATGTGCAGTTGTGCTTGGAAATGGAGTCTGATATGCTCAGGGAGAACACATTAGTTCATTTTTCAACTTCCTCCCTCCTTCCTGGCCTCCCAAAGCTGTGACCGAGAACTAAAAGCTGCCTTCTGCAGTAATAACATTGACTCTTTTGAGCTAACACAGGCAGGCTGCTGGAGCCACCACAAACTCACAGCCAGAATGCAAAGAGCAAATTTATTTCTGTTATCTTCCTGAAGCAACATCTGGGCAGAGGGGCATGCGTGGAGATGCAGGCACTGAGTGAAGGTGCAGGCACCCTTATGTGTGGTTCAGTACTAGAACCAGCCTGCTGTTCACTCTGGTCGATGAGCAGTTTTGCACGTGTGGTTTATCCCCATGCTGTGATCTTCACCGTGCTCTGATCTTCTCTGTACCAAGACAGGGTGTTCAAGAGTGTGTTTTAGGGTGCCTCCAAGCCTGCCAAGAACCTATGTTATCTATAAACAGATGTTCTGCTTCCCAAAGCATACACAGGGTAAATAGCAATAGACATGGTATATCTGTTTTTCTGCATTGCCATCTGAGTCTTTGCTATCCCCAGCTGCATGGTCGCTTGAGCATATTTACAACTCTCCTGGCCAGTCTTTTACTTCTAACCCATTCCTCCCTGCATCTCCTTGTTCTCTCCTTGCCTACCTGTGAGGAACTAGAGGCTTCCCTCATAGGATTAACTATCCAGGGAGCTGATATTCTGGTGCAGTGTACCTTTGAGCAGCAAATGCCTGTTTTCCTAATGGACCATCTTGTGCCACTGTTGAAAATTTGCAGTACTCCCTACAAAGTTGTTTCTTCCTTTTCAGAACATTCAAGTTCAAACAAAGTGCAGCAGAGGGTGAGTAATAGCTTTATGTTGCTTGGATTTTGTGTTTGGCTTTCTTCCCCACTTGTACTGGCTGATTACTACAGTTCTGGAAAGGAAGGACCTTGAAAAGCATAATCCAAGTAGAGATGTCTCTTCTATTCTAACCAGACAGGAGTAACTCAAGGGAGAACCATTAATCAGGACTATGGGGTTTGGAGTCGGTGGGCAAATAATAAGTTTGACAGCTTAATTATAAAGTGAGGATGCTGGACAATCCCTTAATGCACAGTTAAACTCACAGCTTTCCAGTTTCTCACTAAAGGAAGAAACAGCCCTAATTTTAAGAAATGCTGTTAGAACAGGAGTTCCAGAACTGTGGTGCTATTCAGTTTCTTACTTACCATTGGTTTATAAAGAATAAATTGGAGTAATGGGCGGATGTAGGTTGGTGTTGTGTTTTGTGATGCTACAGAGAGATACAGTCCAGAACTGCCAGCTGTGGTGGCTATGGAGTGAAAGGGTTGTCTTCCTAAAATGGTACAGCATCACAGCAGAAATGTGTGCACAGCTTTTCTGCTATGAGGTTCCAGGATGGAATACACCTGAAAAAGACATGGTGTTTGGAGATGCCATATTCACTGTGTGGTGACTTCACATCCACTTTGTCAGGATCAACAAAAGTATTTCCTAAGTATTGCAGACTTGATCCAGTGTCCGAGTCAGGCATGTGCTTTACACATATGTAAGGAAGATGTGCCACTACAACTTAGTGAGCCCAGGCAGTTTGGATTCTTTTGCTGTGCTTCCGGGCTTAGTATGCTGAGTGGTCTTCTGTCATTCTGGTGGTTGTTTTCATAGAGGACTGCTCAAAGATGACTTTGAGTAGACAGCATGCTATGGAAGGTGACTGCTGTGGGGACTGAGGCATTTCCAGTTTTTCGTTACTTTGGTTTGACTGTTCCTGAGAGGCTAAGATTGGTGTCTTGGTTGGAGATTTCAGAGTTTTCTACTGTCCATCTTGAGCTGAAAGAATTAAGCCCTTTTTGGAACTTGATCCTATCTCCCTCTGAATAGGAAATAGGACAATAAGAACTCTCCATACTTAGCTGCCTCTGCTTTTCCAGTTTCATGTGGGCTGAAATAATTTGGAAATGTAACCTGTCTTTGCTTGGCAAAGGGCTGTTTAGAGGAGAGAGATGTTTCTTCTAATGCATGTTTTTTCTTTGCTGTTCCAGAATAAAAAGAAAGAATTTGTGTCCACCACACCTTACAGACTCAGAAAGAGACTAGCAGGTAAAGATCAGCCTTTGCAGTCAGCTGCCTCAGTCAGTGAGGCACTGTGTTTAAGGGAGAGTGTTTTCCTGTTGAGCTTCTGTCTGTGATAGCAGTGACTGAAACAACGTGATTCATCCTGTAGAGAGTGTAGAAATGTCCTTAAGAAAATCTGTGGAGACATTTCCTCTACAACTCATTGCTAGGAAGGTGAGGAGTGGAAGGATTAGAAGCACTGAGTTACTGAACTTCAGTACCATGATCAAAAGAGACAAAACTTTCAGTAATCTTACCTATGCTGACATTTAGTGTGGCCCAATTGCCTGAACAAGGAATAAAACTTTTCAATGATGGTTGGAACATCCATGTCAAAGTATTTCCAGTAGTTAGTTGGCTAAACCAGAGTGAATGCAGAGGAGAGTTTAGTACATGGTATTTCATTTTCTTTTTCTTTTGTGTTGAGAGACCAAGACTGAGCCAGATTTCATCTGTGCTCTTCAATCAATACTGCTAACAGAGGTATTTTACAACAACTTTTTTGCAGAATGTGACAGAAAAGACTCAGCCTGTGTGATTGGCATTCGGGAAAACTGACAGAGATGCTAAGAGAAATAGGGAATTCCATTGTCCTTTTTTAGTCTCTTTATGGTACTATGGTGTTTCTTAGTTGGTATCAAGGAGGAAGCTTTACTTAACAATACTTTGTGATCCTAGAACTGCAAAAGAAATGGCCACCTTAAGCATTGATTTTACCTTTCTGGGAAAATACATTTAGGATTCATATGCTTGTAAAACATCTAGAGAATGTGTGTGAGATGGTGCAAAATGAGTTCTGTGTAAGAAGTCATTCCTAGGTTTTAACCTTTAAATTTATGCTCTAGCTCCAGATCCCTATTTAGAAAGTGAGAGTGAGTATTCTGCTTCCTGCTCGGAGGAGGAGGATGAGGAAGAACAGAAAAAAGTCATCATTGTTTCATCAGATCAAAAAACTCCAGCAAAAACTAAGGCTGCATCTACACCTCCTCCCAGAAACAGCCTAGCCAAAAAAATTAAGGAGCAAAAGATGGTGAGTGTGCAAAAAAATACCCCTGAGCTAGCAAACATGAAGGGATGTATAGCGACAATAAGCTGTTAGTGACCACAGCTGACCATGGGGAAGAACTGCTAAACTCATTTCAGATAAACCACCTGGGCTGGCCTTTGCTGTACTTTTGAGTAATCCCTGTTGGACAGGCATCGTGGGAACCTGTGTGCTAATCCAGTTGGCATCATTAGCAGCTTCAGGAGAAGTCTAAGGTGTCCATGGAGCAGAAGACTTTGTATTGAGACAGAATTAAGAAATTGATTCCTGTAGTATCAAAAGGATACTACAGGGATCACCAAGCCACACATTAGTGTTCTGGCTTGATGTTCAGCTTAATTGTCTTCCTTCCTTCCAGCACCAGGGATCCCCACACCAGTTAAGAATTACTGCTGTGTTACCTCTCCCAGAATCTCTTTTCTGGCTATCTCTTCAGGAAAGAATCATCTGACTAGGTTAGCTTTGGCAGAACACTGCTATAGAAGCCATTCTTGCAAATATTTTCTGTCCTTCTATATTCACCCTTGCTCTATGTCTCATTGGCCACCTTAGGAACAGGGGTAACTTTATAGCAGGAGGAGTGTTGCTGATCTTGCTGTCCTTTTATAGGGCAGCTTGGTGGAGGAATACTTTGAAGCTCACAGTAGTTCCAAAGTGCTCACTTCAGACCGAACACTGCAGAAGTTGCGGAAAAGAGCATTGAATCAGGTACAGTTCATAGTGAGTCACACAACTGCGGGGCTTTGATTTCAATGGTAGAGAGTTCCCTCATCAAAATTTTGGATGTTGCTGTTTTCACTTTATTTCTACTGACTATGTGGTCAGTGGCAATGCTGATTTAGGTAGCAATTTTCTACTGCTGCTCTGAGCAGGGACAGTGCCCAGTTGTTTGAACCTGAGACGGTAAGGAAAATGCAGGGAGAAGGCACGCTCAGGTGAACTCACAGCTGAAAGCTGCAGTTACTGGAAAAGGTCAAAGTTTGCTTTTGGGTGAGGAGAAGGGGGAGAAGCAGAATTGTAGAGACTTGTTTTAGAACATTGTTTTTGTCAATGAAATGGGAGGGGCGATTACAAACTGCCTTGACTTATTATATATAGAGGAAATTAAGAGGGCTGATTTCATCTGAACATTACTGGATCAAAAACACTTGCAGAATTGGAAAAGCTCTAAATGTTGTCACCTAGTTTGTTAGATGCACTTTTGTTCCCTTGCAGTTTCTAGGAGACAGGAATAGTCTGATGGAGGTGACTGAGTTACTTTATTTTTCTCCACATGTCACTTCCACAAGACAGCTCAAATCAAGCAGTTGTACCCTACAAGGACATGTGTCAGAGAACTGTGTAGAGTACCTGGAGCTCTTGTGCCTATAACTGCTTTTTGTATCCATCTGTGTTTTAAAAGATGGCATGTATGCAGGCTGCCTGATACCTGCTGTTGTCTGGAATTGCTGCCCAGAGTAACGTCTGGATTCTTAACAAGTTCTTTCGTAACAGCTGTGGAAGGAAGTCAAGGCTTAGAGTGTTAAAACTACTGCTGGCTTCAAAGTAGTTGAAGGTTTAGCTGTTCTGTCTCTCAGTGCTTCATTTGTCTGATACATTGCAGCTGTCTTTCCAGTGTGAACTGTCTTCTACTGCAAGGGAGTGGGAAGCAAAGCTGTTAAAATTGAAGAGAAAGAGAGGCCGGTGTAGGTTTGATGCTGACTATCATGCTACTGTGCCATTTAAACATCAGCATCACAGCATATCTTCAAAGCTGAATTAATCCTTTGATTCTTGATGCTTTTCCACATTGAGCTATCAGCTGCAAATTATATCCTTTTTAAGATGGTGGGCATCTTGAGCTTTCTCTTGTAGTGACAAACAGCTGAACCCTTGCTAAGCATGTTGATTGGAGCCTTTATTCCCGTGAGCAGGGTTGTGATGTTGTATCTTGTTGGTACAGTGCTTAGTGCTGTGTAATCTCTGTGTGTATCCATTTTTCCTGTAGTGGTTTTCCATACTTGGCAGGAAGAGAAAAATACAGTGTGTCATCAGTTCTAGTCCTAGTCTAGCTGCTGTTTACCATAATAAGGTTACTTAATCTCTGTGTCTCCAGCAGCAAAACTGTGCTTAGTGGGGTCTTCATGGGGAGGAAAAAAAACTAACCACAAACTGAATGCACTGACAATGAAAACTATTCTCTTCAGATAAGGGAGCATGCTAGAGGGTGTTTTAAGGACTCCAGGTATATCTGTTGCTTTTTCTCAGCTTTGAATGACTGTCATCTCTTTCTCAACACAGAAAACACTGCATGATCTTTTGAAAAATGCTCCCCTTGCCTATGCTGCTGAAATTAGAAACCTTAACAAGCAACATGAATCCTTGTTTTCCAAGTGGATGCTGCAATTACAGTAAGTATCCAAGGAGAATGACTGAAAAAGCTTAGTTAAAAGGCACTGTCAGTAAACTTACCCTCATGTCATAAACATCCTGTGGATGAATTAAGCAGTTCTCTTCTTTGATTGCTGGTTAAAAAAGTGAGTGACATTAGTTTAATTCAGTGCTTCCTGTAGACCAAATCATACCTGATTAACTCCTTGAACAGAATGTCTCAAGTGCAGTGAAGTTGCATTCTACTTTGTTAGTTTGCCTGGGCCTCTCTAAACCAAGCTGAAGGGCATTCACAAACAAGGAACATGGATAGTGAGAGAAGAGAGAAAATGAATTATGAGAAAAGTGCTCTTTGTGAGGAATCATTTTTGTTCACAGCAGCAAGTTAGTAGTGAGTAGCCTGTCCTCACCATCTTCAGTCTGTGGCTATCTCCAGTGGTGTAGTGGTTAACTTTCAGTGCCCGTGGTACCTAATGGTCTGGGCACAAAGAAACCCTAATGCTTTTGGAAACACTGGCAATGTAAATTTGGCTTTGTGTGTATCTTCATGGGAAAGAGAAGGGTGAATATTCAGGAAAGCAAATTGAACTATAGAGACCCTGTGAGATTCTGAAGCACCTTAAAGAAGGCAGACCACCACCTCTGAGGCTGGAGCCAGTGCTGGTGATGAGAAAGCCCCTTGGAAGCTTTTGCAAGGAAGTGGAGTATAAGGAAATTTGTGGCCCATGGGGAGGGACAGAGAGTATGAAGACATCAGCTTTGAAAGTTGGAGAGTTGCAAGAGGAGGAGTTCTCTGTTACTTGGTTATTTGGGCAAATGGTTAGAAATGTACGTGGCAGGGCAGAAGAAACAAATCCCTTGATGACAATGAAGGCAGTGACAGCTGTTGAACACCTTACTTTTGCCCAGTGCTACTTAAGTAAGCTGATACTCTTCTTTCTGATCAAGATAATGCTTTTCCTGCTTCTCAAACCTAAACAAAGCTTTGTGATTCCTGTGATGACCCACTCCTGAAAGTAAGGAGTGCTTAAGATTCAAAAATGCTCATTGGTCGAAGGGAATGACAGAACTCACAGGGTCCACAAACAATCATAGAATTTTATTAGTAAATCACATGCTTGGCATGGAAATTGGTGTGTTAGTCTCTGACCTTCTATATAGGCACACCCAGCAGTGGGTTTTGGATAAAGGGGCAGGGTGAAGGGAAAAGAGAAACTAAAGAGCGTAATTTTAAAAAGCGAAAAAGAGATCACCAGCCCTTGCTCCAGCATTGAGCCAGCTGAGGGAATGCTGATCCTGGATTCAGCATTGATCCAGGTCATAAGTTAGGATCCAGCTGTGTTGGTTCAGCTGATGAGATGTCCAGAGTTGGGGGGGCATTGCCTGAGCTTGTGCAGGGGAGTTGCCTTTTTATGGACAGGTGTCTCTGCTCCAAAGACAGGTTTGTCACTTTCTATGCTAATTAGTTATCATGCACAGTTTGTTCTTTTAGGCCTTTCTGGAAGAGGGTAAGAGGGCTTTGGGGGTCTTTGGTAGTCACAGTCCCACCTTATAGTCCATGTCAACCTCCTGCCAGTCATTCCTGTGCTTACATTGTACTTTGTTGTTGTTCTTTCTCATGGAAGGGTTTTGCCCTTTCTCCACCTGGGCCCCCTTCTCCAGCCAAAATTTGTTTTTTCTCACAGCATGTTAGTACCAGTAGTCCTTGGTTATAACCAGTTACACTTCTCTGTTACTACTTGGCTTCACAGCCACCAGGTTATTGGTGTTTGAGACATGCTATCAGTGAATTACCTTCTGGGAATTGAGAGCTCAAGATGATCTCACTCTGGACCACTGCTTGCAGTGGTGTTAGAGAGTGGGCTTTAGTATGCACTGCCCCCCATACTGGAGAGCTTAAAGGGTTTTGCTTTAGACTGCTTTTATAGGGACCCAAGACAATGGGCTTCAGTCAGACTGATTTTTTCATCCTGGCCACAGTTTGAGTCAGTAACTTTCTTTGAAGGTTCAGCAACAAAAATATTACTCCCCTTGGATTGCTATTCAGGCAAGAAAAATGAGTTTCCAAGGCTGCTCATTAAAAACCGGGTGCTCATTAGACAATATTAGTTCCTGGGAACAGAAAGTGTTTCTGATAAGCTGGAGAGGGGTTTAGTCTAGGTGCAGTTCATCAAGGCTAAGGCCTAATGAGCCTGAGAGAGGGTAAGGGTTGTGATTAAATTCACCATTGCTGCGTCTCTACAATTCCATACCATGCTGTCTTTATGCTTTCCTGCCTCTTTTTCTGTGGAACAATTAGGATAAGAAATATACATGAGTATAGAGTAATTTTGTTTTGAAATTGTGCCTGAGGATCAGAGTGGAAAACCAGTATGAAGAATTGGGTTTTTTTCTGATAATTACTGTGATCTGTAGTAAATGTGTAATATAATTACTGGTGAGGGGAGGCATGTGAATGTTGATAGCCATTTCTTGGCTGAAGTTGTAGATCTAGTATTCTGTCCTTAGTCAATAGCATTTTCTTCCATCAATGTTTTGCTAAGTTTGTGAGCCTCTAGGCTGCTAAAGTGATTCTTTTGCTAGGATGTACATTGCAGGTTTCAGACTCCTTGTAGCTAACTCATTTATCAGCTGTAAGCTTAACGTAAGCCTGGAGTTGACAAAACGTGAATTTTTTAAAACCAAGATTGCAATGGATCATTTTGCTTAATGAATGTATGGACCTAAAACCAGACTTGCACTTTTTTGATCCGGTGTATTTGCTTGCTTTTCTGCAGCTTGGGTTTCAATATTGTGCTTTATGGACTGGGCTCAAAGCGTGATCTTTTGGAGAAGTTCCGTACCTCTCTGCTCCAGGATTCTGTTCATCTGGTAGTTAATGGATACTTCCCCAGCATCACTGTGAGATCTGTAAGTGTGGGAAAAGCTTGTGGGTTTATATAATCATCCTGTGTTAGAGATCCCTCTAGAATCTTTCAATGGAAAATGTTAAAGAAACCTGCTGCACCCTATAGCAACAGACTCTAAATGAAGGGCAGTTCCTCTCTCTTCTAATACTTTGAAGAAATTATCCCATACATTTCCCAAAGAATTTTAGTAATTTCTGTCATTAATAGATATTCATCACTCTAAAGCCTTGTTTTAGAGTGTCACTGTTTTTGAAAGGGGTGTAATTTTTTTATTTGTGTTCACTGTTTTAGGGATTTTATGGTAATAATCAGATTATCTCTGAGAAGGCAGCCAAGGGCCCAGTTTCAGATTTTCTGCACTTCAGTGTCAGAGCCCTTCATAAGGAGCTCCTGTTTTCTTTTTCAGATTCTCAACTCCATCACAGAGGAGGTTTTGGACCATATAGGGACCTTCCGCAGCCCCCTTGACCAACTTGAATTCATTACCAAAAGGTTTAAAGAAGGTAAAATGACTAACTTTATGCATAAAAATGTTAGAGTATACTTACTGTTAAGGGAGCCTGGACATTTTCTTCCCTTATAATTTTTATCCAGGCAGTTACAGTTTCTTAGTGCATTGTATACTGGTATACTTTCTTGCTTGTAATTCATGCAACATGTATGAAACATGCATGTACCAGGAATATATGTGTATACACATGTGTAACAACCCCATGTAAGCTGTTACCTCAGTTGGTGTTCTACAGCAGAACAGCAATGTCAAACAAGCAGGTTAGAATTGGTTTCAAAAGCAAAATTAAACGGGTATTGCTTCACAAAATGCTTGCTGAATTATTTCTGAATGTCTCTCTTACTGTTTGTATGTTCGTAAACAAATTGCCATGGAATCATAATTGTGCATGGCATTGGTGTTTCAGTGTTTGCAATCTGTTTTTCATCGTTACCTTGTGAGTGTTTCTGGTGGGACTAAGTGAAAAAGGCAGGGTAACAGTAGCTCCCACCTGAATGTATGTAAGTCAGTCTAGCAGAATGCCACAGCTGATCAGACTGGTTTCCACTGGCAGGCAAATATGTATGGATTTGCACAAGAACTGATTACTGCTCTAGAATTGTTTCTGGACTCAGGAAATGGTTGTTCCCAGGGTTAAGTACAGCAGCAAGAAGCTAGGTGGAAATTTTAACATCTACCATTTGCATTATCTGAGTTAGGTCTCTAACTTTTTTTCAGAACTTGTTAAAATTTTCAATGAAGTTATGATGCTTTGGATCTAACCTTGAATAGAAAATGCATTTTTACTGCAGGAGGAGCTTAAACATCCTAGCCATGTATCAATCAAAAGCAGCTGAATAAACTGTGCTTAGACTTTCATTCTAAAATATATTTCAATGGTCTTCAATTGCAAAAGAAACAGAGCTAAAGGGGCAATTACTGCTAAAGCTATGAGCAAGTGGAAAATTAATTATAACAGAAAAGCTTAAACTGAAAAAAACCCAACCCTGTAGCTGTGATGGCAGTGAATTGAAAAAAAAAACCCTTTTAGGTGCTCAGAAACACCCAGTTAAGCTTCAAACTAAGCTGTACAAGGAAAGTTACATTGGAGTGATGTAGAGTGGTGGAATAGGCTTGTGCTATGCTGTACTGGGAATGGGAAACCAGCTTGTGTGCAGTTTCTTTGATTGGTTCTTTGCTATTTTTTCTGACCTTGCAGATTCATCTTTAGAGCTCTATGTCCTCATTCATAACCTGGACAGCCAGATGTTGAGAGGAGAAAGAAGTCAGCAGATCCTTGCACAGTTATCCTCCCTGCCTAGCATTTACCTCATTGCCTCTATCGATCACATCAATGCTCCTCTCAGTGAGTTCACCTGGGCCTGATCTAGTCAAGAGAAGGATCTGTGTTCTGCTTTGGGGCTGCTAAGCATGTTTCATAAGCTCATGTATTGCTTACTTATGTATTACTGTTCCTTAGCACGTATTACTGTTGATGTGTAAAACAGATCTGTTGATGTATGTATAGTCCTGACTGGGAGTGTGGCTGTGCTGAACCAAAACTGTTTAAACATACTGGGAAATACCATTAAGCATAATGTACAAATAGACTCCAAGCTTTTGGCACCCTTTGGTTTTAGGAACTTACTGAACCCGAGATTGAATGTTATGTCTGTTGTTGCATCTAAACAGTTTCCTTTTATTGGTCAGTGTTGTGGGCAGAATGGGAGCTTCAGACAAAGTTTATTAGAGAAGCCTTCCTGTTGAGCCAGGAGGTGCAGAAAGAACCCCCTTCCTTTATAAACTCCTTCTCAGACATGGTCTAGGTGTGGCTGAACCCAGTCTTAAGCCACAGACTTAGTTGATGGTTTATGTTAAAGTATTATATAGATGTAATTGAATTTCTGTCTCACAAAATTAAGGATGGCAAAGTAAATATACTTAAATAAATTACTTACTTATATTGATTACAATTATGATTAAACTAAAAGTTCCTAATCAGAATTATTTACTCCACAGCACAGGTAGCTATAACTATTAGTATAATTCACTCTTTTTAAAGCAATATTGAAGCAGTTATATTAAAGCCAGCAAAAAAATACAAGTAGAGATTGATGTTACTCACCCATACCAACAACCACGGGCATATCTCTTCAGCTCAGCCTGGAGGAGTAACCTTGAGGGGCATCCCCACTTGAGAGAGGAATCTCCACACGCTCTGAGAAGGGCCTTGTTTCAGCTATTTTACCCCCTCTCAATTCAGAGCTTCCAGCTACTGCCAGAAATTGTTTGCGCACTCCTGACTGTGGAAGGATTTACAATGTATCTATGGAAAAGGGATGCCTGCAAATGTTTTGTTGCACAGAATTTATCTTACTGGAACTGCAGTTGTCAAGGTGTATGTAATGTGAATTTCACAAGCATATATTGTTTCCTCAGTCCTACAGCAGAACTACGTGCATTTTAATATTGCTTGTTTAACACCTTAGAAAACATACATTTCCCAGTTTTGTCTGTACTTTCTTTTCTCTCTGTCTAGTGTGGGATCAGGCAAAGCTGAGCCTCTATAACTGGCTTTGGTATGAAACAACCACATTTAATCCTTATGTGGAAGAAACATCTTTTGAGAACTCGCTTTTAGTACAACAGTCTGGATCTTTGGCTTTGAGCTCTCTAACTCATGTCCTGCATAGCCTGACTCTCAATGCCAGGTAAGAAGACACTGTTACACTTCACAGTAACACTTGCCAAGGACCCAGTCCTTACAGTCTGTGTTTTCTGATAATAGTGTTCCAGACAAAGATGGTAGGACCTGGGTTCCAGTTGATTGGTTACTTTAAATGAGCAGCATTTGGGTAGCAAACTTTGTCCAGTGATGAGATTCACAACCAGGTCTTCGTGCATAAGGCAGAATTAGTTAGTATTTTCTAATGGTGGGAGTTAGGGGCTGTTTTTTAATTATTATTATTTTGATTTTGCCCTTTCTTCCTTTCACTTAGGGGGATATTCAGACTGCTTGCTCAGCACCAGCTGGAGAAAAAGGACAACCCATCTTATCCAGGTAAGTACCCACATTTTCTCATCTGTTTGGGATGTTTCCTCTGTTTTTCATCTCATCTCAAAAACCACAGCAGCCCTGGGTTTTGGTATGCAGGTTACATCTCCAGCAACAGAAATGCTGGAACAGTTGGCTCAGTGAGCCTTGCTGTTTTTCTAGTGGCACTGTGTCTGACTCAGACAGGAAATCAATAGACTGGCTGGTTCTGAAGGATTGCCTCTTACATGCTTAGACATGACTGAGACCATTTGTGGGGAGCTGTGGAGTAAAAAAAAAAATAAAATTAAGACTGAATTTGTATAACTTGCACTTAAATGTCCTATATAAATGACTTCTGATGTACCCCTGGTTTCCTAGGATACATGTGGAATATTCTGTCACTGTGTAATAGGGGTTGCAGTGGATATGAATAACATTTTAATGGTAGAGAAAGCAAGATAGAGGAGCTGGAAATTAAGAGACATTAGTGATTGTAGCAAGTGCATTTAAAGTGCTATTAAAATTTCATTAGGCAACGAGGTGCCTGGAATGTTAATTCAGTTGCTATCCATTAATTACTGAAGTATTACCTTGGCTGTATACTTGCAAGAGGTGATGTTACTGTAGCCACTCTGGTCTAAGCCAAAGCAAGACTTTCAGATGGACAATATGTGGTGTGAGACCTGGAAAAAAGTGATAATCTTACTACTTCAGTTTCTTGTTCTTGACTTTTTCTGTCTCCAGGGCTATCTTTCCAAGACTTTTACCAGCAGTGTCGGGAGGCTTTCCTTGTCAACAGTGACTTGACACTCAGGGCTCAGCTGACAGAATTCAGGGACCACAAACTCATCCGGACCAAGCGGGTGAGTCCAGGGAAGAATTCTGAATGTTCAGCCACTTTGAATAAAAAAGATGCTGACTTGCTACTAAGTTAGGCTCTATTGTTTTAAGCACCTAGGAGCTGGCAAGGAGCTGAAATTCTGTAATTGCAGTTCTTTCCTTGCCTCCAATTTGTCAACACCCTTTACATGGATAGAGGGCTGTAGAAATACAGTGTGCTTTGGTTATTCAGCAATCTACGTGTCTTCTTTTTGAAGACTGAGAAGTAGCAGACTATGGAGCCTGCCAGTCTGCTTCCAATAGTATTACCTATAGTTCTATAAGGAAAGAATGCAGACTTGTCATACTAACGAGTCAGTATAGCAGCACAAGATATAGGAACACAGTGTTGATGAAGTGTCAGATAAGCATAACCCACCAGAAGATTTCTCAATTAGTGGCTTTTCTCAGTATTTGTGCATTTCCTGTGTTGCTGTAGTAAAATATTCCAGGTTTTTGGTAATGTAGTTGTTCAGAATGCTGTCCAGCTCTAATCCAGGCTGCTGATAAATGCTAGCACTGCAGTGCTGCGTAGTGGCTTGCCTGGCACTGTACACTGGTGTTAACAATATCTGTGCATGTGTGTTTTCAGGGAGCTGATGGTGTGGAATACTTACTAATTCCTGTCGATGACAGTACTTTGACTGACTTCTTAGAGAAAGAGGATGAAGATGTGTAATGTCTCTGTGGTCCTCAGTGTCTACAGCACACCTGCTCTCAATGGCTGCTGGAGAGGGACCTATGCTCAGATATCTCTTTCTCCAACCTCACAGCTGCTGCACTGATAAGTAATAATTCTAATGAATCTTGCTCATTGTTGAACTACCTCAGGTAGTTTGGAACAATGACTTCAGTAAGCAAGGCCTCTCTTGCACTCTAGTTGGATTTGTCTGCTTTGTCTCTTAGCTCAGACAAAGCCTTCTTCCTATCTGTGCAGCCAACCTCACAGCCAGGAAAACAAACTTGGTGAGATTGTGCCTTCTGCTCTCTACCTCAGTAGACATGAGGGTTTTATTGGAGCAATTTACTTGGGAAGTGCAAATCACAAGATGGTTAAGAGCTTTAGTTTGTACTAGTGGTGCAACTTTTCTCAACTGAGTGCTATCCAGTACTCCTCTACCATTTAGACAAAACTAGCTTCCAGTGTATGAAGATGAGATTTATAATGCTATGAGACCTGCCTTGACTACATGAGGAAGGGAGAATACTAGTGGGTTTGGGATGCTGCGGGTAACTTCGTCAACTTTGGCAATAAAACTGAAGGACTTGTCCCAAACACACATCCTTTTATAAGAGTTAGATAATCGAAACTATGATGGACTCACGTCATTGCCTGCTACTTTCCATGGTGCAATCCAGGAGTATGAAGAGGCTATGAAGCTTTTTTCTTTATTTTTGAAAAGCTTGATTTTGTATATTTATATTTTTTACATCATGAGTGTCCACTGATCCTGGAGGAGGCCTTAAATGCCACTTAGAAACTCTCCCTTTTTTAAGCTCTTAGAGGCTGGGAGACTGCTGAAGTTTGACATCTTTTCTTCAATTCCTTTTTTCTCAGTTATGTGGGAGGAAGTTCTATAGTTCCATCATCCATAGTCTGCCAGCCAGACTTCAGGGACTCTGTATGCCTAATATTTGGGAGCTGTGTTACAGCTCAGTGTTGTAATAGTTCAAATCAATCAAATAAAGTACTTTATTAATTTTCATTAGCCTGTCTTGTCTTTCACAATCTTTTTATGTTGCAGGAAGCTAAGAGATCCTTGTGGCAGTTGTGCAAAAGCCTCATTTTCATTATTACGGCAAATATCCACACACACAGAAGATTTCAAACTGCTGAGTATTGTTTCTTACATCAAGATCGTTTGCCTGCCTTTTAATACCAGTATATGGCTTTTGAAGAGAACCAAAACATCCCATGGAGTAATAGTTACCTCATCTGCCCCTCACAGACAGAAGGGAGATGCATGACCTGACTTCTGTATTAGAAATCTAGAGCATCTACCGCCCCCACTATCAACTTGATTCTTCATATAGGTCATTTCCCTTTACTTGGGAAAGAAATTCCCTCTCACTTCTCAGCATACTGAGGTGCCTTTATAGTATTGGTAAGAATGATGACCTTTATATAGCCTAGGTAGCTTCAGATAAACCAGTCATCTCTTTCCACTTAAATGTCAGTGGAACAATACATGCTGTTATTAGATAGAGACATTGCTTGATGAGCCACTTTTATTAACTTACAAGGATAGAGCTAACAACTTTACAGATTTGTAATGAAATATTTACCCATCCAGAGATGGCAGGGTATACAACTGTGAGATTTTTTTTTTTTCTTACAAAAAAAATCATTCCCAACAAAAAAACTGACTTGGAAAATAAAACTCATCAGTGGTGAAAACACTACTTGTTCGGTTTTAGTAATCCTGTAATTAAAAGCCACAGTTACAGAAACTGTTTTTAAAATAACAAAGACACACGATTTTACAGCTTTTGTTAAGGAATTGAGTTTCAGCCTTAGAAAGCTTTTTTGGATTGAGAGTCCCTCTTGAAAAGCCTTAAAGCTGCATTAGTGGTAGATTGTGCAACTGAATATTAGTACAGCTTGCTTTGTGTTCTCTATTTATTTGCATCTGAGTGGTGCTTTAGTACCACTGTTAATGCAAACAGTTGATCTCCATCCTTTCATTAACTACTATTTCTGAAATTCATTAGGTAAAATATCAGTGATTTGCACTGACATGATTTGACATAACTGTAGTAGGGCAGAACTGCTGAGTAAGCTTAAATCTGGAGATAAGTCAGGTTTTATATATTTTACCAAACCAATCCTTGTGTATCGTGGTTATCAAGTGTATCTAATAACATTAAGCAGTAACAGTAAATTTATTCAAGTACAGTCCAGTAATTGTGCAAATGAGCCTTTGGTATTCCAAAACAAACATTTATTTTTCTGACATGACAAAACATATGCCAGGGACCATATAATACAATCATTCCATACTGGGCCAGTTGAAAGCTCTGCAGTTGGATACGTCGGTGCAAGGTAACACTATTGACTGAATTTTCTCTCTCTCTCCAGTTCTTTCCCCCTATGCCACCTGGAGAGGATCTCTGTCTTTCTCAGACACAATGATGGTGATTTTGTTCTGTAGGTGGACGGCGAGTGCGTCACGCAGCTCTGACAGGAAGCCTCGCTCGGTATTACTGTGCTCACACAGAATAACACTTATCCCATTGGCAACTGCATCCAGCACATCGTGGTGGGACATCTCTCCTGCCATTTTGAGAAGGAAATGTCACAGAGGTCACTAATGGTACAGTTCAGGTAACCAGGGCTCTGCAATGTATGAAGCATCTCAGCTAAAAGCTGTGGTGATGCAATGGAATATAGGCTGTAAGTGGAAATGCAACACCACCTGCTCAGTGGGAACGTGGAACACTCCTGCCCCAGGTGATATCCCTGTATGCAGCTGAGTCAAACCACAGAAATGCCTTGCCATCTTTCAGTAGTTGTAAATTCTGCCAGTTTGGGCAGAAAATAAAAGTGCTCAGAGTGGTCTGGAAGAGGATGGAGGAAAGCAGTTGGGAAGCCTGAGGGTCAGCTCTGCAGGGCTACACATAAGGGAGAGAGAAGGGGCAGCGATTCCTACAGAATGTAAGGCAGCCTTCACATTGCTGAGCCACAGGGAATAGCTGTCCCACTGCTGGAAGAGAGAATAATGGAGTTAAGTGTCCCTTTGGTTGGACATATTATGAAGTTTTTTTGGAAGGTTCTGTAGACTACACTGTTTTGCATTAGGGAATTCTGTAGGGAATAGAGGAAATACATGTTGCCAAAGGAGAAACACACTGAAAGTTGTAACTCACTGCCATCAGCACTGATTTTGTGTTGAAATAAATGCTGTAAAGTCATGTTTTAATTCAAATATCTTTCACTGTGCCACACTGCCATTTGATCCATACTATCTCTAACGTTAGTTTGTAATTCCCATAAGTAACTGTTTCTCAGTTATAAATAACAGGTAATTCTTTGTGGTCAAATCTTTAAACAGCCAGTCAACCCTCTTATTTTTTGCTATGGTCTGGTTTTTTTTTTTTTTTCTAATGACCATTTTTATAAAAATAATGAAAGAGCAATCTATTACCTGTGAGATAGAGGTCAGCTTCTGTTCCCTTCAGGACACTGCTCCCAGAACCAGCACAAAGAGCAACTTTCTTCACTGGTGATTCTGCAGGATACAAGGTGCCACAGTTAAACTCCTTCCCCTTTGTTCAGCCCTCGTGTAAGTATTGCTAGTAACTGTTTCAGTTAACTATTACCTTGGTTTTAGAGTAGATGTAAATTTGTTGGAGGAAGAGACGTGTCAGTTTGAAAGAGTCAAGGACCTGTAACACCTCCGACAATAGAGCAAAATCCTCTGTGATAAGTAGATTTTTTTCAAGGGGCAGGAAACTTAGCAGAAAACTCCAGCACAAAGGCTGGCTGCTGGTGACCTTTCTCCTAGTGAGATTAGTTAGGTTTCTGAAATCTTTAATAGGCCACTACTCTTTCCAGGAATCTTCTGTTCCAGCACCATTAGTTTCCCAACTCATGATGCCCCTAAGGCAGCATCTTGCCTCTGAGATACATTGGTTCCTAACTTACAGCTCTCAGAAGGCCAGTCTTAATGCAAAAGCTGAAAGTTGCTCCATGCCAGTAAAAATTGTCCATTTGCTGGGATTGCAAATTCCAAGCTGTTACACATATGACAGTGACATGAATGTTCATTTTTCATATACATTACATTCACTAAAAGAGGGGACATACAACACAGGGATTTTCAAAATCTGTTAAGGTTTCACAGTATGTTGCCTTGCAATTACTATTGATTTAAGTATAGTCACGCCACTTCAATCCCACACCATAAAAAGAGGCTTTGAAGTAGTTTGGGGATTTTTTAGTGCAACTGCCAGTCTAATAAGATTTTTGCCTCCTAAGTTACAAAGAATTCTCAACAAATTTTCTTTCACAATTTCTACTAGCTCTCACAAATTCTAGTAGGTTCCTAATTGGACATTAGGATAGGTAGCTGGGACAAAAGGATATTTACTCCACATCTTACTAATGGCCTCAGTGTTAGAGCTAATTCACCTTCTTTATCTTACGTTTCATCAAAACACGGTTTTGTGTTCATAATGATACCATACAATGTCTTACTCTTAAAGTGATTTGAATTTTAACCTTCAGTCTCAAAATGGAACATACAATGAAACAGTACACCTTTGTGCTTGATATCCCAGGCAGGAAAAAAAATCTTAGTCATTATATAAATGACAAAAACCGGTATCTTTCATTCAACTTGTGCTGTCCCTTCTTCAGCAGGTCAACCAGTGTATTAGAGAATCCCCTTAAAATACAGATCAGATTCTTCTCATATGCTGTAAATTCTAAGATGCTGTTTCTTAACAGTGCTCCCTAGTTGTTTGAAGTACGCCTGTGAAAGACAGTGTTTCCCAGTGTCATGCAGAGACTTCTGCAGTGCCAGTCCTGGCTGGCAGCCCCACTCACCGAGTGTCCTGCCCGCTCCCAGGGCTACGCGGACGTGGGGGAGCTGCAGGTGCCCTTTGATCCACTCGATTATGTCGGACAAGGAGCCCGGCTGGCTCAGGGTGCACAGGCGTCCCATTCCAGTATGGGGAAGAAGAGCCTGAAAAAACGTGAAAATTTACTGTCAGAAAGCTGACTCCACGTGCTTGCACTGCTTTCTATGCTGTAACAGGATGAGTGTACTGGGCTTGCAGGAACATCACTGAACTTTACAAAAAAAGTGTGTACGTGATGTTCTCAAATGTAACATATGAACAATGGCAGCTATTGGAACTGATTTAAGAATTAGCACAGACCACATAAATAGTTCTCATTGCTTTGGAAAATGTGTGTGGCTTGAAATTCCCATATGCCAGTATTTCAGAGCACTAGGGTAGCACTGGAAAGCTGTGATGCCACTGACTACTGCATTTCAGTGTTTAGGATACTCAGCTCACACAAGTAATACATTCACATCAAGTAATTTTGTGATTTTGTTACCTTTTGTAGTAAGACAATCTCCGTCTTGTGATAAAGAAGGCTGTTCTGGGACAATAATGCCACCACCTCCAGCAGCGCTTTCTGGGAGCAGTTCAAACTGACTCGTGTTTGTTCCTCACCTTCAACCCTGAGGAAAGACATGCCTGGTGCTTGTTAAGAAGCTAGATAAAATTTTGTCATTGTAATTATTCTATTACAGAACTATAATTATTAATTTTGGCATTACAATTATTACTATTATTCTATCCCAATGGCTGTTCTACCACTGAGAAGGGAAAAAAAAAGGTTGCGTGGTAATAGCCTAGAGCTGTCTTGGAAGAAACAAATATGGGAATTTAACTCAATTGTCCACTTCAAGTTTTCTGTTAATACTCTTCTTTAACACCCCTAATCTACGTGATGCTAGACTTGAGTTGCTATTGCCGTTTCGCAATTGACACAGATAGACCAGAAAGAGATCATTATTCCTTCAGTTTCTCATTCTGTTGCTGAAAAATACGGCAGCAATGCACAGAGGAACAAAACAATTAGAACAGTAAAATACAATTACAGCAACTTATTGTTTCAAACAACAGGAAGAATACAACATTAGAGTGGAGCAGATACCTGGCTGGGAGAGTAGTGAGACAAGAAATGTCTGGGATGTCTTTGAGTTTGGACAGCACTGAATCCAGATGCTCAGCATCTGCACAGAACTCCACCCGGTGAGTGCCCCCAGCTGGAGAGCTTGGTGCAGTTGATGGATGCAGTGGGGCAGAAGTACAGGCACCTGAGAAAACAGTACAAGATTGCTGGTTTATAAAGCAGGGCAAGTATCCCAGCACTGATTTAGCACATATCTTTAAGACATCCAGCACAAAGATGCAAATTTT
The DNA here is from genome assembly GCA_016584745.2 of Phylloscopus trochilus trochilus. NCBI lineage: Eukaryota > Metazoa > Chordata > Aves > Passeriformes > Phylloscopidae > Phylloscopus > Phylloscopus trochilus. Next base: position 5,862,137 of record WQNJ02000545.1, read on the forward strand.
GCACTCAAATCCTTCTTCCCTGACCAGAACCGTGGGCTTTTCATTCTCCTTAGGCACAGTCTGTTTTAAGTCCAAAGAAGCTGATGGATGTACATTATTTGCCATCTTCAATGCCGTCAGTTTTATCCTAGTGATTGTACAAACCCAGAAAGTTTCTGGTTTGTATGACGAGGCAGAAAAGACACATCTGCGAGCCACAATACAGGATAAAAATCTAAAATAACGTCACGCAGCTTAAATCCTTGGTAAACATTGAGATCTTGTACTTTATAAATTAAAGGTGGTGATTTAAAATCAGTGGTCTCAGCATTGCAACCATAGTGGACAATAAATATGCTCCACCAGTTCCAGATAGATCCAATAGTAGAGTTGTGCACCTGAAAATACCCTCTTGTGTTTGTTATCTGGTATACATCACCAAGATAAATTTCCTAAAATGTTTTTAAAGTAACAGTGCTCCAAAAATATTAGGAAAAATAAAAACCGTCCTCAAATCACACCTGTAAGAGCTGGAAGGCAAATGATGAAAGATCCTACCTAAAATAGCATATATTTTTAATAATTTTAATTTGTTTGTTCTTAAGAGAATCTCACCGAGTCCCTTTGTTAGCCAGTTATTAACTCCATGAGGTATGGCATCGTACGCCGTGTGCGGAGAATAAATCCCGATTCTGTTCTCTAAGGCTCGGACCACCAGCCGTTCCTTCCAGGTTTTCCACGTTACTCGCTTGAGTGGTGTGAATATAGGAGGGTGGTAAGAAAGAACGAGGTCTGCTTTCTTCTGCACTGCCTCTTCCATCACCTCCTCAGTGAGGTCGTTAGTGAGGAAAAGGGTGTTCACAGTGTGGGGAGGACTCGGTTCCACCAGCAATCCCACATTGTCCCAGCTTTCAGCCAGAGCGGGGGATGCGAAGTCGTTCAGGGCAGAAACGAGCTCCCGGAGGTCCATCAGGGCTCGTACGGGCGGGCGGCCCAAGGCACGGATGCCGTGGAGAGGCGGGCGGAGCAGAGAAGGGACAGGCAGCGGCATGCGGGGATCTGTGCGGGGCAAACACAGGCCGCCGTGAGCCTCGGGAACCCACCGGCCAAACAGCAGCCCCGGCCGCTCGGGCTGCGGACGCTGCCCCGCCGCCGGTCAGGGCTCCCGCCCAGCCCCGGCCCCACCCGGCACCGCCCGGCGCCCTCCCCGCCCCGGGGCTGCCGCGGTCCCGCCCCGCACGCACCGCCCCGCACCAAACGCGGAGCTCAAGCTTCATCCCCCTCCCCGCGGCAAATCCAAGCCGCAGAGCCCGGCCGCACAGGCGTTCGCTCCTCGGCGGCGGGGAGCGACCGGCACCGGCGGCTTCGGGGCCCGCGCTCACCTCCCGCAGGAGCAAGGCCGGCGCTGCGGGGCGGGACCCGCGCTCGGCCCCGCCGCTTCCGCCGCGCTCAGCGGGGCTGGGCCGGGCTCTCTGTACCTCCGGCAGCGAGCTGAGGCCCGCGGGAGAGCAGCCGCTTCTCCTGCGGCGAGGCCGGGTCTGCATCAGCCCCGGCAGGTTAAAGCATTCTCCGAGCAGGGCCGTGCCGGCGGGCAGGGGCCCGCCGGTGGAGGAGCCGGCGGCGGAGGCGGCGCCCACCTGCTCTGTGCGCGGCATTGCGGTGGCGGTACCTCGGGCGGGGAGGGGGCGGCAGCTCCGTGGGTAGGGGGAGCCGGGGCAAGTGGGTTGAGGTGCGGGGTCGGCGCTTCCCCGGGCTCTGCAGGCCTTCACCAGCGAGGGCGGGTGTGTAGAGGAGATATTAGCGCGTAAATCTGTCGGCCTCTACGCAGCCGCGGTTGCATTACCGTCATTCCAAGCGCTTTGTTTGAAACTATTACAAAGATTTAAAAAGTCTGATCCTGTGCTTGGGAGCAGGTCTGCACGTCTGTCTGTTGCAGGCACTCTCAGCTGTCACGAGTTGGCCCCAAGTCACACTTCTGTTAGGTGCTGGCATGTGGCTTTTACCTGTGGAAATTTCTGATGGAATTTCTGCCATCTACTATTCTGCCGACTGCCATAATATTTGCAAAATCTGGTTGCTTAGTGTAAGTTTTCATCCTAGGAAAGAGTGTTTTTTGTCCTCTTCCCCTTTCTTTAAGTGGTCTTTTTCGAGTCATTTTTCATTCTTTATAGTCTGTGTAGTTGCTTAATGCAAAAATTTACCCACAGAGTCACTGGAATGGCACCATAGAACCGTGTGGTGTAAAAGCATGTAACCAACAAATATTTTAGAATAAAAAACAAATGGGGATTGGCAGGAAAAAACCCAGCAAATTTCACATGTTATCTTTGCAGGAAATTGCTGTATAGAAGGCTACCTCAGTTTTTTGATAAGCAGGCATGGTAAGAATGAAAGCACATTTTATATATTTTCATTCTTTCTGAAATGGTCATTTCTTGGAAGGTGAATAGCTGCTCTCCATCTCAAAGGATTACACATTTTACTCTGATGCTGTGAGGAATTTGTCATGAAAAATTCAGGGTTTTAATTTCAGACTTACAAAAAGATATTGCGGAAAGGTTGATTTACGTCAGTCGAAAACATAATTATGCTTTCACTTTAGAGATCACAGATTTTAACGCTACTTTGGCATGTATCTGATAATCTAGTTTGGTTTCTTTTGCCACAGAAGCATTAGTCTAGTTGTGAGAACATACCTCTGCTTCAGCCTCTGCACTCACAGGCTTTAAAAGTTTAGCAATTCAAGAAATAGAGATAAGACTATGCATGTCTTAAAGTGTTCATACACTTTCTATAGCATCTTCATGGACACTGTGGGCAGCTGTCTCTTTTACTTGTATACTTTTGGAGCAATATGCCAATATCAGTGTGATGCTGATTTTTATTAGTTTTGCTGTACAGTTATCCCCACAGTAATTGTTTTTGCATAGTTTAGCACTTTCCAGAGAAGCGCTGTGATACATTTGGCCTGTAGAGATAAATTTGTTTAGGTCACTGGGTAACTGATTTTAAATGTTATGAAGGTAACTTATAAATTCTTAAGAAAAGAAAGTTAATTTGTAGATTTACTTGTCTTTGAAGGCACATTATATATGCTGCCATTCAGAACTAGTCTTATCAAAGAAAAGGCTGCAGGCATCAGTTGCTCCTCTAGTTGTAAAGCAGTCAGGTGTTGTGCACCATCCAAAATAGATGTAACCTTGATTCTTCACCTTTACATTCAAGTGACTGAGTAGGTCCTGTTTGCAAATGAGTAATGTATTTCTGGAGTATAACAGCATGCAACAGCTACTGCATTACCATGGCAAACTTGGTTTGTCCTGAAACTAAATGAAACTGAGTGCTTTCTGGTGGTTTTACTGGAAATGCCAATGGTTTGTGACAGTAGCCTTGCTTATGGCCAAATGTTGAAACAGTGGTTATATGCAGTGTAAAGTTGCTTATGTTTTTGGTGGGGCTGAGAAATGAAATAGAGTATGCTGGTATTTTATTGCTGATTTAATGATTGTTTTCTGCCTTTTGCTCAGGCTGTCACGCTGCATACTGATGTGGGAGATATTAAAATTGAACTGTTCTGTGAGCGTACTCCAAAGACTTGTGAAGTAAGTCAAGTACCAGGAGTAGGATTGCCTAGTGGTGAAACAAAGCAGTAGAAATAGTGAAGACTTTGGAGGAGGAGAAGTGGCTTTTGCAATTTCACCTTTTCATGTAATGGAATACCAACATTCTAAGCTGGTGCAGTGTCCGTCCCACTCATGGAACTTGTGCACTCTGTCATACTGCTTAAGTTTGATGCCTGTTTCTCACTTGATAAGGTTTAGTTAAGGGGTGCTTCTCTTGAAGTTCCAGCATCTCCCAAAGTGTCCTTTGCCTTTAAGGGGAAATACAGAACCTAGTGTAGGATTCCTAAATTCCCATAGGTTTATTCATACCCTCACAGACTTGATTTTCGTTTAAAAGAGTAAGACTCTCAGTTTGTCAGGGACCCCAGTGTTGAATTTTTATAATAAACTGAAATTGAAATAAATTTCATTTATTTTAATGAAAAGCTGAGGCATGAAGTTATTGATTACAAAATTACACGTGCAAAATGAAATTGTTGAATGGGAATGATACTTGAGAGCACGCCTTAGGCTTCTTGTTTGTTCCTCAAGTCCGACAACCTGGCACTTAAAGCTTTTTATTCTTTGTGTGTGTGACACTGTCAAAGAAGTTTATTAGCTATGATTTGTTTGTAACTATTCTGCGGCGATACTTTGTGAAATTTGCATGGTCACAGAGCAGAGCAGAGATAGAAGCATTGATCTTTTCAATGCTCTCATTTTAGTAAGGTAATGCTATTTTTCAGTTGTTTGTTAATATGGTTTGTTTGATTTTTGTAGAATTTCCTGGCTCTTTCTGCTAGTAACTACTACAATGGATGCGTATTTCACCGAAATATAAAGGGCTTCATGGTTCAGACAGGGGATCCATTAGGTAAATTCTTCTGTCTGGGTCTTTCTATGGAAAAAATGTCGATAAGAATAAAATGTACAGAAATAAAAAGGAATTATAGGTATTAAAACCAAAATGTAAGTAAAGTAAAAATACAAGAATTACTGTATTGTTGATAAGAGGTCTTTATCATGAGATTAGTTTTCTGTGGTGGGCTTACAGAAGTGTACAGGCCTTAGCCCTGTTTTAAGAAATCATTCTTAAACTTGAGTTCTACAAACTTGAGTTTTACCAGCTGTTTCCACTCAATATGATGGTTCTGTTGACTTAAGTAGAAGCAGCTGCTACTGTGCTTTGTGTGGTTTCTGCCTGAAAGGCTGCCTCTAAAGGATTTGGCTCCTAGATGGTGTCAGCTGTTTGGGAGAAAAGCTGATTCAGTTGTGTCTGTTCATGTTCATACTGAATTTAATTTGAGGATACGTCAGTGTTTTGTTCTGCTACGTAATAGGTCCCTTATATAGAGCTATGTCTCAGTGCAGTGTCAAGAACCTGCCTCAAACTAATTGCAGGCTGTCTAGTGTCTTAGTTGTAAAATGTTGTAACAGAATATAATTCCTGGATTTCTCAGTCTGAAAATGCACTAATTTCTACTGTGGTGCTTCTTTGTCAGGCACTGGGAAAGGAGGTAACAGCATCTGGGGCAAGAAGTTTGAAGATGAATTCAGTGAATATCTAAAGGTATTTCTGTGCTCTCAGTATGCTTTTATGTTTTCATCTGAATTTTCTCTACAAAAAAAATTCTCTTGGTTGGAGAACAATAGCTTAATATTGAAATAGGAATAGGCATTTCTGTGCTTGGCAAGTTAGGTTTGAGGGTTTTCATCAGTGAAAATAGAAGTAAAAAGAATTTCTGACAGCATTTTTCATTCACTGAACGCAGAGAAGTAATTTTTCACTGTAAGAGCCATTGTGAGGAGCTAATTACTGATTGTGATAGAATATATTAGCAACCAAGATTTGTTCTTAATAATGGTATTGAGGAAGAGCTCTAAGACGCAGAGCACTTTGCACAGGTTAGTTCTGCTTTCACAGATGTGTATTCATGTTGAGGTTTTTCCCCTTGTTCAGCACAGTGTCCGTGGGGTAGTTTCCATGGCAAACAATGGTCCCAACACCAATGGATCGCAGTTCTTCATCACTTACGGCAAACAGCCACACCTGGACATGAAGTACACGGTGTTTGGAAAGTAAGTGATTCAACTGCATGCCTCTGTCAGAGTGTGTGAGGGTTCTGAGTATTTCAGGGCACATGCAAATGCTTGAACTTCTCAGAGTCTGTCGTGGATGCTTAGCATATCCTTTCAAAATACATTATTTGCCACATAAAATGTTTTTGTTGTCTTATTTCGTAGTATTTGCTTGCAAAGTCCTTGTCTTGTGATACTTAATTGTAAAGTGTTTTGAGATACCTCAACTGTGAAATTTAAATCATTATTAGAGGGCAATTTCCAACACTTCTGTTTTCCTTACAGAGTTATTGATGGCTTGGAGACCCTGGATGAGCTGGAGAAGCTGCCTGTGAATGAGAAAACTTACCGACCTCTTAATGATGTTCGCATTAAAGACATTACAATTCATGCCAACCCTTTTGCTCTGTAGCCACAGAATGCCTTAACACATTCCTCAGAGACTGGTCAGATAATTCCCAGATTATGGGGTGTAAGAGCCATCAAAAAGGGTGGATGGATCTTCAGCTGCATCATATCTTTGCTCATTGAATGCAGAATTTTTGGGAGCTGTTACATTGTTTGGGAGTTGTCACAGAGAAGTCTTGTGCTTCCGAAGCCAGGTTTTCCAGAGTATCTTCCAGCATTTTGTTTTTTAAACTCTGGTTTTTTATACTTGTAAAATAAAAACCAAAACTTTATTTTTTCCCCCGATCTTTGGTTTTTGCATTATCTTTCTGAGTGATGTTATGTTAAAGCAATGTCCTTTGCTATAATTCCATGCTACCAGTTTTGTGAAACTTTCTGGTAGTGTCATCATCCTTACTCGGTTTTCTCAAAAGCGTAAAGTAAGATACGCAGTTTTTTTCCCCTAGGTGAGAGCAGTGACATAAATAGATGAAACCTATCCCTCCCAGAAGATTAAACATATTTAGAGGAGTGTTTGCTCTTGTGCTGCTCTGTTGGAATGATAACCTCTTCAGTGTCTCCTAAAGGTAGATGGGAGTACTTTCTTCTGCTTCTGGCGCAACACTGTTGCTGTGAAAGAGTAAGTATTTCTGTCCTTACATAGCTCTCGATTGAAACTGGGGAACATGGTTTTACTGTAACTTGTTTTTCATCACTTTTTTGCACAAAGACTAGGGAGTAAACACAACAAGGAGCACTGCCAAAAGGCTGTTATCATATGATGTTGAACAGATAAGAGAGCCATTTTGGAGTTCTTCCCCCAGTCCTCTTTTCACTCAGTGAGCAAAGCCCATTCTTACACATATGCTTTGTAATCCTTGGGAGGCTCAAGGTCTGCCTGACTTGCAGTCTGCTTCAGACCATCATTGCCCATTTTGAGACTCAGCCTCTTAAAATAATGAGAACCCATTTGCAAGAGAAAGGCAAAGGTATGCCAGGTACGGATTACATGAGGGGTTAATGAGAAGAGTTAATCAATACCTGCTCAAGGGGACAAAGTTTCTATATTCTTCATGGAATGTTGCTTTAAGCTCCCAGCCCTTTTTCCAGACTATGTATTTTAGTGTAACACTTCAGTCAGGTAAAGGATTTTATTCTTTTAGCTCTATGCTCTTGTCTCTTCCTTATAACCAGCCGCAGTAGCAAGTAGACAGAAGTGTGTAATGGCACACTTGACTGACACCACTGCCATGCAGGAGGAAGGACATTATGGGAAATCTCCTACAGTGCAAAGGAACGGTAAATCATTCATAATTTTAAACTGCACTGAACTGGAAACAATTTTAGGTCTTTTTTTTTTTTTTTTTTTCCTCCACAAAAAGAAGACTGTTACATAGAAAATGTGAAATACGGCAGTACCAAGTATTTTGCTCTCTGGGCGATACACATTAAGTGTAGATTTTTTTTTTTTTCTTTTTAATCTAATGTGTATTGAGAGTGATCCTATTGGGACCAAATTACAGACTTTTCAAAATTGTATCCTCTCTGCTTTCCTTGGTCTAAGCTGGAGAAGAGTGGGCAGGAAGAAAATAATGGTGCATGATCTTTGAACAGTGACAACCTTGTACACATGCTAGGCTGATTCCAGAGGAGCACTCCCCGTGCCCAGGGCAGGACGGAGCCGATGAGCAGCCGCGGCTCAGGGTCAGCAGTGACCACTCCGCAGTTCAGAGCCCGCGCCGCCCCCCCCACCATCCCCCGCCCCCCTCAGGCCGCCATGTTCTCCGCTGCGCCTTCTCGGGCGGGCAGAAAATGGCCTCGGCCGCTGTGGCGGGGCCAGAGCCCTTGCGGAGCCTCTGCTGAGGCCGAGCGCGGAGCCTTTCGCCGGGGCGGGGATTTGGGGCCCGCGGGGATTCGGGGTCGGCCCCGCGTCCCCCTCGCTCCGCCCGCTCGGAGCGTCCCGGGGCCGGCAGCGGCCGCTGCCCTCCGGGCTGAGGCGCTGCACTCAGTTTGGGCTCGAAAGGGCAAGTTAAAGACGGGTGGGTATTATTGAGTTCGCTTTTCCTCGTGGGTCAAACTGACTGGGAGATAACCTTATTGTCTCCCACAGAAAAACTTCATTGAAATATGGAAAAGTCTACTAGGCAACATTTGCCCTTAACTGTTAAGCACACAGAAGCTTTTCTTCTTCCTAGGATAGTGCAGCATTGGGGGACTGAGTAACTTGGCAGGAGTGTCTGAGCCTTGGTATTCTCCTTAAAAGGCGCTTTTTTTTAAGAGAAGGTAAAAGGTTCAAGTTCCCCTATCAAAATAATTAGCTTGAAAAAAAAGCTCTTGAATTAAAAAACAACCTCGAATAAGGAGCAGAGAAAAAAGCTAAAAACTGGGACATTGAGGAAAAACACAATTTTCATTATCGTTCAAATTTGCTAATTGACGGGTTTGAAACGGAATTATTTGTCTGTGAGATGTAATTCAAAGAGTAAAATACCTTTGTTCCACTTGGGGAATTCCAGTCCAACCAATGGTCCTGGCAGGGATGAAAGAAAAAGACCACTTTGCAGGAGGTGCAACAACGAATGGAAATGGAAAGGGGGCACCATTCAGAAGTGCACAGGAGAAAAAGGGCTGCAACCGTCTTTCTGAAACTCCTGGCAGGTAAATAATTTCTGGACTTCTGGTATCAGCAGGCATGTTTTAAGATTTTATTAAATGCCGGGGAGCGGGAGCCGCCAGCCCGCGCCGCCCGGCAGGCCGTGTCCCGCCGGAACCATTTCACAGCGGCGCATGCGCGCAGATCCCGCTTCCTGGCTTCTTGTGCGGCTGCGGTTTCACATGGCTTAGCTTGAAAGCGGTTTCAAAGTGGCTGTAACATTTTTAATAATCTTTTCAGCATGAAAAACGGAATTAAAAGGTAATTTTTTCTATCGTTCGTGGGTAGAGGGAACAGAGACCTACAGACACAGGAGGTACTGACTGAGAGGTCCCTGGAGCCCGCGGGGAGGCGATTGCCGCAGCAGCTGCGGGCGCTTTAGCAGACTAATATTTTAAACGAATTTCTAATAAAATACCATGTAGGTAACGATTTTGTGGCTACTCTGTCTTCCCCCATAGCCGCTGCCCACAGAAAGGACGCAACTCGTCCCAGCTTTCGATACAAAAGGCATTTTGTACATCTACTCTCACCTTGTTTTCTACGCCATAGCAATAAAGTCCGCAATTTCCTTTTATGCTGTTTTGTCCCGTTTGCGCAATATAAGTGCCCACACACGTATTCTCGCTTTTTCGTCTGCTGAAATCTAAGCTTTCCCGTATTTTACCCCTTTTTTAAACTCTCAGTCTGGACGTTACCCCGCGGCCCGTGTGCGGCGTGGATCTTCCACAGCGAATTTTTCTGAACTCCAAGTCTGGGCTCTACTCCGCGGCCTCCTTTACTCCCCCGTGCGTATTTTCGTGCATATTGCGCTACGTGGCGCGGCTCTTCCGCGGCGCGGATTTCCACGGGGTATTTTTCAGGTCTCCTCGGACACGATCTATTTCCCGGCTCCGCCGCTCCGCTCGGCTCCCGGCCGGGCTCTCGCACGGTTCGGGATCGCGGCTCCCGCATCCCCGGCTCTGACCGTGCCGAGCCCGCCCTGCCGAGCCCGCTGTGTCCCCGCGATGCCTTTGTCGGTTCCTGTTCACCGCCCCCACCGGGGCGGCGCCTTCCCGGCAGCTGTGCTTGTTTCTGTGTTTCTCAATTCTTTCTGTGTTGTTTCTGTGCTTGTTTCTGTGTTTCTGAGTTGTTTCTGTGTTTCTGAGTTGTTTGTGTTGTTTCTGTGTTTGTGTTGTTTCTGTGTTGTTTCTCTGTGTGTTTCTGTGTTGTTTCTGAATTGTTTCTGAGTTGTTTCTGTGTTGTTTCTCTGTGTGTTTCTGAGTTGTTTCTGTTTGTTCCTGTGCGTTCCGCTCTCCCCGCTCGGGTCCCGCTCCGTTTCCCATCTTGGTGCGCTTTGTGCCGTCCCGCGGCCGGCGGGAGCTGCAGCCGGAGCCTTTCGCTGCTTTGTGTTCGCTGTTCCAGTGTCCTTTGGCTGGGGGCTGTTCGTTCCCCTCTCTGTGTATTCCGTCTCTCGAGTCCCGGCTCGGCCCCGCGTCCTTTCCCGCGATGGCCTCGGGGCATCAGCGATTGTAATCAGTCAGCCGAGACTCCATCGTCTTCATGCGGGAAAAGCCAAGTCTTTATTCACATCACTTACTGGATGCAGTTTTCACAGCCCTCGTCTGTAACACCTATTGGCTGGTAGTTTTCTTACCACTTCATTTTTTGGTCAGAAGGTGATTTGTGTGTATGTGCTAAGATTCAGGTTATTTACATTTTTCCTTTATAGGTTCTCATGGAACAGATCTTACTGTTAACACAGAGGCACTTATTTTTCAACCCAAGAATACATTGTTGTGTTAACCTTTCATAATCAAGATTGTTTTCACATGGGAACTTTCAAATTGCATAACTACACTTAGAAGACAGACTAGCTATTAATTTAATAGAGCAGGCCTGATTTTATGAGGCCTTTCTACCTGTCACAACATGTATATATATAAAAGATAATTACTAAATCCTTTTGCTTTAAGAAAAACATAGGGGTCCTGAAATCATTAAGTAAAATTCAGTGAACCAATCTTTTAAAAGAAAAACAGTTGTAATTTTTTGTTGCCTTCCTACTTTGAGTATTTCATCTGAAAATCTATTCCTTGCCATGTTTTTCTCCTGCAACATAAACGACATGAATTTCCAGGGACTGAATTTGAAATTGCTCCTGCTGACTGTGGCCTGGTGTGTATCTGAATGTCTGAGTAACTAACTCCCTGCTGAACGAATGGTTTTTCTAACCTGAATTCAGTTGAGTTTATTGACTGGCTGCACAGTCTAGGTGCTGTTCCAGAAGAGCTATTGAAGGAAAAGATGCAAGAATGCAGAGGATGATGCAGAGATGGAGTAAGTGCAAAATACACAGAGTATTTTCCAGACTATTAATTTTTTTAGATAGATGTAGTGGGTTGACCCTGGCTGGGTGACAGATGCCCATCAAACCACACCCACACTGTCACTCTGCAGGTGGACTGGGGAGAAAAAAGGAGCAGACAGTCCTTGACATTAAGTGTAAGGATGGCCTTTATTTGCTTTAAAAAAAAAAAGTTACAAAGTAAGGAAGATCACTGTAGTATTGAACAGATTGCATTGTGATGACCATTTTTTTTCATTTCTTTTAGTAGGTGTACTCTGGTTACCAGTATTTCAGTTAATGCTCACTGTTAGCTTACAACAGTACAGACTTCATTTTTTTCCTCCAATCTTTCTGAATTGAACTGTCCTGAGAATTTCCATTAGGAATTAAAGTTTCAGGAAGCAGGTAAGTTGTTTGGTTTAGCATGTGAGCTGCCAGCATAAAAGAATCTCTAAACTTCAAGGGGGAGGGGTGGAGTTTTGGCCACCTTAGGTTGCAGCAGCTGTGCATTTACAGAGCAGCACAAGGCAGCTGCTCCCCCTGCCCCAGCCCTGCCAGGCTTGAGAAAGCTGCTGGGCAGCTCTGTGTGGAGCAGCACTGCTTGTACTTCCATGAGGGAAGGGGAAAAGGAAGGCACCCCCAGAGCTGCAAGGGCACCTGACAGCCCCTCAGGAACAGGGGCTACCAGCTGTGACAAGGCAGCAGGCTCAGAGATGCCACTCATCATGTCCCACCATTGTAACCAGTTGCTGCCACCACAACAGCTTCTTCCAGCAGCGGGGCTCTCACCCTCTCCAGGAACTGGAATAGAGGATTGCTTTATGCTGGAAGTCTGGTAAAGGGATGACAAAGTACTTGGGGACATGGACAACCACCTATGACGGGGGCTATTTGGTGGTACAGACTGCAGTGCCACACAAGCGATGGCCTCTTCACTTGGGAGGCTTTTTTATAGTTTAATTTGCAAGCAGACTGCCCTAAGTCTCATTAACCATATCACATCTACTCCAATACAGACAGAAATCCCAACAGATGACATGGATTTCACCGTGGAAGGCCTTAAATTACATTATTACAGTAGAAAATACAGGAGGTAGAAAGTAACTGAAAGGACAAATGCAGGTTAAGAGTCAAATCTAACAGCTCCTGTAAGCTACTTGAACATGGTTTTAAAAACTAAATCCAGTATTTCATTACCTATAGAAAACAGTTAAAATAAATTGACATGAGAGCCCTTATATCATGCTTGATACAGGGAGGTAGGATGTAAGAATCAGAAGGACACATGAGACATGACACTTATCTACAGCTCCTGTTTGCTTTACTGAGGCCAAAGTTTCACAGGTCAGTCACCCTCTTCAGCTTCAGACTCCGACTCTGCAAAAGAAAGAATTCATCAGCAGCCTGGTCATGGCTCAGCCCCCAGCCCTGAGCTCAGCTGCTGCCCTGCATCTGCACAACAGCTGCTACTGGATCCACATGGATTGTCCTGGCAAGCTTTTCTAGCCAGGACCAGGGGAGGGGGCACACTGGTCTCAGAGGGGCAATTACATCCCCCACTCCAAAACATGGCATTATTGCATTAGGGTTCCCAAAATGAACAAGGTCCACAGATGAGCTAAGCTGCTGGTTACCTTCTTCAGCATTCTTGAGCCATTCAACAAACTTCTTCATCTGCTCCAGAAAAACACTCTTTCCTTTTGCAAGATGTGCATCTTTATACCACTTGAGGATGGGTTCTTCACTCAGAACTTCAGCTGTAAAGATGGGCAAAAGCAGTATTAACACAGCAAACTGCTGAGAACCTGACTGGCAGCCTTTGCTTCCTCCCCTAGCAGCATCATGTACTCTTCTTCTGTACAGACCTACACTAGGAGTGCCTTCAGTTTTGAAATTCAGAGAACCAGGCATTTTGAATGATTCTTCATGCTGGCAGTTTCCTCAGCACTGTATCCAGGAGCTGCACTTTCACTAACAGTCTAGAGCACTTCAGGGTTATTATTTGAGATGGCACACTATAAGCAAAGGTTCAGGTAACAGCTAAGAACCGATGCAATTTCTTTCTAAATCCAAAGTAAACACTTCCTGTGGTGTAGGTGTTTTTTAAATTTTACAAGTATGATACAGTCTTCAGTTTAAGAAGCTTCCATAGGTGCACAGCCAGTTTTTCAGTACTACCTTTTATCAGACATTTAAAAAGAGCCTAAAGAGCCTAGAGCAGAGCCCAGAACACATTAGTGGTCTCTATCTTCAGCTGCTCACAGTCAAGAGAACTAAGAAGAATACACTATCATGGAACTTTAACAAAATGCCTTAAAAATCTAAATTTGGCTTTGTTCTGCAACTCTTAAGCAGATCTAATGTAGATAGGCATCATCTTTGTCTTGCAGTTCCCCATGTACAAGACAAAAATGCTGTAAGGCCAGCCACATGCACCTTTGCATTTTTACTAACACGAGGCAGAAAATTCTTCAGCGTACTAAGTGCCATGTTATAGCACTGATCTCCCCTCAAGAATTTGTCAGAACCAAGGCATTCTGTTTCAGAAGCTTTAAAAAACCCAAACAACCCAAACCAACCCCTCCAAAAACCCACAAACCCCTGAAACTACAACCCCACAGAAGTTACCTTTGTAGAAGAGCACCACTATTTTCTGGAAGGCCTTCATGAAGTGAATGTTGTCATAACAATACTCCTGAATCTTCAACAGAAGAGTCAGCTCTGACTGACCTTGGGTGGTGAAGGCAGCAAGTAGAGGGCTGTATTGCTGCAACAAGAACAACAGATTGGCACAGAGCACTTCACCCCCTGACTAAAGCTGGTTTGGCAGTTTCCATCAGCCACTGCTTAGCAATGTGCAACCACAGCCCCACCCCAGAGCAGCTCTGCAGCAGTCACTGCCTCTGCCTCAGGCCCTTGGCCTGCAATGCTCCTCACAAGGGGGAGAATTCCCCATCTCCTTCTGTCTCTGCACTAGCACGGTTGTAGCCTTAACATTTAAAAGGGAGCTGCAGACAGAAGGAAAACCAAGCTCTGCCTAAGGGGTGCAGAAGTCCATGCTGAAGTTACAATACCTTCAAATGCTTAATGGCTTGCTCTGCTACCAGCTCCTCCTTTTTGTTCCACTCCACTGTGCTCATTACACTTGACCAGATTATGGCTACCACAGTCTGTTCTGAGATGTTGTTTTTCTTCATCTCCTCCTTCACGTACAAGATTATCTGCCAAGAGAGTGAGAGTTAGCACAAAGGTCACATATGGCACTAAGCTAAATTAAAACTTCTCTTCTAAAGGTAACCCAGAAGGGTTCAGAATGACAGCTAATCTCCTCGACCATCCAGCAAGATTCACGACATTAAGGAAAGGCCACAAAGCTAATATCAACCCCCCCAGTCCTCATTTTTGCTGCCAGCGTGAGCTGAGTTCTGTATGAAAGACAGGCACAGAAAGCACTTCCACCTACATCCACATCTACAAACACCTACATCCTTGAATGGATCTCCCCGTGACATCTGCTCCTGCAGTTCTTTCTGCAGCTCCTTCCGAGCTCCTATGGATTGCTGGTTCCGAACGTACTCAGAAAGTTCCTTTAGTCCTGCTTCAGTGAAGTACTTGGAGAAGTGTTCAACACTTTGTTTGTTGGCTGGGAAGAGTTCCTGAAAACAAAGTTTACAACACTTTTGTAAAAGAAATGCGTGTTGAGTATTTGCTGGCAAACGCTGTTCACCAAACTGGCTTCTGGAGCAACAGAGTAGTTCCAGTGGTACTCACCATGAGCCTGTTGTCCATGTTCACTTTGCGAAGACTGACAGCCACTGCATTGATATCTTTCTCATTTATCCATGATTTGAACAGCTTGACTGCAAAAGCTGCAGAAACACCTGTGCAGTCGGAACAGTTCTATTATTAGTGAAATTCAAAACACAGGGAACCACAGACCTAAGTACAGGATACCCCGTTTGTCAGACTGTGCTCAGAGCAGTAGCTGTGCTTCCAAGCAACTCCAGCACAGTCTGCACTACCTCTCCCTGCCCAAGGACACTGCAGAATTCAGCAGGCTGGACTTTTCCTACCACTCAGCATCACACTGCCCTGTACTAAACTCAACTCTTCTTGCTGCAGAAGTTAGGAAGCAACCTAAAGGCGTGACACACCTTTTGCATCCCGAAAGGTCCCTCTCCAAAATACAGCAGTGCCTTGCTGGGCAATTCCAGTGACAGCAGTGTCATGCAGGGAAGTCCTACACACAAGCTTTCTCAAGAAACTAACTTTCTGAAGTCTTAAGACCTTCCAGGTTGTGGGGCATCACATCTACCTTTGCTAACCCTGTAGTCAATCTAACACCAGAGAAAGCTCATGAACTGCAAGGGGGTATGGTCATCACAGTTTCCACATACTTGCCATGGTTCTGTCTCCCCTTCCTAAGGGAGGAGCTGGGCCACACTCACCTTCTTTAACCAAGTTCTCATTGTAGAGACTGTTGAGAATTGATGCATTCAGTGTCCCGTTGGCAAGCAGAATACCCGTCAGCATGGCCAGTTTGTTCCGCTCAGATTCTGAGAACCCTTTCAGGAACAGCAGCAACTGCAGGACAAGTAAGAAGAGCTGCATAAAACTACCACCTCTCACTAAACTTTGGCCACTGCCTCTGTGTTAAACACTTTTCTTTCATCAAGCCAGCAGAAGCACTAGTCACAGGCAGTCATGCAAGCCAGCCATTCTTCTATGAAGAACATTCAAGGGTTGTATTTTAATAACCCATTTTATGATGTAACACTTCTACAGAGCGATTAACTAGCAGAATGTGAATGTTTATTTGTCTGCTGATAAAGAAACACTCCATACCTTTTTCACTTCATCTTCAAAGCCTTTCTCCAGGTACTTGTAACGCCTGATTAGCTTGTTAAAAACCTAAAAAGACAGAGTACATTATCTTTTGCTGTGAACTACCATTTGATTAGAATTTTAAAAAACTAAGTTCAGTAAAATATATCTGAACTGTTTAGAGCACTTACAGCTTGGAACACTGCTACTCTACCACTCCCAGTATGCTTAAAGCCATGAATTATTTTTACCTTAACTTACAATTACACAAACATTTAATTTTTGATCACTAAACAGCTTTAAGTTAAATTATCCTCATTTCAGAACTAACCTGAGCAAATGCTTGCATGGTTTCTAGGTCTTCCTGTGCTGCAAACACACAGACGTTTGTGCGTGTCATGTCATCTGCCAGGGTCCCGCCTGGGGCTGCAGGAGGATTTCAGCATTAGTAGTGTCACAGCCAGAGAGAGCACTGAGCAGGCTCCACAGCAGAACTCCAACACCCATAACATGATGAACTCAAATGACCAGATCACCACAGACACCCCTACAGTTCCCTCTGCTCCACTGGAACTTCAAAATCAGCTTAGATTTGAACATTTAACTATTCCGGCCCCCTACTGCTAAGGGGATTGACAACACATCTTGTTTCCACATGAGTAAGCAAACAAGGCCGTATGAGCTCCTCTTCCCTTAAAGGAAACCACTGAAGCTGCTTAATTCCAGCAAGTGTTTGCTGCAAAAGTGCTGCTTCCTGCCTTTTTCATGACAGAGTAAGTCACAACAGTAGGCTAAGATACATAGAGACACAGCTCAAAATCCAGTGCCACAGAGATGAGCCTGAAAGTTTAGTTATTTAGGCTGCTTCTCTAATGAAGGTGCATTCAGGTCACCAGCTTCAGTGCCAGAACACCTCATCATCCATTTCTATACCATTCCACATACAATGGAGATCCTTTGCTATGTATTAGTCAGGAACATGACTTTCAAACCAGACATGAATATTTCTGGTAATAATATTAAAAGCTGGTAATGCAACAGGATGTCAGTTTTTATTCTGGCCTCCTCTGACTGAAGATCAGAGCTGGTCTTCTAAGCTACCTGTTACAGAGATGGAGTTGAGTAAAGCACCCCATATCACCATTAACATGGCAATGCCTTCTTCCCTTCCCCATCAGCCTCATTCCTAGAAGGAACACTTCCTAACACAGGATACACTGGTTAAGACTCTTGAATGTAATCCCACATATTGTAACAATTACAGATCTGCTTACCTGGTTGGTGGACATCTATTCCTCTCTGCTCTGTACACAGAGTGTGTACCTGAGGTAACAAGACTTTTCATCATCAATTCACTTCCTCAGTCCCTGTGTTTTCTGCTGATTCAGCCACTCTCTCATTTCTCACTCCCTGATGTCTGCTAGATCCTATGACCTCACTGTTGTCAACAACAAATCATTTGTAATAGCATGTCCAAGACTAAGCACTTCAGATTCTTCTGTAAACAAGTTTCCTTTCCAAAATCACAGGGCAGGATACACAAATCATAAGATTATATCAGAATCTTTCAGGGCAACTACTGGTCTTGTTACCACAGACCACACACCTGAAACAAGCATTCATGCATCTCTCATTAGAAGTGATCTTGATCAGAGTCAAGACCTACTCCTAGTTAAAAAAATAACAAAAAAAAAACAACCAACAAAAACTAGCCAAACAAACAAAACCAACTCACCCACCACACCCAGAAATCCAAAGTACTTTCTTCTAAGCAGAGTTTGTACAATCTACACTTCAAGGAATGCAAGTAAAACTGAGGTAGGTTATACAAAGTATTTCTACAGTAACTGCTCAGGCATCAAGATGGTCAGGTGGTTTACCACAGATGAACTTAAACCCTGTTCTACACACTCAATGGGCTCCTTAGCAGAGATTTTACACTGAAAGAAAACAGCTTTTATAGAGTGAAGTGAACGAAGCTGACAGTAGCCACATCAAAGGCACTTACCCAGCATTCCACCAGCCACCAGGATGTCAAAAAGTGTTTCTGCATAGCGGCGATAATCAAGTTTTGCACCAGAAGCATCAAGAAACTTTGCTACTGCCTCCAAGTCAGTGCCAGTTTCAGTTAAACCTTGAATAATACAGTCCTGGAACTGAGTAGGGTCAAACCTCTCTTTTTCATCTGTAAAGCAAAAGTGATGAAACAAGACTTCCATGAAGAGTTCTTTGTGATGATCATAACTCAGCTCTAATAAAGTTTACCTGGCTTCTCAGTGTGATTCTTACACCCCTATTCTCATGTTACATCGCTCTTTCCCCCAAAACCAGAGACTCGACTCACGCTAGAAGGTGATTTTTAATACATGCCCCTGTAATTTTGTACATTTGACTGCATCACTCATGTTTTATCTCAGCTCTTTGGGCCTCTGTTTCAGATGGAATCTGACTGACAAACTACATACCATTATCACATCCAACTCACCTGGCAATTTGCTTTTTGGCTATGAAGACCATCCCCTCCTCCTAACCTGCAGCTGAATTTGAGGCACTAACTTTTCCTCAAGTGCTTGGAGGACATGTAGACGTAAGAGCTAACTTAATGGACTGTAACTTCAGACCTATCTAGCACCCACTGCTGTTGTTAAGCTGAACACACTTGATGTATCTTTATACCTGATACATCAGATAATCACTGCCGTGTTTTTACTACTGGCAGGGCATAGTGAACATGCAACAAATCCACCCACGCAACTAACAGGAAGTCTTAGAGGTCTTCAATTCTGCTCATCTCAATTTATCACAAGATTATGGAAATCACGAGATGAAAAGCTTCCAAAGATAAGAGAACTCAACCGCAGATCTTATTTTGAGTGCTGTCTACAACAGCTTAGCCAATTCTGTTAGCAGCCCAGTAGGGTATACTGGTGTCCAGAGTCAATACAAATATCAACCCATTGGTAACAGCTGGGTACAAGCCTGGAAGTACTGGATCAGTTATTTTCCAGGGCAGATCCATGGAGCTCATTGTTCCAGAAGAGTTGCTTCACAGCAAACTATGGTTAAATGCTTAAAAAGAGACTAAACCCATGGCTGCTGGCATTTCATATGCTAGACAGACCACAGCAAGCCCTATCATTCAAGAGATTTTCTAGCTGCTTTGACATTCCAACAGGTTCCATAAATCCAAGTGTGCTTCTGCATGTACAGCATCCCTAAAGCTGCCTGTTAGAGCTGGAACACTGCCAGTATACAAGTAAAGCTGTACTGAAGAGAAACCCTAAGATCATTCCCACTTTCTCTTCCTGTTCGAAAAAAGCTCCACCAAAATACTAAGTTACTTATCACATCTCTTCAGTCACTGACTCTTCTTATGCAAGTAATTGTGCATGTAGAGAGACAAGCCTTTGTATATCCCATACTTAAGGACTTTTTTGAATGCTGACTGGGGGATTGGTGGGTGGATTTGTGGGATTTTATTGTGGTTTTTTTCCATCAATTTTTAAAATTTTAAAAGAGGACAACATAACTTTTATCCAGTGGCCAAGAGTGAAATTCTTACTATGTTACATGCGCCTTAGGTGTATGTATTAACCTGCAACAAGCCTGTGCTGGAGCTCCCCTGTAATTCAGGGGTACTAAATCCTTCTGCTTGCAGGCTAAACAGTCAGGATAGCTCTAGAATGACCATGTTTTAGGTGAAGGTTATTACAGTAAATTCAGCAACAATTCTGACTGCCAAATATTTTTTATTAGTACAGAGAAAATTCCAGTCAGCCCCAAGACTCTGCACTTAGCATGGCCTGATGTAAAAAATTTACAGTGAGCGTACAAAGGCACTGGTTTTTTTACTGACAGAAACCTGCCTTTTACCGTACACACAGCGTGGGCAGCCGGTCCTGGCAGCGGGCACGGTGCGGTAACTCACCTCTTTTTCTGGTTTTAAAACGCTGGCCCGATAGTGTCGGCTTCTGCGGCTTTTGATTATTCATAAAAGACACCCTGCAAGGAAGCAGAAACACCGGTGAGGACGCCGCAGGCAGGGCCCGCGCTGCCCGCTCCTCCCCGCAGCTCCGGCGGCGCTGGGCGGCTGCGGGCGGCGCGGCCCCCGCCCGGCTCCCGGCACGCACCGGGCTCCCCGGGCGGAGGCGGCCGCAGGGCGGAGCCGGGGCCCGCGCCGTGCCGCTGCCTGTGCCCGCGGCCGTGCCGCTCGCCCCTCGGCCCCGCAGGGCGGCCCGAGCTGGCGGTGCCTTCGCTGCCGCCCAGGCCGCCCCGCTCCTGGGTACCTGTGCAGGGGAGGAAGAAGGGGTGCACCACCTCCCTCCCCCGGCCTCCACCGCAGCGCCGCGCGGCCGCTCACGGTGCGGCCCTTACGGCCCGACTGTCGCAGCCGGCCGGCCGCCCCCCCGGCCCGAGCCCGTCTCCTCACCGACTTTAAGGCAGAGAGAAAATGCCCGAGCGGCCCGGAGCGGAGACGGGCAGGAACGGCAGCGAGGAGCGGCGGCAGCGAGAGCTCTGCGAGCGGAACCGACGCCAGAGGAAGAGGGGAGGGCCGCGCTCCGCCCCGCCCCGCCCCGCCCGAGAGGATGGAGGGAAGGGGCAGGGAACGGGGCGGGCCCTCTCGGTACCGCCTGTGCCGCCGAGCTGCTGAGCGTCTCAGCCCGGCCGAGCCCTGCCCGGGGTTACCGCGCCCGGTGCCCGTGGCGCTCCCCGGAGCCAGCCCGGCACCGCAGGGACGCCTCCCCCTGGCCTGCTCTGCGGCCCGCGGAGCTCCTGAGTGCCGGGGGCAGCGCCCGCCACCTGCGCTGCATCGAACTTCAACACCGTACCCGCTGTGCTGCTTGAGCCTAGGTTTGCTGACTTCTTCTTTCAGATCCTGGTGGTAACAGCACCGTACAAGCACTTGACGTACTGCAGTCTGTGCGGACAGGACTATCAGTTACAAACTCTGCCCATCTGACACAGCAAAGTCCCTGGGCTCCAGAAGCACTGGCCTTTCTACTGCTGTTTAAACACGGGTTCTTTCACTAGCAGTCACCTCAACAGGTCTCATCCTACCTTCAGGCTGTAGGGCAGTCTGTCAGCAGACAGCACAAACACACCCACTCTGTTAGTGGTGCCCCTTTAAGTACTACGTTAAAAAAATGGGCTGCCAAATTCACACAGCAGCAGAGACAGACAACATGGGGAATACTTTCCGTGCTGGTGTAGGACGGGAGATGCAATTGCAACTCAGTTCTTTGCTCCCCAAAAGTCCAAACCACCAAACTCAGAGAATGCAAGCTTCTATTCCTTCTAGACCCTAGGCAGCTGCAAATTTCCACCAGATTTAAGTGCAGTGTTCCTGTGACTAAAGCTCTTAAAATGACCAGTTATCAGGTGTATAAATGGAACAAATCACTGGGCTGCAGTAGGGAAAATGCAATCATTATTGTCAGAAGGAGCCAGATTTCATCTCATACCATTTTTGTTACTATTTCGTCCTTGAAACAATACTGGTGATAGGTCTCAGTGCCATGAAATAGCAGTACACTCCCTTACAAATTATATTCAAGAAACATTTTTGCAGATTCCAGTTAACAGCCCGATGAAATCCCCAAAATACTAACTTCAAAAATACTGCCTTCAGAGGAAGCATTTTCACCTTAATATTAGCAAATATTTGTCCATTACCTCTAAATGCAAGGCACTGATTACATTGGTGCTCATTCTAAAATGAGACCATTTGTCTAAATCACAATTAATTTAAAAGCCAAGAAGAAAAATCAGTAATTATTAAAATCACATTTTAAGGAAAGGAAACACAAAGATAAAATAGTTGCTGTTGTCAGCTCTCTAAAGTCTTTGATATGACAAAACTGCAAAGCCCATTACCAAAGCTGAGCTTTTCCCATTAGCTGTAGTTTCTCACACTTTACCAGGAGAAAGGAATAGGAAAATTTTACCAATGTAAAGGAATAAGATCTTTTGTATCTCTACAGTTTTAGATTAAATTTGCCTTGAGAGTGTGTGCAGGTCACACTCTCTTCTATACTATGCTAACTTAAGCCTGCACTGTCATCATTGAAATAAATGAAAACAAACTTTTATTTATGTAGATGAGCACAGGATCTGAACTGATGCAATACCTGTTGAGCATTTCCACAAGTTGTTTCTTATGCTGGTGTTTTGGGTACAGAGTGACGTTGATAAATGTGTTCTGTTATTTTTATGGCTTTGGACTATCTGCTGTCAAAACTGAATATTGATTTGTATGCATACCTACACTGGTTGAGCTCAGCCATTTCCTTTTCTCCCTCTCAAATACCTTTACTCTTGTTTTTCAGACTCCTCTCCTCATGGGGAAATGTTCCATCAAGATTAATACAGCTGCCACTGGATCAATTTAAAACCTCCTTTCCAAAACCATGTCTGTCAGTGCCAATTGCTTGGCACAGCTGAGTTAAACATGGGCTGCCACACCTATAGTGAATTCCTGTTGTCATGGTTCTCCTCTTCGCCCTCCCCTCCACCTTTCCCTCTTGGTCACCTGCTGCACATCTGCTCTGCACATCTGCTGATGGTTGCTATGGGCAACCTCACCTCTGTTAGGAAAGCAGCTGGTACTGGGATCCTGTCCTCCTACCTCCAGCACCGCTGCCTCACCTTGTGCCTTCTCCTCACCGAGGGGTGAATGCATCAGCTTTCTCCTGCTTCCCCATTTTGCTGGAAAGAAGGGGCAAAACTGTGGGTAAGGCAGAGGAGGAGTGAGTGGTGCCAAGGCAGTGAATAGCAGTGATTATATTCCACCTCTGGGAGAGGCCAGAGGTGACAGTGGTTCAAAGAGACCTGATGATGTGGAGCAGGCCTGAGGTGGGCTGCCAGGAAGCAGAGCTAAACTGGTGTGTTACTGGGGTGGTGATATGTCGGTGCCTAGAAACACTTGGCAGTATGTACTTTTAGAATCCCTGTTTTACTGAAATATTGTTACACTGCCCATCATTAATTTGTAAAGTATCTCATTCTGATCTTTGAGATCTTCATATGCTGGAAGAACAGAAAATGTAGATAACAGCTGTGACTCTCAAACTGGATGTAGAAGTGACAAAATGGCACTATTTGTGACCTGCTCTTCATTTTATAATATGAAATGATATGACATGAAAATATCATGCAGATATTTTCAAAATTGCATGCAAATTCTTTTAAGTTCTTGAGGTAACTCCAGAACTGATCCAGTGTAGCATGAAACACATTAATGACAGGTCTTTTACTTGGCAGGACAAGAGAACTGGTGCTTATATCTTGTCCTACCAAGATGGTGTGAGATACATATGTGTGTGTGTATAAATAAGTAAGTATATATACGTGTGTGTAAGTTCTAATTCTTTCTTGCAGGAATGCTTGCAGTCAGTATGTGGCTGAAGGAGTTATCTGGTTGTCTGATCCTTAGGAAAGCAGTGCTAATCTGTATCAATGGCCTATGGCTTACAGGTTCCAGGTTTGTCTTTAGGAAACCGAAATAAAGATAAAAAATCCTTTTGCCAAGGGGAAAAAACCTTACTGTAATTCACAAATACATGTTCCTTATTAGCTGCACAAATGTCATTGCACACACATATCTCAATTTTCTCAAGCTATAAAAGGTTGGGAAATCAACCAACTTACCTCTAGTCAACAGTGGCATTCTTGTAATTGAACAGGTAATGAAGCTCCTATCTCCATGGCACAGGTGAGTTCCCAGCCTGGCAGGCTCAGATCACAGGCACTGATACACGAGGTTCCACTGTGCAATGCAGTTTAATGAGACTGCATTGAATTGGGGGGGCCATGACGTTTGCAAAGAAAGCCTACAGTTCCTAGTGCATTCCTGGAGATAGTGCATCATCTCCTGGTGACTGGAGAACAAATGCATCTTTATTTAAATTCTAAGTTGTCACCAAGTTTTTGCACAACACTTAGCCAATGAAGGTTCTTGATCGTGGTTATGACTTCTATGGATATGAGAAGTTCTATCACTGAGAAACACTTTGGCTGCTGGATATCCTGCACAGAAGGAAGCAGAAGTGGATGGATGCAGAATTCCCAGTCCCAACCTCCAGAAAGGTTGAGGTAGGGGTCTCTAGCTGGCTGCATTGGAAGAGAGGGGCCTGCAGGTCTGCCTGACATAATTTGTGTCCCTTTTCATAGAGAAATTTTCAGTCTAGAGCACGACAGATTTGTTCAAACTCAGGTCCATGAAGCTTTTTAAATTGAAAGCTTTAATTAATGGACCTTGACACAGTTTCATCAGATGTTTCCTGTTTTCCAGTCTCCCAAAGTGTTTTTTGAGTTTGCTTTCTGACTGGATATGCATTGATGGGAGAATGGCTTGTGAAAATCTTGCTCTTTATTTCATAATTGCTCCCGTGCTTTACTACTTTAATTTTTTTAATTCCCCCTTCTCCCTGTTTAACTTATAAATAAACAGAAATTTGGGCCCAGTGACAAGATATTAAGCAACTCTAGATGTATCTCCTTTTACAGTGCCAAAGGATGAGTGCAATGGAAAACCTGTGAAGTGGCTATTGTCAGGAAACAATGTCATCATTGCCATCTTGCCCTGCTTTCTGCAGAAACCCTTGTGTAATCATTGCTGGCTAGGACTGATACGGGAAGTAGGCTCCTGCCTCATTCTACAAAAATTACTCTCCAGCAGGCAGCTGCTCTGTCCTGCCAACCCCTGGAGCGAGGGAAGTGTAAGACATGGGAAGAGCAGATTGAAGGCATTACTTTGGAAAGACACAGAAAACTCAAGGGTGAGGGTGCATTTTCTTGCCATCCTCATTTTGAAGAAAGCAGAGGCAAAGAACACCAGTGATTATCCAAATAACTTCTGTGACTGTGGAAGAAATTTGAATAAAAGAGCATAGTCCACTAGTTGTGGGTTACATGTTCCATCTGTGTGAGAGAGAAGATATGGCATGTGAAAACCAGCCAGAGCTGGTACTGTACTGCACTTCCAGAGAGGCTAATAGTCAGGTAATGGATACCCAGAAGAATATGAAATACATATGCTACTGACATATGTCAATCACAATCCCATTCCTTGTCTTATGGTTAATTCAAGATTTAACCAAGAAATTTTCCTCCTTTCTTTTCCCAAACCAGTTCTAAACCTATTCTAATCATAACCAGAGTTGAACAGTATCTTTGTGAGCAATATCTTCAGCAAAATTAAAAATATAAGTAATCTCTCCCAGAAACAGCCATCAGGCAAACTTTACCACTCATGCAAGAGTCCACAGAAAAGCCGACTCCTCAGGTCTTCTTTATCCAAACCATACTGAACCATAAACCCTGTCCTGGAGGGTTTTAAGGTGTTCAATTCATACACCTGCCACCACCACTTACCAAGCTGATTTCAGTGCTGGCACTGTTTACCTGTTTGTTTCTAATGTGAGGATTTAGAAGTCAAAAGTAAGAGTTTACCACAAGCTGGACCTTGCATTACTTTGCAGAGATGGCTTTATATCTGAGAAGTGGCTCATATTCAGTTCTGAGGTACATATTTATCATCTGCAGATGGGATAGAGCAGTTAGGATGTTAGCAGTATTCCAAATTTTAAAAAGAGATGGATGGTTCTGCTTTTTCTGGATATTGCATGGACTCTAGGATGATAGCTTTTGTTCTGATTCATGGCATTCATCAGGGTACTCTTAGGACTCAGGAAGGTTGGTGCTGGGTTAGGATTTCAGAAGAGGAGAACTTTGCTTTCCTGTTGTGTCTTGATAGTCAATGGAATTATGCTGATTTGCCTCACAAGAAACTATTACCCAGTAACTGGGCAAAATACCTTCTCATGTCACTCACTTTTTATTTTCTAAAGACAGGGTGCTGTCCACCAGTGATTAACACATCTGTATTTATTTTCAGGACAAAATGGAGTGGACACCTGCTCCTAAAAGGAACATTAGAGAAGTCCCTTTTTCTTTTATCATCCCAATCAGCCACTTGATGCAGATTGCAAATGACATTACATGTACATGGCCAAACTCCTAGTGGTGCCAATAAATCAGCCCATTCTATGTTTTAGTTTCTTATTAACCTACCATCCCTGAGGTTAGGCTGATTCAGCAAGTTCTTCCTGGTTTGGTGTGGTGGTTGGTTTTTTTGTTGTTGTTGTTGTTGTTTTTGGTTTTGTTTTGGTTTTGTTTTGGTTTTTTGGGTTTTGGTTTGGTTTGGTTTTTCTGTTTTTCAACAAACAGTAACAGAGGAACTGAGCTTTTCAGTAGTTTTCTCTTTAGCTTCTCAACAGGCAGATGCAAGTTCCCTGAAGAAAGGACAGGGCAGGGAAAGGCAAGGAAGGCAAAGCACAGGAGAGCTGTGGCACAAAGGGCTGATGTGAGCATACCTATGTATTAGGATAAAACCCATTTTCACTGAATATCTGGGGTGAAATTCATGTCACCGTGCCTCAGAGAGGCCTGAATTGTTGGGGTTATACTGATCAGACCTGAGGGAAACTGCCTCCATGCCTTTCTTCTGGCTTTCAGACAGTAAGTGACCACCATTGACAAGAGGCCAGAGGATTTCCAAGGCTCTATCCAAGATTTACTGCCAAAGAGATAAAAGAGATGATATCATCAGGAAAACCCCAGAAGGAGGGTTCAGGACTGAAGTTCCTTTTTCATTTATTCTTGTCATCTTTCATTAATTTTAGCTAAATCACTCCTTTGATTTAGTTAAATCAACTTACTTGTTGGCTGCCACAGCTGCAATTACAACAAAGAGTAGTGGTTTAGGATCTTCCCACCAAATGGTCCACCAACATGTTTCACATGCCACACATAATTTTTTTGGACTGGAGGTTTAAAGCTGAATCCATCAATTCCTGCAAAAGTGAACATCCAGAATTTTACCTATCAAAATACATATTAAAGAATGCCTATTTTCTATGACTACTTATACATTAAAAGCTATCAAGTTTAAGACTTCAGGGCAGAAAAATAGAGTTGCTATAGCAAGAAACAAACAAAAATAATTCAAACAACTAAAAATGCCAATGAAAGCACAATCTAGCCTTTAAAAGAATAGTGCAAATGTAAAAACAGCTCTGTGAACTAGATTTGATTATCTGATGCCAGATATGATAATCCCTATATAGAACTGCATGTTGCCTCTGCAGCTGGAGATAAAGCATGCACTAAAACAGCAAGCCAAATGGAACTGAGGGATTGTTTACAGCACACAGACAGTGTCACTAAAACACTGACATGGCATTTTGAAAATACCTCCTCTGGTAGTGCTTCCAAAGATGTAAATAGAGGTTTAACTTGTCAGGCTGACAAAAAGAAAAGCTTAAAAAATGCAAGCCAGCGATGAACTGCAAAAAGCAATTAGCAAAACTAATACTAAACATGTAGAAATTAACATATTCTTTGAAACTGTTGTTTGCTACAGTTTGCTACAGGCCTACAGTCCAACTTTAATGTTAATGGGAACCTGTTAGCTTTTTTCCCCCAAAAAATTTCATACCATTCATATGTCATTATTTTTTCCATATTAACTTATCATTATTTACACATGATTCTGACCCCATCACCATCAATGTCACTACTCATACAAGCAATGCAACTTGTCTGAAATACACTTTCTCAAGGAGAAGACACTCATTACTGCAGTAAAAATGATTGTCCTGGATTGTACTGATTGTCACCAGTTTTAGGAGGATTTGACCAATGTATTTAAGACAGAATTAGTCTTTTCTCCACAAGAAGATTACAGTCATATTATCTATCCAAGATACCCTTTGTTCATCCCATAGTAACACTGCTCATTTGTGTCTGTACTGCCTTGTATAACACCAACAGCACAAGACCTGCTGCTCCATTCTGCCTCAGCAGCAGCAGTCATAAAGGGATTCAGGTAAATTAATTTATTTTCATAAAGGGATTCAGGTAAATTAATCTGAATTGAGAACACCCTTAGGAGGTTTCAGGAGAAGCAGAGAAAGCTGAAAGCAACTCCTGGTCATGTATTTCATCTTTAAGGTTATTTACAGTAGTAAGAAACAAGTATGACAGAATCATAGGGTATTGTGAGTTGGAAGGGATCCACAAGGATCATCAAGTTCAGCTCTTCAGTGAATGGCCCATATGTGCATTGAACCCAACATTAATACTTTGTTTTACCTGTGCATCTGATTTTACACTCAAAAACTTAAAATTTTTATGCTACAGTAACGGCATTTACAGAGAGGCACTAGAAGCAGCTGGGCTTTCTATTGTCAGAAATACTTTGTTCTGGGGGCAAAGCCACATACTTTAAAAGAAAATATAACAGCAATATTTTTCTCAATCAGGCACAGATGAGTCTGTTGAAGAAAGTCTATAAAGTGCTCTTTCTGTAGCCCCAGAAAGAAACTTCAGATTCAGACAGCCACAGAACTTTTAAAGTAGGTTTAGCAGGTTAGGTCTTCACTATGTAATACTCTCGTGACAAGTGTAAAAATCAAGATTACATGTTGAACAATATGTCTTATCAGAGATGGAAAATCCTCTCAGCAGGATTTACATTGCTTTACTGAAGCAACATCAAACTACCCAAAACAAAGAGCCAGCAGCTGGCAGGGACAAGAGGCAGAACTGACAGCAGGGTTTTCATCTGCACTTTGTGTTGACAAGTCTTGCAAAAAAAAGATCCATGTGCCTTTTCATTGTGTCAGCAGAGTTAATTAAAAAGGCAATTCAGCACGAAAGTGAGTGGCAGAAACAGCCTCCCCAAAAAGTGGTGGTAATTTCCCATGGTGAGACTGCTTCAACTCACATGCTATTCATGTGACATCTGACTGATAACCTTCCTGCTCTTCGAAGTGACCTTTAGATTGCCAGCAGTACTATTGTATTTTGCTCATTTTGTTGTCCCCATCTCCACTATTCTTGGGTGCAACCATCTCTCTTTGAAAGGCAAGACTCTGAAATACCCTCTGTGATAGCTTTAGCTCTCTTGTCATTGGGCAAAGCAGGTTGGGGTTTCTTTTTTCTTCTAATTTGTGGAAGGAACTAACACATTTCTCCTGAACTTTCTCCTCCAGGCTGTTTCTCAAATCACTACTATGGCTCAAAACTTCTGGGCAGCAGAAGCACCTTTACTGCTGCCAACACAGGTTTTGCAGGCTTTCAACTCAGGGGAATCCTTTTGTTTTTCATGGGAAACCTGCACAGCTAGCCAACTTCTCATGGGCAGAGGCACTCACCCAGCATGAGGCCATGCATGCTTAGTGCGCTGCACTGCAGTGGGCAGCCGCTCTGGGGACTGACCTCTGATGTCAAGGTTGGCAGAGACTCCTGCGGTCACTCCTTCACTGACTTGCATCACAACACACCGCTTTGTGGTTGGGTCTCCCTCTACCCACCCCGTCCTTCTCCTCATATCCACTAGAGGGATACCTAAGAGCACAGGAACAGGGACACCCTTCCTCTGCCCCTAACCCCCCAATGACACGTGCTGCCGCCTTTGGTCACAGTGCTTAGGACCTCATATTTTGAGTAGTTGCAACCACAACTCAGGGTTATTCATTATAAATCGCTAATTAGTTAGTGCGAAGAGGTCAGAAATTAGCTTATTGCTGAAGACTGTGTGACAATATGGCATTTTTCTGTATATTCCAAAGATTCAGGCAGCCTAAATTTCTGTGTCTGAAAGGGGCACAAGCACACATTTAAGAGTGGGGGGAAAAAACAGTAAGAGGCCCAAAGAAGTAGGAGATGATGTCTAGCTGGAAGAAGTGGGAGAGGTTATGGAGGGATGCCAGAATTTTCTTAGCTACTTCCAAGCAGGAGTAGTCTGCATGTTTCAACGCCTACTGGAAATAATGGAAATATTCCTAATAACTACATGGGAACCTGAATGAAACTTCTGAAGCATTGGAGTCTTATCTTTACAGAGTACAGGATGAGAACAGAAACAGTGAACTCCTTGGCATTTATGTCAGCATGCTCACAGCCAACAAGAAATTGATCATTTGAAAGAATCTTACCATCTGTTGGAGAAAGCTGTAGTTAGTTATTGAATGTGAAGCAAGAAGGAAACATTTCTGCATTGCAGATTCAAATTTTGTTGAATCTGTGCAAAAGAATATATTAAGACCAATATGGACTTAGCAGGATCTAGCCTTAGTTACAGGGAACTGTTTCTCCATTAACTAAAAACCAAAGTGTGTTAACCCATGACAAGCAGAATTTATATAGATTTCTCTATATGAATGCCATAGTTCTTCATCACACATAAAATACTGAGTATTTTATACTTTCTAGAAAATATATGGCTTAAAATGTTAATAATAATCAGAAAATCAGTTATTTAGGTTTAAATACAGCTATCATACTTCTACTCAAAAGTACTTCAGACCATTAAATCATTAAATAACAGTAAGTTTTAAGTAACTATCAAGAACTGCAATAAGATGGGGAATCAGCCCTGTACATATTTAGTTCAAAGACTGCAGAAATTGTTGTGAACATCTTCCAAACTTCTCACAGATTCCATGTTGCAAGGATGGGACTTGTTTTGGCTTGCTTGCTGGGAGCGTTATTTAAACACAATGCACATGTATATGCACAAAAGTACCAGTGATGTCAAGAGCAGTTTCTAGGTGCACGGCCCTAGAGAATGAGCCAAAGTTTTTCCTAAAAAGTGACAGGCAAAAGGAAGAAAAGCAAACAGTGATGGAGTTACAAGACAAAGCTCACATGATAAATGAAGTGACATAACCAGAGGGTAGAAAGGAGGCCTTCCTACCTGTCAGGCACGTCCACCCTCGCTTTTCTGAGATGGCTAGATGCTATTTCCTTTTGTCTTGTGAAACAGAAAGACAGCGTTTTCTACTGGCAAATACTTTTTGTGAGTTGAAATGACAAGAAGATAGCAGGATAATGTTCTCCATTCTCCTGAATGTACAATTCTAACTCATTTAATTTGGAAACTGTTACCCACAGACATAATATCTGTTGCAGTGTTCTGCCCATCTCAAAGATATTTGGCAGGGGGGCCAAAGCTTACCTTCTGATGCCAAAGGAGACATGTGCCAACTGGTGAGATTGGGTTTGAGGCCCAGGATGATCCCCTGCTTACAATGTGTCTTCCTAATAACAAACAATGAGGTTATTTTTAAGCTTGCCCTTCTTATATGTAACACAGATCTGTACCATAACCCCATTTTATTCCATCAAAAGACCTGTTAGAAATTGTGTCTGTTTTGTTCAGTCTTAACTGAAGTTCTACCTTTGTACTTTTTTAATGTGATTTATTCTACTGTTCCCTTCAGAAGTCCTTTCTCATATCATCTCTGTTGACAGAAACCAGGTTTACATTTCTGCCCCTAAAAGGCATGGCCATTTCCTCAGATTCTTCACACTAGGGGGAGAAATCTGTGTTGTTCTCTTGCCATGGAAAATCACAGTGGTTCTTTGTTGCGCATTCTCTGTGATGGAAATGACAAAGATTTGGTAAATTTGACTAGTGCCAGTATGAACCAACACATTGCTCAGTGGGACACTGTCATGATAGACAGTGAGGCATTAATGAAGCTTTTCACCTGAGGTTCCTGTGGTGCTGAACAGTGCTGAGCTTATATCAAAATTATATTATTGCTCAGGAAACTGAAATAAGAATTAACTAAATGACTTGGAAGAGACACACTAAATAAATGGTAGGAGATGGTTAGTACTGTTTCTTTTTCCCACTCTGATGATTCTGCAAGATTTCCTTTGTGTATAATTTAAACAGTGAAGCAATGTTATGGGACTTTGGGGGAAATCAGGATGCTAAAATATCACTGCATATGTGACAGAATACAAGTGTGTTCTCTTAGGGAGGATCACTACATCCCCATTTGCTGAGTCATGTATTTACCATCCTAGACCCAGAACAGTTTATACAATATATAAATTGTTTTTAAAATTTGTCTCTCCAGAAGTATTGTCTCCTTGGGATGATTGATCAGTATTTACATTTTTGTTTAATCAAAGCGTTTTTCTGCCACCACATTTCTTACTAGACTATACATATAGCCTTTTTTCCCCCTGAGGATATCATGCATGTTCTTTTAATATTTGACAAATGCCATGTGGATTCACAGTTTCAAAATAAGCAAAAGCAATCCCTGAGAAACAGCTATCTTTGCAGACAATGCAATTAAAAGACCAGGGGACAAGCCAAAGAACTGTTGCAACTCTGGACTGGCCTTCTAGGTAACTGACATACCTGAAAAACAAAATAAACCCCTATGTGTCTGTGGAACCAATATAATCTTACTGTTACGGACACCTTGTGTAGGCTGGAGAAGCAGTACACTCTTCCTGGCTGCTCAATCTGAACATGCAGAGCAGATGGTGGCATCTTCTTTCTGTCTGATCAGCTTTATCAACCAGCAGCAGTTCAGCCAAGATCTTTACTCCAAGTATAAAACATTAATTTAATATTTGCATTCTTAAAGCATGAATCTCTCAAAGGCAGGTCAAGTAGCAGAAAGGGAGATTCACTTCCCCTTTCGTGGTTTCATAAAAGATTTTATGCCTTACTATGGATGTTCTGCACTGAGAGGCAATCATCAAGTAAGAAAGTTGCACTCTCTGACAAATGTTTACAAAGCCAACCACCTTACAGCAAATAGCATTCTGTGATAGTGTGACAAACCAAAGAACTGGGCCATGCATTTTAAGAACTCAAATGAACTTTTGTGCTTGTGAGGTGGTTGTGTAATAGCAGCAAGAACTGCCCACGAATATTTGCAAAAGGAATGCAAACAACGAATTTTGCAAGAAGCTACTGAAACATGAGTGAAGATTAAAAAAAATAGTCTGAACCTGACTGCTTGGATTCTACTTAGTCTGGTCTGGGTAAATCCTGCACTATGATTTTGCAGACCTCTTCTCTTGCCTCTGTCTGCAGAATATTAGTCTTTCTTCTTCCTCTCTCTCCTTTCAAGTGTTCCCCTGTCCTTCTGTGAATTTCCAATAACTACTGCAATTAACCCTCTTCTTTCCTCTTCAAGTCCTTTGCCTTTCCTCTGGACTTGCACGTAAGTCCAGTCTCAGATTGTTAGGGTCTATGTCCCAGCTGGAAGAAGCCATCCAACAGAGAATACAAGACAGGAAAGATGGAGAAGTTCATACAATCAATTGCTTTTTTGAAAAAGTGAGTACTTGTAATAATGTCAACATGTAGATTATCCACATTGAAATGTCTCATTATGTGTGACTAAAACTAGCATCTTCTGTTTATCCAAGGACAGATCTTTCAGTTTCACAAAAATATCAGGTTTTCAATGTCTGTAGGAACTCAGTTATGCTTGAGATAACAAATTTCAGTAAGGCCTACCAGTAGTTCAGAAGGAAATATAAATTCCTGTATTGGATCCATGGGTGGGAATTGTTCTGGATTGCAAAGACCCAAAAGGATCTGCAAAGAAACTAAGGAGGTGGGGGAAGAATGCACACATTCAGGTTAAGTTGTCAACAGATGAGATTCTTTCCTAGGGTGACAAGGAGTTTTGACACTTCACAGGTTGAGTAGCACTCAAAAATTCAAGATATCCAAATTGATTTTTTAGTCTTTAATTCTATTAAATCTATTCACAGACTACTCAACAGGGGGCTATCAGACTAATCACTCTTAAACCTTTACTTGAAATACATCAAGCCTTAAGAAAGATCTTCCAGTATTTCCTGAAACTGGTCATAACATGTGTTGCAGTGCTGGATTGTATAGCTATGTTCTGTTCATAAACTTACCTTTCTCTTCATAACTTACCTTTCTGCCACTCACAGGAAAGATTTGCTTATCTGATTGTCAAGAGCAAGCCATGCTCTTGCATCAAAGTCTGAAAAAGAAAGCTTTACGCATCAAGAGAAATTAATGAAACGCTGTATGCTCCTAAAGGTCGACTGAGTTTGCTTTGTCCTGCAGAATTTAATTTGATGCTTGGTCTGAAAATAAGCAGGTGGGGATGAGCCAGCACAGTGTCTGCCATTTCTCAGCAATTAATGCATGTTCAGATGCTAATGTACCACCTCCTACTCTCCACCCTAACTCTTCTCTGGTGACTTGAAATAACCTGCAAAGAAATCGAGCTCCTCTAATTCTAACACTGTAACATAAGAGATAACAGTGAGGGGGAACTTCTGGGTTTGAGCTACAACTTCCAAGTCTGTTTATTTCCAGGTCTGTATATTACCCAGCAACTGATGAATTTAGAATACATAGGCATGCCTGAAACTAAAACCAAGGACATGCAACATTACCCTCTTCTCTAGTGTGTCAAAAGCAACGCTGTGGAGCCACAGTTCTCACTTTAGCTTGATCTGAACTATCTATAATCTTTTTTTTTTCTGCAGAATGACCAAGTTTTAACAAAATCAACATTACTACTATACACACATTTAAATTTTCCTTCTGGTTATCTCTATCTATGCCAGTTCTATGCCCTTTCTGCTGTGGGTACCATATTCAACACATGCTGTGTTCTTAAAGAGAGAAATCCCAAATCCTGATTTGGGATTCTAGATTCTCATCCATTTCTTTGTACACATGTCCAGGAAACAAATTAATTTTTAAATGTCTTACTATAGCTGACCTTTCTTTTCTTTAAAGGGGAATTATGGATATATCTTTTAAAAGTCTTCATTGTATGTAACTGTCTTTTATTTAATTTACCATTTTTACATTTTACAGCAAAGCTGTCTATATTTCATTTAGAGTGAGTGAAGGCTTGCAGGACAAAGTAGCCAGTCCCTGATTTTCTACCACTCCCTTTAAAAGCCAAGAAGCTGATTCTCAGAGATATGCTGCTGTTTTTTTGGTTATCCCCTAACATATCTGTGAGAGCTACCACAACACAAGCACTGGAGTGATGTCACTCACTAGGTTCCTGTAGGCAAAAGCCCTAATGGGTCCTGCCAAGTGCAATAGTAGTAACCACTGTAGTATTCCTCATGCATTGTGGGTACAAAAATGCAGGTTCAAAGGCCTAAGAAAAGAAAGATTTTCCAAATCCAAAACCTTGATTTTGGCAGTCCAATATCTAATTTACAGGATAACACTCCAAACCAGAACATAGTATTTATGTTAGGTATTTAAGCTTTCACCACATGGAATGGGCTCACTGAGGGTAGACTGCTACAGGAACATTTCTCTCATGAAGAAAATTAGAAAGAGTTCTTTGGAACCACCTCCAGTTTAGGTGTAACTGTGCTGTTACAGTGCACAATAATGTGTCAAGAGCCATCCATCCTTTGAAGCCCAACATTTCTGCTTATCTACTCCCTGTAGATAAGAATACTTCTTTCATAATATCCCATGTAACCATATTATCATCTGTCAGGATGGTCAACTGCTGAAATTTCCAGCTTCCAGGAAGTTTTTCAAACACTTAAAAGCCAGCAGACAGCTTAATACGGTTCAGACCCCCCAAAAAATCAAGAACCCATATTTGCTATTTTTATAGAATTTGCTAAGGCAACTAGACAAAAGAGCCACTTGTAGAGTGGCATGGAGGAATCTTTGTTAATAACAACTGAGAAGCAGATGAGATTTGCACTGCAGAAAACAAAGTGAGTGTCTAGAATGTGATGACTCCTTGGAGTGTGAACACCTCAGTACTGCAGGTGGAAGATATCATTGCCTGCAAGGTTTGGGCAAGATTTTTACCAGATTTGACATGCCTGGAATGAATAAGCACCAGTGCTGGTGCAGAGGTGCATAGGACAACAACAGAGAATAGAGCTCTGCCCCAGTTCAGTAGATCTGTAGGCTCCCTGCTTCAGTATATCCCAGAATTCACACATATTTTGGGCTGTTATCAACATGTGGGGTTGCAAACTGTCCTTGAAAAACCCATATGGAAGGACTTAAAGAAGTAGTTGCCTGGCTCAAAACACTGTCCCCCTAAGATAATGGAACCTGAGATAAGCACAGTTGGCACAGCAGGAAGGAGCTGATTCCAGACCTAACAGAGGTAAAGGTTTGGTTAGCATCTGGACAAAAATTCCCACTGTGACAAAATATGGGAAAGTAAACAAGTGCTTATACACACTCTATCTCAAATTATTGGAATGCGTGTATGCCCCATGGATACCCAGGACCTGGACTGTAGAAAAGTAGTACTTCCAGAAGAATGACTCTGGGATTACTGACTTTGGCAAAGGGTCTCCTTTGCACCTTAGGTGGGGCAGAGGCATCTCTTAGGTTGTAACACCAAACAGTGAAACTCAGATGTTTCAAATCAGAAAAACTAATTGTGGCAGCAGCATTCACATTTAATTTATTGACTTCTAACAATACATAAAAGACAAATTAATACAAAGAAAATGCAGAAAATGAAGTAAACACCAGAAAGGCTTCAGCTGCCTAAATCACTTTCTGTACCACTTCCAGTGATTACAATTACTATTACCTGCCTGGTCTCAGGCTGCTGTATCATATCTTCCAGTCCTGTGCTCTCCTGTGCCATGTCTGTTACTGTCTTATGGCATCTAAAATGATCTGGACACCTGTGTTTAAAGCAACTGCATTACACCGACTCATCACAGTTACAGAGAGACAAATGGAAACAATAAAGATTTCATATCTGAATAGCCAATGCAAAAGTTGTTTAAGCGACTGATTTCTGTCACAAATACGGTGTCAGCTCAACAAACAAAGGGAAGATAAGAGAAATTGTGGAACACTGAGAGGCAGTGAAATAATAAGAGTCTGCAGGCTGACATGTCATCCATTCTCCCATTCAAAGCACACTGAACTCCATGACCATTTCCCCATTGTGTTCAGAGGCTATTGGGCTTCTACATGAGATGAAGAAAAGTTCTGGTGGAAATTATAACTCTGTCAACTTTTGGGATAAAATTCAGTATATGTAGGCCAGCATGGCAACTTGCCTGGCATAGCAAAAGAGAATCGTAACTCTTGTTTCTTGCATGTTTTTAACACAAAGATACCTGTGCCAAAAGATTCTAAACCAGCTTTACTACAAGTCAGAGCATCACTTCTGGGCAAAAAGGTTCTAAATCCAACAAACAAGGTTCTGATTCTTTGACAAAGATCTCTGCACTCACACTTCACTGCAAGACTCAAATCTAAATTAGAAAATGAGCTGAAGCCATTACAAAATCTTTTTTCATATGAAGTTGTTTAGTGTAATATGTGGCAGTAAGTTATCTAGCATACATTTACACTTCATTCTAAATTTTGTCTCTTGCAGCATTTGAGCTGTGCTGATCAGCAGATCTTTCTTGTTGAAAATACACGGTTCAAATGCAGAAGACTAATTTCTAACAATTAAATGCAGTCATTTAAGCAAAACACTGTAATGAGTACACTGGAGGAAGAATGAAGATAAGGATGTAAGATAAAAAGTGCATATTTTTGGTAGCTGATTCTATTCAGAAAAAGAGAAAATACATTTATCTGTGTATTGATTAGTGTGTCTTGGGGCAATAAATCAGTTTTCCATTCCGGTCTTGTGCACTATGGTTTGTCATTCCCACAGATGTGGCCCGAGGAGGAAGCAGCTTCTTTGTTTGCCATCTAAGAGATAAGCAAGAAATGACAACAGTGACTTTATTTGACTGGCAGCCTCCCAACACTGCCCTTATCAGGTGCCTCCAAGTCAGTGATAACTGGGGTTAGGACTAAAGAGGAATGGAGAAGCACGGTTCCTGCTCTGGTTGACCTCATGTCCTGCAAGTTCCTGCAATGAGAGTAAACCCACAAACCTACTGATTCAGGGGCCAATGGTGCCTCACCACAATCACAGAAACACCATGGGAGTATCTGTGAATGAGAGCTCAAGAGTTTCCATAGCTTCAGGGCACAGCATGGATTTATATGCTGCCAAGGACCTTACCTCACCAAGTAAAAACTTACCCAGAAAAAGTATTGTAATAGTGTGAACATGACTATAGTGAACAGTTGCAGAAAACAGAGCGTAAAGGATCAGCATTATATGAGGTGTATTGCCTCATTTGTTTTTCTTCTGTCTCTTTGTGTTAGCCCTGAGTTAATTATATTTCTCTCAAAGAGTACTGGGCATAGCAAGGAGTACTAGAATGAAGGGACAGTGCCAGCATGCAGTCAGTGGGGCAAAGCACCTGGAAGGAGACTGAAGATGCTTAGAGGCAGATCCATTGCATGTTAATAAGATGAGCTATTTAAACCTCTGTGGGATTTGACATCCAGAAGAAAGGAGGAGGAGAGTTCAGGGAAAGAGAGTTGTAAAAACTATGTAAATTTCAAAGAAAAAAAATGATACAAAACCCAGGGGAATTCCAATACAATGTTTGAATGGCATTTGTTGAAATAACTTGTGTAAAGGAGACCTGTTACCAGACATTTCAATTACAAGGAGCTGTATATAAAGCATGACTGACTGGAGACATCAGTAGGCACTCCACCATTTCGGGGTGCCAAAATCTGTAAACATTCCTACCCAGCCATTGTTAAACAGAGCGTTCCCACCTTCTCTTACCATCTCAGTAAAGGCATCAGCACAGTTTGCCCGTATCTGCTCAGCAGTCAGGGGGCTGTTCAGTGCAAAGGTCTTTTCCAGTCCTCTTTCATTCCTCACACCAGTTACTGCATCTCTCAAAGCAAAGAACACAGAGCATCCCAAGAAAAATCCTGCCTCACCTATCCCCTGAAAAAGATTAAAAAAACCAGTCTGTCATATAAATACACACCTACTATTGTCCTATGTTGTATTGCATAGTACACACAAGTAAGCTGCACACGCTGAATGACATTATGATTTCTCCATCAATTCATATTTTTATTCTAACTTTTCAATTCATCAACACATTTAGAAGTCTGGTCTTAAATTCATCTTTCAGCTTCTGTGTATGGTCTGTTAACAAAACTCTAAAATCATTACTTGCCAACCATTAAAGTGACACAACAATATCTGGCTTTATGTCTTATTAGCTTCCCTGATGTCATAAATAAAACAATTTACCTGACACTTGTTTGAAATGCTAAAGGAGAGGAATTGAAAACTTTTATGTATTTTTTATCAAAGTAATTTCTCAGTTTGGCCTGGGATCTAAGAATCTGGCCCTGTGATGATCTGCTTACCTTGGACGCATAGATGGCATAAGGATTTTGAGAAGATGACAGCAGGGAAACACTTAACTGTTCTGGAATATCACAAACAGCAGGGATCTTATACTGATCTGGACCCCGAGTATAGAGGACTCCTTCTGAAGAATACTTTAACTCCTCCATTGTGTACAGTCCAACGCCTTGAACAAAAGCACCTTCGATCTTTAAATAAGAAAAGAAATAGCATTTATGTGCTCATGTTTGGTTAACCGAGAAAACTTCACCAAGAACTCAGTTGTATCACTAGCTGTTACTGTAATAGATAGATTACTGTAATAATGCACTTCTGTTTGCCTAATGAGATTCTTCAACATTTTGGGGCAACTGTAATGGAAAAGTTTTCACACTCCTCTCTCATACCTGAGAAGAAAAATGCTTGTATGATCAAGTGATGAGATCAGTGGACCAGCCTGCAATGAATAAAGATGTTTCCCTGCTATCAAGTGGGGAAGTCTCAAACAACTTGGAGACTGTAGATCACAAATAGGATTTAAGTCCAGTAGATAGAAGACATACACACATATTGGAAGTACTACAGGTTGAAACCATGGGTAAAATTCAAGCTTCTTTGACATCTACAGAGTTCTGAACTCAATTGGAACAGGTATATAAGCAAAAGACATTCTAATATGATCTATAATCTAGTAAGAAATGAATGTTTTCTGAATTAATGAGGTGGCCTTCATTTCAGATAAGGACAATAGTGTAATAGAAATATGGCATCAGAAAATTCTTGGCACGTACCTGTCCTATATCCACAGCTGGATTTATGCTGCATCCAACATCCATAACAATGTCTGTTCTGAGGTTCTGTTAATAAAATTCGAATTTATATCACCCAGAGAGATGGACTGAGCATTAGAAGATAATGTGGGTCAGAGTTGGTATTCAGTGAAATAAGAAATACTGAGATAGAGGCCCCTCAATGTATATAATTTCAGAATAACTTCCAATATCCCATCACAAGAAAAATGGGCTTGTCTCAACTTTTACAGAAGTTTAGCCAGAGACAGCCCTGCCAGATTTTCCCATGATCATGGAAATCCCCAAAGAAATGTACAGATAGAGGGCATATGATCATTAGTCTATAGCCTTTAGCTGTCCAGATGGTCAAAAGCCTGGAAATTGAATCTTGCTGGTAAACAGGGACAGAACAAGCAAAGAACATGTCAGATGTCAGCATAACCCAAAAGGTGAACACATATGACATTGACATGTGTGTTAGAAGCTGGTTAATACTGCACAGCTTTCATTCTGCTCCACCTGTAATTCATATTTACATCACTGATATATTTACTATCATGTGAAGACAGGTGACTTACTAACCCCAAATCTGAATGATTGTTAGAGCAAGCCTCATTCACATTACTTTAACTACTTCTCTGACATTCAATTATTACCTTGTGATCTCCTGTTAGACAATTAATTTCAATCTCTGAACAAGCAGCTCCAAAAATAAAATATGTGAATGGCTGTCCTTCCCCTTTCTCCCAGTCCATGTATTCATTGTAACCTCTGATGGAAGAAACAAAATCCACAAGACAAAAACTGACCACAGTTTGCATTATAACAAATCAGATAAACATGTAAGTTTGAAACTGCTTGTGAAGTATTAAGTACAAAATCTTAAGTGAAATCTTAAGTAACAGCTCAGAACTTCAAAATTTCATGAAAGCCTACAGAGCACTACTAGTTTAGGTTTGATGCCTCTGGTATTTGTATAAAACGTAGCAGACAATCAAGCTCTTTCAGTTCAGGAGAGTCTATAACCAGCATAATCCTATAAATATATTAATAAGAGCACAGTAGCCAAATACTGAATATACATTTAAGATAGTGGTTACTAGGGTAATAGCACATAAAGGAATTTAGAAAAAGGGAGGAAAACTTCTAAGGACCTATGAAAGAATAATTTACAAGAAATAAATGAATAAGTCAAAATTACAGAAACAGAAATGAATGAGAGGGTTAAAAGAGGAATATTAAAATAAAGGTGTAATTTCTTAGAAGGGAGTGGCATTAACTGAGGACACCACAGTAGTCAGGAATGATGGGGTAAATCCAAGGACATGAGAGGACAGTGAAATGTGGTGTCTTCCAAACATGGGAGCTATGTGACAAGGTGTATTTTCTGACTACGTATGACTGAAATGTCTTTGTTGAGCATATTTAAGATTATCATAAAGCAGTGATAGTACAGAACCATGCACCAAAAAAGGGATAGACAAAATCCATATACTCATCTTCTTATAATCCATTTACCACAGCTGCCTTTGAGATTCTTGGAAGTAGAGATTAAGATTGGATAAGAACTAGATCAATACAGGATCTGAGGCTCAGGGATCTGCAGGTGTTTTTGGACACCATTAAATACAACAAATTAAATGTTGTTCATTACTTTGGTGATAGCAACATTCCTAAAGGGCTGCATAAGCAGAAAACATACTTGAATAGGCTTAAGAGCAGGAAGGGACATTTTATTTGGACATTTCTCGGTGTTACATAAAAGTATGGGTTTCCCAAGTGGTCTTTCAACTTACTCCAGACTGTCCAGAGACCTGAAAAGTCGCTATTGATAAGGAAGCACCACCAGCAGAAGGAGAGAAGAGATAAGGCATAGCAGGCTAAGAGAAAAGCTTTGCTTTGAATCCCACCTAAGTTATAGCACAGAAATTTTTCATTTCTGGCTCTTTATAAACACTGTGAAAGAATTCAAAGAAAAAGGACCAAGAGACTGCTTTGAGAGCAGTGGCAACAATGATATTTATAGCTTACAGCAATCCACCCTCCAGTCAATAAACTGAATCCCACTTTGCACATGACTGTTGCAGGCAGCAGTCACTTTTTTGACGCTTTCTGGTTTGCTAAATGTCAAATCATGGAGCAAAGTTGGCACAAAATATTCTTTTTATACTTTCTAGAGAGTCCACAGAGGACTAGACATAAATTAACACCTAAACTTTATGCTTCCAACTCTCCATAAATCAACTAATTATATAAAGCGTAAAATGAAAAATACCTATTAGAAAGACCTATTAGACAGGATCTTTTCTTTACAGTATTAATTATCTTCAGAAATCAGTTCTGGTCTAATTTATGCATTTTTAAGGAACAGAAATACATTACCTAAAATAGCCAGTAGCTGAAAGGCTCACACTCTGTTTAAAAGCTTCTTTAATCTGTAAAATACAGCAGTGCTTGTGGTAAACCAAGGAAGGAGTCAGGAAGGAACACAGCATAGACATATTTACTTTATTTACATATATATACTTACCCACACATATTTACTTAAAATCCAAACTGTAAAAGTTGTAAAGAAAGGAAGACAAGCTGAGTTAAGCATGTTTAGCTGCACATGGTGTCAAATTCTACAGAACTAAAACCCTCTTGCATTATACAGAAATTAATACAGAAACAATCTGTATTCTGTTGGCAATACAAGAAGGAATAGAGCTGTCAGTAGTGGTGTTCTTGCAGAATCTTTATTACTGGCAATGCCATAGTCAGAAAGGGGGCTCAGTTTTTCTGATCAAGTTCAATAGAGATGGGTCCCTCTCAGTCAGCTAACCAGATATGGTTGATAAGTCACTGATTATACTGGGTCATTTGGTCATGTGTGCATGTGCAACCTTTTGCTTTTTCTTTGATAAACTGCCTTTATCTTAACCCACTGACTTGTTGGGTTTTTTCCATCTCATTTTCCTCCCCTATCTCACTGAGAAAGGGAGAGATAGAGCAGTTTGTTGGGCACCTGGAATCCAGCCAAGGTCAAACCACCCCACTGACAAAAGATCTGCATGACCTATTTGCACAAAAATGACAGTTTTCAAGAGAAATGCTCTTTGTAAAGTTCTGCCAGTCATAGAAGTGACAGTAGGAGGTCCCAAATCTATTCCTTTTGACTGATTCTCAGGTTAGATTTACTCAGTTTATAAGTCAAGAAATTTTTGTGAGGTTTTTGGCCAATTGTACTGAATGTCTAAGATAGAAAGTTACTTCTCTGCATATATTAATATTCTTTCTTTGGTCAGCCATATCTGGTAATACTTTTGGGGTGTCTGAATGATCCAAATTAATTGTATACCTATTAGAGGACATCAGGTGTTCTGTATTTTTATTTAATATGTTTTATTGCTATTCCTAAGCAGGGCTTACAAAGAGCCAAGGCCTTTTTGTGCTTTTTGGATTGCCCCACTGGCAAAGAGGCTGGAGGTGCATGGGAAGCTGGGATAACTGACCCCAACTGACCAAAGGGATATTCCAGACCATATAGCATCATGCTCAGTACATAAAGTGGGGGGAAGAAGGAGGAACAGGGGGACATTTGAAGTGCTGGTGTTTGGCTTCCCAAGTAACCATTACAGGTGATGGTGACCTGCTCTCCCAGAGATGGCTGAACACCTGCCAGCCCATGGGAAAAAGTGAAAGAATTATTTGTTTTGCTTTGGTTTTTTGTATGGCTTTTGCTTTACCCATTAAACTGTCTTTAATTCAACTCACAAGTTTTCTAGTTTTTACTCTTCTGA
Source organism: Phylloscopus trochilus trochilus (assembly GCA_016584745.2). Lineage (NCBI taxonomy): Eukaryota > Metazoa > Chordata > Aves > Passeriformes > Phylloscopidae > Phylloscopus > Phylloscopus trochilus. The sequence continues at coordinate 5,905,629 of WQNJ02000545.1, forward strand.
CTCTTTCCCTTCATTCCAGAGATGGGGAATGAGTGAGCAGTTGTGTGCTGCTTGGTGGCTGGCTGAGGTTACACCACAACATACTGTGACCCTTTAGACACAGGCTGTGGACCAAATCTGAGGCTAAACAGACCTGGCTGCACCTAGACTCTTCTGAAAAGTTTAGAAAGCCAGGGGATCTCACTGATGCTCATGAGTCAACAGGAGAGACCATAACCTGATTTTACTATAATTCATTATAACAGATGATAGATTTGTTTCTTGGATATTGCACTGGCAATATTTAAATACTGTACTAGCAATAAATTTAATTGTTATCTTCCACATAATCATTTGTGCCTTGCCAAGAACCTTCTCTTGACTTTCACTTTTTTGGTGAAATAGTTTGTTTTTAAGTTCTTAACTTTAGGATTATTAGGCTGAGCACATTTATAGACTACAGTACATATATCACAGTTTCTGCCAGCACTCAAACACATTCAGTAGGATTCACAGGTCTCACCCAATCATTCCAGCTCCCTGTTGGGTTCTTCTTGATAATGGGCTGCAGGCGTTTCAGAAGAGTTTGGCAAGCATCCTGGTGAGAATGAGGAGAATGTATCACAAAATCAACACGGACACATTTGGTACTATTCCAGTTATGTTCTAGTTACTACTTAATTAGTATATGTTTTACTGTCATCTTAGTTTGAAAAAGTATTGCAGGAAGAGTCACATTAACTAGATAGACATAACACTTCTAAATGGTTAAGTTACAAAAGCTGTATGAATCAGTAGATTTCAAACATGAACAGGGTGTAAGATTTGTATGGGACTAGTTAACTTGTCAGATGAAGCAGATTTTGTCAAGTATAAGTCTTTTTAGAAAGTCCAGATCATATTCTGAAAACTCATAAGCACCATTATTGAGAAACTGTCAAGTCATGTTACTTCTTGGCCACCTCCAGCCGTATTATTAGTAATCCCAACCTCGACTTTTATGGGATCACTAGGGTCTGAAGTTTAGGCAAGCATACACCTCAAGGGATAGGGTATTTTTTTCAACTAAATACTATTCTTTACCTTCACAGCCATGCCATTGACGTCTGTCCCTGCAGATCCTACCGAGGCACATGCATTGGGAACAGTTGTTGTGCTTGTTTCACAGAAGTGAATACGTGACATGGGGATGTTCAATTCCCGACTAGCAACCTGTTCCGGGAAGAACAACCTGTTCTTTGTCTTAGAAAAAAACCCAAACACTCTAACAATTCCCTAGTATTTGCCAGAAGTCAGTAACAGAAGAAAGATAAAAATTTTAGCAAGTTCTCTTCCAATCTCCAGCTGAAATCATTCTGTCCAATTTGGTACTACTAAGAAACAGAAAAGGACAATGTTCTAGCTGTACTCAAATTCTGGACTGAGACTCTGAAGTCCAGCAATCACTCCTGATGTTCCTGCTTATACCCTGTAAGACTTACAGCAAATCATGCAAGCCCACATCCCAAACTTTCATTGACTTAATAAATATGTTTACATATCTGTCTCAGAATTATCCATTAACCAAATAGGATCATAATGTTATCATCATGAATATACCAATCCGAATAATCTCTGCCTTTTTCACTATAGTTTTATGGGATCAGCCCCCAAAAATCTTATTTCTAATAAATCTCTTCACATGTTATTGGAAGAAAAAAAAAACCCAGTCTGTTTTTGCTTTCCTTCTGCCTCTATGAATTAATGAAGGACCCTTTGCTTTCTAACTCTATCAATGTAAAGAAGTAGTGACTATGCTGATAAAGAAACTATCCTGCTGGTACACTAACTAACCAAAACCAAAACCTTCACAATGTTTATCTGCATGACAGATAAAGCACACTGCAGTATTTATTTAGATCATTTGTTACCTGGATCATTTTTGTATGAATACCCTGCCCCATTTCAATTCCACCATGTGTCAGAAGCACAGACCCATCAGTATAAATATGAACCAGTGCAGCAGCCTAAAAAAACCCAACAAAATCAAGATCAGACTAGTGACAAAAAGTTTAAGTGTATTTCATTTTAACTGTTTAGTGCTTTTGAATAGAAGGCAAAATTTGAAAGTCTACTTCCTGCTTTTCCTCTATAATGAACTTCAAAAGAAAATGATACAAATCCTTAATGGTCTGCTTTTTCTGTTAATAGATCCTGAAACAAACCTACACCTGGCAACAGTATCTCAGTGGTTCCAAAAGAAGGAAACCCCTCACTAGCAGCTCTAAGTGCAATTTGCTGCGAGTTCCATTTCCTCTCTCATTGCCATGTGGGAGCCCTGGGAGTTTTTAAATGGCATAGGCTGAATTTCTGAATGAGATTTTCTTCCTGGACTCAGCTAAAGTAGCACTGTAGACTACAAAGACCCTATGACTTTAATGTTGAACAGAGACAGCCAATTTGATGTGACATAAGCCAGTCAATTAATTAATTTTCAGTTAATAGATTGTTTCCTGTTTCAGAAGCACTGGACACCTACATTAAAAAAAAATACAAGGATCAAAAACACTACTGTCCTTTTTTGCTTCCTTAACCTTAGCCTTGATGGCATCAAAGGATTTAAGTCTTTAAGAGCAGCATCCCATAGTAACTTCCATGGGCAGAAAGAGGAGGCTCAGACCTATTTCTGGAGGGGAAAACTTATTCAATGAACATTTTGCTATCAAGCTTCAAAAACTTTTTCTAAGTGCGTTCAACTCACTTATTCCAACACTGTATCACAACAGATGGGAGTAGCCTTTAAGCAGGCAGGTCCAAGCTGCATAGGGTCCTGAAAACCAAAGAGCTTTGATCTCAGCTTGAAAAGAGCTACAGGCTACTACAGCCTCTTCAGGGAACAATCATCAGGAGGATGATCATTTTCCAGGAAAAGATAACATACTTGTTTTGTATGCTAAGATAAAGTGACTGTAATCTTCTATGGATAAAATGCTTAGCTCACTTACTCTGAATAGATTGTTTCCTGAAACTCACCTGAGAAAGGTAAGGTGTGCCTTGTCCAAATGGAAATTTCATTGGTACAATGGCAATCCCTCTTTTCTTCCAGTAATTTTGTTTGTTAAATTCACTGATAGCTGTTCTCCTACTGTAGTATGCAGATTTCTGCATACATTCGTTCCAACACCGTATTAAATTCTGTGGATCAAGTTCTTGTTTGAAGTGTGTCTGCTCATTCTTCTTATACATATTTATTTCTCTAATCTGAAAAAATGAAATTACAGCTATCACACAATCCTGTTAAAGGCAAACTGACCATCTAGGGAGACTAACAGACAACAAGATCACTGTATGTTTTTTGAACAATTACCAGTTTGTAAGACCACGCTATTCATTCAACAACCAGACATTGATTTAAAAACATATTAATTTCAGCACAAATGATGTTTAACTTAGAAACAACTTGTTTAAACAGTTAAACTAATCAAAAGGTTTTTAACTTTCTAGTTCCATAGACTTCATTTCAGGAGAGAAGATGCCTTCATTTAGTCACCTTTTCTGGTGATAAACCAGTTTTATCTGCAACGTCTGTTATCCAAGTTTCTGTCACGAGTCCTGACTGAGGAAAGCCAAAGCCTCGGAATGCTGTATTTGATGGCAAGTTTGTTTTGCAGGCATAAGCCCAGCATCTCAAGTTGGGAATCTTGTATGCATTGTCCATTTTTAATAAGGATACTTCTGCTACCTGAGGTAGGGGACAAACAGATCTAGTTTAATGTCAGAACAGTGCTTCTTTCCAATTTACATTTAAATCTTACTCATCTCTTATATAAAAGACCTTAATTTGAGACAACTAGCTTTGAAATTGAGTTTCTGGCAATCACTGGTAGTAAGAGTACTCATGCATGCATACAGACTTCATTAATACATTTTTCATGCAATATATTAATTTTCAGGGGTTTTTTGATGCAGAACAAAGCTGATGCTACTTGTACTTGAATGTTATCAGTAGTTAAGGATGCAACAAATATGTCATTTTATGATTGATTTTGCTCCTACTTCAATACCAAAAGCCACACAAACTAAAAATAGGCAGATTGGATTTAAAGCAAGAGTAGCTATGCAAGGAACTGATGAAAGCATTCTAAACTGTCACATCCTATGGAAATCCACACTTGAGGTTTAGTTCCACCAGAAGGCACACGTACTGCAGTCAACAGTGCCTTCTGGTCCTTTAGTTTTTCATTTAGGGGTTCTACATGACAAACACAAAACCACATGAAGTAGAAAATACTATACTGGAGACCTCAAATTAGGGTCTAGGAGTCAGTATAAAAGAAAAAAAAAATTAAAAATTGTTTGATGCCTGATGAATAGGTCACTGTCTCTCTTCAATGTTAAGTAGATTTTTCAGAATGACAAATTTAAGCCTCAGTTATTGCTGCTAGGTCCAGTAGCTTCACTGTATCATTTAGGACTTAAGACAGTTTTCTGACATGATCTGCATTAATGTACATGCTTCTAATAATGGATTTTCTTCCAACCTAGGCTATTTTTCAGAACCAGGTTAGGCAGCAATAGCACAGGCAGTTACACTGACAGATTTCAGGATGCAGAAAATACCCATCAGTGGGGCAATGACAAGCAGATGAGGGGTAGCACAGCAAACATAAGTTACAGCTAGAACAGCCTCTACAACAAATACAAACACAAATTTTATACTTTGCAGAGTATAAAATGCTTATACCTGTAAATGAGGAACTGAGGTATACAGCACAATAAATGCTGACTTAGTACAGAAATGTATAGGGATAGCAACAGGATTACTATCACTATGAATTTTCTGAAGGCCAGGGAAGGTCTTCCCAGCCCTGAAGATATAAAGCTTTAGGCAGGGACAAATGCAGATACCACACATTTTAAAAGAACATTGTTAGCCAAGATGTTCATAAGGGAAAAATAAGCCTGAGAAAATATTCATGAAGTGATTGTGTAGGGCAAGATAAGAAAGTAGTAAGATACTTCACTAAATTTAATAAGGAAATGTTAACGTGCTCAGTGTAGATTTTTCCAACAACCCACAATCCCTATATCAAAAGTCTGTATGATTAATAATGTATGGGCAAGGGAATTTGGCTTCATAATGTTCCAGCTAGTGATTCCTCTGTGTTGTAAGGTTTGTCAGTATAAAATCCTTACCAGAACAGAATCATCAGGGGTACATCCTCCATTAACATAATATTTGACATCCACAGCTGTGATCCTACCATCATTCATGAAGCCAACCTAGAAGAATCAACAGTACATTATTTAGAATTCAGCATTAATTTGTTTCTGAAGTGCTTGTATATTTTGAAAATTAACATAACCCACACATCCAGGGTCATACTGCACTATTAATTTCTGGGCAGCGTTCACTGAAACTATAGAAGAGCAAGAGAGAAAGAAAGAATGTTTCTAAGATACAGGCTTTCCCTCCTGGCATCTGTGATCTGTATAGGTGGAGCATAGAAGAAGCAACATAAGCCCTTTGGGAAAGGAAGCAGCAGTGGCTGCCTCTCTATTGCCTGAGATGGCTGACATGAGTGTCATCTAGGACTGTTTACTGCAGATAAAATCAAATCCCACTTTAATGGTAAAAACAGTGTCTGGCAGATGGAGTATGACATTTATGTTTATTAATGAAGAAATATTATCTTTATCTCACATCCCTCTTTTCACCTGTTGCCCCTAACAGTTACTGAATTCTCAACATGAGGGTATAGCTCATTTTCGACTTTAGGGAAGCATCTTATAAAACCTCTCTTACTTCACTTATGCAGAACGTCATGCAACTTTGCTCAGTATTAGCAGTTAAATTTGCAGCAGCCTTAGGCTGCAGGCTGTGAACTTTCACCTAGGTATGGTGAACTCTTACCTAGTCAAGTAAAAGAAGACCTCAGAGTCAGTTCAAACTGAAAGATAAGGAAGTTAAAATCTCTAGCAGAGGCTGCACACTTAGATATAGAAAATGGCCCAGCTACAGACAATGAAAGAAATCCATGAATGCAAAGACTCCAGACCCTTAATATTACTATTGGTTTGTACTGTCATGTGAGGGATGGGGAGCTTAGATTGGAAGGGTATGACTGCCCAGGTATAATTCCATTGTTCAGGGTCCCTCTTTGAAGGCATCCAGCTTGAGCCGTAGTGCTATTAACAAAAGGTACTTTTAAAGAGAAATCTTTCAGCTTATTGATTCAGCAGAAACTTGGATTTAAACCCCATTATGGTGGCTGGCATACATAATTTATATGACAAGTAGAGAAGTAAAAGAAGGCAGAAATTACCCTAATGAATAATTATTACTGATAACAGTGCATGGGCAGGGAAGAGATTAATTTCCTCCATAGGGTGAGTTTTCTGCATGACACTGTTTCTGTGAAAAATTAGCTGCTTCTTTGTGTGAATCTAACCATATGGAGAGTTTAAAATAAAGTTCTGCAGAAGAAGTCTGCTACAGGGTAGCTTCCTGTTCCCAGAAAGAAAGACAGAAAGAGCTATAAAAGGATAAAGAACATGAAGGAACTAGAAAAATAATAAAACAAAACCCTGAAAGAGAAGAGGTAGAAGCAGACAGAGGGGCTATACAGCAGCTTTCTCTCATGGGTTCCTGGCTTGTAGTTTCATTTTAAAATTGAGTTGGTGATACCAATTTTCATCAATAGAACACTTTACTCAGTAACACTGAAATACTTATTTGCAGAATATATGTGGGTATTTTTTCACTGAATTCTTGTGGCACTCACTTTATATTTAGCAATAAAAGGATGTCGGCCACCAGTGATCACCATATCATCCTCTCGGCTCAGAATAAGACGGACTGCTCTGCTGGTTCTAAATCCAAAAAAGAAAGACAAATTGCAATTAAAATAAAGTATGGTATTAAGAAGATGGCTATGGCTACTCATCATGTATCCAGATCCAGTCATGCATTTAGATTAAACTTAACTTTAATAAGCCTGAACATACGCTTAACACTATATCTCGAGTTCATATTTCTCAGATTTACAATCATGTCAGACTTTTCATTTCATCTCTTGAAAGCCAACAAGATAACTCAGTGCAAACTACTCCTGAAGAAACTATTTCAGTGTTAAGTGTTTGTCACCTCTTAGCTATTCAAAATCATAGTGAAATAGAGTGTCTTGGAATGAATATGAATAACAGTAAAAATATGAAAATTAGTCTCAAAATGCATATACTATTTAAAATACTCACTGTAGAAAAACTGACATAAGGTGTAAAAAAAGTCCTAAGAATAAAAAAGATAGTTTAAACCATAAAAGAAATATTATTTGTAGCATGATCTGTTAATAAAAAAAACAGATAATGTGGCCAAAAGTAATCAAGAGCAAATTTTATACCAGTGACAGCAGAAGAAACTTATATCTATTGAGCTAACCCCTCAGATGATGAGACCATTTTGGCTGACAGGTTGTAGCCTGATGTGAATTCTGCAGCAAATCAGTTATGCTTATAAAGGAGTTTAGTATGCCCTGACAGCTAATTGCCAATATTGCCCTGCCAAACTTGGAAGATGAGGGATGGAGCTTCATGTGTTAATGTTCTTAAACTAATTCAAGCAGTATTAGAAAAAGCATAATGCCTCAGAGATTTAAGCTAATTTTGACTGAAAGATGTTGAGGACTGAGCTAGAACTACTTTTTCTTAAAAGCAGTTCCACTCATGAACTCTTCCTTCTGCATTCTGCTGTGTCAGTGAAGTTCACAACATAATGTCATATTTTAATGTATGCACAAAGTCTCAGCAGATAGGGACTGGTCCTTTTGAGTATTTCTAGCTTATACTGATACCAACTTCATGCAGCCCATTAATTCAGTTGAGGCTAGAGCTGCTTAACATAAGTAGTCCAACAAAAAAAACCCAAAGAAATGCACCGAACAGTCTTGCAAAATGTGAAGTCAGGATTGTATGACTTTTTGGCTAGCAGCTTGGAAAAGGAGAAGGCAATTTAGCCAAAATGGAAAACTTGTTTGCTTCATTATTTTTTCATATCCCAACAGACACATACTGTACTTACTTGTTTGCTGCCACTGCAGCAACTGATGCCAGTAAGCCAGTTCTCAGGATTTTCCCACCAAAAGCTCCACCAACTCGTTTAACATGGCACATGATCCTGTTGGCTGGAACACCTAAACTTGCAGCTACCATCTCCTATAAAACAAGTTTTAATATTTTATGCCAACTCAAACTAAGTACAAAAGCTAGGTTCTGAAATAGAAACCTTTTCCAGAAAAAGGTTCCATAGATGTTTTTATTCTTCTATCAGATGAATATAACTTTTCCTTTACCCTAGGTTAAAAAGCAAAGGAAGAATGACAACAAACTCTCAACAGTGCTCACATTTCAAATCTTTACCATGCAGACTGTGAAAAGGCCATTGGCAGATATGAAGAATAATACCCTTGAATTACACTATCTAAACAGTAAGAAGCTTCAAGTATAATAAAAATGGATTAGTATACAGTTTCTATTATTTTTATTACTAAGATAATATATTTTATTTTTATTTAAAATAAAACCATTTTTTTTCTTAATAATCTAAAGTCTTGCTAGTATCAGGAATGTTTTTGCTTGACATAATTTTCTCAAACACCAAGTTCTTCATACTACTTGGCTACTGGCAATATAATAATAATGGAAATTATAAAAGGAGCTGAACTGGACTTTGAACACAAAATGCCAGTGTTGAGTCTGAAATAACATCAGTTTCATGCACTATGGCTATTGCTGTGCAGGCCACAAGCTATGGCAGCTTTGTTTTGTCGTTTACCATCATGACAATGTTTATAGAGGGCTAGACCACCTCTGCTTTGAAGACTGAGAGACATGGAGTTGTTCAGCCAGGAAAAGGGAGACTTTACTGTGGCCTTTCAAACTGTAAAGGGGGTTTACAAGAAACAGAGCAAGACATTTTAGCAAAGCTTGTATTGACAGAACAAAGGGCTACGGTTTTAAACTGGACTGGCAGGATTAGACTGGACAACAGAAAGAAATTTTTTACAATGAGTGTGCTGAGGCACGGGAACAGGTTGTTTGGAGAACTTGTGGACACCCTGGGAGTGTTCAAAGGCACGTTGGATGGGATTTTGAGAAATTTGATGCAGAGAAAGATAATCCTGTCCATGACAGGGGTGTTGAATTAAATAGTCTTTAAAGGTTCCTTGAAACCCAAACCAATCTGTGATTATGAGACTGCTGCAAGGAGTAGCAGTCTCACCTACAGCTGTTAGACTTGATCAGATCCTCAGTAGGTTCCGACTCTGTAGGGAACTGATTGCTCCTCACTCCAATGGAAAACTAAGAGATGGAGGAGCCTCAGCACTCCACAGGGAGCTTTTCATGCCTACAGGAGTGGATTATGAAGTACTCTGTTCAAAGGGAAAGGAGAGACTTATTCTGAGAGTGCAGTGCTCGGTGTTAATCAGAATACAGCAGTGCTACAAAGCAGCTGTTATTGGACAATCCAGATGGGCAATTTCATGTTTCTGTGGCTTCTGTTCCTATAGATTTGTAAACCGAACTTTAAAAGCTATATTGTCACAAGAACTTTAAAAGCTATATTGTCACAAGTCCAAACACTTTCTCTGAGAGTGTTCTGCATTACCTGAATAATTGCTGGATGCTGTGTTGACACATACAAATCCATCTCTTTATCCTCTCCTTTTGGAACAGCAAGCACACTCTGAGTCTCCATGTAGAAGTGTTTCTGCCCCCCAATACAAATCTCTCCTGATCCAATGAGAAAAACACAAGTGTGACTGAGGGAAAAGGACAGAAGAAATGAACCAGAGAAGAACTAAGCCCACCATCATGTAAATTATGGCAATCAGTTTCAAATCCTGTGATACTTCTTGTGTGAAAATGCAACATCTAACATAAAAACACAAAATAAAATCCTTGTAAAATTAATTTTTTTTTGTTCCAGTAGCATCATCAGAACTGGATTAAGAGCAGAACACTATTGCCCACAAGTGGTGACAACAATAAATAAAGCATAAGTAAGTTAAACAAAGCATGCACAATCTGGACCAGGTCAAGAAGGCTACCAAGACCATCAGGGACCTGAACCACAGGATGTACGAGAAGAGGTTGAGAGAACTGGATTTATTAAACCATAAGAAGAAAAAGCTTAAGAAGAGATTCTATTGCTGTCTACAGCTAACTAGTGGAAGGGTGTAGACAAGAGCAAGCCAGACTATTCTCAGAGATGCCCAATGGAAGGATAAGAAGCAATGAACACAAGAAATTCCAGCTAGATGAAAGAAAGGTCAAAATTGGCATGAAAGCAGTGAAACACTGGAACAGTTGCCTATAGATGTTGCATAATCTCCATATTTGGAGATATTAAAAACATGACTGGACACGGCCCTTAAGAACCAGACCTGCTTTAAGTAGGAGGTTAACTAAAAGATTTCCTTCCAACCTAATCATTCTGTAACTTTTTTCAAGAACAGATGATGCAAAAAGCTTGAATGTAGTAGTAGAACAACAATACACTAGGTTTAGTCACATCTTCCAAGTGCCCAAGCGTTTTCTCAGGCCTAATGACTACATGGAAAAGAGGTAGAACTGGGACTTGAAGAGCAGACAGCCAAATTCAAATACTGACAACCAAAAATTTCTCATCAAATGTATTCTAAAGGTTACCTTCAATTATATTATCAACAGTTTCAAATGCCTCATCAACATTTCCTTGTTCTAATTTTCTTTTTGGCTCAAAGAACGAGTTGTGTTTTATAGCTTCCTGCAATGGAGAAAAAGAGAAATAGGGGGTTTTAAGTATTTTTAGAATTTCCAGCTTGTTGCAGCATTTTAGTCTCAGGACTAACATCCTTGTCTTCAGAGACTGGAACCACCAGCTACCAAAGTCAATGAACAACTGTATTTCATCACTTTACTGTCATTGTTTTGTTTATTCAATACCAGCAACTCTTTCCTGATACATCTTGTGTAACTGATGACAGCAGTTTCTGAAGGAAATGCATTCAGTTTGTTCAACCTGCTCTTCCCTGTCATACATCCAGGAAGTGACCAAGACACCACAGAGTAAGAATGCAACTCCATCACCCAAAGAGTGATGCCAGTAAGAGGGGAAGAAATCACAAGGACTAAGTAAAGGTGGAATCTATTTAAAAATTAGTATTTGCTTTATTTCTAGTAAGATTTCATTGGAGTTTCAATTCTAATAAAATGTTAACAAAATTTGTCCATTTTTATCTATTTTTCTATCAGAAAGACTGTTCCATTAGACCACACACATATTATTAAAACAAGCTATAAAGTGACTACTAGCACTAATGCTGATTCCCTGCAAGTGAATTTATTCCTTACTTCTACTCTCTTTAATCCAGGCTAAGTCTGTATGTGACTCCCATATTACACTTCTAAAATATTGTACATCCCTAACACCTTTCCTTCACATTCCCCCAACAATTCTTATGTCTCTAGCCTAGCTTTCAAGCTAGACAACAGATAAAAATGCTAGAGATAATCAGGAGCTGACTGTAATCCATTATACACATGCTGACTGACCAGCTGGTAGCTACCAAGAAATTAGAAACCAGCATGCTTATTGCCTTTTCCTCACTGGGAACATTAGGAGAGGTTTTTGTTTGTTTGTTTGTCTGTCTGGATTTTTTTGCATTCTAATGTTTATTATTGTAAAACTTGTGAAACCTTCATACTTTTGAAACTGTTGCCTATCAGGCAACAGTGGTCAAAATTAGACAAAAGGTTAAAAATTTATTTATAGGAAGATATGAATGTTCAAATTCATCTTATTTCCTTAAAAATCATATTTAAAAAGCAACCAGAGAGTGTGAACTGCTGCTTCCATTAATTAAATAGGTAAAACAATAAAAAAGCAGAAGAAATTATTAGTACCTCAATTGTTAAAATTACTGGTTCCAGTATTTCATACTCTATCTTCACTTTTGCAGCTGCTTGTTTGGCATGAACATCTGAATCTGCGACCACAGCACAGACAATCTGACCCACACAAATCACCTGTAAAATACACATCATGTAATGGAACAGTGGATTCAAACAATTCCCATATGTGCTGTTGATATTCTTATTTTACGTAACCACCGCTTGTATTTCCTGTTGAGAAGTTTTCTTTGACTTGGACTTTTGTATTTTTACATCATCCATGAAGCTAACAAATTATAAAAATACCACCATAACTACAGAATAAAGGAAAATACAGTAATCAGAAACGGATAGTGCCTGGATAAAAAGAAAAAAAAACAAAACCAGTTAAAATTAAGAAAATCAGTTGCAAAAAGACTGTAGTTATACCTTGTTTCTTGCAAATATAATCTCCGGATCATCAGAAAAATAAAACTCATTTGCAGCTGGCACATCATGAGCTGTTATGACATCAAACACACCTGCTCCTTTTAGGGCCTCTGAGGTATCTATGGATCTGATTAGGATATGGGAAGAGAGGAGTGTAATTTATTAATTTTACAAACTGTTCACAGAAGAAGGGAACACAATACAGAAGTATATTTCTTGTACTACCAAGATCTGCTCATAGGCTCACACACGCCTTTTCTTTCTGTCTCTGGCATGTGGAGAAGTGCAGCTAAAAGACAATTTAAGATTCTACTAATCTCCTTCATTTTTAGAAGATAATTTCAATACAACAGGGAAATCACTGGCCCATTAGATTGTCTAAACTGCATTGGTTTAATAAAAATCACTGCACAATTATGATGTTACAACTGCAACTTTCTAAGACCTCACAGTCTACACATATATTGCAAGATACAAATACTCATCTTTAGACAGAGGATTCATGTAGAGAGATATAAAAGAAATTACAAGAACAGTATAAATGGAGAAGGAATGCAGTTGTTTAAGTGTAGAAGGATCAGAAGGAACAGCAGAAGAATCAGTCTTCTGGATCAGAAGGATCAGAAAGAATAGTCTATAAGAATAGCATGTTTTGATAGCATCTAGTTCAGCAGGTCATCAGATCCCAGCACATGCACAGGCATCTTCTCTGGATCGATCAGCAGACAAAGGAGGCTGAATAGATCCTATTGACTCGCAGAGATGGGGGTGATATCACCTTTGTGATGGGACTGAAAACAGGGCTGCCAAACCCAGCACTGACCTAAGAATAAGCCAGGAAATAAGACGAGGACTCCCAGTCCTATTTGTCATGACAATTAATCCTGACTAGATCACTTGAGTATGTCTTGGTGCCTAAATGTTGAACAAACTGCTAGAATAGGTGTATCTTGACAGTATAAAAGCATACATGACAACAGTTTTCTTACAAAATAAAATCTTCTCCACCCTTCTCTCCTGTAAGCCAATTATGAGCTTTGCCACCTTGTTGCTGCAATGTTGCCACACTATTTTCTACCATTTTGAACCATTTTCTTCTTTCATCATAGAGTTGAGGTTTCAAAGCACTGTTGGTAAAACTGAATCTCGAAGTCTGCTTGCTGAGTACTGTGTGGAGGTAGTTAGGCTAGCTCTGGGCTGGTTTATGGACCAGAAATAGTTCACCCTTACTAGTACAGTGAAATGGGGTGAGACACTTAAATCCCAACAAAGCCTTCTACTAGTGCAACAATACTGCCTCCAGAATGGATTTGCCTGCGAGTATCAGGCACGCTGTTCTGTACATGCGTAACTCCTTCGTCTCTCTAAAAATCTCAGGCAGCAGTTCATGATAACACTTTCTTCAGGTCCACTTTGAACACTTACACAATCTTAGCATGAGCTCTGGAACTCGTGACAGCAGCCAGGAAAAGCTCCCCATCCACAGAAGGAAGGTCATCAATGTAGACTGCTTCACCAGTGGCATGCTTTATCCCAGACTGGTGCATAATGGGCCGTCCTACAGGGTCCTGGGGAGACTGGCTGGGCTCTACATCCTGTACAGTCAGAAACACACACCCAGCACCCCCAGTTAAGAAAGGAACAGTCCTGTTACTCTTAGAGCAATCAGAAAATTAGATGAATTAACAATTGCTCATACTATCATCTTCTGGTTTAACATTGAAAGAGATGTGGCTGCAGGAGGTGACTGCTGCTCCTGGGGATTTCTTTCTCCTCTTTTCTTCTCTTAAGGACCCTTTCAAGAGCACCACACACGTTTATTTACTTGGATTGTTTTCCTTAATTATTTACATCAAATTGATAAACCCAGCACTTTTTCAGAAGGACATTTTCCTCCCTTACTGAATGGTGTCATGAAGCTTTGATAATTTTCTGAATTATTCTCCAGGATTCTGCTCTGAATGTTATCAGTGTGGTGTATTGTGGGCTATTTGCAATGATTTCTGGGATTTGTCTTCCTCACTGAAAGAGTGCAACTGATCAGTGTAAATCAGTGAGAAAATATTGCCTAAATAGTTTCTTCCCAATTATTTTCTTGCACCTGTGTATGAATTTAGTGTCTTATTAATCTTACTTTGCTAAAGTTTTTTGAAAATTATCTCTGTGTTTCCAGTTAAATCTGCCACATCAACTGATGTTGCCAACTTCCAGAATACCTTTCTAATTTTTGTGTCAGTATTCATGAGAACTTTTTCCTTTTCTACATTTAGAATTAATTAATTTTTTACAACTTAAAATGTTTTTACTTCTAAAGCTTCCAGCACACAAGTGTTCAGGCTACACACTTCTACTTCCTGCACTTTCTGGCACACTGTCTGCTATTGGCACAAAGTCAAGAACAAACACTCTTCACCTGACTGCCTAAAGTTCCTCAAATGGATGTCTCAGCAAAACCACTTCAACATTTCCACAACAGAATGGTGGTATTTGAATTTCAGGATAAGTATTCCTTTTTTTAATCTTAATTTTAAAAGCTTATTCATGTCCAAAAGAAAGAGTGCAGATAAAAAAATATGATCTTACAAAATCTAAATAGAAATTTGAAGCGGAAAAATTCAGATTTTCTGGGTTTCTAAATTTCTATTGTTCAGTGCCAATTGATCTGAGTAACAAATTGTTTAGATTTCTGATGCTCGTTCACTTTATTTTAGATGGGGAATAAATTGGGGAAAAGTCACAGAGAAATAGTCCCCTTGATCCTGGCTCCTCTTATTGCCTGTTATCTTTTTTTTTTTCCTTTTTTAAAAATAATAATAATAATAAAAAACTCTGAAGGAAACTTGAGACAACAAATTAAACAAATTTAAAGTATTTAAAGCTAAAGTATTTTTCTAGGGAATATCCAAAAATGAAAAGAAAAACAAATATTTACCTATATTTCATCTGAATTTTTCTTTGGGTTTTCAAAAGCTGGTATTTTGACTTGTGTATTGAGGTTGCCAAAATATCAAAAATTCTTGTGGGTGTTTCCACCATGAACTATTTATACGGTGACCTCAGAAAATACCAAACATGTTCTTTGCTGCTCTCTACTGTTGATGTAGGACAACCTGCTCATGTTAATTTGAGCACACAGCCATCACACACCATCTTAATTCCTAAATCTGCAGTAAGACCTAAGAGCCCCCTGAGATCTTGAGACAACAATACTGTAGCTGTGCTACAGTATAGCTATACCTATACCTAGCTATAGCTATATACTATACCTGGGCTTTTCAATCTTTTTTTGTTTTCTTCTCATTTCTTTCTAACTGGGTTGCACACTGCAATAAACCAATTCTAAGCAGCCTGACAATGGAGTTTGCTTAGCATATTTATCTTCAAAGAACTGTCTAGAAGAAGTGAGTATACCCCAGAATCTATTTTTACAAACAAGGATTCTCCAAATGAGATGCAGTTAAAACCAACCACTAAAAGTCTCTTGCTTCCAGTGCTTTGGAAAATCTGTACCTGACCTTCACACCAAGGCTCATGCTTGAACTGTGACTTTTTACCTAGTCTTACAAAGCACAAAACAATGTCAGAATGAAATCACTTGCCTGGTATATTTGGATACTCTGGGGCATTCTGGTTTTGAAATCTTGTAGGACACTCTCATATTCCACAGGTATGGCAGGATAATGGCAAGGATCCTTAAAAGGAAGTTAATTACTACTAAAATTCACATTTTGAACATTACAATTAAAAAAGAGAACAACTAAAATCAAAACCAAAATCTTCTAACAGGAAATGTTTTCCAGGCTCAAACTAGAAAGGCTCTACAACAACAATCTGAAAACAATGTAGAGGTTTTAGATGTCACTAAATATTATTTTAAAATACATTGCATTCAACAAATATACTTTTTAAAGTAAGCAACATAAAGTCAGGACAGACAGAGGAGCTTTGTTTTGTTCTGATCAAAACTGGCTAAGAATCACTCCTGGTAATAAAGTTACGTAGTAATGGCAATTTAGAGGAAAGAGCTCAAGGTAACAGAAGAAAAACATAAAAGGGATATTTTCTCTGTAAGAACATATTTAAGAAAAAAAAAAAAAAAAAAAAAAAAAAAGAAAGAAGTGAATTACACCTAGAATGTCTCGGCAAGTGAAATTTTAGTGTCTTCATCTCCCAGTCAACAGCTCATACAAGAAGGAGGGTTAGTTTACAGGTTTTTTCCAAAGCTTTTATTTCTATTTCATCTATTTGTGTTTTGAACTATAGAAAGAGTAAGATCTCTTGTATATTTTCTTTGGGTCTGCGACCTTGCTACTGGTTGTTGTACCAATATTGCTCAAATGTCTTTTAAAGACTAATGTCCAAGGTAAAGATATCTGAGCATCTAAAACTTAAATGGGCGTCTCTCCATCAGTCTCTTTGGGAACTAAACACTTAGGTTATTGTGTAGCTCCAAACACCAATGATTTAGCACACTGTACAAATTGCAAGCACTAACATATAGTAAGAATACCCCTTTTATTTGCTTGCACAAGAGCAGGCATGGGGAATGCTTGGTTTGCTCAGTCTGGAGGAGACTCAAGGGAGACCTCACTGAAGTCTTCAACATCCTCACAAAGGAAAGTGGAGGGGCAGGTACTGACCTCTTCACTCTGCTGAAAGGGACAGGACTGGAGGAAATGGCATGAAGCCAGAAGGGGAGATTTTTCACCCAGAGTGTGTTTGAGCGCCAAACAGCCCCCCCAGAGTAGTGGTCACAGCCCCTAGCCTGAGTTCAAAAAGCATTTGAATAACACTCTCAGGCACATGGTGGGACTCCTGTGGTGTCCTGTGCAGGGCCAGGAGTGGGACTCAATGGTCCTGATGGGTCTCTTGTAACTCAGTATATTCCATGATTTTATTATTCTATAAACTAATTTACCATTGTCTTCAATGACTGCGATACTTCCAGGAAAAATCTGTAGAAGAAACTGACCATCAAAGTTTTCTTATATTCTACATTTTCACCACCAGCTAAGAATGGAAGAGCAACTTCTTTAAGAATTAGTCTGCATGCTTCATCCAACATTTGTTCATTCCAGTGTCTGTTGGGAAGAATAACAGATATAATCAGACCAGGACTAATAAGAAATAAACACAGATTGCTGTAATATATGTGTACCATCGACTGCAGATATAATCCTGCTCACAATGAAGCCAAAATATTGATTCTCATAATGTTTGCAATTTTTAAAATGGTGTAGATCAAAGATTCAAGTACACTGATGAGAGAGGATTATAAAATGTATCAGATACAGAGTAATTTACTCATACTTGGGTTTAGGTGCACAACTGACTGATATATACCTCACTCACCTATCTCACAGCTCATCTCTCTTATCTCTCTGCATAATTCACACTGGAGTTGCACTTCACGTGCAAACTCCAAAACGTAACAATCCTGAAAAGTCATCATTAAGGCTTGATCATTCACTTGGACATACAAGGCATCAGTCAGGCAAATGAAATCTTTCTGTACCTTCATGTCCCAAGGAGCATGAACCCAAGCTTTCAAAGTCTGCTTGTTCAGAGACACAGGTGAGACAGAGAAATTTTACCTTCCAATAAGTGTCCAACAGGTTTGTTTTGCACAGACTGTTGTTGAGACAGCACCTCCATAGAAAATGCTTAGATCCTTTATAATGTCTGTACCTTCTTCAAAAAAGACTCTCATCCCAGCATTGATTATTGGAAGAGCATTTTCCCGTCTTGGTGCTTGTCGAAATACAGAGACATACTCTCCCTGACCAAGATCAGACAGAAGTGCAGACATGTAAGTATCTAAAAGTAGAACTTTTTATTGCACTATGTGAAGCAAGAGAACAAAAAATGAAGAGCACAAATGCAACTTCCTGAGCATTCAAGACCACGCACTTTCTTCTCTTGACCTTTCAGTAGCTTTACCATCTTTGATTTTCTAGCAGCTCATACCCCATCCTCCATCACCTACACAGTTCAGATGACCTAGATTTTTCATAACTGGAAGTCAGGGATCTTGTGGAGTTGTATTTATAAGACCATAAGTTAAGAGGCTTCAAGGTATTGCCAAACTTCAGTATTCATTCCCACATCCAATCTTGCAAACCCAGTATCTGTTAAAGACCATTATTCAGTTCAGCAGCATTTATGGAACCACCACACACACATCCAATCTTATCCCATTTTTAAGAAAAATCCTCAGGAGATGACAATGCTTTAACTTACCTTCCTAGAATAGGGAATATGGATAGAGACTAAGATCTCTTCTGGTGTAATTGTATTGTTACCAACTCCATTTGCAAAAATATCACTCATAGGAATCTGTCGCTTTTGTCCTAAAAAAAACCAAAATCCCAAATCCAGAAAATTCCACACAATTGTGCAATTAACACATATCCGTAATATTTTAATTGGCAAGAAATACCTGCTGCCTTCCTGAATAATGAACCACTACAGAGCTTACATAAAAATTATCAGTGGTACATTCTATAAATTCAAATGGTTGCTCCATCTTCCATAACATCATAATACCAGATTCCTAAAAAAGTACCCAGAGGTCAATTCTCATTCTGTAATCCCCCCTTCTGATACCGCCATGATGATCCCACCCTCACTCCTGTCAATCTATTCCAAAGCTCTGCAGCTGCTGCCGTAACTACTTTTCATTCTAAAACATAAAAAATTAGGAAGGAAACTGAGTGGAAAAGAACTGTTGTAAAAATAAGAAATTATTAGGAGGGTGTTTTGCTTTCCGTTCATTTCTTCTTTTCTTTTTTGTTTTTCCCCTGAGATTCTGAACATTTCCAGGAGTCCTGACAGAAATAAATGCTATTGCTTCTTCCTTTCTCTTTTTAATATTTTATTCTAAAAGTGACCAACTAAACTTGTAATTCTACGATATATATTGTGAAAGTTAAATTTTTCAGAAGGGAAGATGACAAAATTCTGCAAGGAACCTATATCTCTAAGAGCCCTTTGAACAACTTAAAACCTCATTTATGCTACAAAGACAGGCTATCTCCTCTTACCTCTTGAAGCCAGATTGAGCATGCAGTTGCTGGCTGCCAGAACAGGATTCAAGTCTGAGGTTGATTTTCTACTTATGATGTTTCCACCAAATGACTTGAAAAAATAAAGTAGTTTATGTTACCTTTCTCTATAATCGTCATAATTTTATGTTAAGTTACATTATGACATGCAAACTATATGTACATTTATACATATTGAAAGCTACAAAAAGAGGTATTGATAGAAAATTCATGGCAAAATCAAAATTAAAAATGCAAGTTCTACATGTGGTCAGGACCAATTTCACATTTGTTACAATTCTTTCAAACTGTAATTGCAAGTAATTCCCAACATACAGCAACATTTCTTATCTGCTCTCCACCCAGAGTTCTCAATTGCTGCAAGACAGCACAGAAAACCCTCGTCTTCTCTTCAGGGAACTCAGCAATTGCCTTTGTCAAGATGTCTTTCACTAGAGAGAGGCTGCAGGCAGCTCCCAGAGTTAATCCTGTAACCAAAAGATTATGAAAGTGTAATGTGTGCATTGCTTTATTGCTTGGGTTTTAAAGTGTGTTCAGACTGTAGAGTAAGGACAGCTCATGTGGGCCAAGGCAGATAAAAAGAGAGGGGCATTTTCATTTTAAAGGAACTGGAACCTTTCATTTCAGGAGACTGAGGGTAAAATCCCTAGAAATGATGAAACTGAACTAATAACCCCACCTCTTCTGCTTAAAGGGAAATCCCTTCTCTGCTTCCAGCTGCACATCCCAACTACTTCCCCTGCATCTTGCTTTGACTGAGTAAATGTTTAGGAGACATTTCACACAAAGGTGATTCAGCTTCAAAATGCTTTCAACAGACTTTTCCTATTTTTAAGCATGATTTTCATCCTAATTTGATCTTGCTTTGCCTATGTACATTCTAATTATTCTTCTAAGGTATGGATAAGTAGCATTGGCAGCAAAACCCCAAACAGTCCTAACAATGAAGATAGTATTCCTTTTCCCACTAGAAAGACAACTCACATGAATTTATTTAAGTTTTTTTGTAAGATTATAACTCTAATTCTTTTTTAATGGTACACAGTTCCTTTCTATTAAAATAATTATTTACATAATATATGAATGTTTTCAATGAATACTGGGATTCAATTAAATGTATAAATGAAAGCATAAATAAATTTAATTCATTTTAATCAAGCAAAGCAATATTAAATTTTGTGTATTTAAAATAAAAACTTAAAACATATTTTGAATTCCAATCTGTTTAGAGAGAGGAAATGCTATTTCTGGCTGGCAAACTAAATTGCCTATCTCTTATTTTAGAACTAGTAAGTCTCACCTTTGAATACTTAGGTTTTATTTATACACTTTAAAGAAGCAGTAAGCATTCTCCCAGATTCTTTTCAATTCCTAGCTACTTTTCAGCTAAGAACAAACTAGTCTTTGAATAGAAATGGATGACTGATCTGGAATAAAATAGATATTCTAAATGCAATGACAGAACTATCAAACACAGTTTACCACTTTTTTTAAAGTGGCTTCACGCACATAGCAAGTAATTTCATCAGATATGACTTTCCTTAAAACTTTGGCTATAAGGTTGTACAAAGTAATTTTTATTCAATTACTTTAGACTGTTATAGGAAGTTGAAACCTATTTCTAGCTGTAGTTCTAATCCACCAGAATTTATTTAAAACCCAAAACCTAGTCTAACTAAAAAAACTTCCATGCTTATTATAAACATGTACGTTGAGGTAAAAAATTTTAACCTATTATAATTAATGCTTTCATGATTGAGAACAAGATCAGTTAATGTTTTATCAGCTATGCCAGTTTAATCACAGCCTTTTTTCTAATGTAAGTAAGCATGCCACATGCTAACTCTCCCTATGGTTCTGTATGGGTCTCTCTCTGTTATTCAGCAGAGCCTGGTACAGCAGTCACAAAGCAAATCCTGCAGGACTGAGGACCAGAACCAGTATTACCAGAATAACTATCCTCACACTAAGGCTCAAGATAATATTGCTGGTCAGCTCTGCACTGTGTCACGACAAAGCCATCCTGCACTTCATATTAGCAACAGCCCCCTTGACCTGGGAAAGAGCCAAGCATGCTTAGGAATGAGTTGCACAGCATTTCACACCCTCAGCACTCTGGAATGGTGCAGTATTCCTTACCGCAAAGGAATCTCCTGTTTCTGAAACAAGTAAAGTCTACTGACCATCATTTGTGTATTTCAGCACATTCAGATCTGGGATCCTTGCAGGAGCAATAAGAACTGGATGGAACACACCACTGAATTTCATGTCAGGTCCTACAAGACAGGAATAGACTTAGAAAAAAGGCTTTTCCATAACAACTCTCACAAAGTGGAACGTAAGCTTAAGGATGAAGATGCAAAAAGAACGACAAAGTGTAGCCCCGTTCCTCTCATGCACACTGGAACTAAAGCAACAGGAGCCATTCTGATCACATACATACCCACACTGGTGTTCCCAACCACAAGAGGTGCTTTAGGGTGGGTGGCTTTCAGATCCAGCAGTTCACCCAAGCTTACAGGAGAAATCCACGTTACTCGCTCCCCATGAAAAACCAGAGTTCTTTTTGGTTGCTTTTCTGCCATTCTCTGATGGAGAAACATGGCATATTTAAATATGTAGAGATACAGATAGAAGTGAGGTCTAATAGACACTAGACTGAAAGTCAAAAATGTTCTTAAACAACAGCAGTTCTATATAATCCTTTAAAACTGGACAAAAAGGGGACAGAAATGTTATGCTGGTTCTTTGCATAGTGGTGAAAGTTTATATTGTGTGGATGAAATATCTTAAAGTAATTCCAATGGGCTAATAAACAAGATTGATAATAAACAGTCCCCTAGCAAAAGATGTAGGAATAGATCCTGCAAATGCTAAAACTGCTAGAAAAGTGATAAAAAATACTTAGGGAGGTATTTGCCCACTTAGGGATAAAAACCCAAAAGGAGTATAATAACATTAAAATGTTTTGATATTTCTTCTGATGAATTACTGCTAAACAGGACTTAAGAATTAATTCTGAACAGAGCATCAGAATAGTCTACAAGCAGCAAAAAGTACCATTAGTTCTGGAGGGAATATAAGCTCCTGGGTGGGATCTAAGGGCTGGAATTCATCTGTTGAAAACAGGCTGGTGGAGACCTTAAAAAGAAGACAAGCAAAGACCAAGAATTTTCTCTCATCATTAATTTCATACAACAAAAATAAAAGCAAAAGCAAACCAGGAGATAGCCACTGAAGTCAGTAAAAAATTAGTCATTTCATTATCATTTGGATTAGTTGTTAAATCACCATGCATTATTTGGAGGTGCTGAGGCAAAAGAAGTGCTCATAACATTTTCTTAAATTTTACTGCTAACACAAATGACAGTGCAGAAGCAAGCAACTGAAGGACTAAGTACAGGCTTCCTTGTAGTTCTACTATAACAAACGAGTTTTATGCCAACCTAAAGTACTCAAAACCCAAAGAAGTAGATCAGATACTACTGTAA
Source organism: Phylloscopus trochilus trochilus (assembly GCA_016584745.2). Lineage (NCBI taxonomy): Eukaryota > Metazoa > Chordata > Aves > Passeriformes > Phylloscopidae > Phylloscopus > Phylloscopus trochilus. Next base: position 5,928,505 of record WQNJ02000545.1, read on the forward strand.
GAAAATTGAGAACAAGGTGAAATATTTGTACAGATAAGAGCTTTCACATAATATCACAATCACAGCTCTAATTTTTAAGAATGTATTATTTCTTCAGACTCAAGTCAGCAGTTTTCCTAAGAGACTGGTACTTAGAGAATCATTGATCATTGATTTAAGCAAATTTCACATATGCCCTCATCTCTTGCACAATATAATTCTCCCTGTATTGGTAGAGCTCAGCCTATTAATATTACTGAACCTGAAGAGCTGTTTAAATCTCAGTTCTGGAGATCCAAACTACCTTATATGAACTATCTGACTATCACTGCCTCCTCGTACAAATATACACATAGAACCCTCAATTTTTCAAAATACTTTCAAATTTCTTGTGAGGAATAATAAAATATTTATCAAATAGTATATACAATGTTCTTTCTCTAAGTTTTATAGTGAAGTAGGGTCATATATATTATGAAATGTATTTAAAACTTTACCTTCTCTTCGTTGTCAAACAAATCATCATCCTGATCCAAGCAACATTTTCCATTTGGTTTCCTCTGACAACAAACGGATTCCTAAATAGGAATATCCCATTAGTGAAATACTGCCCAAATGGCAATGAGTTAAAGCTCTTAAGATAAGAGTGACTCTGTATTTCGATAAAGTTCTAGATGAAGTTTAATAAAATGCAGAATTAGAAAGATTAAGTGTAAAAGGAGTGATATTAAAAAAATAATTTTAAATCTTTAGATGTTAAAGCCCTTAATACAAAATAATTCCTACTATGTAGAATGCAGTTGACCTTGTGAGAGCAGATGTAGATGGTCTGCATTGTTTTCTTTACCAGCTGTTCACTCCCATTTTTCCTCTGTAGGTTTCTGACACATTGCATTGCATGATAAATTACTAAGAACATGGATTGAAATTCTGCATTTGTTCACACCAGCACTAATCCACAGTAAACCACATGGAGTTACTTCAGATTACTCTTCATAATCCAGGCTAGACAACATGTTCATTTGTGTTAATCAATGTTTGTAACGGGTTAGGCCATTTACTCAGAATGGCATCTTTAAACTGAGGGAAGGGATGATCTTAATGAAAATCTTGATGGCTTGTATATGCATATACACTGATGCCCCCAATCTTGCAATCCTATCACCACCACTTCTTACCTTACAGAAGGTTTTACAGGCGTCTAGGATTGGCCTGTATCCAGTACAGCGACACAAGTTCCCTGAAGGAAGGAAATCAGTCAGAAAAAGCTTTGCCCTACAGCCTGTGGCTTTAGAACTTTATGTCTTTATGTGAGTCTTGTGTTTTTGAAGCTCAAGGAGAAGTGTTAACTCTCAAAAAGACAAAATAGAACAGTGTCACAGGATTTAGGACCCTGCAGATCCTGACAAAAAAATGCTGTTGTTTCAAGGGGAGTCTGAAATAGTTGAGATCTGCACTAAAGTGAATGCTGGCTACAGGTCAGTATGCAGAAGAATAAGAGATTGTACAATATTCTTCACCCACTCAAAATGTTGTTCTCTTTCCCCCTGACCTTTTTCTAGAGGTGAAGGAAGTTAACACTATACCTCTAAGTTCCCCACACAGCAATAAGAAATGTCTTTGGCTCCACTGTGACTCTAGAGCACAACAGATGACAGAAGGCTATTTTGCCAACAATAAATGCTCATGCTTTCCCTTACTGAAGATAGTTTGCATCTCTCTGCCTTATCTGTTTTAATCTTACTGCAAAGGGCCTGTCCTACAAGGCTTGTGCCATTTGCAACGCCAGACCTTGGAGATGCTCAGATGCAGCTGCTTCTCCAATATGACATCATTTTTGCACATCTGATTTTAAGCACTTCAAAAGACACATATGAGGAGGTTTTAAACACCTGAAACAATCCACAGCTTCCATTTTCCAGGAAAAAAGAATGACAGGGAATACAAGGTCTGCATCCGGTAGCAACCCTTTCAGGAAGCATGCATGTGGGCACGTATACTCACACAGACACTCACATAGACAAAGCATCTGGAAAAATGCTTCAGGAACACACCTGAAAACTAAAAAGTGGCAATATTTACCAGCCAGAGCTGCAATCATCTGCTCTGAAGTTGGTTCTGGGTGGTTTCTTAGCAAAGTGTATATGGACATCACCACTCCAGGCGTGCAGAAACCGCACTGGGAGCCATGGCATTTGGCAAGTCTTTCCTGAAATGAAACACCAAAAACAACACTCCTACTAGCACTCATCTGCATTCTAATAAATGCTCTTTTAAATGGGAGATGCCATACAAAATGTTGCCTTCACAATAAATCAGACTTTTTAAGTAAAACACTTTAAGCAATATCAAATAAGAATAATTACTTTGGGTGTGATGTTCAGGCACATCTTACTAAAGAAGCTAATTAACCTTCAGTGGACTTCTGTCTTTTTCACATTTATACAAAAACATGAGCCAAAGGGACATTGTCCAAGGTGTGTCATTAGCCCAAAGAGAGCAAAGCCTGATCCACTCCAACAATCATTACATACCAACTACTTGATCAGACTGTCAATATTAAAGAAAGATGCACCATGAGCCATGTTATCAGCCTTGATCAAGCAACCACCAGAAAGCAATATTGTCCTCTGTTGTCATTAAGCAGGGGAAACGACCATCTTATGAAATTCCTATGCCCTAAAATCTCTGACACTAAAGCCACCACATCCAAAAAAGAAATCAGTTATCCTCATATGCAGTGATACTGTACTCTCACCTGAACTGGATGAATCCTGGTTTTTGTACTTCCAACACCTTCCACTGTAGTCACTGCTGCACCATACAAGGAGCAAATGGGAAGCAAACATGCATTGGCTGAATAGTGTCTTTGGAACATAAAGGAGAATAAGGAACATGAATATTATCTTAATAAACAAGTCTGAGTATTATGTTTCACTCAATCAAGAGACAGTTCATACTTACAAAGCAGCCACTATTAACATTTGGAATGAGAAGGGATCACTTTCTAGCTATGTCTCTTGTCCTCTGTATAAAACATATCTATGAGAACAATTCCATGGAATTTACATCTTCCTTAATACCTCAGTCTTTTCTAATTGCCCTCTTGTCTCTCTTGTCCACAAGCAATCTGTCAACTGTCTTTTGGAGGAGGAAGACAGGGAAGGGAAGACTGGTGTAGTCATTGAAAGGAAGGAATTACTGCTGCAAATTTAAAATCAAAATTCTGATCCAAAGGAAATCCTGATGTAAAATAAATATCACACTAAATAGGAATAAGACACCAAAATGAAAATTCTTCAAAGCATTTAATAATTTTAATTGAATTATTTGGGTTTTTTAATACAGTTGAAGTATTTATTTTCAGGAGTCTGCTTTCATTTTAGCTCTTTCATTAACTTTAAACATTTTCATTTGTGTTGCATTCCAGTGTAATGTAACTTTACAAAGGACAACTGGAATGGTTTTTTACCCAGCTAATAAACACTTCAATGCACAATGACATGTAATCATTTAACAATTTAATTGGAGTTTTCTCAAATTAAAAGCAATTTATTCCAGTTTTTAGCTTAATGAAACTTCGGTTTTGAGTTTCAAAATCTTTCTTTTTGTGGATGGATGTAACAGATGGAGTTCAGTATTAAGGGGCTGGTAAGACTCACACTTCTGCCTACCCTGCGTTTCCACCAATCATATGACAGTATGCTGGTTTTGGACGGGATAGTGTTAACAATCTTCACAGCAGTCTGTGTGAGGCTGTGTTTTGGATTTACACTGGAAACAGTGCTGACAACACAGGGATATTTAGTTACTGCAGAGAAGGACTTACACACAGTCAAGGTCTTTTCTTCCTCTCACCCCACATCACCAATGAGGAAGAGGAGGGACACAAGAAACTGGGAAGGGACACAGCTGGGACAGCTGACCCAAAATGACCAAAGTCATATTCCATGTCATATGGCATCATGTGCAGCATCCAGAGCCAAGGGAAGAAGAAATGGTGGAAGGTTTGGAGTGATTGTGTTTGTCTTTCCAAGTAAACATTACAGATGATGGTGTCCTGCTGTCCTGGCTGTGGCTGGACATTTGCCTGATGATGGGAAGTAGTGAGTAAATTGCCTACTTTGCTTTGGTTGCACGAGTAGCTTTTGTTTGATCTATTAAAGAGTTTCTCTTTTACCCTTCTGATTCCCTCCCCCATCCCACTGGGGGGAGTGAGCAAGCAGCTACATGGTCCTCAGTTACCAGCTGGACTTAAACCACAATAGAGAGCTGCAGGTAGGAGCCACTTTCCAGTGGTCAAGCCAAAGGGTCTTAAATTAATGCCTCCCAAAACCTCTTTGCAGGGGCTGTCATTATTTATAAGTAAATCAGGCATTTGAGTATGATAGTTCAGCAAATTTACAATATAGTTGAATCAACAGCAATTTTTACAGCATTCTCTTTTTGGATTAAACTGACCCTTCCTCTAGATTCTTTTACTATTAAGTATGAGTTCTACAACTCTGTTTTCAAACTTTCATGTCACCCTGTTCTTTTCAACTTTCTGATGTTTGCATTTTTGTAATAGAGTTTCTCACGGATTTTCACATCAACAATCTATTGTTATTGCAACTGTTCTTTTATGTTTACATTCTTATCATAAGGAGGAGACTGTTGATGAACTGCTAGTTTGACCAGTGTGGCTGGAGAGGTGGCAACCTTCATCCTCCAATCCCCGGTCATTGTCCAAATTCTATAAATGGAGGTCAAAGAAAATAAACTCTCTCTGTTTTGCCTTGACAACTGACTGTGTGTGTGTGTATTCCTCATTTCATGTCCACTGACGATAGTTTCATATCTGGAAATGGTATCTACAAAAAATAAAATTTTCTGCAGTTTTCAAAATATTCTGTTGAGGATACCGTATCTTCTTTGAAGCTGGCTCGTAAGTTGATATCATCACTGTGCAGGCACCACAGCCACCTCCTCCACAGCCATACTTAGTTCCTGTAAGACAGACTGAAAATGCTGTCATTAGGGAAAATAATTATCTAGTTCCATTCTGCTCATTATTCCACTCAAAGGCTCAAGACCACCTTCCTTCCTAAACCCCTAAGGAACACAGAATTGATTTGGTATAAGCATATGTATTGGACTCCTTTCTATATTGGAATAAAATTTTCCATGAAAGCAAGATGGAAGCTAAGGAATTACATAACCAAAATCCTCTTCTCAGGAAAACAGGAAACTTGATTATTTATTTTGGAAGAGGAGTAAGTTGGGACAGAAAAGGGAAGTGAAAATAAAAGGAAGAAATGTGTAATGGGCACACCATCTGTATATCTGAAATTCCAGTGGAACACAAACCAACTTCCCAGTTTTGCCCAGAAGGCCCATTTATAGTCAGGATGTTTGCCTTGCATCTCATCTGAAAGATCACATTTCTGAGAGAAGTGCTCATTTCTGTGCATCTGGAGCAGTGGCCAATCTAAAACTGTGAATCAAAAAATAGCTAATTAAATGTTCCAAAGCCACCAAAAGGAAGATGCCTTTTTGCCCCTAAAATCCCATCAGCCTCAGGTTCTCATCACTAGATCTCCTTTACCAGGAGAGAGACTATTATAGAGCCTGGGGACTTCTATTCTGTCAAGCTTTATATATACTGACCACTAGGTTTTTAGACTTCTTTATGAGGTGGGAGGGGAGGAACACAGACACATATTCATTGTGTCTTACAGCATAACTTTGTGAGTTTAAAAAGCCAGGCTAAAAATACAGTTCAACTGAAGAATATTTGGATTAAGAAAGAGACACCATTTAGTGTGGTTGATTTATCTTAAAGGAATCACAGCTTCTTTAATCTGGTAATTAAACCTTGAATTAAAATTTACTAGAATTTTGCTTGAATAAGGCTTTCACATGAGTGACTTTAGGGAACAGACAAGAAAAGGATACGCCTCTTTCGCAGATAAGACAAGAGCATTTGTTCAGGATCAGCATTTTTCTCTATTATCTACAGCAAGAAAGTAAAAACAAGGTTTAATTAAGAAACCAAGGCCTATCAAAATTCAGGGCACAGACTACATTCACACCAAGCCAGAAGAGAATCCTTCTCCAGTTCTTTCATAGAGCTACACTAGTTGCCAAACACCACTGGAGAGTTTGGGCTCCTTCTGGAAATTCCTTTTCAGACAGATACATTTCCAGAAAAGAAATGTTAGGGCACCTTGCAAGTACTAAAAATAACTGCTGCTCAGTGAAATGTTATACTGAGTGAACTGACCTTCGGCCCCACTAGAAATAAAAATGCAGAACTTCAAAGACAGCATAAAGAACTCACTAATGATTTGCAGATTTTAAAGTCTCCCTGTCACTCTGCCATATTGGAATAAACATTAGAGGAAGCCTGTAAGGCTTTCGACAGTAGCAATTGCTTTTCTAGTTTTATTTATATTAACTTTCACTCGCTGTAGGAAACTTGACAACAGAGAGCAACAGAAATACCCACGTTCTTGGCTGAGTACAGTATTTGTTATTCAGTCACTTAGAATCAGCTAGTTCCTTACAGCTGCTTTGAATCAACAAACAGTCCTTGCAATATCAGGTCTATGGTCAATAGGCCAAAACTGAGCACTGTAGTCTTGCTTTCAGCTGACACCATCAAAGGTGAGAAGCCAGACCTACAAAGGAAAAAAGTGGTTTGCTTATCAGCCAAGTTTTATACCCAGCTCAGAGTGTGTTTCACTTTGATACGGTTTTTCTCCCAAACACAGCAGAGCTAGCCAAAATGGGATGCAACCATCCAACATTCTTCTGGAGGTTTGTGTGACGGTTTGGTTACACTCGCATGAACAAGTCTGAGGAAGTCAAATCAGCGCCCTTCGGGGTTCCTTCAGGCAGAGCAGCCTCTCTCTCTGCGGGCTTTACTTACCTTCCTCCCATTCACATAGAAAACGAGCTCCTCAGCCGCCGAGGCCCGTTGCAGAGCCATCGTTCGCAGGCCCGGAACCGGGAGCAGCCGGAGGCGCCTCGTCCTGCGGGGCGGGGCCGCGGCAGAGCGGGGCGGGCGGGGAGAACGGGGCCGCTCGGAGGGGTCCCCGCGCCCCGCCGGTGCCACCCGAGCCACGGGGTAACGGGGTCATTGTTTCCAACGTGCTGAGCTGACTGCAAACACTTATTTACTTCAGCCTTTTAAGGTGTTACTTAAGTGTTCGAAAGCTAAGCCATACCTCATGCTTTCTCAAAGGATACACGTGTTCCTGCAGAGCAAAACGGCAACATTAACACTGCGCACTGTTATCAGGTTCTTTATATTAAAATCACCAAGAGTAATTTTAAATTGAGGTAAAATCCAGCAATGTAATGATCATGAGACCAATGGGATTTTTGGTTATATTTGCATCCACAAAATAATCAGCAGTAAGCTCCACGTATCATAACTATTTGTAAGGGCTACTTGTGCAGACAAGGGTTTATAGAAAAAATGCTTGCCCCGTTCTGTATAATCAAAATATATGGAATTGACTTCCTACAAAATTTCAATTAGATTGAGTAAACATGAGAAAAAGCAACTTCAGAGCTATAAAAAGAAGTTCAAATTACCTTATCCTCAGCAAAATTATCCTAATTCCTGGTGATGGCTACAAATTGATTTTTATGTCAAAAATCATGAGCTGCTTTTACATCATTTTCCTGGAAGGAGCTTCTAATATATCAAATGATCTGGTAAAACAAGCACATATAGTGAAGGTTCAAAGACAATGCAACATTCTTTACGCTGCTTTTACGTGATCATTTTTTGGTAACAATTAAAATAAATGCAACCCAGTAAATAACAAAGTGAGTTTTCTCTGTATTCTATTATTGAACATCAATTTGAGCAGCAAGAGTGAGGATGGAGAAAAGAAGGGTAGTGGTAATAATACGATTTTACAATTACTTAAACAAAGTTCTGTGCATCTTCAGGCCACTGTCTTTATCCTTTTTTTACTTTGAAAGATATCTACACTAAAGGAATAGAAGAAATGAAGGCATAAAGCCCTAGGCCTTTTACTTTTATTGAAAATTACATGCCTGTATTTGAGACACCCTAGCAGTCCAGCTGGTACCACCTGAGGCTACGTGAAACAACGGAACCTTTGCTGAAAAAGTAATTAAGCCAATCCCCAAAGAGATTATTTCTTTTCTGGGAAGATAAAGTATGTTCCTCTGTTTCTAGCTTTCAAACTGCAGGCAGTAGAGAGAAACAACCATTAAAAAAAAACCAAAACACATAGTTTTGCTGCTGCAGTGCCAGCACTGAGAACACAAGTTTTAACAGGTATTTCTTGAGGGTTTCTAATGACACAGCTGGTGATGTTGATAACATTTCAATTAAAATGTTGAAAGAACATTTCAATTAAAAATAAAATAATCACAAACTTAGTAATAAAAAACAAAGAAAAATGCTTAATAATTTCTGTGCGTACTCTTTTTAAAAAATAACATTGAAAAATGATAGAATATCTTCCCCAACCATTTCTGCACCTCTTCATAATAGTCTTGCTAATGGGGTGACATGCACAGCACATTCCAGAAAGGAAAAAGTCTGTCAGCTGAAACTTCCCAGAAAATGTTAACTGCTCTGTTTTGCAATGCAGATCACATTGCCTGGGTGATGAGGTAAGTTTTTTATTGGAAGAATTTTCATACTGATTGAATACTCTATTTGTACTGCAAGGTTCTATATAAAAACACCTTGCTCTACTTACTGCTGCATATTTACAATCTTTACATGAACTTTGCAACTGGTAACCACAGCTAGACAACTCTCTGTTTAGGGAATAAATGTCCCCTTTGTAAACTATCTCAGGAGTGATACATTTAAATCTAAATTCATGCATGGAAATTCCTACAGGATCTTAAGCAAGCTGCCTTAGGGCTACAGACTGTAACAAAATAACCACAGCAGAAAATAGTTGTGGTATTACTCGAGTGTTTGTAGAGAATATGTTTATGCCTCTTAGTGTTTATAGTTCATAGTTCCAGACTTACATGTAGAATGGACACACCTGAAAGCTGTATCTAGGAGTATGTTCTGATATGTATGAGTCCCTTTTCTGTCAAAATACACAGCTGAAATTCTGGCAACTCACAGGAGAAGACTGTAGGTTCCTCCTGTTGACCTTGAGATTCCTCTCAGCACATTCTCCAGCCTGAACGGTGACAGAACCATTCCAGCCACTCCTTCCAGTTTGGTATCAACTGCAGACTTGTGTAGGGTGCACTGGCTCATACAGGTTGTTAGGGAACTGCTGGCAGCAGTGTGAAACCCTAAAGAGCTCTAATGTTTTGCCTCCAGCTGGACCATTTGGCACTATGCACAACCTTCCAGATTTTCTCATGTCACTCACAACTCACCTCACTATGCCCTTAACAAACCCATACTTTGTCAGTTTGTCTGTGGAATGTTATCAGAGAAAATGTCAAAAGCCCTATTATAATTGAGACAAACATTTACTGCTCTACCCTCACCCACCAAGATAGTTGCAGAAGACTATCAGGTTCATAAAGCCTGATTTCCTGATTGCACATCAGTGCCAGCTACTCCCAACCACCTTCTTGTCTTTAACATATGTTAAAGGATTATCTTCTCCATCAGCTTCCCAGCTTACAATGTAATCTACAATGAAGTACAAAGAGTACATTTAAAAGAATGTTTTAAAGAGTATATTATATTTTAAGAATATACTTTGAAAGACTATATTATAAATTTAAGGCTTTCAGTTACACCTCTTAAAAAGAGATATGTTGTATCAGACAAAAGGTCAAGCTAACTAAAGAACTGGTCTCTGAAAGTGTCAACAGGAACAGGAAAAAGTACAAAAATTGGTCAAAGGCATTAGTAAGGCTTCTCCAGAATCATCTTCCAGCATTCAAAAATTTGCAATTCAGAACATCCTGTGCCAGAAATGGTGTTTCTGGTAATTCCTCATAGATTTTTCTTCCATTAATGTGTCTGATCAATTTATAAGCCCATGTAAACTAGTAACATCTACTGCATATGCATGAAGAACCACCATCTGGAACCAAAATAGGTTAACTTATTTCTGTCTCAAATGGCTCTCTGTTGCAAAATTAACCTGAACCTTATCCATTGTAATGTGTAAAAGTTGTGTGGGTAGCGAGCTGTCACCTGCATCCGGCAGCATCTACAAATCAGATACTGCCAGAAAACTGTCAGCTGACAGCACATTATGGGATGCAGAGGGGAAGCACTACAAAAGCCTGAAAGCTGAATGGTATGACATTATTGTATTACTTGTCACACTGGCACTCTCAACTGGAAACTCAAGGTGTTGCCTTGTCTGGATCCGATTTGCTACTGGGTTCCTACTGAAGTGCTTTTTTCTTCCTTGCTGCCTCTGGCACATACCGTGGACACTTGACTTCCCTCCATTATTTCTCAATGAGATTTCCTTATTGAAATCTCAGTGTGAGTCTGTCAAATCCAAAAGCCAACTATCAAAAAAGACTGACTATCTCCATCTAGTTCAATAAATTAATAAAAATTCAGGGTGCACGTGCCTGTTCCAACCAGCACTGAGAAATGGTTCCACTCAAAATAAATATGAAAAACTCACAGTACAATTCCCAAAGTGGGTTTATTTTTATTTCTCATTAAAACACATTTTCTAACAATTTAAGAAGTGCTGCAAGCCATCTGAACAGATTATAAATTTCTGACCAGAAATGCAAAACACAAGTGAGCCTAACCTGTATAGGCCTTCCTCAGTAAAGTACTCTGTGCCCCTTTTATAGAGGTTCTTCCCCAAAAAGATTCACTTGGAAGACCTTTATCAAAGAACAACAAACACTCTATATTGCTAAACATTTACATATATACATAAACAATTGTACCCATTTTACAAGTATTGTCCATAAAGGTACATCTCTATTCTTTGAAAAATTTTGATTTGCTTTTAAAATTTCCTTTATTTTTGACTTTGTAGACTGGGGAATTCAGGAATTGTGTATCTGTAAATTGATCCCCTCGCCTTAATTTACTGTAAAGAAAAAAAAAAATAAAAGACATCAGGTATGAACATCATCAAGCACCTATGCAACTATAGTAATGTAATCACAGTAATTCATATGGTAAATAGCATTAATGAAAGCTTGACACACTAAAAAAATTAAATTTGTGGAAAATAAGTATGTCTGAAAAGGCAAGACATAGATAACTATTGCTTTCCAAAATAATGCTAGAAGTATTAGTCTTTTGATGTGACCTCTATCATATTAGGATGTGATATTCCTATAAAACAAAATCCAGTGTAAATCTAAGTAAAATATAAACAGGAGACAATCATCTAAACTCCTGACTGAAATCAACATTTTTTTCTGTTATTAGTTACTGTTTCTCAGAAATACAGAACCATATCATTTTTGGGTAAAAGAGTGGCAATGTGTCAATATATAATACTACAGCATTTTAGCATATAAGGCAATTAGTAAAATAAAAGTGGCTCTAATCCCTTTCCAATCTTTTTATTAGTTATCTGACATAATTATTTCTGAATTGCCAGTGGTAAATTGAAGACTTCCTACATTACTTTTAGTTTCTACCTTTCCTCAGTCTCACTGCTTCAATTGTTAGCTTACTCAAAGAAGTAAAAACTATTTTGAAGTTGTATGAGAACAGTGTTCTAATTTTTTTTCAAGTTGTGCATTTATCTTCTTCTACTGCCACAGTATCGCCAGAAAAAGCTTTTTATACCTTTGTTATAAAGTAAGTTGCTATAATCCTTTCACTCTCAACACTGTTCCAGGGAAGCCTTTCTACTGTCTTTACTTCATGGATACACATCCTACTAACACACACTGAACTCAGTGGGAGTGTTCCTTAAATTAATATTATGCTTAGAAAAAACAAACCAAACAAAAAAACCTCAACAACTTTCTGGCAAAAAGTAGCAGAATATTTTCTCAAGTAATGATCATAAAGGTCTGCTTACATTTAGATCTATTCATGTAAGAACAAATATATCAGTTTTCTTAATGGAAGTTTGGGGTTCAAATCCTCTTTTAAATTTTAGAATTTATGTCTAGTCTTTTAATAACCTATAAATCCTGTGCCACTAAATTTGCCACAAATACTAAGAGGCAAATTACTTATAATATACCCAATATTACTAACTATCCAATTAATATATCTTAAATGATTTCTTATATTACATACAGCTAGTTAAAGCAAAACTACTGAATTAATGTTAGTACATAAATTTCCTTTCCATTTGACAAGAGTACAAGGACATCATTATGGTATAATTTACCTTTAAGTATAACATTCATAATTATTAATCTCTAAGGGGTTTTATATAATGATAAACATTAAGGTTCACTATTATTCTCCATTAGTCCGAACTATATTTTAGAATTTCAATACTATTGTCTTACTTTGGCACTTGGAAATTCTGCCACACTAATTGGAGAAGCTTTATATTGACACTGAAGTATCTTTGCAAAAGAGATTTGTGATAGCTCAACTGTTTATTTGAGGGTTTAATAACCAATCTTTACTGGAGGTATTTAAGTACACAAAAGACAAGAACAAAAGCCCCAATTTATGTGTACCTACCTGTGTAGATTGGGTTCTTTGTAGCAAATAGTGGGTCTGCTTCGTCTCCGTGGTGCTGCTGAATCTTCTAAATTTTGGGGGGATTTAGGTACAGAAGTGTGAAGTTGTATACTAGTATTTGTCAGATCTTGGAAAGCTTTTCTCCCTGTAAATACAGTAGTTTATGTTTCATTTTAAGTATTTCCTGAATCGTTATGTGAACTTCAATTAATAATTCTTTTTAATATGTCTTTCTTAATTCAGGTACATTGGTTACTGCTCCTACACTAAAGACACTCAACACAAAATGGGATAGATGATCAAAGAAAATGCTACTAGAGCAGCTTTCATCCTGTACAAACTTGGAGCTGTTTGAGATCTGCCTCAGCTCAAGGGACATTTCAAAGCCCCACGAGCATTTCAGAGCAGCCCCGTGACTGCTCAGGGCTCCCTTATTGCGTTTACAAGAGTAACACTGCACACAGCTCCTGGCCTTGAACACACGGGAGGGCACACGTGTATCATCGGAGGAGTCAAGCTACACAAGAGTTGTTTAGTTCCACATTTTCCAGCTTTATGCCTTCTTTTTCGGCCTATGTGTAAAAAATGAGCATAGCAATCTTTCAATTCAGGATTTGGATGTAGGATGAAAACTTAACTGTCTTTTGAACTACGCTTAAATAGATGATGATCAAACAACTACCTTGCTTTTTATGCCAGTGGTGTTTGATACTGCTGATCACAAGGGCATACTAATTTACCATTAAAGCTACTAAAAGTATGGGATCCTTTTTCCACCTTCCAAAGAAGGAATTGAAGATGATAAGATGCAACTGCAAATCCCAAAACTGATACCTCACACAATGCGCTCATTGTGCCAGTGTTCCTATTCTGTGCTCATGTAAAACAGGAGATTTTTTTGGCCATTGTGTCCTAGCACTCAAATGAAGCCAGGGCAGTATTAGCTTAATAGTCTGGATTCAAACTATTAATTTGAGCTAGGATACTGTCTAGGTGTTGGGGCTTTCTCAGACTGTGAAATAAACAGGAACTTGTGGAGAACAAGTATATTTACAAAATAGACCTCTAATGCTATGAAATTTCAAAGCTATTCTAAACTATATTTAAACTCTTGTATAGAAATGTTATATTCCATTAACACCATTAGATTGCACTATAATTAATGATTGCATTTATTATAGAAGAATTTAAACCTCTCTTCCAGACTACATTAAGGTTTTATTATGTTCTTAATTTATCAAACTTAAAAAAAGATTGTCACATCAAAGTTGGCACATGGGCAGGTTTATAGAAAAACCTACTCAACACACTTTTAGATATCAGAATTCCTTTTGAGCTGCAGTGTTTCTAAAGAAACAAAATGAAATCTTTAGGTCCACTATATTTTCTGTTTAAGAAGGGAACAGTTTAGTCCTGTCTTGTTCTCCCTGGATAAAAAAGCTCAAGATATTTTATCTTTCAATCCCCAACTTTTTGAATGTAATGGAATTCTTCAAAAAAAAGAATACATTCTTTAACTAAAATTACTTCTCAAGAATGTAGATTACTTACATCTGCCCTACTAAGTATCATCTTGGGATATATTGAAAAATACCAAGGATATTGGCCACCAAAATTTAAAAAGATATTGCAACTGATACATGAGATAGAAGATTTTGGTGATTTTTATTCTTACCTTTTTCCACTCCTATTTTATCTGCTCTAAACAAGCAATGAGAGGATAGAATTAAGAGCAGACATGTTACCACTATTTCAGGCACTACCTAATTCAAAATGTCTTGCTTTTTCTAGCCCACACACTTACCATGACAAGGTGTCAGAGTATTTTTGTTACTCTGTTTAGAAATATGGTCCATATTTTGTGCTGCTTTTTCAGCATTTGGTGCTTCATTACAATCATTTTTCCCATGGATTTCAGAGCTTTTCGGTATAGAGAAGTTGATGCAAGCATTGTGGTTATCAAGAGCTGGGAGGTCCACATTGGAAAGACCTTCTTGGGAAAAGCTATCTGCCTTCAATGGCATATTTTTACAGCATTCAACTTCGATCACAGGCTTCAACTTACTCACAAAGGAATTCACTTCATGAGGGGCTTCCTGGTAATCCAAAATATTCTGACTGCCCTGATCAAAATGCCTGAAGTAAGTTTTTTCTTGTCTGCTCTCAGTAGTATCAGAACTAAACCTCTGTTTCTGCTTTACATGCTTATCAGGAAAATTACTTATGTGGGAGGTTTTATTTGCCACTGCTGAGGAATCTACCTTCTTTAATCTGTTAGCATCATCATCAACCTGTTCTTTAGCTTCTGGTGTATTCAGAGCTACATCATTCTGAGTAACTAAAGCTACTTGCATTTGCTGAGTTACAGTTACTTTCTTTCCAGCCTCTACAAGCAACGAATCCTTATTTTTTAATTCTTCATTTTTACAAGCTTTGAATTGTGAAAGGTTTTCCTTTGGTTTTACACGTGCTTTCTGGCTGACCTTTGCCAGCTTCAATCTGCCTGGTGAAAAATGGCTGCCCTTTTGGTCTACTTTCTGACTAACTTCATGAGGAATGTCATTTTCAGCTTCTCTACCTTGTCTGTAACTACTTTTTTTGTTGTTTTTTCTCTCTATAATATTCTTCTGGCCTTGTTCTCCCTTGCTGCTGTCACAGTGGTTTATCTCTGTTTGAGATTCTTTTGAAATGTATTCTCCATACTGGCTATTTTCCTCTCTACAGGATTTTGCTGTGCTTGCTTTGGAAAGGTTTTGAGAAGTTTTCCTCTTTATTGTTGGTTTATCTTTCTTATTTGTATTCAGAAAACCCTCCTGTAAAGGCAATGCATCAGAAGTGTTATCTTGGAATGGTAAATATTCAGCATCATAAGCTTCTGGTGGGATCTGGTTAACAGATGAGCTTGAGTCTGGTTTTTGCATTCTGCTTTCCAATTCTCCAAACATTTCTGAGAAAGTTCCTTTATTTGTCTCTTGTTTTCTTGGACTCATTACATTAACCTGGTATGTCCTCCCAGCATCCTTAGCTTTACTCGTTCTACTCTGTTGCTCTATGGAATTTCCTGTAGGTAGCTGTTCTGTCTGACTTTGGAATAGCTGAGTTTGTGAATCAGTAGTTTCTGAAGTTTCACTGTTGTCAGCCCTAGAGTGCCTTTCTTCTGCATGCAAATTTGAATAGACTCCAGTCTTGCCTTTAATTTTTTCTTTATCCTTCTTAGAATGTTTTACTTTTCTGAAATTTGGTGATATTTTTCCAGAATTGGCATTATTGATTTTATTTTGGTGCAATTTATAATTGCCTTTTGCTGTAACTGTGAGTAGTTCACTTGCATCACTGGCAGTCAACTCCATATCAGCATCATAAACAGTTTCTTCAGGCTTCATCTTGTCAGTAAAAAGCAGCTTGTTAAAATCTGCCTTATTTTCACTGTTAAATTTAAAAGGTGAAGGAATAATGCCAGACAAATCACTTGAACCTTCCTGCAAATTCCTATCATTGGCGTTGCTGCTACTGTTGATATCATGATGAGGCAGATTCAATGACCTACATTTTTCATCAAAATCCTTTACGTTAGGTTGAGTCTTTGACTTAAAAAGTACTGCATTTTTCTTTCTTTCAGTCACATTTTCATAGGATGGCAATGAACTACCATGATATTGCTCTGTAGGCTCCTCAGACTGTTCTAAGGATTGTGTATTTTTCCCATGAGTCAGGAAGGCACTATTGCAACTTAATTCTGCACACTGTTGATTTTCTGCAAAGAGAAAAATTTCAGCAGCTTGGGGAGAAGAAGAATAGAGTGCAGTTATCTGCCTCAAACTACTGAAGGCTGAACCAGAAGTATGAAAAATTGCACTTTTTTTTAACTGAATGCACACATTCTGTGGTTCATTAAAAATTTAGTAAACGGAAGCCAATTTCATTATTTACTGAAGTTGGACTTTTGCAATTAGACATAAATAAAACAATTTTCTATAACTACTTCTGCTATTATTTGGCTATCTTAGCTTTCTAATTTCAATGAATATTATTCTATAAATGATTGTCAGGACACCCATACTTTATGGATGAGCATGTATTTTTTACTAGCTTATTACAGTTTAGGAATCTTACTATACCTTCCGTATTGCACATTGAGTAATGAATTATTAAATACTAATTCTCAGAGAGCTTGAACAATAAATCACACAGAAATACATCATACCTTTCAAAAACCTATTCTTGTCAACCGCTGCTTCTGTTTCAATTAACTTTTGATTATTTGTACCAGAAGGCCAGAATGATGCAAACTTGACTTGATCTGAATGCATTTTCTCTGTCAAATTAGTGGTACACTTGTAAGAATTTGATGCTCCACCCAGAGAAGGGCTACCTTGCTGCTTTGCATTAGCTGTTGCAATGAAAGGAAGATTTGCTGGCAATTCTACAGATCTGAAAAGAGAAAATTCTACTGTGAAGATTTTTATTACATTTTCTATCACGACATTCAATTCTTTAAACTGTTATAATAATACCATCTTATTAATAATGTATAATAATGTATAATAGCAGGACACAAGAACTCAAGT
Source organism: Phylloscopus trochilus trochilus (assembly GCA_016584745.2). Classification (NCBI taxonomy): domain Eukaryota; kingdom Metazoa; phylum Chordata; class Aves; order Passeriformes; family Phylloscopidae; genus Phylloscopus; species Phylloscopus trochilus. The sequence continues at coordinate 5,945,653 of WQNJ02000545.1, forward strand.
ATGATACCAGGTTCTGTCTTGGGGCAAATGTATTTTTGATGATAGAGAATCCTGCTTTGGGCTGGTGAGATCACGTGAAACAAGCAGTGAGTTACTCAAACACAAGTTTTGTCTACCACTCTCTCTCTCTAAATTCTGAGTTGCAAACAGGTAGTTTCTGGATTAAACAGGAAATGGTTTTCTCATTGCCTCAAAACTACCTAGGACAATGTACAAAGATTAGCAGTAAGAGAAAGCCCCAGACACCAACCACCTACCGAGCTGACCGACGTGCCCTCCTGAAGTTGTCACCAGTAGGGCTGCTTGGGCCGGCTGACAGGGGAAAGGAACTCTGGAGATCCTTTCAAAAGAACAGCAGGGAAATACAAAGAGTTAAATATTCTCTTATGTTTTAACTATGAGAAATATCCACAGGGGAAAAAACCAAAAAAACCCACAAGAACAACAACAACAACAACAACAACAACAACAACCACCAAAAAAAACCACCACAAAACAAAAAACAAACAAACAACAACACAAAACAAAACAAACAAAAAAAAACAACAAACAAAAAAAAACCCACAAAAATGAATGGGAAAAAAATACATGCACTGATGCAAGGCACACGATATTCAAACACATGCAATAATTTCAAAGCAAAATCTTCTGTTACAAAATTCATCAAAATACATAACCTACTTTTATCCCAAAGGAATGTACAGACTTTCTAAACATTGCTCTAACTCATGCAATCTGCTTTATACATATAGAAGCACAGAGCAAACCTATGCAAGCTGAGGACGACACAGTATTTTCCTTTTTGAAAAATTAACTGTATTTTTTCCATTACACAAGGACTAACGTGGACTATGTTTTCTGGTTAAGTTTCCAGATGTAAGGTATTTATTGCAGCACTAAGTAAGGAAAGCAGGTAGCTTGCTCACTACATATTGAAGTGCTAAGCTTTTTATTTTTTAACCACATGATGCTTCTTTCAGGCTAACAGATATTTAACTTTTAGATACTTTGGAAACCAGATTAAATCCTAAACTTTCATTAGAGCAAAATTCAACCTATTTTACTGTCCTGGTTTAATTTCAAGTTTTAAGGAATTGGAGTAAATGTTTTACAACACAAATAATATTTCAACATTGCACTCGAGTTGATGCTTTGAAAATCTTACCCTAGAAGATGAGCTCAATATGGTAAAGTTGAAAAAACATCTTACCTCAGAAGGACTGCTTATTTCTATTGCAGCTAAGAGGTTCTCAGTCAAAAATGCTTCTATTCCAAGAAGAGTTTTATTCTGCATATAATAGAAAAAACATATTTTAAGTGGCTTCTGACATAAGAAGACACAAGATATAAAAGGTGAATCTATGCTGCAATTTTTTTAGACTTAATTGAGCACAAACTCATCTCAATACCTATAAATATAAAGGTGAACCTGGGACTAAAATAGCTATAGGTATGCACACTGATAGACAAAACAGTTCAAAAAAAGCTACAAAAGAAGAATCAAATGTAAATATTATGCTGTCAGGTGATAGAACTTCACAAATCTGAGACATATTTTAAGCCAGCACTTTAAAAAGTAATATTAAGTTTCAAAAACAGATAAAAGCTTAGTTTAGCTGCTCTAAGTTAAACGATATTATTTGCAGCATACCAAACAAGTTAGTTTTTGACGAAGTGAGATATTATGAAGCTGGAGTTTTTCTACTTCCTTCTGAAGAAAAATCTTCTCATTCTTTAGCTTGCGAGAATTTTCTTTTTCAGCACTCAAAGCCACAGCTAATGCTTTGTTATTTTGTTGTAAAGATACTTTAAACATAGATGAGTTATCTAAAGGAGACAAAATAATATTATTTTCAACAGCTTTAGTTCCAGGCCCTCTCTGTGTGAACTATCACTATATGATGATATTTTTATCTGTAGATTCTGATGCAACAGCAACTTTCCAATATAAAACTGTTCATGTGGCTGTCATTCTGATGACTACTCTGTCTGTTTCAAGTTTATTTCATGCATAGATTCTGCTCTAGTCTGGATTTTTAAAAAGAAGGCTATTTTAAGAAGAAAACATTTAAAAATGATAGTTTCACAGGCATAAAAATGTTTACAGATTAAAAAAAATTACAAATCAAAACATTCAAACATTCTTATAATAAATGTGAGTTTTGACTCACTTTACATAAAGTAAAAAGCTTTATATTCAAAATATATATGCCCACTGTCCTAAAGAAAACCTATCAATACCCATCTCTTACAGTGGTTTTAACAGGCAGAATTTCAGCTAATCATGTCAAATACAATTACTATTCCTTTTGAAGCCATACATTCTAAGTACAGTATATGACTTCAGTTTTATTTTCACAGGACTTACTCATTAATTTAGTTTTGATTTTAGAAGCTAAAGAAACATTCCATTTTGCAGCTTGTAATGCTCCATCCCTCTTCTTCATCCATCCTTTAGCAGCATTTGAGGTGAAGGCAGCAGATGACGATTTAGCAGTTGCGCCTTTATCCATCCTCAAAATCAATCTGTACACCATCAAGGGGAACATCCGAATAAATAAACGATCCTTTTGACACTTTTCAAAATTGAGTTCGTTATGTTTTACAAGGATTTATGTCTGAAGTTGAAAGAATTGCCTCAGTCTTTACCTTTCTTCAGTTAATTAAAACAGATTAATGAATTAATCAACATAATGAGACATTAACACAGAGAGAGGCAAAAAACTAGTAAACCATGAAACCTCAAAAGATCATAGATTTTTTTTTTTAGCTTGTCTATCCCTCCCCTTAACTATCCGAGTTTACACATAAAAGGGTTGAAAACCCCAAGGTTCTACCACTTCACAATACGACCGGAACCAGCTTGTCCTTTGTCAGGACGGATTTAAAACCGACGCGTTTAAATCAACCGCATCACAAAGGGAACTGAACCCGAAGGAGGGGGAGGGAAGCACAGACCGGCCCGCAGCGCCCCGCCGAGGCCCCGCCCGCCCCTGGAGCCCTCAGAGCCAACGGCCGCGCGCGCGGGGGGGCCTCGGCCAGGCGGGGCGGTTGGGCCGCGCGCGAGGCCGCGCGCGAGGCCGGCGGGGTCTGTGGGACAGCGGGAGCGGGGAGCGCCCGGCGCCGCCGCGTCACACACGGGCAGGGTCTCGCCCGCTGAAATGGCTCACCTGGCCTCTTAGGGTCGGTCGAGGGCGTTTCCGGAGTGGGATGTGCAGTGGTCATTTGTAGGAGTCCAGGGTATTCCTTTGGAAACCCTGGACAAGCAGAAAGCTGTACAGGGGGGTTTAAAACCTGTACAGGGGGGTTTAAAACCTGTACAGGGGGGGTCGGAGATATGTGCAGGGGGGTTACAGACCCTGGCATGGACCCCAGACAGGCAGGGGTCTCGATTATAGTCCATGGGAAAAATTACCAACACTATGGGAAGAATTGCAAGGCCTTGAAAGTAGTAGAAAGTAATAATATTTTCACATTAGGGGTTTCAAGATAAGAAGGACCAGAGACAAGATGGAGGATTCTGGGCCTTACCCTAGAGTCTTCTCCTTCTTCTTTGTCTCCATTTTGCACAGTGGTGACGACATGAAGTAGGTTTAGAGGGATTGGGTCAAAGTAGAAAATACCTGTCTAGTGTCAAGTGTATGCATTGGGTCACAATTGTAAATAATGTGCACGTAATTATCTGTATATAAGATGATGAGCTGTGGGCAGGCGGGCAGTCATCGCCTGTTGCCCGTGCTGTCCAGACCTTGGCAGAGCTCAGAGAGAATTGTAGAGATAAGATAAAATAAACAAGGAGGAAAACTCAGAAAAAGAACATCTGAAGACTCCTTGTCTTTTCTGTGGGCGGCTCGGGGCTTCCCGAAGGACCAGGGGCAGTGCCCATCCCTCATTCTCGGGCAAGCAGAGACCCCGAGAGTCATTAAACGCTAATCCACGGCTCCGGCTCTTTAGTGACATCTCTGCTTGTTTTCAAAAGGAGCTGGGTGTTTGTAACTTCCTGGCTACGTATCTTTGAAAACCATTTTCAATACTATTAATAACATACAATTACATTTTCTAAAAAATAAAAAAAAAAAAATAGACATTAAGGATATGAATGCTTAGCATCAATTTTAGTGCACTGTGAGGAAGGAAGTAGAAAACTCCAGATACTCCACTTAGCTGTCAGAGATTTTTAGGAAGAGTTTGAGGTGTTTGGCTTTCAGTTCAAAGATTTCCTTTAGGTTTAAGGGAGAAAAACACATAATTCCTTCTCAGTGGCAAGTTAAATTTCTTTCCTTCTGGTTTTGAGCTATTAGTATCTATACATGGAATGACAATGCGTCAGGGCAGTTAGGAAGACAACAGTACAGCCTAATGGATTATATGCTGCCTGCATACCTACAGACTTGGAAGGGCAGGAAGTCCCTGACAACAGAATTTGAACAAACCCCGTTTTAACGTGGTTCAGGTAATATTAGGACTGTGAATTGCGTGGAAGTACTTCAGTCAAATTAAATGCTTTTCCCAAAAATTTCTTCTAAATCCAAAAGCCCTTTAACACTCGCTTCACATTCTTTTTTACTGGCTAATTGTGCCCAGTTCTGCCATTCGCTCAGGTGGACATTAATTGCTAAATTTGATCCAGGAATTGGTAATTTTAGAGTAAGCAGAATTAATGTTTTATTTAAAGATTTATAGAGATGCAGAAGGTTGAAATGAAAAAGCATCAGTTTCTGTAATGCAGTAACCTTGGTGTGTGCCAACATTACAATATTCTATAAAGCAAATCAAAGGAATCACACATTAAATATGAGCAGCATTATGTGAACATGGATCTTCATGAACTTACTATTTTCATAATCTGCTCTAAACAGCATCTGGAGACTCCCTTGCTTCTACCTTTTTTAGTGAATGATGTATGACAGAGTTTCTCAGTGTGGCCCTGAAGCTGCAAAACCCTATGCTTCTATGCAAAACCCTTAAAATACAGCTTTGATCCAGCACACATCATATACCTTTGGTACATTTTCCCTTACAAGAAAACTTGGAAGTGATTGCAGCCACTATAAAACTCTGGCCAAATAAAAGAGCAAATAACCTTACATTACTTTAAAAATAGAAAACCAATCAAATAAAACTTACCTCCTTCTCCTTTCCACAAGGCAGTGTTTTCTTTCCAGATCCAACAATGAGTTTTCATTTCCTCCAATTCCCCAGTGGTCTCAAGTCTTGAAGAGGCAATCACCAATTTGCTTTCATTTAGTGTTTATGCCACTACTGTGGGTAATAAATTTAAAATAAAATGTGAAGTATTGCATTTCCACCCATGGTCAAACTTTCCTTTACACTTCACTGAGGAACTCCCACGCTGGAACACTTCACATGTAAAAATCTCCAGTTAATTGCCAGCTACTCAAAGTAGGGAAGAACTTAAAGCACTGCCAAGCTTCACAGCCTATATATCTTACTAAGAGCAGAATTATGGGTTTCAGTCACTTGGGATACTATGACTGGTCTTTAAACTGAATTGAAATGAAAGGTACTGAGGGAAAAACAGACTCTTGTGAAAGCTCTAATCATGTGGGAACTGAATTTGTATCTTACCAGATACCTACATATTCATGTCTGAGAAGAATCTTGGTTGAGGAATTAATTCTGTAGTGCCTAACACAGTGTGAGCTATGACTAAAGCACTTCTGGTAGGTAGATTATAGCTTTTCGCTGGATTTTCTGATGTCCAACAAGACCTGAGCTCATGACACGGCTTTTCCTGAAATTATAGTATTAAGTATTCTTCTAACAATACCACTTCTTGCACAAGATAATGAAAAATCCATTTCTTAATGCCTCTTCCTCTCCATCAGATTTGACTAGAATTAGTAAAGTGAAACACAGTTGTACAAAGGATGAGTGTGTAAGCCTGGCTTCCTTGGGAAAATAGTAAACACCAAAACAAAACCATTCTTGTGTTCATTTCCCAAAACACACAGCTCAAAAGGCACTTTACTTCTGGGGCTGGTTATGTTGCACACTTCTATGCCAAGGACATGCTGTACTAAGCCTGAATTGTAATGATGGTTAAATCTGAGGTCCAAAACCTATTGCATTGTTTGTTTATACATGTATGTGTGTATTGACTTAAATAGTATATTGTTCTGGTCTCACAGTGCAGAAATACGGGAACATTGTCCAGACTTTTGAGGTAAAACCAAGCCAGCTTAAAGGTGAAAAAGAAGCATGGAAAGGTGCAGCTTCATTAAGTGAATGTTTTAGAGTGGGAAAGACCAAAGGCTGTACCTACACTATACCATTTGACAACAATGGCCACATTAAAGTTGCAATTGCTATTCATGAAGTACTCCCAGTGACTAAGGGTAATGCAGTTAAACTAGATATCATTATTCCACAAAAACAATGTTATACTTATTTTTGCTTGTTTTGCAGTAAATCCAACATCCATGAATTACAGCCTGTATTGCTTTCAGTGGCATGACACTTGTGTTAATTCATTAGTTATTAAGCATCAGATACCTGGCTTCTGGGTACACTCTTGATCAAGAACTGTCCAGGGAGCACAGGAGAGCCTTGGTGCTTTGCATGCCATTCCTTCTCTTTGCTGCAATTGGAGCATGATTCAATGCCAAGAAAAATGGAACGTGTTTATTTTATGGCTTTACTAAATGGCCTGGGCTGCCATTTGAATGCAAATCTGCATTAAGATAAAAAGAAGTGAGTTTTAAGTAGTAAGTGATCACTCAGTTACACAATTTCAAAGAGAATTTATCCCCGTACAACGGCCAGATGGTGATTTATATGCTTTATTTGGCTCTTTTCTCTAATGTTCTTCACTTTACTGAAGGGAAGTCTGAATTAAAAATTTATGGTCCTAAATATTAACTGAAAACACAGTAGCCTATGAATATGTAGGTATTCCCAAAATTAAAAATGTAGTAACAGACCAGAATAAAGCAACTGATAGTTGGAACTGTAGCTGCTCTGTGTTACCTATCATTTGGTCTGACCCTTTAGCAAATGAACCTGTAGCTGAAGTTTTAAATACCTTAAATTGGTAACAAAACACCTCCAAAAGGAAATCATAAGTAAAAAATTAAGATGATACAAGATGAAAATCAATAAGAATTGCAGATATAACTGAGTGAACTACTTAAATAAAATATAGGCACATTTCTTATATGTGCAGTGTACAGTTGAATAAGTGGATTTTTAGTGGACTTCAGGTAGCAATAAAATACTCAACATTTGGGATTTAGTTATTATATAGTAAATATGATACATAAAATATTATATATTTTATATAATATATCGTATATTATATATTCTAAACATACAACCAGCTCATACCTTCTAGAAAGTCGGCAGAAATCCAGAGTTTGGTGCTGCTAACTTTTGGACACAACTCCTAGTTACCTGGCAGTTGTATCCACAAGGATGGTTTCTTACTGTATGTTACAGCAAACCCCCAAACTTTGTAAACAAATAAAGGAGATTTAAGTGGGAACTAGATATAATGTTGTTTTTTGGGCTGTTTTTTTGGGTGTTGTTTAATGCAGCTGCATTTTAGAAATATTTTTCATGCATATAAACTTTGTGTAATGAAGCTGAGACAAAAGTGTAACAAGACCCTATTTTCTTTACCTTTCTATTGTTTATTGCATGCATTTTGATGACCACAAAACTCTATGTCAGACATAAGGAATTTAATAGGACACTTTATTAATGTCTTTTTTAAATGATTGTATGAAGGTGAGGCATCTTACCTCATTACTAAATCACAGTATCTTCAAGGTTGGAAGAGACCTTCAAGACCATCTGCCATTAACCCAGCACCACCATGTCAGGAATCAGCTCAAGCCCTGCTGAGAAGAACTTGTCAGGGAGGAGCTGGTGGAGGGGAAGCTGGACATGACCCAGAAATGTGCAATTTCAGCCCAGAAAGCCAAGAGTGTCCTGGGCAGCAGGGCAGGGCAGGGGATTCTGCCCCTCACTCTGAGATCCCTCCTGGAACACTGCATCCAGCTCTGGGGGCCCCAGCACAGGAACAACAGGGACCTGGTGGAGTGAGTCCAGAGGAGGCCACCAAGAGATTAGAGAAATGCAGCATCTCTCCTTTGAGGAAAGGCTGAGAGAATTGGGTTTGTTCTGTTTGGAAAAGGGAAGGTTCCAGGGTGACTTAACTGCAGCCTTCCAGTACCTTAAAGGAACTTAAAGGAAAGATGAGCAAGAGTATTTACATGAGCATGTAATGCCAGGACAGGAGGAAACGAGTTCATATTGAAAGAGAACAGGCTATTAGGAAAAAAAAATAAAATAAAATCTTTTCTGTGAGAGTGGTGAGGCACTGGAGCAGGTTGCCCAGGAAAGCTGTGGATGCCCCATCCATGTTCAAGGCGGGGGCTGGTTGGACGTAGGTGATCTTCAAGGTCCCCTTCCAAACCAAACCATTCTAAGATTCTGACTACGAAGACTATAGAAACAGCACTCTAAGTAAACCCGTACTTGCAGTTTAAAAAAAAAAAAAAAAAAAAAAGTTATCAGCACGGTTTGTGCCTTACGGAGCAGCCGACTGCAGGCGGGTCAGCCACATTTCGGAGCACGCATGCGGGAGCGCCTGCGGGCAGCACCAGGCAGCAGCGGCAGCCGAGCCCCGCGGCCCCCTGCAGCCGGCTGGCCCGGCAGGGACCCGGGCTGGGCATGGCGCAGCCGGGGCACACGGGCTGCCCCTCTGCCGGCCCGGCCCGGCCCTCCCCTCCCCGCCGCCATTTTGCGGAGCGCGGCCCGGCCGCGGAGCAGCGCGCGCAGGTGCGGCGGGGCGGCGGAGCCCTCAGCGCTGCCCCCCCTCAGCGCTGCCCCCGGAGGGACGCGGGGCGGACACCGCTCACCGCTCTCCGCTCACCGCTCACCCCTCACCGCTCACCGCTCACCCCTCACCGCTCACGGGCCGAGCAGCGCCCCGGGGCATGGAAGGGGTGAGCGAGCGGCCTGGGAAGTTAAAGCAGCCCTAATTAGAGATCGGTTTTTAAAGAAGCCGCGCTGTTATTGGTTCAAAAAGAGCTGCATTTTTTAGTGCTGTGAACTATTTGTCTCAAAAGAGTAAGCTTTGTGTTAACTAGCGAAGTAAAACGCCATAGTTTTTTACGCTAAAGGTGCAGAATATTTAGCTACTTGCATGACTAGGTCTCCAGCATCGTTTCCAAAGCAGTATCCTGTTACAGACATGCAAGAGCTGAGCTATTGCTTAGGTCTTGCACATGGTATGTTAGGTCTGTAGCTGGCATTGGTTTGACTTCTATTTGTATCTGTTTTAGGTTTGAATAGCTGGTAATGAACATCATCATTGGCAAATGCAATGGAAGAGGGCAAGGTTGAAGATGTGCAGGATATTCTACGGCTGAATGTGCGAGGCTGTTTATACACAGCCAGGCGCGAGTCTCTGTGCCGCTTTAAGGATTCCATGCTGGCTTCCATGTTTAGTGGACGCTTTCCTCTCAAAGTGGATGAATCGGGTAAATAAATTGAAGCTCTAAATATCACATGGCAAATGCATGCTTTTATAGATATTTATGCATTTTAGAGTATATCTCTTTTCCCAGTCTGCTGAGCATCAGCTGGCTTCTAATTCCAGGTTGGAAAATAATTCTGCATGCGTGACTTTGTATGTAGAGGTAGTTCATCTGAATTCCACAAGTCTACTCGTGCTTGCTAATACACACATTTTTACAGTGCCATGTCCCTGTCCAGACCGTGGCTTTGGAATGTTCTTCTTCAGTAAGAATACAAAAATCTTTAAAGTTGAAGTTGGCAGAGTATTTGGCATTTATCCTGGATCCTGTCTGTGAACCCCTATAATCTCCAGAGGCATCTCATTCCCTCTGTTCATTACACAGAGATTTGGGTCTAATCTTTGTTTCAGAATACCTTATTACCCAGTAAAAATTGCATTTTTCACCACCATGGCTTGATATAAAAGTTTGAATGAAACTATTCATGAGTCAAATTTCACACTTGTTTGTGACTTAAAAATCCTGCCAAAGTAGGTCCAGTTAAAAGAGATGATGGATGAAGAATAGCAGTTCCTTGTTGCCTACATTAGACTCTTTAAAATACCCAAAACGTTTACCATAAGGACTTTGCATAACATAGCAGGACTTTGCTACCATCTTTCATGGTTGCAGTGAAAAGCCTGTTGTACAGACCATATGGTTTGGTTGGTTTTCTTGGGCCCTTCAGGCAAAGGAGAGAAAAAGAAACAAATACAGTATAATTTGTGCAATATTCAGGGAAGGTTTGGCTAGATGTATACTGGAACTGATGCTAATTTTAACTCTTTTAAATGGTCTAGAAGCAAAATTGACCAGATCCCTACAACAGTGGGTAAAGATGCACCTGCAGTTAGAATCAGAAATGTGTCTAGAATTAGATTTTAGGCTTTTAAGCAGAGTGCAGCATCCATCATCTGAGGTTGTATGTTACTATGGTCCTATGCAGATTATTGATTTCACTGAAATTCCAAAGAAATGTTTACTGAACTAAGAATTTTATCTTCAAATAACAAATATTCCAGGGAAACAAAATACCATTTTAAAAGGGTAAAGACAGTATACTTACTCCTCCTAAGTAAAACCAGTACAGAAGTTTTGTACAAAAGGCTGTACTTGATAATTTGGTGGAATGTGACAAGTTTGTCTTCACTTGCTGGAAACAGTATTTTAATTAAGTTTATGTTTTCAGGAGCATGTCTAATTGATCGAGATGGAAACCTGTTTAAATATCTTTTGGATTATCTTCACGGAGAAGTTCGGATTCCTGGAGATGAACAAGTTCGAACTGCACTGCAGGAGGAAGCAGATTATTTTGGAATCCCTTATCCATACAGTCTGTCTGATCATTTGGCCAATGAAATGGAGACATACTCTTCAAGGTCCAATATAGAGCTTAAAAAGGTCCTGACATTTCTTAACATTTTTGATGCTGAACTCTCTAACCCGTGCCATTCACTAGCACCAAACACTAAAGCTGCAGAATGCCCAAGTTAGCACATCTTAGTGACCACACTAAATTAGGAGTAAACTCAGAGGTTTAGGTTAAGAAATCCTAGAGTTGATAATGTGGTAAAGGACACCAGCTTTCACTGTCACTGCAATACAGCAACAGTTTAAATATGAGTGTTGTACATGCAGGTCTGCTGTAGAACTTGTGTAGTAGAAGGACATTTAGTTTCCTATTTGGCTTCAAATTTTACTTGAAATTAGTATGATCCCAACTGCAAAAGTTGGGGTTTCTTTTTCAGTTTTACGAATTATTCCTAAAACCTGTAAGACAAAATGTACTCTGACATTTTTTTTAGAATGAGAAAGGAGAAAAAATAATTTGTGTATTATTTAAAATCATAAGGTTTTGGGGCTTGTAACTTAAAAGCTAAATCTAATTAACTGGTAGGAAATTAACTCATATTACCAGCTCTGGCTGTGTTATTCCTGACAGTCATCTATGTTGTAACAAGTTATTTTTCCCTGAATTTCACATTCTCCCTTATTGATTTCCTTTTGAAAAGTGTAAAACAATTCCAGGCCTTTCAGTTTCTCTGCATGTTAAGGAGCTGCCTTGCCTTTAACTATTTCTGTTGCCTGTGGACCTCTTAGTTTCACAACCTTCTCTGGTAACATCAGATAAGAAATAACTGCAGACATTATTCTAGAAAAACTGCATCCTTGATTTACTTAAAAGAGCTCACTGGTACAGTTAAGAAAACTTAAATATGAAAGCTTATTCAACTAAAAATACTGCATTCTTATTAATATTCTGTATGTTTTATGGTTTTTTTCCAGGCTTTGTTGGATTTCTGTGATTCTTACAATTTGGTTTGTACCAAGCCTACAGTTTGGGTCCTGAACTATCTCAACACTTCTGGAGCAAGCTGTGAAAGTAAAATTATTGGTGTGTACGCCACAAGAGCTGATGGGACTGATGCAATAAATAAGGCACTAGGAATGAAAATTCATAGTAAAAGCATGTACAGAAGGTAAGCTGACTGTCAAACATGAAAGCACTCTGAAGTGAGAATAAATACATATTATAATTATGCCTAAATATTATCATATGTAGCATAATGCAGCATTATTGTACTATAAATCCGTAGAAGGAATCTTTCCAGCTCCCAGCTGGATAATAGAATGACCACATTAAGCAAATAAACATGACAAAAACTAAGCCTGGAGGTTAAGAATTTGAGAGTACACAGAAGGTGGTTAGTATACAGTTGCTGTAAGTTCTTATTCTGTTTGACTTAATATTTTTAAAATGTCTCAACAATTAAAATTACTTTCTAATATTTACACTAAATACACTGAATAAATCCCCATACCACAAAAACCTCCAGAAATATTTGCAAAGTTGGTTGGGATTCATGCAATTCCTTTTTGCAGTCTTCTAAGATACCTGAACACTGAGAACCAAGGCTGAAAATAAATGGTTTTAATTCTTTAAAGAACATGTACAGCTGTATTACACTATTAATGTATTTACATGGCAGCAATTGGAAGTATTGGTAGACCTGTAGGTACAGCTGGAAGCAGCTGGTTTTTGTCACTCTCACAGTGCAGTGTCAGAAGTGTACTTCGCTGTGCATCTTTTGATTTAAGATAGAATTCTTGATACTTCCTCATCTTTATAATTAGGATGCATATCTTCCTAAATTTGGGCTGGGAACATAAATATTTATTCTGAGAGTATTTGGCAACATATCAGGTATCGGTTCTCCTACTGTGTATTCTAGAAAAATAGGTTTTACGTGATTAATCTTCTATGAACATCTATTCTTTCATGAATATCCATTTTTAGCAATAGGCATTCAAAGGAGGATTAGAACCTCTTATTTGAATACAAACAAAATCAGAGTAACATTTTCCTTTCTGCTTTATAAAACATGTACTGCTAAGTCCTTATAGTATTTGGTATCTTTCACCAATGGTATATTTTTAAGGATTTAGCTGACTAATCACATAACTGTTACCTTTAAAACAATATTTCTAGAGAAGCTGGAAATAACATCCAATACATCTGGAGCTATTACTCAGTAGCTGAGCTGAAAAAGATGATGGATGCTTTCGATGCCTGGGAAGGGAAAGGTGGAGTAATAATTTTTTATTTCAGTATTACTACTTTTAAACATAAAAATAAGAAAAATATTTGCCAGCTAAGTATAATAAAAACTCTGCATAAACTTTCATTGTAAAATAGTAGGGGTTGTTTGGGGGAAAAGTGTTTTATGGGATGTTCTAGAGAAGGGATAGGAGTTGACATGAATGAAGCAGCATGCTGGCTGTCAGCAATGCTCATGTCAGCAGGCTGAGAGCTGAAATTCTGCATAATAAAATACATGTATTCATGTATTAGTCAGGTGTAAACCTGCATGGCTGTGTTCTCTCAGCTCATCAGTACAATGTTGCTATGAAATGCAGGTGTCAGCTACTGGAGAGTGCCTCAGGAGCTGATTGAGTGTTGGACTCTTGAAGAACGCCCTCTGAAAGGCAGTTTGCACCATATGCCTCCAGTTTATAAAAGGTATGCTGATTTGCATAGGTGGCATAAAATTAATTAACAAATACAGAGCCATCTTTTTTTTTCCTCCTTTCTATAATTTCAGGCTCCTTAAATATCAATGCATGTTGAGATTTCTCTGGTTTTTCAATTTGCATTTTTATAAAACATCACAGAGCGCTTAATGGCACAACTGAACTCACTAGAAACAGATCACGGGTTTTTTTAGGCTGCTAAGATTTCTCTCAGGTTAGAAGGAGTAACTTGAAAAACTAGAGAGCAGTGTCTTAGTTAAATGGACTGCTAAACCAAAAAGTGAAAACTTTAAAAGGTTAACTGATTTTCATGTCTGTGATATCTCCCTTTTTAGAAGGAATTTCTAGAACTTCCTCACTGTAGTTTTATGGCAATATTTTTGGTTACACCTCCATTCTCAACACATTATCTAAAAGCAGCCTGTTGCAGGTGCCACTGCACAGTCACCCGAGCCAGCCTATAGCCACTTCACTGCTCCAGTTTTTAATGTGTCATCTTAGAGAGGCAGAAGAGATTGATGGTTCTAGTCACAGAAAAGCAACCCTGATTGTAATGATGAACAGTTTGGAACTGTAATTTATGCTTGTTATACTATCAATTAAACCTATTTGTGAAATGCTGTTGCAGATGGTCTGTTTTGTAATAAAATAACAAATTACATATATAGTTTGTATAAAATAACAAATTACATATATAGTTTATTTTTTTAAATTGAAGTTCTTTGTTTTACAGACGATTAATTGGCTTTACTGAAGTGGAAGGCTGTAAAGTGGGTCCCCAGCCAATTAGATTCTCAGGTCCCTCAACAAGTACCCACATAAAAGTCAAGAATTCATCTTCATTAAAGGTGGCTGCTTGCAATGCTGCACATTCTGCAGCGATTCTTAAGCGACCCCACAGTGAAAGGCCAATGCTGCAGGAAGAAGCTTCTGAAACCACATCTGCAACGTGCACATCCGTGCCCAGCAAGTCCCAGGCTGCCCGTGCAGGGCAGAGTGCTGGCAATGGGACACTGAGCCAAAGGGCACCCCAAGCTGCAGGGGGCAGGAAGCCTCTGAGCAATCGTGCAGTCAAGCTGAGAAGGACTCCACTTTTTCTTGTGACACCATCTCAGCCACCTTCTTCTGCAGCCAGTGAAACAAGGGAACAGGACAGTGCTGCTGTTGAAATTCCTACTACTTCTACAGTACTGAACAAGAAAGGACCAGCTGTATTAGCAGGAAGTATTACACTTAAGAATGATAAAGTGGATGGATAATGTTTGACTCAGTCTGATAGACTGGACAGCTCTGGATTATATGGTTGAAGAAGAGATCATTATCTCATGTGATCCTTTATTCAAAGATTAGGTAGAAAATTGTGTTGAAAGATAATAAAAAGCACGGGAAGAAATTGTTTTAGGTGAGCATTGAAGTGTGTTTTCTGCTTTATTTCTAGATATTTTTAGAGGTTGGGAAGGGAGGAAGAAAAATGGATTAAAAAAAATTGCTCGAGCACATGCAGTTTTAACATTCCAGTCAACTTTAACTATAGTGAATATCAATTTGTACCTTTAAAGAGGGGAGAGGAGGGAAAGATAAAGATAAGTAGTTTTTGTTAGATACAAGGTTGCCACGAGTGTACAACATCTGCCTGCTGCAGAGACACGGGAAGTTGAATGCACCTACTGGCACTTCTGGTGAGGGTAAATGACCACTTTTGCTTTTATTAGCAATGCAAGGGATCACCTGTGCTTGTACACCGAGAGAAGATTCAGAAATACAGGGAGGGAAGAAGGTAGACCTGTAGGTACAGCTGGAAGCAGCTGGTTTTTGTCACTCTCACAGTGCAATGTCAGAAGTGTACTTCGCTGTGCATCTTTTGATAGAGTTCTTGATACTTCCTCATCTTTATAATTAGGATGCATATCTTCCTAAATTTGGGCTGGGAACATAAATATTTATTCTGAGAGTATTTGGCAACATATCATGTATCGGTTCTCCTACTGTGTATTCTAGAAAAATAGGTTTTACATAATTAATCTTCTATGAACATCTATTCTTTCATGAATATCCATGTACCTGTGCTGTGTGAGTAAGCAGGCTGCTCTCTCTGGAGAGACACACATTTACAGACACACACAGCACCGTGCTGTCATCTGCCACTGGGGCCAGGCTGGGGCAGCTGTGGCAGTTTGTGTCACACCACGGGAGGGTGGCTTTTCTGGGGCTGCAAGGTCTGAGTTACACCTTCCATGTCCTTCTGCAGGTCCTTTCAGATCAGGAGGGCACAACCTCAACACGTGTGCAGCAAAGCACAGAAGTTGAGGTCGAAGTGTCATGATTTGAAGAAAGTCTCCCTCCTTCTCCCCCCGCCACCCCGTCCAGGCTGGAGGAGACATTCTTGTGGCAGGGCAAATGTTGAGTAATGATACTGAAACAAAGAGCTGCTGTATGTTTCTACCAGCAGAGGAAAGGCAAGTTTGGATGGTTGATTTTCAAGAGCCCTTTTAGTTGTTTAAATCAGTGAACAAAACCTGGCTTTGTTTTGTACCCTTGCTTAGCATTGGGGCCCGGGTTTTTTTGCTGTTTTTATGACTCCTTTTGCTTCTCCAGCACAGTAAATACAGCTGTCTCTAAACACTGAGAACATTGCCAAAAAGCAAGTTCTTAAAATTCCTGAGACTATTAGAATTACAGAAGGGTTCTTTAAATGTTTTATTTGCTAGATCATTTAAAGCCATCACATTTTCAGGCTTTTCTCCCAAGCATAAGGACTTGAAACATAATTTGCACAAGTAAAAACCCTGAATTTTCATGTACTAACATGTTTTTAACAAGACCTTTTGCCATGAACAGTAGTCACTATAAAGGTGTAGTGCACTATAATTTTCTGCTATTGGTGTGTATATGGAAGACCAGCTGACCTTTGGAGTATTTAAGCTAGTGTTTTTTCTTTAAAAACAAACCTGAAGGTCAAGAATCCCATGGCTCTTTCTATCTCAACAAAAAATTTTCACTGAACAAAGGACAAAGCAGAAACCAGGGAAGGATACTAACATACTCTAGTATTCTCTGAACACAAACTAAGTTTGTAAAATTTGTTTTTTGTAATAATCTGACTGAAAAACCAGTTTTTAATACTTATCTTCTGTGTGAGTTCTACTTCACTATTTATTCAATGACTGAGCACTTTACCATGCACCTTAAATTTTTTGTTTCAGCTTTCTAAAGCTGAATTCTTTCAACTTTTGAATTTTGGAAGCTTCTATAAACACAGAATCAGAGAATATAATTTAGGTGAGAAAAAACTCAAGGGAATACAAGAAAAAGCTTTGAGAATATTCCTACAGGACTTTGAGAGTTTGTACTACCTCAGTGTTTATTTAATTATTTTGGTAGCTCAGTATTTTTCAAGTAACATTTGTGTCATTTGCATTACAGCAGCATTAATGAGTCTTCTCTTTGTCCTGGACATACTAGCTTGGGGTTAAATAATAAAAAAAAAAACCCTTGAATTTCAATAGATGAAATGACAAAGTGGCTGTGGTGAAGAAGGTAAAGAAAGGAGGACATGATTTTAGTTATTTATTTTCAATTGGATGGGGTGCAAACACTGCCTTTCAACTTATCTAAGTAGGTACTTCCAGCATGTTTTTTTGTATCATAGAATCTTGTTCACTTTCTGTTAACTGCTAAGAGTGATACTGAACTGTTTTATGATAGATGGACAGGATTACCCTTCATGGTGACTGGAACTAGATGCACTGTCAAGTGGTGTGCCAATGGTTTACTTTGAAATCTTTGTAAAATTACACATCATTATAGCAGAGATCATGTTAAAAACAAACAAACAAACAAACATGTTCAGCAAGTTATTCCAATTCCAAAACCACTGGGTTTTCTTTAAAGGAAAGATTTTGAAGCACATTAAGTGTTTTTTATCTTTTCTTTTTTTCCCAAACATGGTTAACATATACGAGTTTTCCAAAGAGCTTGACTGCATTAAGTTACCTCTGCTTTTCAATTTTCTAGCTGTGTATGTGGATCTTTATTTTGCTGAGTTCTGCCCTTACTCTGAATTTAATAGTACACAAAAGATTTAAAATACTGCTTTGAAATACTGCCCCTTTAAGATGTGTTTCCACTTCTATAAGAGCACAAAGTGCAGTGGGAATTCCATGTTGTGTTTGAGCGAGGCCAAACAGCTGTATTTGTTTTGCTAATTGAGGGGACTTTTTATAAAAAGAGGACTAGCCTGGAAGGGAAGCCTTGCCCTGCCATAAACTCGCTCACTGCCCCTCTACAAGTCCCTTAAAAGAAGAATTGCATGTAGTTGTGTCTGTAATGAAAAGATAAAAACAGAGTTCTGTTGAAAATGGGCCCAAGAGCATTTGGCTACTTGTAACTACCATGAAAAGAAAAAGACTCCTAGAAATTGGCAGATACAATTCCAAGCATACAGAAACACATGAAAGATGAAGATTCTGACAGTTTCAGAGCACAGCCACATAACGTGATTAAGATGTGCACTGGAATAACCTTCCCAAACCAGCACAGATACTATAGACAAAACTTGGTGTGCTAAAACTGCAGCATTCCCACAACCAGCCTTCTCCTCAGCCTAACCAAACCCATGCAAAGCTCTAAGAAAGATGTGCCAGCATCACCAGAGAAAAGAGAAATGCCATCTCTCACCTGTTAGTCCTGGATCTGTCACATACCGAGCCTCCAATAGATCAAAGCTTGGCTGGTACTGAAGAGCACAAGGTGGTCCTGTTGTGCTGAGTTAAATTACAGATTTTATTTATTTATCTGCAGAAGGTCGCATGGGAGAAACTGACTTATGGAATAAAGAAACTTTCAATAATGCAATAATCAAGTGTAGAAGCTATAAGGAAAGAGTAACTGTCATTACAGGTAAGTTTGATGTTTTTAGGATTACAAGAAGAGAGACATTCCACAACTTACATATGGATAAGAAATTCCTGTGTAATACCTGCATGGAATTTGTAATTGTATCTCTTAAGAGTGAGGTTACAGTGAAACTGTAAGGCAGCACATAAATTTTGAAAAGCTGATGGGTATGCACAACAGAGATTCTGGAATTTCAGTTCCATCTACCCCAAACTATTCAGCTTAAAAGTGTGACAGGTAATTAACTAAGATAATAACAGTGCTTGCAATGCTAAGAAAGTCAGTGTCTACCTACACATTTATTTTTCTTTCACCACTCTTCCAGATGATGGTGAGTTGCTTGCCTTTTAAAATCAGGTTTTACCAATATTCACATGTGGGACACTGTATATGTATATAAAGAAAAATAAAAATTAGGGAATGCACTTTACTCTTCCCTTGGAGATTATTTTTCAAGGGCTCCAGAGGGGAGGAATCCAGTCAGTACTAAGGAAGTGTGCAGTCAGGAAACAGAAATTAGGCAGAGGAAACTGGTAAAAAGCAATAGGGAACAATCACCTAGGTGTAAACTTTTAAAGCTACTCAAGTAGTTTTAGTACTCTTACTGTCCTCGATGGGAGGCCCATCTTACTGACCTTTACTCCTTTCTGATTCTGACACCTCTGGATTCTGACACCATGTTAAACAGTAACTTATTGTAAAATGTGTTCAGCATGGAGGTGACTCCCATGGCAAGGTTGTTCTGTGTGCTGTGGCATTAGAATCAAGCTAGAAGCAAAAGCCTAGTCCAGTCCAAACTCAGCTGAAAGCCTCCCACTGATACCAGTTCCACTACTCAAACAGGATTTGAGTAACAGCACAAGGTTAGGCACTGCAAAGCAGCAAACACCAGAGTATTTTAGAAAGATTTTAATTATTTGGAAGAAACAGGTTTTCTGAAGTACAGACTCAGAACATAAAGACCAGTAATTCATTAGTCATAGATCTTGTTATGGACAGATGGTTCCTACAGCAAAAATATAGAAAAATAATTTGAATTCAAGTCTAGAAGACCTGCAACTTTTCATATGCAAAAAATAAATCCAACTAGTCATAGAAAAGTGGCTGATAAGGATGGAGAACAGGGCTGTGCATCTGAATAGCCATTACTATATACATTCCAAACTTAAATGAGCATATTTCCTCAGCCTCATAAAAATAGTTTGTCCATGAAAAATACCAATATGTAATACATTTAATACAATTTATACTTGAATTTAAAGATCTCAGATTATGGAATAATAAGCTAAAATCAAATGAACTGCTTTTTCAACTCTTCTTGAATAGAACAATACTCTCTGTGTATACAGTGTGCATGCATGTACGTGTATACACGCATAGAAAGAAAGAGGTGTATAGAGATTTGCTGAAAAATTCTACAAGATTATTTCACTTCTTCGCAGACCACAGCATACAGACTTCCTGGGATCCTTCTAACACAGGCTGTTCTATGAAATAATAATGTTGACTGGTATAACCACATATCTACAACAGGTTTTTGCTATTATGAATTTAATTATCAATTTATCTTTCCAATCTAGATTTAATTTTTCTAAGAAGTAAATGCTGCTTTGGTAAGATTCCGTACAGTCACGAGAAAAGAAATGTGAACATATTGGGGAAAGCCTTGAAAGTATGATTTAATTTTGATAATTAGTAAGTAATAAAGATATCAACAAGTTTTAAGCAGCGAAAGATTTAAAAGACTATGTTCTGACTTATTTTCTTCACCAACACGCTTTTCGAGCAACAAACTAAAATGAAGAGGTTGAATTTCTCTGCCTGCCATCACTGTGACATTTTAAGCAACCAAAGTCACAGCTGGCACTGAAAGAACAGTGGCATCAGCAGAGACCTCCATCCTTGCAGGGCACAGGTTGCATTGTGACACCCTGCCAACGCTCCCTTGGAAAGGCCTGTGCTCTGCGGTGTCCGGCGTGTGATGCTTCCGTCGGGACTTCTCCGAATGCGTCAGGTTCTCTGTGGTCCTTGCAGTTGTAGACTGCTCCTGATTTTTCATAGCTCCTTTATTTTTAGATCGAAAGCTGTTATGCTGCTGTCTTCTGTGCTCAGACCTGGTACCGCTCTTTGTATTTTGATCTGCCTCATTGCTGGCACCTTGTGACTTATGAGATCCATTAGGTCGCATGTTTTGGTGCTGTGGGTTGAATCTTCGTCTCTGGCTAGCAGGCCCATTCTACCCAGAAAGAAATGGGATAACTGTTAGGTTGTCTGAATCCTTCCAGCAGGCCAAGAAACACAGCAGTCAAAATTAACAGTGTTACTGTTTAGAGGGAACAGGAGAGGGAAAACACTAAAAAGTTTTGTTTGTTACCAGAGTCTCTTTATTATAACTATAACCAGACCTATGAGTATCATACTACATCTAGTAGTCTGGTATTACAGATGACAGTTAGTTCATCAGTGATGCCAAATTAAAGTCTGCCATGATTCAAGGGAACACAGAAAAGGGGATGAAATTCTAGACATCTCAACAGCAGTTGCTGAGAAAAGGGATCTGCAGGTTCTGGTTGATAGAAATTAAATATGAGTCAGCAGTGCCCTGGCAGCCAGGAGGGCCTGCTGTGTCCTGGGGTGCATCAGGCACAGCATCAGCACCTGGGCAAGGGAGGGGATTGTCCCCTCTGCTGTGCACTGGGGCCACCTCACTTCCAGTGCTGGGGGCAGTTTGGGGTGCCATGATATAGGAAAGACATTAAACTATTAGAGTGTGTCCAAAGGAAGGCCAGGAAGATGGTGAAAGACCTTGGGGAGAAGCTGTATAAGGAGTGGCTGAGGTCACTTGGTCTGTTCAACCTGGAGGAGACTGAGGAGAGACCTCACTGCAGTCAGGAGGGGTTTTCTTTTTCACTCTACTACTGCCACTAGATACTTCTAAAAAGACAGCAGTCTTTACTCATATGGTATTTCTACTTTATATGTTCACACTGACTTGAAAACGAAGCTGGAAAATATATGCTTGCTATCTTCAAAAATTACTAATTAAATATAGACCATGAATCAGTATTTGATCTTGTATTAACAACTTTCAATGCTACATGTTTTTCTGAAAGTTTTTGAATTAATTTAGTTTAGTTTATGACTGATTGACATTTTACCTGCTTATTTGTTGGGACTCCTTGAGAAGAAGATTCTGTAGGACTGGAAGAAGAGTGACTTTGTACTTTAGTGCTGGCTGTTTTATTATCAGAGTTCTTGGCATTACTAGAGGACTTCCGGTTGTGCGTGTTTTGCTTGCCAGTTGTTGCATGCGAGGTCATTGAGGACAGCAATAAACTACACGGTGTTCTTGAGGAATAGTTGTTCTTTGGGTGAGAAACTGTTAAAAAAGAAGAGATGATCAGTTAAATGATCAACATCTAAACAGAAGGCTATATTCCTACCCTGCTTACAGATAATTTTGGAAGCATTGTTTCAGTCTCACTTTAAATAATGAAGTTAGCTAACTATTGAAGTAGCTTGGTTAGAGTCAGGCCATAGTGTTCTACACCTGTAAGTCTGCCTTCCTGCAAAGCACTTCTGGAGATAAAGAGCCAGTGTGATGGCACTGCACTAAAATTGGAAGGAGTCTGGCAGAAGGCCAGGCTTTTGGCATCCAAGAGAACTTAACTTATTCATTTTTAAAGGAAATGGGTAAAAAAGGTTCTTCTGTATCGTGGGTATCTACAAAAACTGGAACTGAATGCAATGCATTAATCCACTTCATGCAGAACACAACAGTCTGCACCATCAGGAACCACTGCTGTCCATCTCAGTATATTCCTACTCTCTACTTCTCAGTATTTTGAGATTGCCTAATTTAGTAAGTGGTGGTTTGGATACCAAATGCACCCAAAAAAATCCTTGATTCCTCTCTGCATTTCTTCAAGCTGCCTTTGCGAAATGGCCCCCAAGCAGTCTTGAAGAAGATTCCGAGGCTAATGAAGTTCTTGATCTTAATTTGCTGTCCTGATTTTTCTGATTATGGAATTTTTCTGTTTCCTTCTGGTACAGATGACAAATTTAAGGCTCACTCCAGAGAGACACCTGTTGTTTTTATCTAAGAGGTACTTCTATTTTTTCTCTTCTAGTACAGAGAAAGAAGATGAGGAATCATTTTACTAAGTAAGCATCATCTGTTGGTTTTTCTGAGGAAATTATTCACTTACACCAACATCAGCTACTTCTCCCACTAGGTGTCCTCTTCAGAAAAACAATGCAATGATCTGCAGAATGAACTGAGTTTTCTCTTCTGAGTTCAGTGAGGCCAACCATCCCTGAATTCTATTAATTCTCTCTCATCTAAAACAGACTGCTGCACATGGAAGCCCATATAAAAACCCAGATGCTTGTCATAAAAATGTATTTTTAACAAAAAAGATGTACAAGAAAAGGATACCAGACGTTCTGATATATATCAATCCAATTATTTTTGTTTCTTCCTGTCGTTCATTTTGAATATATGCTATGATCTCCTCATGCTAGAACACTCCTTCCTTTGCACAAGCACAAGGGTTTGGTTAATGCTTTGTTATTGCCCTTAAGAATGGCTGTTGTTAGCTATAGGCCTTGTATAATCTCTTGTTCGAGGGGTATTTGCAGCTCCTAGCAGGGGATGGGCCTCATCTCTCTCATGGGAGAGATGATGCTAAGAGAAAACATCTTTTGCACTGAAAAACTCTTGTCAAAGACACCAGTCATCACAAGTTGCTCATCTAAGGTCACTGAGTGCAGGTATGAGCAAAGTTCTTCAGACAGCCAGTGCACTATCAGTCATTTCTAGGATGACACTGCTCCCTTGCTAAAAGCTGCTCTTTTGACTTCACTGACCTGATTTAAACAGGCCTGCATCAAACTGTGCTTATGTAATGCTTTACTGAAATGAGGTATAAATAATTAACTTGCAGAATTAACTGCAGCTGGAAGTTATTTAGGAAAGTAGTTCAATGAGTTTTAAAAAAAAAGTCTATGGTTGTATCAATAGCAGCTGTGGTATTATTAGTCAAGATAATCTTTATGGAATTTTCAATCTCTTACGCTTCAGGGTATTAGATGGGGTCTACGAGGTGACTGTAAACAATCAGATGCATTACTGGGAAGTTTATGTCTTCCTCTGAAGCATCCTGGGTTGGTTTCATTGAGACAGCATACGGGGTTAGATGGATCTTCCAAGTGTTCTGCAAAAGTAATTCTTATGGTCTAATGAGTTAAACTGGTTACGCCTCCAAGCTGTCAGTTCTTCAGCTGTGCAGTCAGAAGCTTGTATTGGCAGACTGTGTAGTACTTTCTCTATTTTCTATTTTTAGGAACTACTTGAAAACATTTATTATTTTCCTTCCACTAAGATGCACTTGTTCAGTATTGTTTTACCAGTTTTCTCCTGAATGGAATACCATAGGACAGGGTAACATGCTGCACAAAATCTTGTATTACTTACTTTGTTTTAGGGAAAAAAAGGCATGACAGAGACGAGAAATAGGCTCTTATTTTGTAACAGGGCCATGATACTTGAAGCAAAAAATGTGAACCTGAATTTCCAAGCAGAAGGGCAGATGATTTAGAAACAGGAGCGTGGAGAAAAAGAGGCTGAGGGGAGACCTCACTGCTCTCTAAAACTACCTAAAAGGAGGTTGCAGCAAGGTGGGATCAGTCTTTTCCAACCTTAAGTGATTCTATGATTTGGAGCTCTAGATGGCTCCTGAAAAACCCAGTGAATACTGTTACAAAGCTGGGGAGTTACTTCTTAGCAGGAGAGATCTGAATTGGTCTCATTACATTATGCTACACACAGACACTTCCAATTTAATATTTATTTATAAATTACTAAGTTTGTGTATTCCCTAGAGTTGGGATCCTGTTCAGACTGAAAATGCCAACTGATCTGAGGAATACCTGGAAATCTCTGACAAAGATGGTACTGTGCACCTGCAGATGGAGTGTGCAGCCCAGGCACAGTGAGTCTAACACGCTGCAAATGGTGAAGTTGACTTGTGTGTGTTCAGCAGTCCTGCTGCACTCAGAGACACCACTCATATCGGGCTTGCTGCACACACTGGCAGCACACATGCTGCACATTCAAACTCTGCTGAACAGCTATGTTCTGAGAAACTCAGTGTTAGAAGGATCATCAGCACTTACTTTCTCCACAGAGCTGAATCTGGGTCTTCAGCTGCTCTGTATCACAGGAAAATCGGGCAGACCTGCCCAGCTCTTCATCGTATTTCCGTTCACTCACAAAGTGCTGCAAAAACAGACGTGTTACCAGTGATTTACACTCTGAGCAACAGACTGTATGGAGGGTTAAAGAACCAATCAATACTTGAGTTCGCTTTAAGGCTCAACAAATTCTTGACCCTGCCCTGTTCACAAGATCTCTGTGCAGAACCAAGTAATTTCCCATCCTTACCAAGTTACCTCTCATAGCCCAGTGATGGGTGGGTCACTCCCACACTTGGGTAGAGGGTCATTTCAGTGAAGAATAGATGTTTGATCACTGAACCTGAAGCTATCAGGTTTACTTGCTGAGTCTGCATGATACACAAACAGCAAAATTCCCCACTGCTGCACTTAGGAGGGGACAGCTTACACTCCTCTGATAGCATCTGTACACTGCTCAGAAGTGCTACAATGCTTTGAGAAGCTACACTTTTCCTGTGGAAAGCTATTTACCCTTTGCCCATAGCAGGAATGAGCAGCCTGGGCATGTTAATGTGACAACTCCTCCCCGGCATTTCTGCAAATGGCTAAAATACCCAAGCAGAAGTGAATGCCTGACCTTAATTTCAGCCCTGAGTTCAGAGAGTTGTGCTTCAGCCATCTGACTGGCTAGGTCTGCCAGTCTCTTCAGCTCCTCTGCTTTCTTCTGCCGAGCAGTCAGGATTTCCACTGCCAAATACCAATAGTCAGTCATTAATGCTAGGAAGGTAAATTGCTCTATAATTTATTAGTCTTTGGGCATTAACGTGGTACATCCCCTGTGAGACAAACACATGCACTACTGACTTCAACTGGACTTCCAAGATGATACTTGAACAGATTAAGTTGATCAGTGTATTTCACTGCACTGCCTGATTTTGAAAAAGATCTGAAAATCAAAGTTAAACCAATCCTCCAACATTCAGACTAACAGGGGCAAAGACATGTTGTTTTGAGTTTTCCAGTGCTTTATTTTGAAGCACAAAACCAAGGAGCTTTCCCTGAGACAAGGAAAGAAGCAATACGTTGAGTCACCAGCCTGTTTCTGAAGACATGCTGAAGACATTTGATTTGCACAGGGGATTTCACTTCCTCTGAAAAAACCTGTTTATACACGGTTTATGTTAAAATCACTGGCATCACAATTTTGCTTTCACATCCGGAATATATGCCTTTGCCAGTTTAACAGCAAAGCAGCATTGAAGGCCAACAATCTTTATGAAAAAAATACTAAATATTCATTACTGCCTGTCCTTATATTCTATGTAAGGAAGGGTGAGTAGTTATACTCTTATAGGGAAAGATTAATCATAAACCACGAAGCAATGACCTGCTTGTACACAAGATAATATGACATTACAATTTTGGTGGAAATATATGCAAATTATTACCTAAATGGTGACTCAGTGTAAAAGCAACAACTGATTAGCTGGCTGATGGGACAAGTACTTATGGCAGAGAGGAAACATCTAAATGTAAAATAATAACAATCATAGTCTTCTGTCTTGAACTTACACATACAGTCTGGGGCTGTGGTGCTTAATGTAAACTATCCTAAGGACACAGACTCCACTACAGCAGTAGAGATTTTGGCTTCTTTGCCTTCTTTGCCTTCTTTTTGCCACAAATTTCCACAGCACACTTGACAAGTCATGTAACCAGCCTATACTTTTAAATGCTATTTTTAAAGGTGAGAATGAATGATATTTCACAGACAGTTTGTTTCTCAACCCATTATAATTTATTTAATCAGATAACACCTTCTTTTGAAAGTATTGTAGAGTCAATAAATAATTTGGGCTGGAAGGGACCTTTAAAGGTCTCCAGTCCAACCCCCTTGCAATGAGCAGGGACATCTTCAATGTATGGGGTTGCTCAGAGCCTGACCTCCAATGCTTCCAGGGATGAGGATCTCCCCTCCTCTGTGAAACCTGTTCTGATGTTTCACTGAGTACAACACGGCCCAGCAGGCACAGGGAGACACAGCTGCACCTGCACAGCTGTGTGGGAGCAAACAAACTGTGTAACTGTAGAGGAGTGTGTGTCACAGGGCAGAGAAGGCAGAGGGTGGCTACAGTTCCTTTAGCCCTGCTGGTAAATCTGTGCCTACATTATTACTTCTGCTAAGAACAGATCTTTTCTTTTTTTTTTTTTTTTTTTTTTTTGTAGAATATGGTCTACGAAAATGAGAAATTTTTATCTCATTAAATAAACAGGTTACCAGGTGCTTGCCTTGTCCAATAGTTCTTCTTTACTGCTTATTCTAGGTAATGCTAATATTGTTCCTCCCCAAGATCAATATCCTCTTTGCTGAAGTGACTGCCTAGACCATATGATCTCATCCTATACTGGCATTCATTTCCATGAGATGCCAGCCAAATACCCATGTTTTAAAAACACTCTGAAATTATCATATTTGGAATTTTTCCTAGTGTTGACAGTAAGGTCACCCACTGTACAACAGTCCTTGAGTGTAGCAAAGAGATATGAAAATAAATAATATTCTACATCTTGTTTAGCTTGTTACAGTCCTGTAACAACTTTCTGCTTAAGTTTCTGAAGGCACTTTACAACCTACAACAGCCTTGAGAGACAGCAGAAAACACACTGCTGGAGACAGGTACTGGGCCATCCACTGTCATGCATGGAGCTGGCAGGAAAAGAGGGAAACAGAACATGCCATGTGCAAATGCAGCACTTTGCATGCTGGTAGGAAGGAATTCGGTTTACTTTCTACAAAAATTCCTATAACTGGCTAAGATTAATGAAGGGGCACTATAATATCATCAGCCCTGGACAGTGGATTTCCAAAACGTGGTTTTGTTTGTGCAGTTGGGGCTTAAACCTGTCTGCTGATCACCAGGAATTCTGCCACTGGTTTTCCTGGGAATGAGTGCATGCTCTGTACCTGCTTATGGCTACCTAGTATCTGTAGGTAACCAAAAACTGCTGATATATATGCCTCCACAAGTCCTTCCCAGAATAACACAAAGCTTCAAATTCACCTATTTTTCATGTTATTTCTAGAAAATTAGCAAATGAAATTCAAAACACAAACTTTGCAAATATTTGCTGTTGTAACTTGGTACCTTCTAGTTTCTACACATATATACAACTGGAAGAGACTTGGACAGCAACAGAGAAATTTAGAGCATTTTCTTCAACAAAAATTCAATATAGTATACTTTTGGAAACTGAGTTCTAAATGCAGATGAAGCATTCAAGAATGTTAATTTTGAAACAAATCAATAAAGGGACTATATGCATTCATATCAAGGACATTTTCATCTGGCAGGAAAGGTATCATTTTAACAATGCTTTGGTTACTCTTCAATTTCTTGCTTAACATTCTCTACTGAAACATGTCCCCCTGTATTTCCTGGGGGTAAATACAAACACTGTATCTTGGATGGAGTGTAAGACAGATATGGTGGTATCCTTATTTAAGGCTCATCTTGCTTTCCCCACCCCCCAAAACAGAATATATATACATGAAAATGCCAAAACCAGAGACAACATGAAAGCCTGGAATCAGATCAACTCCCACAGATTATTAAGAAAACAGACTGCAATAAACATCTGGTTTTTTTTTATTTTTTAAAATTTTCTAATTCATAAGCTTCATCACTACTCCTTAAAGCTATGCAAGGCAACACAATAACCTACTCTCCCCTACTCCCTAGTTCCAGTGTTCTAACTTATGTAAGTAATATAAAAAAGCAAAAAGTGTTTGATAAATGGAAACAAAGTAACTGAATAACCACAGAAATGAGGGGAAAAAAAGAGTGGTCAAAAAGCTCTGGTACGTAAGCAGCAGGAGTAAGTAATTTAAATCTGTATCATGTTTGGGTTTACCTTAATTTCATAATACTGAAATTTTGATGCACAACCCTCAAACTACCCTGGCACATCAAAGCCTTATCTGACTGCACATACAGAGTGAAAGATGATGGAAAGCTGCTAACCAAATTTACGCGTTGTGCAATTTTCTACCAAACAAAACAACTGTTTCAACAGTATTCCAGAACTTCCCTGTGTATTTTTTTTTACTTACTGGCTTCTTCTTTAACTTTATCAATTTCTGCCATTAATGACACTTCTTTGTCTACGATGCTAAAAAAAGGAAAAAAAGAAAGAAAAAAATCATAATTTATTCATGCTAGAACTCCATCAAAATCAAAAGCTATGTAACTACACACAGACTTCAGACATTAATAATGGGCAGTTTTGAAATGAGTAAGACTTAAAACATTGAAGCTGAAAAAAATAGCAAGCCAGCTACAAAAAAATAGTGATAATGAGTGTGTGCTGCTCTACACAAACATCTCACTGGTCTTCCCATGTATCTGCACAGATATGGAAATCAGTCTGATCCAGCACAGCAATCCTCAAATGACTAAACAGTCTGTTTCCTAATCAAGCCAGATATACCACTGCTGCTACCCAGATTAATACAGCTTAGGTCTCGGCACAAAACTAAGAATGAAACAAAATTAAAGAATTAAAGATATGTGGAATGAGTTCCTTTTCTTCCTTTGAGAGATTTTTGCAAAATATGTCAGGATAAACAAGAAAATGGTTTGTGATGTAAATAAGCATTGAAGTAGCTCAATAACAGAAGTCAGCTTTCTTGCCCCCTATTCCCTCCAGAACTGTGGAAGGAGTTGTTCCACTTTTACCTGGCCTTCCTAAAGGAATTGCATGCCTCTCCTTTCACAAATGCCTGGTGTGCAATCCCTGACAGTGCTTATAAGCTGTCAAAGTGCACCTGATCAGGTGGGTCTGCTGAGAGCAGACAGGGATAAGTTGCTGACATTATGAACCCAGTGACATTGTCCAGTAGAGTAACATCTCTGCGGAATGCTCTCCAGGGGACAGTGCTCTGGTGTGCCATTCTGTTTTCCCCTCACTAGATCATTCCTAAAGTTCACATTTACTGAACACCACCAACGTTAATGTTCGTGTTTGCGTGAGTAAATTCAAGCAGCTGGGGGGGAAATTGCAAAAAGTAGGTCAAACACCAGGAGTACATCTAGGCACGCACTCAAGGGAAGAGTGCAGCTCTCAACCCTGTTAGTAAAATCAACCTTAAACATTAGCTTTTGTACCCAGTGAAGACAGTGGGCAGTAAAGAGAGACAGAAGACTTAAAGAGAGAAGTATTGACAGGTCCTTTACTAAAACAGGGCAAGATTGGTGAGCAGGCAGTGTGGGGAACACATGGCAAACACACAGCTGACAACTAAACATTTACCAGCTACAAGACATTCAAGTGCCATTCATCCTTCCTTGAAATCTCCCAACCAACCTCACACGGGAGGTTTGCAACACAAGCTCAGCAGTCTTCTGTCCTTGAGTTTTCTCAGTCTACCATGCCCCCTCTGAAGAGGAGGAGACCTTTACACTGCCTCCCAGTAGCCAACAAGAGGCTCAGAAGCAGGTTGGCTGATGGCAAAGGTTGCAGCAAGACAACACAATTGCAGTGTAACACATTTTTTTTTTTGTTTCATACATAGGAAAAGACTAAAATTATTGTTTTAGCCTGCCAGATCAATTTAGGTGACCTACACACCAGAGGAAATAAAACAGCAGGGTTTTTTTACGGTAGAGCAAATCAGTTAAGAGGCAGGCTCTGACAATGGAAGGACACACTTGTTCCAGTTGCCACTCAATATTCTCCAGGCATTAGCATTAAGCATCACCTGCCAAATAAGCAGGTGATGATTCCAGCTTGCTAATCTAAATAGTCATATGTTCTCAGAATTAATCTATTTTCAATTAGCTTTTGTAACTACACAATTTAATAAACTTCCTTGACTTTTACAACAGGTGGCTGGAACGCATCTTTTAAGTTCTTACCTATTTCTATCCTCCATAAAGAGAATCTAGTTATCTTTATTACTTTCTCTTAAATTAAAAAAAAAAAAAAAAAACAACCAAAAACAACAAACAAACAAACAAAAAAAAAACACCCAAACCTGCAGATTTTTGCTTTTTCTGTCTCTGTTATCAAAGGGCCTTTCTAGTGCACTACAGAGGTTATATAAACATAAATTTTGTCTGGAAAACATATTAAAGCGACAAGGTCACAACAGCAGAGCTCACCAGAAAGAGTGTTTTAGCACAGCTCATTCCAGGATTGTCCTCTCTGCACTCTAACACAGATCCTTAGTAAACTGGTGGCCCCTAATGTTTTATTTTGATGCCAAATAAAACCACTTTTAATACCAGAATGAAAACAAGGCTGTAACAGTCCTATATTTATCATATTTTATAGTCAAATCTTATCTGTTACTAGACAGTTTTCCACTCCTAATGTTCCATTTTGATCTCTGATGAACATTTCAGGAAAGTGTTTGGATGAGCAGTAGAGGACAAGGCTGACTAATTTAAAGAACAACCACCTGAGTTTTTCCTTTCTAGCTATAAACTAACACTGGAAAAATTAAAGAATAATACAAGAGAGAAACTGTTTGATGCCTTTGTCCATGTAAGAAACTAAGTTTCTTTAACAGAAGAACCTTGAAAAGGTTTTCCTTCCCTGAAGACAATGCAGCTGTACTAATTTATATCAGCAAAGGACATGCACGCTCTCTCTCTTGGCTAAAGGAAAGGAACATACTAATTTTCATCTGGAAGCATACAATCACATTTCTCAGCCTGGAAACCATAAACTGCCATATGTCATATATGGGAAAAGTTAGTGTTTCTTTAGAAATTTCCTAGGCCAACCAGCACCAGCAAATGCAAAACAGAGCAACACTGCCTCCAAGGAGAATTTATCAAAGTTATAAACAAATGAAAACAATAGACAGGAAACTCTAAAAAACTCTGGCCTGGGGAAAAAAAAAAAGAAGACAAATGACAAATACACAGAGAGATCTTAATGCTAACATATAGAAGGAGAAAGGACAAGAACAGTGTGGAAAAATCAATGGATCAAATCTTGTCTCTCATTCCTGCTGGTATCCCACTGTTTTCACACAAGAGTCTGACAGTCCCTTAAACTGAATGGCTCCTTAACTTGGGAGTTCAACCATTTTTAATGTATTTTCTGGAAAAATGCCCTACTCAGCTTTAACACAAGGATTGTGATTAGACCACAGCAAAAGCGCTATTGAGAACTGCTCGAAGCTCAGCGCAACAATACCTCCCAGGAAAGCGTTTTCTTTTAATGCTTTTTAGCGTCCATTTGGCACTAAAAAGTTGCATCAAGCTGGTACACTCCAGTGCACAGCCTGCAGCCACTGGTGTGCTGTGGAGAACTGGATACTGAGTGCTACAGGAACTTTCTGCACACTCAGGTAAGACCAGATTTGAGCTGTAGCAGAGCAAGGAATAGAATGCATTTCAGATCTAAAGACACCTGGGGGAAAACATTCTGCTAATTACTTCCTCGTCAGTTATGTTGCTTCTCTTGGGTTTTCTATAGATGTTTGGAAAGAGGTTTAAAATCATGAACATACTACTTGATCTAATGTTCTGAAGAGTTCATAATATTGTCAATTTTTTCTGATTACTCTGAGCACTAAAAATCTTCTCCTTACCTTGAATATCAATATCAACACTTGAATATATTGCCACTTACTATTTGCGACTGGTAACAAACACACAACCCAGAACCACTTCTTTCTTTGAATGTACCTGAATCCATGCCCTAATCACCAGCCCATAGGTTCCCCTGCTACAGTAGACCAAACACTGGGACTCAATTCCCCCTTCACCAACCTGACTCAAGACAGATTGGAATGAAGTGAGCCTTATCTCTATGACTGATGATACAGAAAAAAAACAGAGTAACATTTATATCTCTTTCTTTCCTGTCTCCCTTCACCCCACCTGTCTCCTAAAAGGACTGAGTCTTCCTCTTCTTATCCCTCACATTTTCAGGATCAGGACCTGGGTACCAAACTTGAGCTATCAGCACCATTTCACTGTTCACCACGGGTGAGTATCTGCAGTTTGGAGCACAGGATTCAGCACTGTTTGAGCTAAATATCCACGTGAAATTTTGAAGTGGGGCTCAGGAAGGAGACAGTTTTGTTGAGGGGACATGGCAAAGCTGAGGCTTAACACAGAGGGCATGCAAATGAGACACAGCCAGTGCTTGTGCTGTAGAGATATGAAATGCAGCAGGAGAGACAGCAGCTCTCTAGGAATCATTTTGCTGAAGTGATTTTGAAGGCAAAAACATAAGTGCCCTATTCCTGGTCAAATGAACAGTACTCATGCTTTGGCCTTACAGAGGCTGGCAGGATTCACACTAGTGTACAATGGCAAAAGAGCTGCAAATGCCAAACTACAATGAGCTGCTGGCACAGCAATGATAGGGGCAAATTATGCTGACAGCTGCCTCATTTCACAGTTTCATACTCAGAACAAATTCTGAATTTGTTCTGACGTTAGTGGAAACAAATTAATCTTCCTCTAGTTTACAGCATGAAATCTAGTATTTGCAGTGCTAAAGAAAAGATATTTTCAGTAAGCTGCAATACCTCCAAATCCCACTAAAATGATTAAAGTTATTAGTGCCTCTTAAAAAAAAGCTGTTTCAGATTGCTAGGATGGCTGATCTATAGCTTTACTGATGAGAATCTTCTGTTTCCTTCTGCCTCTTCTACGCATTATGACAAACCTATTGTGGCCAAAGAGATGGGGAAATAAAAAGACCAAGCTGACATGGAGGCAAACACGCTGACACAGCTCACAAAGGTAAGCCCCAGCTGCATGGCATAGATGTTACTGTTAAGTGTAATTCAAACGAGTCTTTTTATAACCCTGTTAAACACCTCAAAATGCCAATTTTCTCCTTGGGATATTTAATAAACTGTACTCTCCCCTGAACCAGTTTGTGCAGAGTTTGAGAATAACTGTTGTTCTGGAGACTGAGGAAGACAGTGTCAGCTGTGGCATCCTGGATAACTGCAGCAGGGCTCTTCATTCAGAAGGGGGAAGAGCTATTTTATCCTGGGGGCTGGTTCAGCTGGAGAGCTGCTGAACACTGGGCTACAATTTGTGCCCTTTTTTCATGAGGAAGGGAGTTAGAGTAGTGAGACACTGTTGGAGTCTGACAGTTTAGGCATCAACAAAAATACAACATACTCCAGTGATGTTGCTCTGTCAACACTTTGGAACAGACCCCAGTAGCTCCTTGAAGCTGTGCTGATTGACAAGCTGCTGACAAGCCCAAGCAAGTCTGAGGGATGTTAATACTGTTACTGTCTCTGCTGTATTTGAGCTGAGGTTACATGCAAATTCATGAAATGGTCCTAATAAGCTCTGAATTGGTCTTTAAGTATTATGCTTTTTTCTTGCATGTATTTATTTCCCTTCTAGCATGAACATACTTGACCCACAGGCAGTGTGAAAAGACAACTGATAAGAATCTCTAATTAAATTGTGTATTTCACAGAAGAATCCTGCACGTCAATCCAAAAACTAGAACTGTCCCTGTCAAATTTCTGGCACAAGGAAGTAGAATGATGTAATGAGAATGTAAATATAAAGCCCAATCTGTACTAGGTGATTACAAGTGTTACAGGATTACTGAGTAGCCATGCTATTTTGTAACTGGAGAAATGATACTTCAACTTTTCTTAGTAAGAAATATATATATATATAGAGAGAGAGAGAGAGAGAGAGTGTAGAGAATACCCTGTAGGAAAAGCTGGTACATTACATATTTTGCAATGTTTCAGTAGATTATATTCTTCCAGTATTAGCTCAATATTATTTAAATGTTTACAGTGCTTCAAGGTTATTTGATCACCATATTAGCATATGTACAATGTTTACACAGCAAACCAGATTATATGCATTTTCATTCTGATCACTAGTACAGTCTGACAATAAGATGATAAATAAAATACAGCATAAATCAATTTCACTGAAATCCTTCCCTCTGCAGAGCACAATCTAGTAGAACTGAAAATGCCCAAAGGCTTTTAGTTATTCAAATTCATTTTGTGTAATTTTTTACCTACCTTCACTAACATTGTTCTCTTTAGCAGCCAGCCAGCACAGTGTGAGCTGGTAAATGCACCATAATTAAAGGTCTATTTGCAATTTTCTTTTAAGATCTCTTTACAAACAATTAGAAATTTATTGCCTCCTCACAAAAACCTGTTTAAGCTAAAAGGTGACATGGAAAACCTTCTCCTGAAAGAACATTTCTAAATTTTAGTTATTTAGAAATGAAGTTATCGTCTCCCAGTTTGGCAGTTTTAACAATGGTGAGTATGAGTTGCACCATGGCTTATTAGCATCCCACACATTTTTACACAAACTTGTACAGTATTTCTTTCAGTTCTGATCTGATTCCTGAGGTACCTGAATACCTTACTGGTTTTATATATTTTAGCCTGAACACACTCCAGCAAGGAGAAGACACTTGTTGAGCTCCTGCTACAGAAAAGAGGTAACTTTCCCAAAAGCATATTGGAAAGTGCCCAGCTAAAATGTCATGTAATGTCAGCTAAAATTTTTCAAGTTAATTATTCACTTTTTGTGTTTAGTAAGCTAGATTTCTCCTTAGTCCAACAACAGTGAGATCAGAAAGGAGATATTCACTTTTCATCCACAATGACATGCATAAAATCAAGAGTCTACACCTGCATGGCCTCAAAACCTGGGTGTTCTGTGCTTTACTGAGGATGACAAACACACCTATGAATGACTGGGAGGGAAGAGGGGAGACACAGCACCATAAAATATGGACAACAGCTAAGAAACAGTGTAATCCATCTTTGAACCTCACCTCTTTAATCTAGCTTCACAAACTTGTTAAAAAAAATACCGTGATGAAGCAAGTAACTGTAAAAGACAAAGGGGTTAGAAGGGGGACTTATGTATCTCACTGAAACCTAATTCCCCCCAGTTCCATGAACTCTCCCTGTTCTCTCCACTAATGCACAGCAAGGGTGATCCCAGAGCGCTGGAGGTCGTGAGAGGAGTGCCAGCACAAGCCCCTCTCGCAGTGCTGCAGCTCTCCAGGCAGGTACCCAGCCTGGGGACAGAGCTGTTGGATCAGGTTCTCCCAGGCCACCCAGGCAGCAGGGCCAGGGCCCGGGGGCCTTGGTCAAAGCACTGATCTTTGAAGGCACCTGAAAACCCAGCAGGGCCAAGGAAACCTGAATGCAAGGAGATTATTTTTATCTTCTCTGTGCTGACAACGTTAAGGACTGGATCACGTGACTGATGGGCAAAAAAACATCTCAACAAACTGCAAGAGGATTTGAAAACCCAGACTTTAGAGGCAGAAGGACTACCAAAGGTTGGCTGTCAGACAGAGACCTGCTAAGAATGGCCTGGAAACAGAGAGAAAAGCAGCCCAGAACTCTGTTCAGTGTGAAGCAATACTAGTCCTGGCCTTTCTAGCCATCTGCCATCTCCAAACTACCACAGCACAAACAGGCAGCTCTCATCTGGTGCCACTGATTCTGGGCTACAGGTGACAGAAAACCATCATCTTTACACTTTGCCAGTTAGGTGGTCCCAGAAAGGGGCAACTGTGTTCTCACTGCCTGCAACTGTGAGCACTGGCACCACTGCTCCCTACCCCACACCGAGTCAGTACAGACACAGCTATGCAAGAACAGACGTTCTGTTCTTTTAGATTACTTCTTCCCCCATTCAACCACTACTCTGCTTTAACTTAGAAAACAATATAAAAACTGCTTAATTTTCCCCAAACATACAGCACATGTTTTCTAATTGTTACCCTGAACTTACTTTATTATATTTTTAAATTGTCAGTATTCCCAAACTCTATCTTCCCACCATTATGTCAGAACAATTTTTTTTTTTTAATCTAGCCTATGGTAAGCTTTCAACTGCTTTTTCTTCACTCCAAAAATTCAGTTGTGTTGATTTTCATGCTCTTTACTCAGCACTGGACACATCAACATGTTAGGAAAGAGTAGAGAAGCTTGTATTTATGTGGTTCAGTTCTGCATGCAGTGTAATTAAACCTGGTTCTTACTGTTTTCTACAGACTATTTGTGGCTGGCAGCAGACCATATGGGCAAGTAGCAGATGTTTCCTTTTAGTTTTTCATATGACTGTATGAATACCCAATATGCGAAAATTATTTTCTGGCAAGAGGCATTACAGGGAACTGTGGCTCCTTTTGTGCCCTACACATTTCACTCAGATTTCCTGGGGCTCTCCTTTTATCCCCAGGATGGTTATTCAGTCTCTTGGTGGAAGAGAAGTGAGAAAACAGCTAATGCATGTAGGTTTTAAGCTTGGTAACAAATGTCTCAAGTGCATTCCAGTGAGAGCAGAGTTCATTTAGCTTCCTTAACCTTCCCCTAGAACTTAAGGACTATCTGGTAGCCTTCTTTTCTGTGCTCTACACTAATGTGGGACATGGCTATGCTCTTATATATTTTGTATCAAAGTAGTAAGGGGAGCACCTTATGTTCTCACTCAAAGGTATTCCTGAAAACCATACACCAAAGCTGAATGCAATAAGGAGAAATACTGGACCAAAGAGTACTATCAAGAAGCTTTTTTCTCCTAACTTTCAGGTGCATGTGAGCCAGAGGAACACAGCCCCTTCAGCTTGCTTTGCCAAGTGCTCTCAAAACCTCGGGAAAGCAATGCCACAGAAAACCCAGCAAGCGCAGGGGTGACCAGAGTGCTGGATCACAGCAGGAGCACAAACCACTTGAGACTGCAAAAGACTTCTTGTGGGGCAAAGTGCCCTGCCTGGTCCAGCCCATGGCTTGTAAAATGCTATAGTGTCTTCTGGCATGAAAAGAACTGAATAAATGCAGGCTATTATCACTTCTTCTGAGCACACAGAGAATTACTCCAATTAGCAGAAACTTCAGTGAGGCTCTTTAAGAAAGAAGCAAGACCAATGCAATGTTTTTAAATAAACATCTTTCTGGGATTGTTATTTGCACCATTTTACTACAAAGTCAAAACTGAAGTAAGTATTGCATTTTCCCCCCAAGCTTTTACAGGGGTTCACAGCACATCTGTTCCCTAGCACAGTTTTTCAGATTGTGGGAGGGTATGCACTATTTTGCAGAGTGATAGGTGACTTTTTAAATAACAGAATGTTCATACATGTTCAGGAGTAACTTCCCTATTGGTTAGGTCAAGCTGTGAAATACTGAGCCAGAGAGAAACATGGATTTTCACTGACAGCTATCACTCAACAGTTTCTGCTGTTGAAAGGAGAAGTTCTTGTGAATGTTTCTGCTGAAGCTTTCAGGACATCTTAGGCCACATGTGCTATTCATTTAATAATAATGGTTTCATTTACTATCTGGAAGTAGGAGGAAGATACATGATGTTATCTTTGCATTCTTCATTCTTCCTGTGATTGGTAAAATAATGGGAAGATTTAAAAAACCAAAACAGATCATCAGAAAGTCGAAAATATTACTGACTCTTGCAATGCAGTTTTAATTCTGACCTTGATAGCAATAAAGGACACAAAAGTGGTCATATATCCTATAATCAAAGGAAGAAAAATAAATCCAAAAGAGACAAATTAGTATGTGTTTCAGCATTCAGCTGCAATGCAAGAGAAAAGCTTCTGACTTCATTTAGCTTCACTAAAACCCCTTGGGTGGTGACAGCTGTGTGTAACAGGAAAGTTACGGTATTGAGCTCATTCCAGTATTCCAGTCCTGAACACAGACAGCATTTGGAGGCTGTTGTATCTGCTGTCCATCTCAACCAGCCCACACTCCAGCAGAACTGGGAGAGGAACTTGGAAAAAGCTTTGGAATCATGATCACAATGGAGACTTGACATCATGCCCTTGCTTTGGTCACTCCATAGCTGAATTCCTTAATTTTTCCATGACAGACAAGTTGACTGTATCACAGTGAAACTCCATGTCAAAGGAGGGTAACAAATATGCTCACTTAAAACCTTATCCTCCTGCTAGCACTGGGATATTTTGTTCAATTCTGGAGTCAGGAAACTCCCATGTAAATAACACACACTAAACCCTGCAGCTCAGGAATACGATGTGATCCTTGTATGAGGTCTGAAGCCATAGGTATCCCTAGTTCAGGTGATTGCTACCCAAATCCAGTAAATCTACAGCAGTTGTCGGGGAGTTTTTGGAAACAAGGCATTAAAACAGCTGTGCCCATCTTCCTCGAAGTTTAGGCCACAAAATCATATGAAATATCACAAAACTCTCTTTAGTTTTAGCAAAGAAGGTGTTAAGTCAGGCAATTTACTGTTCAAATGAAAGATCTCCTTCATTCATCTGAAGAAAAATGTAAATGTTAGACTTGTGAGCTGCCAAAAGCAACACAGCCAGCACTGAGATTTCCATAAACATCTCCTGACATTGTACTGTCCTCGTTGCAATGTTATGCTGAGGCACAAATATTCAGACCACGGATCTGTTACATTCTAGAGCTTCCAGCAGACTCCAGTAATTTAGGCACTGAAGCTGATAGGAAGCAAAATTAAATGAAGCCTATTGACAAGTTTTCCAGGCTATTTTCATCATTTTAAGTACATGCATCTACAAACTCTTTTGGGATATTTTAGTATTAAGCAATACACTTTACTGTTTTTCAAACTAAAATATGAATATGTGAAAAATGAAGAATTTCAGTTCTGAACTTACTACTGCCCTGCACTTTTAGATCATGACAGAATTCTAAGTCTGTTCCATGACCAGAGTGACAATTGCTTAAAGACTGAACTGCCTGTGACTGCCTGCAGCCAAGGTGAGACATGTGATGTAAGGTATTTTTAAAACTGCTACCAAAAATAAAAAAGTGAGTGTGAACTACACAGCAAATGAGATCCAACTATAGTTTTCTCAGAGAAAAGGTCTCCTCTGAGAACTACCAAAAAAAGGTGCAAGGAGTTGATGAACTCAATTTTTCTATCCCAGCAATTTTACTACTACATTTAAGTTCGTAAGCAAAAATCACTGTAATGGCTCCAGAACAATCCTGACAATGTTACCAATTTTAGGACAATGGGTGATCACAGCTCATATTCAGTGGCAAGACAGAAACACAGCTTTCCCTGCTATACAGTAAAGTGCACTGGGGGCTCAGTGAAACAGAATCTTCCCCAAAATCAGCTGAGCAGTACTTCGATTCTCTGCCCATACAGAAGAGGAGCCCCAATGGCCCTAAAGCTACTTTAGATGCATCTGTGAAGACACTGAATACACCAGTGAAGTCCAAAGTTCACAAACTTCTCCCAATACTACTGCTCTTTTATGAGATACACTCATGAAAATACTGACAAATACTGTGACTGAATTAAAGGGGAAAGGTTTTTCACTCTTATTTGTAACCAAGTATTATACATTTTAACATGATTTCTTCTATTTACTTCAACACTGTCTAATGCATAGGTTTTATATGACATTTATGCTTAACCAAGGCTAAGTGAAACTCAAAGCAGAAAATACTTTTCTATGACAAGAATATACCAAATATGCACTTCCTACTGCAGCAGAATTATTTCTGCTGTAAGTTTTGAAAGGGCATAGGTACACATGCTGAAGATCCACAGTAATCAAAATTACAATGGGAAAAACAGATTGAAGACATAAAAAAGTGAGGAAAAAGAATGAACTAGAGATGCAAATAGGAAATTAAATGATGGAAGGGAAACTTAGAAGGAACTATGAGGGAAAGTTAAAAGAACAATGGTAGGATAAGAAGCAAAGATGATGGGACATGAAGAAACAGTAAAGGACTGTCTGCCAAAGGAGATAAAATCAAAGATGCAGTATAGAAAGAAGACATTTAAAGAAGGTAAAAGAGTCTTCAGAAAATCCCAGACAGGATATTTAGAACAGCTTTCATTTCCTCATACATGTTGCCACTGAATCTGATACAAAAGAACTAGGTCAAGACGAAAAATTTAGGAGTAAAAAAACCTGATTTTTTTCAAAGAACTTTATGTATGTATACAATACATGCATATATTGCTTCCTGGTTGGTGAGGAGTGTCATTACTTAATGGCACCATGGTTTTTTTTTTTAAGGAAACCAAATGCCACAAACAAAGAGGGTGTAAGTGATCCCTCCCCACTAATGCCAGTGGCTTAATTAGTCCCTTTTTTAAGTGGAACTGATGGATCTCTGCAGCTGATTTACCTACCAGCTGTGTAATTCTGCAAAAGCAGCTTTGATCTTCTTCACTGAATTATCCACTTCCTCTTTGATCATCACACGATATCTGGTTAGAGAAACAGTGCAACGCTGCAAGTCTTTCACTGACTTTTCAATGTTTGGCCCTAAAATAGAAAACAAAAATTGCACAGTAGTCAGAAAGTTGGTTTTAGTTTTTCTGAATGAGGCACCAGAATAGTTCAACATATTATTTGCCCAGATTAGAATGAAGTGGTTATTCTACTGAAGTCCATAAATCCAACTTTTCCATAGTCCCTCCCTAGTGCTCTTCAGTTTCTAAACATGTTTGCTGAAATACATCCCCCAAATCAAATAAATATCAGAAAGGCATTATTAGTTCAAATTATTCAGTTTAATATGTTAAATAGACCATAATTGTTTTATTCATTTTGTTGTAATTCTGCTCTTACTTTCCAACACATCTCTTTTTAACTTATGTAAATTCAAAGTTTTTTTTCCTAGAGGCCTCAGCTGTTTTTTGACCTCAGAACACAGCAACCAGAGACCCAATTTACCTCTTTTTTTCACTGAATCATCTGTCTTCGTTTCAAGTTGGGTTGACGCATTGGGTGATTTAACTGAGGAAGATTTTGACTTTGGCTTGCCTAGGTTACACTGGAGTTGAACTGATGACTGAAGGGAATCATGCTGTTCTACTCCATTCATAGTCTTTGGGTTTGATTCCACTGATACTCTCTGGCGCTCTCGTTCTCTGTCTGCAAGAAAGCATTAAGGAAGAAAACAGGGAGCTGTAAGATTAAGAAAAGTATGAAGCCTTGCTGCTAAGTCAGAATGACTTTATGGTGTTCTCCTGGCACACATTATACAGAACCTCAGAGAGCTATGACAACAAACAAAATTGTTTTGGTAATTAAACACTAATTGGAACACTTCTTTATTTCAATAGTGTATAAAAGAGAAACTCAATTAAAAAATCAACTCTTTCATACCAATAGGAAAAATACCTCATAACATAAAAAGCATGCTACCAATTATAATATTTGCCCAAACATATACATATATAGCACACAAAAATGTTCCTAATTTTATCAGCATTTGAAAAGCTCTGATTAAACATTCCTACCTGAAATAGTTACCTTGCCTGACTAGATTTCCATCAAACACTGCTGCTAAGAGGAACCAAGCGGGAAATGAAAGTATGGTAAAGATTAGGCTCCTGGGTTCAACAGCTTTAGAGGGATAAGATAACAATGCCTGAGCCTGTTTGGCTGCCACAAGACAACCTGGTTTCCTCTTTCCAAAACTCCAAAGGGATTCAAGATACCAGCACCATAACAGAGGAACAAGCAGCCAAAGCATGACTGTGAAAACTGACAGGCAAGGCCAGCTATTACTGCCACTGCGAATTTTAGTTAAGGAAACAAGCATAGAAAGTGATTTGTTGTGTTAACTCATTTTTCTAGTTTTTGTACTCACTTAAATGAATGATTCTTCATTCTGAAGATGCTTTTAATGCATCACTTTATTCAATTGATGATGTGTGGTGTCTGAAGAAAAAGGATTTGTCAGATTAACAGCTGGATTATAGCCCATGGAATGGAATAAACACTGCTGGGATTGAGGGATATCACATGGACAGATGCAGCATATCAACTAGTGACTTCTGTCTGCCCTGGCTGGGCATTAGGACAGATGGAAAGTGCATCTTGGTATTTTTAATGGCAATCATGTAACACCAGAGAAACAAGGAGGATCATCAGTGCTCACATTTTAAATCAGCTTTTAAGGACTTTAAAATGCTGAGTCTGAAAACAGAAAAGGCATCTTGCAAAAAACGGTATGTAAGGAAACAATGAAAGAAGGCAAAAGAAACCTGTGAATCTGTGAAAGCAAGAAACATCAGTAATGCAGTGCTCTGAATACATCGAAGGTTTGATGCCAACACTGGTCTTGCACACAGTGAGGAACTCTCCTGTGAGAGAACTGCCATTAACCCTGTTCAACCCTGGCTGCATCTCACACTAATGCAAATAGAACATTCCTTACAAATCAAGGCTTTCTACTCTCAGCTGAGGCTGCCCTTGCTACATAACTCTAACAGGTAATTAGAAACTAGCAATCTATCAGCTAACCTATAAAGACCAGAGCTCTTCAGTTCTGTCCCTAAGATTTGATCTTCTGAAATTTGTTGTTAACCTGCATAATTTTTACTGCATTTAAGATCAAAGCTGCTTTTGCAGCTTTGGTACACTTGTCAAGACAAATTACAAACTTGCCTAAAGGTCACCTAGAACAACAATTATACTCTAAATTAAACTTTTTGATCATCTGTTGCCTGCAAGATACTTCGACTCTGTTTCTTCCAAAACTACATGAACTACTTTGAAAACCAGCAGAAAGATGACCAACATAGGCTAGCAAACAGTAGATTTGTATGCTGCAAGTGAACTTTTAAATCTGATTGAAGACAATCAAGACAACTAAAAATAGATTAAGGAAGTCTGCAGCCAGTCTCTGAAGACTTGTACCAGCTAAGACAGATGTACAACAAAATCTAGGAACAAAGCTTCTGTCAAATACCTGCAAGAGAAGTCAAAATCTGGATAAGAGTAGCTGCAAGTAAACTGTTCCATGGTCCAGTATGTGGTGGATTGGAACTTCAGCACCAGTCTATCGTGTGATATCTGCTGCATGAACAGTCAAATATGACTACACCTGCCAGTAATGGTAACAGCCCAGATTAACTTGCTCTGAAATCTGCTGAGCTGCCATCTTCAAAATGAGTGGTTTATCTTTTTGCAGCAGCTTGCCATTCAATACCTTTCAAATCAAGTGAACCTCATAGATTCTTTGGCTGAAAGAAGAACGAAGCCGTATGTCCCCTGAGATATAAACAGGAAATTTGAAAGATTCATTAGAAATCTTCCTACATGAAAAGTAAGTAGGGAAGAGACCAGGATCTGATTTTACCAAGGTCCCTGCAAAACCAACAGCATGGCAAGGCAGCACTAAATACCCTTTCAGTGCATTCACACTGCTTCTTTACAAGGCCGTGCACACAAAGGGTAAGAGCAACTAAAGATGTCTAAGAAAAAGAAAGATGGAATAATGGCAAGAAATAAGCAGACATGAACTGAAGGCAATAGCCAAATGGTTCTGCCCCTAATTTTCTACGGAGAAATGCTGCATCCTCCCTTCTGCTTCCTGAAGTCCCTTCCAGGCTGCCAGGATTTTATGGCTTTAAGAGCCCTAATCTCCTAGACTGGGAGTTGGTATAGACAAAGCTTCAACCTCATGTTCCTCATGGGGTGGAAATATTAGGGACTCTCAACAGACACTTCTGATCCTTCTGTGAGCCCTCTGAAGGAGATGGTGAAATGACTACAGTAACACTCATTTGATAGGAAAGGAACCAAAACAAACAAGCTAGACAAGGACAATACAAAGGAGATTACAATACAAGAGAGAGTAATATGAAACAGGTGCACTTTGGACTCACTTCAACATTTCACACTGCTTTAAGAGTCTGTAGGACTTGCTCAGAAACTGCAAGGGCACAGCTGCTGGCCCCTGAAGGATCCTGACCACTTCAGCACAAATATAACAATATGAATATAGGTGGCTTTTGACCCTAAAAAAGTAGTTATGCTGACTACAAAGAACAGGATACTAGTGCAACTCAAAGTGAAGAAGAAATTATTTTTTCTCTCTATTAAAAAAATTTCCAGGAAATTATTTTACTATGTAAGGGGGACTTGAATATTAAAGTTTCAGGTTTTCCTTTCTCTCTATTTCCTTTTCTTTCTTTTCTGTCTTTTTTTTTTTTTTGAGAGCTCTCTCCCCCACCCTTGTTATTGAAACAGAAGAGATGTGTTCAAGTTAAAAAAACTTGTAAAGCTATGGTAATTTCTCATTTGCCACTTGCAAAAGCAAAGAAAAATTTCCAGATACTTTTTGCCCTTTATATGTACAACTAACTCCAAACTGTTTCAAAGAGAAAAAAACAGGATTCAATCCCACTGACCCATAAAAAAATCACTAACAGCATGGGTACTCTTCTTGCATTCTGTATCTGTACCCTCTAGAAAACACTTCCCATGCACAGGCAATTAAGTCTACAT
The DNA here is from genome assembly GCA_016584745.2 of Phylloscopus trochilus trochilus. Classification (NCBI taxonomy): domain Eukaryota; kingdom Metazoa; phylum Chordata; class Aves; order Passeriformes; family Phylloscopidae; genus Phylloscopus; species Phylloscopus trochilus. The sequence continues at coordinate 5,990,583 of WQNJ02000545.1, forward strand.
ATTCACACATTCATGAATGTATCATTTCAAAAAATGCCACTCTAAGAAGTCTGTTTCATACCACAAATGTTTGTGTCTTGCAAAATAAGTGGCAAAAATGCTCTTAGTATTATGGAAATGCAGAATTTTCAGGCTTATGGCATATTTTATCCAAAGTTAAGTGGGAGTCTAGCAAGGGCAGGGAGTGTGTCTCTGGTCCTTTGTGAGGCACCAAATTTTTTGGACAAAATTTCTTGGTAAGTAGTTTGTTTGGCTGCTATAGATTGCATAGTCTTCATTTAATTAACCAGAGTCATCTGAAAGCAGCAGATAATTCATTTCAGGACAATCATTACTTTGGCACATTCCTTTAAAATGGGGATTTAGAGCTGTATTTGCAACCATGGAGAAAGGTATTTTAGGGAAAGATCTTAAGACACGGGAAGAAAATACTAACAGCAGCAATAATCCAGGCCTGTCAGATGTCTGAAATGTGAAGAGCTGAAGAAACACTACCAGTACTGACAGCTATTAAGTATGAGCTTTGTGAACTTGTAGGCAAAACCTTTCACAGAGCTTCTGCCCCAGAGCAGTGAGTTTGTTCACACTGGTGTTAGTATACTCCTAAGTCTATACTTACTACAGTGAGGAAGAACTTTTGTGTTACTGCCCCTCCCAGTTTCACAAATGGTAACTAGACAACTCGACCCTGTGAGAAACTAAATACATGTACTAAAAGGCTGTCAGAGTGCCTTTCCACACCACAAAGCCCCTCCCTCCCTTCCCTGACAGGAAAAGGACAGTGGAGGTCTACTGTGACTAGCCTGTGTAGGGAAGATGAGAAAAAGGCAAAATGGACTAGTTTGGACTAAGCAATAAAGAAATCCAGTACTATGCTACAAGCTCACAGTGCTCAGATATCTTTACCCCACATGAGGGACGCAATCATTTTGCTAACAATTTGACACTCAAGCCATTTTCTAACCTTGCATTCTTCTGGATTTCTACCTGCAGTATTCTGTATCACCTGATCTAACTATAGGAGAAAGACATTTTGCAAGGAAGCATATTGCAAGATGAATAGTGTGCAGATAGAAATCTACTGGCATGACTTTGATAGCTATGTGCATCATTTTCCCCACAAAAACATCTCTAGAACATCTTCATGGCTATAAAAATACCATGATCTTTATGTCAATGAAGGCTGGGCTACTGCCAGTTGAAAAGGTGCTCTCTATCAGATGAACTGACCTCTGATTTCTGGAGAGTCCAGTACTGATCCTACAAATCTGGAGCTTTTGTTCTCAAGAGAAGTGGTTTCCAGTTTCTGATTGGCAGAACCACGGCCAGAGTTGTCCTTAGGGCATCCATTCATGTGACAGTCATTTATTCGCTGAGGCTCTTGAGATGCCTTCTCAGGTCCACTATTGTTGTTTTTAGGATCTTTATTGCCTTGGTGCTGTTTAGATTTGCTTCTTTTTCTCCTATTGTTCTAAATGGAGAAATATTGCAAGAACAGAGACATAACTCAGTGCAAATCATACAAACTCAAAATACAATCAGTAAACTGAGCACTGTAAGTGGCTATCCAGGATACAGTTTCTTTTTAAAAGTGTTTCTGTGCATGGGCTGTTTTGGATTTGTCCTGTGCTTGTTCAGGGTCTGGCTCTCACACCCGGGTACACACATGTGCTGTCCCAGAAATTAACTCAGAACACTGGGCTTAGTGAGAAAGTGACAGAAGAACAGGATTAAAAATAGTACACACATTTGTTTCAAGTACTGTCTACAGGTGTGAATGGGGTCGTCTGTGCTGGAAATGGCCAAGTACTGACCCAAAGTATCGACAGTTGACAAGTGATTTAAATGCTTTGACTCTCAAGAGCAAGTTCTTACCTTCTTTTTCCCTGTCATATTCCATTCCTTTAGAACCTGAGCTGCACTGCCTAGAGAAAGGAAAGATAAAACATTTCAACAAAAGCTCAGCTATGAAAAAGAACCAGTGTGTTCGTAATCAGTTTCTAGTCTCCTAGCTGAGGAACATTTCAATTTGTTGTGAATTCTCTTACATGGGGAGAACAAAATAGACACTGCTGCCTTTCTTCTTCTCAGTTACCTGCTGTGATTACACTACTTACAGTGGATGGTCTACTCGGCCCTACTGGCTTTTTATGAACTTCGTTGCACAAAGTCATTGTGTGCCTAACTTGAAACTTTAGCATAAGACCCAGAAAAATCAACACTCAAATCTCTTGCCTGAAAAGGAAAGTATCTCAACACCCATAGTCAACACTAAGCACACTAAATGGTCCACCCTGACTCTACAGCATCTGAAAATTTTAAAAACTTTGGGGATTTTTATAATGCATTTTCTATGTGTTACCTGTCATCTTCAGAAGACATAACAGTATTAAAAGTAAAGAATTAGCAAGAATTTTATGCAAGAGAGTAATTTTGTGGACTCTTGCATAAAATCTGCATCACACAAATGCATTAAAATTAGGCCTGGCAAAAAAAGAATGGTAAAAAATTATACTTAGAAGTAATTACAGTTATATTTGAAATTCTGCCTGTCAGCCATAATGAGTTGCTTAGATAAATTTATGGAACAAAGCAGGCAGAGCCTTGGTCAGACCAGTGTCTGCTGCCATGTTAGAAGAAAAACTCTTCTCCTTCTAATTAACATCATCTTTTTGTTCTCCTGGAGCCTAATGCTGAAAATAGATCTCATGGTAAGCACACAGTCCGAACTGTCATCCAAACTACTATGGCAGTATCTGCCACAATAATATTTTTAATCACCATCTGGTTAAAGGTCTTCTGCTTGAATTTAACAACCACTTTACTGTCACTTCACAAATCTACTAAATACGCAATTATTAGCCTTTCCAAATGGATTTCATACTCAGCCATTCTTCTCACTCCTTTCAGTGAAATTTTGATATTAGTATTAAGCAGAATTGCTGTTTTCAGACCACCATGAGTTGTAAACTTGCATTCAGCCAAAGATGTGTGAGGTTTTCAGAGGTACCAAAATGACTTTTCTATCACAATAAACCAGATCCGAGATTATCCGGTGAGCCTATCACAAACAATAGGGAAGATTACATATCTTGCTAAGCCAAATTTGTTCAATTGTGAAAAAACTTGCACGGAATCCATCAAAGCCATGTTTTATTTGCTAGATGACATGACAATGCCGATAGAAGGCTAAGACAACTTCTCTTCCATGTAAAACGATATACATTTTTATAATTAGTTACACACATACTTATGTACACATAAGTACAACCTCCTCTTCTAAACATACATCATCTTTTGACAGGTACCATGTTTCTGTATGAAGTTATAAACATTTGCTGCACATTTTACTCCATGCTGCTGAAAACAGGTGATTTCATGTGACAGCTTTATTAACTGTTTTCACAGTAGCAGGCCTTTTTGTCTTGGCTGATGGTGTCTTTGCTTTGCTTCCCTCAGCTTCCCTGTGAATACTGTGCATGCTGAGAGTTACTTTAGGGATTCATCCAACTAAATGATCCAACTTCCAATTTCTTCCAATTGGAAATACACTAACTGTCCAAATCCCAAAGCCCTCATTTGAATCCACCACTATATTTTCTCAAATACATCTATAAAGCAGCTGAACAGACCCTCTGATTATGCTTCATCAGGTAAACTAGCATAGCAAATAAAATATTTGAACCTTCTTTTATATATTTCACATATACAATAAAATTCCTAACAGAGGCATCACCTAAATGTCACTCCAGATATGAAGTGAGATAGGAAACTAAATTTCAATAGTTCTTGATTCAGCAAGCAGCACCTCTGAGAGAAGCACTGCATGGAGGTGGCTCAACCTTTCCACTCAAGCATGGCCAAGTTTTTCATTGCAGGACTTCTCAGCGAGTGTTAGTTCAATCTTAGCAATTTTTGTCGTTCGTCTGAAAAAATATTTCAATTATTCATTCTATCCACAGTGGCAGCTGTGTGGATATGTATCTTTTCTGCTCTTTCCAGACAGTAACAAATATTAGCTATTTTCATATACTCTCTCACAAAGACTTCTGAACAGTAATCATGAACTGGTGAAGTTCAAACAAAAATCATCTGAACTTGGGTACAACAGCTTGCTTTTCTTCACAACTGTATTGCACTTCTTGCAAAGCTTGTGTTTGCCCTGTTTCTTCCTTACAGCAGGTGATGACACATGGCTATGAAAGCACTTCCCCTTTTGAGGAAACTATTCATAAGCCACAAGCAAGCCATAGTAACTTAGGACAAAATAAAGTGAAAGCAACTTACTAAATAGTCACGGAACAATCCTCCACTACCTTCCCCAGGACATACATTACAGGAAAACTATTGTTTATTAGATGCATCACACCTTTCTTTTTCTCTGTGTGTGTGTGTGCACAGACAAATGCAAATTCAATACATCCCTCAGAATGTAACTGTCTGTGCAGCTGCCTGAAGCAAAAAGAACCATATAGCTCTGAAGGAAGAATTTTGACACATTTATAAATAATCCAGTTTGCTTGCATCTGCTTTTTGCATATTGGTAATTCCTAGTATATGACGATGCTTTCTGGCTCATACATTTTACTAAGTTGTTCCAAATCAAACCCAAAAATACTGTGAAGTAAAATAGGTATGAATTAAACAACTTGCTGAGATAGCAAAAATGAGGAATTTTTAAGATATACAGGGCCTTGGAGACCACCAAACTTCTATTCTCATTTATGTAACCCCAAGCAACAAAAATTTTGAAAAGATTGCTCATGGCATGCCATTACTTCTGCAAAGAGTTTCTCACAGATTCTGTTGAAAGTTCAAAATACTTGACTTTATATATTTACCAAGAAAGTTTTATTAAAATACAAGTGACCTTTCATTAGAGATGGTCTCATGATGCAAAATACAAACATGGATTCAGGTTTAAATGGCTTGAACTTTCAATGGAGTCTTGGTTCAGCCATTATAAATGTCAAGGCTATTTGCAAAATTCAGATTGAGGTTTGAATGTCAATGTATGCATCAAATTCAGGGTTAGGGGCCTAGTTATGTGCTTCAGAACTATCCCAAATTGATCTTAGTTACTGTATCTTCAATAGTGAATAATTTCCTGACATATTACTTTAAAAAGCATGCAGAATAAAGAAGTTGGTCTGCAGTAAGAATGGCTTCAAAAATGGCAAAGTCAGGTAGAACAGATGAACAGCCATGTCAAAACTGGTACTGTGAAGAAGCAAAGATACAGACAAGAGGATCAATATTGTTATAATTAACAAGTGTCACACATCAGATTTCAGAAGAACCACAGAATGTATTTTGAGCTACTAGAGACAACAAATACTTTGGCATGTGATTGAATCCCTCCTGCGTTAGTGAAAAAGGTACATTGTACTCACCATCCATGAAAGCTTGAACCGCCTTGTCTACATTGTTATCAAATTGCTGCAACACCAGAACTATCTCATTATTGCTTTTGTTTGGAACAATTGATCGGATTGCATTGATCTGTAAGTAAAAGAAGACAATAACATGAATTTATCATGCTCCTTTAGACTATAAGGTACCTCTGTGCCAATGCATGTTTATATAAATGCCTGTTACACTGCTGTGCTCACGAGCACACAGCAATGTATCTGCACAAAGCCATATCCATCCTATCCTTATATCCAACCATGCAAATAATGAAGCAATTTCTTCATTAGATCAAATCATAGACTGGCAGCCAGTAAGCCTGGAAACAAATCCTACTCTCAGTCACAGTAGAAGAACTAGTTTAATTCAACTGACAGAATGTGGCCTTATGCCTCTTTCCTAAATGGTCTATTCGCTGCTAAGTGCCTTGACATATCACCTTCACCAATGTAGTGAGCAAACAACTTTTTCAACAAGGCTCTTGCATGGCCTTGCTACATCAAAGTTATGACTGATGCTTTTTTGGCATCTGAAAAAGAGTCATATGCATTAAAACAGTTGGAGGCTAACAGAGAACAATATAATTTTTAAAAGTTCTAGTAGCTGCTCAACATAATTTCAGTTTTCTGCTCCATGTACAAATGACCAGGAAGCTTGTGTAACAAAATCCTGAACAAAGGACATGGGATGCCAAATGCTTCCTTCAGGAAAATGCTGATGGATGAGGTGACTCTGGCAAGCCATGCTTAAATTTCACAGTATTCACTGCTGTATTGTCAGTATCCACTGATACCAAATTGAATTCAACTCACGATGTTTTAATAAAATATTCCTACTGGAATCACACTGATCATTTATTTTCTCATCCCTATATAATATACCTGAAAGCAAGTAGTTACACGAAACATTGTTGCTGTTTTATTTTAATGCTGTAAAAATTTTACTAGATCGGACCAAAACAAAAATATTTAATCATAATTAGCAAAACAAAAGCTTATGATAAAAAATGAGAGACTCAGCCAAACCAGTTTAGCTGTTCCAAATTAGCTTTATGAGCTTTTGTGTCAAGATATACAGCATGTATTTAAAATCAGAAACTTGTTATTGTCCTGCAAATGTTCGTCTGGCACCCTCCTTTGCCATCTTTCTGTGGGAATACATCCTTGATTAGGGTGTACTTTATTTACTGCATCCCAATGTCACCATGCTAATTGTGAAGCAGTGTGGTCTTTTTATTGTACTGTGGAATATAATCACAAAAAAGTAATACGTGAAGGTAGAACTGTTTAAGGGAATTAGGCAGGCTCACATGGCAAAAGCATTCACACTACCTTGTCCTAGCTGCCCATTTAGGTGCTGAAGGACAATATAGAGCCTCCATCAACGGGATCATCAGAAGGTGGTTGAGAACACTTAAGTGCTCTGATTTGACAAAAAAATCTTTTTTTGCTATAGTATGTTCACCCCACTCCTAAACCACCGTGTTTCCCTGTCCTGTATACTACCATAAACCAGGAATCACAGCAGTTTCTCTTAATGCAGTGATGGCACAGCTCAGACTCCTGCTGCCTACTGGACTCAGCTTCACAAGTGCAAAAGGCTCATATTTGCCTTCAGCAGATGTTAGTACCATTACTTAGGATGATTTCCTGTGCTCCTGTCCATCATCCCATCACACCCCTCTCTGCAGCTTCACACTTGCCCAACACCTCTCAGGTGGCCTCGGACAGTGCAGGCCAAGGACCCTCTCCCAAAGGCCTGTACCTGTCTGTCTATTGTCGCCATGCTATGATTGAACCAGGCCTGCCTGGTCCCCAGCCAACAGAGGCTGCTTCACAATATCTACTCAACAGGGGTAACTTTATATTGAAGTTCATGCAGACTAGGCTGACAAGTGGACTGCCTGAACCAGAGGTTGTTGTTGCCAAAAACTCTGCAGAAAATCCCCTGTCTGCTCAAGTTTCTCTCTTCAGCTGATACGCATGCACGGGAAAGGAAGTAATGAGTAGAGCTCTCTGCTATGTACTGCAGGCAGCCAAGTGAAAACTAACCTGACTCAATAGGATTTGAAGAGAAAGCACTGGAAAAAGGAGTTAATTAATCTAGTCATTGTGGGTACAGGCATGCTATTTACTGATAAACCTGCAACAAGTGTGAAACTGAGCTGGCTCCACAGTAAAAGTTGGCAAAGACACTAAGGTAGAGCAGGCCACAAGTTGCAGTCCATTTTATGTTCAAGCTTGTAGCTTCCAAACATTTTCAACATGTGGATTACATCTTCATATTCTCACAAAAAACTCCCCTCTTCTTTCACAATCATGTGTCTCGTCTCTCTGCCTACTCAAAATTGCATAATCTCCTTGTGGTAACTGCTTACAGGAAAAATAGCAGAAGAAATATCTAGAGTATTCTAACCGACTTTAAACATAAGCACAAGGATCTCACATGGCTTCTAGGGCCTGCTTTGCTATGAAAGGTCCGCAAGCTTCAGGAAACACCTGGAAACAACAAAGTGAGGCTAAGACCTCACTTCGAGGATCAGACAACTTGCCACACAGTGCACTTTGGAAACTTCTTAAAGACAAGAAGAATATCTATAGGGTAGAGGACGTTGACACACAAGAATTCAACCAAGCAGGCTATGCTTTAGATTACAAAATCAACCAAAGACTTTCTGTTCGCACTGTGTGATCTTTGCTAGGAATATTCTGAATATAGAAAAACCAGAATTAAAAGCTAAACTGTGCTACATCCAACTAGTACTATAATTAAATTACAAAAAGGTTACGGAAACATTCTAGTTGTGGAGATAATCCACAAAAACCTAAAAAAGATGATGATCTTAGGAAAAATGCTTAACAGTACAGAAAAAAAGAAATTTAGCATATGACAACACTGTGGACACAGGCCTGGTTTAGTTGTAGTACTAAAAAATCGATTTAGGGAATGAATATACTGTAAAGCTCAACACTTCTACTGCCAAAACCCAACAATATTTTTTGTTGACTGCTGCACAAAAAAATACCTTTATCTTTCTATTTGGAAAATATAAAAAATTGAGAAGTTTTTAAATCTGCTTAGCTTGTGTATGCATGCTGTGATACCCAGGATACCTACAAGTTAGTGCTTCTCCTTTCCAGACTCGTGCAGTGATTTATGTGGGTGAGAAGATGAAAAGTAAAATTTGCAACCAGTAGGATGCATCAAAATTAATACACACACACACACACATACATACATATATATATATATATATATATATATATGCGCACACATAACGATCTCAGTTTAGAACCAACAGAGCAGAGATCCCAACAGGTTTTGCTCCAAAACAAAGTATTTTGTCTTGTAAATTTTTATGAACAAAATGGTCTCATGTTACCATACTTCTGGAATTTCAAAGACAAAGATTTGTGTGCCAGACATCAGGCCTGCAACACATGCACTGTTTGACCAGTGTTTTAATCCAGAATACATTGGAACTGTTGTACACAGGCAATGAAAATGTCAGCAATTTCTGAACAGAAATTAATGACATGTGGTTACAAGACTCAAATTGTGACTTGACAATATATCTGGGAGGAGGACAAGGTATATGGAGGGAGACCAGGCTATATGACAACCTTCACCTAGAGAGGCAGATTTCAAGGTCCCTGATATTCCACCCCTTAGTCCTTTAATCCTGATTTCAAATATATATGTAGATTTCTAGGTCTGAAGCTCAGCTCTGTCCCCTCATGGAAAAAGCGTCCCATTTGTTTCCAGAAAGGGACTAGAGATAAAAAAGAAAAAGCCAAAGGGATGGACAGGAAACATCCTGACAGCGCAAACCTAACACAAATGCACTTCTCCAACTGTAGGACATAAGAGACCTAACACAGACTGTGATGAACAGAGGCATAACAAAGCTCCAGGAATGCCTGACAAATACAAGATGAAAGGTAGACTTACACTGAAGGGCTCAATGTGAGCTGGATCTAGGCACTCCAGGTACGCTGGCTCCTCTCTGCTTCACCTGCTAGCTCAGGTGATAAAACAGCCCTTTTGCTAGTACAGCTATACACCTCACCTGCTTACAAACCTCCAGTTGCTTGAGAGAAGTCCATCACTTCCCAATCCAAAAAACTGTATAGAGCTCATTTTTATTACAGGTGTGATAGGATGATGTCAGAGCAGAAGGTAACTCCTAACTTTCTCTCTCTAAACTGACAGTCCTCAAACTTAGCAAGAATATCAATCTTCTTAATATGTAAGAAACAGATTATGCAACTAGAATCATCTGGTATTTATGACTTCTTCACAACAAACTCCTTTAAAAAATATTTAGTATCCTAAAGCATAAAAGAAAGTATCAGAGCAAAAGAATCTCTTACCAGGCAATGGTAATTCATCAATGCCATTCTGCAAAGGCTAACTCACCAGTCTACTTTATTAGATTTCCATGAATGTGGGAGAAAACGTTTTTTTCCTACTTACTGAAACCTGATCACAAGAGAAACAGCATTACCAGACAGACTACAGAGAAGTCAATTATTTTAATTATTTTGTGAAACATCCTGTTTTTATCCAGTGTAGTTTCCCAGTGAACTGCTGTCATCATCTGGATGCTAGACAGCATTCCAGGACACCAAGAGAATACAGTAACATACCTTCAGAACCACAGATAATTAATGCTATTAATGTCAGCATTAGTTGAGAATCTGTCACTGACAGTAGTTAAATTCCTGGGCTTTCCCTCCTGTAGCCTAACAGGAAAGCACATTACTTTATGTTAAGAAAACTTTCTCAGAATTTCAGCTTACAAAAGCTACTTTATTACAGATCTAAAATATAAATCTGTGATCTTGAAAAAAACTGTATACAGTCAAGAACATGAAAGACAGAACCCAAGTCCACCTCCATGTAAACCCACGATCCAGAGCTCAAGTCCTGCTAATGCTTGCTGCAATTTGAGCCAGGCTGTGTCTCATCAGGACCAGAATTCCACAGTCACGAGGATGTTTTTATCTGTCTCTTAAAAAAATGTTGAAGACTGCTCAGAAGCGGAATCAAAGCTGAAAAAGGTTTCAAGTCCCCTCAGATAAGCTTCTTCCTCACAATAAAATCCCCAAAGTCTGATCAGATATACTTGACTATTTTACTTCTGAGGAATATAGCACACAGGAAAGGATGCTGAATGCTACCTTCTCATGATAGCTTACTCTATGTCCTCACAAACACCCAATTCACAAGACTTTCCAGGTAAGTTAAGCTCAAAAAGAAACAGAGCCTGCCTGGAAGTTGTGACACCAGACAACCTATTCCACATGCAGAACCAAGCTGACAGCGATGTGTATTTCTCTTTAGGTTCTCTGTCAAGTTTCAAATGGTTCCCAGGCAACTGTAACAACATGGACTCAATCACTGCTTGTTTGCTGCTCTGTTCCATCTGGTCCCCTTTGGCATCATCTCAAAGAGGATGTTTCTGGTGAATAAGTAACATATCCGGGGTTCAGAGAGTTTGTTTATGTATTTCTGACAGAGTGACAAATTAAACTTCTTTGCTGAAAGCTTGCGGCTGCTCTGAAACCCCCGAACACAGCTGCTCTAATCCCCTTGAAGCAAGTTACTATTATGGTCACTTAGACAGAAATGTTCTTATTTATGCTTGGTTAGGAAAACTAATGCTGATCCACCTTCACTTAGTACTAAATATTCAGATCAACAGATTTTCTCTAAGAACTAAATTAATTTATAAGTATGGTTATCAACAAACAGAGACATTTCCTACTTTACTTTTACTGCATGCCAGTAGCAAATTTTCATGTACATATACACATCATTCAATTGCATTACACCCCCAATTTCTCCCAAACCCTGTAAGTGAAGTGGGAAAGAAGGGCTGCCTGCAAAACACTGCTGGTTTCAATAATCTAGGAATTTAGTATTAGCAGATGTCCTGGCTACATTAAGCAAGAAAATGCATTTTAAAACCACTTTATGGTAGAATTTTAAAAAGGTTTTTAGCTTCTACACAAACATATTTTATGAATACAATTTGACTTGGTTGCATTAAGAAGCCATTTCTTACACTGGAGACATTTTTCCAGAAGCTTTACTAAGTTCATCCTGACAAACTGAGCAAGTGTTGCTAATATCCCCTTTGAGCAAAATGTCAGCTTTGAACAGATCCATGCCTCTTTTTCTGCTACATGATCTGTTCATCACCCTGATACCTTCTGATCATTTATTCCTAGTAAGCCCCCAAAAAGTTTTATTTTGCTGCAGTAAACTTCTTCAGGCACTTGTCATGGATTTATCATTTCACCCTTATCCATCAAACAGAAAGCAAGACATTGTAATATGTTCTTTCAGGATTCCTGAGAAGTTTGGCTTAGTAAGAACTATTCTACTTGAGTGATGACAGCATCATTTACAGACATGAATCTGTGATAGCCTTAACCCAAGTTAAATGGCTCATCAAGTGACTAAAATGCATTTTGATCAACTTTTCTGGTCTTTGAACAGTCCATCTACTTCAACACATGGGCAAAGAACAGCTGCAAAGGTCAACTTTAAGGAAAAAGTGAAATCACAGATTGGAAACTATCTCCTTTTGTAATGCATGATTTTAAATTTACATACCACTTTCATTCCTTCCACTTTAAATACTACTCTTTCCTTGCATGCTGACTATTGCTTATGAAAACCACATTTATGGTGTAATGCAAACAAAACTGTGAAACCTCCAAAACCACATCTGAATAAAATTTCCTTCTTGCAGTGCTGCCCATCTGCTCCTCCAGCTCTGACACTTGAGATGACAAATGAGAAAGCAAGCCTTTCAGGAGAACTTCAGCAAAGCTTCACTCCTAACAGATCTCAAAAAGTGAATTTTCATCTAAATGAGTATTTTGCTAATTCCAGCTGACAGCAGATCTCACTTGTTCAAACATGTTTAGACACACAGCAAATAAAAAAAAAAAAAAGGAAAAAAAAAGAAAAAAAGAGAGAAAAAAGATGGGCCCAAAGGCAAGTCCTGATCTTTAAACAATTCCTGATATTTCTCTGGATGAAAACCAAAGTCACATGCCAGAGATGAACGGTTATTCTGGGGACTGCCTGATATTCACTCTTCTCTTGTTAAACTAAGAGGGCCTAATTGTTGCAGGAGACAATACATCACTTGTCTTCCTCACTCCAACTGCTTCTTCTTTGGAAGCTTTGTAATTCAGAATCTCAGCACCTCTTCTGGTGATGTACTAGGTTAATGCTTGAATACCCTCTTTGATTTAATGGACTCTGGATGCAAGCCAATGAGTTTGGCTCATTTTATCCCTTAATCCAGTGAACTTTAGTGCATATGATATGAACTACGTATAACACTTAGTCTCTGAAAATTCTGATATAAAAAATAAGTCCTTACTTATTTTCAGGCATAGAGATGATCATGAGTGTTATCAGAGGCAAGCGGTAGAGTGGCATAGTGAATGGAGGAAGACTACAGCAAGGGTCAGGGCAGAGGGAATAGTTCTGAGAGAGATCCTGATGGTAAACTTCTTACACTAGTTATGCAGGCAATTAATGACCTTTGTGTCTGCTGAAATGCAGAACTTAGGTTATTCCAGAAAATCTGTGTGTTATATGCATGAAAATATGGTAATTGAAACAGTCCTGGCTCCCCCACAAGAGTATCACAGCTGCAGGAGTCTCTGCCAACTATGGAAACTTTCATTAGCCTTCCCAACGTCACAGGCCAACATTTATATAAATCTCTTGGGAGAGAAAAAAGAAGATATAAAATAGAATGTTTAACCTATTGACTCTATGAACTATTTCAGCTGAAATGCCAAGAATGAGTATCACTACCACAGTAGCATTCTCTCATGACTTAAATTCAGGGGTGGGGCATTACAGAGCCTGGGTGTGAGTGTAACGTCCAAAATATCTGCGCTGGCCTTACAGCACTTTTGAAACAGTGGCAGAGGTTTTACTTTCTTGAATAACAAGAAGCTGATCATGGAGAGAACACAGGGAATGGTCACCACTGAAAAAAACCCCAAACAACCATGCTCTACACCCCTAAACAAAAGAACAAGCCTGCTGAAATCTGCACGTGATCTGCACCACATTTTTATCACAGTAAAAAACAACCTTCATTTTAGGGAGAAACTTGTGTGCTATGTTTGCAGAAATTTAATAAGCAAGTATTTGTGCAGATGCACACTTCCTTTGGCTTCATCTAAGTCCTAGCAAGATCAAAGTCTTAAGTACATTATGATCTGCAAGCACAAAGGTAGAAGAAAGGGAGAACTGGGAAGGGACTGTATTCTAGTCTGTTCTTTTAAACCAGCCCTGCTCATATTTACCTTGATGGCAGTGGATTTGTGGAGCTCAGCAGAAGTATTGTATTTATAAACCTTGGTATTTTCACCCAGATATACTGCCTCCCAAAAGGTAGATAAAAGTAAACATTAAAGTCATTCTGCTCCAGTGTTGAGAGGCATGACCATAGGAGTTCTGTCAGCTAAGTGAGAAAGGGATGTGATTTTGACTCTTACCAGCACACTGTAAATATGTCTGCTTTTCAACTGTGCAAATGAAATCCTCATGTTTTAGCAGTTTATATGCAAATATTATCAAAAGCAACTCTGCGGGAGTTATTTGTTCAACTCTCTCCTCAGATTTCTAGCACATCAATCAAAGACTTCTGAAGCTACAGTCACTTCATAGTTACTCAGTTTGTTGCTGCCCGTACCATAAACCAAATACAAGGTACCAAATGGAGCCACTGCAACCCTGTTTTAAAACAAGAGGGACTTGCCCAGGTGCAATGGCTCTCTGAGCACAACACCTTCTCAGCTGACGTACATAGACTACATTAGGCTCATGCTGTTTGGTCACTAACCCTTTATGCAGTAGGTTATCAATCTGTATTTGCCAGAATAAAACCCAGTGAATTTGCACAAGAATTTCAATTGCTATTAAACTACGTTTTCCATTTGGCATAGGGATTTAGTGGCACTAAATACTGATGGAAGACACAGGAATAAAGAGTGGAACAATTTATAAGAGTGTATTGATCCAATTATCTTCCTCCCTCAAAAAGCATATGCTCATAAACATTTTATTTTGGGCACTCCCAGCAGATATCACACTTGGAACAGCAGATATCTACCATGAATAAAACTATTGTTGCAGTTCTTCATTCTTAAACTTGCAAAAGACAAAAACATGATTTGTAAAATCTTGCACTTGTAAAACTGACTTAAATAAAAAAAATTCAAGCTACACAGTAAATATGCAGAGCTTCAATTGATTTACTGAGTTACATTTTGAGAATTACTGTAGTTTACCTTTGAGCATTCTGGCACCACGGAAAAGAATCTGATGACACTACTTCCTACTGCAAAATCATCATGCTATTCAATTTCAAAACCCTGTGCTGTTAGTAAGGACTAAGGAAGATACTCATCACCAAGACAGAGATTCATATTGACATGCAAATCCTCAAGCACAATGAGCAATTGAGATGTTCACAATAAATGTAAGGTAAAACTACTCAAAAACCAGGCATCTGGGCAGTGCAACAGGTAAGGAACTATTTCCTGTAAGGAGAGATAGAGCAAAAGAATTTCTGTGGTTAGATGGTCTCTTCACAATCTGCCTGCTGGGAGCCACAGAAGATCTCCTGACCTACCTCATATCCTAATTAAATTTAGGTCCTTTACTGCTCCTGAAAGGGTGATGAGGCTCTTGCTCTAGCTAAGGATATGGAGAAGACTCACTCAAGCACATGGATTGCAGTTAAAAGCAGACATACTTTCACAGGAAAAAGTAATTTACTCTTTTCAGGTCCTGCCCTTTTAGGAATTGCTCTAAGTATTACAGATATAACATTTTTTAGCAGAAAATTATTTCTAAAGGGCATGTTTCTTCAATGGTTGCATTCTGTAGAGCAGCAATCATCCCAAAGTGCTGTTCTCCACAGCACCAGTGTGCACAGGAATTACAAAGGAATAAGAGAAGACTAGCTGACAAAACACTCTCTCTGCGAAAAAGTAAAAATGCTTCTCATCAAGCAGGATTCAGATTAGTCCTACACCTTTCTGTGTACTTAACTTCATGCACAGAGTCAATACATAATAAAGTTTAGTATGTGATCAGTGTTGGAAAGAGGAGAAATTAAATAGGCATGCCAATATAATTTTGATTTGCATTGTACTATTACTTCAACCTACCTTTTCCTTGATATTTACAGGAGAATTGATTTCTGCCATCTCTATGCAGAGGAGAGAAGTGTCTCTGAAATGAAAAAAAAAAACCAAAACAAAAACAAAGAGATTAATTTGGAGGTTTTAGTCCCAACTTGTCAAAGCTACACATGTAATGACTAATTGCATATGCTTACCTGTAAGCATCACAGAAACATGAGAACACAATGTCCTGCACAGCAGTGGCTCAATCCTGCCAAAATGTAAAGCTAGTCCAAATTTCCTACCTTCTCCAGATTAGTTCTGTAAGCATATTTAAAAATGCCTTATAGCTATGAATCTGGATAGAAGGTATACCACACTTCTCCCAGCCATGTCTCCCATACCCTGTTCTGAGGCTGTAAAGAGCAGGAGTACCTTAGACTAACTTAACAGCTCCTGTTTTCTCATTCACCAGCATCCTCAATTTTTTCCAAAAGAATTTATCAATTAATGCAGTCCTAAAAGGCAGCTAAATGTGCCAGGAAGTTCGGCTGACAAGTGCTGTTTGTTGTTTAATTCAAAACTAATTCAGAGGACTCAGTCACACAGTTTCTACGGAAACTAACAGGGCCTGTAGATTTAAATCTCTAAGTCTTCTCTGAAAACTTGGGCACATGAATGGAATTTGCATGTGATTAAGAAATCCTGCAATGTGCTTTCTGTTTCCAGTTATGTGGCTGGGTAAGTGAGAGACACTCAACTACATGATGAAGAGTTAACACAGGGAAAGGAGTCCCGTTGCCTCATCTTGCTTCCATCAAAACCAACTGCCTTAAACTTCACTAGGGAACAGAGCTGAATCCTCACATTTTAAAATTAAATCACACACAAAGAATTACAGCAAAGACTAAGTCAAATGAAATACAAGTTTGGTTTGGTCACTCTCTTTGACTCGATTGTACACTGATAAAAAAGGTATAGGTGCAGATACATGAGAATGAACCCTTAAATTCATTCTAAGTTTTTAAGTTTAAGCTCCTTTTCCCCATTTGAGCATTTGCTATGTGGACTGATATGTGTTCCAAAAATTCTTCTAAATCTTCTTTAATGCCCTTAAACAATCCTCCCTTAACTTCTTCTTTGAAACACAGAAGTTCAGTAGAGTTCAAACACCAGAAATTAAGCACTTCTCTTACAGTATTCACTGACAACATTTCAATCTTGTAATTAATTTCTGTATGCACCCACTTTATAACTAAAGAGATGAGAGTTGAGGAAGCATATGGGGAAGAGATAACAGGAAGAAGAAAAAGAAGTTCATTTGAGTTATGGTCTGATGAAGAGCCAAAAGTAACCATTTCCATTGCCAGCTATTAAAAAGACATGCTGGAAATGAGTCAGGCTGCTTGTGCCATCTTCATTTTACTACAGCATGAACAGATGTTCTACTAGAACTCAAATACCTTTTACTTGTATTAAGTCAGTGGCTCAAATGCTTAGCCAAGACTGCAGTCTCACTATGTCTGATAAGCCTTCTTGGCAATTGGGCCACTGTGTCACTCTGAAGGCTGCACTGTCTGCTGGTATCTCAGAGCTGAAAGTTGCCCTTCCTGCCCCTTCTTACATCAAGAATGAAAGAGAATTAGTTTCTTTGTCAAGCCCACCCAAAGGCTAGAAGCAGGATTAAAAACATCTGGACAGAGCAGGCAGGAAGATCACACAGAAGGTAAGTTAAGGGCAATGCCATTTCCAGTATTTAGTGTGTTCCAGTAACAAAAGAAAGGTGTTGAGAAATGCTTGTAGCCCATAGTCCCTAGACAATTTTTTTAAATGTACTTCTTGTCTTTTGCTGTCAGCTATTTCTCATGCCAAAGGGGCAAAGAACACGAGATATAGATAATCAGTTTTCCCATTGCAAATCCCTATGCAGACTGGAAAAGTCAGCTCTAAAGTTACTTTGAGTCTTCATCTCCCTTGCTGCTTCTCAAAAAAGCATGGTTTCTACCTAGTGACATTGAAGCCATGCTGGACCTATTCTCGTTTAAGAGATACCTGTATGGTAAGGAATAGTTAAGGAATTCGACTGATTTGCTCCTGTATCTAGTACTGAGCAGATTTTGTAATGTTAGAGACAACTGATCAATGCACGCTTGCATTCTGATTTAAATACACTTAATCCGATCCAGCATCTTTTAACAAGTAAAATCTGTTCCTGAAGAACCAAACACACAACACAGAAACAAGCTCACAGAGAGCTAAACAAACTCTTCTGGCCTTAAAGTTTAATCATCTATAAAAACCAATACGTAATGGGAAAAAGATCTTTGTTACTTTAAATCCTCAGGTTCTTTTTCAACATGTCAATTTTGTACCAAAATCATACATTTTAAAACAGCATCTTGTATGAAGCAAATTAATCCAATTTATGATACTTTGTGAAAGCCTCATGCCTCTCAATTAAGGTTTCTTCAAAGATACTAGCTAAGTAATTTCTGAAATTTAAATTAATTTTACTGATTAAACCCTACTACTTAACCACTTCTATTCTTTGTAGCAATGCTCTGACTTGATTTAAAACCAGACATAACTTCATTCAACACCTTGCCAGAATTTGATGTGCCTCTTCTTTGCTGTACACTGCAGGTGTTACTATGATTATAGCCTTCCACCAGTAAAAGTGGTGCTGATTCAGCTAGCTTGCAACTGCAAGCTGTCTCAAAAAGACCTGGCATGCTACATGAAACATAGCCTCTGCTTCTTTCTTCCTTTCTCTCTTTTTTCTTTTCCTTTTAAGATAAAGAACTGAGAGGACACCAGCTTTTACAAATAGACCCATTTCTCTACACTTCACACACTTCATTAATATGCATATTACAACTGTCAAAATGAAGATGCTAAAACTGAGTTGGAGCTATTTTTCATTCACCTTCTCCAAGGACAGATAATTGGAATAACATGCATAAAACACTTGCTCATTTATATAACTCAGTCCAGCACTGCTTGTTACATAAAATACAGATGATACATTAAAAAGAAAATGTCAATGCTGCACTAATTTTTAAAAGCATCATCCTTTATGGCTATACTTAATAGCTAACAAATTTAATTTCCTCATTGTAGCACCAACTGGTTTAATGACTTAACTAGTGTTTTTTCTCTAGTGTTATTTTAATCTCAGTATTTAACAATTACTTAGTTTCTAATCCTGTGGCAAAATACTACAGCACATCCTTAATTTTATGAACAAAACAGTCCCATTGAAGTTTACAAGCTTTATCTCCAAGCTTGAGCTGCTACATTCTCATCCCGAGTTCTTCAGCAAAGCTTCTTCCTCTGTGAGTTGTGGAACATCAAAACAGGACCCTCAGCTGAGCCCTAAAGGCACCTAAAGCCAGTGGAGAACAGTACTTTACATGTCACCAACAGCATGCACACAAAAGAATGTTTGGAGAAAGATCTCTGACAGAAGATTTTCTGCATTGGTCAAGATTAAATTAATACAAGTACTAAATTTAAAGCACACAGAACATACTGTATATGAAAGATTCTCAGCTTGAATGTCAGCTTACATGCTCTGTCTTTCTCCACCATCTCCTGCTTGCATTTCTGCTCCTGAAATGCCACTGCACATCATGCCAAAAGACTTCCAAGAAAAAGAAATTAATGAAAAAACCCCAACAAACTACAAAATCCCTTATATAACTGGGTCATTAATTTCTGATACAAATTTCCAAATGCACTACCTGGAGCAGCAGATCACTCTCTGTTTCTCATTACATCCTGACCTCAAATACTAACAGGGTGTTTTTTCTAAAGCTATTACACACATCCAAATGAGACATTTCACTTGCCTTGTAAAATGAAGCATTTCAATTGCATTCAAGGGAATGCTGCAGAGAAGACTGGACTACTTTTGGCAGAGTTTTATTCTCTCCCCCACCAAATGAAGCAATTCATATTGGTCTATGCAGGTTTAAGCGACCATGAACCTGAACCAGGGCATCCACGGTGCTGGCACATGCTCTGTGCTGCTGACCTTAACTGTAAGCAGCAACATCCAGCAGGCAGTTACAGGAACGGCCTTTAAACACTGCAGAAAAATATGTCAGAGCTCACCTGTCACAGCCTAAAGTATGTGGCTGCTTGCCCAGCCTTTACAGAAGTTTCCTTTCTGTCTCCAAGCAGCAGTGAAATCCCACTGTTGCTGTGTTAAGCTTCCAAAGAATGCCCACCACGTTCCCACTGGTACCAGCATCAGAGGTGTTTGGCCCACAGACACCTTCCAGCCAGACCTTGGGAAAAGCTGACAAACACTCCATTCTACACAACATTATGGATGGGTTGGACTGCCTGCATCTCAAGCATCAAAGAATCACAACAACAACTCTGTGTCTTGCCACTGCTGCAAAACCTGGCACATTTAAATTTCATACTTCAAAACTCTGTCAGATGCTCCCCACTCCTAACAGCACAAAAATCTCCTTGCAGATATACAGAGAGGAAAAGTAGTTTATGAAAGCATAAGGGTTGCCAGAAAGATACAATTTATGAAAATGCCCTGTCAGAGTAAAGTCTTTCAGAGTGGAGACCGTGTGTGACACCTGCTCCACCACCTCTGACATCTGAAAATGCAACTTTGGCAAGGGGGGATCAGAAAATTCCCCATTAAACAGCACATAATAATCTGCTGTTGGGAGGATTTCCCATCTGTAGGCTTATGGATGAATGTTTTCCTACACTCCAAAAAATGTCTTAGTTCCTCATCTGCCCACTGCAACTATTTCCTTTTATAAGGAAATACTACTCCAGCAAACCAAGAATTCCAGGTCTAACTGACTTGACCCTTGTCAATGCTTCTCTAATCCCAGTCACTAAGTGAGCTTTGTCTATTAAAAGAGAAACCGGAGTTTACAATTTTGTCAATCAAATTTTTTTCACGAAGTAGAACAACACCAGAATATGAATTTTAATGATTTTCTATTTGTAATTACAGATTGTTTTCTTATTTCCAAACAGTTCAAAATCAAAATCAAAATCCCCCAGCTCCAAAAAGTTAGACAAGTATGGGCAGAACAAAGGAATCCCAATTTTAGAGGAACTTAAAAAAATAAGAAAAAAAAAAAAGCTAAGTATCTGTGCTGGTTTTGGCTGGGATTGAGTTAATTTTCTTCACAGTAGCTACAACACAGGGATGTTGTTACTGCCAGCATTTCTTACACAGCACCCAGACCTTTTCTGCCTCTCACCCCACCCCAGCAGCGAGGAGGCTGAGGGGCACAAGAAATTGGGAGGGGACAGAGCCGAGACAGCTGAGCAAAGGGATATTCCATATCATATGATGACAGGCTTAGCATACAAAGCTCTGCCACTCAAACCTCACTCCCATGAGGAGGCAGTGAATGAGCAGCTGTGTGGTGCTTAGTTGCTGGCTGGGATTAAACCATGACAGTATCTAATGAGACTGTAGCAGCCTGCACTATGCTTTCATCTTCTCTATTTCTACCTTCTCTACAGAATTACATCTCATTTTTAAATGGGATTCCTATCCATCCATATATATTATATTACACTCTCTTGCCTGCAGACGTCCACACGCCCCAGGTAAAAGCAAAATCAGCAGAATCAGAGACACATGGCCTCCATTTCACATTTGACTTTGTTTCTTGTTATAAAGAAATGTTACTAGAGAACCCCACGTGAAGCCTGAGAGGTACACAATTTTTCTGACGCAGTTTTAAGTTAATATTGTTGCACCAGAAAGACTGAAAAAACTCTGAGAGTGAGATTCCAAAATTCAAGCATTCCAGAAGAGAATTATTTTGGTTTTCACTCAGATTTTTATTTAAATAGAAGAAAAAATTAATTCGGTCAAATGGGCAAACATCAGCATGGCACTGATTGAGAAACTACAAGAAATACCAATATTCAGACATTTGTCTTCAGTATCTTGAGATTAGGAATGAGTCTGCTGTTCTATTTACTGTGTCTAAAGATAAACATAATAATTAAATGCATAAGCATAACCAGAGTCAGGAGCACCCAGGCCATACTAACAAGTGTCCTCACAGCTGTCCTTTTACCCTTTTGTGTCACTAGGCATGAACACACCTAGTAAAACAAACATAAAATGCTATTAATACAGAACTGATGTTTTCCATTACTGTTCTGTATCTTTCTAATGACTGCATGTAGAAATTTTCTATCCACACCATCATTTGGTATTTCCTGGTTTTTGGAAGTTTAAGATTGGCCCCTTCAGACTAGTTAAGCACCCCAGGTAAATTTCATGACTTCTGAGGCCTTCAAAATCCTTTCCTTTAAATGCCGGCATGAACATATGTATGGGAGTGCACACACATTCCAGAACATTCCCCACTTGCAGAGTCCAGTCCCACTACCATCCCTGGTCACGCTTGTCTCAATCACAGAATGCAGCTGTTGCCTCTGCATTCTCCCTCCTGCTCAGCTATTGCAGCCAGACTCACTACTGGTTACCACACTGTCTGAAACTTACTGGATGCAGATCTGGAAACAGGATACAGGAAATAAAACGTCTCACTGATTCCACATGTAGCTCTGGATTCCTACAGAAAGGAGGCTTATGCTCCCCCATTGTTTATCACCTCTCCTGATCATTTCTGAATTCCTGACTACACAGTCTGAGGAAGAAGCAGATGTCTCAGATCTACAGCCTTGCAGGCTGCTTGCTTGGAAATGGGCAGCAAGGGGTAAAGGTTTGGAAACCCTGCAGTGGCGCATCAGGAACTCAATTATGCTGTTTAACACTATAAAGTCCACATCCGAGAGACCACAGATCTATCTGCTAAAAAGAAAAAAGGGACAAAGGTGAGAGTGGGATATGTGAGGAAGAACACTCCTTAGTACCTGGATCAGTGCCCTACTGTCTTCTATCTTCCTCAGATTTCTGCCAAGGGCAGGAATGGCTCTAAGCAGGTACCACAGACACACTGCCATGTCCAGTCAGTGTTGCAACAAAACGGTTAGGCACCAGTAAGTTCTGTATGAAGTTCTGTACTTCATTTTGATAAAACCCATTGCTCTTTTGAGCTTGTTTATGCTCTCCCCTCCCTAAGCAGAGATGGTACCATCCATGTAACCCAGGGTAAGCCTGTGCTTCTCCCCTCTTGTCAGCTGACTTGCTTCCTTCCCTCTCCCAGTTCCAGTGTGTGAGAAGCCAGAAAACTGCTTATGCACGCTTGACAAGCTTTTGTTTTCACAGAGATGTGGTGTGTGAGGGATCCTCAGGTCCTCTCTGCACTTGCTGTTGCAGTTCCACTGTATGAGAATCCTGCAGAGGAACGCTCCAGCCCTTACCAAGGTGTCACATGAAGAGAGGGTCAAAAGAAAGCTACTGACTGTCATCTTCCCCAAACTCCATTAATATTTCATCCAAACAGTTTACAAGTATTCAGTGACATAACTGTATCTTTTGATACTGACATCATGAAACATTCTGGCTGTATTTTCTATCACTGGTCCAAAGACAATTCACCCTTGGTTACAAGCAAACCCTCTTCCTGTACAGTCTTTGAATACTGGGTCTGTCCTATTGAAGCAAAGCTTTTCTTTAACACAAGTTTCAGTGTGGCTTCCCCAGAGACTGGTGTCACTGTATGAGCTGGTGCTCACTCATGACAAGTGAGGAAAATATTTTCATTTAATAGTAGGAAGTTATCAACTCATTAAAATCTTTAGAACTTTGGAAAAAATAAGGAGTCCTGTTCTATAAATGTTTATATAAAGAACATGAAACAGCTCAAATAGAAGAGACAGGAAAAACTCATCCCAGCAGCCCAGGGACAAGTGAATGTCTCCACTATAGATATTGAAGATCCAGTGCCTGTTCCAAACCTGCCTCCTGCTTCACTACAAAAGTACCTTAACCCCTAGGCCATTCTTAAAAGAGGATTTCTCTAAAGAGTTTTCTTGCTTCCCTCAAAAACATCTATTAGCCTCCTAGAACCAGGTAAGAGCCAGCAAAGGCATATCCCTGCTCCAAAGGTAGGAAACCCAGTACCATTGCATAACTACCACAACTGCCCAGTGGCTGCTCAGGATGAAGTATCCACTTCTGATGCTCCCCACTTCTGGGATGGCACCCAGGGAGCTCTATATCCCCACTCTGCAGGAGAATGCTGCTGGAAGCCTAGAGCTTGTGTTCTGCTGGCTCGCATCCTAGAGGACCATCTGCAGAGCATCACTGTGATTCAGCATAATCTGAATTCCCGGTTTTACTACATATATCATACTAGCAGAGCTGAGCCAATTGACAATAGATGAATTCAGCTACATGGTTAGTAAAATGGTTCTCTCTGATAGGCAGAAGGGAGGGATGGGGGTTCTGGAAAAAAAAAATTCGGACTGAGAAAATTCACTTTCCACAGTAAGACTTGCCAAAATAAACATTAGCCTCTAGCTGTTCCTCAAGCACCTCAAAATATCTTCCTAAGCATACTGATAAAGAGCACTGAAATAGCAAAAACCAATCTACTCAAATTCTACATCTGCATGACTTTCCTGCAAAACAACAAAAAAGGTTAACTTTCAGTTTTTACAAACGAGGTATTATCTTCCCAGTTGTTCTTGCCAGGGACTTGAGCTATTAAGCCATTTAGGCTGGCTCCTATTTCAGCTCAGAACGGGATGCCAAGAGACAGCGTCGCTTCCTTTGCTTCCCCGTTGCCCAAATGTGGACGGCTACAAGAGCACGGCCTGGGAATGCTAACAGGGAAATGTGTAAACTGGGAGCATTACTTGCCTCAATCGCAGTGGTTTCTCTAAACAGTAAGAGCAGAAGCACAAAAGCGGATGTCAGGAAGTGTTCAAATTCACACTTGTTTTAGACATCTAGAAATTCATTATCACAAGGAATTAAACTTCTACCAGCAGAGTGGTACAGTATAGTAAATTCTCAACCTTGGAATAAACCTCAAGTTCAAAGATGGTCCTGGAGCTATTCTGATTTCAGCCTTCTTTCTATTAAGTATTCAAATACTTAATTCAAATACTATTCACCCTTCCTTCTTGCTCAGTCATCTCTGAAGAACCAGTTTACTGTTGTTAGATGTGCAAGGCTGACTCTCAGCAAATATAATCCTTTGAATTCAAAGAGCTACATGGACTTGAACAAGTTGCTTGCTGGTCCCACAGGTGCCCCCCCAGCTACAGAGAGAGAAGGAGAAGTCATCAGAACTGCCCTGACCAAGTACACAAGGAAGCACCACAGTCATGATGAGTTGGCAAGCTTACAGTGAGTTTGGGGAAAGGAAGAACTTTACCAGAGCTCTGAAAGAGCTCCCTGAATAAAGGGTTTCTGATGAGAACTGATAAAGCCAGGTGCTCAACTGGAGGCAAGACAGACCTGAAGAAGCCTTAGTGTGGTGAGACCTCAGGTAAGTAACATATATTCAAAGTATAGTTAAGCATACTTTACGAGTCAGTGAGGTTATGTATGTGCTTGAAGGTAAATACCTGATTTAAATGTACCAAAGCAGTCTGAACCTTCCAAAACCAAACACTGAAATGAAATGCAGCCTTTCATTTTCTATAACCAAGTCACCTCATATAGCTCCTTTGAAGAAGATGCAAATTTTTCCCTGAACAGTATTTAAAATATTATATACATATGTACAAACACAAAACATATGTACATAAAAGCTCTAACAAATGTTTACAAGTTTCTCTAGTAAAATGACCTGATGTATATCCACAATGAACAGACACAGGCCCAGCAGTATTCCCATATTAACAGCACCTGTAGAGTCAGATACTACACTGTCACCACCACTGACATTTTGATAGTCCCAGATTTACAACAAATGTTAGTCTTCCTCTCCTCCCCCACCTTCCTACTGCCAAGGAAAATATTGATTTTTCTGATGTTAACAAAAGGTATTCCTGGAAACAACAAAAGCACATAAAGAAGTTAAGCCATATTTACTTATTGTTCATACAGTCCTTCAACCTATTAGCTATTACACATGAATAACAGCTATGAGAGCATTCACTGGACTTTAAACTGCACTTTTTAGAGGTAAAACCCAAAAGAAACCCATTGTTTTTTTCAGCTGAAACCCACATTACCCAGCTACATTAATGTTGTAAAAGTACAGTCAATAAATGCAGACTGCATACTGCCAAAAATATGCAGAAGTGCCTTGACCAGTCCTGCCTTCCATACCCTCCCCAATAGTCAGGAGACAATCTCAAAAAACTTTTCTGCTTCTGAAGGTCAATAGCATATGAAGTGTTGCTGACATGCATGACCTGAGGTCCCTATTAAACAGGTATATTAGGGTTTTGGTTTTTTTCTTTTTAAATGACAAGTTTCTTACCTTGGCAAGGGCAATCCAAAGATAAAACTGTTTGACTAGCTAGGACATATGGACAGCAAATGGAGTAATTCTATCAACAGAATGAAAAGAAGATACTTTGTTTACTTGTTGAGGAACATTTTCAAGAAAATAAAAGTATGTCTTATTTTAAGGTACTTTTCTCAAATACAGGTAAGCTCAGTTACACTCTATAGCACAGATGCATATTCTAAAGCATCTTTCAGCTCATCTGTTTGTGTCCATTCACTGGAAGCAATCTATCTTTGGCATGCCAGAATCCATGAAATGATAAATTCTGTGCACAAACCTTTACTTTGCATCTGTCCAGAATTTCTGAAGATGGATATTTAACAAAGCTTTGGAGGATAAGGTAACATACTATTTGCCTCACAGAATTCAGTGCTCAAAAGCATCAAATTAAGCTCTGACTTGTAGTTACCTAGGTTACTAGTTACCACTGCAGGCCCTACCAGCTGAAACTCTCAGTGTTCTAAAGAATGCCAAACCCACTTTTCTTGGGCAAACATGGGATACAGCAGGTTTCAGATACTGTACTGGGTTTGTGTGACAATGTTTTGATAGTTGAGGGGCTACAGGCATGGCTTCTGTGAGAAACTGCCAGAAGTTTCCCTTGTGTCTGAGAGTCAATGCCAGTCAGCTTCCAGACTGCTGCTGGCCAAGGCTGATGCCACCAGCAACCACTGCAAGTGCCTCTGGAATAACAGAGTTGAGAAGGGCGGGGTGAAAAAAGCTACGCAGCAGCAGTTGTGGGTGGAGAGAGGGCTAAGAAAGAATATATGAAAGGAACAGCTGTGCAGACACCAAGGTCAGTAAAGAAGGAGGGGCAGGAGGTGCTCCAAGCACCGGAGCAAAGATTCCCCTGCAGCCTGTAGTGCAGCCCATAGTGAGGCAGCTGTGCCCCTGCAGCCCATGGGAGTCCACAGGGATGCAGAAATCCACCTGCAGCCCTTGGAGGATGCCACACTGGAGCAAGTGGATGCCTGAAGGAGGCTGTATCCCTGTGGGAAGCCCTCGCTGGAAAAAGCTCCTGGCAGTGACCTGTGGACCCTTGGAAAGAAGAGCCCATGCTAGAGCAAGCTGGGTGGTAGGACTTGTGATGTGTAAGGGGCTTCAGGCTGTGCCTGAAGGACTGAACCCCATGGGAAGGGACCTTGCTGGTGCAGTACAGGGATTCACACCGGTGCAGTCTGTGAAGAAAAACAAACTGCAGCAGTGCAGTTGGTTGCACTTGGCTGTAGCTGGTGCAAAGGCCCCATGTAGGAGAACTTCACAGAGAGCTGTGTTCCATGGCAGGGACCCCACACTGGAGCAGGGGAAGAGTGTGGGGAGACCTCCTGAGGAGGAAGGATCAGCAGATGCAATGTGTAATGAGCTGATCATGTCTTGCATTATCCATCCACCAGCACTGCTCTGGAGAGGAGTTAAGAGAACTTGAGAGTAAAGTTAAGCCTGAGAAGAAGGGAGGGCTGGGGGGAAGGTGTTTCAAAATTTTGGAGTTTTTTCTCATTATTTATCCAAGTCTAGTCTGTTTTGCCTCTGGTGGTAATAGCTGAGTGATCTGTCCCTGTTCTGTTGACCCACAAATCTTTTGTAGTTTTTTCTCTCCTACCCAGCTGAGAAGGGACAGAGAGGCTTTGGTAGGCATCTGCTATCCAGCCAGGGTCAATCCACCACAAGCACACAAAAAAGCATGTTTTGTATGGGAACCTCAAAATTGCTTTAACTGCTAAGTCTCTCTTCTCACTGCTGTTAATCAGCAACATTACAACAGCACTGAGAAGCTCTGACGTGTCGCACGTAGGCGCTATCAAAAACCCAGTGCTGGTTAACAGAGTTACCACACCGAGCAAGCCAAAGTCTCAGCAAGCAAAACTCCCAGTATCTCAACTTGCTCTAACCATCCTGTCGGCAGTAAGAACTGCCAAACACTAAAATGAGCTAGCTAGAAATTTCCCAATCAAATGGGTTTTGTTGGGGTTCGGTGAAGCTACTTCCAAGCATAATCAAAACATTTCTCAAACACCAGCTAAGCAAGGGTTCCTCAAAAGCTAACTGAATTCCCTATTAGCCAGTTATCCTTTCCCAAAAAGCCCAAATCACAGCAAAACCTGGGATAAGCAAAGTTCAGCTTAAAAAAGCAGGAAGTTACTGTGGCTTGTGTAGACATTGAAGAGCTGATCACAGAATTTATTATCAAGTAAAGCACTGTATCAGTTATGCCTTTCCTTCATTATTCTAGAGCCTCAGCAAGTAAAGGCAGAAGTGACTCCTGAACAGCTAGTTCTCTACAAAGTGTTTGACTGTATTTTTATGAAGCCATGCACAAAGTTATCATCTTCATTCATAATGAGCCGTTCTGGCAGTCACTTATACAGATTTCTTACTGTAGACAAAAGCACACTCAGAGCTGCCACAAATTCACATCTCCAATTTAGCCACATACCAAAACAAGCAGGGCTGGCTCTGCAGGCAGCAGACGTGAGCTGTGACTGGATTCTGTGATTAACAGAGCTCTGTCACTGGCATCCACAGAACCAGGGAGTTTGGCTGAAGAGAGCTGGATTTATAGTTGCTCAATATTTGGACTCTCCAATAACGGAGGAAAAAAAAAATCCATGTATATGACTCAGTTTACACAGGATAAGATTCAGCTCCATTGGCCGTCTTCCTTAAGCATGCAATTTACTTCCCAATAATATTGACAGAGGTAGAGTTTTTCCAAGACCTGAACTTTATCTATCACTATTTTTCCAGGGGTTCTGCTCATTAACTGAGATCTGACAGTCTAGCCACCTTGCTCACAATCAGAGCACAGCAAACAGGGAATGCTTTGGCTGTTTCCTAACTGCCTGAACTGTGCAGTTGGATGAAAAATACAAGAACTTTTCCACCACTTTATCCCAACATACACCCTGCTTTTGGCAGGGCACAAATTTCTGCCTTGATCCTCCCTTATAGCAGAATACACACTCCATCCTGGTGGCCTCAGAGAGCATTTGTTCCTTTGCTGCCAAAAACAAATACTTCCATAATTCTTCCGAACTGTTCCAACTGCCTGCTCCATAAAGGGAACAATGAATGGAAGTTTTATCACTGCCAAAGAAAAGCTACCTGCTCTAATCATGAACCTTTACAGCTGAACCATTTCAAAACATACTAGAGGGGGACAATTCTCTTTTGCCTTCACTGTGGTCTGCCTTTTATGAATATGTTCACTCTTCCCCCATGCAAGGCAAGTTTCATTCAAGTCAGTGCTTCAATGTTAAAAAAGCATGAGAAGTTGCATAGAACTTTTTATGAGGACACTGGAGTCTCATTTTCACTGCGCTTACTGCATGATCAAGCAAATCCCATAATGTCATCTCTCTCCTGGAATGATAGCACTGACTGACCCAGTAAGAGGTTTGAAGGTGGCTGCCTGGAATTCTTACATTTAGATCAGTCACACTGCTACACATTTGTGTATGCTTTGTGATGCTTTTCACTACCAGGAACAGATCTTATCTCTCTTCATATTAACAAGTGGAATAAAGAGGGGCCATCAATAGCAGAGCAGGCTAAGTACCCTAAAAATAAAGAGTCAATTCAAGAACTTGAGAGTCTTCTTTAATCTCGATTATTTTCTCTAAAAAATCTCTGAAAGCTCAACGTGCTTTCAGTTTCAGATTTGATATTGATCAAAGTAATCAGTGAGCTCTAATCTGAATTACCTGAACTCTGCATCACACAGCTGCCAGTTATTTTTCACTGACAGCAGGATACATAACCAAAAGTAAGGTGTTGCAGGGAAGAGCAGGGCCATTTACTGATTTTATTTTTGTTCAGAAGTGAACTAAGATTTCATTCCTACTTCGTATCTTTTATTTTTTAGTTTTTTCCATTTTTTAGGATAGCCCCATGAATCTAATTCTCAGTGTTTCAATTCTGAAAGCATTTTATTTGTCCAGTCTCATGATAAATAAGACCCACAGAGTGGATTATTTCAAGGTATAAAATTACATACTTATATAGACAGTAACAAGATGCACCTATAGGCAATTAGAGAATTACCCATTTCTGACTTGGGTCTGATGCTCACACTGGGTAAATTTCTCCAGAATTGTTCCTGCAGGACAGACCAGCTTGAATATGCAGACCCTATTCAGACAAGCATTGAAGCGCTACTGAATTCCCTGAAGCAAATTTATTGAGACACTTCTCAGCGAAAAAAGAACTTCAGCAAATTCATAAGAGTCATTTTGAACTGTTTCAGAAGTGTGCATGATTCTAACGAAAATTTCACATCTGCACGGACAAGAAAACATTTTTAATCAAGAACACTCTGTTCTTAAGATCTTACAATAGGATTTTGTTCTTCTGATAATTCCCTTTTCAGTACTACGTCAGAAAGTAAGTAAAAAAAGTAGTGTGATTTGGGGTTGTGGTGGATCTGCCTGGGATGGAGTTAACTTTCTCCACAGCAGCCCATATGGTGCCGTGTTTTGGCTCTGTGGCTACAAGAGTGCTGACAACACAGCAGTGTTTTGGCTGTTGCTGAGCTGCGCTTGCACAGTGTCAAGGCCACCTCTGCTTCCCACTGTACCCCCACAGCCAGGCTGAGGGTGGGCAAGAGGCTGGCACTGGACACAGCTGGGACTCAGAGTGACCCAAGGGACATTGCACGTGATGTATCCTCAAGCTCACAAATAACAACTGGGATAAAGGAATAAAAGGGGTTTTTTTTTTTGTTTTCAAGCAAGTCTTTTGGCCGTTGTTTGGTGACTGGCTGGGTATCAGTCTGCCATCACCTGGTGTGCTGTCTCCCTTGCTCTGCTTGTTTTTCACCCCCTGAGCCCACCTTTCCTTCACCTATTAATTTTTTTTTTAACTCAGCTCAGTTGTCTTTCATTCTCTCTATTTTCTCCTCCATCCCCCTGTGGAGAGCTGCTGCAGGGAGTGAGTTAGGAGCTGTGTGGGTGCTTGGTGGCTGGCCAGGCTGGAACCCACCACAGTTCAGTTTCGAGTAAAACTGAAAACACGTCCCAGATTGGTGTACTCTCTTCTCAGATTCTGATCTAGAACTTGCCCCAGTATTCAGTGTCTACAAAAACCGTATTTCTCGAGATACTTGTATGGCACTTTACCTCCAAATATCTGAGCTGAATATAATC
Organism: Phylloscopus trochilus trochilus; assembly: GCA_016584745.2. Taxonomy (NCBI): domain Eukaryota; kingdom Metazoa; phylum Chordata; class Aves; order Passeriformes; family Phylloscopidae; genus Phylloscopus; species Phylloscopus trochilus. The sequence continues at coordinate 6,021,693 of WQNJ02000545.1, forward strand.
CTCATCCCACAATCTGAGGAAGCATTTGTTATTCTCATTCTGCTGAGGGGTTAAGAAGTGGAGGGGACTACAGGAAAAGGTTTTCAGAGTTGAATAAAAATTTTGGCCTCATTTGCAGAAAGAACATTTACACACAGCCATCTTTTAGTAGCAATCTGAAGGCTTCCCGGAGCTGAAAAACAATCCCTTTGCAAGTTTAAGAACTTTACTGACCTTCCTACTACTGCCCCTCCAAGTATAGGATTCACAAATATGGATTTCACTAACAAGCCAGCAAGTTCTCTTATTCTCAGGGCCACAAGGAATCATTCTGGTGTGGGAGACCAAAGTGCAGCTCAAAAACCAGCATCTTTCACAGAAATCACTGCTTCTGAGAAATCTGTGTGCTGTGTAGGACTGCTGATAAGGGTGGAGATGCTTCCAAGATATCTCGCTCTCTAGGCAGCCCATCTGTTTCTGACAACTCAACTTCTGGTCAGCAACTGACCCGATGAGTCACTCTGCTTGTACGATACAGAGCTCAGAGCCAGACAAGCAATATTTCATCATGTACTTGGCCACAGTTGCGATTAGCAGATGCCTAAGAACCACTCTGGGCACGTATCTTTTTCTCCTTTCCTTTGAGGAAGTCACACAGCTCACCACTACTGAGTTTAGCACGCTGAATTATTAACTACCAGATTGATTCTCTTCAGCCACTCCCCTGTGAGCCTTCCACTACCAAAAGCTTTGAAAGTCTGCCATGTGGCAATTCTGTGTAAAAAGGCTGAAGCAAAAAAGTAATCCTTAAGAAACAGCATAACTGCCTCCACCAAAGAAACAGTGCACGAAGTGAATAATGTGCAAATGAAATGAGTTCTCTTCCAATCTATTTATTATAATGCCTGAGCTTTCAGAAACGTCAACACATAATAGTATTTATCATTCTGACACCCACGCTTAAGTGCAGGAATATTGTTATCTCATTTTAGAGATCCAAAACTGAGGAATTAAGTGATTCAGTGACAATTTCTCAGGAAGCCATTTATAGAGGACACAATCCAGGTGTCCTAAGCTGCAAGGAAACTGGAGAACCTTACAGACATTTGAAAAAAAATGGTCATCTCCATTAGAATTACACAGAAGGATGAGATCATTAGCCCACTTATTAGATTCAGGCTTGGAACAGACTTAGCTTATGATTTTTAACACGTTGGAAACAGAGAAACGAACTCATTTGGACAAAATGGCAAAAGGAATTACTTGATGTGTTCCAACAAATATTTTCTTTAAAACAAGTGACAAAAACCATGGGGTTTAGACCACCTCTAAAATTAGGCAATTGCAGAGACCCCATTTCTCAGTGTTGCAGTCTATATGTGCATCTAATTTTTTTTAATTACTACAAAGCTACCCTTTCCCACTACCCTCTGAACATCACTTTAAACTATACTTAGCATGATATGACTTCAGAATACCAGTTCAGCAGAACTTTCAGCTACAAAACATGCTACATCTTCACAGTGGTTCAAACAATTACAAAAGATGAAGAGATGGTGAGGAGAAGCAGTAGGACCATATAACATAAAAGCTGGTCAACTTACTGACAATGAGAAAGAAGACAAAGGATAGAAATCTATACAGAATGCTGAATGACAGACTCTGGAGACAAAACTGTCCCATCCCTGGGAGTGTTCAGGGCCAGGCTGGATGGGGCTCTCAGCAACCCAGTCTAGTGTAAGGTGTCCTTGGCCACGGCAGGAGGCTTGGAACAAAACTATCTTTAAGGTCCCTTCCAGCCCAAGCCACTCTGTGATTTTGATATGATTCAGCTTTCAAAATGTTCAAACAGACTGCACTGCTCTGGTGAAAGCAGCCCCCAAAGTTCCTGGCTTCTCGTTCCTGCACTGATAGACCTGTAAGTAAAGAACTTTCCTTTCTGAATGATCAGCGAAGAGACATAAAAAATATCTTACCACTGCAAATGACTCCAGTTTCTGTTCCTATTTTTCTATCTTCTCCAATAGACTGTATCTCCTGCAAAAATAGCTGGAAGTTAAAAAAAAACCAACAAAAACAAACACTTAATTTTTTCTTGATTTGCTTTACTGTCTTCACATGAGACTTTCGTGAAAAAAAAATTTAAAAAAATCCCTCATTCCTTTACTGCTGTGGTCAACACATGGGGGTACCCTTACCTGTTTCACCAGGCTTATCTTCCCTAAGGGCCTATCTTCACTCCAATGAAAGGTTAGGCAATCACCTAAGCCTCGCTGACACTCCCATTCCTGACCACACACACAATTCTCCCCTGACACAAACCCATTTTTAAAGCACATATTTTAAGCTTAAACTAGCCAGTACATGGCATGTGCAGACAGATAAACTTAAGCAACGAAAACTGTTTTATCATTAATGCAAGAGAGCCATAGCTGCAAGTTACAGTAATGCAGCAGTTACTAATCAAACCTCTCTGAGCAGCACTAGTGCATTTCCACTGTGGTCATTCTCCAGAAACAACATTATCATCTCAAGAATACTAACTCAGATGGAACAAAGGGAAACCCAAAGAGTGACACCAGCACTTTGTTCGCAATACAAGGCCTTTGCTGATTTGCATATAAATTTCAGAGGAATTGTCCCCAAAGTTAAAGACACACAACCACACGGAAAACTGAGTGCCAGTTTACATCCATACACGGATGAATGGAAACTGATCTCCCAATTTCACCAGTGCAGGGAAGTAGTTAAGTTTTGTATTCTCTTGTGCAGTGAGGACAAGGCAGTCACGGTCTATGGTTTACCCATGCACGCCAGACAGAAATTATTCCTCTTTGGCAGCTATTAAGTGAGTTGCACACTGGTCCTTGTTTGCTTTGGAATAAGATCTGTTTAGCAGTCCCTTAGCTAATCCTAAAAGAATATTGCAATGTTTCTGAACATCCTGACTGCTGAAATCAGCCTCTGCAAGGCCATTATGACTGGACTGTCTTTACAGACAGATTTTCCCTTCTGTACTACAAAATACTCAATGTACAGACTAGAAATGTGTGACTGATGTCATATTTAGTTTATTTTATCCTTAGTGAAACTACATATTTTGCCATGGCCAAAATGAATTTTAGACTGTAAAAGTCCCGTCAGCATCACAGGCTTTAGTTTAAAGCAAGGCAGAAAGGTCTTAATTGCTTCTGCATCCAAAACAGCCAGATGTTCCCTGAAGCACTTCACCTGGCAAAGGCTCCCACAACAAAGACTCTCACAGCTTATGTCCCAAAGTCCATTACAATCTAAACACACATTTCTGCATGGCTTGCTGAGTCACAGTTATGTTCAAAATCAAAGGAATGAATAGAGCAATTTAAAATGTGATGCTTCGATGAAGAAATACAAGAACTCACAGATGTCAGTGTTAAAGAGCATTTCTGGGTGTTGGAATCTACACAACAAGCACAGATCCATGAGATGAATAGAGGGGTTGGAAACCTGGTGAGGGAAGCATACCCAATTCCTTGCCTTTGGGCAGAATACCCCAGCCAAGCACTGCGGAGGAGGCCTATGTGACGGTCCTACCAGGACTTTTTTTTTCTTTGGGGCAAGTAAGGGCAAGATTTGGCTTTTTCCCTGGAAGGGTCACAAGGAAGGGCTGAGAATTCATCCCTTTTGTCCAGTGAGCACCTGAATCAGAACAGAGAGGACAGCAACATTCCTAAGACCTACTGCATTCCTCACACCAACATACAGACATTTAACTCCTTCCAGTTCTGAATGTAGTCTGCAGGAATTGTTTTTAGGATCTAAACACAACAAATCAGATCATGGACATTAATGCAGTGAGGCACCCTAGTGATTCTTCTTTTTTCCTGCATCACACCACCTGCTAAACCCCAGCTTTGATATTTTTCAACACAGGCTAGGGAGGAGAATCCTCTCCAACTTCACTAGAAAACTAAAACCTGAAAAAGTCAAATGGGAAGAATTTTATAACTTAAATTTTTTTTTCGTCCTGCTCAGTGAGTTCTTTTGACAATTTTGGTCTTTTGGAACTTCATGAGATTTGAAGAAGAAAGTGACAGATAATGTCAGAATCCCATTTATTGATATGATCAAGAAATATCGTCACTGGTAGGAAATTATTCAAGCTAGAATTATAATTTTTGCCCCTTGAGAGCTATTATCAAAAACTGCTTTAAAAATAAGGACAAACAAAGGAACATAAGCAAAAAACTGAAGTCCAAAGTTCTTGTTTTGCATCACCATAAGGTAACAAAGCAGATAGCCAACTGTACACTATATATAAAATTATAAACCCTCCGCATTTGACTGGGTGCAGTAAAGATTTGTTCTTTCCAAGCAGTACCACATCTATCAAATTTGACCAAATGAGAAGTATTACAATGAAAAAAATTAATTAATTCTACAGGAAATCTTTCCACAGCTTGATCACCTTCCTAAATCACTCTATCTTTACTCAATGGTCCATGACATGTTATCAAACAGTATGCAGGAAAAAATGACTCAAGGGCGGAGAAAGGAAATCAAGAGTAAAGGTACAATAGTTGAAAGGAAACTTATTTCACTTATGTATCACCACAGAAAATACTGCTGCTTAACATGCAAATGTTCAAGGTAATTTCCCATTATAATGAAAGGCCAATTCTTGAAATGATTTTTATTCTCAAACAACAAAAAGACCCTGAAATAGGAAGGAATGCTGTCGCTCTGCAGGCCTTAGAATATGGACTGAAAAACAGTGGTGCATATTCCTCTGTGGCAGATCCATGGCTGACGAAGGCCATGTGCATGGAGATGACATGACACCCCTTCACAGAACCTTAAACACTGTCCTCCACTGCACAGTGTGAAGAGGGAAAACGCAGAGCTTCAGATATCACATCACCAAAGGACACATCCACCAGAGCTTGGTGGCAAACAACTGCACCAAAACCAACATAAGCCCAAACACCTGCCAGGAATCAGTGCTCAGTGCAGTGCTACAGCCCTGCAGAACACACAAATAAACCGAGCATTTTAAACCCTCCCCATCTTGAGCTGTGATTTTTTTCAACAGTTCCCCAATCCTAGTATTAACATGACATGTGACAATAGAAGAACCATTTAAACATGAAGTTTAAATCTAGATCAGAACAGCTATTCCTTGTGACATGGCCCTTAATGAACCTAAAGTGCAGAATCGAAGCATAACATGAGCTATATAACACTCTAGACTGGAGTCCTCATCCTACAAGAATCTTTATTCTTCAGAAGAGTAAAACAAGGCCTTTGACCCCTTTTCTTCTGATGCCTAACTCTGACCACAGCCTTAACCTAGGATTTCACAACACACCCATCACACAGAAGAGCTCAAAAACTCTTAACACTGCACTCTTCTAATTCCACTGTAGACTCATGAGCCTTCTAGACCCTAACAGCAAACATAACCTGCAATCCTTCCATTCCCAAGTAAATATCTTATATAAACAGGACTGGCAGACCTGTGCAAAATACTGAGCTGAATACATCCCAAATTGTATATATTGACTATAGTAGTATATATAGCTAAATATATCCCATATTGCAACTAACTGGAAGTTGTCAGAATCTGTTAAGAATAGTTTGTTTGGCTTCTGTTTTGGGTTGGTTTTTTGCTTATTTTAAAAAATATTAGAAGTTAAGTTTATAGTGGAATCAGAGCTGGGATGAATGCCGATAACACAAGGAAACATTGGACTATAGACAGCTAGCTTTCATTTCAGGGTATTTCTTTGGTGAGACCACTGATAGAACATCTAGGTGTTCATCAGCACAAGGTAGGGGATCTTCTGAATGTTGATATGAATGACTGCAAAGGCTATTTACAGTCTGCTGGCCCACAAAAAAAGTGAGATTTTGCTGATGATTATGGCACTTGGGTTTTTTTTTGTTCCTTTTCGGGGTTTTGATTTTGGCCTAGCTAGTGAGTCACATTTCCCTAACTGCCAATGCAGCTGTTTAGCACAGGGAAAGCAAACCTCACTTCCTTTGACAATCAGACCTTAAGACATCTACTCTCAGCCTTACGCCCAACACAGATTGTAAGTTCTGATGGAGTCAAAGTAAATCAGGGTTTCTCCTTGCCTGTCACTGCTACACTTCAACACAGTGCTAAGTTCCTGTCAGTATCAATTAGTAACAACAACTTCCAAAGCTGAACTCTGCCTGTTTTTAACCCAAGATGCTCCATTTCGTGCACTGCAGTTTCAAACCCTGGCCAGGGCACGCAGTGCAAAGCACACTCAGCAGGATCCAGCCTTCAGAGGACAATCCACATCAACATTTACAATGTGCACTTCTTACTGCAACAGAAGATCTCTATGATTGTAAAACAGCATAAGGCTTTTTGTCTAAAATCATCCTCATCTGGTATTTGCCAGAGATTGATTGTATAGCAAAACAATCTGTTGACAGTAGGACTGGGAAACAACCAAATAAAAGCTTCAGGACCAGACCACCTCTCATCCTATACCAGATTTGTGTTCAGTGACACAGGTCAGGCAATGATATCACAGTCTGGCAAATGACAGATTCATGTTCAACTGCCTGCAAGCACCTTTATTCTCCCACGGTGATCTCTCATTATTTCAGTCTCTTAATCATCCTATGTAACGTCAGTGGACAGTTTACTCAAAGCATTACGGGCCTAAGACAATTCCTCCTGACAGTGCTGGAGCTGGAACAGAGCAGTAACACAGAAGTGGATGAGCCAGAAGACACTGGAAATTCAAGATCACACCACTGAACACCTAGTATCTCACCAGATGAGGAATCTCTCCACTGCTATAAGAACTGGATCCACTAGAAGCTCAAAATGGTTAGAGGACTGAGTAGTGGGCCCCACTGAAGCACAACTTCTCGGACAACGAACACAGGGCAACACTTACAAGTTCTGCTTCCTACAAGAATTGCTGTCTGCTTCATATACATACCATACTTCTGATAGATGGGGATAGCTTCTTCCACAGCTGGGAATGTTTTACTTGGATGTGTTTACCTTTCCTCAATCTCCGTCTGATTCACAGATATCTCCATTTATTTTAGTTTTCTCCACTCTCAGAAACTAAGAGGGTTTCTCTAGCCAACTGTACCCTAACTGGGTACACTGTCTGTCACCCTAGCAGATTTATGGAAAGCTCTCTTCACTAAGAAACTCATCCACAACTTCCCAAAAATGCCTTATTTTGGGCATTAACTTCATGAAAAGCAACTTAAACTCATTTGTTACACAGCAATAGAATGACTGTCTCAAGAGTTGTTCTCTACCTCAGCCTGGAAGCGATAAAAAAATGATACCTTTCATTTTGCACAGCTCTTTGGTGGAGCAGTGATAGCAACAGAATAGCTACTCAGACATATATGCTATAATCAAGACCTCAGAGTGTCTGTGTACTTTGTCAAGATCAGCTAATTGAAATTAAGACGAGAATTTTCCCTGAAACACATGAGCCCACATGCCAAAATTATTCCCCTTAAGGGCAGGTGAGGACTGCTGAAGCTACATTTGGAAATATTACAAAAAATGACGTGACATCCTGAGCCAATTGGTTATGATAGTTCATTATCATCATTACTAAAGAAAATACTCCCTTAACATATTCCAAGCTAAGATTTGCCCACTCTCCCCTGCCCTAAGGATGCATATAAAGTCTACCTGAAAAGGTATCCCAGGTGGAGTTACCAAGACTGGCTGATGACACACGCCATAATTTGTCAAGATTCCAGCTTCTGAACTTGACGAGTTTGTGCTGAATCCTAGAGGTTGTTCAATATAAAACATATTTAAAACAGAAAGCTTTTGGGAGTAGGTAAGTGGAATACTTGAGGAAAAAAATGACCATTAAAGAAGCTGTAGAGGATTTACAATTCTGTTTTGTTTGGATCTGTACAGTAGCCTAGCCCATAAATAGAAACCAGGTGGATTTTTTTTTTTTTTACATTTGCTTTACTTTCTTTATTTGAGAATTGTGGGAATTATGTAACCAAGCAACACCACAAACCTGGAAAGCCCTAGTTAAGACAACTGCTGATACCCTAATGAGACAGGATGTGTTCAGTGCCTAGAGGAGCTACGGGATCTCCCTTTCTGTATACTCCAGGGGCCACAAGATCCTAAAAAGAGTGAGGAAAATATTCTGTACAATCTGTAAACTCTCCATGCCTCAGTGTGAAAACTGCCTTCCTCTGAAATGAATTTTGCTGCCACTTGGGAGTCCACTGTGAGTTCTAATTGCCACTTTTGCAAGGTCAATCTGTCAGGAGAGCTTCCCCTTATCAAGGCTTTGGAACTCAAAAATACTGAGTCTCAGACAGCATAACTGTTAAGAAACTAAAAATAACATCCATGGATTTATTAGAAATATCACTGTGGATCCATGTAAATTTGAGTATGTTCATTTACACAGAACACAACCTTATAACTAAATGTTGACAATAAAAAGTGTAACTAAATTGAAAAAAAAAAATCCACAATGTTATTTTCTGGTCAGAAAAGCACATCAGAACAATCAAGCATTTTACAGTTTCTGCAATGAACAACAGCTGAAATAACTCATTTTCCATGCAAGTGCAATCAGCACTATTTTCAAACTGGCACATCCTCCACATAATGAGTCTTCAGCCTCCCAACAGGAGAGAAGCTTCTGAAGGAAGCAGTACTTCTTACTTTGCACACTTAAGCAAAATCAGTTGTGCCCTCACTCTGTCAAATGGTTTTTATTCAGCATCTTGTAATTTTTTAAATTGCTCCAAAACAAAAGTAGACATTGTCTTAATAGCAAAGTCAATCTATATATTTTTGTACAAACATTTCAAGACATAATCATATTCTTAGAAAGAAAGCATGAAAATGATGCTTTCTTAAAAAGTTAAAATTATTTGCTTATTCAAACAAGCAGAGGCAGAGAAAATATGTCTGAGTGTATATGCTTTAAAGTGAAAGAGGGGCTATTTTAGGAGACAAAGGGTGACTACTGCACACAACCAATGTGTGGTGGATCCATCAAGGCGGTGGATACTGAATTTATGCTGCCATTCAACAGACACCACCTTAGTCTCACAGGTAAGACAGTGCCAAAAATCAGAACCAAAAGCAAGACAGCTCAGCTATAGCAGACGTGTGCTTAAGACACACAGTATGCAGGTATTGGGAGTCACAGAGTGCATTAAAAAGCTCAACCCTGCAGAACAGGTTTCAATTTTTCCTCCTACTGACATCCAGCTGATATTGGGTTTTATTGCGCAATACCCAATATCAAAGGTTACAATAAATAAGTATTAAAACCACCAAAAAGCCCCAAGTAGAGACCACATCTGAAGATGCCCCCTGAAAGTTCCACTATGACACAGACATAAGGGGGCTTCAGAGAACTTGGTCTACTGCCACCATTGCTGGGCTTCTGAAAAAACATCACACCACCACTGTGAAAAGCAGAACTGTTTGTCAACATAATACGTGCTGAGTGTGCCCTTCTAACAGCCTAAGTGGGCGAGGTTCAAAGAACAGAGTACCTCCCAGGAATTTTTACTGGGAAGTAGCCCAGCAGAGGGATGTACACTGCATCACCCATTGGAGGAGGCACAATGGATCCTCAAGTCCAATTCCACTTCACTCCATCATCGTTGCCTTGGTGTGTGGACAGGAGGAGGATCAAGAACTCCCAGACTGTCATCAGTTAAGCAGTTTCACACTTTTCTCCTTCCTGACAGTCCTATGAGAGCTGAACACAACCATGAAGAATACTTATACAGCACAGAGATTAGACATATTCCTTCTTACATAAAACCCCACTCCTTTTCCACCTAGAATGGAGAAACACTCTTGCCTTGTGCATTCAGATTCTAAGAGTGGGATCATAATGAACAAAAATGAAGGATGAAATCAATTTACAAATGTAAATATAATTCTAGCCTCTTTTGAAGCTTTAATAGGAAGGAGGAGCAAAATTACCCAGGGGATCTTGATCAGATTCAGCCATGAGAGCAAATGAGATCTCATTCTCATGTGGTATTTCACATCACAAAGGAAAACATAGCTCTCACAGCCCTGAGACAGAAGGTTCCATGAAACAGGAATTTGTTCATCAAAGAAGCCTTTTCATGGGAATGACATAAAAATAACAAAATAACACCCAAAGTTTTAAATCAAATTTCTCACACTGGAACTTAGACTGTTTCACTGATGACTTAAATTATTTCAGCCTGGGCTTCAGCTAAATGCTTGTATCAGTATTTTAGTTATGAAGGAATCTGGGTAAAATAAAGCAAAAATACAGTGTGGCTTTCTATTCTGTTAGTAAGTTTGGATAAAAGTGAGTAGGTGCTGGTGCAAATCTGGAACGCCTTCAGGGAACTCAGATAAACCCTTTGTTAGAGCAAACTGGAGTTTGCCTCAGTTTATTGGCATAGTACCTTCTATATGGATCATTTATTCTGAATTCATGTCTGCATTTACTTTCCTAGGAACAAACATGCATTTACTGCTGACACTGAGCCTCAGCAACTGATCTATGACTTGGCACCTCTGCTCCAAGTGCCTTTGAGATACCAAAAGTAAAGTTTATTTCAGCAATAGCCACTCATCCACAAGACATGGTCTGAATATTTTACAGTCCACTAAAAAAAGTAACATCCCATTTAATGACAGATAGCTGCATGGAAAACATTACATGCACACCACGTGACCAAGCTACCATCTCTAGCCCAACCTCTGCTTTGCAAATTATCAGCCTTCTGTTTGTTTTAGCTTTACAAAGATACAGTACATTGGTGTTATTTATTTTTCCATTTTATTGCCGAAGATATTCACTGCTTCAGTAGAAGAGGGGAGTGGCACACAGTAACTACAACCTATCTTTCTTGTTTACAAGGTCTCCTGGCTTTCATAGATGAACCTGCACGGTGGGGGCTCTGCTCAACATCACCCATAACTCCGGTCCTTGTTATGAACAACTGAAGCCTTCACATGCTTCACAAGCAAATCCCTCAACATCCATAGCTGCAGATTTCAAACACGCACACTGCCTGACCACCTCATGCTCACCTTCATCACCAATATACTAAATACTAAAATTTTCACAGCCACCTTAGGACCTCAGTACATTACTTCTAGTGAATTACCAAAATCAAGGAACTTGAGAAGCCAGAGAAGCAACTCCTGGTGTATCTTCAGGAATACAGCACACTAAAAGCTAAGGATTAAAAGCAGAATTATCAAATTTCAAAATAAGAGTGAGATTATTATATCTTTTCACAGAGTCACAGATTGGGTAGGGCTGGATGGGACGGCAGTAGGTCATCTGGACCAACCTCCCCACTCAGGAAGGGTCATCCCAGAGCACATTGCACAGGATTGCATCCAGACACTTCCTGAATACCTCCAGGTATATTGACTACCTCTCTGGGAAACCTGTTCCAGTGCACAGTCACTCCCATGGTTAAGAAGTTCTTCCTTATATTAAGGTGGAACTTTCTGTGGTTGTGTTGCTGGTTGTTTTTTGGAGGTAGGGGGTGCTAAACTGTAATCTATGAACAGATACCTTTCTACCTTTGTATTAACACAGATAGTTAATGATTTATGGCCTGTCTCTTAAGGAGTCCATCTGCTGTATTTTCCATTTCAATTAACAGCAGATTCCTTCCCAAAGCTCTGTGATTAGTACTGGAAACTGAAAATGTCCAAAAATGCAGCCCATAAGAGTCCCTCAGGTCCCTTCCAGAAAAAAATCCCGAACGAGCAAAAGGCAAAGCCTTTTATGGAGTCTGGTACCAAATTTGTTTAAAGACAAAATCCAACAAAACCAGCACACTCAGCAACAGCCCCTGCAAAGCAGCCCAGCTGCCAGCTGGCGGCCGCTCCAGCAGTTCCCCATGTCAGCCAGAGGCCTGGAGAAGGAATGCAGCTCTGCAGAAGCCTCGCTCCCATACAGGTAGGGAAGCACCCTCACCATATTCTGACCTTACAGACTTTCAAAATTGTCCTTGCCCAGGTCTTTTGGCACTGCAGAAAAACAGTCCTTGCTATCACATGTTTGACCATTTCCCTCCATTGAACCACTTCTGCAGAGCTGGGCTCTGACTTCACAGCCAGCTCAGTGAGGATGCACAGCCTGTTAGATCAAGTTCAGCCCAGAAGAAGTACCATACCATGGTACAAAATGTCTGGTTTTTGTCATCAATAAGAGCAATCCTGAGGGGTTTTTGATTCACAGAAATATCTAATACAAGGCTGAGCAGCTCTCTAGATGAAAGAAGATATTATTTACTTAAAATAGCGAACAGTAGTTTAAAAGTGTGCTATTCAGTTTAACTAATGAGTTTACATTGCTGAATTCCTTTAATATGAGGCAACAATGTTAATGACTAACTCTTTTGCAGTTTAATAGACCTTGCAACTACAAGATGATCCCACTTTCATTTAAAAAGTCCCTTGTTACAGCTTAAGAAACCATGTTTTGCTTTTTAGCACTTTTCACTAAAATGCTTTGGAAGGCACCATCATTCACTTACAGGCTGATGTTTGGAGAACCTGACTGTACACAATTGCAATTGTAATTTCCTGCACTCAACATCTCTGGAAATCCAACACTGGGACAGCAACTAAAAATTTCTAACATTTCCTCGTCTGTAAGGTAATGCACAAAATAATGGTTGTATACGGAGCGGGGAATCAGGTGTTAAAATGCCAATATCAACCTCATCCCAGAAGCAAAGAAAATGGAAATCCATCATTCTTTGTCAAGATATCACAGAATGGGTTGTGTTGCAAGGGACCACAGTGGGTCATCTGCTCCAACCTCCCTGCTCAGGCAGGGCCATCCTAGAGCACACTGCACAGGATTAGGTCTGGACGGTTGTTGAGTATCTCCAATGAGACTCCACACCCTCTCCGGGCAATCTGTTCCAGTGCTCAGTCACCACACAGTAAAGAAGTTCTTCTCATGTTCAGGCAGAACTTCCCATGCATCAGTTTCTGCCCATTGCCCCCTGTCCTATTGCTCAGCACCACCAAGAAGAAGAGCCTGTTCCATCCTCTTGGGCCCCTCCCTTTAGATGTTTATACACTTGACAAGATTCCCTTTCAGTCATCTTTTCATTGCAATCCTCATTGTACTCAAGGCAATGCAACTGATGAATTTCAAACATGACCAACCCTTGCCAGATTATGCAACAGCAGAGTAACTTCCCAGACTGCCAAATCATGGAATCACAGAATAGTTTGAGTTGGAAGGGACCTTAAAGTTCACACAATTCCAACCCCTAAGCAGGAATGTCAATCACTAGATGAGGTTGCCCAGAGCCTCACTCAAACTGGCCTTGAACACCTTCAGGGATGGTATCCACATCCAAACAGCTTTCCTTGTTCAGAACTTCCTTAGTTTTGCAGGCTTACTCTCTTTACTACAAAATAAAGTACAACGCTTCCCGTTACAGAGTAGCCCTCATCCTGAAAGACCCTGTGGACTCTGAACCCTCCCACAGAAGAGTCAGAAGTTTCAGGACTGAGCATGCAGTGGAACGAAAGGCAGCACGCTGCTGTAGCCTGCTCCATGGCTGGCTCTCATGTCCTATTCTTGGCTAAGGACAGAGAACCAAACTCCTACTCACATCAAAGTGCTTCAAAACTCCCAATACACATAGAGGTCTGACAAGACCTTAGTTTGAAACATCCCTTCCCCAGAAACTCAGCTACAGAGGATGTAGATTGCACCTGTTTCAGGGCATGTGCCATTCACAACAAGAAAAATTTGCGAGGCTACCAGCCATCCTGTGATGCAGACCCAACAGCTCACAATTTGGATCTTCTTGTATCAAAAAGCACAATCTTCCTACCCTTCAGGGCTTCTTCCAGCCACCACCTTCTGCTCTCTTCACAAGCCTACAGGCACTTTTCTTACCCAGAGACTGCTCTAGTTCATCTGTATTTGCCTCACTCTTCAGATCTCTTCAGGGAACCTCTTGCCCCACCTGCACTAGAGCTCTGTGGACCTGACAGCACACATCAGATCTTTTGACTCCTTCCTCCTGCTCTTTCCTTATTTCAGACCTGGCTATCTTTCTGCTGGCCAGATGAATTATCCCGTCCTTTCTGGCTTCCACTGTGTCAGTATACAACATAATTTGGTTATTGTACAGGAAGAAACTCTCAAGAATTTTAAGAAGTAGGCTTCCTTCTTTCAACCTAGTAACAAAGTGCATGCAGCACACAGGGAGACCTCAGTAGCTGTGGGAATAGATAATGAAGCTTCTCTGCACCTTAGAGCTGTGCAGTCTATCTCCACACCATCCCTCATGCCAACACACCCAGTGCAACGACCGCAAGCTCCAATTCTAACAACAAAGCACAATGTCATGACAGCATGTTAACAAACCAGCCACTTCAAAAAAATTTCTAGCCAAAACTAAGTTATTAATGGAAAACAGAAACACAGAAAAGGCAACACTTCATTCACACCTTGTCCTAAAGATCACTAAATCAAATTCTACACAGGCTAGTATCACTACATAAGATAGTTATTCCCTCAGCGACACAGAAAGGAGAAGTTCCATAGTAATGACATTTTGGGACTTGTAGGTTTTCCACTGCTACCATAAACCACAGCTTATGAACCCATTCCAGCTCAGAAGTGCCACCACACCCAAAGGGCATGTGCAACAGTTTTATTGTATTCAATTTTACGGAGAGAACCATACACAGGACTGTAATTTAGATACTAAAAGGGAGTAACTTAAGTGTAGTGCAGAAGAGGAAGCCATAAACTGGATGCGTGTAGGACAGTACATACTCAAAGCTGGGTTTATATATCACTAAGTAATTTAGTCTGAAACAACCATTTGAGTACATGCTTGAGCTCATCGTCCAGAGCTCAAATACTCTTTGTTGGCAGTTGTACCCAATCAATAAGAAAGTTTCAAGTCTTGATCTGCCACTATGAACCACTCTTCTGCAGCAATGAAAGCCAGGTGCAACAGTCAGCATTCAGGCAGACACTCCAGGGTTGAACCTTCAGGGCAAGTACTGCACATATTTCTAACAATCAGCCAGGATCCTGAAGAGCTATCATTTGGAAATGTCTCACAGCACCAACAATATCTTTTGGTGGTGTTCCAGATAAGACTCAGTCAAGCACCATAAATTTTTGCAAGGATTTTATGCAGGGTTGGGTCAACAAACACCAGTCTACCCACCCCAAACGCAAGGTGTTTATTTTGAAATGCTGCCAGGCAGGTTGGCCTTACCAGCACAGAAAGATAACTGCCTGAGACTGAGCTGTCAACACAACAGTGGCAGCAGCCTCTTGAATGTCAACTCAAAACACACCCACAACCTTCAAGGAGACTCACCTTCCAAGAAATCATACTCATAGTTCACTTGGGTATTCATAGCAAAAACAGATAACATTGCTCAACTCCACCCACGACATAAAACAGCATCAACCCTCTCAGAAACACAGTTCATGGCTAATACCAGACTTAAGTTACTACTTAAAAAATAGAAATAGAACAGACCTTCAGTCAAAGAAAATAAAATAAAACTACCAGTTCACACAGGCCAAAATCTGTCCCCAACTCTGAGCAGCAGCACACTGGTATTCACGAACAGGTGAGGCTTCTTTGCCATTTGAACTCTTACCTTTACAACACTTGGGAGATTAGATTTGTCAGTAATTTAAATACCGGACACAGTACACTGCCATAGGCATTTTTTTTTCAGCCAGCAAACCACTCCACAGAATACTGAAAGGCCTTTTATGAAGGCCAATCGCTATCCTTTTCTTGAATGACCACATGAAAATCAGTGACTGTTCCACAATGGTTTGAAAGAGCCTTTTGTCTGAAGGAAAGGACAAGGAGTCACAAAGTATTGCAGATTCATTTGTAACTCATGGCTTTTGAAGAAACTGCAGAACTTCAGTTAAAAGCGAAGCAAGAAAAGAACAAGCTTTGAAAATGTTATGCCACAATCCTTTCCTACTATGTACATGCAGAGCATATTTTTAGTCACTTTTGTATTATAAAAAGATGGGCTGGCATTCTATATTACTGTTGTTTTACAAGAGAAGCTTAAAACACTTGCAGAGTTTTGACTTTATTCCCAAACCCTAATTAGGGTCTGCAGCACAATTGTATAAACAGAAAATCATCAGGAGCTTTTTCTGGTACAACATCTAGTAAAAGTGTAATTGTAGTGGGATAATAAGTGAAACCATTGTCACTGTTGCTTAATAATCACTCCAGTAATTGAGCAAATTTGGCATCGCCTATGAAGTATAAGATGGCCAATTCAAGAAAAAGACTTCTTTTATACTGAGAAACCAGTATTAGACTCCAATTTTCAAGTCTGTTTCTGAAGTCCCTCACAAAAAAAAAAAGTTAATTACATCTGCCAAAAACTTCCCAGAAGGAAAAAATGTTTTACTTCTCTGCCTAACCCAATGACACTTCAGTTCCCAGATTTTACATGCAAAGGCACACACACATTCAAAATGGGACACACACATGATTTCATTACAGTTTCTAAACAAGCTTTGCGTGGACAAACTTTCAACAGGAATGACAGTGGAAGATAATAACCTAAAATAGATTTCTTCTAACCCATACCCAGAACTAGGGAATCAATGCACTTCCACTCAGAAACAAGAGCTACAGCTGACGGACCTGCACTCTTCCACGCATGTTGCACTCACGTACCATGAAACTAAACTGTCTAAAAGTGGCAGTTTTCATTCCCCAGCTCCTTGCCACATCCCAAAATTTATATTCCTTGTGCTCCCACAATGGCACCAAAACCACACAATGTCTTTTGCACACACCATTGGTCAAGGTGCCAGTTACATTTAGCTCTTCTGACCACCTTATCAAATTACATCAAGCAAGGAGCTGGTCCTCGACATGTTTCAAGACTGCACAAGGGCCAAAACTTCTGCTGTTGGAAGCAGCCACTATGCCACTCCCATATATACATCGGAAGTAAAAGTTCTGCCATGACAAATACACCCCCAGGGTAACTACACACCCCCCTCATCTCATGCTCTCCAAAACAACAGCTTACCATTCTGAGGACTGTAAAGAGACTCTTGCCAATGCAAAGTAGAAGCTAAACAATGCTGCACATCTTGAAGCTCAAAGTGCTCAGAAATCCAGAGGGCATAGATGTGTGACATGCAAAGCCCCCTGTTAATTTCAGTGAAGTTCAGGATCCAAATTCTTTGATTTAATAATGATACAGAGCACTGCTTTCAAACAGTTTTTAACAGGAGAAGGTGCCCAGTCTAAAAAAAAGGTACTTCACTACTGTTTTCTTTTTATGCTAGAAGAAAACGGTGAGAAAGCTGGTGAAACATCTGAGGAAGGAAGGAAGGCAGGAGGAACAGAGAAACTAAAGCATTAGAACAGCACAGAAAAACAGAGGAGAGAGTAGCGCCTGACAGGAGCCATATTTCTCCAGAGTAATGTGGACAATAAAATCCTTGATATTAGCTACAAATCAACTACAATTAACAATTAACTGTTATTTTTCTTCCCTAGATCTTCATGCAAAGTCTCATTGCCCTTTGGTGTTCTGCTCAAGTCATTACACAGCTTTACTTTTATCCTCCAGTGCACAGCGAAAAGTGGAGTTTGACCTTTCCTTTAGATTTGTAAAGCACCACAGCAGATTGTTTTGAGAACATGACTGAGGTGGAGGGTTTTTTTTGTATTCTGCATGACTAACATTGCTAACAGTGTCTAAAGATGTCTAAGAGGTGGCTTCTAAAAACACACCAAGAAACACAGTCCCTCCAAAAGACAACAGAGGCCATCTGTGTGGGTGAAAAGGTACACAAACATAACAGTTTGGGGGAATTAATACCAAATACAGGCTGTCTACAACTGCTGACAGGCACAGGTTTGGTACTTACGTGATTGCTAGAGGAAAACTTGAAGAAAATATAAAACACATTGCAGGCCACTGGGAACTTTGTAAAAAACAGGCCTGAATCAATTTCAGTTCCAGAGAAGCATTTCCTTAAAATTTGGGAAACAGCAAGAAGGTGTCCTGACATAGCCTTGTTTCTGTTTCTTTGACTAGACAGGACCAGATAAGAAGAAGCAGTCCATGTTCAGAACCAAACCTCTCTTAACACAGCAAGACGCTTGTGTTCAATTTCTAGGCTCATTACTGTATGTCAGACAAAACAATAATTCTCATGCACATTTCTTCTCAGGCATCTGCCTGGGCATAAGGGCTGTGGAAACAGACCCTTCACTTAAGGATAACCCTGAGGACATTTTGAAGGGTACTTTGCTTAATTCATCTTAATCATAGCATTTTTTTATGCAGTAAATTTCCCGGAGTTATGACCTTAGCTTCTTACACAGTTCTACAGCACCTGACACAGTATAAGCCTTATCTTGATTAGTGTCTCATTACATTTAACAGATCCTGCTGTTCTCAAAGGGCCAAACTCCTTCCGCTTCCCTAGCACAATTAGTGGGAGAACACTCACAGCCTAGCAGCAGTGTTCAGCTCCAGCAGTTTGTGATGGTGCCTCACTAAATTCATCAACCTGTTCTGACCTGGAAATCATTCTGCATTTGCACGGTTTGACTGCTTTCACAGAAACAACTGTGGCAAGGGCACAGTGTCCTGCTCACAGCAGCTTGAAGACTCTAGTTAGCGGCATTCAACAGGTTGCCATCCAGGATTTCTTTCACGGACAGTGCAAATACATTCCTAGTTAATCTGACATTCTACATGCAGTAAGCCCTTTCCACTTTCTGTGTAGAAAGTTTTTAGTTTACCTTCTTGAATCGCCATGTTTTGGAAGGTACTTTATAATTGCATCAAGAGCTCAAAGAAACAGAAGAAAAATGCCTCTTGCATACACTAGCAATTCAAATTTAAAAGTTAACAAAAAAAAAAAAATCCCACAGAAGATCATTAGTTGGCTTGAAGCACATTTTCAAGCTGAAATCAACCAAATGAATCCAGTGAAATGTAACCTGGAATCAAACAGATGGATTTTCTGTGGTGCCTCTTAGTTCTCCTAAAGAAAACAAATCTGGTAGTATAAGTGATTCAAATCTCTAAGTGATGAGGCTGAGGGTGGGGAAGGAGCTTACACTATTAATTTACAGCTCAACAAAAGAGGCACTGCATTCTGATAGAGAATAAGAGAGTACTGCCAGCTGCCACTGCTTATCAACGAATTCCATACCTACTAATTTCTTTTTTGTGCATAGTAAAAAAGACAATAAAGACTTAAAAAACCCCACCAAAACCCCAAACCAAACACAAATTCAGTAACAAAAAACCCCCTATTATCTTGGCGGTCTTTTACCCTGGCAGAGATAAAAAGGAACGCCAAATGGGTGGATTTACGCCGAAGCAGCAGCTGAGGCACAGCAAGCTCCGCGCCTACCTTACGGTGTGGCAGCGCTGGCAGCAGCGCTCAGAGCCGTGCCAGAGCCCCCGGCGGCGGTTCGGGACCGAACGCTCCGCTGGCACAGCGCACGGGCGGCTCCGCTCGGCGACACCCGGCTCCCCCGGGCGCGCAGTTAATCATTTATGGCCGAGGCTGTTACCGAATAGCCTTGAACAGCCCAGCCCAGCCCCGCGTCGGCTCCGGAGGCGCCGAGGGCTGGCGGAGCGGCGGCCGTGGGGGGAGCGGCTCCCGGAGCGGGTCCCGGCGCACGCCACGCGGGGTCCAAGGAACGGGGCCGGCCTGGCCGCGGTCCCCGTGCCGCCAGCAGGGGCCCACCCGCAGCCGGGGCTCGGCGCCGGGACCCGAGGCGATAGAGCAGCGGGTGGGGCACCGCGGCAGCCGCACCCCTCCCTCCCTCCCCGGCACCCCTCAGCAGGAAACTCCCGGCGGTCTCCCGCCGCCCCCCCGCAGGTGCCACTGAGGGGAGGCGACGGCGGTGCCTTACCTGGTGCGGCCGCGGCGGAGGCCGAGGAGGGGCTGGGGCCGGTGGCGGCCGTGGCACCGCCGCCCTCCCGCGGACACGCCTCGCGCCCCGCCCCGCGCGCCAGCACCGCCCCCGGCCCGCCCCGGGCTGGGCTCGGGGCCGGGGGCGCCGCCGGGCGGGAGCGGCGGGACGGGCCCCGGGCCAGGCCGCCCCAGGCGTCGCTTCCGCAGCGCTGCGCGGGTGCCGGGCTCTCTGCCTGCCGGGCCGGGGGAGCTGTGAGGGGCGGGGAGCGGCCCCTCGGCCCCAGGCACATGATTTACGTGTACCCCGCTCGCCAGGCACAAATAAAACACCCAGGACGGGGAAGGACAGCGCTGGGCCTCCTGTAAGGAACTGTTCACAAACTTCTTCTTCTTAAGTGAAAGTAAACAGGCGACATCAGTCACGGCCAGCAGATGAATTTCAGCTTGGAGAAAAGATGACCGAGAGGGGACTTCATTAGTGTGTATAAATATTTAAAGGGAGAGGGGGTGTGTGCTAGGAGGATGGGTCAGGCTTTTCTCGGTGGTGATGAGCAGTAGGACAAGAGGCACCCAGCAGAAACTGATGCGCTGGAAGTTCCACCTGAGAAAGAACTTCTTTACCGTGCAGTGACCGTGCATGGGAAACCAGCTGCCCAGAGGCTGTAGAGTTTCTCTCCCTGGAGATCCATCCCTCAAGAACCATCTGAACACAATCCTGTGCTTTGTACTCAGGGATAACCTTGCTTGAGCAGGGAGGTTGGCCCAGATGACCCACTGTGCTCCAACCTCATCCGTTCTGTGATGCTGTAAATCTCTATGAATACTCATGACAAACAATGGGAATATAAAAACCTAGCACAAGTTTTTCAGTAATCAGTGATTTAAAATACCACCTAAAAGGTGGAAGGAAAGTACAGTCAGGACTATTAACACAAATATTAAGAAGCAATAACTATCACTTAAAGTTGAACACTAGAATGCAGAGGTACAACTGAACGCTTGGAACAAAAAAAACCAACCAACCAAAAAAAAACCCCAAACCAACAGCCTTCCCCTGCCCCCCCCCCCCCCAATTCCATAAACAACTACAAACTAGATTTATTATCAGCATTGGTGTTTTACACTGTCATAAGCATTTCCCTTAACCCAAACACATATCAGTTCTCATTTTTGTTAGCAATGATTCCACAAGTACTGGAAAATCATGGTGTTCCCTCTCAAAATGGTTGCATACCTCTTTTCCAGCTAGCACAAATGGGACTTTCTTGGTCATACCACACCTCTACTTGACTCCCTCCCCTCATCCAGGAAATGAACTTTCACCCCCACAGTTTGGAGGCAACACTCGAGCCTTACTGTTTTCAGCCAAGGATTCTGAAACTGCTGCACTGAAAATCATTCAAGGTGCAATTTATGATGAGAATTTATCCGACCCACCCTGCAAACCAGGCAGAGCTGGTGGTGTTTCCTCCTGGCAGGGAACCACCACAGTGGGACAGTGCAGGGTTTGCTGTGCCCCAGGAAACCTCACTGGGCATTTTCTACTCGATTCAGACACAGCGGCTTCGTTGAGTATCAGTCAAATGGACTTGTCCACCTGCTGCAGAAAGTTGGGCATGAATTACATAGTCAGTGTTATAGTGAGGCCACAGATTGAGAATTATGTCTGCAATTGGAATCATGTCTTCAGGACTATTCAAATCTTCAGTAAATGCTGGTTTATTTTAAACAATGTAACTTGGAATGTCCAGGCTTGTATTTGTGTAGGGTGGGTGCTCTTTAAAATAATGCTAACATTTGTCTGCACCCTGAGCTGTATGAATTTTGCCCGGGAGTTTTGGAAACGATTCTGAAGTTCAGGAGAACAGTAGATTATATTCATAAAACAAGGGTGCAACTGACCTTTCAGCACAAGAGAATAGATGTGAATCACAGACCTGAGATTCATCTAAAGGAACACAGTGGAAACACACAGGATGAAAGGCTCTAAAGGCTTTACAAATTATATTTGGATGGGGGAAAGCAGGGAGAAAGAGGATGTGGGAAAAAGAAGAATGAAAAAGGATCCTGCTGTTTAGCTCATGCATAAACTGTATGTGCCTAGCCAAAGGTCACTCCTTTTATTTTCTCATTAATTTCAATGACGGTAAATGGTATATGAAGAACAATCTAAAAATAAGAACAGCCAGAAATAGCTTAGGTTTTTTTGTGTGACAGCATGGCAGGAAGAAAAAACTGAACTGAAACTTCATTCCAGATCTTTACTTCTGAAAAAGTAGTGACTTAAATAATTAAGATGAACTGTAAATCTAGAGAAATTAAACAAAAATTAAGTGGTCTACTTTTTAATGAATTTTCCAATCAAGTTTTTATACTCTGTGTATACTGAAATTAATTCCTGAGGGCTTTTTTTTTCCATTCTACCACTCTTGTGAGAAATGGACAGTTTTGAGGGGGAGTTTTCTGGGCTCTAAACACAAGGGAAAAAAAACGCCACAAAGTACTAGGCAGCTGTAAACAAATAGAGGAGGAATAACAGCTTTGAAGCTTCAGGTGCGTGCAGAAGCTGGCACAAGGAAATTGCAACTGAAAGTAAAGGCTGAAATGGGAACATAAAAGGGATAATGTTTGTTTTGCTGTGAGGGGCATGAATGGCTGCCTCAAACAAATCTTCAGGCAACAGGAGCTCCTCATACAGAGACTGATGCAACACCTGCCAACCTTTTTTTTTTTTTTCTAGGGAATAATGGGCCAATATCTAGAAGGTGATCTCCAGACATGGTGACACAGATTCTACAGCAGCATTGAAAGAATTTTAGGATTACTCCACCAGCTTCTTAACTTTTTGCAGCAAATGTGCAAACCTGCATTGATTTGCAGCATATTTGACTGTATGCTGAGCTTACTTGCAAAAAGAGGACACCAGCTGCCCAGAGTTTAGTTCTCATCTTCTGTTAATGCCAAATAGCAGTATGAACCTAATGGTTAATAACACCTTGCAGTGGTTCATTTTCTGTGTAGAGGTTAGTAATTGATAAAGGTAAAATGATAAGCAACAACAATTAAGCATCCCAGCTGGAACATTTGGGCTATATTAGAAGTGAGATGACCTGCTCACAGCACCAATTTTGGATTTTGCATTAAATCCTTAGGTCGCTGTATTTCCTGCACAACCACAGTTATATTTCTGATGTGATCCCAGACAACTAATTTGATTTCTCTCGGCCTGTTTGCCACTTGCAGAAGAAGAAAGGAATTTCCAGACCTCAGTGTATATGACAGAGATTAAGAGATACTCCAGGTGTAACTGTAGAATGTAGTAACTTTGGCAGGAAAGGTGTCTGAATGATTTCTTGCTCACTTGCAGCCTCCCTGACTCCATCCTGGCACTGTAATCTGTTATTCTATTCAGTTTTTGAAACCTACCCGCAATCCAGACCACTGAAATGACCCGGGTTAAAAATACCACACCACACCCCCTGTTCTTTAAAGATTTTTAAACTGAGATCCAGTTGTTATTGAAGCTCCAGCAGCTGGCAACCTGTCATGAAAAGGACCTTGAAAAGCGACGTGTCATCCTCTAACACCAGATAATGAGCTGCAGTAATCCAGAGGGATGTCACAACACAGCCTTTGTAAAGTCACTGTTTCTGAAGGGGAAAAACGCCCCTCACATTTTATATGGGTTCAATATTTGGTCCTACTTGGTTAGTCTTGGGGCTAGGGATGGAACAGGAGCCATCTGAAAGCAAAGGGAATAGAACAATTCCATAGGGATATATTTTATCTCCTTTATCTCCTTCAAACACCTACTGCTCCCACAAGACTGACAGACTCCTTCGCTTCCGTTGCATCAGTAACACCACATCCTCTTGGACTGCTTCTTGGCAATCACTTTTAAAGTACTGCCTGAAGCAGGTCGCTGCCGTTTTTCCTGACTACAGATAAGAGACAGTAGCAAAGAAAGAAATGGTGCAGAGAACTTCTCAGCTGCAGGAACAAAGCACAGGTTTTCTGAGTCCTGCCCAATACACTGACCACAAAGCCTCATCTCCTGCTATTTGGTGAGGTCTGTTGCCTCCCCAAAGGGACTGTGTGCCATGTGCAGCAGCAGTGGGAGGTCATGGAGCAGGGTGGAGAGGTGTCTGAAAGGGAGCTGTGTTTCTCTAAATATGTATTAGTTTGTTGGTTTCAATACCAGAATCAGTCGTTAAGAGTTTGTTAATTGACAACAAATTAAATCAGTTGAAATTCCCCTGGCTCAAAACTGTTTCTGGCTCACAACAAGGGAAAATTGATTCAACACAAAAATTTGGAAATAAAGTAGAACAGTCACAGTGGTCTGGCAACAGATCTGAGGGTGAAGATATGGAAAACAGCAAATTACATGTTGTGCAGCAGTTGCTAATCTAGGGCATAAATATAACAAGGGTCTTTTAAGCCAGGAGAAGGACTGATAATAACATTTTATCCTGGCTTTTGTTAACAGCAGTTAAAAACTGGAATGTTAGATGAAATAGGTTCAAAGAGAGGCACCAGAAGTGATTAACAGGAATATATCTTCAGGAGATAGATGCTCACATGCTTGGCTTATGAGACAGCAGCCAAGCAAAAAAAAGACAGAGGAACCTTTCAAGGGACCTGGGTGGAATCCCAAAGAGCATTATATAGAGTGTAAGCATGGAAAGAAGAAAAAGAAAATTCATGATAACTATAAAAAATTCTGACAGCCACAGTGGACTAAAACCCTAGAGAGGTTGGCTTCCTACATATTATCAGCAGAAAGTTGTATTCAACATTCAGAAAAAAATTAGAAACAGAAAAGCCTCTCTGCTCGCCTGTGTGATCCCAAGCAAAAAAAAAAAAAAAAAAAAAAAAAAAAAAGGACAGCATCCTTTTTAGGTCTCAAAGCAGGTCAAATTCAGAAAGAATAATTCACAATCCACACATAAGTCAATGGCCATTATGTTTGCTCAGACAAGACCTGAATTTGATTAAATGCTTATGAGCACGCAAATATATAGACTATGTAAACAAAAATCTGTTTTGCAATGAGATTATTTTTATCAAAGACCATTTCAATTGCTTCTCTGAGATCTCATATTTGGATAAAAATACGAAGTCCCCAAAGGACTGAGACAGTCAGAGTGCAATATTCCAAGAAATATATACATCTTTTTCAAGATTGGCAAAGTTTTTTTTTAAGATTGGTAAAGAGGCTGGTTAAAACCTTCACAGAAACATGCAGCTGAAAAAAAAAAACCAAAACCCTGAGCATTTTCTGATTGTAGAAGCAACACAGCCATATCTTGTAGTGTCTGATGTTTCAGAGTGAGTGGACTTGAACAGGGTGGTAAACACTTAAGAATGACTGAAGTTCAAAAACAAACAAAAAGAAGCCTTGAGCTCACTCTTGTAGTAAATGGGAAAAAAGTAAGGGAAAGCTTGACAAAAATCAGCATAATAGAGGGCTTATTGTTGAATCTGAAAGCTTCGTTTTCCAATGGTGTCCCTTTTCTGGGAAGCTGCACAACCACTCTGAAAGCTCTTTCTATAGAGATGATAAATCTGTGGTGAAGATTTATGCACATTCAGATTAAGTCAGGAAATCAGTAATGAAAAGGATAATTAAATAAAGAGACAAAACCCTAGAAGAAAAATTACCAAAAGCTCCCAAAACAAACACAGCTAACAATACACCATATATATCAGGTCCTGGGATTCTGACTCTGGCACCCATTCTTGCTTGAGCAACACACAGGGTGAGCAACCTCATCCTCTTCCTCACTGTGTTTCCCAGGACTCTAGAGAAGGGCAGTCTGCAAAGCAGCAGATTCTGTGTGAGATGAGGCTTGGTATCTTTGGTTTTCTCTCTGTTTCTTTTTGCACAAGCTCTTAATTATCAGTAGGTGGAAAAGCATAGGAAGAAAAAATATTCTATACTTATTTATGGATCTGTCTGGGGCCACAGCATTCCTGGTCCCGAGGGAGCATCCAAAAAGGAGAGGAAGGATACAGGGACAACTCTCAGTGACACCAGTCATTCTCAAAAAAAAAAAAAAAACCAAACAAACAAACAAACAGCTCAAACAAGCAACAACAAAAAAGTGGTTGGTTGGAAGAGCTCCTGGAGCTTGCAGTTCCAGGATATTGAAGCTGGGTTAATGGTCATCTTTTTGAGGAGTTCCACCATGCATTCAGAGCGCTGGTATGTGCCCAGCACTAAAGAGACAGCCGAAGGTACCTCTGTTAGCAGCTGTGGTTGAGCTAGACCCCAGGCTGAAGAGGCTGCTCTCACTGTTTAGCTTCAGGCATCCAGCTTGAGTGCCTAAGCCAGCAGCTTCAGGGCCTGGGCTGTCAGGGGAGCCAGAGGTGTCCCACTGACCCTGCAGGAGCCTTCAGCCCCATGATCACTAGACTTGGGTGCCTGCAGTTAAACTGTGAAAATCCTCATTGCAGTGATGACTTTGTCACAGCATTACTTGTGTTACTTTCCTACAGCACCTGCCTGTAAAGAAAACTACCCTCAGTAACCCAGAGGCACTGTGCCAGTGTCTGATCTAGCAGCTTTACATTCCAAAAGGGCTTGGGCCACCCCAAAATTTCAGCAACAGAACAGGGAACTTCCATTCTAAGGAACTGGTAGCACTAGCAGACTGCTGTCCTCTGTCTGGATTTGATATTGTGAGGAGAATATCAAGAGTTCATAAGCTAAATGACAGCTTTTGAACATTACAGTCTCCATTTTATAACCAACAGCCCTGTCTTTCTAGGCACAAGCGAGCGAGGGTCTGCAAAAGCGGCTTTTGACAGAGAGGTGGCTTCTTCCCTTTTGACTTTCAAAGATGTACAGCCAACTCAGAGTGTTGATGGTAAAGCAAACACACTGACTGAACAAAATTTAGCAAAAATCCCTTCTCTTTTTTATGACTATAACTCTAAAACATGAAAACTCGGTACTGTTTCATAGTCCAGTGTGCAGACTTTTCCAGCTTTAAAGATATGGTGTGCAAATGCTGCAACTCTGTGACAATCTTTAGTTTGTGCACCATGACTTTTAAAGTAATTAATTTATTTACTTTCTAAATGTTGTCCCACTTCTCTAAAGTGGATTCAGTCCTAGTGTCTGATTAATCTCATGTGGGAACTAAAGATAGATGAAAAAACTGACATCTAAAAGATATGGATCTGCTTCCAAGCTTTGTAGTGCAAGATGATCTGTAGTAGAAGCTATTTACAATCCTTTCTTTCACATCACTGGACCAAAAAAAAAACCAAAAACAAAAGCTCCACAAAAAGTGTAGCAATTCCAATTTCTGCTTAAGGGTTCTGTTCTAGGCAGTGTGCAAAATGCTACTTCAACCCCTGCCCTACTTTCCTTTCTGCTATCAAGAATAATTTACAACAGTTTGAACTTTTTTCCATGGGGTTAGGTGAGTTTATAAATGACAATTTACTTTCTGCTATTAATATGCCGGGGTCAATTCAAACAAAAATCTCCATGCAAAAAACGCCATGTCATTTACTAATCATGCAAATTAAGACAATCTGCCTTAAACACTAAATCTGGTAACTAAGTATTCCACTGCCATTTGGAGATGTACGGGACTTTAATTGACACTTACATTGGTTTAAAGAAAAAAATGCATATAACAGGCAGCCATGCAAAGTAGGGACCACACTCAAGGACTGGCTTTGCATGTGGACAGTACTCTGGTCTCCTTCACATCAAAAAGTCATCTCCACAAGATAATCCTAGCCGGAAGGAAAAAGCAAGCAAAAGTATTAAGTGCTTTGAAGTGTAATTTCAAGATCAACATGAAACTCATCTGGGAAGTAATGTAAATAACAAAAGTGGCACATTTAAATTATGATTTAACTACTAACTCAGGAGTTTGGCAGTTGACATTATGGTTGATACAGTGACATGTCTGATGGTATTTGAAAGAAGAGTTGATCAACAGGCAGAAGCATATAATCAAGTTGAAAAAAACAATAAATGCAAGTACTACAGCTTTAGTGTTGTTACACAGCATACAGGGTATTAAAAGAAAATACTAAAACATAGTAATTACAGAAGAAACTAAAAGGTATCAAACCCCCAAGATTTGATCAATCAGCAGGGTGCTTTAAAAGTCCAGTGATCATAACAGAAAATATGTGAGCCATGTGATACATGTCATAAACCAAGGTAACTTAAGGTTTGATGTGAAATGATGCCAAGCATAGATTTGGTTTGTCTCAGAAAAGACTGAATGGAAGCAGAACAATGTAGAATCCAAGCAATTCCTCAAAAGCAAAAGGGAAGTGTCCCCCCAGGGCTCTGCACTAGGAAAGCAGCACCTCTGTTTAACAAGGAGAGAGTCCCAGCTCAGAAAGTGCCTCACCCATGGCTGCATGGGAAAGCTGTGAGGACAGAATACAGCCCTCCACCAGGAAACTTACCTTATAGTGGCTGTTGAAAGTTATCCTAAAATTAAAACAAACAAACAGCTTAAAACCTGTTCCAGCACTCTGGAAAAAACAAGAACAAAATCCATCTAGGTGCAGTGACTTGATTTCATGCACAAATACAGCCTGCTGCTCTTAAAGACCAGAAAGGACTGCTCATAGACTAAGAGAAGTGAGAGATAACATAAAAAAACCCCTAGAATACAAAATTGAAAAAGGGAGATATATAGACACAGGTGCAGTATAAAAACCCACCAACTTTGGGGTCATCCTTTGTACAAGGGCCTTACTGCACATCACAGAATTCCATACTTCTGTAGTCATGGTCCCCAAATCTTCTAGAACGTAATGAACATGTACCATTTGTGACCCAATTTATTATGCAAGAATATAATCCCTTATTAATTATAATCCTTAGGATGGTTTCAAATTTTTATGAGAAAAATGGTATTATTCTATGCCAGAGTACTTCTCCCTGAAGAATACATAAGAGTTAACTCACACATAGATGGATATTGTTACTTATCAGCACTTCACTGCCATTACCATGGTAGCAAGGCAAAGACCATTTTGTTCTGCCCCATTCTTTCCTCAGAACTGACAGTTCATTTCCAAATACAGAATCTTAACAGAAACTAATGTCTGAGGCCAGATCTTGCATTGTGTCCTAAAAGCTCAATCTGATACCAAGTTTAATGAAAAGGTGGAACAAAAGGCTGTCGTTTCATAAGGCTAACTGAACATTAGGAGGCTGATTATGCTGTTTGCAGTACAACATGGATAAAAAGAATCAAAGAAAACTCAGATGAAGCATTTTCTGGGTAAAATGTGCCCAAAAATCTATCTGCATCTTCTCTTGCTGCTCACAGACAAGTGCAGGGATCAGCATATTGCTGCTGTCTACAGGAAACCCATGATTGCCAAGAAGGAACACGTAGAGTGAAATTACAGTAGGTTCACCAGGAATGTGTGGAAAACAGTAAGTGGAGTGCACCAAAGGAGTAGTCAAAAACATATAACATGCCAGTCATGATTACACTTCACATCTGCATATCCAATAGGTTATCAATATTAATAAGACAACTGGTGTAGGCTGCTGGGGCAACAGAATTGCATTTTCTGATTTACTCTGACATGTTAGAGCTTGTCTAAAGAATAAAAAACCAAGGGAAAGAATGCCACAGACAAATAACCTAAGGAATATGATCACTTCCTAGCTGGCTCAAGCTTTATCTGGCTCCACACAGATCAAATAATTAAGGAGTCACTGGACATTAAAAAAATTCATCCACCAATCCCATTCACCAAAGCTTCATGGATAAACAACTCATAGGAATTCTCCCACCATTCCTGAGTAGAAACAATTGGGAAGAGATATCAAAGGCAGGAGGGCAAGGCTTAGTGTAACAGAACTCTAGCACAAACAAGCTGGAAAACAACTGGAAGGGAAGAGTGAGAAGACAGAAAGATGTAGGGGAAGTAGAAGGCAGCAAGTCTTACTCTTCTGGACGGGAGGTTCAGAATGTGCATGTGTGTGAACACCATGAAAGATCCAGATGGTCTTCTCCACCCACCAATGTAGTTTGCTCATATAGGTCCTGGGAGAGAGTTACCTGAACAACCTGTTCTGTCTTGTAAAACCTGTCATGTAATCCAAGTTTATCCTGCTGAGCTGACCACAAAATAAACAAGTATTTAGCTACTCCCCCCCATATATGTTGCAAACACTGTATAAGCTGTGTTTTGTCCACAGCAAAGTAAGAGTTAATATCCACACAGGAACAGAGGCAGACGAAAAGAAACCAGGAAAGGGGATAGAGTGAAGCTGCAGGCTGCAACAGTTATGCCATTTGATTCCCAGCATTAAATAAACCCTTTGAAGTAGAACAGGTTTTTTATGTTAAAAAAGCTGCTTTTCAGTCTGCATCACAGTTCATGGTTGCAAGAACTACTCCACTTGAACTCCAAACTGGATATTCAACATGGAAAAAAAATAGCGGAAAATTTATGTGCAGATCCCCATCATTCCCACAGCCCCCGTGCCACATCCAACACTCACTAGCTGCAGCAGTATTAAGTCTTACAATTACAGATGACATTGTTTCGCAGGCACAGTTCAAAAATTTAACCTTCATCTCTACAAACCATGAGCTGAATCATACTGATACATACATACATTCAGCTTCCCAACTGAAAAGTCTGAATTAACTACAGAAAAAGAATATGTATCATTTCTGTGAACTTCACTTATTGAAAAGATCTTCAAAATCCACAAAAGAGAACATCCCATGTGAACAAATAAATGCTGAAGCTGCTGAGCTGGGTTTCATAGCACTCTCCTCTCTCCTAGACTTCATTAAATTAGACTATAAATACCAAGCAGAAGTGCAAATAACTTCCTGAATGGGGACTAAGTTTGCACCTACCTGAGGAAGCCTGGCAATTTTGCCAATCATATCCACATAATTTATCCTTTCGTTAAAACCAGAAAGGTGAAGGACAGGAGGCATGTCTAACAGAGCTTTCAAAATGATGGGTAATGCCCACACACAACAGTGGGAGAATGTCATTGTTATTTTCTACTACTATATAGATCTTGTTTCAGTATTCTTGCTACCTGTGAGATCACCAGGACTTAAGAGATTTGGTAGCACTTATATCGGTGTCAAAACTCCCAAAGTTTTATATTGTCCATGAGAACTAATGAAGAGGGCCTCAACAAATAATTGCTGTGCATTTGTATTTCTGTAACAGCTGTAAATTAAGAATTGCAACCTTGACTACATGCAATATCAAACCTTAAGTCCCAGAAATACTGAGCTATAATAAAACAGGCTAGCAAGTAGTTGTTAATTTAAACTAAATTATATAAAGGAACAGCTGCATTTCCAAGAACAAAGCCCAAACAACAAAAAGCAATGAAGAAAAGACAAGCCTACACATATTTCTTCTAAAACGGCTCTCCAATGGGAGAAAACTTCAGATTTACAATAAAATCTAATGTGGGACTTTAAGGTACAGTAAAATGCAGTTCTAATACTTGTTCCAGAGATACCAACAAATGGGTACAAACCCCTTAGCAAAGTGTGGTTAAAAAGACTGAAAGCTACATAGTGGTCAAGTGAGATTAAATGCTGGCATTTAGCCAAATACGGGTGCAGGATGATATAATTTGTCATGCTCAGCTATTGATTGCTATTACAAAGCTGCTCTGGGATCAAAATCCTGATTGTAATCCATCAAACCAATAACTAGTGTGAGTTGAATGGCTGAGCAATTGTGATGAGACAGCTGGCTGCAGGGATGGTGCTAGAAATTAGTAAGTGAAGCTGCTATTAGCATGTAGAAAGCTTTAAAGAAAGGGAAAAGCAGCATGGTAATTGCTAATACCCACAACACAGGAATGATATCAAAAGTTTTATTAAAAACAAACCACATCATGTCATGCTGATTTTTGAAGGAGAAATACTTATGCCTGCTGCTCACAAGCTCACAGTGTAAATAAAAGGTGTGTCTATACATCTCTTCACCTGGTATAAGCAGGAAAAACTTAGTTCTCTTCCTAGTCAGCTACAGTCACAGGCTGTGTTCAGGGAGCATCAGGAGAAAGAATCAGAATAGTGGACAATTCACACCAACTGGAAATAGCTTTCCCAAGCTGGCAAGACAAAATGTTTTTGTCACACAAAACTGATTTTGCTTGGGCCAATGTTAGCACTCTGCCTCTACCTTGCCTTCTGGACTGGGTGTGAGAGACCTACACAGACTGTCCATGCAAAAACCAACCGGGCACTTCTGCCTCCATGAAAGCAGAATTCAAGGACACTCAGCAGTTCTGACCAAATACCACTTAGATTGCTCTTGTAAGTCACATCAGAGAAGCCTTCAATGTGACTAAAATCCAGCAACAGTATTCCCCACTTTGGCTTGTGGCTCTTATTGCTTTTGTCACTTTGACCCTTCATCTCCTATCTGTGGGATTCTTGCCTTTAGTGTATTTTTTTCATCTAAATATAGCAGCTCTTCAGTCTTTTTGTCTCTCTGCTACAACCTTGGCTGCCTTTAATGGATCCTGCATGAAATTAGACCTAGTTTGCATTCTAATCAACTTTGGTGACTTATGCTTTTAATTAATCCTTAATATTTCTCCAGTCTCCATGGATGGTGCATTATAAAAACCCGTTTATATGTGTCATTGTGGTTTCAACTTCAGGGGAAAAAATGTCTCACAAATGATATATATACAAGAAATATATGCAATTTATCATAAAGCATTATGATTTTATTCTCTCCAGCTGGAGTAGCAGACAAGTTAATATGTTTTTCCAATTGAAAAAGTTCCATGTGATTTATTATTCCACAAGGAGCAGGGGTCCAACAAGGCCCCTACTTGGATACAACCTCTATGGGATTCTCAACGTATTGTAACTTGCTGGATCTGAGTAACCCCTCTCCAAAACCACAGCAGGCCTCTGTCTGCCTTGCACGCAAAGATTTAACAGGTTAATTGACCAAATCATGCTCACTTCAATA
Source organism: Phylloscopus trochilus trochilus (assembly GCA_016584745.2). Classification (NCBI taxonomy): domain Eukaryota; kingdom Metazoa; phylum Chordata; class Aves; order Passeriformes; family Phylloscopidae; genus Phylloscopus; species Phylloscopus trochilus. The sequence continues at coordinate 6,054,602 of WQNJ02000545.1, forward strand.
GCCCCTTTGTGTTCCAAATTTGACCCACAGAAGAGCTCTGAAAGTTTAGAGCACAACATAAGTGGTAAGTATTACTGGGTCGCATTCTAAGGTTCAGAATCAGTTGTGACTTAATGTTTATTCAGCTTCCATTAGAGTGGAGCACTGAATCAAAAACCAAGGAAGGACCTCCACATTTCATCCATTATTAATCATTTGATGTTATCAATTCAATTTAATGTTCTCTGCCATCTTTTACTCTTGTCTGAGTATCACTCCAAATAAAAGATATTCAACTGTCACTTCTAAAGGATGATTTATTGCTAGCCAACCTGCTCATCTGATAGTTGAATGAACAAGAAGTTTCTATGAGGGTTCTTGAAACAATCTTTCACTTCAGTTGTATTTATTGCCAGTTTCTGACTCTATTTAACAATAATTAGAATAATCACTCCAGACATGACATCTAGAAAAATGCGTATCATAAGAATAGTCATAAACCATCAACTTCTTTTAAGACATCAAGATCTTTTGCCATCATATCAAACATATAGGACTGGCATTAATATAACCTGCAAGTGGTTCAGAGCAGTGAGAGTTTTCTTCATACCCATAAGATTAGTTCTTTTAGTATTTCACATCTCCTACTAAGTATGTGTTATTAAAATATTTATACCCATTTTTTTATTTGGAATAGAAGAGTTAAAAGATAAGATGGGCAGTAAAATTCTGAACCAATCATCTAAAACACTTGGTCCCAGGAAAATATTACAAGAAAAATAAGGGGCCCACTGCCATTACTGCCACTAAGATTTCACCTTCTGTTTCCTGCCAGCTCAGCAGTTTGCAATACCAGGACTAAAAGCATATTTGTCAGTCTTGTGGTTTTCAAATATTATTTATTTGGTAAGGTAAAGCAATGCTCGTTTCTACATTTTAAAGATTAGGAGACACACCTTCTGTCAGCTGAGGGAGTGACATTCCATCCAGGAAAGAAAACTTGAACTTGTTAACACCAGTGGCACAGGAGCATTTCATAAATCTGACCTCTGTGTCTCACTTCTCAGTCACAGTCAGTAATTGATGGTTAAGAAAGAGTGGGACAAGAATGAAAGTGGGCAGTGTGACTTCTCTACTAAAGTCTCCCAGTTTCCAGGACTGTGCAGCTTGGGCACTTTCCTTCTGGCCTGGTGGAAATTATCAGGATGAAGACCTTAATCTTTATGGGTTTGAACAAGGGAAATGGTGAACAGGCACACCCGAGTGTATCACTTTTTATGGGTGACAACTCCTAAAATCCAAATAGTTGCCTGGATCAAGGCCAGGCTTCTCAGCCCCTTGCAGAACTGAAATATTGAAGTCTAAGACACCATGGGAGACAGAGGATAATTTCTTAATCCTGGCTGATTTTATTCCAAGGCTGCCAGAGTTTGAAAGAAGGCAAACCTAAACTGTGTTATGAGCTGAGTAGTTACTCAAAGGTATCATCTGGAGAAACACTGGGCCAGACTGGAGATCTTTTTCATTCCACTTCTGCAAACTTCAAAAGAACTTTAACAAGTTATGTGAGCATTATAATATTTCAGCCTAATGTAAATGAAGCTCAGAAAGAAAACTTACTTGCAGTTCAATCCTAGGAAAGGAAACAACCCAACTTCAGGATTTAATCCCTTTAAAGGCAGCTGACTTTACTGAGGGAGAATTTTATCCCCAATTCCTGAACACATTAAATACACAATAATTACTGAATCATTATTTCTTGCTTTTTTTTCTTAGTCAAGAGACCAAAAGAAGTCTGGGATTCAGAAATCCTTGCAAACAAGAAGATACGTGTTTTCAAAACCATCAGTAAAATAAATCAGAAAAATATTGCCAGAAGTGCAAGATAAATTGAGGTCAGAAACACTTTTCTGTATCAACCTAAAATTTGTACTTACAAAATTAAATAAACAAAAAATTATGACTATTACATATAGTCACAGGTAACAGTCAAATGTAGAAAGCTTGGGGTTTGCTCATATGCAGGGCAGAAATATTTCATAATAATTTGCAATACATACAAAAATATACAAATTAAAAAGCCAAATTATGTAAATCAAATACAGAGCTGCTCTCAGCAGCAAGGTACCCAAAGATTTCAATGAAAGCAACTTAAATCAGTATAAAGTTCTCTCCATTTCCAAAATTCTTGTTCTGAAAGTCTTTTCACTTTCTTTAACAAAATCCAGCACTTTTGCCATTTCCACAAAAACATTTCCTGTTTGCTATGTAGGAACTGAAGCAAGGAGTCATGTAAGTGCCAGTCAGCTCTCCTATCTGAAACACCGGGGAAATATATTAAAATAACTCAGCACAGTCTAGACGGGCTCAGCACTGTCTGCCTTAAAAATTGTGGTTCAGGAATATCCAAAAGCATGAGTTTGTTTTCAAACAGTAATATCTTTCAGAAATTATTTGTTTACCTTTGATTTTTTTTTGAGTGTTTGCTGTTTAGTCAAACATTCCCATGATAAATATTTTTTTTACTAGTTTTGAAGAACCAGAAGCAACATTTCACCTGGCCGTAGCTGGAACTTGAAAAAATATATAGTGCAAAAATCATAATAAAATTGTGAGAGTGAACAAAATGGAACTGAATGGGGGAAGGTGTGATATGTCCCTAAGTTAAACATAAAAAAAACTAGAAAAAAATAAATAAAGAAAAATTAGAAAACCAAAAGGTTTATAGTCATGTTATTACTTGAACACTAATAATATTAAGAATCAGCTTTCTGTGAGAACAAAAGTGGGGAAAAACTTGCCTTTACTGTAGTATTAAAAATCAAGTTAGTATATGAAATTAGATGGGGTGCAGAAGCGAATGCCAGAACAGACCTAGCCCATCCTGGCAGGTGTGTTCAACACTGCTGAGGAAAGTTCCTCAGCACTCTTCAAAACTCCAGCATTTCAAAGCCTGTATAATCAAAAAATCTTTCCTCTTATCAAACTTCTGTTTTCCTTGTTGTGTATTAAATTAATTTCCTATGCCCAGTGGAAGGACAACTTATTACTGTTCTTCTTAGAACAATTTCTATATTTTCATTTTATCTCCATTGTGCTTTTCCTTTTTTTTTTGGACTAAGAAGTCCCTTTCCTCACTTTATCTCATTAGCTGTATTTTCTTAGCTTTCACACTATCCCAACCTCCCTAGGCTCAGGTTCTTTGTATATTTCTCACAGAAACTTGTGACCTACTTTACATATACACCCCAAAAAGTACATCTATAAACAACAATAATTAAATCAATCAAAACCAACCCCCACTACATTTTAACATATTTATATTAACTTGTCAGCCAACAGTGTCATCACTGCCATAAGATTTGTGACCCCTCTACAAGGACCTTTCTCTTTTCCTGCAGTACTTTTTTCAATTACATTTGGTGGAAGAACTTCACTGATGTCTATTCTGTAATGCACCTTGCATTTAGGACAATATATAAAACCCTTGGATAAAATCACTACTAGTTCTGAATTTTAAATATTTTAAAATTACTGGAATGTTACATTTCTTCTAAAGGTGATAACGTTTGGAAATTTTTTAGTGTTTTCTTCTCAGAGAGAAGTCTTGGGAGAAGCTCAAAAGTCTGGAGCCACAGATGCCAAGGAAAGGAAAAGAGATCAGAAGACTTCTTTTCCCCAGATCCAACAAGTATTTGTAGTATCTTTGCAGGTGAAAGGGGAAAATTGTATGACTAATTTCACTCCATGTGAGAACAGAACATAGTACATTTTTTTTTAACCTAAAAATGTGAAAATAAAGGCAGGAAAGCTGTAGGGGGAGATTATAAACTGACCTGAGAAGATGGAATCAGCCACGAGGAACTTCTTAAGCTGGGCAAGGAGACTGCAGCAGAGTAAGAGCTGCAAGTGAGTCAGTGCAAGGTTGGGGTTGTTCCTGCAGGCAAATAAGTGTTACAAAGGTTCCCTAGCACTGTGAATTAGGAAGTGAAATTGGTATCCAGCTGCTCCAAACCAGTAACCTGAAAGAATTGTTGTGCAAAGATGAGGATGGATGTGGGATGTCAATTTTAATAAAGGCATTGAGAAACTGAAGGAATTAAGTGGGTTCCAGTCATAGGGAAATATGATAGTGAAGGCAAAAGTAAATTGCTCACAATTGCTCCAAGTGAAATACAGAGTATATGCAAATATGCAGTGACACAAAGTCTAGAGCCAGGCATTATACCCAGCAATTTGATTAAAAACTAGACACACCTTGTCTGGTAGTAAATGGTAATGGGGATGCAGCCTTGCCCCAGAATCTCACAATAATGATTTTGACTGGAATGAAGAGAGAATGTTCTCTGTGCCTACAAAGGCCAGGGTCTGCCAAGACAGGGGCAGATGTCTGTCATAACAGAGATGATTTGCAAGTGTTGGGTAGAAAAGCAATCATAAAAGAGAGAAATTTGAAAGACATTTGGTGACTGAACACAGAGGGCTAATAACTTTTTCTACTGGTCTTAAATGAATAGTTTTGAAGAACCTGTGAAGACCTACCAGGAGTACCAAGAGGAATGCCAGGCGAAGCAAAACAGATTTTGCTCGTAACATAAGCAAATACTGGTCTCAGAGTGCTAGTGAACAACATGACAGAGATCATAACATAGCTGAATAGGTTAAGGAGTCTCAGCAGCAATGAAATGTGGCAACCACCTGAGGAAAATTGAGTATTCAATGTCTCTACAGAGGGAAAATTATTTCAAAGAAAATGGAAAATCTGAATTTTAAACTAGGATATACAAAGGTGAACTAAAAAAAAAAAAAAAAAAAAAAGTATGATTTGGGGTTGTGGTGGATCTGCCTGGGATGGAGTTAACTTTCTCCCCAGCAGCCCATGTGGTGCCGTGTTTTGGCTCTGTGGCTACAAGAGTGCTGACAACACAGCAGTGTTTTGGCTGTTGCTGAGCTGCACTTGCACAGTGTCAAGGCCACCTCTGCTTCCCACTGTACCCCCACAGCCGGGCTGAGGGTGGGCAAGAGGCTGGCACTGGACACAGCTGGGACTCAGAATGACCCAAGGGATATTTCATGTGATGTATCCTCAAGTGCACAAATTAAAACTGGAAGAAGAAAAACATGGGAGGGTGTTTTGCCTTCCAAAGTGGATGTTCAGAGACTGGCTGGGCACTGCTCTGTCTGCAGGAGGTGGTGCCATCTCCTTTATCTCACTTGCTTCCCCCTACCTCATTCTTTTCTTCACCTATTAAATTGGTTTTTATCTCTACTATAGAGTTCTCCCAATTTTGTTTTTCCTATTTTCTCCCCACTGTGAGGAGCTGCTGCAGGGAGTGTCAGCAGCTGCTGGCTGGGGTCAGGCGCTGGTTAGAGGAAGAGCCACTTTATTTAGTACCGTGCTTTCACAGGGCTTATCTTGCATCAAAGGGGGAAAAAAATTAACCCAACTTCAGTGTTTGCATTTACTGCAACTACCCAAAGCTGCAACCACTACTACAGACAGAACAGCATCTGCCTGGAATTTCTTTACCCAGTTCAAGAATCCTTCAGTGTCTAATATTACACAGTTCTGGAGTACTTTACCTACATATGTGCCTATTATAAAACCCTAAGACATAAATGTAGCCAGTAATGTCAATCCCTTACATTTGGCACCCTGGGCCAGCCTCCAGCTCCTTGCTGAATGCAGCGAGTGGGGGCTGGTGTTCAGTTCTGTGGCACTTGGAGAGCCCATTTCACATTCAGGTTGCACATCACACACTCCTGGAGAACAAACCAAGCTCCCCCATTTCTAGCCTGGTTAACTGAGCAGTTGGTTTCACTGGAGACCTGATAAATGGGGGATTTCTTCTCATATCCTCCAGTTATATTTTTCAGGAATAAATAACCTAATCTTAAAAGGCATATATTATAACAGTTGATTTTGCCATCTTCATTTTAATGATATTTAAATCCACCTAGTTTCTGGGACTTAAACTGATGGAACTCATTACCAAAGGACACTATATATTAAACAGATGTGTATTTATTTTAACTGGTTTTAAATACCTGTATTTCAGTCTCATCAGATAACTACAGTTCTGTTAACTTAAAGAATAGGCAAATTCTAAAAACAATACGACTTAAAAATTCAATGTCATGCAGAATTTCTTGGCACATGAAAAAATCCTGAGTATTACACTAGACTCAGTCCAGTGAAATAGAAAAGTTTTTCCATTTACAACCCTGTACTCTCATATGGATCTCAATTTCATTTCCAAGAAAGTGAAACTGCAGAGCTGACAGACTGTGTGTGTCTGGGTCTTATCCTGATTTACCCTTTTTATGCCTTTCATTATTTCTGCAAAATGGCAAAGGAAAATATTCAAGTGAAATCTAATCCATCTATTCCTCAAACACCAGTTCTAATGCAACACAAGTTCTAATTGAATTAGTAACTGACTTCTAAGCAGCCTTATAGGCCCAAGTTAGAAATAATTCCCACCAGTGCTGAGTAAGATGAAGCTTCTGGTTTGATATTGATTTATTTTCCAGGAAAAGAAAGTATACTTGGTTTGTGATTTCTGACACGGAGTAGACACTATATCATCAGTTTTAGATACAATGGTGGAACTTGGACTACTTCCCTTTCCCCTCTCAAAGGGTTTCCCTCTCACCTGGCTTGTCTGGTGAGGTTATAGAGGTTCTCTCTTTCTGTCATGTTGAATTACCACTCAAACCACAGAAGCATTTTCCTAAAACAAAGATCTCCTAAAAGTTAGCTTCTCTAGGGGAACTGTTTTGTGCTTATATCACCTTTCCTTGTAGAACTCGATATAAATATTAGACAGAGACAATTACTTTTGATATGTTTATCAGGATTCAAGAACACAATGAAGAACGGAACCTGGGAATCCTCACTCCCTGTCAAAATTATGTATTTTTAGAGAAAGAGTTTGTCCTTTCACTTGAAAATACAGGTGACATAGAGAACCAGGACATACATATTTAATAGTGAGATTGTCTAAAAAAGAAAAGTGGTTTTTTTCATATGTGAAAATGATAACAGATGTGATTAGGAGAAGATGCTGGAGAGAACAGGTTCTTGGCTGCTGGCTGGGTCAATGTACATGTGCCTATTTTCCTTCCATACCAAATGAAAAGGTCACAGGCAAGAGATTTAACCACATCTTCTCCCAGAGAACCTCCATTAATCATGATTACCAATTCATGAGTTCATGATAAGCCTCTTTTTGTTCAATCTGATTTTTTCTCCTCCTTGTTTAGAAGCTGAATTAAAGCATAATTATTTGCATTATGCCACTTGTGACAGTATGAGCTGATTAGCTTGTAAAGCACTGATTAGTTTGGGGCTACCTTAGGAGAAAACTATGAATTATAATGAAATCCACAGATAAGCCTGGAGAGGTACTTATGATATGAACCAAATGAATTTCATATATAATTCAAAATGAGAATATTTTATAATTGCAACCTATTATAACTGGATGAAACTACACTATATGACAGATTATGCTAATCTCATACCCAAACAAGTAGCATCTTTTCATAACTAATAAATCTTTCTGTTTTCTGGTGCAGCAGCTTTGTGTCCCAAAGTATCCCTCCCTCTCCAGCACACTCCAGCTCCCAGCAATGGATTCACTCCATACCTGGCTGATGGGAGAACTCCCACTGGTTCCACCATAAACATTTTGGTGGAACCAGTGGGTTACTTTGTGGCATGTCAACACAGATCAAACTCAAACTAGAACATTTTGCATTTCATAGCTGGCTGCTCAGCTCACTGAACCACTGGAGCTCTTAGGCCAGGGCACAATGGGTGGGCTCACCATAGCTCAGTGGGGTATCTTCTGCATGTCCTACTGGGTAATGAGATTTTGGAACAGAAAACAGACTTATAGCTATTACTGCCTTTTCAGCACATATGAGTAGAATAATTCAATTCTCAGCACTTTTCAGAACTGCCCAAATATGAATGCCATAATCTATTGCTAAGAGTCCATTCTAGAAAACAATAATCTATTTATTCCAGATAATATGAAGTTAATTTTACAGGATGTGATCCAACAGGTTTTTCAGGAGTCTACTCCCTTTAATAAATGTAATGAATTGATTTACATGCTTTTGCTGTTAGCATTGGGGTAAGATAATGCAGTATCTTCTGAGAGGGAGTATCAGCTTTTGCAAAAGAATGCAGATGCACTGATGGTTTTGGAATGTGGTAGATTTACAGCAGCTGAATAACTGACTGTCCTCCAGCAAAACTGTTGCAAAGGTCACAGATGCACACATCCAGAAGAGCATCCAACAGTGCTCACACTTTATTTCAAGCTGGATTCCTCAGAGTTGCTAAACTCAGGGTAATCCACATCGTATCACACAGCACAGAGCGTTGTGACTCTACTGACTGCACACACATATGGTGTAACCTGGGTTACATTACTACTAAATCAGTCTTGTCATTTGGGCCTATGATTTGATTACAAACTGCAGTTGAAAAACGTGTCAAGAGGTACTCGGTTTACATTTACAGAAATCAGATATGTTTTAACAGCTTTTTCCAACTATAGCTTATAATGTGGAATAAGAATGGTACAGTTCTGAAGTGTTCTTCATCCACTATTTATTATTTTTCACTACAAGCATTTCTGGAAATTTCTTTCAATTTGACAGCCCATCAATTATCTTTAAAATTTCTTTACTTTCTAAGCATGTGTATGGCATTCAATGATTTCAAATGTTTATGTAGCATTGTATATTCAGAAATCAATGTGTAATCTGAGGTTTTTACTTCCCCCTTTCTAAAATGATGATGTCAGTTTTCAATTTTGCTGGAAAAATCTACTACTCCATTAGAAAGTCAGCAAGAAAATGAACACGTTGATAATCTATAAATTTCATTTAGATATTCTGGGCCTGATGCAAATCACACAAGTGAATTCAGTGGACTTTAGCTGATACCATAAGCCTGGTTTGGTTTTCTACTTTGGGTTATTCTCCATTTCACACAGAATCTTTTGCATTTTTTTAATGTCATTAAGCACATAACATAGAGGAACTAAAGGATTAATTTTTCAGCACGATATTGCATACAGTTGTGAAGGAGATTTTATAGACTAATAAAATCACATGATAACTAGTTGAGTGTAATAAGTCAGTCCCCCTCTGTCAGCACAATTACTCCTGTTTCAAATCAGAAATTCTTTCTGTATTCTTATGAGCTCAAATGGATTCCTGCTAGATGCCTGCCTTTTTTAGTTCCCTAAATGGACACATATTTTTCTTGTTACACTCTCTGTCATAATACTCACAGCAGAGTAAGGAAAGTGTTTTGCTTGTGTGTTTTTTTTTTTTTTTTTTTAGTAAGTATTTTGTCCTCTTATAAATCTCTTGAAAAACAGCAAAAGAAAACATCTACCGAGAACAGCAAGCAGAGGAGAAAAGCCTTGGGCTCAGAAAAAGAATGGTTCAGGCTAGTGGGCCTAATTTGTCAGTGAATTTTCTTAGGGCCAGAGAGATAACCAAGAGCTCTGAAGGATCCTCAACCTGTGTTATTTAATCACAAGGAATTCCATGTGGTGCACACCAGAGGAAAGCACAGTGCATAAATCAGAAGAAGGACAAAACAATCAAGAATCTTATAGAGTCCAACATCACAGATCATCATCAGCAGCTATGGTAGAAACTATTCTTGAAATTCAGTATTTTGTGCCTTGGTGTGTAGAAGAGCCCTTTGTCCTTCAGTGAGTTTTAAGGGTTATCTGAAGGACACATTCTTCTCTGCTATTTTTAAGAATCTGATGCTGGTTACACATCCTGTTCTCAGGTCTTCAGAAGAAACAAAGATAGTCTTAGTTCAGTAAGCTTACAGCTACCCTGCAAAGACAGTGCACATCACCAAGCAATCTTCTTTGCATAATTCCCAGCTCAACAACAGACTCCTCTGTGTTTATCATTAAATTACATTGTCAATCAAAGCAAGAATTCTTAAGCCTTATCAGTTACTCCAACTGACTTTTAACTGATCATCCTCTATCCTTGTGCATCAACAGCACAACCCTTCAATCCAGAGGAAGAGGAGTACTCAGAGGATAGAAATGTGTTAAATTCCCTTCAGCATATTTCATTAAGGAGCTCGTTTGCGTGTCTGCCACGTAATCCTTGGTCCGGGAAACAAGCACAAATGCAGCCCCATAGCTTCAAAGCACACATTAAGCCATCTAAGTAAACACAGATACAATAAGATCAACATTTAGCAGGAAATGCACGTTATTGCCAGGGCACATGGTCCTAGTGAAGATAATTTTTTGCATACTTCTATGGTCACTGATATGCTGCATATACACTTGCAACAACGCCCATGTACTTAGCACAGCTCAACACACATATATAACTCTTGGGAAAACAGGAATAGAAAATTAATTATTGACCTGTACTACGCCTCCTATTTGCTCCTGTAACCTTCCTTCCTTTTCTTTAACATGAAATAATGTACTTTTATTAGCAAACCAAGAAGAGTTCACATGACAGTACTCTGATGTACGCAGCAAGGTCTGCATGTGCAGACCACTTGTGAATTACCAGAAGAGCAATCAAACGTTTCAGAACCTTTCACAAGAACCACATGGATCCTGGGGTTGCATGGTTTATGTCCCCTGAGCGTTACATAATGCATGGAATAAACCATGTTTATAACCACAGGTCAGGCTCTGATAAATCAACACCAAATTTTGCTGAATGTATCCAAACACCACGGTGAGCTATCTTCCTCCCTGTTACTTGCCACATTTAGCCCATGTTACTCCTTTACAGTATTTTGTGGCTTATTCTCCTGCACATCTCTGCTCAGTGTTTTATTCCTAACCCAATGCTTTTCTGCACAGTCCCTCTCACGTTCTGTAACTCTGTAACTTAAACTAAAAGCTGTAGCAATCACTCTAGCAAATTTTCAGAGGGAAAAAACCTTCTGCCAGGTCCCTGGAACCACAGTAGCCAAATTACTTGACAGTCCTGGAGTGAGAGCAGGACAGCTGGAAATGTCATGTCCTCCTCAGCCTTTGGAACAAGGGTGTCATAACCGGGCTTCAGAAATCATTTACTGGTGTGATTTGCTCTAATTTGAAAGCCATGCCTCATTTGGCAGGAAGATACAAAGCCCATTCAGTTAGGTATTGAGGTTATCTTGAGGACTATAGAGTTCTTAGCAAGAAGTCTGTGACCTATTTTCTTCAGAAATCACCAGCCAAGCAGGATTTTACAAAGCCATTCCCGCTCTGTTCGGAAACAACGGTGCTAGATCTGCTTCAGTTACACCGTACCAGGGGATCTCACATCAGTATCACTGTCTTTCCAAATGTTTACAACAGGGTTTCAGCTTTATCAGTTAGTTATGTCCTGACTGGGCAGAAACTTCAAACAAGTTACTCATTTATTTGCTGTACAGTACTCACAATACTTTGTAAAATAGTTGAAACAAGAATCTCAGCTTTTTTTCCTTCTTTTCCCTTGTACACTCAGCTTTTGAAGCTGTGTGCTGGTCTGTTTTCACTTATTTTTAAAAAAGCATTTTACACAGTACAATATCATACCAGTTATGGTTTATATATGTGAACATATGTGGCTACATTCTTTCTCTTTAAGTAAACAGTGAGCAGCAGAGAAGTCTGTAACCTTTTGGAAAAAAAAGTCACCATTGGAAAAAATTACTTCGTAGATGGCTTCATGCAATTGTGGCTACAATTCATTATGCCAAAGATGGGAAATAAAGAAAAAGAGCACAGCAGTCCATCAGACCCTGCTGAGGCAAACACATGAAAATCATTACACATACACATACACTCCTAAAATAACCTCAGAGCCTAGCTTCTGGGTGGGGAGGTGGTAAATTCAAATTAAGGCTGAATCCCTGGACAAAGTCCATCTCTGATGTAACTCACTGGGGGCCCCTGAAACCATCAGAGCCAACTAAGCAGAGCAGTCTGACAGCACAGATGGAAGATGCTGTTCTGCAGGCAGGTGCAGACAGTGCTAAGCAATGTCACCCCTGCCTATGGCTGAAACGACGCCAGCACTGAAATGAAGACAGGATTTTGAGTACCTGTACCTTGAAAAATTTTTCACTATCTTCCATCTCTGCAACATATTAGAACTCTGAATAAGCAATAGCTGCAGACAGTAGCTTGCAGCCTCACATCTAAATTTCTTTTTTGCAGAAGGCGAATGCTTTTCTCAGTTTAGTCTTTAACAGACTTTCTGCTGTCTTGCCTGGAGTTACAATTTCACCCAACAGGATGAAAGAAGATATTAATTAAATGTTAATTCCACCATTTTTTCTCAATGCCCACCAAAGGAAAAGAGCATCATAATGTGTCTTTTTTGTTGTTTTCTTATGAAGAGGCTTCAGAAAGATCCCATACCTTCTAGCATAACCCTTGTTCTCTGTATACTCCACAGCAATATCAAACGCGTGGGAGTAATGGCAAAGCTTTTTGGGCATACATACAGTAACACCTCTGAACCCAGCAGATCCTTGGAACACCTTGTATCCAGGAGAGAACTAATATGTCAAAAAAAAGTGTGATGGACACATTAAGCCTGAGGAGAGTTTAACTAGCACAGGAAGGCTCAACAGAGTTATATGAATCTTGGATGCTGGCAAAGGATTTGCTATTGTAGAACTTTCCAGATCACTGAAATGTACAGTTTTGATCAGACAACACCTGTAAGTAAACCAAGCTGTTGCTGCCAAATAGGAACAGGTAAGGCCTGGACAATGTGACACAGCTGAAACACTGCAGAGACGCTGCCATCACAACTGCCAATAATGGCAGCCCCACCCAGACCTCTATTTTTTATTGTGTCAGGTGCAGCACTTTCAAGGGTGAAAGGCAAGCAGAAAAAAACATGAGAAGAAAATATAAGAGAGACATAAAGTGATTTGCCTGCAGTTTGGCATCAAATGATAGCTATGGGAATAGGACCTAGGTAGGTGTCTGGCCTCTCAGAATTCTGTCCTCTCTAGCCCACCTTTGAGTTCTCTTGAAGTAGGCTGTTAAATTTGTTTTCCTCTCTTCCATATATTTCTAAAATGGAATGAAACCAGAGAGTCAACACGTAAGGTTCTCAAGACATCATTCCTGAAGTGAAGGACACTAAGTCCTGGCCAATGCTCTAGCTGCTTACACAAGGAAGTTGGAAATAAATTGAGAATAATTTTTCAAATTTTCTTCTAAACTGCAGAGAAGTAAACTTATGTCCCATCCCATTCCATCCTCTACCCTTGTCAATATATAAAATATACGCCTTTCTGTGAAGAAGCCAAATGTAAAATCCACCCTTCAGCTTGCATTACTCATTTTCCTGCACAGAAAAATTAGGAGATTTAAATTAAGCTGACAGTAATAAAAAAAGCTGTTGGAAATGTTACCAGGAAGTGTAAGTCAGACAGGCAATGCCACATCCAAAGGTTCTCATATTTTATTGGTGATAAAAGTAACACTCCCAACCTCACCATGGAAAGTCAGATGGTTGGAGACACTCTCATCCAAGGCAAAGGCCCTGACTGGGAAAAAGGCTGCTAACATTGATTTTTGCAGTGGCTGTTGTACCGAGAACAATGTTAGCTAGGAGTGAAAGGACTACCTTGGAAACAAAATTATACACCTCTTCCTTTTCCCTTCATGCCTCCCTTGTGTGTGTGGAGGGTCCCAGGAGACACCCACAGCTGTGGCAATTCCTCTGCAGAGGCCAATTCCTGGGATTGCTCCAGAGCACCGAGCTGCTGCAGTAAAGTTGTGGCATGCTAAGTTGTGGCAAGTCCTTGCTCTTCTCTTCCACGGAAGGGAAATGGTCTTGCCATTGCCTTGCCAGGGCCCAGACTCCTTGTCTGACAGCTTCTTGGTGTTTGGAGGAATGTTAATTTTATCAGCAGGCTCTGCAGAGAAGCTAGGTGGGTGATAATGGCCAACAAAAGACCAGTCAGGGTAGGTTGGTTATTCTGCCTATCTGCTGAGTAGTTTAATAATGTTTCACTCTGTAAACAAGCAAGATCTACAGCAACAACAAACATACAGAGAAATTTCCTTATCCTATACAATCTCATCCTGATGCCTCAATGATGCTATTTTAAAGAGTGGGTACACAAATTCTCTGCACCCCACAGAAGAAAATTTGAAAGACTAACATACAAAAACAGATTAAAATGAAACTTATAAACATTCCATAAAACAAGTAAATAAATAGAAACTTGACATCTGCTAACTATTGTCACTCACAGTTGCTAATTTTGAATTTGGCAGAAATTCCACTTCCAGCAGTATTTTTCTGTATTTTTACAGTCTTACTCAACTCTGAAGCCAAAGAACTCATTTCAGTCAGAAATGCTGCACAGTGTGGGGCCTGCTGCTTCTATTTGCAGTGTTTGTACCTTTCTGTTTCCTACTGAAAGTTTGCTGTCTCAAAGCAGTTCTGGGTCTAGAGCTGCAGCAAGTAAACTTTATCCAGAGGGCTAAAAAACCCATCTGAGCTCTTTCCCTGAGCAGCCAGTGTCAGCTGCAGTTGTTCGTCCAGGCTTGGCTGCCTGTTCTTGCAGACTATCACTGCAGCAAGACAAACAGCCATGGCTACTGCTTCTTGCCAGCACCCAAAGAACAAATGACTGAAACTTTCATGTATTACTCAAGTCCAACTTAGTTTTTGCTGGATGACTTTCATGATCTGTCAGCTTCTTCACTACTAACACTTCATAAGGTGAAATTCACTCTGCGTTTCCAGTTATTTATTTGGCTGTTAAAAATCAGACACTTTTTGCATGTGCAAGTAGCTGATACTCTTTCCAAAAATCACTAATCTCTCAGACTAGGCAGATATCTGATATCCCCATTCATAGAGATTTTCTATGAACAGTGAATAAGGGGCGAGGAGTTTGACTCCGCATCTTTTCAACTGTGATTAGAATTGCTTTTGGCAGAATCCCTTAAGTAATGTGAATGTGTCAGATATTAAAACCTAAAATAAAAATCAGTGGAACCTTCCAATAAATTACAAGCACATTAAATGCAGTGCTGGCAACTCTAAAGGTCAGAAACACTGTTTTCTGTTGAATGCTTTTAACTTCCAGGCACAGAAATCCTTTCTGATCCATGCAGCTCAACACGTTAAAACACAGCAGAAAAAATATCACAAATGTAAATTAAATAACAAATCATTTAATTGGCATTTGCCAGAAGGCAACTTTCCTGCTAAAGACAAGTTTCACCCTTTGGACAGGACCATGTTAGCAATCACTAAAATCCCAAGACAGGAACACAAACAACTCTCCACTTTGCTAGTCATCAGACAATACTTTTAAAACTGTCAGTAGTCAGAATTTTGAGTAGATAAGGATTCATGTAAGTACTCGTGGGATTTTCCAAAAACACAAACAAACTCAATTCCCATGGAAGTTAACTGGCAGTGAGCACTAAATGAGATTTTCTAATGCAATGAGGGATTTACCCACCATTTCTAAGTGCTTGGATATCTTTCAAACCTAAATAAAGTCCCTTGTGAAACAGTTTTCCAGAAGTGACTCTGGGTTAGTTGTGAACTCCAGTTCAGCTACAATGCACTCTGCAAACTGAAGTTAGCCCCCACAGGACAGGAACTGATGAAAACTCTTCACAGTGGGATTTGTGCCTGTTGGGGTGATGATGCAGCCCCTGGATCAGATCCTCAGCTGATGTAAATCAGCACCCAGCAGACCTTTCCAAGGTGTGTCTTTATATGGTTAAATCTGAAAGTTCAGAACCCAAAAGGCACAAAATTTGGAATCCATATACTAATATTTTTATGTAATGTCAGGCTTGAGGGATCCATGTTCCTATTATTAGCCACTGAAGGAGAAACTGGAAACTAATGTTCCTTTCAGTGTTCACCTAGCAGCAACTTCTGCTGGAAATTCATCTTCCAGCTTGTTATTACCTAAGCACTTAGTTTTGAATTGATTTGTAAGCTTGTGTGTATTGTCCACACACTAAAAAATAGCACAAGCTTACATGTATATATGTTTCTTTAAAAAACTATAAGGAGAAAATGGCAAGCCTTTGTTTTGTGACTGATTTATCAGTTCCTGGCTTATGCATATTGCTATGCATTACTTAGCAGAAAACATCTTAGTAGGGGTGGGTTGCTCATATATAGCATAAATGCAAGTATTGCCTGGTAAAGAAGATGCCAGCCACTGGTCATCTAGACAATATCTTTGTAGAAGTGTAGAGGAACTTTTTCTATAGATATATTTCTTCCTCTTCACCCTGAACTGAACTCCCTTAAATCCTCGTTTTAGAGCTGCTATATGCAACATATATCAAATATTCCAGGTGCCTGAATTAAATATAGAATTTAAAGCTCATCCTGAAACTTTCTCACATGAAGAAACACCTGGGAGGCATCCACAATGCCCAGCCCTGCTTCATGCTGCAGACACTTAATGCTCCTCTGAGGGACACGAGCACAAGACCAGCCTACTCTCTAATCACCCAGTGAAGCTTTTTCCCTGCTTTTACCAAGGCCCAGTTCCTGCTCACATGGATGGAAATGCTTTATAACTACTAATAGGTCTGATCTCTGTATTGCAATGGCACCTCTGAGGACATACTGTACCAGGTGCTACACACAGAATGAGTAGGAAGGATCATATGTATTCTTCCAGCTCTGCCTGGAAGAAAACATTTGATCCTTACAGAACAACCAAACCAACAAATTGAGGTAAATGACCAGCCTTCTGAACAGAGGTACTTCAGGGACAAAAAGATCAAGTAAAAGGAGACCAAATTTACACAGGAAGGGTCATCAAGTCCAGAACTGGCTATTCCTTGCCAAGAATACTCACATCACCACTGCATAAGCTGAACAATTACTTTTACTGCTTGACTGCATAGAAAATGCTCTACATTCACCTCAGGTGATGTCCCAAAAGGTGCTGCTCTGTCTGCTCAGACAGTAGTCTTTCACTAATAAAAATTAACATTTCAGTACCAGTCTAGAAGTTAATTATAGAAATAGGTAAATAAATTAGATTACAACCATGTTATCATCTTTGAAAAATATTTAAAAAAAGGAATTAATTACCAAACACAATAATTGAACATAAAAATCCTCTCTCCAGTGCAAATGTACACCAATGGCTCCAAATCCTCTTTAGTTATTAGGCAACAGAGGCCTCCTCCTTTAATCACAGACATCCTAGATCCCAGTCTTTAATGGAGCCACAGGGACAAGCTGAAATGACCACGTTAGTCCGAATCCGTGACGTTTTCAGCCAAGTTTTTTATTCTTAAGATCACAAAATAACTAAAACTCCTTTTCCTTCCCAAGCATGCTGCTATTACAAGGGTTTGAGTCAGCAGGAACATATGCGTGTTTTTCAGAGAGTAATTTTTCCAGTGACTTAATGTCTGAATGAATTTATCATGAGACATGGAAGTGTCATTAACATTCGCCCCAAGCAAAAGAGTAGCTTTGAGTGTGTCCACACACATTTGCGTCATTCCAGCCACGGTTCACTACCTTGAATACTCATTCCACCAGACTGTTTGGTCCTGGTAAACACAGAACAAGTTTTCCTGACTCCTGTACTTATTAAACCAAAGGATCATTTTGCTGACAAGTGTGTAGCTGGTGTATTTCAGAACCCCAGAAAGCAATCACAGGCTATCTCTGAAAAAGTCTCTTTCGTGCAAGATCACAAACCTGGTTGGCACAGTAAGGAACAGAACTTTGGACTATATAAAGCCTTTCAATAAACCAGAAAAATATTTTGAAGATGGAAAGAGTGAATCTACAAGAACTTCCCAAAGATGAAAGGAAGCTATGCAGAAGGTGATTTCAGATGAAACTCTCCTTCCTACAAATACCTAACATCTATGCCTTACTTACAAGGCACTGCTGCATTTTCCAAACAAAAAATGCACATGACTGAGGCATTTTTGTGAAGCCAAGTTTGTCAACTTTTCCCACAGGCCAGGATAATTTTATTCCCATCCAACTGCAGCCAGGGATCTGTTCTGCATCAAGTGCAGATCCTCCCAGAACCTTCCCAGAGCTTTCCCCCCAAATGTCAATCGCATGCAAATGAATTCCACATGCAAATGAGCAGCTCAGTGAATATGACAAAACTGTCCTGTTATTCCAGTTCTGTGACTCGAGAAAAACAAGGCAGCTACACTACCTATGTGTTACCCTTTATCCAAAACCTCTGTTAAGCACATAGTGGCCAGATTCAGAATAACACACACAATTTGATTGTGTCCTAGTCCAGGAGCTCACTTAGTGCAAAGCTAGGATTTATTATGCTGTTTGGTGAAAGGTAAAGGTAGCAAAATCCAGTTTCTAAAAGCAATAAAATGTTGTATGTGTACTGACGATCCAGTTTCTTTGGCCTGTGTAAAAGCCTGAATAGGCTTTGCATGAGTTTATATCAGGGTATTGGAATACAGAATTCTCCTCCCTCCTACTTGCTAAGCAGTCAAGTACTGATGGTTCCAAAAATCTCCACAGCCTTCCCCTACAGACCCACAGTCACAGGCTGGGAAAGCTCTACTTTGTTGCCCTCACACCTTTCTGTATCAGAGATGTGCACCGTGGAAGCTCTGTCACAGTCCATACACAAAGCAATTCACAACAAAGCTTTAAATATTTTGTGATGCACCACGTGATGAACTAACACTTTATTGTTTAGTTGTACCAAAACTTATGGCACATTAGAAGCAAGAGGAACAATCTCAGATCCCTCTCTTGCTCCGCAGTTTTAACTTCCTTTGGATAAATGTGAGAAAAGAGGCTGTGGACGTATCAAGAGAGGACAGACCATAAAGAAACCACTGTCAACACCAAATTACGAACATTTCAAGAAACTGAACTACTTGGTGTGAGAGTGTTAAAAACTACTGGTAATTTATAGCTAGATTCTATTCCAGAAACTTTACAGCTCCTCCTTTACAGTAAGTACACATTGTACTTTAACATAGTGGGTTTATAGCTTTTAGTAGTTTAATTACATAGGTTCTCAGAACTCATTTCACAGACTTGTACCACCATACACTGCAAAAATTCAGATACCTTGCATAAGCTCATGCAACAGAAAATTTTCTTCTGTCATCAAGTCCTTGCAGGAAATCTATTGAGTGACCTGTAAAACACATCCTATACACTAACAGTGCCCTACTGATTTCAGTAGGGTGTCAGATACATCAAACATACTGACAATTCTCACAGTAAGAACATTAATAACACTTAAAATCGAATCACTCTGATCATTATAAAAACCCTTCAATGCTGGTGTTACCAGTACCAGCACTTCTTTTAACTAAACTATCAAGTCCCCGCAATGAGCCGTTATATAATTCATTCCAAATAACAATTTACAAGGGCAGCATTTTGCTTTCCATCTGAATCCTCAACAATTATTAAAACTTTAATAGTTCTTAGATGTTAATGTCACCTGTTTAAAATAAACATCATCTGCTAGGTAACAGAGACAACAGACTTAATTGTGTTGCTGCAGAACTGGGGCACAAATTTTACTAAATTAAGGAATCTCAAGCAGCTGCAACGATCATAAGGTTCAAGAGTAATTCCCGTCCTTTAAGAATGCAAAAGTTGTGCTAAAGTCTCACAGATCACTGGACTTCTGGCCATCCTTCACAGAAAAATTAGTAAAAATCCCACTGCATATGCTAAAGTTACACTAGAAAGTAGGAACACAGAGATTTACACAGTGGATTTATGCAGAGACAAATGTTCATGCAAAAAGCATCAATCTGATTTAATTTTCACATTAGTAAGAAAGATGTCATGGTCCCAGGATGTATCTATGTAATACTATTCCAGGAAGTGCAATATTAAGGCTTTCTGTGATTCAGTTTGAAGAAATCCTCAGGCATTATGGCCTAGGAGTTCCAGGAAAAGGTAGGCATTGATTTCAGAATAACTCAGCTTATGGATCAAAACGCTTTTGCTTCCTTCACCCTTTTTTTTTTTTTTTTTTGGTAAAGGTTAAAGGTTAATTTCTATTCAAGTGTAAATCCACTGCAGCCACAGTATCTAGGTGGAGTCCTCTATCAGAGGCTGACTTAAAAGAGATTTGAGAAGGCTGTCCCTCCCCTCTCAGCTCCTGTCATATGGGGCACACATTCCTAGGACTTCTGGTGGAGGTGCTACAGTGCCAATACACAGCTCTCCTGTGCCTGCATCCACACCAACCAAGGCAGTGATACTGGGAAAGCCACCTGCCCCACAGACCCCTGGGGGAGTGGCCCTGCCACAGCTACACAGCCATCCAGTTCTGCTTCTCCTGACAGAGGGTGTTTGTGTGTGTCCACAGTCAACAGTCCCCTGTCTCATCAGGAGCCAAGGACTCTCTTCTTCAAAAGAACAGCTCAGCTGGGAATAAAAGCTGTTTCATCATCAAGTTCAAGAGTGAGGCATCAATCCTAATGGTCTCAGAGACAAGTCTGAAGCACTCTGACTGCCAGGCTATATTAAAGCACTCAGCTCCATATGGCACAATCCAGGAGCAAAACCTCTCCCTCAGGAATATTTGGAGCCTGCTGTGGACAGAGCGCTGACGCTGCACATCAGTGAGGAAAACACACTGCAGAGCAGGACTGAAAAGCTCTGTGTGACCTTGGAAGAGCCTCCTGGCCCTGGGGAGATGCACAGCAGGAGCACATCTCCCACAGAGACCACAGCAGGATATATTTGGAACTATAAATGCAACCTAATGTGAAGACATTATAATATATTTTTTATTTACAGCTGTTAGGAACTTGCTTGTATCTCTAAAATCTCTTGGGTCTGTTCTTCCACCAGCCTTGCAAAATAGCCAGGAGCACTCTCATCAGTTACTAGAAAGACAGTAGGAGCAAGCCAGATTAAAAGAGGCTCTTGATACAGACTGCTGGTTAATCATTTGCCTGTTAAATTAAACATGTAAACAAAGCTTCATAGCAGAGATACTTGTTAGGGAGTATTTATTAGCTCTTTCATGTTTCACTTCTTCAAAGTTCTTTTATTCTTCAGCATTGTATCTTGATGCTAATTTTATTACATTCAGCTCCAGCAATATAATCTTGTAGTATAAAGCTTCACCAGTGGTTATGCAAGAAAAGGAAATGAAGAGAGAGCTCAGAGGCAGATATTTGTTTCAAGGTTTGTCAAAACCGTGTGTCTTGACAGATGCTGTGAGTTGAGTGGTAATTACACAGAGCTGAGATAATCACTGGGTAAGCCTGTGTAAAGTAATCTGGTGAGCTCACCTGCACGGGGTCCTATTTCTATTACCACCCTAAGGTGCAGAACTGATGATGGACTTTGGCACCCTGTGGTTATGTACTTTGATGTATCTTTATAAGTCCAGCGCCTGGCTTTCAGTGGCAACTTTCCTTTTTCTGTCACTTAATAAGACCCAAACTTGGTAACTTTAGAAATACTGCAGTTAAGAAGATATAAATGTTTTGACGTAATGGTCATGACTACAGATGAATTTATTTTTTTTTTATTTCAGCAGCTGAACTGCAAATGTGCACAAGTGAGGAAAACATTTAATGGTGGTCTGTCAAGACGATAGCTTAAAAAATCCCACCAAATGGTCAGGATCAAATAATTAAATTCTAGTTCATCAAAGTTCAGAACAAAATAACACTTAGTTGGAATAAGCTCTCTAAAATGTTAACTACATATAGTTCAACCTAAAATTCTTCAGCCCACCCTAGCAAAGTCTGCAAGGTAAGGTCCTTTTCAGTTATAATGCTAACTATGCCAGTATGACAGATGTTTCCTGTCCCACTGGCTCCATTAGTGCTTCACTCAATTTCTCAATGTGTTTCCAGCAAATGTTGGCTAACTGAAAGGTTTTAATCTTTCTCATTCATGCTACATATTGCCTCTGTATCAGGCCAGTACAGATGCCTCCAAATTAGCTCAGAGCATTAACATTCCAGATTCTTCATCTTTTGCACAAGACCCATGCATCATATTTTCTTCTGTGAGTTCTCAGAGATGATTTGAAGATGTTTTTCTGTTTGACATATGCTTGTATCAAGAGCTCCACGCTCTCAGATCTCCAGTACTAGCTTCAATTTTTCCTATTTTCCACTTCTATTTTCCAAAGAAGCTTTTGGAATTGTCACCAGGAGGGAGGATCGAGGAAAAAGCCCCATAACTAAGTGCTGAGCTCATTTCACCATATGTGAAGTTGCAACTAGAAGCCAAGGCATTTTTGTATCATCTAATCTATTGCAGCAAACGCCAGAAAATGGAGGAGCCAAGGACTTACCAGGTACTGGGCCAACACGAGAGCACTGAAGGCCTATCCCAGCTGTCAGCAAAAGCATTGGAGAGACTGGATCTGGGCCTAAGGTTTTTAAAGCTGAAGCTGGAAGAGTCTTGCCACAAGAAGAAAAATCTGGTTCATTTCACAACATAATTAACTCTATTTCAACACTAATAGTAACCTTTTTAAATCACTCCCAGTGTAAACAGCCTCTTGAGACAATAATGCTTGGTGCCAGTGGAAAAAAGCCATGGTAAAATGAGAATATTAAATATCATGAAATACACAGCTCTGTGTGTGTGTGTGTGTGTGTGTGTGTGTGTGTGTGTGTGTGTTGACCCATCAGATCACATAACAGACTTGACGATGACCCTGGGCATTTTTGTAGATGACTTGGATGGGTCCTCTAATTATACAGGAAATTGAGTCTGGATATCCCCTACAACATCCATTTTTACAGCCCCTTATTTAGCAGTGCTTTCTGTAATCTTATTTTGTTTAAATAAGGGGACAGATAATCACAGAGCAATGGCATCAACCAGCAAGTAAAATTATGCCTCTGAACATGTTCACAGGACCCAGGCCTTGTGGTACAGCTAGAAAAATTTATAACAGATTAAAAAGGTGAGATTCTCACACAGCAAAAACTGGTGCAGCTCTTTATTGAGAGAGCTCATAAGGGCTTCCTTCATGCTGTCAAGTTTCTCTAGCTAGTATTACAGACATTTAAGGTGACTTATGAGGATATCAAAAAGAATTAATCCACTCCGATTTTACGGCATTTTAATGGATTTTTTTAGCCATTGTAAAGGGTGGAGCCTTCTGCAATAAATAACTAAACTCAGTAAGGGGAGCACTGCTGTTATGAGTACACGATCTGTCAATTAGAGCTATACCCACCTACTGAAATGAGAGAATATTTTTGGTCAGTTGAACAGGGGAACTGGAAGGCAA
Organism: Phylloscopus trochilus trochilus; assembly: GCA_016584745.2. Taxonomy (NCBI): domain Eukaryota; kingdom Metazoa; phylum Chordata; class Aves; order Passeriformes; family Phylloscopidae; genus Phylloscopus; species Phylloscopus trochilus. The sequence continues at coordinate 6,077,850 of WQNJ02000545.1, forward strand.
CAAGCAGAAAGGCAGATAACAGCCTAGGAAGCAAACATCCAATAAGCCAACAACAGGAGTCAGGTGCACACAGAACAGACAATAAGATGCACCCAATGAGGACACAGAGGGGAGAACAGTCTATGTGACACACATGATAAACACTGCACCTCTCATGTTGAGAAAGCCTCGTCTGGGATCTCCTGTTTGTTTGGGTTTTCTATTTTATTAATCTTTTATCGCTTTACATTCTAGTACTTTTCCCCATCTATATACCTTTCACTGAGCTAGAATAAGCATTTAGGAAATTTAGTTTGGGATTCCAGATACTTCTCACCTGACAACCATCACATGCAAAATACATTGGTCTTTCACACTAAAATCTTGTGATATAATCCTCACTGAAATTGTCTAGCTTTAGCTTCCAAATATTAGATGCTACACATCATCCTCTACTAAACTAAGAGCTGCTAGAATTATCTTCCCCAGTTATATATTTGTTAGTAGAAAACAAGTTCTCTCTAAATCAAGATTGAAATGCAGTAAGCCTTAAATCCCTCACCCTCAAAGTAAAAAAAAAAATCTTCTACTTTCTACATGTATGCATGTAGAAGTGTCCAACTGACTTTTGAATGCATGGACACCAAAGAGCCAGGCAATTTTGCTAAAGCTGTTTATAACTTTAATGTCTTCTCTACAACTACATGATATTCCATGCTTATATGTCCCACAAGCACTCCACTGAGCTGCAGAATCTCACTGGGAATGCACATGCAACTGCTCATTCAGCTGCCCCCCCAGTCCCTGTTACTGTATACAGTACTCTGGTAATTTTGACCAACATGCAGACCCTGCATTTCCCTCTATAATCTCTTCCTCCCCCATTATGTGACAGAATAACACCCGGACAAGTACCATTTTGATCCTTGCCATATGCAAGAAAACTTAAATGAAAAAAATGTTCTAGAGGAACACAACACAAGAATTGGAGATCTAACACAACTTTTACTTAATTTCAGCATTCAGTCACTTCCATCCCTTTATCTCTTCTTGTGAACACGGTGAACTCTCAAGGTTTACACAGGGAGCCAGAGGCAGGCAGGAAATCAGGATCCTTCACCCCTTTTCAGGGGCTGCAGGGCCTGAACTAGTCCAGAACCAATCACTCCACCATATTACCTGTTGTTATAGAAAAACAATAAAAAGACAGAAGCTTTCCATATGGAAAAATGAGACCTGGGATTTACTTAACAGAAAGATCTAAGCACAAAGCCCTAGCAGAAACCCCCTGTGCTGGCTGCTGCTAACACCTGTCAGCACCACTGAGATAGCATTTGTTTCACACATGTCCTGGCTTGGCAGGCACCTGATTTAGATTTTCACACTTTGTTTCAGCTTTCTACACACTTGCTCTCTAGTGTAGTGTTCATACATCAGACACCACTGTCATCTCACTTTTCTGTGCTGCCATAGCTAGATTATTGCAGAGGACAAAACTCCTGCTCTGAAGTACACCTGCATCAAAACATAGCAACCTTGAGGTAACATGTAAATGAATGACACACAAATTTTAGGTTAAAAAGCCATTAACCTGTTAATAACCAAGCCTTATTTAATTTCCAGACTTCTCCTTACTGTACTCTGATAATGAACTCTGACTGTTAAATTAAAAACAGTAACCAGTAACTATGACTTCACTTGTCTTAACAGAATTTCACCCATTTCTAGCAGTCCTAAATTTGGCCCAGAACCCACTGAACTCACCAGTCCCATTTTCTCAGGTGCCAAGGTAGGACAGACCTGTACCAAAACCCTCTCTTTTTAATAGCTTATTGTGAGCAGGCTTCCAATTACAAGTGCCAAAATGATAAGATACGTGTTTACCCACCCTGAAGGAGGCAGTGGTGGTAAGAATGCTTTGTGTCATTTGCAGTTCCATGGGCAAGAATGAAGGACTGAACAAGAAGGCAAAGATACTTCTGGCAAATGCCTCAACTGAAGTTAACATTGCTCTTCTGTAACACTAGAGATGTATCACTGAACGAATGACACTAAACACTTACAGACTTTGGATTGTTTGCAGCCACTAAAAAATATTTATTAAATGCATTATGGAAGAGGTGTAAGTCAGAGAATACATATAATACAGAACCACATCCCTCAGAAATTATGATCTAAACTGACAGAAGGGCAAAGTGAAACAGAGAACCTAAGAGGCAAAATGATTCTTCCATGGTAAGTCTGTTGCAATGCTTGTAACAGTACCCAGGCATTTTACCTTTCAGAGCCTGTTCTGGTTTTTCCAGAACTCTTTAAGTCCTACACTAGAGACAGGTAGGGATGTTAGGATTTTCCAGAGGCTTCTGTCTAGTGTTAACAAAAGAGCACTTCTGAGTAATATGTAAGCCCTACCTGAGCAACTTAGTTGTTGCTATGATTGATAATGCAAGACAGAAAATATTAGCAACTGTTTCTTAACAAAGGAGGCTCCACGGGGAGCATGCAGGGCAGTCAGCAGAGCAGTGCAGAGACAAGCACACTGCAAGAGCAGCAGCTCTAGATCTTGAGTGCAAGAACCCTGACAGTCTCCTACAAACAGAGATGTGGAACAGATTACTGAATAACATCCAGACGGATTCCCAGAGAATTACACAGAGAGGCAACTTGTAAAGATCTCCAATTGCATGAGTTCCTGCAGAACAGAGTTTTACCGGGCAGCAGCAGGCAGCAAACTTCTTGACCCTCCAGAGTAGCCTGATCTGAGCTTTAGAGAAGATTACAAACTCTGGTAGAGGTTATCACTGACCAATGAAAACAATGTCCCTCCACCAGCAGGATGGATGCTGCTGTCAGGAGTAGTAGGGATATTTCTCATACCCTTGTGAATCAGGTTATTCTTACAGGAAACAGGTCTGGAAATGCAGAGAGCTGCACCCCTATGAACTTGCACCCAGAAGGCTTAGGCAGTTGTGTGGAGTTTGCAGCGGATGTTCATGAAAGATCCTGTTATTCTTTCAGCTTTTCTGTTGGATGTCATAGCTGAGGTGTTTTTTGTAGAGCAAGCAGAATAAGCTAACCTATGAGAGAAACCAGCAAGATCTTTCATGGGCCATTTTCACATGTAACTGTACTCACAGTAAGGTATCCTTAAAGCAGTATGCAGTTATGCCTCAGTCATTAGCCCACTTTGTTAAAGCAATAGAGCTCTAGTAGTGAAAGTGTTGGTAAGGCCAAGAAAAGAAAAAGGATGAATGAGAAAAATGAGAGGAAAAAGAATAATCTCCTCCACAGGCAGAAAAGCTTGGGTTCAGAGTCTTTCCCTTCAGAGGCACAGAATCAGGAGTACAGAACAGGAATTGGATGACAGCCCCCAGGCCTCACTATAGGGAAGAAATTGATATTTGAGCTGCTAGAATGGTGTGTGTTAGTAGATTAAACACAGTTAATAAATGAATACATCTTCCTCTATGATGCTGAGGCCAACAGATTCTCACTTGGATAGAACTGATAGAAGAGCTTACAACTTTCAAAAGTCTCTTAATTCTTAGCACAATCTTGTGATAGCAGTAAGAAAACTCTGAAAATATCTTACCTGGAGAGATAATGGAATTTTACTTAAGAATAAGAAAGGCAAATGACTACAAACCAGGATATATTCATGTATCAGCCCACTGTGTGGTGGGAAGGATGGCCTGTCAGGCTCCAAACTTCTCTTGGAGCCATGTTTTTCCGTGAGACTGTGTTACAGGATATGGATCTATTTCAACAAACACAGAGGTGTTTTCTGTATACCACCACACATCTTGCAACCCAGACTTCAGACAAACAAAAAAAAAAAGATTGACCTGACTGTTGGGAGCCCAAATTTGCCAAGCTGTGTGACAAAGTCTAGCCCTTGGCTACAAGGCACCTCCTGGCAGCTCAAGCAGTTCTGTTTTGGGTTAATCATCTGGTTCCCAAAGGAAATGAGACTGTGACAATCACAATGGAGGAGTAATTTTTTGTGCATGTAGGCTCATGTCCTGTGTGACTTGTAAATTTATTAGCAGATTTCAAACAAAGTTGACAGAGGAATGGGCAATTCAGAGTTAAGAGGAAACAGGCAGCTAAATAGAGGACACTATCTTCAGCATCTGGCTGAGGGAACAGCTTTTGACATCAGAAAACATAGTTGGAATGCTGCTCTTTTAAATTTTGCAACTATAAAAAAGTCAAAGTTTGCATAAATCATGAAGCAGAAATCTATAGAAACCAGACTTGTTACTTCGGTTGTTCTCTTTGTTCTGAAGGAAAAGTTCAAAGATTTCTGGATGGGATACTATTCCCACATTGATTTGTCAGTGGTACACAAATCCTATTACAGCATCACAGCACATACAAAATGGGGGACTAAATACTTCCCCCAAGTGATTGAATGATAGACAATAAATACAGTATTTTGCTAAGAAATTAAGAGGCTAGTTTGGTACAAACACTGGAGCAGAAAACGGTTATTAAAGCATTCTTGGCACCAGCTTCCTTTCTCCTTCTAATTCTTGTTTTAACTCAGTTTTCACTTTAACCTTGCCCTTCACCTTTATGGAATTTCATTGAATACAGAAGGTGTTTTCTTTACTGTCTGTGGTAACGAAACCTGTTCATTTTGCTCACTCTGAGATGTAGGTGTGTCACCAACAGGATTTTGCTGCCAGCATGACAGCAGATATTGCTGTCAGTACAGCTGGACTCACATGGCAGAAGTGTGTGACCCTGGGGTCATATAAAGGCGTCTAATTATTACAGAGGGCTGTGCGTTTTATAGAAATAATCAAGTTCTACAAGCATGAGAAAACCAGGAGCATTTTGCAAAGGGCTGAGTAAATGTTACTTTGCTGATTTCCACTGGATACTGTGCATTACCAGTGCTGGAAGTGCCATGTACCCTTCAGACTGGGATGATGCATTTCAAGCTTGGCTGAAAACATGTCAGAGCCCTGATGGCTTTCACCTGACAGTGGTGCTCAGGGTGCTGCAGTGGAACAAGAAATCTGGAAGCATAAGGGAGAAATTGTCATTCTGCAGTCTTAATAATATAACATTTTTTATTTAATTTCAGGGTTATAAAGCAGCCTTGAGAAAAGGCTTTCAGATCTCAAACTAGAGTTTATGGAGCTGACATTGCTTTACTGTCATTCTCCTAGTGTCAGGGGTAGAGCTTAAAGAAGATGCTGAAAAGCAAAAATATTATCCTTTCTCCTGGTACTCAATGATCTCCATTCTCCTCTAAATTAGAAGATGCCAGTCACAACCCCAGGCCTATGAAGTCACTCTGGAGAATTTCCTGTGAGGAAAGAGTGCCTGTCTTGGTGGGTCCTGACTGAGTGCAAAGACACTGCCCTTGCAGAATCTGTGTCCTGTACATAATTAACAAGATGAAAGTGGACAGAGAGCAAAGCCAGTCATTAAAGAGAACAAAGAAGCTTTTTTCACCCAAGTTTCTCCCATCATGAGAAACGATGTGAGCTGTGAAGCGTTTTCATTGGATAGATTTGCATTGAACGCTCACTACCTTTTCTTCTCCAAGCACCTGATGAATCCAACACAGCCACATATGGCACACTCCTTTCCGAATTTAACTCCTATCTCATCAATCAGATGCTTTGTTGAAAAGATTGTGCTTTGATGCAGATGGAGAGGACTGAGAATGGATACAGAGCTGTTCAGACACTAGCTCAGCTGAGAATTTAAAAGAAAAACAAAACCCTAATGACACATGGGCTTTAATTTGCAATCCAGCATTAGACACATGAGCCGCTCTCTCCAGTTCTCCATCAGAGCCAGGGACAAATGGCAAACAGAATCAAGCCAAGGAAAAATGCAGTCTTTATTTTGCTTTAACCAGCAATTTCAGGAAATGCTTAATCTTCTTGCAGTTTGCATAAAATGGACGTTTATTTAAGCAACACTATAGAAGCTGACTGGGAAAACAAAGCCTGACATTTTAAAAGATGAAAAAATTTACCAATTACAGCAGTTACAGTTCAATGTCCCAAAAGCAGTACAATATATAAAGCTCCTGCCAAATGATTTCTATCCAGCATGACTTTTTGAACTGGTATCACTAATTGTATTTTAGCCTCAGTGTAAGATAGTTTTTGCAGAACTAATATTATCTCGCTACTAAAGGTTTTTTCAAAATAAAAAGATACCTCAACCTAATTATCTTAATGCCATACGAACTTTAGTATTGGTATTGACCTTTTTACTTCCTTTAGAAATCACAACCAACATCCATCCTGCAGATTAATCTCCTAAATTGTTTCCTTGTCAAAGTGTCATGCTTTTTCATTAGTGATTGTAGCTAATTGCAATTCTTCCCAATCTGCTATGCAGCTAATTATCTAAAACAGACTTCACTGCCAGGGTATGCATGTTGTCTCTGTTGTAAGGTAAAATGTACCATCATTATTTGTATCATCATAGTACTTAGATATCCCAAATGATGCTCTGCTTTTCATCTGCTAGGTGCTGTACAGACACAGAATTATCTCTAGCACTCCAGTATCAATGAAGCCATGCTCACATTGCAGTGCTCTGGTGCTTGGGTCTGAGCACACGCGTGCAGAAAGCATCGGACCAGTCAGTCCTTACTGTCTGGAGGCAGGAGGGGCATACAAATGGAACTATTTCATTCAGGATCATGAAAAATTCCAGAAAGGGCAGAAACTGAACTTGGAATCTTCTGATCCAGATTTACAGCTCCACAAATAGCTCACTTTCAAGCATTTATAGTTCCTACATGCCACAATCCAGACTAAGAAAACCTTGAACTGAGTTGCGATAACACAGCTGGCATTTCTTAATTACACTGTCAGAAACACAGTCCTGGTTTCCAGAATATACTTGAAGTACTTTCTCTCTAAAGAGACAGGAGAAGATGGGAAAGATAGACAACCTGCTAGCAGCAACATGGAAAGAGCCTGCTGTATTTATACATATCTTTTTCACATATATGATTACAGCCAAGAGGAAGGCAGGGAACTGACAGCATTATCCACACCAGTGGTGGGCAGAGTGCACTACAACAAGGTTCTGAAAGGACCTCTCAAGCAACTACTTGAAACAGCCATTTTAACATCTTCCTGAAGAGGCACAGGGGTGAATTACAAAATACAACATTCAAGAATAATATTCCTGAAAACCAAAATAGGTTGAATTTTAAAGACTTTTAGAAAACTCATACAATCCTTTCGAGGCACAAAGCAATTTTTAAAAATTAAATTTAAAAGTTCACATGAGATGTTACTGCCCGTTGCACACAGAGCAGACAAAAGGAGCAAGACTTGTGGGATTCTGGTGGGAAGGGAAATTTAAACAAGGAAATATTAAACTGTTCTTCTGGGGGAGTTTAAATTGGTATAAATTGGAGAAGGAAAGTGATTGGGACTGAAATAGATGCTGATGAGATTTTGAAGGGAAGCAGATTCGATGATATGTGCTAAGCCAGGCCACGTCTTTATGAAGCAGTCTGCATCAACTAGTGTGTAATTCATCAACATTTCTGGCTTCTTCAGTCAGCTTAGGGAACTTTTGTCAACATTTATCTGAATTTCCCACTATTCTCCAATAACATTACAGCCCCAAGAGATGGGTCTAGTAAGGGCCCCAAATCTCTGCTTGTTCATTACCTCCATCATCACTGCAACTTGCAAAGACACCCTTTCATGCCAGAGGGGGCTTTCTTCATTACCATCTGCCTTCTTTCCATCCTCTTTCCTGGCTTCTGTACCACCACCAGTCTGCAACTTACTGACACCAGTGCACAGAAAGCTACAGACTGTGGTGATTTATAACCAAAGGAAATTCTGAAAATTATTTGTTGATTGTCACAGCAGGTAAGAACTTCTTGACAAAACTGGACTGTTGTAATCAAACCGTGTCCTCACTTACTTGTGTAAGTTTATCTGTCAATAAATGATCAATAACAAAGTTATTCCCCATTTGCCCGAAGTTAAATTGGCCACAGCTATTTAAAATCCTTCACATTGGAATATTGCTGTATTATGAAACAGTGCTATAAAACAGAAGTTACTGGTATATACTTCTAATTACAGCCAACCTAAAGACCTTTTTGAGTGGAGATTTAGATAATTACTACCAGACTGCTCTTATATTTTTATTTTAGTAAGTCACAGTGCTGTTGCCAATTCATAAAGCAGCTTCAGGATCTGTTTGTGCTGAAAGATATTAAGATATAAGGGCAAGAAAATATTCACTAAAGTTTAAGGTCAACGATATGCCATGTGAAATATATACTGAAATGAATTAACTGCAAATATACCACATCAAATATTCCAGGAGCTTTACTGTTTATGCCTGTTTAACTTTTATAGTTATATATGCACGCATATATACACAAACATGCTCATAAACATATATTTCACAAAAAATAAACTTCAGATCCCTGGCAGCATTATCAACATATTACCATTCAGATACTGCATGTACCTCATTCTTTGGCCTGATAGCTATCACATGAACTTTGAAAGAAATAGACTCCTGTTTCTAATTAATATGAACATAAAAGTGTTTATGCAGAAGGAGAACCTAGAGAGCTTATTACACTGAGAGCCGGTGTGGTTTTGTCATGTGTATGTTAAAACTGACACAGCCAAGTTTGGTTACAGCCCAGTAGTGCATCTGCAAGTCATTTACATACTTTCAAATGCTGCAATCAATGATAAACACACACAACTCTGTGACCATCTGATGGTTACAGAAAGTGAATGATGAGAAAGCATTCAAAAAAAGGAGAGGATAAATTGCTTAGACTGAATTTGGGGAAGGGTGGGAATGAAGAGGAAGAAACCCAAAAGATACTTCTAAGAACCTGAGCAGAACTTATTTTGCACTCCTTATTCTACAGAAAGTTACTCCTGCCACATTTATATTGTGGAGGCATAGCCCAGGGAAATATGGCTATTCACACAGATAGGAAGTGAGTTTGCTTATCACACAGCTGCTGTACTGACCTCATCATAGCTCCCCAAGGGAAAGCACATTTTGGGCAGAGACTGATCCCAGCACAGATCTTGTCTACACATTACCAAACTTCTGACTCCAGCCTGAACTAAGAGCTTATTTCCTCTAACACACTGGACAGGGCTCCTTCTCAGATGCTGATTTTAATCACAAGAATTAGCCTTACTAGCAGTCCCAAATCAAGCACTTCAATGTAAATATTATTTAGACATATCCAAGGGAGTCCTTTTTGTCTGTTTTGCTTTGAAGTTAAGAATCTCACTCTCACTTCAGATCTCTAAGGAATGAGAAAAATATCCAGAGTTGCCTCTGCATTCACACTCCCACTATAGCCAACTCCAATGAATAGTCCTGGTGGTAGAACTGTAGTTTAAAGTCTTTTTGAAATAGCTCAGGGTGTTGGTGACCCTCTAATCTGCTTTATCCATTCATACAAGATCTATTAAAGGACTAAAAGGATGTGGTGTAAGTTAGAAGGAATGTGTTTGGACAAGCACTTTGCACTATGTACTTCTTGGCTATGGCTGTCAGCTTCTTTATATTTTTTTTTTACAAGCAGAAAAATTACTCTAAATTTTCAGTGCATATAAAAACCCAGTAACAGCCTCCTTTAAAACACAGAAAAATGTGTATAGTTGAAAGAAAATTTTAAATCTGGTAGCTCTACAAGTTTTATTAGTATTCCTGACATTCACATCAACAGAGACCATCAGCTGCCTCCTTATTGGTGACACCTCTTCAGAAAAGGCAGGTGATCTCTGTACAGTTTCTACTAGCCAAAAGTTATCAACATATTTTTAGATCTGGATTTACTACTCTCTTTAGCTCAAAACATTTCCCATCAAATCCAGAGGACAAGTGTTCCAGTCAACCACAGCCATACAAGTAGTAAATGTACCTTCAAACCAGCCTCAAGACTGCTTTAATTTACAGTGGTAGCAGTAGAGATGAGGAAAAGCCAGCTAAAAAACCTGACTGACTTGAGGATTATGTGAGCAAAAATAGCTGTGACGTCTTGCCACAAAATCAGCAGTTACAGCCTGGAGGCTATAAAGTCCCAGGACAACGATGATAGATGGATTGTGCTGCCTTCATGCTTTTATCAAGGGACTGAAGAAAAGAAGGCATCATTTCTCTTTTGTCTGCTCTCTCCTATGTCATTAATGGCCACATTTTCCTATAATTTGACTGCCACAGTAAGTGTGAGTGTATGTCCAGCTGTGGATATTTTTCTCACTCCTTAGAGATCTAAATCTTATGGCTGAAAGACAAAGAGCAAGATTAATTGCAATCAAGAAGGTTGAATCTACACAGATGAGCAAGGATACATGACTTAACGTCTTCCTCACAGTTCTGCAAATTAAAAAAACTAATCAATAATAAACAGCAAACAGTTACAGAAACCATAAAAGTATGACTCCATAATGGTAAAAGAATGACAGCCCACATACTGGGTATTACTACTGTCTGCTCAAGTGCCTTCACGGTGGATTAACCTGAGCCATTTGACTTTGTGTTGGTGATGCACACCAACAAGGCTCACAGGAGTTTAGTTTATATTTCTGATATGCAGGGGCCTTACACAACCTAAATTCACATTCACAGAATCTCACTGGCAAGCAGTGCAGCAAAAGTACTTCACAGAATCAGAGTGAAAGATACAAAGAGGAATCAATGCCCATATAGGTTGTTTTGGCAGGGAGATGCAGTGCAGACCTTACCCCCATTCTTCCTAACATTCTCAAATGACTTTATTGCTTCCTATGGTGCTACTTGTGATTCCTGCAGGTATAAGAAGGAATAGAAAAAGGTGCAAATAATCTGGAAACAGTCTTGAGAGAAGCAGTAAAAAAATAGGGGCAAACATGATTTTTTTTCAAGTAGTACAGCAAGAAATTTGTCCTAAAAACAACAAAAGTCACATCAAAAAAATTACTCTTCTACTTAAATACCAGTTGAGATCACTCCTGGAAGGAGCTACTATCCATGCAGACAAACAGGTGGCCCTGAGTGGAAGTGACATATCAGTGGGACACTGTCCTTAAAACAGAACACATAACACAAAGAAGTTTGCAAACAGCTGGCTTTTTACATACTTGTAGGCACATGTGGGCAGAACAAGCCCACACAATGCTGGACTAGTACTGCCAAACCACTTCTGCAAAAAACCAGTTTTGGGCATATGGCCATGTGACTGAATACAGGGATGAGTCAATCCTAAAACTAGAGATGCCCAATAAACTAAACAATCAAAGGTTTACACGCTAGTGAACTCCGATAAACACATCTATGATAATCTTAACTTTGTAGGACTTAAGGTCCAACACCTCTATAAAAATATTTCATACCCTGTTTACTCCTGTATAATTGCAGGTTTGATAGGAATCCTAAACACCTTGGTTGAGAAAGGGGACAGTGACTGAAATGGCAAAAACTGACCACCATTATCACCTACGGCTGGTATAGAGAGCACTGCAGTAAAACACAGACTTCAGTTGCTCAACAAACAAATTACTTCTTGCTTTTGAAAGTGTATTTCTGGGCTCAAAAATATATAGAATAATGATAAGCATTCAAAAATCTTAGAAAGATACAGAAAAGCTTAAAGAAAAGTATATAATCCATAGACAAAATAATCATTTTGTCCAGTATAAAAAACTATGCCCGAGGCAGCGGGGGAAGTCACCCATGTTTGACAACTTGAAAGTCAGGATATTGGCTTTGTCCAAAATGGTCTGGTTAGTATGAACCTATGATTTCCACTACTACAGCTACCCATCTTGTCTATTTTTATGTGCTGTGCAGTCTGTCAAGTTCCAGCTAAGTACCTTCTTTTGTCTGGCAACTGCAATGAGGGTAGGATTGGAAGACAAAGACAGGAGCTTGATTTTTTAAAATACTCTCTGGTGCACATCAAACAAGTGTTCCAATTATATTAAACTTATCAAACCATTTGAGACCCACAAACATCTGTGTTTCCACAAAGGTGCACAAGTATATCTCAAGTAGACAGACTCATTCTTGCAGTGTGAGGTCCAAGGTGCAGTAGGCAGTGAACAAAGGTGATGTCACAAAAGTATCAGCAAAGCAATATTTATGCTTGAGATAGGCAACTGCTGAAGACCTGGAACAACCTCCTGTTAGTATTATTGGTGAAAAAAAAAAAAAAAAGCCAAATAAAACCTACTCTCCCCTCTCAACTAGATTAGTAAGAGAGTCCCATAAGGTTACAAGACATATCCTTAGCTGGTGCCAGAGACTAAGTGATTATTCAGGGGACAACTTCCAGCTCCAGGTCAATAGTCTAAGCCATCCCCTCAGTGTCCTGAATGTCTCCAGGATGAAGATTAATTCTGGGAGCACTTCTGGCAATTGACTTAGCACAGGTGGTGCCACAGCTGCTCTCTGCACAGCTTTGTCACTGAAACTTGGAGATGCCCACAGAGGACTCTCCAGTGCTCTCCTGCACAACGAGCCAGCCACACTCCCCAGAGCTGCCACAGCCACAGCAGCCAGCCAGGCTAACCTGCACCCGTGTTTGGAGAACAGGCACTACAAACAGGATGGCCAGAATCACACCCTGGACATCTGTACTTTCCCCTTGCAGCCCATCTCCATCATGTGCTCTACCATCAGTCTTGAGCTCCCATCACTAACCCCTGTTTTATTTAACTGCTTAGAGCAGACATCAGAAAGGAAAAATTCCCTGTAGGGAGTATTACTAATTTAGTGAAATCCTGCAGGGACTCAAAAAATCTGCACTAAAATGAAGCATGCCCTAGAGTTTTCAAAAGACTAGCAGAGTTTGAGAGAAAACAGGTACTCTTAAGCTGTCACTGCTATGCTTTGCAGAGATCCAGCTTTGTGGAAAAATGCAACATTTTGATTTGTGAATCTGATCCAATTTTTTTAACTGGGCTGCTGTTCAAAGTAACGTATTAAAGAACTTCCTCACTTCAAATTATTTTCTCATTTTGACTTTCTGGAAGCAGATGCTCTCCACTGACCAGATTTGTTATTTCGGTTATTCTCTATTTCCAAAAGTAATGCCATGTTATTCATTTAAGGGGTTCAGTTCTCAACTCACTATTATGCAGTCCTGATTAAATCAGTCAGTCATTGACGTGAACTTGAAAACCTCAATTTTATTTTAAAAATGCTGTTCCCAACTGCAGTGTATGCAGATTTTACTGTGTAACAGGACATTGCATTGGAAGTACGGCAGAATTTAGCCAGAAGCTTTTTGGCACAGAGCCTCTCACACCTCTTGCCCTTTTCCTGGATTAGGCATATTTCCTGGAGGATCATTAGGCACATATAACTAATCTCAGTAACCATCTATCAAAAACTGAAAGAACTGAGCTTGCTATATATATAGATTACTTCATAAATCACACCATTCTCAAAGGCATTGCTTGCTGGGAAGTTTTAGAAAATACATCCTGAGTAGTTACACGTGGCTTTTAGAAGCGAATGTAATATTTACAAAACTGAACTAATAAGACTAACAGCTTCATCTTGTGCATCAAAATGCTGAAAACTGACACATCGATTCTCAATACAACAGCTTAAGGAAAAAAAAAGCAACTTCACAGAAAATAAACTCTGAAGTCCCAAATGACATCATGACATCTCTTGAAGGCCAAGCCCAGGGTCACAGAAGCACAAGTCCCTTCTGCCCTACCCGAAGATCAAGGGCTTGGACATACAAAGTTTTTCAGGTATCTTCTGAGACTTCCAAGAGCACCTAGCCCAGTTTTGTACTCAAGTGAGGAAACAACAGCAACAACAACAACAAAACAAACAAACAAAAAACCCGACACCAAAAACCCCAAACAAACAAAAAAAAACCAAACCCCCCTTCAAAAAAACAAAACAACCCACCACCCAAAAAAATCCCAAAAAACCAAAAAACAAAACCCAAAAAAAACCCAACAAAAAAAAGGATTTTAAGATTCCACCATGTTTGAGAACATCTGAAATATTTGCTAGCAATTATCAGCTTCAGTGACTTGTACTGTGTAAGACCAATTTCTGGTCTCACAGCTAAAAGCTGATCTAAGTCTTGATACATGTCCCTGTCCAAAACAGGTGGCAGACAACCAGACTCTATTTTCAATCATGGGCCAGCCATGTAGATAGAGTCTGAGGGTCTGAGCACCTATTTGGTGCAGAGAAAGACTGTCTACTATTTTTTATTGATTTTCACTGTATGTAACATGGACAGAGATCATATTGTAGAACAATTGCATATCAGAAGCAATAGACTCAAATCCTAGCATTTACCCTAGAAACCTCATAGATGTGATCAGAACAATACCTTCTCAGGAAATGGCATCACCAGACTGCCCTCCTGGTAGCTTCAGAAGACTTAGCTCATGGGAGCTCTGCCCTGTTCTGGGACAGCAGCTCAGGTAAGGACATGCTTTGTGCTTGTAGCAACACAGCTTTAAAAGACACTAAGTTAATGTATTGGGGATTTATGTATCTCCAAAAAAAGCCAGGACTAAAAGCAGAAAGATGAAAAGATGGTCCAAAACACTTGTGTTTTCTTCCAAAGCCTAAACCTGCAACTCAGTTACAATTTCCTTCAGGAGGTAACATAATGTTTGCACTGCAAGTTTTGTCAAGAAGAGATAAGTGATGGTTATGCAACAGTGCAAGAAACTCTTCTAATCTACCTGATGCCTTTAAAATTGCTTTCCCTGCAGCCAGCCTCCAAGGCAGAAATAAACAGTGTTGCCATAACCATGAAGAAAAAAGTGCTGCAGCATTAGTTATAGAGGGTTGAGAATCCCTCTGAAGGTCCCAAAGCTCTTTCCCATGCCCAGAACTGCTCTTCAGGCTCTGTGTGGGGGCCATGGGCTACTGCCCAGAGCCCAGCACAGCCCACTTTCTCTGTGCTGCTCACACTACACAAATAGTGTAAGAGAGCTGGTGCTTCATAAACTGTCTGCTTTCATGCTGAGCAGGCAAAAGAAGAACTTGCTTTGTGCTTAAAAAAACCAAAAAATTGGTGTTATTAAGTTACTAGGGTTAACTATGCTTTCTGTGAGCCACTGTCTAGCTTCTTATAAAACACAGCAAAAAATATAACCAAAAAGAAAACCCTCTTCTTCAGAATGTCATTATGTGATTTTATACTTTTAGATTAAAGAAGAACATTGCTAGAGATATAAAACATAAACACAGCTATAACCCCCTTTTTTTTTTGCTTGTACCTCTAAGCCTTTCTCTGGGTTTTAAAATGGAGGACTCCTCTTTTGTTTTGAGCACATTTCCTCTGCATTTCATAAGGTGGGGGCTCACTCTTGTTTGAGAAGGTTCCCTTTATAGAAAGTTAAACAATGAGTTTGGAAAAGTTTTTATTGATAATAACTTACATATGGTGCTACAGAAAAGGAGTCTATTTTAAGTATCCTTGTCCAAGAAGGGATTCTAAAGAGGCACCATGTGTTCCAAACTTGCTGGCAACATTTGAGCCTGCTCTCAGAGCCTGCCTCTGGAACTGCTCCCCAGCTTGTGATGGAAACCATAATCCTAAGAGTGGTGGAAGTACATTTTATTTCCTATGCTTGTGAGGCTTTGAGAATACGGCAGGGCTGGTGTGTAACACATGCTGTTCTGGAGGGGATTCCTAAGAAATGTTCATACAAGGGTCTCAGGTATGAGTACAGAGCCACAGATGTATTTCTTTCACATATAAACCCAGAGAAAAGGAAGGGACACTTGGTTGTCTACTTTCCTCCCTAGTGTTTGCATTTAAAAAATTTATTTAGAATATATTATTACAAGGGAATACATTTTAGCTAAAGAGACATTTTGCAGTCTATTTGACCCAACTATCTAAGAAATGAAACTGCACGAAACCTTTTATATTAAGATGTGTCTTCAGGTCTTTCTCTCTTTTCATCAAGATCTAATCCTAAAACATAATGTTAAGGGCATCAGACAGTGGCTTTCAGATAAGAAGCTTGTGTTTCTGGCCATAATCAAGAATTCCAGGAATTCTTCTTTCAGCAAATAACAGGCAGGAAGGACATAGTGACCTTGCAACATTCAACCTGCATCAAGAGCTGCCTGCCAACTTAAATCTTGCCTATGATTTCTATGATTGCACAGCATTTCCTTTTCTAAACAGTTGCATTGCTTTGTGTGACCGTTCAGGATATTATTTACAGAAGGGTGAAATAATTCCTATCAACTTCAGTGATTACAAAACTTGCCAAAAACAAAGTAAGATTATCCTCATCAAATTTTGTAAGAAAAGAAGTACTAGCTTACAGTCATTTAAAACCACTTTTGTAATGTCTACAGCGATGACAAGTCACTTGGAACAAAACTGAAAAACATGCATAAGGGGGTTTTCTGCTTATGAACTCTCTGAATTAAATATTCTTTCTATAAATATATTATCAGCATTGTTCATGTACAAAACCATTTGATCATGCTAACAGGAGTCCTAGCATCGGTCATCTGTGACATGTCACTTGATAATGAAGATCACAGTGTTTCTGTTTTCTGGGTATCTGCATCTATGTATAATGGAAACAGAACTATGCAGACAAAGAGTTAAAGTTTATTATCTGAGTTACACTTTTCCATTTTCAGGATAAGCTGAGAAGTAAGAAACCACTAAAAAAAAGTTGTCTGTTTTACTTACCACAAAAGGCTTTTGACATAATGATCATCAAATGTCAGGGGGTCATAAGATGACTTTCACTGTGATGGAAAAAGTTGGTGGTTATCAAAACAGCAAACCATGTTGCCTGGTTTTGGTTAAACTACTTCAGTGCCTGCACATACCTCTTCCTAGCAGCACCATGAATTAACTACCATGGAATTTCATAAAGATACAAGCCCAAAGTTATCTCTAAGGTACAACAAAGATTATTCTGGTCTAAATTAAAGCCACCTGAATTTTAATGCAAAATAATGAAAGTGTCATGTGCAAATCCGCTCATCCAAAGTTCAATATTATTGAAATTTCAAATCAAAGGCTGTATTGGAGCCTTCTGTCTGACTCAAAGAAATGTTTTACTAAGGATATTAACTTCATTGACCTTATAATGCACGTAAGTAAGTGAACAGAACAACTTGGCATTGGGCAGTTCACAATGCCAGCACCACCATTCACATCTGTAACCAGAGGCATTCATGCTCCTCAGTCTTTTAAGTGATGGTGGACTGTACAGTATTCATAGCAATGGCTTGTACTGGGAACATCAAATGCATTAGGCAAAAAACTTGGCAGAAGGGCAACCTTCACATCATAATCCTGTGCAATTAATCCTGGCATTGTGAAGGATTGTGAGATTGATGTCTCACTGCCAGGTCTTGTCATTTTAGAGATATTTAACACTGTGATTGTTCTCACCCTTGTGAGAGCTTGTCCTGGTTAAACCATGACAGAGCTCCTCCTTGCCCCTCAGTAAATCTTCCCTTTTCCCTTGTGGCACAAAGGTATTTTGAAGATCCAGGCAATATCCAAGTGCCCACCCACAACTCCTTTTCCTTGATACTTCCAGCTCCAGGAACAATGTTTACTAGAAAAGCAATTCATCTCCCTAGAAGAAAACAGGGAGTGGATAAATGCTACCACGAGGGAGCATTTCACACTCTTCATAAACAGTTAATTCTAGCTAGTGCATGCAGATTCATAAAATGCAACTACTAAGGAAGAGCATATGCTTCCCATACATAAACAATAAAAACTTTCCAAAACTGTCTTTCAAGATTGCCTTTCTTCTTCAGCCTGAGCCAATGCATTCTAATCCTAGGGAGTTGTCTGCCTCAAGTGATGCTGCATTGTTCCTTGCAGCCTTCTGAAGCAGTTTCCTTTTCTGTGAGCTATGCTTATCACATCCTGTGCTTCATTGTGTTTCCAGGAAAGGTTCCCTAGCACAAGCCAGTTTGTCTGAAGCCCTTTTGCTCCATTCCTTTCCTCTGCTGCTTCATCATGTGAAGTACAATCACCTCAGGGAGGAGAGATACACCATGACTGTTCTGCCCCTCTTTATTTCAACCCCAGCTAGTAGAGGGGCCAGAAGACAGTCTGGGTCTTGCATAGCTTTACATCTCCAAACCTAGGACTGCAACTGACTGACAGCTTCAAACCAACACTTCCATCCACGATTTCTCTGCAACATCCTTCCTAAAGCACTTTAAGTGCATAATGTCCACGTAATTAATGTACATAAACCCCCCCTGTGGCTGCCTTGCAGAAAATAGGAGGTTTTATTTTTAAAGGAAATAAAGACAGTAAGGTAGCTTTTGAAGAGAGACACCAAACAGATCTGTCACCTGAGAAGCAGCACATGGAGCTCCACACAGGGATGTTTACTTACTCAGGCAGCCAGGAGCACAGCATTGTGGTCATCAAGATAACTCCCTTCCAGATCTTCTAACAGCCATGTTAACAACAGTAACATTCCTAACAATTTGATCCCGGTTACCTTAAGCTATTCAAAATACACAACTTTCCAGTTTGGAGCTTGGCTCTCTCAGTCAAAACTCCAGAAGTAGTAACAAATTCCACACTGGCTGAGAGTTAGGAATTTATTCTTAAAAATTCTCTAGATTACTTGTTAATTCCTCCAACCTATCACAGATGTATGCAAGCATGTATGAGTAGAGGTAAAGCACACAGATTATATTCTAGGGCAGGAACTACACTGGTCAAGAGGATTTCCTGTTTGTTGAAAAGCCATCCAGATTCATTGTGTAGCTACTTCTTTGTCTAGTGAAAAGTAAATTTCATAATTGTCATTAAAAGTACAAAACTCTAGACAAACTGAGTTAAATTAATACAAAGGCATCCTTTTTTTCATTTGGATACAGATCAAACATTCTGAGAACAGTCTGCCATACAAGAACACTCTTCTACTCTCTTTTCTTTCTAACAGAAAAAGTAATGGTTGGGTGCTGACCTTGCTTATACTCAAGGGACTACTATGAATTCTGGCCTTGCCTTATGAAAGATGCAGTTTTAGTAAATAGTGGGGAGATCTGTTAATAGTTGGGGGTTATATATATATATGTATATATAAAATATATATTGAAGAGGAATACTGAGAGACTGCCAGTGTTCCCAGTGCATCAAAATTCTCCTGAGTTGGAAAGATTAGAAATGCTTTCCCTTCCTAAGACTGAAAAAAGCATAGAGGGTAAACTACTTTCAATCCTGTACAACAGAAAAGGTGGGAAAGTTTAAGCCTCGAGACAACAACCTGTAGAATTGCACTTAGATGATTTGACTTACAAAGTACAGTTCGGGCAAGAATGTCACCACATCCTCGTATGTGCCACTTAGGAAAAGAGAATCTCATGTGCCAATGCACAGATGAAAAGATTTGAGGATGGTTTTTTTTTTTATTTCCACAGGCAGGACTGGTCAACTGGCTCATGCTTGTGTATTGTTCCCATCTGCAAACACAAGTAAATCCTGCTATCAACTCCTGGGATTCTCATCATGCTTCACGTGGATCCTAAATCCTGACTTCCTTCAAGCCTATGAACTGGGAACAGTCTTGGTGGCACTGGAAGACACCACCCTTGTCTTCAACATCACAGAGAAAAGCTTTCCACAATGTGCCTTTAATGAGCATATAAACTCAGAAAGTCAGAATAAAACAAACCAAAACCAGCCAGATCTCAGAGGTTAATCAATTAATAAATATTATGCCACTGCTATCATTTTTGACTCTTTGTATTCAGGAACACTGGCTCAGAACAATCACAAAAACCTAAGGGGGAAGATGAGTATGTAATTTCAGGATGCCAGCAGCTATGCAGGTGATGGTCTGATGTAACAAGACTCATCTGGGGACAGGAGGCTGCCTAAGCACTGCTTCAACTGCAGAGACAGACTCTATGAGGGAGAACTGCTGCCGAAAGAAGGCTGCCCAGTACTGCAGGGCTGGGCACATGCAGAGATGCAATAAAACTGGTTTCTCACATTTTCACAATACTCACAACTGCTGAGCCAGTGCAATATCTGAGCAAAGAACCAAATAACCTCTGAGCACTTGGACTTCTCTTGAAGACCAGCCTAGCAATTTTTTAAAAATTAAAAACAACAAAGAAGTAATAGATGGAATAGGTAGGCAACAGTGGGGCAAGGAGGATGAGTAAACTTTTCTTTGCCCACAATAAAACAGCTTTCAGCAAGCTGCACTTGAGAGCACTGTAGTGAGTGCTGCTACGTGAGGATCCTGGGGAGAGGCAGCTCACACTGCAGCAGTGCTCCCTATGTGGGTGAGCAGGCTGAGTTTTTATCACTACTGGCTATTTTCTCCTTCCTCTAAGAGGCACAGCTGTTAACCAGATACATGAAGCAGGAAGTACTTCTACTTTCCTTTTCTAGTGCTTTGGGAACAGTTAATGAGAAGTCTGGGTCAGAGCTTATAAATAATATGAAACTTAAAGTAAGCTAACAAATTCCTGCAGGAGAGAGCTTTCAAGAGAATGAGTGCTGTGTTTCTTCTTTTTTGGCAAATAGTACAGTACACAATTTGATTGCTGAACCAAAATACTCTGTGAGTTGCATGGCAATTCAAGCTCTGCCTCTTTTCATAAATGTGCTTCATGTGCTTTTCCCTTCCCCTCATCCTGGCTGCTAGGAAGGTCTGACTATGGCCCTCTGCACATCCCGGGCAACTGTTAAATAAGAAAGAGAATGATAATGTAAAAAAAAAGCCACTGATACTTAAGTCTTAAATCAATATTAGAACAGGAAGCTTTAGTCTAGTGTATAGGTCAGGGTAGTATTTGAAGTACAAACACTGGACAGCTTGGTTCATGGAGAGGGCTGGCTCAGAGAGCTCTGCTGCTCTGAGGAAAGCAGGATACAGCTGCTCTGTGCTGTAGATACAGTTCTGCTCCAGGCTGTTCCCCACAGAACACCAGAGAGACTATTTTACTGCTCCAAGACAATGATAGGGTAGAACAGGCCAGATTTCATGCAAAACTGGTGTTTGGACTGCACTCAGAGAAAAGAGGAATATCATTGCTCCTGCTCTGAGACAAAATACACATGGACAGTAAGGCTCAAAAACATGTTCTTAGCAGTACTTAAGAAAGCTTATCAAACTGGGAAACTGAGGCTCAGATTTATAAAAGGAATCTAAAGCTGGAATTATAAAGTCTGCAAAAAACCCAAACAAACAAAAAGCTGAACCCTACACAAACAACAAATTCCTAGAAATCCACAGAACTTAAAAAGCAAGAGTGAAACTCTGTAAGCCGTGGTACTTCTATGGAACATTTGCTACAAGTGGGGCTAGTACATGCAGCAGCACCTTACCTTGTTGAGTGCCCAGGCTCACCAGTGAACTGCAGAATATTCTGAAGCACACTGAAATCAAAGAGTCGTTTATAAAAAGTTTTGAGTCCTGTTTTACACGAGCTGACCTCAGTGAATGGTATTAGGCAGCTGCACTGCTGAAGTCACTGCAAAACATTAGGTACTGAGGCTTTTGGAAACAGAGTCCTCAGGCCCCAGACAAGCAAAATGCACACTTTATTAAAAAAGCACAAATACTGGTAGGGAGGCTTTGACCCCACAGAAAACTGTATTAGCCTGAGACTGGAGAACTGTATTCTCTCATTGACTTCAGCAAGTGAACCTGGACATAGCCAAGAACTCTTCCACCCAACCCATCTCCATCTGTAAATGAACATAATAAAATACTCTGAAAGCTGCATGCAAAACAGGTTTTTGATTTCTCAGTGGCTTAGAAAGACCAGTTACCATGGCTGGCTTACAGGGCAGACATACAGAAACATTTCTGTAGGAAAACAGCACCTTTTTAGCAGTGATATATAGGTTAGGTGTCTGTACCTTATCCTCACTGCAAATACACTAAAGAGTTGGTGCATGAGATACACTGTTAAACCACTCTCTGTGATCTGGTTAAACAGACATAACCAGGAAAACATCAAGCTGTGTAGCAAACAAAAAGGACAATTGTTCTCATTACATCTGAGAACTACACATGATGAAGATGAGCAAAATTGAAACAATACTTTAAACACCAGGATTATTGTACCACCATGTCATATATTTACATGTGCTTTCTGACCTCTCTGAAGTGTTTATGCCTTATGCCACATGGGGACTTACTTCGGTACCCTTTACTTTAAAAACTGCCTAAGGATGCCCACACACAGCTCTGCAGTCCATGGTTTAAGAATTCTAGCAGACCCATCCCAGGATAATCTTAACTGTGCAGTAGCTTGCACAGTGCCTGAAGAAACTCCATGCAGCACAGTCTGCTCTTTCCTGGGAAGACAAAACAAAACACATCTCTATCTCTCATCAGCGCTCTCTGACCAAGGACAGTGTCTCTATATTTCCAAAGTGACTTTTCTTCCACGTTTATTTGGTTTTGCTTGTTTGCATTGATAGAAATCACCATTAAGAATATTGGAATGGAATATGGCATTGAAAATAACAGGACGTGAACAATGGGAAGCTATCCAAGTAAATGATAATGACCATGCTACATTTAATCTCCTAACACATACAGTGTGTTCTTTTTAGGAATTTTCATCTGCATTTAGGACCAGACATACAAATATCTACTGAAAAGACAATCTTTCTAGACAATTTCTAGGGGGAAATATCAGAAACATAAGAAGAGAAAGTGAAGCATGGAAAACACAGAAGCTAAAACTCTACACCAGAGCTGTTTCACAAACTAACAAGCATAAGAAATTAATCCAAGTTAAGCTGCTACAGCAGACTGTAGAACTAATGTGTCAAGTGTTTGATACATACCAGAGAACCTTGAAAGAAAAAAGGCCTGTGAATAAAATATGATTCAATAAAATAATTCATGCTGAAATGACAGGATTTTAATTATATGCAACTTCAGCCCTGTGAATATGAAACAGGAAACACCTCAGGCATTTAAGGCTCTGATGACAGAAGTCACAAATTTATTCAGTGATTTACTTTATGAAACATTAAGTTGGATGCAGCATTTGGAAAAAAATAAAGAAAATCATAACCAGCAAACCCAAATCAAAACATAAAAACCAATACACAAGCAAACCCACAAAGATCTTATATTTAGATGTGGCTTTCATCAATAATCAGGACTACCAGTTTAAGAGTAACTGAAGTGACAGCATAAAGCCACTTCCCTCAGATACCTGTGTGCTCCAAACAGCTGTGGCATTAGCACAGGCTGCAATAGTGCAATAGTGCTTGCTGTCCACAAGGAAATGCAACAGAAAGGCAGGCAAGAAAAAACAAAATACATGAAAGTGCATATGTGGATTTCAAAACAGTCTTGTTCAGGACTAACCTGGGAACATAAGAGAGTTCATACACTTGGGAGAGGGATGTATATCTGGATAAAGGCTCCAAAATAGTTCTCAAATCATTCAGGAAGAAAGCAGGAATGGTAAAACAATTACATATGGTGATGTTCACAAAGAAAACAGGAAATATAGTCCACTGGGGAGAAATATAGAAGACTACTAAAACAGGCAGCCTGTTGTGAATGCAAACATGAGATTAGAAGAGAAAGCAATTCAAAACTCCCCCACAACAGTTCTTACAAACTACAAAGCCCAGCAAACCAGCTAAGAAGCAAGCAGGTAACACTATGTATCCAAATGAATCCTTTTAAAATCCTCTTTGCTTTGTAGCTCATTCTACACCCAAATGGTATGGGGAGGGTTTTTAAAGTAAATGTCTAGTGAAAGTTCAAGAAAAAGTTAAGCAAAAAGGAAAGATCATGTAAATATAAGTTAAAGGGTCACTGTTTTAGTAAAGCAGCAGGGAAGCTAAAGCAAACAATTAGGTCTTTTGTGCTCAAACAATTGGCTGGATTAGTGCTTGAATGGACACAGAAATTTTGCGTATCAAATAAACTGTATTGAGAGTAGGGGTATCAATTTACATATGAAGAATATGACCAGAGATCAGTGCAGGAGGGGGTACACAACTGTGACATGGTACACTGGCCAATTTTCAGAATCACTGGCATCTAGACAGGCCTTGACTCAAGTGACACAGATCTGCCTGTCCCAGCAGAGACATGCAGACTGGCAGCAAGATAAGAGCTCCTGAAAATGTGAGTACGGGAAACTAAAGCTGGCCTTTCTCTGGCATTTTTTGAATGTCTGAATCAGCAGATTTTTTTTTTTCAGGAGCTTTGGGCATAATCTTTGAAACGCAGATTTTATCTTTTTTTCCGGGCACAGGATGAAAGAAATAATCATTTAATGCACCATAAAAAAAGCAAAAGGAACAAGAAAGAAGGGAGAGCATATTGAATATAGTAAAAAGAGTAGGAATACACAAGGTTAAAAACAAAGGGAGAAAAAGCCCTATGGTGGTAATGTGTGATTGGACAAAAGAACCTTCGTTAAATGAAGAAAGAAATCCCTCCTGGTCACACACAGGGTCAGAAATAACGCTGGGGAGAAATCTCAAGTACTCTGCTACCATGCTTAACAGAAGAAATGAGATCCTGCAAACTAAGCTTGAGAATTTATAAATATGAAATGAGAGGAAATAATTCCAACACTCTGGATAAATACAGCAGGCTCTGCAGCAGCATGCTCAGATCTGGTTAGGCTGTTAAAGACACTGAGATTTTTGGGAAAAGACAATCAACTGATTCTGAGACTGCAATGGGATTAATGCATCTGTGAATGAGTGTCATCAGCTCATCTTTACAAACACCCACTGCTAGGTCTGCAAGGTTAGGAAAGAAGAGGGCTGTGTGACAGTAAATAAAGTCACAAAGGCCATTTGACTGCCAACAGTCAGACAGTCTCATAAGAAGGCACTGACTACTGCTGAGACAAGTAATCCCTGGCTCTTGCAAGTAAAGGTTTCAGCATGTATGTCTTCACTTCGTAAAATGTTCCAAAGACCTTTCTCACAACTGAGGCAAGTCAATATAAATCCTCTACAATTTGCTTCTTCCTGATACCCAGGAGACCACCTCAGAATCCTACAAGAAATTCTCCTTGCCTCAGGTGAGAGGGAGTTCTCCAGCCTTTTATCTGAGAGAACTACCTCCAGTCAGAACACCAACCTGCTCACAATTTTATTTTTCTCATGTTTTCTAAACTTGCTTTCATTTCAGGGCTGCTTCAGCTTCTGCTCTAGAGACAGACTACATAGAGCTTCTCCTTTATATGAATCCTGCATTACCACCCACCTTTGACCCCCTTCCTCTCTCTACTTCTGCTATTATAATTTCACAGATTTTGCCAGGAGGAACTATTAGATCACTTAAGCAGATCTCCAGTATAATACAGGCACTAACTTTCACCCAGCTACCCCTGCTGAAACACATATCCTTCAACGAAATAAAAGCAAGAGATTAAATTGTGCACTGCAGGAGACCCTGGAGCACAAGCTGCACTGGCAGAAAACTGGGCAAACCCACATGCAAATGATTCTAACAGGAAACAACAGCCTCCACTGCAGAGAAAGTCAGTGAATGTTACCAGTTTGGCATTAAAACCCCACTTCTTTCCAACACGGAATCTAAAAGTAGAACATGAAATACGTAAAAATGATTGATAATCTAATTTTCCCTTAGATATCTACGCTATGTCTTACGCAAAGAACAGTTTCTCTAGCCTTGAACAACTGCTGGTGTTTAGGAGATAACAAAAAACAAAATACAAACAAAAACCACCACAGGACAATGTGAAAAAAGGAAAAAGTCCTCCCTTACTCACAGCAGAAATTATGCTAAGATTTTATTATAATTACTGTCTTAATGCAGCTGATACAAATTTTGACTTAACATCTGATCTGTAGATTTGCTTCTGAAACTTTTAAGTATATACACAGTAAGTTTACAATTCAAGCCACAATGGTTTCATCTTTACAAGTACTGCTACAAATGCTTCAGTGCCTTCTCAGATGGAGGGCTGGAACCTTATGGCAAGCTGGAAATCACGGAGTTTAATTCTGACACCACTGGGTTTGCACAGTGCTTTCATAGGCAGAGACTGCTTCACAACAGCAGGAATGATGCCTTCCAAGAGCACATCTCAGCAGAAGTCCAGGCAGGATTCCTATACCAACAAGCAAGGCACACTGCCCCCAGAGGATCAGCAATCTCTCTATTGTTCTACCTCATGAAAAATACCTTATCTCAGAAAAAAACCCAGAAGTGACTTAATGACACTAATGACAAAAATGTAGGAAACAGGCTAACAGCTCAGAAGGTTCTGCTATAGGTAGACCTAAGGGACAGAAACCCTATTGACAGGTAAAAAGGACAAGGTTCTTGACTAAGCTGATTATGGACTTTAATAATAATTTGTACTGTGAAAATACAGAATAAGAGACTTCAGGCAGCTTCCAATGAGCTCTTCATAGCAATTTCTATTCCTACCACACCAGTGGTGATTAGATTTTCACCTAGTTAATGGTCAGTCCTTTGCATGACATGAGTTCTGGACTACAGAAATTCATTTTCACTTGCTCGTTTGTCACTTTATACTGCAATCTCTCAGTCCTGTTCCATTTGAAAGGATTTTTAAAAATATCCCCCAAAGAATTTTTTATATTTATCTGTTCTCAGTTTATGAAATGAAATACACATTACAAAAAAATAACATTACAAGTAATGACCTTGCCTGGCTGTAGTGCAGATGAGCAGCATGAAGGTCCTCAAGCAGCATTAACACTGTGAGTGAGCACAGAACCCACAGCCTGGAACAAGGTACCCACTTAACCCAATTGCACCAATTCCACTTCCAGACTTGGCAAATGGAACTGACCTTATAGCTGCTGTATCTGCTAACTGGTTCCAGAAAGTTCAGAAGAGAGGAATTACCAAGGCATTTTCCCTGCCCCTCTCCTTTTTCACTATTTCCCAGTTTCTAGGGATGTGCCAGCTGCTAATTAGTGTAAGGCAGAAATAGCCTTGGATGTACCTCACCTTTCCCTGGGTAGCCTCTCCCACAGCTCCCCAGTCAGACTAGGAAATCTCTGCAAATTTAAGGCAGGACCTAAGCTCTAATATTGAAAAGTCAGACTTCTTCCCCATACACAAGCAGAGCTATTTATGCAAAAGGTTACTGTCAACTGCAAAATATAATTTAGAGGAATATTCAAGCCACCACTTGTTTCCAAATACTCCATGTCCTTAAGAAAAAGGGATGCATCCTTGGTGAAATGCCACCTCTTCTGCACTTCTCTTTGCTGTCCTGCTCCCTTCCCTCACAGTGCCTCTTGGCACTACAGTACCTAGGTCACTATGAAAAGCCTTGTTCTGTGGCAGTCAATGAGGAATTAAATGGCACCCAAAAAAATACTAGCATATCTAACTTTAACTCCCCTTTATTTCTGATGGAGTAACTTCAGAGGCAGCAATGAAGTTGCAGTCTGCTCCCATTAAAATGCAGAACAGTTCCCCCTGAACATTCATAGCAGAACTTTATATCAGGAAAAGCACACACCACTGAAATCAGACAAAATACACGTAGGAGAAGCATTGTGACTAAGGGAGTGTTTTCAACAGTGCTGCATAAGTTCAGTGACTTACCCAACCTCTATTCTATGGCAATATTATAAAAATCCAAAAGGCTGGTACACCAGCAATGGAAAATGAAGGTAAAAGACAAGGAGGGAAACACCTTTGATTTAGAGTGGTTAGTAGTCACTGTGCAACAGCATTTACCCCAGCTGCTTTTCCTTAGAAGAATAAAAGCACAGCTGTGTAGGCAATGCTTGCTTTTTCAACAGCTAAATACCTCTTCCTGTGTCTACATGTGGTCCAGTGCCAAGAGATCAGCTATCACAGCCATGTACAAGGGAGAAATGAAACTAAAAGCACTACATACTCTTGCATCCCATCTCTTATAAGCTGTGAGCCATCATGTGACTACAGCCTGTGAGGAATCTTAAAGCCCCCACCTGCAGCCAATAGGGCACTTGGGGCAGAAATCAAGTTTAACCACACCACAAACAAAACAAGCAGGGGAGCTGTGAAGTTTTGAAGGAGTATGATCACTACTGTGATAAACAATAGGACTTCTACTACTAAACAGATTTCCAGTCATAAGACCTCAAAATAATTAACTAAATATAACCTGAAGTGATAAGGTCAAGCTTGAACATGCCTTAAAAAATGGAGAAAGTTGAATGTGTCCCTTGAAGTAAGCAGACAATGCTGGGACAGCAGGGAAAGGAACAATCAGCATAATAAACATATTTAAAATGTGACTATTAAAAATTAGCTTTGCTGCTGTCAGACACAGAGGTGCCTATGTGAATTCACATGTACAGCACATCTTTCCCACATTAGGAATGCAGATAAATTGCCACTTTAAAATGGGCAGGCACTGCAGAGAGAAAGAAACCAAGACACTATTGTTGACTCACGATGAAAGCCAGGAAAAATACAAATACTTCTTAATAAGACAAATCTAAAATATTTAAATAGTACTTAATGCTTCTACCATTTTATCCTTTACCCCACTTACACTCTCATTAAGATCAGTTACTTCCTAGCCACAATAGCTTTGTGACCAAGGCCATCTACTGGTGAGTGGGGTGTGTGAATTAATGGGAGGTTTATTGGCCAGATTTAATTAGTGCTTATCAAGACTTAGGCACATGTTTCGAAATTGTGCCAGGCAGCTGTCAGGAATTATTAAATATGATCACAGTTTTGGATGAACTAAAAAATTAAGGCTTCCCAACTCCACATGGACCTAAAGAACCACGATATTGCCCAGGGCAGAGGAGTGTGGTACTTTGAATTTGCATCCTATTGTAATGCAGACACTATGTCACCTCACTGCTCTGTGTAAAATGAATCAGACATGTCAGTGTTGCTAATAGAGGAACGAATTTTATCCCCAAAATCGCTACCAAACCTGTTAACACTGTTTTCAAGAATTAATGGGGTTTGAATGGAAACATTTGTAGGCTAAAACTGCAAACATTTTAAATGGGGATTTTAGATGGGGATTTATTGGCTGCACACCATAGTTACAATTGTACTTGTCCCAAGGCACTAGGAGAAAGGACACCAGGCAAGGAAAAGGAAGGGAAATTAAGCACATCCATATCCTTACACACTGTCATTTCCAAGGTGATGTCTGAGACTGATCAGTAAGGGAAACTGTGAGCAATGGCATGTTATGACACAGAGATCCCCACACTATTCTACTGTTACCTGCTGAGCATCATTATTCCCAGAACAGGATGATGTTTTTAATAAGACACCTCCTTTAACTCTTTTTTCAAATTCTGTAACATTTAAGTTAGCATTATGATTTTTAGAGTAAGGTATTTGAGTGGCATCACTGGAAATCCCCAAATTACAAGACAATAGTCTCTCCATCTTTGAGATGAAGTAAAGTTAACCCTTTACTCATCCTTTTTGCCTTAAGAAATTCAGGCAACCTCGATAGCATAGAGAAATATATCCACTAGGAACTAGCCTGAAGGAACTAAAATAATTTCTTATTGCTACATTTGGATGGCAACATAGAAACCAGAAGTTCTAGTTTTGCTTGAACAAATGACACAGAGGAAAAGTATTTCCACAAGAGCAAATGTGGATGCCATAAAATGACAAATGCCCATCAGTGGCCAACGCTTCAGCTTGATTAATTGCTACGATGATCAGATTTATGACAGAATTTATGGATGGCAGGTAAAAGGAGTCAAACCTTCCACATCTGTCCATATTACAAGTTGGATTTTGGGCTGGTTTGTGAGGGGTTTTCTGAGGTGGGGTGGTTATTTTTTCTTCTGAAGCCAGTATTAGACTATAAATCCAGTTTAATTACACCACTTTTATTCAGTGTGGGAGAATGCCATTTTCCAGTACAGCAAGCTTAGTAATTTATATACCTTTCTGATTTATTTATGGTGCAATAAATCCCTGGGCAGTTCTCTGTCTGTTGGACATTTGCAATCTCCAGGATATTTTTTTAATTGAAAATCAGAAGTGGGGAAAAAAACCCAAACATCCAACTGCTGTCCCCTTTGGCTCCAACCCACAAGACATAAACAACTTCAAAAGAATAAAACAGTGCATGCAAATTTCCAATCACATCTTTTGGAGCAAAAGTGTGTTATCAACTAGTTAATAAGCTTTAGATGTTCCTCTCATTAAGTCATTGGATCAAAAGAGCTGAACTATGGAAAATTTAATTTATATCTTCAATTACAATTACTGTGAATAATGGTAATTACACTTTCAAAACACTGCACTAATGCCTACAACATGCCTTGGTAGAAAGTTAGCTTTACACTTGAAATCGATATAAGGGATGAAGAAACCTGTTATGATCTCCTGTTGATTTGCATAGAAAAGCCTCCAGCTACTTACAACAGGATTCTCATGTTCCAGAAACCAGAGATAAAGTGACAACTAGGAAATTGTGCAGTTGCAACATCTAATTGTAAGGATTTGGTTATTTCTTTAACACACATTTCAAACAGAGGACTTCATTTAACTTCACTGTCAGGTCCTCTTTCAAATTCATGCTTTCAACTGATTTTTCTTCCATAATTCTCTAAACTTGGAATTGCCCATTTATCACTGAATTGAAAGGAATGGTTTGGGTTTTTTTTTAATTTTCCAAAACATATCTGTTTGATCTATTTTCCTAGTGCAATGCTAAAACCTTTTTCTTTCTCCAATCCTGTAGCAAATACTAATAGCAGCTCTAACCTTCTTTACCTCAAATATATTCAAAAGCAAGATTACCTCAAAATGAACTGTTGAGGCTAGACAAGCTAAGAAGTCCATCTACCTCTATTTCATCTTGCATATTATTCAGTTATATATTGTACACTCCCTAGGGAAAAAAAGAAACACAAGAAAGTAACTCAAAAGGGTCATCAGTCATTTAAGTGTTGTTTATTTTCAAATAGTACCATTTCTTCTCAGAATATAAGAAATTGTCACATCCATTACACCTGCCTGAATGAAACTGTGCTCTCTAAATGACCTGGATGAGCACTAGAACCAATTAAATTTCTACCAGCCTGTTCCAGGGAAAAGGCTTTGCTGTAATGCTGCAGCACAGTGCAAGCTTCAGAAAGAATTTTTGGAAATCAGACATAGAAAATTCATCCTTCTTTTGGAGGAAAGGGCAGGAAGGGAAAAAAAGACCCAAAAAAGCCCGGTGTTTATTACATCAAAACAATTACAGTGGTACATAAAAAGGCTGTAGAAGGCATTTATTCTAATAGCCTTGGATGTTCAATCCGTGTAATAGTCCAGTCTGGTTTTGCTCCTTCTGTAAACTCCCTTTGGAATCTGAAAAAGGAAAGATAATAAGTGAAGAGTTATCAAAATTTACTTGACCTTAAGGAGCTACTAATATAGCAAGAAATCTTGAAGAAATATTTTACTTCAAACTTATTGCTGTAAAAGCTACTTAAACTTTAATGTTTATGGCCCAAAATGGAAGATAAAAATTATTTCTATAGTAAGAAACAAAATGCACTGACTTCAGAGTGTTTTGGTTCAGATCCCCCAGACAGAATCAAGCAGCAACACTAAAGACTCTGAGAGCAAGAAAGCATTAAGTTTTCACAGCAGGAATATAAATAAAGCTTTATGGAAGATCCTGATCTGTAAATAAAGAGTTTCATTTAATGGGACGGTAAGTGAAGGGAAATCACTCCATATTTTACTTGAAATTTTTCATCTTTCTTGAAGTGTAGTTTAAAAGGTAATATATTTTCAGAACTACATCAAAGATCAAGTTAACAGTAGTAGTGAGTCTCCCTTATCTAAAGGTAAGTCTGAGCTTCAAGCTGAATTCTCATGTTCTCAAATAACCTGCATGTCATGGACAAGAGCAGTACAGTATCATTGCTTTGCAATCATGTAAAAATCCACTCCTGCTAAGTGGGATTGGGAAGATACTTAGGCTTTAAGGGAAAGCTCTCAAGGTTAATGGAACCTCAGAAGCCCCCAGCTCTAAGTAAGATGCTGAATTCAACTAAGGGATGGATCCACAATAATCTATCCAGGCAACAAGTACTGGGCTCCTCATGAGTGTTACCTTTGTTTCAGATCCCCTCATCACCTGGACTCCGTATTTTCAATTTCAGATGTGGGTGTAGAAATCCTTGATCACACTGCATTTATCACACAAAAATCCTCACTTCTCCCAGCTTCTGAGAATCTTATTTTCAATACATTTTGCCAACTGTGTGGATATTTTCTGCACTGCTCTGACATCAGTACACCAACACAGAGATTATTTATAAGCATTCCTATGAAAATCCATATTCCTAATGTGTGCTTTGAGGATCAGAAACCTCACTCACTGCTGCAAATACTGCTCTTCCTTACAGAGAAAGTGTTCCCATTAATGTCAACTCAGAAGCAAGGAGATAACATAATGACCTTAGGGGTATTTAAAAAATTGGACCTTCAGATCAAAACTGGAAAGCTGGATGAGAGTTAACTTAGATTAGGATCAAGAAAAATTAAAAACACTGGGCTCTGCAGTGGCACAATGGGAGCACTTGCAGAACTGCCTACCCCAGATACTTCATGGACACAGGAAAAGAAAAGGACAAGCAAGCTTACTCATAGTTTGCTGTTAAAAGATGTTTCTTTTCTTTTGTGTTTTCATCTCCAAACACAATCTGGAAGACTTTGGCTTCACCTGGTACGTCGTCAGGTAGATTAGCACCATTCAGATACCAGAAGCACATCAGGATGCTAACAAACTTTCTTCCTGTTGGAAATAAATCAAAACTTAAGTTAGATCTCATGTTTTTCATTGGTCAAATATTCCTGTTTGCTACCTGGCATATACTCTAGTGAGACCCTGGAAGGACAGCTGACTCCAGCCATAAAGAACACAGGATAGAATAAAAGTGATAAAGCTATTTTATACCCTACTCAAGCTATTTAGCAATAGTAAAAATACACTCTGTAAAAAAATACGTATTTTATCATGAGTGTAGTGTGACAGTATACATAATGAAACTGTAGAAAAAAAAGTTGGTTCCCACAAATTCCAAAGCTAACTACTGATACAACAAATGGATGTAGAGTAGTATCAAACATGGGAGCAATATAAGAGGGGAAAAAGAAGTTCCTCTTTCTTAAACCAGGAAAAATGCTTACTGGATCTGACAACTTGAAATGCTCAACCGAAGACCCAGGGTTAGACCCACATATCATCTCCACTGTGTCTGACAGTGAACAAAGCAAACAATGCTGGCACCTAACAAAAGGAAAAACTTGCTTGAGCTCATCACGAGCTTAAAAAAACCCCCAAACCAATGAAGGAGTCCTAGAACAAAGTGGATTTCATGATAGAAAGACTAAACCAGCAAAATTTATTTCATTATCCAGTCTTCATTACTCTTCTTGCAGGATGCATTTTCTTTGTTGAAGCAAGCAGCTTTCAGCATATATTAGAATAATTATTTTTGAGTGGTTTCACATTGCTGAGGACTAATAACATAAAATTCTGTACAAAAGAAGAAGAATAAGCAAAACCCAAACAGAAGTCAAAACAGTACCATGATGTATTAACAATAATCTCTGTCTCTGGTTTTAAAGGAAATCAAGAACTTTTATGTGGATGAATTACAAAGAGAGAGAAACAGAGAGAAACAGAGAATGAGAAACAGC
The DNA here is from genome assembly GCA_016584745.2 of Phylloscopus trochilus trochilus. Classification (NCBI taxonomy): domain Eukaryota; kingdom Metazoa; phylum Chordata; class Aves; order Passeriformes; family Phylloscopidae; genus Phylloscopus; species Phylloscopus trochilus. The sequence continues at coordinate 6,111,467 of WQNJ02000545.1, forward strand.
ATTCAAAATCACATCTGCATAAAAAAGTCTGTTTAGTAGCAAAACCAGGCAATAAGACTGCTTGTTGCTGAAATGTTTTAGGATTCTAAACATACCATCATCATCATAGTAAATGCGAACATCTCCTTCTGTTGTGTACATGATTGCATCAATGTCAGCTGCTAAAGCATCCCTGTGGCTGTCAGGGAGCAAAGAAATCTTTTCCTTCAGCACCTGAAGTACCTAAATTCAGAAAAACTGTCACTTAGTTTTTCATTAGGAAATTTTAAGTAACAATCTATTTCTAATGCAGTTAATAAAATGAGCTGTATTGCTACGACATTTATCTAATACATGTAACAGCTAAAGAGAAAAAGCACTGGAAAGTTTGGGCACTCCTAAACCCTGATTCAGCAGCATTGAAGAAGTTCCATTTACTGCTCAAAACAAACGAGAACCAAGCATCGTAAAAAATGTTTAGAAAAGGTGCTGTCAAAACAGCAGCAGCAACACAAGCCATGTCAGCCCAGAAGAGGCCAGGCAAGCTTGCTCCCACAATCACACTCCGCCTTCCCACCACTGAACTCTCGCTTTGTGCAGGCTCCTGAGCTTTGATTCAGTATCTTTTAGCTCTCTTTCACAAATTTCTTTGAAAAATCAGTGCCATTGCTGATAAGTTTATCTTTGCCATTTTGTGATCCACACTCCACTTGGAGAAAGCTTAAACACTTGCAAAGCAGAACAAAAAAAAAAAAATGTTCCCCTGGTAATTACTGTGCTTATGATGCTCACATCCATATTATCTAAGTGTCCTATGACCCACACAGCTAGGTTAACAGAAAATGGTGAGGTGCAAAAACTGCACAGAGGTAGCACCTCAAACACCACATGAGAAAGTCAAGTCACAAGGAAGGATGAAACTGCAGAACTTACTCTTACCTAATACTCATTTTTTACCCTAACTTGATACACCATTTTTGAATAACAAACAAATGCAGAGGTTACATGGAAGCAGGAGGCAATCTTCACAAGGAGACATTGGTTTCTAGTACATTTTGCAGGTACAGAATTCACTGGCCAAAGAAATGACAAGGTGTGTGGCATCACAGCCTCATCTACTACATCCTTGGCTTACATGAAGTCTCTGCATCAATGTAAACCTGAAAAATTACAGCGACCAGAGCGAGTTCTTTCAAGAGGAAGCAGAGGAGATGCCCTTTCAAAACAACTGCAAGAAGCAAACTCACGTTTTATTGCTATCTCTGTTCAGAGAGAGGAGGCAAGACTGTTCAGAGGGGATGCACTAGAACAGCACCAGAGTTTTTGCTGCAAAGGCATGGGTGGCAATAGGACAGGCCACGCTGACATCCTGTAACAAGGCAGACAAAGACCTGGAGTGTCTCCTCCACTTGACTCTGATGCATCTGCTACCTCCATGCCCTGGGAAGGCCAAGACAGCTTCAGCAATTAAAAATTCATAAAAACACAGAAAACACAGCACTGATGTTTAACCAGGTCAGTCATATCCCTGAGACCATGACACAGGACTGAGGCCTGCCAGCCAACACCAGCAATCAGCTGCATGATCTGATGGGGGTAGGAATGTATCAGTGCAGCAGGGATGAGCACAAACTGGTTTATTTCTTCACAAGAATTCTAGTGCACAGACTGAGTCAGCTTCAGCCACCTGCCTACACCTGGAGACACACAATTCCACCTGCCATCCAGAGCCCACTGCCTTTCCATCCTTCCTGCTACACCAGCAATCTTTCTGGTATTTGATCCTTATGCTCAACAGCTAAAATATATTTGATTTTGGTTTAAATACAGTAACTTTGAATTAAGTTTCATGCCTTGAAATTAAACATAAAAAAAAGCTGCAGGACAAAAAATTGCCCACCCTATGTTGCATTACGCTGTTTTTCCCAAATTAAACCAAACTGGCAGCTTGCAGATAATGACAGGCTGAATGCATCCACGTTACTTTATTGCAGACTAGAATAGGAGATGGAAAGCATTTACCTCTGCTGATACAAGTTCTTCCAGCAGGTCAAGTTTACGCTGAGACAGCAGCTTTGAAACAACAGAAAAGGCCTACCAAAATAAAACAGAAACAAAACCCAAACATGAACAAGTAACTCTAGGTTGGCTTATTTTTCAGACAAATCCATAAGTATATGACAAGCTACTCAAATATTCCATGATTTAAGATTTCAATATTTGCAGAGGGTATCACCATTGAAAGGTAATCCCTCCAGCATTACAAGAGTGATTTCATGAACTGATAAAAACATATGAGTTCATTTCAATCTCTTATTTAAAACATAAAAGTTTCCAATAGGTAAGTGAACTCATAGTTTACAAAAGAAAAAAAAAAAGCTTTGCAGTATTTTGTATGTTGCTTTTATTCTCTTTGATAATTCAAACAGTCTGTGTCTTTCCCTGTAAATATTTTGTTCCCCTGCCCATTTTTCCAACTCATCTTCTGGTTTCAGTCAAAACTGATGCTGCAATTTACAAATTTTGTTTAGAAATCTGGTTCAGTCTCTAGACTTCAGGAAGCTCAACTCTCCTTTCTCCCCTCAGTTTTGCAGGTATATTTACATACAATTATGCCTCTACATAGTCAAGTAGTGCATTTGTGAAAGACAGTGTATTTAGGACTCGGTGTATTTATACCAAGTAAAAACAAACAAACACCAAAGCAAACCCCCCCAAAAACAGACCAAGGTAAAAGAGGTGGTTCTGCACATGTCAAATTATTTTTTGTAGGTTGTGGCTTTTTTCCTCTCTTGAATTAATTCTAATAATTTTAACATTCTGTCCCCTGATGTGTTGTTTTGAGCTGGCTTGTTAAAAGTAAATATAATAATAAAGTTTCCCAACAGATAATTTTTGTATGACTAGCTCTGAGATACTCACTTCTTTGACACATTCTGCTGACAAAGCTTACTGGGTTCATAAATTTGGAGAAATAAATATATTTCTATATATTTATATATAGCTCAATGCCTAAGTTTTATCATTTCAGGAAAACTTGCTAAGAGGAGACACATCTCTCCCTAAAGTCTCTGTACCATTTGGAAGCACCTTCCTTCATGCTGCTTTGGGGGCTGGTTTAACCAGTACATTTTAATTGTGGAACCTGGGATAACAAGACATTCCTGAAGACAAGTACAGCCCTGCTTATATCCTTTGCCTCAAGGTGTGGTGCTTGGAGCCAGCAGTGGGGAAGTCCATGTATTTTACACACAGGAGCACTTTAGTGCTACGATGTCCACATGTAATAACATCAGGCTGGACATCAGGAGGAATTTCTTCATGGAAAGGGTTTTTCAAACATTGAAATGAGCTGCCAAGTTAAGTGATGGAGTCATCATCCCTGGAGGTGTTTAAGGAAAGACTGGACTGATGCCAGAAACTGGGTAACAAAGTGGTGTTTGGTCATAGGTTGGACTCAACCTACAACACAGACACGGAGCTCCTGGGATGGGCCCAGCAGCAAGGACTGGAGCATCTCTCCTGCAGGAAAAACTCATGGGACTGGAGTTGTTCAGCCTCAAGAAGAGATGGCTGAGAGGGATCTCATCAATGTGTAGAAATACTTCAAGGAGGGGAGTGCCAAGAGTATGGACCAGGTTCTGCTCGGTGGTGCCAAGCAACAGGACAAGAGGCAATGGGGAGAAACTGATGCACAGGGAGTTCCACCCGAGCACAAGGAAGAACTTCTTTATTGTCAGCATGACCAAGCACTGGAGGAGAATGCCCAGAGGTTGTGGAGTCTCCCTCGCTGCAAATATTCCAGACCTGTCTGTACACAATCCAGTGCCATGTGCTCTTGGACGGCCTTGGGATGGAGTAGATGACCCACTGTGCTCCATTCCTACCTCACCTGTGCTGTGAATCTGTGATTATCTCCGAAGTCTTCTCCAGCCTAACTGATTCCATAATTCCATGAAAATAACGGCGAGCATCGGCAGCCCCCGGGGAGGGTCAGCAGGACCCTTTCCCCTCAGGCCGGCCGCTCTCCTCGCCCCGAGACCCGCTCACCTGCTTGGCTCCCCGTGTGAACTCCTCGATGCTAAATTCGTGGTCGAAATAGAGGCGGATGAGCAAGTAGTAGAAGCGGCTGCGGAGCCAGGCAATCGGGCTGGTGATCCTCACCACCACTACACGCCGCTGAGGGCCCTCGGTCCCAGATCCGGCGCTGCTGGCGAACCGAGCGCTGGGCTGGGGCGGACGGATCCGGGCGGGGCCCGGCGGGCCCGGTGCGGCTGCGGCCGGCGGCAGGAGCCGGGCTGAGCCCGCCAGCGCCCGCGCCAGCCAGCGGACACGGCCCGGGGCCGCGCAGCGCAGCGCCATGATGGCCCGGGCCCGCCCTGTCCACCCGCAACTCCCGCTCCCCGGAAACACGGCTGCGGCCGCCGCTGGTTCCGGTGCAGGCGCGAGCGGCCGGCGGCTCCGAGCGCGCCGGGTCAGGGGACGCGAGCCCCGCTCAGCTCCGGAGAAGGGCGGCGGCCCCTCTGCTGGGCCCCGTGAGGCCGCCTCTGGCGTACGGTGCCCAGTTCTGGGCTTCTCAGTACAGGACAGACAAGGAGCTGATGGAGGGAGGGCAGCGGAGGCCACAAAGATGATTAAGGGCCTGGAGCGTCTTTCTTCATGAGGAGAGACTGCGGGAGCTGGGCCTGTTCAGTCTGGGGAAGGGATCCAGTCTGTGAGGGGATCGCATGAATGCAGATAAATCCCTCAAAGGCGGGTGCCGTGAGGATGGTGCCAGACACTTCTCAGTGGTGCTCACTGACAGGACAAGGAGTAATGGCCATAAACGAAAACATTAAAAGTTCCACCTCAGCTTGAGAAAGAACTGCTTTACGTGGAGGGTGGCATAGCACTGGAACAGGCTGCCCAGGGAAGTCATGGAGTCTCCCTCTCTGGAGACCTTCAGAGCCCAGCTGGACATGTTCCTGTGTCACCTGCTCCAGGTGACCCTGACGTGGCAGGGGTTGGACTCGATGGTCTCCAGATGATCTCCAGATGATCTCCGTGACCCGCGGCCTCCCGGCCCTTGCCCAGGCGGAGAGGCAGGAACGCTTCTGCGCGGGCTCTTCTTTCCGGGGGAAGCGGCGGGGCGGAGGCGGCGGCCGCGGCCATGGAGCGGCGGGAGCAGGCGGCGGTGGCGGTGGAGCGGCTGCACGGGGTGACGCGGGAGCGCTTCCTGCGGGACATCTACCCGCGGGTACGGGGCGCTCTGAGCGGGACCCGCCGGAGCGGCTGGGCCTCCACGGGGACACAGGGCAAGGCAGGAGGTGTCCGGAGACCCCTCCTTAGCGGGCACTGCTGGGGGAGGCAAACCTCAGGGGCTGGGTTTGTGTGCTCCCGGAAAGGTGCCCTGATCCATTGAGGGGAATGAGAGTTTAGGAGCAGGGAACTTCTATAGGCAGATCCTGTCTGAGCTGCTGGCAACTTCCGACAGGTGATCTCTGTAAGAATCCATTTCCTTTGGCAGTGGTTAAAGAGTGTGATCGTTAGTTTTGTTGCTTTGTCATCTCTTGTTTCATTCCCCCCACCTTCCGAGGTGCCAATTAAAAGAAAAGTGTCTTTCTGCTTTTTGTGTGTGGGCTGGATCAAACCTGTTCGTGGTTGTGAGCAGCAAGGAACCTTGATATAGGTGGAAAAAGCTTCTCTCATGAGAACATAACAGCATCACCACAGCTCACAGTCTGCACTTTAACTGTGTGGGCTTTTACATGTTTTGTGCTAAGCCTTGGCTAGAAAGATTAAATCTGTTCCTTCCTGTGGCTGGCTTCCTCAATGCCCCCAGCACAAAGTGTGGGCTATAATTGTCTTTGCCTCTCCATATCCTTCCTTACCCAACTAGGAAAGAACACGTGGTTAATAGAGAAACAGTTCCATAATTTACTGCATTTTGTTTCAACATTCAGCATTTCATTTATGTTGCTTGTGAACAGATTAGTTGTGACCTTGTGTAGTGGGTCCTGGCATTCAACTGACTTGTTTGCTTGGACGTAATTTGAAAAAGTAACTTTTTTTTTTTTTTTGATTCTGTTATCATTCACCATTGAATTTGTTGTTGTTGTTGTTTTTAGAGAAAGCCAGTAGTGCTGACAGGACTGGAACTGGGCACTTGCACCACAAAATGGACAATAGATTACTTGAGCGAAGCTGAAGGATCTAAAGAAGTAAAGATTCATGTTTCTGCAGTGCCACAGATGGATTTCCTCAGTAAGAACTTTGTGTATAGGTACTTCACTCTAAGGCCTCTTGTATTTTAAAGGCATGTGCTTGTAACTTTCAGACACAGTGCATCTGGTTGAAGCTGAGGGTGGGGATAGGAAGATAGTTTGTGAAAACATCACATTATGTGTCAAAGGGTTGTCCTAGATTTCCCCCTCTTCTATTAATTCTACACCCTGAATAAATACAATGAGGGTGAAATGAGGGGCCAAACAGCACCTTAGAAGTGATGTCATGAAGAAGTGTTGCAAAGGTATTTGGTCAGAGCATTCTTGTAGGAAATGTGAGCCTGGCACTTGCAGCTGCTAGTTAAAAACAAACCAAACCACCCTTGATATCTACAGGTGATGACCTGGTGTTTTGTTCTAGTTATATGGTGCATTCTCAGTGTCACTGAACAGTGATAATTTCTGACTCACTGTGTGTCTGATCCCCTTTGAATGCTGCTCTGTGTGTGCCAGCCATGCTGTTCCACTCCAGAAAGGGTGTAACTAAATAAAACCAAGCTCCTCTCAAAGTTAGCATGTGCAGCTCTCAGAATGTTCAAACCACTGGATTCCACACATTTCACCAGCTCTTTAATCTGGATGTGGGCCACAAAACCCCTTGATCTCCCCTGGAGCTTCTCTTATGTAACTGCCAAACAGAACATTTCTTCAGAGTTCACCTAATCTCAGTCACTGTGTTGCCCTTTAGGGGAAATGCCTTTATTTTAGCAGTCTTTTGTTTTCCCCAAGTGAGGAGGAGGGTGTGCTCAGTCTGTTAAACTTTTAAGCAGGTGGGAGTGTATGCTGTAGGTGTAAACAAGCTACAAGTCTCTGAGTGGAGCCTGTTCTGGGGATAAACACAAGTTACAATCACAATGCGTTCTGCTCACTGCGTAATGAACTTTTGAATCTCTGAAATTAGGTTGTACTTGACTGACTTTGCCTTATCCCCATACTTCATTTTCCCTGCTCTGTTTTGGGGCTTTTTTAGTAGCTCTTGCTGTGAGTTCACGTGCAGTTGTTCTGGAGTCTTAGTTTTGGCAGGTTTGTAGACAGCCCTGTGGGCTCTCTGATGGTGTTTCACTTTGGGAGGTGCCAGGACTTTCACATACTTCACTTGAAATTCAGGAAGCTTTGACCTTTTCCACAGCAAGCCCCTCATTCTAATTTAAAGAAACAATAAGTAGAAACAAAAGAATAGAAACTCTGAGGACTTAACATGCAGTTCCATCAGTTTAAACTGATGAACATTAGTAGTTCTGCAGTTCTGTTGTAAGTTGCATGCTCCTACCCCTGTTTTTGTGTTGGTTCTGGAACTCATTCAGCCAGGTTGTGATGTGCTGCAGAAATCTGAATGTTTTTCTGCTGTTTTAGCTTTGCAAGCAGGTTCACAGAGAGGTCAGATGAGTGCCAGTGCTACTGTAAGGGGGGAGATGGGGTGATTAGGGCAGATAGCAAGGGCAGAGCTGTGGTAGCACCAGAGTGCATCAGTTTAAGCTGTAGTAGAGCTGTGCTCTCACTTTCTTCAGCAGCAAATATAAGTGGACATGATAAAACAGATTGGCTGAAGTCAGAGCATTGTGTTTTGTTTGGTTTTCCATTGACTTCAGTGGGTTTTGTATTTGCCTATTCCAAATAAGCCTAAAATGTTTAGAGAATTGGTTTAAGTACTGTCAGGTGCAGGTTCACATTCTAGTAAAGAAGATAACAGGATCAAGAAAAATTTTGCTTGAGAATGGTTTCTTCTTAACCCTGGGTACATGATGGTTACTCTAAATGTGATGTTTATGTGCAATAATTCATTATCCAGTGACACTTAGTGTGAGATGGTGAGCTGCATGAATGTAACATTGAATTCATAATAATGAGTACATGTCCTGTTGCTGATTGTGCTTGGTTTGCCATTCAGCTATCAACTGATACCAAAATCTGTAATCTGTATGAAAAGCTCCCATTATGTAGATAAATATGTAACACTCTAACTGACTTCAGAGGGACCAGCTCTAAATGCCCAGTGACTCTTCTTGAATCTTCTGAAGTTGTCTTTAGTAAATTTAAGGAAAACTGCAAAGAAACATTTGAAAATATAAAGATTCCTGGGTTTCGTATCAAAACTCCTGTTTTGAGGAGCTGAGAAAGCATGTATTTTTAAAAAAATTCGATATAACTGAAGTGAATTTTATAGATGTACAAAGGAAGGTAGTTATCTGTGTTCCTGCACAAGTTCATAGCAAAAAAAGGTATAGATATAAACATGTGCATCTCCCCTGTGGATGTTTGCTTGATGCTGAGCTTTTCTGCAAGTTTATAAAAATGTACAATAAACAAGCCTAAAAATGACACACTTAAAGAAACAGTTATTGCCACAGTTTGGGTCTTAATTTGACTGTGAAAAAATGTTGTGTTCTATGACTCAGACCATTCAGAACTCCTAAGCTCAAGAGGGGTCTTAACAAAGTGTATGAACAGTTGATGGAGCTGGATTCTCAGTGGTTCATGGTGACAAGAGGCAATGGGCACAAGGCACAATGGGCACAGTACAGAGAATTCTGTAAACCCCTTTAACACTCACAGACACACCTCTTTCACAGTGAGGACAATGGAACACACGGAACAGGTTGCCTAGAGACGTTATGGAGTCTCCATCCTTGGAGGTCCACGAACTGACCTGGATGCTATCCTGTGCAAGCTGCTGTAGTGAACCCAGCTTTTGGCAAGGGACTTGGGCTGGGGGATCTCCAGAGGGGCTTCCAGCCTCAGCTGCTACAGGATTCTGTTTGGATATATATTGGAACAATTCACTAAAGCAGAGAAGTTTCCAAGTGTAGGATTTCTGTCTTGGGAGAACTCTTCAAACATCTGCTACAAACATTGATTAGTCACCATGTTAAATTAAAAAAATAAGAGAGCAGCCTATTGCATCTTCCATTGTACTTGATATGGTAAGGGACCTGATTCAGTTACACTGAATCAGTTACACTGATTCATGGTATAAATTCAAATATTTGTATTTCAGAACTCTGCCTTTTGATGTATTTGTACGAAGAGCAGCTGAACTCAAGCACAAGGAGTACTTTCTTACTGAGGTAATTTCCTTAGTGTCACAGTTTCTTCTGTTGGTTATTTTGCTGGTATATGGAGAGGAAAGTAATGAATTGTAATTTAAAGTTTTCCTTCAGTAAAAGACTTGATACCTTCAATTTAACTTCCTTGTGGCTTGATGCCAAAGGAAAAAATGTGAGACGTAATTCTTCTGAGAAGTTTGTATGTGTACAGTGTGGTTAACTTCAGTCATCCTGTTTCTCTTAACAAAAACTGCCTACATGACCAAAAAATTTCAGTATAAAATTTAGAAAGCAAACCTTGCTCTAGAATAACAACCATATCATCTGTGTGTTTTGCAAAAAAATGTAATGAACATATTTTAGAATTTGATTACTATCAAAATACAAAACCAGATATATTGTAACATAATTTGTGAGTAGCAAGTGTGTGGTTATCTTTACATATCAGTGCTCAGGCTAGGGATTTTTCAGATAACTGTGATTGGGAAGCAATTAGTTTTGAATGTAGACATGCTTTTTACCTTTTAAGGTGCATAGAATGCTATATGTTTTCTGCATCACTATATCAGAATAACTTATCTTATAATTTGCATTTGCTTTGAGTCTGTTCAGTAACAGCAATGCTGAAGCTGACCAGTCTCCCCACACTACTCTTCTCCTTTCATGTTTTTCCCATTTTGCAAGATGAGCTGCAGGGATCAGTAAAGGGCAGTATAATAAAGTAGCTGAATTTGTATATGCCCTTTATTTGTACCATATTTTAATGTAACTCTGCATTAGATAAATGAAAAAATACAAGTTCTTTGTTTAAATGTTTTGGTAATTCTTATTAAAAAAACCAAATAATTCTCTTTTTGTGCTCTCTTCAGGATGAAAAGTACTATTTGCGATCGGTGGGTGAAGATGTTAGGAAGGTACGTTAGTGGAGATTACAGTTCTAATATTGTAAAGTTGCAGTTTAGAAATATTTTTTAAAGCCTGTTGTCATACAACATACTTAGGGTCACATGGTTTGTGAATCTGACTGGATTTAGGTCGGAGTACTTCAGTGTGTCTAAAATAGTTGCTGTTGAATGGGCGCTTAGCTGATCACTGAAGAGTACATTGCTAAACTCCCGTTCTTTAGCTTTTGTTGTAAACTTATAAAAGGATTTATGCTGATCTCTTGCTCCTTCAGTGTGATTCCTAACAGCCATGGTTAAGAGCAGCTCTCTGGCTGTTCTTATTAATGGCATTGAGCAAATCAATGCTGAAAAGCATTGCTGATTCCAGGTGTTTGCCAAGTTCTAACCCTGTTTCACGTGATTGGAAATGACTGTGAAGTGCTCCCCCATTTAAATATGCATAGATGGTTCTCTTAAGAGTTATGCCCTTTCCGTTTCAGGATATTGCAGATATCAAGAAGCAGTTCCCTATTTTAGCAGAAGATGTCCATATTCCAGAGTATTTTGAGAAGGAACAGTTTTTCTCTAGTGTCTTCCGCATCAGCTCAGCTGGATTACAGTTATGGACACATTATGATGTAGGTAATACACGGGTTTAGCATAAAATGTTGCAGATGGCATTACAGAGCTGAGATAATAAGGTGCAAATCTCTGTCGAAGATTAGAGAAAATAACAAACTTCACATATTTTGAAACAATGAAATGAACCACATTCAGTAGTACGGTGAATTTAAAATGTTGCATTGCTTGGGCATAATATCTTAACTGGGTTTATGTCTAATTCCAGATTTGTAAGATTAAATGATGTTTTATTTTGTTTCCCTTTTTTTAACTGTTTTGAGTTTCAGTTGAAAATCTGAAACACTTTCAACATTTTTGTTTTTAACATTACTTTCTTTTTTCTTTTTTTCCCACTCTAATGGCCAGAGTAGGATAAATTCTAGTTGTACAATACATTGCCAACTGTGCAATACTTGTGGTTTCTGGCTGCAATGCAACAGATTCCAAATAAGATTGTCACCTAACATTGTGCAGTGAGTTCTGAATAAATTTATTTATAAAATAATTCTTACCATGTGAAGATTTTATTAATTATCTTTTTTAAGCTAATAATTAATTAGTTGAAGTCTTTATATCTATTCACTCAACTTTTGGCTGACATCTCTTTTGTTACACTCATCTTAGGTAATGGACAATTTCTTAATCCAAGTCACAGGAAAAAAACGAGTTGTGTTGTACAGTCCTCGAGATGCACCATATTTATATTTATCAGGTATGCATGTCATAGGTATCTAGTTCAGAGTTTGGTGATCTTAGCTTTTCTTACACTTAGCTCACAAGTCTTGCACTATAGAAAGTAATCACTAACAGATGGTCATCTGTTGGTATAAAAGAAGTCATTTGTTCCTTTGATTCTGTGTGCATTAGTCAAAGCAAAGGAGAACAGCAGCTTTGCTTGATTATTTTCAACACTTAACTGAATGAGTAAAATGTTCTGTCTGGGTTCAAAATGGTTTTTTAAATGTCAGGAAAAGTGGTTTTTTTTCGTTAATAAGGTTGCAGTTACAGAACAAATACAGACAATAGGAGAGCATCTCTTCAGTAAATGAGGGGTGCCATCAGGTTTCCCTGGTTTTGAGAAATAAACCAGTACTAAATTTGATTCAAGAACTGCCATTTCCAGCAATATGATAATGCATTGTTACTATTGGAAGAGTGGGAATATTTATTCACTGAAATTTTCCTAGGTACTAAGTCAGAGGTGCTGGATGTGGATAACCCAGACTTGGAGAAATATCCCCTTTTTGTGAAAGCCAAGCGCTACCAATGTGTTTTGGAAGCAGGAGATGTGTTATTTATTCCAGGTAGGTAGTAAATAGTTCCTGACCATGGCATGGTATCAAACTGTCTTGTTTCTAATTTATGATTTCTGGAGATGATAAGAGGTTACTAAAGCATTTCTCTGTTATGAGTAGGAGCATTGAAAGATGTTGGCAAAACTCACTTCTTCCAACTGTACAATTAACCTGAAAAACAGTATTATTATATCTACCTACAAATCTTACTTTCCATTAAGTGTACACTGTATGCTCCTGAATTTGTGCCTTAATTGATTAATACTATAAACTTACCTTCTGAAATCTGAAATTACTTCTGTGACCTGAGTTTTTTAATGACAGAATTTGAGTGAAATACTATTTCTGTTCTTCTGTAGCTCTGGCACTTAAGCACTGGGAGGGACATGGTCTGATAAGAATTATGGATGGTAGAGTTACTGGACTTTCTAAAGATTTATAATCAGCTTTGGGGAATGGAAAGACAAGTCGTAATAATTTTTCTGCACAAGCAGAAAGCTGCTTCCTGGGCTGAGATGACCAATTCTGGTAGTCAGGGAAAGGCATTTGAATTACTCCTATTGATCTACTACTCCTTGTTACTGATGCTATTTTAACCCATCGTGGCCTTGCAGCAGATATGACTTATCCCTGTCACTTTTACGTTATCTGGGCAATATAAACAGGTCAGTAAAGAAGAAGCTAAGAGGTTTTTAGGAAATTATAATAGTTTCTTAGCCTTGGACTTGAACTTGCCTGTATGTTTCTTCTTAAATAAACTTTCGGTTACAGTTAGATAGTTGGATGTCACACTGCTGCTGCTGTCAGCATCCCTGTGTTCTGTTTATGAAGTCCACATACTTGTGTGTCTTTGCCAGTGGGTGAGCAGAGTCAAACCTGAGACACACTTAGCTCTTTTAAGATTGACTGGGGAGTTATAGGGATTTTTGAGTTCAGAGAATGGTGTTTTCTCAGCATCCTGCAGTCCATATCACTAAAAAAATGATGTTTTTTGAGGAATATGTTGTTATTATGAAGAAGGTAGAAGAAGCCTCTCTTCCTAACCTGAAAGAGACTTCATGTTAAATTCTCAGAATAAGCTTTTCTATGTCTTCACTACCCATAGGCAAGTAAAATGCAATAAACACAGCATTCAGACTTTTAGCTGAAAATTCAAATATACCATATTAAACTGATGCTTTAAATGTACTCAATGAAACAAAGATGTCTTGGCTTCCTTACCATAGTCATGGTGATTCAGCTGAAAAACCTCATGTCTTCATGATGAGAAGATGAGCAGCTTGCCTGAGTGACCTAGCTGATGCTGGTGGTTTATATTAATGCCTGCACTGTATGTGCAAGGTTAGGGACTAAATGGAAACAGATATCTGCATTTAGAGTGGAGGTGAGCAAGGGAAGGTTTTTCTTTCACCCTACACATGCTTATCCTTTGGTTACATTTGAGTACCTCTACCCTTCAGCAGTTGTTACTTTTATGAGAAGTTATGGATCAGCATGAATGTCTTGAAAAACTTCTCAAATTTGGTACAATGCAATATATTCATATGGATATTTATAAATAAAAACACAGTAGTTTTAGTTTGGGCAATTTTGACACTTGTTTGGAGTCACATGGAAGTTTTGGACAATTATTTTGATTTTAGACACTGTTCCTTCTACAGCTTTGTGGTTCCATAATGTAATTTCTGAGGAATTTGGAGTGGCACTGAATGTCTTTTGGAAGCACCTTCCTGCTGAGTCCTATGATAAGACTGATACTTATGGAAATAAAGATCCCATGGCAGCCTCTAGAGCTATACAGATCTTGGACAGAGCCTTGAAAACACTTGAAGAACTGCCTGAGGAATACAGGGATTTTTATGCTCGGAGAATGGTGTTACGTATCCAAGAAAAAGCCTATAGAAATGATTATGGATAAAGTAACATGTTGTAATTCAGCGAGGTCCCTCGCAAGTAGAAAATTGTATGTTAGGATGAAAACTGTCCATATGTACTTACATACATTTTCTGTGAGACTAATAAAAACTATTAATAAAACATTCATCTATAACAAAGTTGATCTTTTAGATTTTCTTCCTAGTTTTTCATGTGCAGTGAGGTCTGCTTGATCTGGAGATGGTCTCTTTCCTACAGTGAGACAGACATTTGCAGTGTCACCACTTACAACTGTACTTTTTTGGAATGTTCTACCCAAATTTTTCTGAACAAAAGTTTTGGTATGTGGGCTGACAGCATGTATGCTTAGAAGTAACTGCACATCTTTGTGAATGCAACCTCATTAAATTTTAGGAAAGCCATAGTGGATTCTGAGGAGGTCCAAGCAAGCCACTGGTGGTAGCTGTAATGGTGACGGTTTCTTTTTAAGTAATAACCTGGCAATTTGTGTAGGGAGTTTCTTCTCCCCCTTGTAGTGAGACAGAGTAGGTATGGGAAAAAAAGCAAAAACCAACCATGCCAGAATTGTGCAGCAGCTTGACTGCAAGGTAGATGATTTACCCTTTTCCTAGCTCAATAATGTATTACTGGAGGGGAATCTGTTTTGTCACTGCCCCAGTGCAGTCAGACAGCATTGCTGTTCCTGCAGCTGTGAAACACTTGCCACTGATGTGCCCACAAATCCATTCAGCTACAGGCCTAGTATCTGCAATGGAGTTCATAGTTGTGTAGTAGAAACGGAATCTGTTGGGAACAGAAGCTGTATTTGATGTGCTCTTCGTTACCATATGAAAGGGGGTTTGCATAGCACCTTTCTGTTGTTTAGGCATTGTAGAAGATTACTTTTTCAGCAGATTGTGGTGCTTACAAAAGCCTTGTGGAATGAAGGTAGGGATCTGACAAAAAGTCACTAATTCTTTGAAATGCCTCTGATGTTGTTACTTGTGGTGTTTGGGGAATGCAGCATTTATCTGACTTAGGTCAGCCTGTTACTTCTAGCAATGTTTTTTGAGAATCGTCAACTTGTCAAAAGCTCTTAGACTAAATAAATGTGTAGTGTTAAAAAAATGCTGGAAAAAAGCTTTCTTCAGAAGAGCAGGAGCTTGAACACTGTGCAGATTATTCTTCTAAACCTGTTCTTCTTGGCAGTTCAGCACAGTGAAAATAGTCTGGTACCATGTGAATGGGCACCCAGCCACCTCAATGAATAAGCATGAATGGAACCAGCCAAGCGATTCTGACGGGCATCATTGTACGTTCCGAGGGTAGAATTTAAATTTGGGATCACAAATAGGTCTCCCAAAATTTTGTTCAGAAAGGAACAAGGATTGCTTGTGTATACCACTGAGGCAGAATCTCTCTGCCCATTAGGCTGGGGTAACCTCTTGGCTTTGTTGGAATGGTAGTGTCAAGGGCCCAGTCTGAATTGCAGAGGTGAACAGAGCATATTCTTTGTGTGTTAGGACTGAATGGAGAGGTTCAGAGAGCCTGCAGGGCTCAACAAAGCTGTGTTCCAGCATTGTGCCTGCACAGCCATCACTTTAAACTATAACTGCCAGCAGCTTCTCCAGATACTGGTACAGAGAAGTACTGTGCTGATGCCTCCTTCTGCCATTCCTTGGATCTCCATTCACAAAAAGGGAGGTGTTAGCTTGGTATTCTCAGGCCCCCTCAACACTCAAGTGTAACTTTTATCTTCATGTTGCCAACTTTAAAATGAAGCCTTTATTTAACTTTGTAAGGGTTTCTTCAATTTATTATTTAGTAACTTCTCTAAAACGTTGTTCTGAAATGCTATACAAGAATATGAGCATTTTAAAAAATGTATTTTAATTTGGATGTAATCTGACTAGTGATAAAAATCTTGAAGTTACTGTGTTAAAAAGGTTCCTTAGTGCTTTGTAACCACTGTGCAACATGGTGTGAAGCAGGCAATAAAGTGATGAATGAATGGTGAAAACCTTAAAGGAGTAGCTTTCAGATAACATAGTAAGAGATTACAAGTAGGCACACTTAGAAATCCATCAGTGAAATCACACAAAGAACTAGAGCCACTGATATTTTGTGGACGTTTGTCTGTTACAGATCCTGCCACAATAAAACAGATGAAGTTGTGTAAACATGTATTAGAAAAAATAAACACTGACCATCTTAAGCATTTAAAGCAGCCAACTCAAACAGTGTATTTGTAGGAGCTGGGTGGTGCAGACTGCCCAGGACTGAAGGATGAGTTGACAGTTATATAAAGACAATGTCTGAAATCAGAAGTTTAAACTTGGCCTACCCCAAACCTCGAATTACTCTGAAAACTTGGGTGACTGAGGCATCTAAAATGGAATTCATTGCGAGTCAACACCTGGACAGAATTATTTATTCTTAGCCATATGAAATATAAAGGATTGCAAATTATTTCAGATTTTTTTATGTGCTTGCTGTGGAAACATTCAAATGAAAAAACTGATGTAAAAATATTTTTCTTGTCAAACAATTAAACGTATAATTAAAAATCTGCCTGTTGTGTTTGTGCTGACAATTTGATGTACTTAGAACATGTTACTCTTCAGTAGCTACACAGGGTCTAGGTTAAGTGTCAAGTTAAATGCCTAATGAGATAGAGTTTGACTTGATCATAAAGAATCAGAAATACATTTGTAAATTTTTTTAAATATGCAGGATGGAACTATTTGTCTCATTCACACTGTTGGTTTCACAAGACTGACTTGACTAAGATGAGAATGATTTTACCACCGTAGAGGTGATTCTACATATGATATGATCCCAATATGCATTACTTCATGACTTCAGAGAAATTCTTGTATACCTTCGATTCTTTTTTCCTCTCACCAAAATGTATCTTCCCAAAGCTGATACCTTCTTGCAACTGATACAGGTGTTGAAGATGCACATTCTCAGACAGTGACTTTTACAAGGGATTCTCTGAGTTGGTATCACTGGATAAGCAAAGATTCTGGTGTTATTTGAAGGACAGAATGAAGTTTTACATTTTCTTAAACAGTTACCCAAGTTTGCAGAAAAGCTGTACGCTAAGATTTCCTATTTTACTTTGGGTCAGACTCTACAGTGGGGATAGATTCTGAACTCTCAGTTCCTGAGAGCAACAAGAGCAGATGACTTTGTTTCCAACTGTTCAGGTCTGTTCCTTGTTGCAGATTGAAGCCATTAAAAGAACTGCTCGACCATGTCAAACACGCAGCTCCACGTGCGCTGCCACGTTCATACAAAAATGCTCAGAAGCTGCAGCTTGCAGTAACAACACAGATCATAGCAATGGACAATTTCTGCTGTGAAAACATTTATACTTCAGCTGTCAAGTAGGACATGAATTGCTTTAAACTTCCACCACAAAACCCTAATGTATTTCTCATGATGGGGAATGGGAAAGAAGAGCTAGGCACATGGTCTCTAAGGGATACAACAGCTCTATCTGACACCCAGGCTTAGGAGTATTGCTCAGAGCATAAACTCTGGTGTGGGAGAAGAGGCTTGTCCTGCCCTTCAGCACTGCTCTGTCTCTTGACTTTTTTATGTCTTGCAGCAGTGCTGTCTTCAGAAACAACTCAGCTCTGAAGTGCCGAGTCTAACAAAAGAAACTAGCAATCATTACTGAAAGAGCTCTTTTGAGAGCCTACTGAAAGAAAGAAAATTTATTCTGAACCTTGAAGTAATGGCACTCTGTTCCTTTTCAAGTACATAAGGTGTTCATACACCGAATTAAAACCAGATAATTTATTTTTTCCCTTTTTTATTACCAGTTGCTTTTCTGGTCATTTGCTTAAGTAGATTTTGACACTTCCTGGGTCACTTGGAAACATGTAATCAAGCCCTAATGACAGGAAACGACAAAGCCATTATTACCTTATAACCCTCACTACACTATATTCAAAATGCCTGCCTGAATCAGTCTTCCATGGTTTCCACGGTGATGTGGAACAGCTAATCCAGTGCAAGTGGGCTTTTTTTGTCAGCAGGAGGAGTGAATTACGCTGTTAATACCGACAGAATGAAGTTAGTCAGGAACAGTATGTCTGGCACTGGAAGAGGCAGTGCCTGTCTGATACATGTGTTGCATGCTCTTGTATTACTGGCTTAATGACTTCATCTTATCTTCATCTTTATTCCAGTTAAAAACAGTCACCCTGCATCTGAACAGAGTTAAGAGATCAACAACACCAACAGAAAGCCAGCTTTGGTCTTACGTTCTCCATCTGCAGTATTCAAATGTGTCTACATTTTAATCAGATTATGATAATTAGACATTAATTTTTTTGATTTAATCTACCATCCTTACAAAAACGAAATGAGATTTCAATATAAGATTTGTGAAGTAACTTTGAAGATGATTAAAAGAGGTTGTCTCTTATGGATTGCAGTCTTGAGACACTTGCCTTTGCTTTTGTATTGCACAAGGGCACCAGACATGTATCTGTGTTTGTGATTCTGCTAGGCTGTGACGTACCTAGAAGTGTCACTCACAACAGAGCACACACATCCCAAAGTTTTCATTGTTAATAAATTATTTGCTGTATTAACTGATAAGAGCCCATGTAATTCAAAGTAAGCATTAAAGGCAAATGAATGGGTATACACAATTAACCTCAGTGCTTCAAATTTCAGTCTGTACAAGACAACAAATATTGATTATGTGCAGAGACGAAGTAACTATTACAGCTCAAAAAGAACCTCCAGGGAAAAGCTATGTGCATGCTCATGCACGATCATTTTTATCTGTGCATATCCACAATTTTAACAGCCTAACTCTTCAACTGACATAGCAGTCTTATTTAAAAGAATTTCTATGACTTTAAATATATAGCACCACTGTTACTTACCTCTATCATGTTTGTTTAGAAAAACAGAACAGCTTACCATAAAAGTGCTTGTGCAGGGAGGCAGCAGGATTTTATCAAAGGGAGGACAGAGAAAATTGCTCCTTTCAGCCCCATCTTAAGGACAGGACCCTTAATCATCTTCCAAAATTAGGGGCCAATACTGATTAATTTATCAGCATTTGCAGAGATGTGATTAAATCAGTCCCAGATGGGAAGAAATTTACCAACTTTCTAGCATGTCAGATTCACACAAAATAAAATCATTTAAGTCATCTGGACAATTTCACAGAATCAAGCTTTGCTTTAAAATAATTTAGCAGTTACAGTTTGGACCATGTAAGTATGTCTCAAAATCTGAAGAATGTCTTGTCTATTGTACCAGAAACAAGTATGTAATACAAAGAACACCAGTCATTACTAGGTTGTACTAAGAACTGTGTAATGTTCCTCACTCCATTAAAAACCAGAAGTGTCTCGAACTACACCACTATAAGCAGGAGAGCAGCTAACTTCAGGCATTTGCATCTAAGCTTGTTAAAAACTGCCTTTACAGTTATTGTTGAAAAATGGGCATAAGCAAACTATGACCCATTTCATCCTAACACAGAAATGTCCCACCCTTGGCTGCTTCATGCCAGCTTTCCTGTGTTTGTGAGATGCCAGTAAGCTGTTTTAAAATGATGGATACTGACTATACAAAGCCTCCCTGAAGAAAAGTGACCAAATAAATCTGATTTTTTAAACTAGGTCTCCACAAACACTTGATAAAGCTTAATCCACAAAATTGCACATTCCTCGTTTAATGGTTTTATACTCACATCAAAGTGGTTTCACCCATTAGAAATAGTTTATTTTCTACATAGTTTGCAAAATTTATTTTTAGCATGCATTGTAGTGAATGACAGAGGCACATTCCAACAGAGTACTACAGCTGTTTAAAGAATGAAAAACAAGCAGTCAGTTTTCCCTCCACAACATGAGGTCTCATAACAAGATTAGTTTTACAACAAAGTGCCTATTCTTCAAAGTAATGCAGCAACACTTGAGCCCATTTAACAGTTATTGTAGGCAGCTTCCATCAAGCAGGTTAGTATTATTTTCATAGGACAGCCATCCAGAAGCTTTTGAAGACAAAGTCAATATTTTAATAGCTATTTCCAAAAGCTTGCAACAACGTAGTCCTGTTGTTTTGGCAGGCACAGAATTGTTTAGAAATTGGTCTCTGATCTGCAGTGTTATTGGATTGGGCAAGTGTTAGCACACCCAACTTAGCCTAGTCAGCCTGAAACTGAGTGAGCAAAAGCAATAAAACATTCTGGGGTTTTTGCTGGTTTACTTTTTAAAATTTTATTTTATAAGTTCATGGTTAAATGTATTTCAAGCCATTTGCAGGCTTTCTATTAAAACCACTTCTTTAGGGGACCCATATTTCCTTTACAGAAAAAACTCTTCACATATGCTGCAAATGTTATCAAAATGAGCAAAAAGGGGAAAAAAGTTCCTTGAAACATATTAAAAAGTTGTTATAAGTCTATTAAGATGGTAATCAACAAATAGGATTCAACGAAATCTCCAAGAAACAGCCTAAAATAAAAGAGCAGATGGAATTAAATTTCAGGCTTTTTAGAATTTATTTGCATGTTGCACTTTTCTCCATCAATTAAAATAGATTGCTTTTGATGAACTAGGTAGGTTAATTATTAGCGATAGAGTTCTCTTTCAAACTGTAAGGTGCATACTGTATGCATAATCCTTTCTATCACCCTTAATATTTTGAGTGTTAAGAAAATTTTCTTAGGAGGACAACCCACTTTTCTCATTATTCAGTGATCACTGATGTGCACAATTTCTGCCAAAAGTTGTCTACAGGGAACCTTGTAAGTTTTAATGATGCCAACAGAAGAAAGATCATCCAGGACTTCTCTCCCACTGTGTAAGAGTCACAGGAAACAAGGAGCAGGGCAGAGATGTCACTAAGCCATCAAACACAGAACCAAAGTTGAATAAAATGCCTTTTTTCAGAACTTTGCCACAATGGTTTGTGTAATCTTCACAGTGTTCTGCTAACTTGCTTTTGTATCCCTACACTTCCAGGATGTCCAAAACCATTTGGAGTTACTGGGCCATTGTTAATGGCTGCAGTTGTCCTTAAGAATGATTCTAAGCTTTGTAGATAAATGGGAAGTTACTTGCAACAGTAGAAAAGTTCCATTGATACCATCACTGTCCATCTTTCAATATTTCTTTCTTATGAACACTCAGGTTTGGTGTCTGAGCCAGATTACATCTTTTGTATCAAATCTGGCTGGTTTTCTATTTAATTAGAGGTTGTTTTTTCCTGCAGGAAAAATTAGACTCCAAAACTAAGATTTTTGGATGACTCAAGAAGCAACTACTGCAGTACATTTAAAGGAGATAACAGATTTTATAACTGAGGCATTTTGAAGGAGCTACAGTCAACACAGTGTGAATTTTTTTTTTATGCAACTTGTAATAGATTATGTGCTTATGGCTCGATTTAGAGCAACATCAATGCAGCAATTACCAAGAAAAATCTTACCACTCCAAGGCAGAGACGTCACCTTTTGATGTGATAATGAAGGTATTCCTGCTGGTCCTTACAGAAGTTAGCAAAGCAACAGCAAGGTATGTTGAAACAGGAACAAGATACACCCTAGTCAACATTCTTGGTTACTTTACAGAGCTAAATCAAAATTTTCAAGCCCCCAGGTAAAATGGCTGTTCACTAGCAGATAGTACACAATTAATTAATCAAGCATCAGAGTGACAGAAATGGCAAGGCACACACGAGGAAGAGAAATGCATTGGCACTATTACTCCAAAGGGGAGTATTTGTGACTTTGTTTCAAACAGGAGAAATGTTACAAAACTGGATGATTTAATTACCTAATAAAACAAGTTTCAGCAAAATATATAACTAACATTCTTCTTACAATCAATTTCCTTAAACCAAAAAACTAACTTTACATCTGTTATTGACAAAGACCAATACTTTTAGCCCTGGAAGCCATTCAACTGGAGTATCTACACATCAGAAATTCTCAAGTACTTTAAAGTCCCATTAAATGTAGTATATTATATTAGACATCCAGGATTAAAAATTCTGCCAACAGTTTAAGAATAAACATTCACATTTAACAAAAACACATGTATAGGATTGTTCTTCATAACACTTTTTTCCCAGGAATCAAAAAACAACATCTGTTATAATTATGGGGTCCCAATACGCCTTTTTAAGCTACAGAAATTTATATATAGTATCTATTAGCAACACAGAACTGATTTAGTATTCTGTTTAGAAAGCATCTGCTCAAAGCTGAAAATCTAGATGACAACATTTATAGTGTTAAAAGAGCTTCTACAAAGAATATACTGTTCATATACATATAGTCTCAAAATACTTCATGAACTCTGAAATGGTTGTCTAAGGAGGGGACTTCATCAGCAAAATGCAGTTGATCATTTATTTCCACACCAAATTCTTGAAGTATCTGTACAAATTTCTCATGCTCTCTCCCAATCCATGACCTCATTGTGTCAAACACTTGGTATGGTGTAACATGAGCATGAACTTCAATTCCTGTCTCTGCAAGTTCTTTCAGCATTTCAGGGTAAGTAACCCAAGTATTGCTTCCTCCCGAGTGACCACCATCCAGCCAGTAAATTGCTTTTATGTTTTTTAAGAAGGCATCTGTAACCTTGTCTTTTTTGGCTTCCTTCAGCTCATAAAGCAGCTGGTTCAAAACCACACAACCTTTACTGAAGCCAATCAAAGTAAATGATGCTGCACCTACAGCAGACGGTACCATGAAGTTCACAGCAGAATTATTAGAGCATTCACAATCTCTCTCCCTCTCTTTGGATGAGCAGCCATTTGTTGTTGGAACAGACTGTGGCTGTGATTTACAAGCAGCTATTTTTGCATCCTTGCTGACACCGTGCACACTTTTCTGGGACAGCAGAATATTCTGAGACAGTCTGAATGCATTAACTAGCAAAGCATGGAGATGCTTGAAAGCTCCAAAGTCAGTGCTGTGCTCTGGTGCTCCAAACATGTTACTTGTCACAAAATTGTCGTAACAACTGAATTTGTGCAGGTGCATTCGAGAACACTTTATGACCCAAATAAAGCTGTTAGGGAACCGGCGAGCAAGTATGGTAGCAACATTTTCAAAACTCCAGTGCTCCCACTGAAAGTTTTCTGGGTGGCAAGACATGATGTCATGATAGTTCTGAAAAATTAAAAAAAAAAAATAGAAAAGATGCATTACTACGTTGTGAAAAGATTCAGCTCCAATGTACTCATAATTTATAAGAAAGGACTGTAACAGAAAAACATGCATTAGAGGCTCTCACTTTTTACGTCTGCAGAACAAGAAACACATTAAAGAAACTGGTATATTTCAATTTGCTTACTTTAATATTTTTATCACATATTTTTAAACCCCCTAAGATCAATACAATAAAATCAGCACATGAAAATATTCATAGTTTTTGTTGACTTCACACAAAAAGATGATGAAAATATTATTCAACGTAGAATACACAGAATACATAATTTTACTGTATTATCTCCATTTACAGAAATACTGATTATCTTACTACAAAACAAAAACACACAAAACTTTGTAGCAAGTTTTCTGGATTTTATACAGAAACAAAAATATCCCCTCTCATTCAGCTGGAGGAAATTTTTATTACCTTATTCACATCCATAGAGGGCATAGATGGAAAGAAATTAACCCCCAAATCATGAATGAACCTCATGTCTGAATTCTTAATGGCAAAGAACACTAGTTCATTTATTTTACTAAGGAATAATGAAGCCACATGAAAGAATGGCAATCAGGCAAGTCTTCATTGGCCATCCCAACCCTTAAAATAAAACCACACAAAATTCTGCATCTTTACCTGACAGAAGGGAAAGCCTTTTCCCTTGAAGAAGCCACTACCCCAGCTTTTGAGAAGCAGTAATAACAATTGAGATTAGCTGGCTAGCAGAGCATGTTATGTTAGAGGTCGACCACATGCTCAGAGACAGCACTTCAGAGTCTCTGCAATTTCTTGCCAGCTCAAGAGACCACAAGCGTCTTCTCAGGACAGGCTGTGAAAGCGTCAGTGCCTGTCGAATTCCCAAAGGACAGTGTCTGGGATGTCCGTACACCTGCACAGAGACACGGTGCTCTGTCTGGGGAGGACAACCGGGCACTCCCTTGCCACGCTTTCAGACACTGCCATCCCTATCACAGGTGTCACCCTCAGGCAGTGCTATAGGGCTGCAGTGAGTCCAGAGAAGGGCAAGGGAGCTGCTGAAGGGGCTGGAGCACAAGCTGTGAGGAGCAGCTGGGGGAGCTGGGACTGTTTAGCCTGGAGCAGAGCAGGCTCAGGCGGAGCCCTCATCGCTCTCTACAAGTCCCTGAAAGGAGCTGTAGGCAGACGGGGCTCGGTCTCTTCTCCCGGGCGACCAGAGGACATAGTTTTAGGTTGTGCCAGGGGAGGTTTAGGTTGGACATTAGGAAGCACCCTTCAGAGAAAGGGTGATTAGATACCGGAATGGATTGCCCACGAGGTGGTGGAGTCACCATTCCTGGAGGTATTGAAGGAAAGACTGAATGGACACTTAGCGCCAGGGTCTAGTCGCGTGGTGGTGTTGCTCATAGGCTGGACTCAATGATCTCCAACCTAAGTGATTCTGTGAAGACGACTCTCCTCCCCTACACTACTGTTCCAGATCAGGTTTCCGGAGGGCCCCTTCCCGCTCCCTGTGCCCGACCGTGTGGGGCAGCGAGATGCTCCGAGGGCCGCGGCGGGAGCCGGGCAATGCCCACCCGCACAGCCCCTCCGGCGCCGCTTCCCCGCTCCCGCCCTGCGGCCCATCGCTCGCCGCCCGCACCGTACCTGCACGTCCCCCGGGAAATACACGACGTGGTGCTGCGGAGACGGGGCCGGGCCGCGCGGGGCCGGCGGCGGCAGCAGCAGCAGCTCGTTGGTGCGGTGCGGCTCAGCGCCCGGCACCTCGGGCAGCCGCAGCCACGGCGGGCTCAGCCGCGCCGCGGGGAACCCGCCGCCGCCGCCGCCGCCGCCCGCAGGCCCCGCGGCGCAGGCGGCCGGCGCCCCGCAGAGGCTCATGGCGCTGCCCAGGCACAGCGCGGCGGGGCCGGCGAGCCCCCGCAGCACCGCGGCGGCGGCGGCGGCCGAGCAGCAGCGCCGGCTCATGGGAGCCCCGCTCCGCGCTCCGCGCACCGCCCGCCCGCGCGCCGCGCCTGCGCATCGCCCCCGCCCCGCCCCCTGCGCCCCGCCCCGCCCACGGCCCCGCCCACTGCTCCCCCCTCGAGAGGGACTCGGCAGGGGGCGTCGCACATGCGCCCGCCCCACGATGACGTCACGAGCCCGTTCAAAAAGCGGCGGCGGGAAGCGCGAGGCGCCGCGAGGGAGGCAGTGTGCTCGCGCCGCCCTCGCGGCGGTGCCTGAGCCGTAAATCCTGAGGGGAGCCGGGCCGGGAGCGGCCGCGGGATGCGGGAGAGGCCGCGGAAAGCCTCCTCCGCAGGGCCGCAAAACGCCCTGAGCTACCTGCATCTGTGGTGAAGTGCGCACAGAGAAATTCCCAGCGGCTGCACAGTAATGATTGTCTAGGTCTTGGCTTGTAGTTTTATTAATGGCAACAGTTCAAATGAAATTACAGCCATTATGCTGCAGTGTAAGTACTAAACAAGTACAGCCGGAGTGTGTGGCTGTAGAAGTTACAGTAGTAGGAGGGATCTAGCGCTCCACTAGGAGCAGGTAATTTCCAAACCGGAAGGTAGAGGTCTTCCCTTGGGTCCTGAAGGTGATTTAACAAAAGTAAATAAAAAGGTAGCTTTGAAATAGTGGCTTTAGTTACACGAGTTCTCCTGCATTGGAAGAAACGCTTTCACGTGTACTGGTGAAAACTCCGTATTTTACACGGCAAATAAACCAAGGAGACAGAACCTTTAGCTTCTTTCTAAGCATTCACGGTCCCTTTTTCTAGCGTTTTGGTATTTCACATTATTACATTCACATTTCCTTTATTCTGTTTTCTCATTCTACTTAAAAACACTCGTATGAAAACCTAGAAAACTACCAAACACCGAGCTTGTCTCCCGTTAGCTGAGCCACTCAAGGAAGGAGAGTTGATTGGATGTTAATTGCTTAATCAAATGATCAAACTATCGACTGATTTCTTTCTGTTGGATAATTCAACAAGTTAAAGGAAATACGGTGACATTAAGGCTATTTCTTAGTGTAGCAAGCTAGAAACCAGCAGACTAGTGTAGAGTGACTTTTTTTGACGTGTCAGGTCTAGTCTGCGTGTTTTTGTGTGGGCTGCCCATGGAGGTTCAGTCCGAGCTATGACGGGGTCACGGTCTGTTTGGCACACTGAGTATGTCCCTGGGCTCATGCTAGAGCTTCAACAATTCTTATATTCCGAAGCTCCTCCAAATGCTCTTCCAGAGAGTGGAGCTGCATCCTGTCATTGAGGGGTCCCCTTAAAGGCACAGAGGGAGGTTGTGTTGTGAGACATACTTCAGATTTCACTGTTTAGTGTGTAAGCGATACGTATTTTTCTACAGTTACAGAAATCAGAACAAGGTTGATGCGTGGCCCTCTTGATTCAGGGAGAAAGACATTTTAAAGATTTTTTTTTCCACTTTGTACGTTTATAGGAATAGCAGAGATTAATTAAAAATGTTGGTGATTTAAGTTTTATAGGTTTTTGATTAAAATAGCCTTTTCTTAAGCTTAACGCTACTAATTTTTTGTATGAAAAATTATCTCTGGTATGGTTACAGCTTTTTTTCTCGGACTAGGAAAAAAGCCAGCATTTGGTCACCAGAAGATGGCACTGTGCGGCGCCGTTTGGAAAGTCCGTCTCGGAACAACTAGAAACATTCAGGTGTTCGCTTTGCAATTTTCCCAAGCACATCCTCTTCCTCCCGGTCTGAATTTTTTGAGACGTTGTTGTAGAATGTTTTCTAGATTTTTCTCTGTGAGCATGCCCTAAGGCTATGATCCGAGTGGAAACTTTCACAATGCCTCTGCTAATGAAGCAAAATTATTGAGGAAAAAAAATCTCCAGTTCCGTCATTCAACTGTTTATTTCAGTTCATGCAGACAGATTTTCTCAATCCAGTTTTGAGCAGTTCAGGTCCATGCTGACACTAAAACTTAATTAGGTGGGCTAATGGAACCTTCTCATTTCCGATCCGTGTTGGGTACTGTGCTGAAGAAATACTAGATAAGGTCTACTAAATGCACACACATAAGAAACTAGTGCTCTGCTTTTCTCATATGAAGCAGATAATTTGAAAAAAAATGCCTACAGAAATAGAACAAAATGTCTGTGCTCTGAAAATCTGGATATTTGGACCTTGATTGCTAAGGTTTGCTTGCACAGGCACATCTCATTACCATTATTGATAGCTGATGAAGAAGCAGGGATCCACTGAAGAGAAGTGATCGGGCAAAAGAAAGTTTTTGTGTTAGTAATTATTGTTGAGAAACATGAGTAATTGCTGTCAGTACAGTGAAAAAAGCATCTGTGCTTTTCTCCTCTTGTGGCCTGTATTCTCTCCAGTGGTTCCTGTTCCTGCAGCTGAGAGATTAGCTTGCCCAGAAGGGTTTACAGGCATTTTTCCCATTGTGGGGATAGTTACAGTAACCAAAGGGGATGCTGGTACTTCTGCCTAGAAATACTTGTGTAACCAGAGTGTGTTCATGATGCGACTGGTACCAGGTAATTATAACTAATACATAAGGTTGTAGACAGGCTTTCATCTTCATCCAAAATGCTACATGAGCCTTATGGGAGAGCATGGAAATTAATCCATATCTTAGTCAGAATTCAGACACACACCATGACCAAAATTTGAAATGGACTTTCTTTTGGTTATAGGAAATAATGGTGTACATGACCCATTTTTCCCCACTTAAAATAGAAAGCACCAATTTATTCCTACTCTCAAGAAGTTCCAAGAAATGGTCTGTGACATACAATAAATTTTAATGGAGACTGATTGCTCTGAGTTTGCTTCCAACCTTTGTCATGTGGCTATTGCAATATGTAAGTAGATTCAATAATTGAGTGTATTAATCCTTACACATATCACCCAACAGAGGCACAAAGTACTGTATTTTTGAGAGGCCTTTGTTATCTTCATATTTGTCCTTTTATCTGTGATTCCTCATGTCTCCATTCTTCTATTTATTCTTTGCTTGTTGTGCTCTCTATTATTGTAGAAGGAAAGACCTTTTACTTTCTTACGTGGTGCTTCTCTTACCACATCTGCTCTTTCCCCACAGCAGCCCTCAGAGTTTTCATATACCAGATCTATCATGAGCTGACCTCTGAGCTGCCAGTAAAACAGCCTGTCCTGCACGTGCAGTTCACTGCTCCTTTTTCCCTCCTTCTGTAGGTTGGACAGGAAAATGAAGTGTATAGTATTTTTTCTTTGCAGATGTTTATCCATACATCTCAGGGAGTTTGGCAGAAAGAATGTATACCATGGTTGATTAGCAGTGATGAGAGACATACATATAAAAACTAATTCCTCTGGAGAAAACTAAGGGCTTATTTACCTCTTCAGTGTCTGAGTTTCCATATAGAGCTTTGGGGCTGCCTGCAGGATGGCTAATTAGTTTAACCTGTCAGAGGCAGCCAAATCTGCAGTTTCTGAGTAAAAGGGTACCACAGCAGAAGTCGTCTTTACGACACTCAAAGCATTTTTTCTGAAATTGGCTATGTTTCGTTGCCTTTACAGCACATATGCTAATCCTGAGCTTCCATTCAGGGCATATATATACAGCATAGATTAGAATTCAGGTTGTATACATTTTCTTAGACCAAGAAAACAGCTTGTTTTAATTGAAGCATTTAAACTAAAGCATTTTAATAGGTGTTTCACCAAAAGTGTAGGTGAAGAACAACTATTGCTGATGTGATATCTTTAGCCAAGTATTCAATGTATTTGAATTTCTGTCTCTTCATAGGTAGCAGCAGTAAAATTTCAGGAGAACATGCTCCAGAAAAACATGCTTCCTGCCCAACTAATGTGCAGTGTACATATACACATATTTGCAGATCTGTGCATTATAATTTAGTTTCCTTTTAAACAGTTTTCAATGCATATGCATTGAAATTTCTAGTTTGCATTTTGGCAGAGGATTGGAATAGCTGTGAAAACACCTGTTAAATACTGATGGGAAACTCCTTAGCAGTTGATATGCACCTGTGTCTTTCACTGTTGAGAGAAAGTGCCAGGCCTGGCTTGTCATTCTTTCAGATATAGTAACACTTCCAGGACTGAGCTACCTGCATCTGTGGTGAAGTGTGCACAGAGAAATTCCCAGCGGCTGCACAGTAATGAATGTCTAGGTCTTGGCTTGTAGTTTTATTAATGGCAACAGTTCAAATGAAATTACAGCCATTATGCTGCAGTGTAAGTACTAAACAATTTACTTCTGTGGAAATTCCTACTGACAGCTCTGCCTGCCAGCATCCATCTTTTGTGTGGGTATAAGATATTCAGGAGATCATAGCAGAGAATAAATCACTCTCTGGGCAATTTACTGAGTTGTATGAAAGTGAGAATAAAAGCTTTTCAGCCTGAAAAGGAAATCCATGCTTCTTTTATGTCAGCTGTGTGCAGAAGCTGCTAAGACACAGGATATGGAATCTCATTTTTGTTTTTTTAATGCTAAGAAAATCAGAGTGTATGAAGTATTTGGAACCGCTGTACTGTTTAAAACACCTTTTCCTCTTTTCTGTTTCCCTGTGGAAATTGCTTTTGTTTAATCTTGATTCTGTCTACCTTTCTAATGTCTTTCTATCAGTCATTTTCAGTATCTCTGTTGGCTTCTGTAAGTGAAGAATAGGACTTGAAGAGCAAATAATCTAGAACAATTGGGAAAAGTTCTAGAATTAATAGATTAGGATAATTCAAATGGATGCCTCTATAGAAGGAGGCTGGGGGAATTCAGCTTTTTTACAGTGTGTTTGTACATAATAGGCTGAAAATTCAGTGTGGTGGCTCTACACACTGGAGCCTGCATGTGCTGTCTCTGTCCTGCTCCAGTGCCCAGAAGACATGGTGGGTAGAAAGGGCTGGCATTACTTTAATAGAAAAATTAAGAGCAAAGGGCAGGAGTCCCCCAAAAAACCATCAGTAATTCGGCCGTGCATGGAACACATACTTCAATGACAAGTTTCTATGCTTTGCAATTTGTTTACATGTACAAGAAACTTGTGACTTAAAGAAAGTCTGTGTTGCCTGGTGTAAGTCAATATAAATTAGGACATCTGTTTGGGATTTAAAAGAATGCGCGGTGACCCAAGGAGTGTAATAAAAGGGGATTTTTTTGCTTAAAAAATTGGACAAAACTCAGCCCCCTAATAATTTCTGCAGTCTGAGGTTTGGCAGGGAAATTTTGGCTCATGTGTGCTTGTATCCCAATTTCCCTTCTCTCTTCTTTTCTTTAGAATATTCTGGCTTTGTGGGTGGGTATATTGCAATGTATTCAGCATAAGACTAACTTCTGCCATTCCTTTTTTTAACTTGGATTGTCTCATGCACAAACATAAGGTCAGAATTTGGCCAAAGACAGTATCTTTGCACCATGGGTTTCTGGAATTTATACCACATCCACTCTAGTTTTTCCTTCCAAAAGTGGTTTGAGATGCTGCTTGCATGATGCATTACACAAATAGTAGGCAAGTAGGTCCTCAGCTTGAAATTACTTGTTTGTCAGGGAACAGTATTTTCTCAGGAAGAGCACTGCATAAGCTCTGAACTCTGAGCTAGCTCATTTGTTTATGGGATGCTGATCTAAAAAAAAAATAATATTTAAGTAGAATATATCTATATTAAATAAGGGACAGACTTAGTCATATGATATCCAGTGGATACAGATGCTTCAGCTTCCAGTTGTATTCTCCCATTTGTAATGACAATGGAAAGTATGTAACAGGCAATGTTTGTTACTTCACAGAATCGGGCAATTCTTCATTGCTTGTAATGCAAATAATCCTGTCACAGTTAATGGATGAGGAATATCCCTTCATGTGGATGAGGAATATCCCTTCATGTGGATGAGGAATATCCCTTTTATTTGCAGATAGACTTGGAAGATTTTAGCACAGGTAATACATATAAAGCTGTAAGTAAACATATCTCTAATTTAAATTATTGTTAACCACCACCTGCTGATTAATTTAAGCACCTGCTTCTGTTCAGCTTAATCAAAAGACTTGTTTTCAAATGTAGACAGAAAATTATGTATATGCTTGTGCAATATGGAGAATTGAAGTTTTTGCTATTTACTGCGTACTAGAAATCTCAAGTTTTTATCTTCCTCTAGAGCATGAAAGTAGTCAAGTAGAAGTGGTAATTACATCTCCAGATGATGCCTATAACAATCTGTTTTAATTAATGAAGCTCCTTTTGATATGTTAGGAAGGTATCTAAGGGGTTTTTTTATGTTCCTAAAGAGTTTTTAACTCTTGTCCCAAAAGGAACTTTTGTGATTAGAAGATGAGGCTTATTTCCCACTTGTCTGATGTACAGGAAGCTATGTTTAAATATAAGGAAGTACTTCTTTGCTGTAAGGATGATGAAACACTGGGCCAGGTTTCCATACTTGGAGATATCAGACGAAATGAACAGTCTGTCCAAGCTGAGCCTGCTATCAGGTGGTGACTTGGTCTAGGTGTCTCAGGATGCCCCTTCCAACTTCAGCCAACTTCAGTGATGCTCTAATTTATCTCTAGCAAGCACATGTGAAACCTAAGACTGAAAAGCATATTGCAAGCTGTGTTGACCTGAAGCTAAATCTAGCTGTGATACAAAACTTCTCTAATCTTCTTACTTGTTGCTCTAAGACTTTGTGATGTACATGCAGAATGATGTTCTGTTCTGTTAGGAGGTCCCTATCCAGACTTCACTCAGCTGCATTTGGAATAAAAGTCCATCTTCAGAATACCCAGTGACATTCAGTGTTTCTAGCTGGTATATGTTTGCCCTTTTATGTTTTTCTGAGAAAAAAGAGCCAGCTAAACCCATAAATCGAACAAACATTAAAAAATTCCCCTAACACCAAACGAAAAAACTGTCCTTAACTGATTATCAAGATTTATTTGGTGCCACCTTGGGAAACTTGTTTTTGTTAAATCTATCAGTGGAAGCAATGCGACTGATAGCAATATGAATTGACAAATTTTAGCAGGATGCTTAGGCAGAAGTGGCTGCCAAAAACCCCCACACAGTGAGACAATACCAGGGTGGATGTTTTCTGCCTACCTGGATTACAGTTTTCCAAAGCCTCTAGTTTGGCTATGTTCAGCCTTGTATGGCCTTAAAAACTCAGAACAATAACCAGAATATTTCCATGTTCATATCTCACAAAAAGGACTAAGCTGTAGGACTGGTTTCACACAGCATTAGCAATCGCTACAGAACACGTCAATAGGAATAGGCAAGAGAACAATTTCATAATGTCCTGCTGTAGTCACTTGCAACAGACAGCTGAAATCCATGGATCCTCGGTGAAAGGAGGCACCTTCAGATACTGATTTAGAGCTGGAGATCATTTTGGGAGACTGTCTAGTAAATGGATGCCTCAGTTTAGTGTGAAATACTTATTTAAGCTGCAGAGAGTTTTCATTGTGTCCCTTACTGAACTTAAGAAACCTCAGTTCTGCAATGTATTTTTTTA
Source organism: Phylloscopus trochilus trochilus (assembly GCA_016584745.2). Lineage (NCBI taxonomy): Eukaryota > Metazoa > Chordata > Aves > Passeriformes > Phylloscopidae > Phylloscopus > Phylloscopus trochilus. The sequence continues at coordinate 6,144,087 of WQNJ02000545.1, forward strand.
AGCTATGAATTCTTAAACCTGAGTTAACAAATGAAGCCATAAATGCATCTAGACTCCCGGACCACTTAGTACCAATTTATTTAACCTGAAAAATTCTTGAGCAAAATATGCAAGAAGGGTACTGAACTATATTTCTCCCTTTAAATAAAACAAGGATTTGCATATACTTTAAAAATATATCCTCTCAGAAATTTAGTTTTTATTGAAAATGGCAGTGTTTGTATCCATTTTAAGAAGTGTTATACATAAATAACTTTCTGAGAGGAGAATACATGATTTTCTTCTGTAATCACTGCTTTTAATTTTCTTAATGCACTTTTCACTATTGCTTTGTCTGAATACATTTTATTTTTGCTTCTCTACACAGGATTCTGCCACAAGCATTTTTAAATCAGACATTAATAGCATAGTTCACAGTTGTTACTGCCAGTGCTCAAACACAAATACTGCATTTATGTTTGGAGGAAAAAGCAAACATCAGATCTTAATTATGTGCATTTGTGCTTCTGTGCTTAAGCAAGCTGGCATAAGGAGTTTATATCACTATCAGTTAACTGTAGTCTGTAGCTATCAGGATCACCAGCTGGATGGTTTGCAGTGGTGAGGGTGGTTTGTCCTATTTTTTTTTCCTGTTTTTAAATGGCAGAATTGCCAGGGAAACTTGAACCTTTGTGTTCACTTTATCCATAAGGAAATTAGTAGAACTTCGGTACTGAATGCCTAACTATAATAATTTGATTTATTTGCAGACTGTTTTCAAACAGTTTTTCAGTTTCTCTGTGGGATTTATTAGGAGTGAGTAGGCCAAGCATTAGAGCAGAAATCTGAATTGTGTCAATCTGCAATATAACCTCTCGTGTTTTTCGTGAACAGGCAAATGATGAGTGGATTAAATTTGTCTGTCACAATAGGATTCTCCTCCTGGTATTTTTAGCTACATTTGTAATGATAAGCTTTAAAACTTCAAAAATGTACGTAGGTCATCCAGGCTTTGGGTTGCTGGTCAGTTATTAAAAACCATTATTGTGATTCATCAGTCTCTGATGGATCACCAGAATCACATAATAATGATTCCTTCTTCCATCTTACGATGTGTGGGAGGTGCTGAATGTCACATAAGTAAACTTTCATATAAAGACATTTATTCTTTGCAAAGCAATAGAAACACAAAATCTTTATATGCTGAAAAAAAAAAGTTACACAAAAGGTTCTATTGTAGATCTTGGCCAGATGTCATTTGTAGAAAAAGAGTAGAATTGGCCTAGAATTGAATTCAGGCAAGAGAGTGCTTATAGAACCTCCAACAAGGACCTCTCATCAAACCACTTCTCAGAACAAAAGAAATATCAGCCAAACCTAGGAAGGATTGCATGCCATGCAGGACTACAGGCCTTTGTCAATAGAACTATGGCAAATAAATCTGGAATGCTGTCACCTGAGGTTCCCAGAATATGCAAATTTTACCACTGAACAAATTAAAAGTTCTGTCTATGCTTTTGGGTCTATATAACTCCACTCTGTTTGTCTCTCATTTTAAAATTTGGTCTTCTAATGTACTAGTATTTTGGTTTGGATTAATATTGTAAACAGTTGAAAATACTTTAATATTTTAAAAATATATTTAACTAAGGATATGAATTTGATGTGACAGTGAACAGCAGAACAATTGGAATTGGTTGACCTATCCCACTTTTCATATAAATGGGAGTTAGCATTTATTTTTTCAGTTGGAAGCTTGATTGTAATCTGGAGACTCTTGTTGAAGTGTTTGCTAGAAGGAATGTTACAAGCAAGATGTTTTCATTTTGTGTGCAGCTAAGAAAGTTTTGTTAAATGTGCTGTTGTCCCAAAGCCATAGGAATAGTTGCTTTTTTTTTCTGCAGTGTGAAGTTGAGTCCAGCAGACTGAACTTTAACATCTTATTCTTGAGCAACAGACATTGGTGATTTGGAGAGAGAAGTGCTCATTTAATTGTATTTCAAAGTTTTGGAGCTACAATCTTGAGCATGGGTTCAGTTTTGATCATTCTAAAACATAATAATACATCAATTTTATTGTTCTTCCCAAAGAAAAATTACACCATTTGTTACTTGCCACTGAAAGAAATTTGTGCAGATATGTTGTAGGCTCCATTTTTGAGTAGTGAAAAGTTTAGTCTTTCTGAAATCAGCTCATTTTTCTTGCTCTTTTATGTTGAACACTGAACAGGAAGGCCAAGAGGCCCATCTTTGGAACATGAGTTATTGTTTAGGTGTTACTTTGTAACATGGACAATGAATCTGATATGGGTGGATAAAAGGGGCATCTCATCTGCTTTCAGTAAAGGACTTTGTATATACAGAAGGCCTCCATTCTTAGCACACTGCAATAAAGGAACAGAAAAGATAGCAGAGTAAAAGAAATTAAGCCTGTACATATTAGATATTTGTGATTAAGAAGTAACCTGGAGACAAGGAACTTTGAGAAAATAATATAAATTGAATGTAAATATTAATGGAGCAAGTAGATGCAGTATCAGCCCAGAAACTCCTGAAGTCAGATAAGTTCCCTACAGGATAGGTTCGGAAAAGCTAGAAACTGCTCTTCATTTTTTTTATAAAGATACAAGAAAATGTAGAACTGGTGAGGGTTTTTGTTCTGACCAATCTGTTTTTCTAATGATTACAGGTATTGGAGCCAGCTCATATGTGTGAGATGCAATATGGCTAGGGACACTCAGGAACTGGCTTCACAAAGAGGAGATAGCAAGTACTATCCAAGGCAGGTGGTGTGAGGGACCTGTGGAAGGTCACCTTTTGCCCACAGTGTGAAAATTGAACAAATGTGTGGTGTGGAAAGTTTTAAGATTAATGCACTGACTTTGCATGAAGACTGAATACTTTTAATACTGTGTTCTTGAAAATACCTCCCATGAGTCTGTCCTCAGCAGAGGTGTACTTTAAAGAATTGGCCCCTGACCATGAAAAGAAGACTGCTTGGACAGCACTAGTTGGAATCACCCTGAAGGACTGCAAGCTTTATGTGCCTTAATGAAAGGCACTAGGTAATTTTGCAAAAGGGAAAGCAATTTCCATCTCTCTTTATAAGATGCCTATATGTATAATCATGTATCTTAAACATATGGATTTTAAATCTTGGCATGGAAAGCTTTCCTGTATTGAATTGTGAAGCGTATGAACATAAATAGTCCTAAATTGCTGTGTTCGTGGAAGCACAAATGAACTGTATGAATCTAGAATAATTTCATGTTAATTACTGTGTTTTATTCCAATGGTTTAATTAGAGAATGGTGTCACATATTTCCATAGAATATCACAATTTACCTGCCCCATCTGACAGTCTTTTGGCTTTAGTAACAAATGAAAGCATAGTCCGTTTTGGAACAGCTTTGAAGATGTGAAATGAAAATCTTATTTAAAGATGAATAAACTTAATATATCCTTTTGGAAGTTCACACAATGAAGTTAACTGACCTTCTCAAGATAGATTAGCAAAGTGTGTCAGTAGTCAAGAGCATTTAAATTTCTGACTGTGTCCCTCTTTTTTAATCATTCTTTCCAGATCAGTCTACAGAATGGTGCTCTCACCAGTGACTAGGGCAGTCAACAGAACTGAATTGCTGGGTATATATTTTTCCTACAATGAGCTTTCTTCTTGTAAGTAACCTACCTCTTTAGAGTTTTCTTTTTTGCTTTCTTTTTCTCAGAGGAAGAGAAATGGGGTAGATAAAAAGGGTGGCAAGTTAAATCCGAAAGAAAATTTTTGCATGTCTTATTTGCATTCTTACTTCAGAAGAAAATGGACCTCACTGCAAGTTAACAAAATGGAAATATATGTATATTAAAAGGATTTTTTTTGTTGTTGTTGTTGTTCTTACCAGGAATAGAATGTCTTGACTAACCATAATTGGTTTCATGTCTTGGAATTGGGGTCAGTGGCCAGGAAGAGTTCTTATAAGAAATTTTTAAGAAATTTAATATTTCTTCTAGGTGTCTAAAGCAGGAGATCATATCTTGCACCTTCTTCCAATAAGTTCCATTGTTTATTTGCTTTGTGGAATGTAATATTGTCAGTCTGCCTTAAATCCATGTGTTTTGGAGATGGTTTTGAACCTTTGTTAGTTATATTTAGTGTAGCACTGCTGAATTCTCTGCTGCACAGCAAATTCAAGTTACTGCCTAAAAATGAAGCTTTGAATTCTGGATGAATATCTGTGAAAGGCCCTGTATGACACACAGTTCTTTCAAAAGATCTTATTTGCCTAAAATTACATGCAAGAATATAGTTTTGCTTTAAAGCTCTATGCTATGTTGCTGTCATTTGCCTGTTGTGGGAGATGTTCTTGAATGTACTGCTGAAAAGAAATTTGTTATAAATAATCCTGTGTTTAGTAGTCCTCTAAACCAGAGAGGGATTACAGTTAGTCAGGTGAACTGGATGCTGTATTAGCAAGGATAGAGTGACCCAAATTACATTTTCTATTGAAGTACTGTTAAAGATTACTCTGTTTTCGTCCATAAAGCAAACTTCAGACTCATTGAATTTGTAGGTATTGATTCCAGCAGAACAAAAATACAATTTGCAGCATGGCTGGGAATTCTGCTGACTTTTCCTTTGAGTGTATCTGTTATGCCTTTTAGTACTCCTGCTATTGATTACTTTGGTTTCTTTTGGCTGTGAATGTTTAACCTATTTATGTGTATTTGTTATGTTTATTTTGCTGTTATGTATCCCTTTGCAGCCACTTTTTAGCAAGCATTCAGCAGACAAATAAACATGAAGGGAAGATAGTCCTTGTAACAGCCATGTAGCAAAGTTCCCAACATACCTTGGTATCTGGGAAAGTTAGTGCACACCACAGCACAGGCACAGAATTCCTTGATCCCACTCATGCTGACTTCTGTGATGCTGTACCTCATGTGAGGCACTCTGATTCCTTACCATTTCACAACAGCTGATCTTACCTGCTTCAGTATTGTTTCTGTGCCAGGTACTAACTCCATTTACTTTACTTGTCTGGTTGTTTGAAATAAGAACCACATAAAAGCTAAAGTAAGAGACATGTTTCCTAACTTGATTTTGGCTTGCAGTTTGCTTTTGTTTTGTCAGATCTGACACAAATATTTTTCCTGGAGTCCATTCTGTTTAAATGTAGCCATTACTCATATTTTCCATTGTAAACTTGGATAGCCGCTGTGGAACAAGCCACAAAAAATGTGGGTTTCATGACAAAATTGTAGACCAAGAATTTTAAAGTTCAGGAGTCATCTTGAATGCTTAACTAGCATTAACTGAGGAGGCAGATTTCCAAATATTACTCTATTGTCTGGTAACTCAGGCACTTCTCATATAGCATGGTATGTTTGCTCCAAAGCTGATCTGTGAAAAAGCACCTGAAAAACTGGAAAGCTAGGGTTGTAAAATGGATCTAAGTTATGAAGTCTAAGTTTAACTTCAGAATTCAAAATTCATTGAGGCAGATATAATCTTCTCAAGACAAATAAACCTCTTAGTGAAATCATGCTTTTTAGAAAAGCATTGCCTTGAACAATATTATGCAGCTTTATGTACTTCATGGATTTCATCTCCATGTGTTTAATAGTTAACAAGCTAACACAGATGAACAAAGGCTGATATGTGCTTTTTGACAACTTGGGATGAAGTGAGTGAAAAGCAGCATAATTCATATGAACAGCTTACAGGGAGACTTTGAGTATTGTCATAGCTGTTACCACTCAGCTGATCTCAAGAGTTATATCACCCTAACTTCAAGAGCTGGATGCATTTTGTGTCAGACATTCTTATGCTAGAAGTAACATGCAGAATAACTGGGTTCTCAGAGGAAATAAATTAAAGTGTGAGGCAAGCGCAGAGGAGCTTTTTGTTTATTAAATTTGATGTACAACTTCTATATTTCTAATAATACAATTTGTTAAAGGGCTGGTCCCTTCTGGTAGCGCTACATTTTCTGAATCTATTTCATGAATAAAAGTTGTCTTGTTTGAAGGATATATTAATTTCAGTCATCTTTCAGTTTTTTCTTGAAACATGGATCTCTCTAAATTGGTTATGAATCTGTTCTAAAACTAACCTGTGATCTTCTGAGCACTTAAGCTTTTCTGCCTCTTCAGCAAAGGAAGCAGAGCCTGGCTTTTACCCTTTTATTCCCTAGCTTAATCAAATATACAAAGAAAAGCGAAGGGAGTGAGGGAATATACACTCACCCTAAGCGTGTGCTGTTAACTGCTCCACTACTTTTCCCAGTACCCTGGCCTGTGTGGGTTCCTCTAAAGCTGCATTGTCAGACTTCAAGTCACCAAAACTTGCTTCTATTTTTGCAGTTTCTACTGCAGGATGCAGTTCCTTAGCAATACCTAAGTTAAAGCTGGTATAGTCCTGTGCTCCTGTTTCCATTAATTTACCCTTTCCTGCCAATGCTCCTGGCCTTTGTGTGATTAAGGCCTCATTCTGCTCAAAATTAGTCACTCTTTTGTTGGTTAGTTTTCTCCATTAGAATTGAGTATATTTCTTGGGATGGAGAAATGTATGGGGCAGCAGCAGTTGAGATTGAACTGCTGTGGGACCTCTCACTGAGAACACACTGATATTATAACCATGGGAGGAGCTATTCTGTCTGTTGCAGCATGGAATGGCTCAAACTTAGGAAGTTTTATAACAGCATCTCTCACTTTCACTGAAAAGGACTGCATTAAATTTGTAGTGAGCAGTTTGGAGCTCCCAAAGTTTGCTGAAAGAAGACTAAAAAGAATAATAATCAAGATACACAGATGGCAAAGCTGCAATTTGAAGAAAGGAATTTAGCTGTTCCCTCTCTTGCCATGTTGTGAGCAATTTACTTTCTATAGCTTAGTATTCAGAACTGTTAATCAAATAGCTGTGGGCATTTGTTTGTGGTAGGTATTTTGCTCATGGGCAATTGCATGCATTTGACAACTCAGATTCTGAGCTGATATTTTTGATTGGGTGTTTAGGTCACTCAATGTATTTCCTTTCTCAGACTGAATGGCTTTCATTTATTTTGATTAAAGTTTCCTCAGTAAATGTTTGGTTCTTTATACTTATAAAATTCCCTGTTAATCGCTTGCTGAACATTGAAATTACTGCTAAGTATCTATAAGCAATGTCCATGACTGACAGTCTGAGACAAATTCGAGCTAATATTTGTGGGTGAAAAAGTAAAACAGATTTTCACTTTTCTCCACATTAAACTGTGCTCTAGTGCTGCAGTGCATTTTATGCAAACAATTTGTTTGTCTGTCCTAAACCATTTTCTGTCCATAGAACGTCTGTGGATTGTAATAATTTTATCTGAACCTTTCAGCTTAGTATTGATTTAAAATATTACTGTTGTGGCATATGGTATAAATCTTGCTGTTACACAGTCTGTTACATTGTGCCTTGTGCGTCTTCACATCTGCCGCTGGAGAGCTGTCTGATAATACCAAGTTCAGATATGAAAGGTGTGGAATGTCCTCAGTTCCTCCTGACTTCAGCTGCAGGTAACAGTACTCGTGCTTTTGTAGACCAATGCAGGATGAGCAGTGCCAAGCAAATCACCATTCTGTGTCTCACTGAAAGTCATCACTGTATCACTTCATACTCTTCAAAGTGAAAAAAATTTCAGTGAAGTATATAGCCATGTACTGAATTAAAAAAAGAAAATCTAAATTTATATACAGCTTGCAATTTGCTATCAGTGGGATAATTTCTAAAAAGGAAGTACAAAAAATGCATACACCATATTCTGCAGAAGCTGTAATTACAGGCCTAAATTTTTACCTGTCTTGCAGAAAGCATTTTGCCCTATTTAGTCAATGTTTAAAAACCGAATTAGACTAATGTTTCAATTTTATTCAAACAGATGGATACATTCTGACATGTACGTCCAAGCAGGAGACAATGCAAAGTCTCCATCTCATGATGACCTTCCCAATGAAATCTGGTCATACAAGCAGTTACTGTGTCTCTTTATTGTCTGAGAACATGGCAAACTGCTGCAAACTTTTTTTTTCTGCCATATGTGGATGAAAGCAAACAGTCATTTTCGTATGGTACTTGATTTTGCTTGAAATTTTGCTGTATTTTGATATTGAACTCTGTAGTAGTATTTGCAGGGATAGCATGGCTTAAAGGAGAAAACTTTGTGGTAGAAAGGATCACTGTGTATTCCATATAACAGCATACTTTCTTCTTCAGGAAAGGTTTTTTTGTTTCTCACTTGTATCTTGTCAGCATAGGATCAGATGCACCCAGCTTTTTGACTCTACCTATTACTCTGATTACTAATTTTGAGGTTTGTGGAGTAAGGAACAAAGAGATGAAAAGCACTGGTCTTTATGAAATTATTAGAATATTTCATGTGGATTAGACCAAGAGTTTGAGCAGTTTTGCAGAGGTTAAAGGAAATGTAATGACAATGTCTCAATTAAACATGGCTCTATTTGCTGCTGTTGCAGCAAATTGTTTACCCCCACATTGCACTGCAAACGATGCTTGAGCATTATGGAAGAAATCAAGGGTTTAAGGAACATGAGGAATGCCAGTCATGTTTGTATTCTCTATGCTGGTTACTTTCAGTACTATGGCCTGCGATGGTAGTGCATCTAGCTTGAACTGCAAGAACTAAAAGTTTTTCTAAGATAAAGAAGTGGAAGAAGAATATATGCCCAGCTTAAACATCTTGTTTTAATGCTGAATTGTAGATAAAGGCTTGGTTATAAGAAATCTTGTGTATATACACTCCTTTTATTATTATTCTGTTTAAAGGCCTTCTGATTTTCTCTGCTGAATCTTTCTTTTCTTTTGTAGTTTTAAGTCTCATCCACACATTGCACATTGTTATGCACAATGGCATTGTAGAGCTGTTTCCAATGTTACAGTAGTGTAACTTGAATGATTTCTGCTTTACAGGTTTGTGCAGTGAGATCAGACCTGGGTCACTACTCTCAGCATTGTTTCTCACTGTGCTGCCTGACTTACTCAGTAGAGAATAAGATACAGCAAGTACTCTTTAGCATCTGTTTGGAGGAAGGTGCATCAATACATCCTCTCTTTGTTCTTCCATTCTATTTGCAGGTAAGGTCTGACAAAAGCATCTGAAACCCAATATAATTTACTTTTTGTAAAGGCTTTTTGGGTTTGTGACCTCGAGTAGTTGTACCTTACAGAACAGTGCTGGTAGCAGGGGTCTTGGAGTTAGTCTTTTGGTGTATTACACTGTGGTTCTGGGAAGTAGAAGAATAGGTGGGAAGATAGCCCTCTAGACCAGGAACTTTGTATTTTAGAATTTTTTAGTAATTATTATTAGTAAAAAATATCTTAAAGTTTTCAGTAGCAAAAGGAGGGTTTTTTTTTTTTTTGTTCTTTTAGAACAGATACTCTCCTTTACAATGACAATTAATCCTTTCTTATATCTTGCTTAAAATAGTAGCTTATGGACATGGTTTTCATATAAAATTCCACATTCTAGGAGTAAGCATTTAAACAAGTTCAGCAATGATTCTTTGGTATTTTTTTCCTTTATCTTGAACTTTGCCTTCTCTTTTGTCACCTGTTTTTATTTACCTGTCCTTGTTCCACTTCTGTAACTGAATTGACTTCAACTCCTCCCCATTTATATCTTTGTAAATGAATATTGGGACAGACTTTGAAATATTTTTGCATATGTTAGACTTCATTAAGATCCTAAAAATTAGGGTTTGCTCCTTCTCATTTTGCTCATTCATTGTGTCTTTTCTGGAGCTGAGTAGCACTGGGCACTAACTGGGAAGATGAGTGATATGCAACTTCAATCACAGTGCAGACTGCAGTACAAAACCCTTGCTTGCTTTGTCAGTCATTTTATAAATTGGTTTGTAGAGCTATGTGCAACTATAATTACTTTCAGCTTCTCAACTTTTAGTAAATCTAGAAAATGTCGTTATTCTGGGGTCTCAGCATTTACGGAGCTGCCCTTCCCTTCATTAGATCAGACGGCTGCAGCTGGCTCCTCATGTGTGAGGAGCGCGAGTTTAGCAATCCTGCCTTTCCCTGTCTGTCTCCTTGCCACCTGCTGGCAAAAGGTGGAAGCCTGCAGCATGTGGAAATAAGACTTCCTGCTTTTAGGGAAAGCCTCTCTCCTGCTTACGTTGGGCACAGTGGACCGGGTCCTACCTGTTTCTCAGCAAATCTACGCTCTTTGCCTCAAAGTAAAACACCAAGTTTAAAATCCGCAAGGATTTCCAGAGGGATTCAAAGCTGTTAAGCCTTCAGCTAGAAAGAAAAAAGAAAAATCTCTTTCCAGCTCTTTTCTCAATATCAGATTAAAATGGTTTTGTGTTTAATGTTTGAGGGGTGAGTTTATTTGCTGAAATAAAAAGTAAACCTTATGGCTTTGTGCAGTTTGCGTGTATTAGAAGTAAATACAAAGTTTGCTTCTAAAAGCTTCAGTGTTGTGAAGTAAAGTGGTCACATTAAATCTTTTCTGTTAATTTTTTTTTAATGTTACCATGTATTAAAAGGCTTTGAAATAGTTTCTGTGAATTGAAACAGACAACAGTGCTGTGTGTAGGATACTGTATGCTGAGTTTGGAGATGTTTTTTGTTAGTGGCAACCACCATAATACTTTAATACTTGTAACTATTTCTAAACCGATTTAAATGCAGCCTTCACTACTTTATAGTGTAGTAGTGAATTGGTTCCTTCACACAGTTAGAACAAATTCTATAACTGTAGAATAACTGTTCCAGCATCTCTTGTGACATTTAAAAACTTAACATTTGTAAAATTTTGTGCTTTTTTTTTCAATTACACGATCTATGTAATTTTAACTGCTGTTGATACAGGGAAATAAGCTATATTATTTTAATAATCTATTTGCTATACTACATGACTAACACAAGCCTTATCGCTTCCCTAAGGATGCTGTTACTAAGGCAGTTATAGGATATACATTAGTGACTACCAGTAGCAAATATATACTTCTCTGATGCAATGTAAAAATAAAGCATGATGCAGCTTCTCAACATTTCCCATAAGCAAGGCTGCATTCTTTGAAATTTTTAATATAATGAAATGTATGGTATAATATAAGTAGAACTTTAGGGTTTATGTATATGTATAAATACAAAGCATACGGGTATGCATACAAATATTCAAGCATGTGTCCTTCAGTGAAAACTATTACTTCATCATATGCTCAGAAATGCCGCCTTTAGTTAATGCTGTTTTGCTGTTGGTTCTGTTATGATGCTTAATTTTTAATGAAATTTAAATGTAGGTTTCTTTACTCTTGGACTATTTCACATTGAATTCCTCAAGGAACTGTGCAAGGGCAACATTAGGTTTGCATTAGTGTTATTTTTCAGATCATGCACATTTTGCAGTCATTGAGGGTTCAAAGCCCATGACACTTTAAATAAGGTGGCCATTTAAATTGTAGACCTGAGAGCTTTTCAATTTTTAATGTTTGGTTTCTGACTAAGAAGATGCTGACATAATTTGAGTTATTGGATGGAACACAGTGAACCGCTCATGATGAAGTAGGTTTCACTGAGGTAACCTTGGCAGTGGGGCTGATGGGATCCATGCCAGTTAATCAGTCTAAGTATATGAATTGAAATCCCCAGTTGTGTGCTGAAACCTGGACATTGGCTTTGTATAATTGTGTCCAAGATCAGATAACTGGATAACAATTATCAGATAGACAGGTTTTCTAATTACAAACAATTACTGCCAGAAGGACATTCATTCTTCCAAAGTATATAGCCATGCTGTTAATCTGTTACGTTTGTTTGAACAAGGCTTTTGTGTCTTCTCAAAGTACTAAAAACATCTTCAGCTTGCAAAGTAACTTTGTAATTCCACAAACTGCTTAAGCTGACAAGAAGCACTGTGGCTGCTTGGAGGTAATTATGCTCTCACTCCAACCATCTGATCATTCCAATCATTTCTCTCTCCCTTGCTCTATTTCTAACCAACTGTTTATGTGCGTAGTTCTCTCTGAACTGATTTGCTATCTTTGGAAAGAGTGAACTGGCTGATCCTGGTAAAAATGAGCTGGAAAAGTTAGAGCTTGCAGCATGAATGAGGAGTTGCTTTCATCATGTGGAAGCAGTGATATGGCCAATTTTTGAGTTATTTGTGTAATTGAGAACCACCTGAGAAGCTGGTATGGTGATAAAACAGTATTCATGCTGCACTTAAGGAGAAATATATTAGATAAATCACCTCAAAATAAGTTTTCAGTAAATGCATACAGTAACTGGCAGTTCAGTTTAATGCTGAAACTATTTCATTTTGACATAGCAGGTCAGAGCCCATTGAAGGCATGTGTTAAACTCTGTCACCTTAATCTTATTACTCCTCACTAGCAAAATCGAATTTTTCTTGACCTCCGAAAAGCATAAAAACAGTCTTAATTCTGTTTATGATTTAAAGTAACAAGCCGATATTTCGTATTTATTCTCATTTTTCTGGCTTGTTAGAGAATAGATTCAGAAATTCTCGATTTCTTGTGTTTCTTGCCCTAAATGTGCTAAACTACAGCAACTTTTTAATTTGCACATAGTTTGGATCCTTTCTGTCTGCTTAGATTGTTGCGCAGCACAGGGCAGGGCCAATGATTTCCAAAGATCTCTAACAACTTGGGGATCTGTTCCTGTACTTTTAACACTGTCCCTCAGTATGGCTCCATTTGTCAATACTTCTAAGCTGTATTTCTAATTAAAAATAATAATTGAGAGGCCTTCCCCCCTCCCCCACCCCCCCGCCCCCTTTACTATTGATTCTACCAAGTATGAACTTGGGAACAATTTACTAACAAGGCTCTGCTTGTATCTTTGCATATTATAGCTTTTCCCAGAGGCTAAAAATTAGCACAGAATAAAAAATAACTTCTCTCCTGGAGTGTTTTAAAATCATCTGAGAGACTGAGAGAGGGAGAAAGGAGAGTGATAATGTCTGTATTCAGTATTTCTGCTACAGTGACCAAGGGAGAAAAAGGCTTTCTTAGCTCAAACCATTTCCTATCCTGAGTCATGCACCCGTGTTTATGGAGACATGTAGCCCTCTGTTATGTGAACAGTCACTGTGGTGTGAATGGGTCACAAGCTACAGCTGAGCATGGCCCAAAGAAAGGAGAGTTAGTGGGACTTCAGACTTTTTGTTCTATGGAAAAATATCCAAGAATTTCAGGAAGCTGCAGGAAGTTATGTTTTTTGGGAGGGGAAAAAAAAAAGAAATTATACAGCTTTGCACAGAGGGAATTCTAAAAAATTAATATTCTTAAAAGCCCTGAAAATACAATTTGTTTTTTCTTGTTACTGAAGTGGAGCAGACAGCTGTCCCCAACTCCTGTGAGACATCTTGTGACATCTCCTTGCATAAACAGATCCTCATAGCAAAACTGATTCTGAAGATCCCATTCTTGCCACGTGAGCTGGCAGGAGAGTTGCCAGTGTTACAGCAGAGCTTTGTTGAACATACAATATGTCTGAGGAAATTGTTTTATGAATCATATTCTCCAATGAAAATCCATTCAATGAGAAAATTTCTAGTTATAATTAATTCCCAGTTAAAATTAGAACTTTTCCTAAAGGCCATTCAAGAAATTTCTGTCAAAGTTGAGAACTGAAAGAAAACTTTTTTGGGGTCCTTGCCTCATTGGCAACACAAATTCCAAAACAGAAGTGAGAAAGTAGCTGCTTCTCTTTGTATTCATAAGGTGATTAGTGATGACTTTTGTTAGAAAATATGTTTAATAGACAACCTTTCCAATCTTGTATGGTAGGAAAACAATATTAGTTTTTTTCAGTAATTTACTTTGTATTCAGTTCTGTTTAACAGTTGCCTATGATGCTCCTCAAAATATGAATGGGTAGTTCAATTTCTCATCCCATGGGTTTTTGGTTGAGAGATTGTATCTTTATAGATAAGAGCTCTAATCTTGTTTTCTGATAAGCTACTCTGTGTTAGTCGTAGCCTGGTGTCTTCTGGAAAATAGTACTTAATTTTGGATTTTGATTTAGAAATTTTTCTTCTCATTGAAGGGAGAGCCTGGTGTTTTTCTTGGATGATGTCTTTAGGAGAAAGGATAACTTGTACAAACTTCAAATTCTAAGCAAGAGAGTATCACATGCTTCCTGCCCCCCTTGCCTGAGAAAACAGGTAGGGAAGGGCACTGTGTTTTGCCTTTTGGAGGGCCTTCTTGCAAGGCTTTCAGCTGCAGCTGGGAATCTTGGAGACTCAGCTAAAGAAGCAAAACTCTGTTGGTGTGGTGTGGTAGACCTTTGTAAGATTAAAAGCAGAAACCACTTGTAAGGTCTGAAATGAAAACCCTGCACACTTGCCTATTTCTAAACTTGTTTGCTGTTGGGCTTTTTGGAGTTAATAAGCATTTTGTCTGTAAAAGTTATCTGCAGTGCACACTCAGTGTATTTCTAGAGGCTTATGGTACAGATGTGGTGTGTTGTAAATATCAGTGATATAAAAATAAACAATCAAGGAACAATTTCAAGAAAACCATATGTACATTACTCTAGCAAGAATCACATGTATAGGATGGGTCCTGTTTTTATTGATGGCATTTAGGAGATAAATGGGCTCCAGCTGGAAGCATGCAAGTAGTCATCTCAACGAGTCATGTCTGACAATATTTTCTTTACAAATAAGGCACATGCTTCTTTTCTAGCATTAAGAGTGATGATCAGAACAAAAAAAAAAAAAGAAAGAAAAAAGGGGGGGGGAGAAATTCAACTACTGATTTTTTTTTAAGAATAAAAGCTGCTCTTTTCTGTCAGAATGACGACATTTACCCATGGCAATGCCAGAGAGAAATTCTTTTCTGAAGCATGGGAAGTGGCAGTCACCAGCTCAAAACTGTGCTTCCGTCATGTGGCCTCTGCTTTTGTCATACATCTCAGAAGTGCCTCTTGATGATCTTCTTCAGAGAATGGCTTAGCATCTTCCCCCAGCTCAGCCTAAAGCATAGCTGGTTGCAGTCCCTGCTCTGGCAGGCCTTCAGCCAAGATATGAAATAGCAAAACCGGTCTGTAAAAGTGGAATACCCTGCTAGCAGAAATCAGAGTATGTAGTTACAAGGCATCTTATCAAAATAACATCGTCTTTTAGCAAAATATCTCTACTGAGCAGAGAAAAGCTCTTTGCATAAAGTTGGTTTTGGGAGGGTCCTAGACAGCTGAGGAGCCCAGATACCTAAGCACCATATATTGCTCATGTGTACATGATTATACATAGACTTACACGTGTAAAATACCGAAACCAAAAGTAAAAAAAGGCCTCTGTTGGCTCCAATCCAATACAACACTTTAATATTGTTGCTGTGCCAAATGTAAACCATGTGTTAAAAAAGTGACACTTGATGCATTTACAGTAAAGGCATTCTTATGTGTAAAATACCAAAACGGAAAGTAAAAAAGCGAAACCGAAAGTAAAAAAGCGAAACCGAAAGTAAAAAAAGGCCTCTGTTGGCTCCAATCCATTTTGTAAACACTTTTGTATTGTTGCTGTGCCAAATGTAAACCATGTGTTAAAAAAGTGACAATTGATGCATTTACAGTAAAGGCATTCTTATGTGTAAACTCTGTTTACAGTTTAATTTTGAAGTGTAAGACAACGTCTCTGCCATCATCCACTATAATTTTCATAATCCAAATGAGAAATCATGTACTCCTCTATTTATACAGGCTGTCAAAGGGCAGCTGATGCTGTAGCACAAAGCTGATGGAGATGAGACGTGCTATACTGGCTGAAGACCTTGTCTTCAGTTTGATGTCATGCCAAGTGCTTGGGTTGTTGTTCACAAAATAACTCTTGTACAGAGATGCAAGCTCCAAGAAATGTCTCATACACTAATCCTATGTATTAACTTTTGAATTACTAAAGGAACATTCAGAACTACCCATGAGCTTGCATTGTTTTATTTGTATTTAAGTGATACAGTTCATCTCTGTGCTATAGCTACAACATCAATAGTCAGTGCATTGGAAGCGACAATGAGCACTGAATTGTTTCCAAATAATGCTTCAGTTAATAGGACAGAGACAAAAAAGAGTTTGGAAAATGCAGAACCCCCCTCCCCTCCTTCCCCCCCCCCGCCCCCATCCTATTGCTGTAATATACTTTCAGAGGTAAGAGTAAGTCCTTTTTTCAGAACTAAGGAGTAGGCAGACAACAGGAAGTAGCTTCCTTGAGCTATACAAATCTTCTTTCAGCTATCTCCTCAGGAAACTTTTTTTCTCTTTAGATTCATGAAGCTAGTCGTTATTGAGACTACACTTGTCTGTATAATTGTCTCATTTCTTTTCCTTATTTTTCATGCTCTGCTTGTCCTATGCCTTTGCTCACAGTTCAAATTTTGGATCAATTTTTCAGTTGCTCTTGCTCAATATGGTACCATACACTAAAGTTTGAAAATAATTTTCATTTTGTAAGGAAATGTTACAGTTTCATAGTATGAGAGCAGTAGTCTTAACTTCACTGTTGCACATGTCCCACAAGGGCAATGTATTTTTGCAGGAATTTCTCAGTAATGCTGTGACAGTAGAATGGGAGATCTGGTGTTTTTGAGGGGTTTGCTTTCACATTAGACTGCAATGCCCTTCTGTATATGAAGGCAAAGTTTTGTTTTAAGGGAAAGCCTGCTGGAGTCTGTGATTTGAGGTGTGATCCAAAGCCCCATAGCTTGAAGAAGTAACACTTGTCTGCAGAAGGCTTTGGGTCATGCACTTTAGGGTTAGAACCTTGGTGCAAATTCCTAATTTGGGATGTCTGGTTTTAATGGATTCTTAAAATCTCCTTGGTCCTTCCTTTGTGCCACTGTAACTAAGTTGTCCTTTTCAGTACACATTTTGTATTTATAGCATTATTTTTCCAAATGGAAGCTTAACAGCAAGCTGGTGTTGCATCCTTCAATGCATAATACCATAATTATTAAGCATTTTCAAGTTTTTTTCTGTGTTACTGCACAGTCCAGTATTGTGAAGATAGAAACATTGTTGCTGGCCGTAGAATCAGTGGTAGTATGCTACAGAGAGTAGTGCCTTCAGCCCCATGTGCCTCTGAAGTGCCTTATTGTTAGACTGGAACTGTCATCTCCATTGAAGAGCTATTTAAACTGTGATTAACAGCCACTACTTGAGATGTGTTGTTCAACACAACAACAAGTCCTGTTGGACTTGTGACTGGCACTCTATTTTTACTGAATAAGCAAAGCTTTCATGGCTGATTTAATATTTTTTCTCCCAGAAAAGCTTATGCTCTTCTCAGTGAACAGAATCAGGTGTTTAATGATGTGGAGTGTAGGAATGAGTAATTTGTAAGGCAAGCAACCTTGGAGTGCTAGAATACCATGGGCTGCTTATGCTGTCAAAATACTAGGGAGTTTTGTGATGGTGTACTCCACATGGCTGGTTCACATGCTTGAAAACCTTACTAGCATGCTTTATCTCCTCAGCAGAGTGAGGGGAGAATAAAAATTACACAAATGGTGATGTACTCATAGCTGGTATCAAGAAGGAACTGAAGCACTATCAATGGCCTGATCTGACTGCGGCTTCAGAAAGAGATCATGTGCTTGATTGTTTTACTGCTTGGGCCTAAGGAAATCTTGATTTGTTATTCAGTAGCAACAAAAATGATCTCCCAGTGACCTGTTTTCAGAGAGATTTGGTTCAGATTTTTGAAAGCCTATATTTGTAAAATGTATAATGACAGTCCTGAATGCTGACAACTGAAGATAGAGAAGAATATTACTTTCTTTTTAGAGGCTATTGATTCAAAACCAAAAGATATTATTTCTCCATTCAAGTTGTTCAGAAAAAGGACATGCCTGATCATTCTCTATTACCATATTTTGTCCCAGTTTTGAACAGCTGAAGGACTTCCAATGTCAAGAATTACTGTTTTCTATGAATTCTAAAGAGCAAAGGATATTATGGGTCTTACCATCTATGTAATAAAGCGTAATTTTCAAAGTTGGCTGGTAGATGGGAACACTATGGGAAACCTATTCATGTTGTCTGGTGCAATATAGTTCTTCCTGTCACACAGTCCATCAGGCACTGGCTGCTGGTGGTTTAACCTCAGTTGGCAACTAAGTACTATGCAAGAAGTGGCCACCCATCAAGGGGAGGTGAATCAGGAAAAATGTGCAACTTGTGGGTTATGTAGAATTTAATACCTGGAACAAAACAAAACTTAACTGTTCTAGTGATAATAATAATTGCAATGAAAAGGAGAGAGTGAAGAGTAAAACCCAAAAGAAACAAGTGATGCCCAACACAGATGTTTACCACCTGCTGGCTGACGCCCATCCCTGAGCAGTGATCAGACTCTCTTGGCCAACCCCAACAGCTTCTATACCAGGCATGGTGTTCTATGATATGAAATATCCCTCTGGCCAGTTAGCTCTCTCAGCCGTGCTCCCTCCCATGGATCAATTTAACTGTAGGTCGTAATCTGTGAACAGTATTACCTGTTCTCCCACGTGTGTGTTATATAAAGGTTAACAGTGATCAAGAGCTGTAGAACTTTTTCCTAAGGGTCAGTAAAGCTTTCAGCATCTAAGCATTGCTTGGATGAAAGTGGCTTTAGACCTGTCAGAAAGAAGTCCCTAAATAAATGTCCTTATAAGTAACTTTCATGTAGGTTTATTCACTTTTGAAGCATTATAAGTAATGCAAATTTAGCATCCATCTGGACACTAGGTTTTTGCCCACTGCTACCAGAGCAGCTGCAAAATTCACTGACTACAAGCTTTTCAGCTGCCATGTGCAGTCAGTGCCAAGAAGAAGCACACTCCAAATTCTCCTTTGAGTGCTTGGACTGGTATGCTGGACTGGAAAACAGGTTAACAAGGAATGAGACATCAAACAGGGAAAGTAAGGTTTTATGTATGGGTGTTCACCTTTTTTTCAAGAAAGCTGCTGGCAGAGAAGCCAGCTGGGATCTAATCACCTTTGTTTGCAGTGGCCTTAGTGATTCTTGTTTACTTGTTTCCTACAGTAATGCATATTATCTGCACTTTATGTGGCATGTTGTAATAATAACAGCTACAGAAATGCATAGAATCTCTGCATACTTATGATTTTGATGCCTACATCTGAATGCTTTTGTTTTTCAGGTTTTTTTTAGTCTTCCCTGTCTTGTAGACTGCTTATCTGACTTAACTGGTAGATATTCTCTCTTAGGGACAGTTTCTTGACAACATCTTCCGACTGTTTTGGCTTCTATGGCACTCTTAAATTTTGAGGAAGCCCCCCATTTCCTTGATCAACTGGTCTGCTTTGTTTGTCACTCAGGATTCGTTAATTTTGATTTGTTCTTCCAACTGCTCAGTATTTTGGAAAGCATGTCCCAGTAGACTTGAAGATGCTGATGAGGAGCCTAGGGCTAATGCTCTGTAAATTGAAACCCAAAGCTCATAGCAAAGGTGATTGAAACACCTGCAACAGGGGAAAATACAAGGTCTAAATTGAAGATGGATCTAAGATTATTGCAAGTTTTTTTTCATTAAGAAGGTGTTCTTTACCTTCAGGGAGAGTCCATGCCTTTTGCCCATTGATATTAAGTTGGCTAATATGTTTAGGTCTCTCCAAATACAAAGCTTATACTTACGGTTGTATATATACAACCACTGTATATATATCAATTTTATAAAACAGTGGTCAGTTACTCAAGGAATAGAGTTTTCTAATTATGAGTTTAGCTGGACAATGGTAGGTACCTTAAATTGAAGGCGTCTGATATTCAGCCGTGTTCTCAAGCTACTTTAAGGTTCAGAGCAGATTTTCAGCTGGCA
Source organism: Phylloscopus trochilus trochilus (assembly GCA_016584745.2). NCBI lineage: Eukaryota > Metazoa > Chordata > Aves > Passeriformes > Phylloscopidae > Phylloscopus > Phylloscopus trochilus. The sequence goes on from WQNJ02000545.1 coordinate 6,163,907, forward strand.
AAAATCAATGTCATCTTTTTCTACTCTATTGGATCTGTGCAGGTTAACACAAGCTGAGAAGCAAAACATTGCTTTGTTCTGTTGGTGTGTGTGTGTTTAGGTGATTGTGCTACTCTGTTCATGTGATTCAGCAACCCTAGCAGTTCACTTGGGGGTTTTCAAGAGCAGGAGGAGCAAGGATCTTGATTATTTATTTTGTCTTCTTCCAGACCACAGTGCATGGTCTGATGGCAATTAGTCTGCTACAGAAAAGAGCATAATAGAATTAATGGGGAGGCTTGCATAAATATATATGCTTAGCTGTGAAATTCATAACTTGCCTCTTCAGCACTAAACTTTTTTTAAAAGTCTGGATTCTGGAGAATTGATATGTTACTGGTGAGTGATTCCCAATTTTTCTTAATGTCAGTGACATACTTCATGAAAAGAGGGATTTAAAGAAGGGAACTAGGATAGGATAGCATAAAGCTCTGGACATTTCATGTTTTGTGTTCGTCTCTCAGTTGCAGTGCTCTGGCTTTTCATACACTGGTTATGGGGGCTATCCTGAATCCTGGACTTTAGAAAACACAGATTATTTCCTCATGTTCATGGCTTGCCTCATTTCCACATTTTCTTTTTTCTTTAGAAGGGTATTAATATTTTATCATGTAAATACTTTATTGTGCTGCAATTTTATGAATCAAATTATTTGTGGTCTTATCTGGGAAATTTGCCATATAATGAGTCTGGGTTTATTAATTCTAAGTTTATAATTGAATTAGATAAATATTTAATTTCACTCTGATAGCAGATGTCATTTAGAGAGCTCAGGTGTCTATGGAGCATCAGTTGATAAGCAGAGGTGTAGCACAAATCTGGCTTTACCAATACACAGAGCAAGAGGAAACTATGGGAATAGTTGATCTGTCTTAGTGTGAGTGCCCTTGGCTTTGAAGTTCAGGATGTGTTTGCCTGCTGTACTGAATGGGAGCCCCAGTTCTGCCATGCAGCTCAGGCTGAAGGATGGTGACTTCTCATTGGTGTAAGCTCAGTGAGAAGAGCATATGTATAGTCTGGGTAACACAAAACATGCATATCAAAATGGAAACCAACAGGCATAAGCAGAAGTGATCTGTTGATACTCCAAATAGTGCAGTATGGAAGAATTAAGAAATAATGTCAGTCAAGGCAAACCTTTCATTAACTCTCTGTGAGCATAACGGTAATGTTTATTTATGTGAGCAGAAAAAGGAAGCTGGAAAAGTTTTCTTTATTAAAAAATTAGACTAAATTAGACTGCCAACTAAATTAGACTGCTTCAGATGAACATAAATCTTCTGCAATATATATTTGCCTATTATTGTAACACAAGTGACTATAGGAAGAATGTTACTTTCTATTTGAGACATTACAAAGTTTTAGTCCTTCTGTTATAGTAATATTTTATTATAGTCAAGTAAAAGCACCATAGAGAAAATCAACAGAATTCTTTCAAAACCAAACCCAACCTGGAAACATTTATCCCAAGAGATGTGTGCTGGAGCTGACTGCCTTTAAAGATTCAGCTACCTCCATTTTTATGGCATTCATGCTTACCTGTTCAGTGTATATGGAGAATGAAATGTACTTTGGGCTGGTCGTTCAAGTAGTTTGTTAACTGAAGTTCAGTGACAAAACCACTAAATCTTGGAATCTGTGCACACTGAGATTTTATAAAACCTTCCCATGTTTATGAGGGGCTCAGCCAACCCTCAGAACCGATCTTCCCCAGATGCATTCAGCTTGGCCCCATTTCTGTTAAAATCCATTTTGTGAGAACAGGTGCTAACATCAGCTTGTTACTAGGTACAGCTAGTTAGTTGGAGACACCCATCATGATGATGGGGTGAGTGTTGAAGTCCAGTCATGTGCCATTATGGCCTTTAATATGTGCCCTAGAGGACTTTATTGCAGCTGTAAAAATACGACTTTTAAAATGTGTAACTTATTTCTAAGAATTTACAATTAGTCAAAGATTGCTTTTGAAGAAAATACTGCAATATAAAATAGCTAATTGTGCAATATAAGCCATAAACACCTCAGGGAAGCTCTTAAAGGACACTTTTAAAGCTGACTTTAGAAATCGGCTGGGCTTTTTAAACTATTCCTGCCTCTAGCAACACTTTTTTGAAAACTTGACAGGCAATGAGGGGACTGGAGGCAGAACTTTTTTTCCATGAAAGGAAGTGGTAAATTCCCTCTGACTCCTACTGCCCATCTGCTTTCATAAAAACAACGAGGTAGGGAGAAGGACTGACAGATAATGGTGAAGTGGGGAATAGCTTTAGGAGCCTCAGGAGGCTTCCTTTTTATGACTTTGTCAAGTGACTTTTATAAAGTTATTTTCACATGAGTGGGGTGGCGGGGACAAAGGATGTGTTTTTTACTGCTCATTTTTGGATCTAGGTCTTTGTGGCAATAGGACCAGAGATGATCATGAGATTTATATATTAATTTGAGGAAATCTTGCCTTCATTGCAGTCCTTGATGAAACTGGCTCCTCATCTCTGTAGAGCCAAAGCTTCATCTTTAGTGTTTGTACCTTTTATCAATTTGCTTAATGTCTGCCTGTAGCACAAGCAAAATGGAACAATATTTATGTAGTTCCCACGAACTAGTTTTGGTGGCAACATTCTCTGCAATCAGTAGGTTGAAGATGTTACATTGTTTGCACTGGGGAGTTTTTGTCAAACAGACCATTAATCCAAATCAGTGAATTCTAAAGCTGCTCTAGGTTACCTACTATTTTCCTCAGATTTCTGCTCAACAGAGTATATTGCAAAAATGAATCAAAGTTTTTAACATGTTCCTGTTTTTAAAGTATTTCAGAGTTGACTTCACAACTTCTAAAAGACGTTTGCCAAAAATTTCGCACTGTTTTCACTTTGTGTTTTCATTACTTTAAAGTTTCTTAATTTTATATATTATTCCTTAACTACAGTAGGCTTTTAAAGTATATTTGCAAAGCACTTTTGAATAAATTTCAGTTTTTGAGTTCTGTTAGCAGTGAATGAACATTTTTGGACCAAATTTATTCAGTTTTCATGTAATATATGAAAAAAATAGCACTTCACATCAAGTAATTTTTATGATACTGAAACATGATGGGCAAAAACATATTTTGAAAATGTTGACTGACATTGCTCTTTTCATGGAAAATCCTATTCATTGTATTGTGCCAAGTGGTTTGACCTGACTGCTTTTCAGGTGCTCAGTGGCTCCTCACAGGGACTTGTAAGATCGTGGTGTCCCCTGGTGAAGCAATTCTTCCAGTGGTGATTGTTATTACTCTTAAGGTTGACATGTGCAAATCATAGAACACCCAGTTTGTTTGCATTCTTCCAGCTTTTGCTTAGTACAGGAAGGCAAAGAAAGTCTTTGTGGAAATCATTATTCACACTTGAACAGCTGCTATGGGTGTATTCAGAACACAAATAGAAGCTACTGAAGCCCCTGTGATGTGCTGGCTCTGGTGTGGTGGTTAAATAATTCACCATCAGTTTAAAGACCTGATTTGATGAACTTGAAGAACTATAGAGAGCTGGCTGAGAATTTGCTGGTGTGATTTGAGCCATATAGTAGGATTAATTATAAATCCCAATGAAGGTCTCTTTGGAGAGGATTCAAGTTTCAAATGGACCCAAAATGAGGCCAGACATTTGGCCTAAGATTTCCAATGCTACTTAAAGTATTCTTGACTTCAAATCCCATTGAGATGAATAGAAACTGGGCATCAAACACTGTAGGTGGCTTGCAAATCAGAGTCTTGAATATTAACAGTGATCTTTCAGTCCTATTGAGACTTGTAATAGGAGGTATTATAAAGGAAATAAATGCACTCTGACCCAAGTCTGGCATTTTTGTTAAGACAGGCTATATGTGCAAAATTGCAGACACATATACTCTGCCTAATGGGTCAGCCCTTTTGACTTCCAGTGATGTACTGTCTTTATTACAAAGTTACTGCTTGGGCAAGGAGCTTTAGTATATTAATAATCAGTGCCTTAGGCCAGGTATCAGGTGGCTTTTATTATGGCAGTCTGTGTGGTCCCACATTTAACTCCATGGGTAAAGAAGTAGAGAAACCACTCTCACCCTCATTTATTTCTCATATCAGATAGCTGAACAATTTCAGATCTCTGCTCCATTTCTTTTGGTAAGCAATTCCCTTCTGTGCTGTTTCAACATATTTCTGGCTGCAGATGGTTAACTATTTGAGTACACATAATGCTGTTGTTAGCCTCAAACAATTGTAATTATTCTGTCTTTATTATTGTTTTTTAATTCCCAAAAGCAACTTTGCACTGTTTGATTTTAGTGCCGGTTAGCACTGGAGTGGACTTCAAGAATTTATATCAGTTATTACTACATATGTCATGATGAATTTATATCTTGAAGGAGGCAGAGAATGCTTCACCCTGAAATAATATTTAATTAGGAAAAATAGTAAAAAAAATTAGAAGGAAAGTTTCATTTCTAAATTAGTGCAGAACAGCAGAAAGTACTGACATACTTGACTGCATTGCTTAAGAACAAATTTTATGACGTGGGGCAAACAGGATATTAACACATTTAACATGATAATAGCTTAGCACTAGTAAAATAAGAGCATTTTTAAGCAAGACTATTTCCTTTTTACCTTGACTAGTCTGGGCAGGCATTAGCTGATTACTGCCCTAAAAATACAATATTCCATTGCTGGCAGTGTAGAGGTCTGCTCCTCCAAGGGCTTGCTGTGAAGAAATTGCTCCAAAGAGATCAGTAAGCTTTGGGATTATTATGAGGCTGAGCCCACCAGAATAAAAACATTTGTGTGCTTTATGAATAGCTCCCATGACTGTATAGCCCAGGGCGTAAGAACCATGGTGATTTTGGTATATTATCAGTTTGCTTGCATATGAAACCCAAAGCAAACCTTGGAGGGTGTGAACACAGAAGTAGAACCTCCATAGTACCTTTTTAGGAAAGAATGATAGACGTTAACAATTACTTCTAAAAATGCAGTGGTCTGCTTTGAGTGGTCAAAGGACCACTAAGGAGGGAATAGCGTCGATTTGGGGTCAGAAAAGAATCCTCTACAAATTTGAGTGAGGCTCTCTCAAATTATGATTCACATTCATACAAGTCTGCTTCAGTTTAAGTTCTTGGCTGAATGAGAAACTCCTATTCTGGATTTTTCAAAGGTTGACTGACATTCCAACAGCAAATTGGATTAAAAATAGTTTCTTGGCCTAGTCCTTTCTAATAAGTGCTGATTAAATTTGAGTTATGTGAGATTAAAAATGAAAAGTTTTTGGTTTTTTTTTTCTTATTTGGAGATTGCTGTATAACTAATCACTGTCTTTCTGAGTGTCCTGAAGTTTCTGGGTAGTGAATGTCATGATCTGCTATGTTCAGAAGAGGGCAGCATCAACCTAAACAAGTGGGAGCACATTTAATTTAAGGATTTCAGTATAAATGGGGGAGGCTCCAGAAGGTGACACAAATACAATTGATAAGCTGTAAACCAGAATTTTGTTTGTATTCTGATATTATAACAAATCAAATCCTTTTTTCACAATTATTTGAGCGTTATATTGTCTCTGCAATAACATATTTGTTGTCTTCCAATAGTAATATATTTCTCAGAATATTGGTTATCACATCTTAGTTACTGTGATACCTACAGCCTTCTATTTACAGGTATTTTGAAATTAAAAAAAAAGAACAAAATGAAAAAAAGGATCAAAACTCTGAGCATTTTGTGACTGAAATGCTACTGAAGTTACAGCTTATAAAAACTAGGTATTGGTACAGGTGATGAGACAATGGTCCCAAGGATCTCAGTTAGCAGGAAAACTCAAGGACATTGGTTGCTGATGATTCTAATTGCTCTGGTGTAGGATTGAGTCATGTGCAAGATTTGGACTAAAAGGGGCAAGTACTTGTGTAATTATTTTATGGCCCAAGGCTTAAGGGAATTTGCTCAAAGTTTTGATTGTCCAAGGACTGCACTGAGTGCAGAATAGTTAGGTTAGCCATTCCTCACCTAGCTGCCCATGACCAAATTCTGTCCCAATGGAATGAGCTCATGTCAGATTTAGTCATTTTACCACATGATTTTACTTAAACAACATGTTTGCAAATTTATACACAAGTTCCACTGGTGTCAGTGATGCTTCTGTCTATGCTGGAGTGTTTTGCTGAGAGGAGACCTGCAAAAGTCCAAATCATTAGGTCATCAGCATAGGCAGGCTGTCAGCCTGCACAGTGGCAATAGATGATCCAGGCAAAACATGTGCAGGGGCTTTTCTTGTAACAGTTAACAAGATTAATTCTTGTATTCTGAATCAGGGCACCAGGAGATAAAAGTGGTTACTGCAAACACTATTTTTTTTCCTGCTGACAACATTTTTAAAGTATCTGGGTGATTGCAGATTTTTTTTTTGCTGGATGTATTTAGAGTTCCTTGGCTAAGGAAGATGCATCATATTTCACTTGATTCCTTTCTTACAGGCTAAAAGAACTGGAACATGTAAGCTCTTCTATTTTGTGAATCTCAAGGTGGATTGTTTAACCTTGTATTGTATCAAAATCCTATTTCAGCATAAAGACTACATGTGCATACTCTTAATGAATAAGACCCTAAAGATTTGTAAAGAGCCTAAGTTTATATACTCCATTAAATATGATCTTCACTGGCTAATTAGTTAGAAATTTTACCCTTGCTTATAGTATACAACATTTTATGGTCAATAACAATAAAATCTATGTAAACCATGCTCTCTATTAATAAACATTATATGCTTCTGGCTTTCAAATAAGGAAATTGATTACTTGTTTTTCTCTAGTGACTGGACTGCTGGCAGAGTAAAATCCAAGCAATAAACAATATGGATAGGTTGCTTCATGTGAGACATGAAGGCATTACAGATAATTTTGCTTTCTATCAAAATAAAGATATTGTAAAGAAAACTGAGATCAGCAATATCCAAACTCAGAGATTTCAGGGAGGGTCCAGGGTCTCTGGGGGTTGATATTGCATGGTATTATTTTCCCTCTATGTTACAGGTTTGTATCCAACCAAGATTAGTACTAACTAGAACTGGTTATTAGCTGCTCATTGTTGGATAGCTTCTGTCCTGTTTTTAGCAGTAAAGTGTATACTCCTAAACCCTCTCCTGTAAATGACACTTTTGACCTTTTTAAAGGAGGCACTGAAATGGAGCGATCCGGGATATGCACCACCCTCCCCATCCCTGCAGGGGCCTCCCTGGGTTAGCATTTGAAATACAATAGTAGAATGAATGATCTCTATGGAGCTGTAAGCTTATGTGATAAACCGTTGTTCTGCCAACACACACAGGCATAATCATCTTCTATTCCAGTCCAGGAGCTCCCCAGACGATGTGTACTCTGGGGATGCGTATAAACGAGCAACTCATTTTAACTTTTCAGCTAATAGTATTTGCAGCATAAGGCAGGAGAAAATATCTGTGCCTTAACGTTTATACTGCTTATTTCCCCATAGAGGGACAATGCTGAAACAAAACAGCCTCTCATCAGTGATATGTTTGATAGGTGCACTGTTCTATATGGAAGCCTACAAACCCAGGATAGAGAAAAAATATATTAAAGGTCTACTGTGATAGAGGCCTTTTCTGTGGCCACACTCTATAAACAGATGATGAAAATATTTTAGTAATTTAATTAGAAAAATCAGGCTAATGGGTTTTCTGGTTATGAATAGAATTTAGATTGCCTTTGTACTTTAAAAATGTAGTTGTTTAGCTTCAAAGGGAAACTTTGGACTGGATGAAGAAAATTTGCTTTTTTGCAAAGAGCATGTCTTGTTGGTCCCGTCTGAAGAAAGCAGAATTTTCAACAGCTTCTATTTAAAATAGTAGGATTAGCACACAGTACAGCTCCCTCCTCCTTCCAACGGTGTTCTCTGGGCACCAAATATAGTTCATAAATATAAGAAAAATATCTAACCCAATATCCAGCTAAAAACTAATCATTTCAATGCTTAGAAATAGAGCTTTTACATATGGGAGACTTCCCTCTCTCCTGTACTTCGTTCTTCAATTTTTTTTTTTTTAATTAAGCACAATGTATATTTAGAAGGATAGCAGTTCAGGAAGATCTTCCTACCTTTTTCTGTCCTCTAGCAGTTCCTCCAAAATACCTATGCTGAATTTACTTCACAGGTCACAACTGTTGTTGAGTTGAAATCTTGAAAAGGATGAACTAACTTTTTACATGAGTGCTTTCCCTAACCAACTTTGAAGTCCCTAGAGCATCTGAGGATTTTTTTTACTAGACTGTGTAGTGGTCAGACCAAGGCAGAACTGATTTGTGCAGAAATGAAGATTTTACTCCTGGGGGCTTAGAGCAGTGCCTAGTTGTGAAACTAGAATATGATTCTTGTATGATCTGTTCTCAAATTGGAGTGAGTCATTAACCGTGTTGATGTTCACCAGTTTTAAAGGAAAGCTGTTGATTCTGAAAATGTTTCCATAAGTAAATCACTTTTTTTTTTTTTTTTTAGAGAAGCAAAGGGAGGTGTTCAGCTCACGGAGTTGAACTTCGATCTACAACAGAAGTTCTCTCAGTATGCTAAAACGTGAGGGTTGGGAGCTTGGGTCAATGCTTTTGTTGCTGAATATAAAAACATAAAATTTTTGCTGAAAGCAAAATCCTATTGCTACTTGGATTATGGAGTTCCCTTAGTAGGTGGCCACCATCTTGTTTACAAGGAAATCTCGACCATTAGGGTTTGAGCAAACTGCTCATGGTTGGCTTTTAGCAGGAATGACACAAAGAACAAATGAGGCATATATTGGATTGAGGTAAGCAGTCTCTGTTACCACAACTGTATTACTAACTTATGTTTAATTGCTCAGCATTTATGAGGTTCATAGTTTATTGTCTTTCTTGCCACACAATAGGTTGGGCAAGTCAAAAAAGCTCCAAGTTTCAAAGGCTAGAGTTTTGGGTGCCTGCCAGCACTGATCTGTTTAGCAAACAGGCAGCAGGGTGCTTATTAGTAGGTTGTGGCTGGCAAACTATGAAGCCTGTGGAGCCAGATGCACTGATCAAATAGTGAATCTATAGATCAGTAGAGCCCATTAGATGAAAAAGGGGAGCACCACTGAGTATAAATATATTTTTCATAGCCTTCAATTAGTTACCATAAATTACTTTTGTAACTTTCTGTTTACCCAGCAGTCTAAATATTAAACATTAGTTTAAGCAACATTTGTTCCAAATTGCTTCTCTTAGAATTTCCCAATGACTTATAATTATATACTATTTCATAGTAGAAGTGCCAAATTGCTCTTATTACTTCTATTTATTCCAGTGTAACAAATAGTGCCTACTTGTAACTCAAGGTGCTTATAGATTATTCATAAAAGCACAATAAAAATTGGCAGTGAATCAACTGCTGTAAGATCAGGTGATTGGCTGGTCTGAATCTGCCTGGTTCTGTGGAAGCCAAGATAAGTCTTGGAGTTTCCTGAAGTCACTGGGGTTATGTAAATTTTCTAGTTGTTAAGGATCCTACAAAAAACTTGAAACATCAGTTGCTGTAACTTCAGCTTGAACTTTCCAAGAACAGACTTTACTATTTTAATTACTTGAACTTCCCTGATTGATTTTTTAAAAAAGTGTTTCAACCTGTGAATCACTTGTTAATTTCCTGGGATGGCTACTGTTAAGAGTAGTTAAAATTTATGGTGTTCCTCCTCACTTAAGTCATATGGCAAGATTCCCTCTTCCTGACCATTTACCTGCTGGACCGTGGATGACTTGAGCATTCCTAGTCCTGTTGCTTTCCAGCAATGTTCTTGTGAACATAATTTAGCTCCTATAAATGTCTGTCTGCAGAGAAGAAGTGAAAGATGTTGTAATGCCACTAAACCATCACTTTTTGTCCTGCAAAATTCTGTGAATTCTTTTTGTAGAGAGGACCCAATTCTGGTTTCAGTTGCCTCCTCCAGGAAAGATCAAGAGGAAAAAAACCCAAAACTGAAAGAGTATTTTGAAGATCAATCTGAGATTACTTACATAATAAATAGGAAAAAGAAATTAATTTCTACAGCTGAAAATCTTCTGTTGATAATTCTCAGAAGCACAAAGCAAAACTAAAGTACTCACCTCTCAGCTTCTTTCCACACTGTTGTCAGCATCTTCTCTTTGTTTGCTTTCTGTTGAGTAACTCAGTGCTGCTCTAAATTTTGAGAAAAAGAAAAACCACAAAAGAAAACATGATGACAGTATTTTTTCAATGATTTTCTCAGGCTTTGCATGGTTGATGTGAATTAGATTAATTTGAAGGTACTAGTCACTGGCAAAAAAGTCTTCCTCATCTGTGTTTTCCATGTGGACAAAAGTGATGTGCTGCACTATTTTCTAAAGGAATTTTTATAGATTATATTATTACTAAGGTATTTATTTTCAGGTGTTTGCAACTGCAAGAGAAGCATATCCATGTAATAAAAAAGTAATCAGAACCCATGAATTGATTTTGCAACTTCTCAGGTTGAATCTGTTTAAAAGTCTGTGATGACCTTAGTGGCCTGCAGCTTTGAGTCTTGCATTGGCAAGATGCTTAAGTACATAGCAAGTGCTACGTATTTCAGTAGTTCCATGATGGCATGCTGAAGTAAATTATATCTATAAAATTCAGTGTGTCCTTATATTGCTTAGGCTAGTGCAAACTGAGACTTTGCACTAGTGAAAGTGAGAACATGTTTAGCTCTAACTCAGCAAAATTTGGAAGAAAAAGTCAGGTTGGCATTTTCAGAATGTGTGATTTATTTGGATGTTTCTTACCCTTCAGTTATAAGTCTACTTTAAGCCATCATCTAAGGGCTACGTTAACTCTTTTTAGGTGGGAAACCAGAATCTATTGTTCTGAGACTAAATTAGGACTAGAGGCCAGATTAATAAATAATATGATTCACTTTCTGTAATTCTTAAATGTCACTAGGCAAGCATACATCTGTGAGGTTTATTAGCCTCATTATTCCTGTGCAGAACTGACATCTAAGAGCACAGACAAGAACAAAGACTAACTGAAAAAGTGACTAATGCAGAAATCTTACATACCATTGAATGTAGGGCAATCTGAAACCCAGGGATCTACATTACAAGCATCTTTATTTTTCAAGCAGTAGCATTCCAGGGAAACATAATTATTCTGACCCTTATATTTTGGTCCTTAAATTAATGTATTTTGATTCCCATTTTCTCCTTTTGAGGGCCAAGGTCTATAACCCAGCCAAAGCAAGCACTCACTCATCCAGGTGCTTGAGCTCTGACAACCCTGTTCCTCAGTCCAGTTGACAAGAGAAGTGTTTTTGAAGCCTGTGAAGTTTCAGGTGCATTGAATGGGAGAGGGTTAAGAGCCAATATGTCTCACTGTGTTGATATCCTTTTCTACAATTTCCCCAAAAGAACTGGAGGGAACAACATTCTCTTTTGTTTATATCAGGGAGTATCTGCAGAAGGAGAGACGTTCTGCTTGTACATCTGGAGAAATAGAAGAACCTTACAAAGTGGCTCTGCAGGAGTTAATGTTTTCCAGTTATTCTGGCCCACTGAAAAGTATCCTGAAGAAAAAGCAGTAGTAATTTTTCTTTGTTAGAATGTCTCTCCAGAATGAACAGGAGAATATTAGTCCCACTCCTCTTTATGCTCGTCTCCATACCTCTGGCTGTGGCCAGCAGTGAGTCCAGTATGAGAACCTCAGGTTCAGTAAGAAAGTGATGCAGAAATCATCAACCCATAGTCTCTCTCCCCCCTCAGGCTTTCTTTGCAAGACCCCACACCAGAAAAGGGACAAAACTATTGTGATAGATAAGTCTAACACTTGTAAAATTAGTTGTAGCCTATGCTAACTCAGACTGGGTCAGCCAGGTTAACTACCTTGGTTTAAAATGCCAGAGAAAGAAGGCCTCTTGGTTTTTGTCTTGGGATAGCACTTGCTTTGAGCTGCTCAATTATCTGTAATTTAACTGATAATCTCCGTTGAAATCCTAGTTGTCTTGTTTTTGCTACTATTGTAGTCTCAGGTAGGAAGCTGTTTCAGCCTCAGGAAAGAAGTTTCAGCAACTCCAGATAACAACTTTTTTTATTCCCTGACACCAATATTTTTTTTTTTTTCTTTCTGGTTAGACACATCATTTGAACCAAATTTGTGTAAGTGTTTGCAGCTTCCAGGGTTTTTTGCTAGGTTGGGGATGCTCAGGATTTCTGAACTTCAAATCTTTAATGATGCATGCGAAAACCAAGGAAAATATTGGCACTCTAAGAATGCCACATGCTGCATGTCTATAGAGAAAGAAAGATGAAAACTCTTTTCTTCTACTAAACCAGTGGATTATAGCTAATGCCATGAAACTGGACCAGTGTTTTCATGAAAACAAGTATTCTTTTTTGAATTCATGCCATCTTGCTTTGCCTCAAATGCTCTGTTTGGCTGAAGTTCAGCAGGGGTATTAGGAGCTGCTGCTAGCTGAATGCAGAGCAAACTCTCACAGCCAAAATTAAGAACAGTGCTGTCTTCTGCAGGGTTTTTAAAACCTAATTAAAGTAAATACTTTGGAATGATTAAAAGGCACACACCATTTTAAGATAAAAGTTTATTATAGTTAAAAAAGGAAGCTCTGTAATTTAAAATGGAAAGTTTATGAAGCTTCCGGATAAACCTCAGCTAGGAAAAATAACAGGTTTCAGATGTTCCAAATATCATACGTTAACCCCAAATGATCATTCTGTAACACCAGTTTCCTTAGTCCATGCTGGTAGGAATTAGAACACCCACTCTGCTTAAAGGCACAATGCTCACTGCCATCAGCCATTAATCACCCTGTTCCTGCCCCATGTCAAGGCTCCAGGCATCATGATTTTAAAAATGGATGATTGTGTATCTAGCCCAACTAGATCTGATTCATCATATTGAGGCCTGCTTTGAGCAGGAGGTTGGTCTAGAGACCTCCTGAAGTCCTTTCCAACCCAAATGATCCTAGGGTTCTAATAAAACAAACGGCTGCTAGAGCAGTATCTAGTGAGACCAAACAGCTAGGAAATGACTTGTTTTGCAAGGTTGTTAGTATTCCAAGTAACGCTTATGTATGACAGAGAAAGGGGGAGGATATTCAAATGTTATTTACTTAAGTGTAGCTGTTACTTAATCTACAGAATCAGATTTATTTGGATAGTTGCTATCATTACATTCCAACTGACTACTAGAAACACTGAAAGTTAACAGCTATGTGATAAACTTTCTAGGCAACAATTAAGTGTGTTGGGGAGACAAGTCTCCAAATCTCTTAAAGGTACTAGAGGAAAGTATATGCAATAAAAGACAGTGCAGGAGGGTGGTAATGGATGAACCTGCAACCACTGTTTGAGGCATTCGTTGTGCTGTGATTGAAATCTCCTAACACGTGTCACTACTTGCTGTAAACAAAAAGGAGTAGTTAACAGCAAATTTCTATTAGGTAGACTACTGAAGGTATTTTGTCTCAGAATTAACTCCATTGTTTTAGACTGCTAGTGCACTAGTCCACTTAAGGTTGCAGGAAAGAGCACATCCCATTTTTCTTTCTTCCCTTCCTCTTCACACTGCTTGAGCAAAAACCACCTCTCTGCTTTTAGCATCCTACCTGCTGTTCTATTAGGCCTGAACTCTTCTGATTCTACAACGACACTCAATCAAAAGCTCTAGGGAGGTTTTCTTGTGACAGCCATTTGGTTTACCTTGCTTTGAGATTTGTTCCTCTTCCCATATACTACTGGGTAACACTTGGCTGCCTAACTCACTCAGAAATACTTGGTATTTCTGAGTGGTCTTATGATTGCCACAAGTGGTTTTTTTTCTCTACCTTTGAAGTGGAGAAAATTGCCTAGGCTAAGAGAAACTTTTGCAAGAGTGAGATTTTATGAGTGACATGCCAATCTTCAGCACTTCTTTGCAATCGTTTTTATTGTCCTTCACCATTGGTCCTTCCATTGGCTATGCCTAACTTAATCCTGTGGCTGCTTGGCATTGGGCATCGTACTAACTGTTGTGAGGGACATCCTCACAGTAGTGAGGGTCTGTATGAGTTGGCCTTCAAAATGTGATGTCTTTGTGGTTGCAATGTTGTCATTCCATCTTTTGCGTCAAACACTCTGATGGTTTTTTTTAAGCAGTAATTCACAGCAACCCTTTGCAACTACAGAATTCAATAATACACTGTCATTAATCAATTACAGACATACAAACTATTCAAACACACTGTTTGTGTCATTATTAAAGTAAAATAAGCTCTCTTGCTTAGAGGATAGTTGTAGTAGTAATGGCTTCTTTTTAGTCCAGCCATTGCATTTCTACTGTGTTTCATCTGTGCTGCAATCCCTGGAAAATATGCTGCAAATCCATCATCTTGAAGAACGGGTATGCACTGTGCCAATATGAACTTTATTTCAGGATCAGACCTTAGTCACCTGAAATTTCTCATTCAAACTTTTAATAAATGACCCCATTTCTGTCCATAAACAATTAGTTAAGATCCCAAAGCCAGTATATCCTGACCTATTGTAGCCATCTCCCAGCTGAACTTTATGATGAGCTATGATGAGCATTTATTAAATGTGAGTATCAAAACACTTTCTAGCATGAGGAACTTGTGTGATGAACCCTGAAGATATCATCACTTCACAACAGACTCTGTTAACCTGATGAAGTTATCTATTAAAAGAACATTACTGTTTCTTGGCTAAAACTGATAACTAGCTTGAGCTTTTTTAAGTACACGATAATACAAAGAGAAGCTATAAAGGCAAGTCTGTGATTATCCAACAAGGCTACTCATCATTTGACACTGAAAATTATCCCTACTCAGAAAAAAAAGCAAAGGAGCTACAAAGCAAAGGAGCAAGTAGGCTGTCAGACTTTGTTCATACCTTTATGGATGATTTATTTTATAAACAAAATTTTCTTCTGTTTTTGAAATATTTTATCATGGGGAGACGTGCTGTATCATTGCTAATATATATAGTGAATGGTATAGTGAAGGCTAATACTGTGTGAATGAATCTATACAAAATAGTGAAAAAAAGGATCATCTGCTTTAATTTCAACTCATCTGAGTTCCTTATCAGTCAGAGAACCCTGCAAACTTGTCTCATGTGCTCTTGTTTCACAACTGGCATATTTATTCATGTTTAAATGTTACACATAGTATAGGGAAAGTTTTAATCCTCTGCTTTGCCAAAAAACATGCAATATTGTGACCTCCTGTTCTCTCTCAGCATAAAGGTTGTATTGGTATCACAATTTGGATGTGATACAGGATACAGGAGAAATGACACTGAGGGAACGTTTATTATTCTATTTTTAATTTGATCATTCTCAGTTAAAGTAGGAAATTTGGAAAATGACCTGCTTGTCACTCAGCTACATTTTTTAGGATGCAGGAAGTTAATAATTTTCAAAACTACTTTGTAAGCTCCATTCTGAGACTGTGCATAAGCATGTTTAGAATAAGTGGTGGGTTAGATGAAATTTGGAAGTAGCTTTCCATTTCTGCCATTCACAACAAAGCAGGAGGAATTAACATGGAAACACTTTCCAGTTTATGAAGTGTAATCAGTTTACTGTTCAGTACCTATCACTACATATTTCTGTAGGCTTCTGACTTGAATTCTAAAATCAGTCTCTTCATTTTTGAGTCCTAAAAAAAAATCAAACTTCTCTGTCTCTTGAAAATCCACTTACAGACAAAAGGCCTTTGACCTAACCAGACCATTCCCACAACTGCTTGCTTAGCACACAGTTTAGCTGTATAGAGTCTAGTTTAATGAAAATGTCAGGAATAAAGGTTCCTTACAAATTGTTTTAGGCCAATATTGTTTGATGAAAAGTTAGTTATAACCATTATAAGTGTCTACCCTTGTTGTTAATTTCCTGAAGTGTTTGTCTTGTTAATGGTAACTTCTGTGTTTATAGTTGTTGGTATTAGATTTTTGGCTACAGCATTTCTTTTCAAGTAGATCATTTATCAGCAGATGCTGCATGAGGGCATCACCAGTCAGTTAGGGTTCTCTTAGGGGTCATGAAATTTTGGTACTTTGACACTATAATGCATCTTTGGTGGAACAGCCTAATAAATAAGATATGAGAAAATAAATTGGATGTAAAAAGTATCCAGTATTCATGAAAACAGATTTTTTTCTAGGTTTATTCTAATTCTTGCTGAAGATGGGCTGGATTGGTTTTTTGCACTATAACAACCGTAGCATTCTTTAAGAATTATCTTCCTGAGCAGTTTGGCATCATTTATGCTGAATTAACTAATGAAGTATAATTTTCTCTGCATGTAATTTTGTATAATCTGATAATAAGCAGAGTTTAAAAGATTGGCACATGCATCATGATTTCAGGGGTGCAAGTAGTTTTAACAGCACTTCATGACCTGCTGTGAATTCCTGTGTGTTTGAATGGGACTGAGGACCATTTTATTCACAGGATCTCAAAACACTCTACAGTGCAGCATATTTTTTTAAAGTAACTTGATATGAACTGGGAGCAGAATGTTAATCAACAGGCTTCTGAGTGCTCAGCTTTATGCACTTGACTTCTGTGTTTCTCATGGCCTTAAGCATAAGGAGGTTTATTGATTTCTTGCTAACAGCTTTGACACATTTTGGGTTATCAGTAGTGCTCACTGTGTTTGGAGTGAACATCTAAGTATTGACCTGCAGCAGAATGAGTGGAAAAGGACAGTCACTTCCCCAACTCACAGATTCATAAAGAGAGTTTAGGTTAAGATTAAAAGAGTTACAAAGAGTTTCTTCCTTTCTTGTTGCAATCCTGGGGCTCATTCTAGTGGCAGAAAAAGAGGCAGTATTTCTGTCTCAGGAAAAAGATCCTAGGCAACCTACTTTGAGAAGCACTGTTGGACTAGACGATGAACCTCATAATCCTGAGGTGCCTCCTAACTTTACCCATTCTGTCACTCCTTACCAGGGAGTAGGACTGATCAGTCAAGAAAAAGAACTTTGAACAACCTATGATCAGGCATTTGAGAGGTGTAGTCAAAGAGAAAACTTTACTGCCTGCAGCCCTTAAAACTACCAAATAATGCAACTGGAATAGTTTCTTCATACAGAAATGCTACTGTTCTTCCACTCAATAATTTACTGCTTTTCTGGTGCAAGGCTTCTTAAAATCTTTTAATTCAGTTTATACTAAAAAGTTCCAGAAGTTCATTTGAGATATTTTAATTAAACTTGAAGTGGCCTATATCAAGCTGGCTACAGAAAAGTGAACCCCAAAGGAGCAGTAATCTTATGTTGCTTTGTTTCCTCTGTAGGAAGATAATCCTTGCAAAGGCTGAACTTCACCGCCACACGAGCACTAGAAGTCAAAAGCAGAAACTTGTCAGCCACTGCTGACAAGGAGTATCAGCCGTTATTATTCATGATGTCTTGTGTGTTAGAAGTTGTGTAGCAACAGTGACATGGCAGCTTTTATGCTTTGCTGCCACAGAAAGCTCCATCTAAGTACCCATAATTATGTAGACCAGTGTCTGCAGGGTGTCATGAGAGGCTTGCCATTTTTGTACTAGTTTTATGAACTAAATATATGTCCTTTTATTATAAATCTGTGTTTTTATTTCTACAGTGGATTTATAAAAAAAAAACAACCAAAACAAACCTAGCTAAACAAGTACCATAAAATAGGTCAGAGGAAGAAAAGGAAGCATCCGTAATCCCAAAAGGGAAATAATTATGGTTTAAAAAAGACTAGGTCACAAGCTAGTTATCTGTTTAGGGATTTTTTTAGGGACTTCAAAGTTTGAGAGAATTCTACTTTGAAAATTTCATGTTCTTCCATAGCAGACCTCAGCACAAATGTGACTGTGGAGAATTTGAAAAAAAAAACAACTTCCCCCACATTTGTGTAGAGAGAGAATGAATATAAATATATTTAGTATAAGACAGAATACAAGACAGACATGACTCGAGTACTTTAATTTACAGAAATGTAGTGTCCTCTATTATGGAGAAGGGGAATTATGAACTTAATGGTGAGAAGGGCAATCCTAAGTGCTGATAAATCAACAATATTTACAAATCTCCTTCTGTCTGTAGTCCTCTGATCCTTGCAATATTATGAAGCCAATTCCTTCACAATTATCTATTTTACCCCCAAACACTAACAGTAGAGGGACATGATCTATTCCAGACTAACGTCCCTTCTTATTTCCAAATGGGATGAGACAGCAGGAGACAGCCGGCAGCAGTGAAAGGATATCCAGCTTGGCATATAGAGTGGTGCTGATGATTTTGATTTAAATAAGAGCTGGTTAGCTGACCTTAAACAATAGCCACAAGGTTACATCTATGGAAGCTTATGGTTTCTGCCTTAAGTACTGGTTATTACTGTTAGCTTATCAGCAATTGTTTTTTTGTTGTGAGCCTGGGAGGTTGTGAAGTTTTAAAAGTACATGGCTACATCCTTGTAGCTCCTTGAAGAATGTTATTGCTTTCTTCTGTACCGGTTCAAAACCTAACACAACAGTGATCTCATACTTTGAGATCCTTGGTGACATGGCTGTACAAATGAATAGTTGACAACAGCTGGTTTGCTTTTATTTGAAATTAGTGGTTAGACTTAGCGGCTGGGGAGTTGTAGTATGTACGTTTGTCTGTGTGAAAATACAGGCCAGGCAAGATGGATAGCTGTTCATACTGCATTTACAAGTATTTTTCAATTTATATTGGGTATGAAGGCATAGAAGACTGAGCAAAGCCATATATTCAAATTTCTGATGCAAGGATGCATGAACCTTGCCTCTATCTTTTGTAACACCATTTGGATTTTCCATCTGCTAATGCTCTTAACTCATTTGAAGGAGTAGTTCTTAACTGTGCTGCTGTTGAAAAATGCAGGGTTTTTAAAAGGAAAAGATATAGTTATAAGGCTGTGATTAAAATCTCACTAAATAATAGTATAGAACTGTTTATCTGGGTAGAAAAAGATCTAGACTACAGGCTGTTTGTCCTCACTGGAAACCCTCCAAAATCCAGGGTCAACATTTTATGGCTTTGGGTCTATGTGCAATCAGTGGACTTAGGCTAATATGGAGGTCATGTTTTTTGTCAGAATGGTTCTGTATGGCTTCCTTGGTGCCATGGGACCTGTGTAGTTCCTCCCTAACTCAACTTAGCAGGAAGGAGAAAGTCACTGTAGTTTTAAAATATTTTCCACAGTTAAAGTTTTCTTACTGTATAAAGCAAGCCATTGGTAGCAGTGACTATCAGCCACCAGTGCAGCTACAAAAGATGTAGCTGCAGTCTTTGGACAGAATGCACCCAGTTCAGCCTCATTCACTCCTGCTCTTTCTGTCAGTAAGGGGTTTATTGAAGGCCTGTGCTTATGCTTATTAGCCTTTGATCTGTGGACCCTTGAGGGGGGTCTTTAAATATATGGAAAAGGCCTGCACAGATACTTTTGCCCACAAGCAAAAAAAAAAAAATGAAATGGGAAAAGGGAGACAAAGAGTGAACTTTTTCAAATTTTTATTGCCTTGTAACCAGGAACAGGGTAACTTTACACAGGATGATGCTTGCTATTCCCACACCCCTGCCCCAAAGGTTATAAGACTTCTAAATTTTGAGAAACCATGTACTGGAGTTTGCTGGTATTTAAGCAGCCCTTTCCATCTGTGGAAATGATGCTTTGCCAGAGAGACAATATTTTAAAACAGGTGTAGGTACACCAGAAGGCACAGAGAGTGATATGATGAAGACCACCTTGCAACTCAGTAGCAGAAAGAAGTTTCCTGATGCTTGCCACTAAAATGCCCCATTTTTCCAAAGAGGACCTATTGGTGCTCTGTCTTTTTATTGATCACTCAGTAGACCCAGACCTCTCTGCAGACTGCACAGGTGAAGAAAGTGCAGTTTTCTGCCTGCCTCAACAAACAAAACTATGTCTTTAGCCTTGGTGTGGAGGGGCCATTAAGGGCAATCCAGTCTACATTGTGGATTTGATTTTTGGTTTCTCAGATGAGGCTGCCAAAGCAGGGAACAGTTAATGCCAATTATAGTTAATGCCAATTAGAGTAGTGGCTTTTGTGTGAAGAACTGTCCCAGTAAGAGCTGTCCCAGGACCACCAAGCTGTTTTACAGAAGCCAGCAAACAAGCCACCCAATGGAAATAGCTTTTAGTTTTGAAAGTATAACATCTTGCCAGAGTCTTTGAAAAAGCTGTCTAAAGCAAGAAATTCCTTGTTAATGTTTCCACCTTGAATTTTTTTTCCTCATAATGCACTTCTGGTTTTTTTCAAGTACTTTAACGTGATCTTCTAAAATGTGATTAACTTCTGTATGTGCTTGAGGCTTTCATGAACAAAACATTTTTTAAAGTGACTTTTCCTGTTAACATAAAGTTACATGTAACCAAGAGGCTGCCACAGCGTATTGTGTGAAAGCTTCTGTGCCAGGTATGTCCATATTTCACCAGGGTAGCACTGATTTCTTTTCACTCCTCAGTTTACATTTCCAAACACATCAATTCACAAGTACTGGAGTATTAAGTTTACATCTTGTAAAGAGGTTGGCATTGTTCATGATAATGCACAGCCTTTGGTATAATTACAGCAAGTCATGAGAAGGTTCAACTGTTTCATTAGCTGACTGGAAACAATGAAGTCTTGCACTTCATTAAAATCAGATGCAATACTTGTGTTCCAAGATCAGTTGGAAACTAATAGGAATAATCTATCCCAACTAAGGCTGAGCTCTGCTAATCGCATTGGGGATCATACCTCAGTGATTCTGCATTAAAATGTGTCATATCACAAGCTCAGCTTCTGGATGTAATCTGGAGACAGGAAGAGTGAAAGCAAGACGATGTTTGCTTATGAAAGCACGTATGTGGAGCTCTTTCCTGCCTGACAGACTACCTGAAGATACACCAGCAGTTTGTGGGCTCCTTAGTTTGGAGATTGCACAGAGCTGATGCAGGTTTAACCCATGAGAGAGAGGGAATCCCTTTATCAGCTCTTTATGTTTCAAAGTCTGGACCTCCAGTAGCAACTCCTGATGATAAAGAAAGAGGATGAGGGATCCGATTACTGTTACCCAAAAAAGACAGGTCACTTGAACAGCAGCAGTGCTCAACACTAACCTTGTAGTTCCCCTTGCTGGACAGGGAGTCAAACCCTTCCCACTAGCACAGGAAGAGGGATGCACAACTGAATAGTTATGATGGACTCTTTCATCTGGACTTCTCTTGTCAGTATCTACTAAACTGAGACAAGAAATATGGTTCGGGGTTGAGCCAAAAATTTAAACAGCTAGCTTTGAACTGGTTGCTACAGAAGAGAAAGCAAGGTCCAGTTTCCCCATCCCTGTAGTCCAAGCAATATTTATTTTCCCTTATAGAAGGCTTGGCCTGTGAAAAGGCAGGATTTTAAAGTAAAGAAGGCAAAAAGTTGTGGTTTTGTTCCTTATATTTAAAAAAAAAAGTCTTACCCAGCCTGAAGGCAAGGCTGTAATTGTGAAATGAATAAAATAATTACATATAATCTAAGAGGAAAAAAAGAAAGAGCCCTTTAAATGTTTTGCTTGGAGTTTTTTTGAATATTTATTTAGCTTTAGTAGCTAACACAGTGGAGAAAAGAAGCCCTTGTTAGAGAGTGGAGAACCATTATCTCTTGAGCTAAGTTGTAAAAGTTTTCATTTTGCATGTTCTGAGGAAATTCAGAGAAATAGGGAATCCTAGGAAATATGAATTAAACCATAACGTGTTTAAAACAAAAAGTCATTTTGATAGGAAACGCAACAGCTGTACCAACAATGCAATGACATTTGAAACACAACAAAAATCAAGAAGCTTATGACCAACTTTTAGCTGCTCCTCTCCAAAGGTTTGTATGATTTAAAGGTTGGCCTCGTCTATCAAGAAGTCTCAAATGCTGAAGCAATGGAGGACAAAATAAACTATTGACTTTTTCTAGAAATAGATTGAGAACTCAGAAAACTGTCTGAAATCAAGAGAAAAAGTTCCGAAAAAGTGCAGAGGCTTGAATCAGATGCAAAATCACTTGGCGTCTTTCTTCCCAAAACACAGGAGCTGGAATCTTGTCTTTTCATTAGCTCCTGCTAGGAAAAAGTCTGCAGTGAAGTGGAACGGAACACCATAGAACGAGCTCTGTCTGAACTTCAGCCAGACACCCCCTTTTGGATCCCAAGGGAACTTTGATGTGCTGGTGCAAGGAAAGTGTGCCTGTGATAAAGTCATTTCCATAGTGAAAGAGGCCTGATTGGGTTGAGAGAGAGCTGAGAATATAAAAGCAGTGTAATGTAACCTGTGTTTTGATTCAAGAACCCTTACATGGAAGGAGCATGGAATGAGCTAAAGGAATTCGATTTCACAAAGTGTTACAGCCTTAATTGTGTCTTGGTACCTTTCATCACACAAAATGATATTTAGCCCAAAACTAAAACATTAAATCCGGAGATATGAAATGAAAAAATAAGCAGCAGAAAACATGACTTCTGACTAAATGAATTGGCTGTAAAAACAGGGGTGAAAATGTGGTATAAAATTATCAAAGCTCTCTGCAATTTTTGCAGCACTTTCTCAGCCACAAATATGCTTTTCCACATAAGACAGTAACTTGTTTCTTTGTAGAGCTATCATTAAGTACAGCAGAATGCCAAGACAATGTCAAAGCTTTGAAAGCAAAGTATTAGTGTTTTCTTCCGTCCTTCCTTTCCTTTGGAAAAAAATGAGAGATTTGTTTCAATTATGCATTTTTAACAGATTCAGATTACAAAACAAAGTATTTTGCACACATATGAAAATGAAGATGCCAAGGATTTCTTTCAATAAGATCTTTCCAAAAGATCTGTTCTTTCCTTCAGAATGAGTATTATGGGACCTTTGGAAAGGTGAGGAATATTTTCAGCATACAGATGGCAGTCTGCTTTCTAATTCCATTTTGCCTGACTGGCCTGGCTGAACTTTCTTACTGATCAGTAGTGACTGGATCACGCATGAAAGCATGCTAATGCACAGTGCTGAAGCAATGGTAGCTGACTGAGAACAAGGATTACAACTGTACATCTGAGGTGTGTTTCAGTCTGCGATTTTTGGAGCCTTGTTAGGTTTCTTCTTCATAATTAGGTTGTTGTGAGCAGCATGATCGATGAAATGTAATCGTCATAACTCTATCTAGGACTGAGGTTGCCTTACCAGAAACGCGCGTTATGTCTACATGATACAATGTAGCATTGTGTAGCTATAGGACCAGAAATATATCCCTGTGAGCTGCAAATGTACTCCTGGTGCTGTGCAGCAGGGGAAGCTCAGGAATGCAGGCTGGTGGCAAGGTAACTCGAGGGAGGCATAGTGGGCATTCTGTGTAGCCATGTCCCCCTCCCTCCTACTGCTCTGTTGACCTGCACGACGATTTACTTTGATGTTTGCAATCAGAGACAATGGCAGATACACACGTGTTCTTCCCACACTAATCACTTCCTAATGCTGGGCATGCACTGAAAGGAGGTTGTATGATACAGTGCTCAAGAAGAGGATTCTCTGGATTCACAGCCTATGTTCCTCACAGTTACTTTGTGTAGCCCTGGCCTCTAGGAATTGACCTGGGTGTTTCATTACATCTTAAGCTCACTGTAAAATTCAGTAAAATATGATGATTTCAGTGTCTTCTGCTGTCATATCTTTAGGAAACACATAAGGTGAAATCTTTTATTAACATACTGTTCTATTGGAACAGAAAAACTTAGCTGCTTTATTCTCTGCTGCATGTGCAGTTTCAGCCATTAGACAAGGAATCGCCCTGCTGCAGAGTAACCACTTTGGAACTGGGGGTTTTTATGCGTCAGGTCTCATCTGGAATATTTTAAAAGAGGATTAATCACTTCCCAGTTTTGTTGAACCTGAAACAAGATTTTCTGACTAAAATTCACATAACTTAATTTTCTTGTGGCTGCCTATAAAAACCACCAAGAAATCATGCCATCCAGCAAGGATACTTTAAGTTGGTTTTAGGGAGAAAGAGACTCAGTTTGGCACAGAGTCATGGTGTAGTGGAAATATGCAAAAATAATAGACTGACAATTTTCTTTCTATACCATATGCCCCTTATGCAGTAAGCTTATTTTCATTTGCATGGACACTCTCCTTGTTCCAAGGGAAGGTGGAATCAGTTGGCAACAATAAGAATCTTGCTTCTTCTGATCCATGTTTCTTGTAAAGGAAGAAAAACAACACTGATTCAGCACTAGAGTGAAGTAAGTGATATGAATATGAAAATGAGGTAAGGAAAAGAGAAAATAATTATCTAAATTTGGGAGTAGAACCTGAGTAACATGACAAAATGCTCTGGGGAAAAGGATGTCTTTCCACTGATTATTTGCCAGAGCCTGTCCTATTGCATGTTCACTGAGGAAAATGAGAGCCTGCCTGAATATGCCATTAGTTACTGCAATCCATCTGCAGTGGAACTGATTTACCCTCCACCCCCCTCCGTGGAGGTGCACCAACACACACAGCAAGTCACACACACCAAGAGGCACATTAATGACTCTAACCTCATGATTTTGTTGCCTCAGAGTGCAGTGCAGAGGTGCAGCCTCTTCTAAGGTGTTTTCTCATGGGCAGAGCACAATTAGTGCAGGTCACTGAAACCCACTGTCCCATGTGCATTGCCCATGGAGTCAGGGTGCAGGAGAGAGGAGCAAAGCTCTCCAATGTCTGAGGTTGGAGCCAAATATCAGACTCTGTATTCAAAAGGTGTTTGCTAGCACTGACTAATACAATGGCCTTTTCTTTGTTACATGAACTAATGTGTCAGACGCAGTAATCAGTTCAACAAGGATGTGTCACTGTCTTGTATTGGAAAAGAATTGACCTTCTTTCTAAAGCGGAATTTGAATTTGAATTCTGCACTTGTTAAGAGCCACCATAATTTCAACAGGTAAATAGGCTTATCTGTTTATTCCAGTGCACCTCTTGTCCACTACTCTTGGGATGCAAAGAGGAAAATCATACCAGAATCATCAAAATGATTTCTCACTGCTGAAATACTCAGCTTGAGGCAGAAATTACTGCTGAAATCTGCTGAGATACTCTTTATGCAATGAGGCACACTACAAATTGCTGGCAGCTCTCAGACAGCAAATTCTTCACAAATAAGGGATCAATAAGCTTCTAGGAGTAGAATTGGCCAACAGTTTCCTGACAGAAGATTTTTAAACCTAGTATGGTTTATTTTTTCGTAACAAGAATTTTCAGTTTCTGTTAAATGTCTATTTTTTTTTTTTTACTGAAGAGATGTGGGTTTAAGGAAAAAAAAAATCCTTGTTTTTCTGTGAGTACAAGTGAGTACAGAATGTCAAAACCTTTTCAGGGGAAAAAATGAAATAAATAAAAAAGACAAATTGGATACCTTGGTTTACCCTAACAAACAGAAGTGAAAATCTTGAGAAAACGGATTCTTCTAGTAACACAAAAAATATTTTCCATATTTAAACTTTCCTATTTCTCTGTGTTGAGGGCAAGTCTTTATTTCATAGTAAAAATCATCAACAGTCACGTGTATGAAAACCAAAGTGCCTTAAAAGCAAATGATAAATAGTTTTTATATCTGGATGATACATCATTAACAAAACAGTATTTAAAATTAATTCTTTTCCAATATTTTTTGTAATGTACCTGCTTCCATAAAACCCCAATAACATGTCAGTAACTCAGTTTCCATCTCTTAAACTGCTGGGATGTTTGTGGTTTAGTGTTAATAGCTTTATAGGCATAGAATTCTGAGTCAAGCAAAGTATCATGTTAAAGGATTTATGCATTTAGTGTACTATCAAGTGCAAATACTGGCATTTAAACCGTAGTATTTTCCAGACTGCCAGCCAAACCTGTGTTTAAGATGTCTGGATATAGTCATGTTGGGGTTTTTCTACTATTCTGTCACAGGTTGGCTTCTATGACTGACTCTTTAGCTTGGTATGTCAGTATGAACATTGCTCTTTAATTCTGGAATATTTGAAATAATTTTCTTGTTTTAACCAAGTTGGATTTTAGACATCTGAAATCGATGGGTTCACAGTGTGATGCATCTGGTGTGATTCTGAGTGTCACAACATTTATGCCTAATCAGAAGAAACTTAAAATCTTTCAGATTGGCCACCACAAAACTGAAACACTGAATTCACTTCGTACACTTTTCATAAAAAACTTTTCCTTGATCTACTATGCCTGGCTTTGCAAAGTCCCCCTGGAATGAAAAGGTAAAAGTGGAGCTCATTACCTAAGGCAATAAGAAGTGTGACAGCCAAAGGGCACATTACAAACACAAACTCCTGTGGCTCAGGATAATCATGGTTGAAACAGGGACAATTGAAGAGAGCACTTCATGAGAGGTGAGCCCTAAATACAGACATGTTAGGAATTATACGTATGTAACTGTTATTCCTTGTGTGCATCCCATCAGTAATGACGGCCTTCCTAGTTTTCATCTAGGTGATCCTTTTCCAGAAGTCCAAAATGAGGAGAGGAGGACTGTCCTGTGAATCTATGTTGATCACTGCATCAGTATCAACTCAAAATTCCTGCTTTTCGTATGTCTGGTATTTAGGTATGTAGGCACCTTTAAGCAATGCAAGCAGATCTTGATGCTAAAATAAGATGCATTTCTTGATCTTCTCTCTTTCCCAGAACAATGTGCTGTATTCTCAGTGGTCATGGGTCCTCCATACATAGGGATAGTTCCATCAGACTCCCATCTACCCTCTGACTTTGCATAGATTATTTGAGGTATAGATATACATGTGAAAGTATGGTAAATATTCTTTTTAATTGCATGAAAACTTGTACTTTTGCACAAAAATAAAAATATAAATTTCTGTGGGATGTACCATATGCTTGCTTGTTTCTGCCCAAGTCTCTGGACAAGGTTGACTGTATTTAAGAATGCAACAGATGATATTTGGAAAAAAAAGTTATAGCATTTTTAATACCCAAGGATCTCAGTATAAATGCAAATACACAGCATTTTGCTTGTTCTCTGCCCTTTTCCCAAAGTTTGTAAGACCTGCTTTTTTAATAAGTATTCTATTAGTTGTTGTAGACAGAAACCAGCATTTCAGAGGAGGATTATTTATCTCTTTATACAATATGTAATGAACATGATTCTCAAATGTCTTGATGTGGATCCTTAGTGTGTAGCTTCCTTACTATGTTAAACCCCTTGCATTTCTAATCCATCATGAAGATGAGCAGGAGCAGGTACTGTGTGAGAGTCTAAACAACGATCACAGCCGCTCTAGGGAGGTAAGAAAGCACCTCTGCCATCTTCTCAGCTGTAATAGCAGAAGCTATTACATGAGTTTGCTCATAAAATTCCTTCTGCAGGTGGTCCCTCAGGGATGAGTGTGGCCACCTCCAAGTTTGCTAGTACTGGCACAGCCACTTTGAAAATGGCAAATTAAAATATCTGCATGGAGTGGAGATGGCTGCCACCAGGGCACATGGCCTGAATGTGATGTTGTGGTGGTCTTGGGGCCCCAAAGCATTCTTTACAGGGTGGTAGCATGGGCCAGTCCACATTAGGGCTGATGCAAGCAGAAGTATCTAATGCTTGCCAGACAGCTAAAAGTCTACAGAGAAATAAAAATGTCTGTGGCTTCCTGGAAAGTTTTCTGCGTCGCCCCTAGCTGGTCTGACAGACCTCCAATTGCTCCCTGGGAGGAATGGCAATGTTCTCCTAGCATCCAGCCTGCCTCTGGGTTTGTAAACTTGTGCTAGAGCCATTAGCTGAATAGGAGGCCTCTAGAAAGTGCCAAAACTATGATTAAAAAAAATTTCCCTTTGGCTGCAGATACTGCAGATACTTCTTCCTGCTGGAGAGCCTAAGACACTTGTGATACCAATTCAGTGACACAAAAATACTTTAACACCTAGAAATATCTCTGTCAATTACTTGTTCGAAATGTGTTTAGTATCAAATTAACTGTTCATGACAGTTCACCGCAGGTTATTTTACGTTATTTGCTGCCACTGCTACGTTGTAAAAGCCTCACTAGTGGCAGAGTAACATGGATTCATAGCATTTGATACAAAAAGTCTTTCAGAAGAAAGACATGCAAAGACTTTTAGCTTTAAATTACTTCATTCCTGTCATTTCTTAAACAGATATGTGAGATGAATTAATCCATCATTCCTCATCAAATCATTTCTTGCTGTTCAGCTGTGGAATTTTAAGATATTAAGAAGCTTGTGAGACAGGGGTGTTGATTGCCAAGCCAGTGGAAACTTTAGAAGTCTATGTCAAAACTAAGCTTGTTTGACATGCAGGACCAAAACATTTGCAGTTGTATTATGATGAGGAGGCTTTGACTTTTGTTTTCAGTTTGTTTTTAAGTAGTTTTGGATAGCAGTTGATGTCCTATTTTGCAAGGCACTAATATTAGAGGTCTCTTTGATGTGGGGAGGAGACTGCACTACTTCTTGGGCTGAAACACTAGAGGTTGTTGCTTCATGATGATGAACAAAAAAGAATGAAAACTGTAGCAATCAGTGTGCTGAGATGGAGGTCTCAGACATACACGGTTCACACACGAGCATGTGCTGCTTTGAACATTGCTTGTTATTGTATGTGTACTGACTCACACATTCCATGTCTGCATGGCTGACCCCTGAGGGGTGGAAGCTGGCACTAAATGAAGGACATACCAGTTCCTTGATTAGATTGCCTAGGCTGTAGGTTTTTAGTAAGCAGCCATGAGGTGTTTTTCAGTATGCTAAGCCATGAGGATTCCTAGTGATTGACATGTTACTGGGAAGGCTAGAAACAAGTCTGGCAATGGCACAAAAACTCTGGTTTTAGAAATTTTGGCTGGCTTTGTTTGATTTTAAAATGAGTGGTTTTTCAAATTGTAAACTGTTACGAAATTGTCTATGATAGCAGCTACTCGTGAGATGCTACCTGGAATCCTGCATCACTGGGAGGACATCAAACTGTTGGAGTGAGTCCAGAGGAGGCCACCAAGATGATTAGAGGAATCATCACCTTTGAGGAAAGGCTTGGTTTGTTCAGCCTGGAGAAGAGAAGGCTTTGGGGAGACCTAGTTGCAGCCTTCCAGTACCTGAAGGGAGCTTACAAGGGAGCTGGAGAGAGACTTTTTTACATAAGCATGTAGTGACAGGACAAGGGGAAATTGCTTCTAACTGAAAGACAGTAGGTTTATATTAGATATATTTTTATATCTAATCTATATCTATATTTATATATAGATATATTTTTACTGTGAGGGTGGTGAGGCACTGGCACAGGTTGTCCAGAGAAGTTGTGGATGCCCCACAGGGTTGTCCCTGAAAGTGGTCAAGGCCAAATTGGATGAGGCTTTGGGCAACCTGGTCTGGTAGAAAGTGTCCCTGCCCAAGGTGGGGGAGTTGGAAGTGGATGATCTTTAAGGTCCTTTCCAAGCCTGATTCTATCATGGTATGTATTCCAACACTACCTGTAACAGCAATCAGACCAGACACTTACTCCAGATGACTCATGTATTCAAAGGAGAGGATTTTCTGGGAAAAGAAAATGAGTAGAAGTGGGCGTTATCTTGTCTGTTTTCATTGTTTCAAACAATGCTATCTTCAGACATATGATTAGTGGGATTGTGCTGCTGTTTTTATCTTCTGCATTACCCTCTCTCCCCTTCTTCCCACCTCCTAAGGTGGTGAGAGACTTGTATGAGGAAATAGGAAAATCTATACCTGGCATTTGTTCCCCTTGGCAGCTATCAGCTGTCAATCCAAGGAAGCCACAGTCTCCTGCAGGGCTCTGCTTGATGGTGCCAGGAATAGAAAATACTGTCTATAGTCTTTCAAACGTCAGTCACAGATCCATGGATTCTGGGACTGAGCTCTGTGTTGTTCTGGGTAGGAGTAAATCTTACCACTGCTGGCATCAAACTGATTAAAACTCTACAAAACAACATGGCACAGGGTCCTCAGAAATGGTAGTTTATCCACCAGAAAATATATGGTCTTATATGGCATTTTAGTTTGTTAGTAAAAGGATAGAAAGTCATGCTGGTTCAACTGCTTCTGATTGCTTTAATAGGAGAAAAGCTTTGTAGTTAAGTAGCTGAGGTAAGATTCAGAAGATCTGTGCCCATTTTGTTCCACTGCAGAATTACTAGGTGAACTGAAAACATTCTTTAATCTCTCTTCCCATCTAAAAAGATACAGTGATAAGGCTCTTTTTATTTAAGTTTTCACGTGTGAGGTTTGACAGCAGGTATTTGCCTCATCCTATGGGGATACACGGTGTTCTTTAGGAGGGAACCTCATTTCACCTGACCATTACAGCTGTCCTTTGTTACACAGCTAGTAATGGTACCTGTGAAATACAGCTGTCCTTTTAGATAAGCTTAGTTTTAAAGGAAAAAGTTACATAGTGACTCCAAGGCTTTTCACGTTGTCAGGGGATTTATTAGACAATTCAGAAACCTGTGTTTTTACAGAACTGGCCAAAGCAGGAGCCTGAGAACTTGGAACTGCCCAACAGGGAAAAGGGGAGAATAGACTCTTGGATTGAACCAAATCCCATCATCTTGTCTGTGGGACAAGATGCACACCAGAGCAGGTGGGTTACTGAATTTGGTGCACAAAGATTGAAGATACTGCTGGAAAACACAAGCTTCCTTTCATGTTTTAGGTGGTAAATGCAGATGTAATTTGAGAGTCAATGCGTGGCTTTTGATTGAACACAAAGGGGAAGATGGTTCCACTTAAAGCTGAAATGAGATGCAATCATATCTGTGTATGGCATGGTGGCAAATCACACGTAATCTGCCTTACGATGCATCATGCTGCCCATAATGCAGCGTCCTGCAGCAGCAATCCCTCCTCACTGCCCCTGGACTGTGTCTGCCCAGGGCATAGTGCTGTACTGAAGCAATAACATACAAAAAGGAACTCTGCCTGCCAGAGTAAAGAGTGGTCAAATCTCACTAATCCAGGACTAGCATTGTTTCAATCAGTTTGCATGGCTGCATTTCTGAATGGTTATTATTATTGCTTTTGTTGTTCTAAAAATAACCCAGTGTTTCCTAAGTTGGCTGTTAGAACGTTAGTGGGGTATGCTTCCAGAGTAAATTGCACTTCTCCTGTATTAGCTGCCACTTGTGATGTCTGGAGACACTATGAGAACAAATGGTTAATGAATCCCATGTGATCAAGTAGGAATAGGATCAGAGAATACCCCTGCAATTATCTTTTTAGTTCCTTCCTCTTCTCAGAACATTTATTTTTATTTAAATTGTTAAAATAGCAAATTGAAGTCCAGTAAGCAGAATATAACTAACATGAAAGCCAAGAGATGGCTAATGAAGCACAGCCCTAAATACCTGCCCTTCCTCACCACTTTCACTAGCTCTTTTAAAATAGTAGAATGGCATGTAAGTATTAGAGCACTGAAAGGAAGAGAACAGACTGGTCACCTGTCTTTTTTGATATCGAAACCTTGACCTCTTTAAATAAGGAAATTGAGTAGATAGCAGGTAGAGAAACAGCCACATAAATCTAGAGGAAATATTTTCTTTTCTGATTCTTTAAACTCTGATATTTAAGATTATAGATCCTTAGAAGAAAGATATTTTCTTCAGATTGAAGATTGGTTAGAGAATTTTCCTATTGGAATAGAATTTAAAATCATCTGCTTGGTGAAGTTCGTTGGAACATCAGGGATTTTTATTCTCTGGATTTTTGACCAAGTGTTGCACAGAAAAGTTGCTTTTGTGCAGAAGGATTCTCATTTCAAAAATAGTTATGTATAGGAATAGTATGTATGCAAATCTAAATTTTCTTAATAAGAAAAACAGACATAAATTTTTTGGAGTTTTTGAACAAAACATTTCACAATGAAATAGCTACACAAATTTTTGCATTTGGGTTTATAGTGGCTAATTAAGACAAAGAAACGCACAGGTTAATGATGTAGAAAACATCCCTGGGCAAAGAGTACAGAAGATCTGTTTGCCTATGAGTAGTAGCCCTTTCTGGGTCTGTGTGCCTAAATAAATGGCTAACATTTTTAGAAATAGACATTTTATTCACCAATAGTACTGATAATCAGCACTTAATCTCCTGCCTTCAAACCTCCCCTACCCCACCCCATGTCTACTATTTAAGCAGAAGCAGACATTGCTGTCCAACCTGGAGGTTTCATATTTATAGTCTTTCGTCTTCATCCGTGATCACATATCCAAGTCATTGTGTTAGAGAGAGGAGGGTACTTAGCACAGTAAAAAACCAAGGTCTCCTGTATGTACATCCTTTTATGTTCTAAGCACAAGCCAAATAATTTGAAACTAGAGATTAGAAGGGTGGACATGTTATTACTGCTTCTTCATTTGCATTAAAAAAGATGTAAATTAGCTAACAGCAAGAATATTTAGCGGCTCAAGGATATTAAGATAAAATAGTAAGCAGTTGGAAATCTGCAAGTAAATGTGAGAGAAGGTGTGATGCGTCAAAGAGTATATTGATATGTAGTTCTAGATCTATGGTAATTGCCTCAGCTTGTTTGGCTTCACAGTGGAAAAAAGTGCTAAAGATCCCATTCCAGCCCAGTCAGAAAGCCTGTTGATCAATCGTCTTTGATCAAAGGTCATTGATCAGTATCTCCTGCCTGAGAGAGGAGACAGTTGGAGAAAAGAGAGAGCACATGACTATGGGTTTGAAAGGAAGTCTGCAGGACTGGCTTCTGACCCCAAGACCAAAATAAAGGTGAATCTTAAGATGTTGAATCTAAGCTTGTGGAGCTTTGAGATTAGTCCACATACCTGCAATGTCCAAGAAAAACCAGACCATTGCTGCCAAACTGACTTGCCTGTGCTGCAGTGACAGGAACAACCTCCCTGGGAGCCACAGATGGCATTTCATGGAGGCTACAGGCTGTGTTTGGGCTGAGGCTTGACTCCTTTCTGGTGTTGACATTAAAGCAGTAACCTGCAGGTCCTGTTTTCTCCGGTGGGAGAGATATAAGGGAAGATGTAAGGAATAAGAAGTGACTGAGAAAGTTCTATTCTTAACTGGAATCCAGGATGTTAAATAAAGGTCTTCCAAAAAGGAAGTTTTCTATGGGGCCTAACAGAAGTACACTCCTCTGGAGGGGATTCTGAAGCCTTTTTCTGATGGTGAGGGAGCCTTTGGCCCTGGGATGCTCACTAAGAATCAGACAACCACACTGTAACTCTCTGGTCAACTGTTTATTTATTTCTAAATTACTGACTGGGATGACTAACAGGCAGAAGCTTCACTACTGTGACTCTGGTTTTATCCTTCCTTCCTTTCTTGAATGCTGACGTGCACTTTTAGTGTGTGCCTGCAGTGCTTCTAAAGAAGCTGTTGAGATGATGTGAAGTACTTCCTGATCCTGAAAGTAAAAGCAAGGTGTGCCAAGCCAGATGCGTTGGGTGAGCTTTTGACACATGCTCCTCACTCAGATCAGAGGAAGAGTCTGTGGCAAAGCCTTGTCCAACTCTCTGAAGGTGCAGTGTTGACTGCTGGTAGGAAAACAGATGGAGAGTGCATGGCATTTACTACAGCTGATAAGCATTGTGGCTTTATGGCTCTTGGAGTGCACTACTGCAACACTGCAAACTTGTACACAGTTGTGTCAGGCCACTGCAAGGCATGTCCTGTACTGGTGGGGAGCATTCGGTGCTGGAGCTGCTGGAGCAGCACCCTGGTGTAGAGATGCTGTAGGCTGGGAGGGGTGCACACTCCCACTGCTGAGAATTTTTCTATAACAAGGCAAGCAGCTATTTTATCTGTTTAACTACACAATGCAAATGCCCCTTGCCAAGAGCCTGTCTTCTCAGTTTAAAGACGTGTTAATTGAGTAATACACCATATTTGTCATGAGGGAACTATATGTCTCAGGAATGTCTGCCACTGAAACATTAAAAGTTCTGCAAAGCTGTATTTTTTTTTTTAAATAGCACATCCTTGCTGCACTGTGTGGGTTCTGCTGTGGCTTTTGTTCCAGACAGGACTGGCCATAACCCCTGGAATAGATCAGCAGTGTGAGCTTTGTTTTGTTATTGTGGTAACCCTTGTAACCTAAGAAGTCAATAGCTGACTTTTTAATTTTAATTTATCTTATTATAAAGAAATGGCAATGTGCTTCTGGTAAAGAAACCCAATTCTGTTTATCTCTTCCAGTCCATAAAGAAACATTATGTTCACCAGATCTCACTTCTTCAATACTTTTGAGCCTACAGTCCTGAGATTATGCCCCTCAAAGACCCTATGGAGGATTGCACTGTCTAAATTTTCACAGAATCTCAAAGTAATTATTATGTGTTTAAAATTCCTGTCTCCATCTGGGATATCAATTCACTAATCTTCAAGATTTTGGAAATCAGATTGCAGAAGTCTGTCTTGAGATGTCTTAAGCAAGTTTGCCTCTCTCATGATAGATACTAAAACAAATACAATCAGTCTCCTTTCAGATATATCAAATACTCAAAATGACTAGTCAGTTTTGAAAGCTAGAGACCCTCAGTGAGTGCTTTTCCATGATGTATCATGTTGAAATATTACTTCCTAAAGCTCATAATAATTTAAGACATCTAGAATTATATGAGCCAATAATTCATAAAAATGTATTTTAAAAAATTGAATTTAAATTAAAATCAGACTACTTTTGCTTCTGGTGTACATTTTAAAAGCATTATATTGAATTTCTATGAGCAAAAAGTCTCAGCTGATTTTGATGTTAACTTCCTATCTGCTGTCTGGAAACACTGAGGTGTGTTTATTTCTCACTAAAAAACGTCTTGATTGGCCCAAGTAGCAAACTACAAACATATTAGTAGATTTCTAAACCAAATTGGACACACGGGCACAGTCCTCAGGACCTGTGAGGAGACAGAAAGAGAAAGCAGAGTTGGGTAGGCTTTGCCTGCAGCAGGAGTATTTGGTCGCACTTCACAGCTGTTGGCACTCTTTCAGTCATCAGGAGCTTGTGGGGCAAAGTCCCTGTTACTGGCAGTGCCCTAATTTCCACAGGGATGTGTCACTTGACCTTGGGTAAAGTTTGATGACAGGGAAGTTAAAGTAGAATCCTGTTGCTGGAAACAATGAAGGCAAACTCAGAATCCAGACTTGTTTCTACGTGGCTGATTGTAAAACTGATTTGTTATTACGTACCTTTGATTCTACCTTTTACCTAACGGATATTGTTCTAGAGGATGTGTGGTATTCTCATCTCTGCTTTCACGGTGTCTCTAACCAAGGAAAAGTTTTGATGTAGATATTTAAATGTGGTTTTACAGAGAAAAAACTCCACAGTGCCTATCTTTTAAAAACACAGGAAAAGGAAATTCCCTGCCATGTAGTTGGGTCAGCCATGAAAATGAATCATAAGGATTTCCCAAAATCACAAACTTAGAGGTTCACCCATCTCTAATATTAAAACTCTGGTTGGTCCAAGGCTGAATGTGTTCCTGGTTTGTGTCCTGGCTGACAAATTGAGCAAGAGCTTCACAAAGAAACAGCTTTACTAGATGACAATATACAATGCATTTTAACATTGCATGTTTTGTATCTCCTCTTTTTGAGACATACTGTTTTTCTTAAAAGTTGTCTAAAGACCACAGATATTCAGTTAAAATAATTAAGTCTGGAATCTGCTGATTATTTCTAGACTGTTCATAGCTGGACCACTCAGTTAAACAATTATAAATTTGAAAATTTGTAACCTCTCCTCTTTGATGTACCTAAAAAGTGCACATATTTAAAACGCCTCTCAAGAGCCCTGTCTCTAAGTCAGAAAAAGAGATAATCCAACACCTAGTAACAATAGCTCCTTTTTATCCACTTTAGACTTTTTTGTGCCTTTGAACAAATGGCTTTTATAACACAACAGAGATTATGAAATAACATCAGGGCACTTCTAAGGAACATTTTGAGGTCCTTTCATTTTTTAATTCATTCTGAAGGCTTCCATGTAGGTGTAGATGTTTTATCAAAAATTCTTTTGCTTTAATTGAACTAATCCCTTAATTCATGAAGGAAAGGAACAGGCATTTTTCAAGCTACCCTGTAGCAATTTATGCAGAGAAAAGAACTGTACTATCTTGGAAAAATTTGCTATTGCTGCTTATTCTTTTCTTTACTCTTAATTAAGATTTTAATTTGAAAATAACTGATATTTTTAATCAGCCTTATCACTGAGGTGACAAAAAGGTTTCTGTTGCCCAATAAAATTTTAGTGGTATCATCCATTAAGATCTGCTGTAACAGCACAAGCTTCTTGTCTTTCAAAGAGAATTTCCTGCAAAGGTGAATTCAGCTTTTTTTGTGGGAATGAAAACCATCAGATCTCATGGCAATGAAGACAGCATCTCAAGGGAAGGGTTGGATTGTGTGACAGTGGTTGGGAATGCATTTTTGAAAGGAAAAAATATAGGGAAATAGTTTTGTGCTGAGTCAGCAAGGTGAATTAGCTCACCAAGAAGTTCACTGAAGGGTCCTTGGCCAAGAAAGAGAAAAGTCTGTATGGTCAAGAGCAGTGGTAGAAAGAAGCCTGGTGAGTGTAGGATGAACAGTGCCTTTCCTTTTCAGTGATGTAGAGCAGCTGGAATGGCACAGCTTTACTGTAGCCCTTTACACCGGTAGAACATAAAAAAATAATAGCTGATGAGAATCAATCCTAATGGAAAAATAATGACTGGAAGTGTTAAGATGCCAGGAAAGCAGTGTTTCCTAAGTGGTCATGGAAGATTCTTCCTGATTCAGAATGTGTAAGGTCCCTGAAACCAATGAATTGGAAATTGGATCCACAGCCACTTCTCCCTTGATGGACTTTGCTATTGCCATCTTGATTATAGATATGAAAAATTATGTGGTTACAGATAGAAAACTGGCACATGGAGGAATCAGCTTTAACTCCCTCTTGCCTCACATATTTCCAGTGCTGCCTTGAGGAATTCTCACTTATTCTTTACTTCTTCCCTTGAAAAAGAGTCACCAGAAACCATAAAAATCCCTTTTTTTGTGGAGTGGTCTGAAAATAAATGGATGAGAAGTGGAAGATACTCAGACCCTGTCCTAAGAGTGACCATTCTAGGACAATAGATAGCTGGCATTATGCATGAATTTCTGCTCAGCAATGATGAAGAGGATTTATTTCTCTAATCCTTGTAGTGTTTTACTTCAGTGTTGTGTTGTCTCAAAAATATGCATTTCTTTCCATCAAGACATTCTAAGCTAAATGATTCATGGAGGAGAGGAACAAAACCCCATATTTTAATATGATTATAGATAATTCAATTTCCATGCTAGTGATCAGCAATTAATTAGTAGCTGAAAACATTAATCCAGTCTGTGAACCACAAAGCTACAGTCTATCCCAATGGCTCCAAGATAGAGCAAATCTTTGGAGCCAGTTTAGTAATATAAGTAGACCATAAATCTGACCAAAGCGATCTAATGAAAAGTTCAAGCACGACCCAATGGTCTCTAGAAAGTTAGAATTCCAGAATAATTGAATTCAGAGTAATTTTATCCATTTGTGTGGGCTTCTGTGAAGTGGGAGATGGACAAGAGTTTTATTTCATTCTGGCTCTTCTAAAGAAATCTTAGACGTTTCCTTACTGATCAGATTACTTTCAGTTTTCTGTATGACATTTTATTAGTTTGTTGTTACTGTCTACTATTGTTCCTCACGTAATCTTATGGAAATTCTGGGCAGCGGTAAGCACAATGGTTTTACCACCATGATTGGTACACATTTTCCACACATGATAAATGCAAGTGATTTGCTAAATGCCTGCCAATTAAATACTGTAACTTTCCCTTTTTACACGATTATTCATATAAGCTAGAGACTTCAATCATCACTAGTTCCCAATTCTGCCTTTATAACAATTAAACAAGTTATGGTATTGAAATGGGTTCTTGCATCTTCTACTGGCAGCAACAATCTTGGTTAAAAGGATGGTGAATATAATCTACAATAGTTCCAAAAGCAGGAAATACTTCAAGCAAATTCCAGTGTCATTTTTTGTCTGGTTATTTGTGAAGTTCCCAGCAACTTCCATCTGTCTCCCCTGGCTTCCATGTAACAAGTTAATAGTGCAATAATAGCTGATGAACGGAGAGGGAGCAGAGGAAACAGCAGAGTTGTGCTAAGAATGGAACGATGTGCCCTTATGATGATAAACTGATCCCATTCCATTAAATCACAAAGCTGTCTCCACTCTTCTCTTCATCCCACATGAGCGGCTGAAGAAAAAATCATGGAATTGCTATCGCTCACTGCAGCTGTCAGGAAACGATACTAATTAGTTTAATTTGCAATAACACAAGCACTTAACTCTCCAAATAATCTAAGTTAGTAAGTCAGTTTTTATATTATGACAATGACATGTTTAAGAGCCTCTGGAGCAGTGATTTCTTTAACCTCTGACTCAAATGTCTTTCAAAGGAACACAACAAAACTCTTTGTCCCCTGTTATTCCAGTACCTGCTTGTGAGGGCAATTACTTGATAGGAAATTGTGGCAGCATTGCTTAAAGAGGAGAAAACCTGACAGATGGTATACACTGGTATTTTGCAAGACAATGTAAGGAAACATTACTGGAAGAAAAAAAAAAAAAAAAAAAAAAAAAAAAAAAAGAAGCCTGTCCTATGGAATTAATTCCCAGAGGATGATATCAATAAAAGATGGTCGTACTGCCTTGGCTTTCTCCTTTTCTGACTTTGTGATGTTCCTTGATTTGGGAATTTCTTCTTTGTTTTGTTCTCTGGCATCACACACTTTTCTGGTATTGTGTATGAATTTCTGATGCTTCTGAGCAAGGCAGAAAATGTTGATGAAACATTTGGAAATACTAGTCAATTGCAAAAGGAAGAAATATCACTCTATTGGCTTGAAAAACATGAAATTTGAAACCCCTCCACCTATAAAGTTGGGCTTGCTTGCTTTAGATGTCTCATATTTCACTGTGGAGAGTCATAGGAGGTTGTTCGAAATTCTCAGATATAATTAGCAATTTAATGTAACATCAACACGCTAACTTTAAAGTTGTGGAGTAATCAAACTTTGGAAATGAATGGGGCATTTGTACCTCTCCAAGCCTGTGTTTCAGGCTCTATTCAAACTCAAATACTACATTAAGGCACTGCTTCTGTTTTTTGTGATTATTTTGTATTGGCTTAATATATTGATGATAATGATTGTGTGGTGAAAGCCATGGCAGTGTATGCCCTTTCCTCCTCTATCTTCATTTTTTAATAGTGACTTACCTTTTGAAGCAGAGCATTTTACAAAGTGAAAAATTCAGTGATAAATTCCTCAGTGACGGATTTGTGGAAATGAGTGATTCCTGAAAACAAACACATTAAGCTGAGTTAGAAGTCTTGACTGAATGGTCTTTTAAGTGCTTCAGTCAGACCTTGGATTTTAAGACCTTTATGTAATCAGTACAGTTCCATTGTACAGAATCAATCTTCTCAGGATCTCTTCTGCTTCCTGGACTTCATTTCAAGACACCATTTAGAGACATACTCATCCCAGTCTTTACAGTCCAGTGAGGGTCTGAAAATTCTGAATGCCAGGAACAATTGTAACAGTTTAAAAAGTGTATCAGTATAGTAAAGAGGAAAAAAATTCGCTGTAATCAGGGCCAGGTGGGGGGAAGCAAGAAAACAAAAGCTTATTTACTTAAAGAAAAAAATCCTAGAACTCCTTGTTTCTTCAAACCTCATAATAAAGTTTATCAACTGTCAATAACCAAATGCATGTTTCTCTTTTCCCAAGAGCTGATTAAAGCTGTGGTCGCCTCCTGTAATTCAGGGCATTCCATTGTGTTTGTTTCTCCTGGAATTTTCAGGCTGAATTACTGTAACTAATATACCACTAACTCTGTACTGCAAGAGCCCTGACCTTTTGAATCTCTGCTTCTTAGCAGAAAATTGGCATAGAAAACTTCAACACAATAAATGCTTTAAATGTTCTACTTTATTTTGATCCAGAAACACATATACACCATTTTATTAAGTTAGTTTGCCACCAGTATCAGATTGGGCTGGAGAGTTCTAAAGATGAGGAGATGGGAAAAGATGAACTATTCCATTTGCTGTGGATTAGCAATAACCAGAAAAAGACCAAAAACTTAGTGCTTCTGGCCTCACTCTGAAATGGGAACATACTTGTGTACAGGTATCCATACACACTGATCACAAGTCCTCCCAGAAGTTCCTTCCCCTTGGAAATATTTAAATTTTTATGTATTCTTCAGAAATGGGGGAAAAGGTTTTGTAGCTTATTGCCTGAAATGTGGTTCTGATTATTCCTTAAATTCAAATAATTGTGTTAGCTCATTAGGCTTGCACAAACTGAGGAAGTATTCAAATGATAGGTGCTAAATATCTTTGCCAGGCAAACAGATGTCATCTTCTCCTGGTCACTGGTACCATGTCAAGACTTCTGCTTACAGCAGAGCCTTAGCAACATGACACTGCATGATATGAAATGGAGGCACTGGAGGCTGCAGAGAAGAGACTGCCTGTGGTAACTGGAGGGTTCTTAAATGACAATCACTTCAGGATACTCATGTACTGGCTGAATCAGTTTAGGAAGTCTATGTTTTTTGAGGCTGCTTTTATTTTTCCTAGGTGTGAGGGAAGTAATTGATATTTTGTCAAGTAGTTCTGTAGTACATTGCTTTTGCAGACACATCCTACACTGAGACAAACACAATAAAATTTTGATAAGGGTGGAAAATACACAAAGTGAAATTTCACTTGGCCAGGGACTTCTGTGCTTTTTTCAGGCACAATGACATATTTTCCTGTCACTTTTGGATAGGCTGCAGGCATGTTGTGTTGAGGAATAGCCAAATGATCTCTGTATGCAAAAGCAATAGCCAGATGACTCTGGCTCTCTGGCAGCATGGAACCATAAGATCCCTGTGAAGAGTAAAACCTGGCTCAGCATGTGACATGAAACCTTCAAACTAAAGGTGAGTTGCCACAGGAGAACCTCACTGCACAGGACCAATTACATTTTTCCTAAAAAAGTAATTTCTGACACCAACCTCTTCAAGCTGAAGCTAGTAATTTCACATAGTCATAAGGATACAATTGCTAGTTTCCCCTCACATCTCTTCTTATCCATTGTTGCTGATCCTCATTCACAATATACCTATTGCTGACTTCAATGTTATAACATATTTAGCATTTTGATGCTAGATCAAGTAGAACAAATAAAACACAACTACTTTACAGCTACTGCTGCTACTGCTATGCGACTGCTATACAAACTCCTGTACGGATGGATGTTATGAAAGTAAGCAGATAAATCACTCAACAAAATTAAAAAAAATAAGATTGTTAATCAACATTAAAAAATCACTGTTTAAATACAGGTTTTCAAAATTCTACAGTAAGCAGAGTTGGGTATTTCAAGGGAAAATCTTTTTCAAAAAGCCTTTGCATTGTTTGTACATTTAGTTAGAACCAAAGTGAAAAGCAGATTTTTTTTAATGAGTCTGTTCTCTGAGGACAGCAATGTAGCTGAATTGAAATACCCACATTCTTTCTGCTGTTGGGGGTTTTTTTGGTGTTTTTTTTTTTTTTTTTTTTTTTTTTTTTTTTTTAAATAGGTTGT
Source organism: Phylloscopus trochilus trochilus (assembly GCA_016584745.2). Classification (NCBI taxonomy): domain Eukaryota; kingdom Metazoa; phylum Chordata; class Aves; order Passeriformes; family Phylloscopidae; genus Phylloscopus; species Phylloscopus trochilus. Next base: position 6,205,633 of record WQNJ02000545.1, read on the forward strand.
TATGTTCTAAAACCACGATGAAAAATATCTTCTTCTAAAGTGTGTAATTACACTCTGTCGCTCTCAAATCTCCTCTGGTTTCTGAGCTCATTTAATAATAGTGAACAGATGAGCAAAAGTTACAAATGAAGGTACTATCAATTTGCTGCTCAGCACATAAATACCTATAATGATAGTGTGCTTGTCAGCATCCATTGTTTCCAGTTCTGCCCATTTTCTATTCCTACAGGGATTTCCATCCTCTTATGCAGACAGTAAGAGACAAACAGGGATTTCAGACTAGGCAAGAAGGGCCCCAAGAGTCAGAGAGTGTGTATATTAGTCTCTGTATTCCCCGAGGCTTGGATTGCTAAATCAAAAAGTTTTACTTTGGAGATTCACATCTGTACAGACCCAAGTCTGGCAAGTCCAGATTGATTTGCTTACTAACAAGAAGTTTGTTGAGTGAATTGGGGCAAAAGGTATGCCTCATTTTGTATGTCACATTCTACTTAACCAATTTTGTATCTAAATGGACACACCATGAGGAAATGTTTGTAGAAGTGCAGTGAAAACCTCTGAGAAGATGACTGTGGGGAGATTCATGAAAAGCATTATGGTGTATGGGAAGGTGGGAGTGAAAATTTTTAAGTCAAAGGGTAAAAAACAAACAATCCTTCATTATCTCCCCTACAGATATTTTGACCTATGAATATTGCCTTGTTCTTGCCACCTCTCAAAGCCTCTTGGCAGCCATTATGTAATTGTATCAAGCAGTCAATTGTAAATATTAGAATAGTGCTGTTGCTCTAGTAGGCTGTTCCTTTGATAGCTATGGGCATGTTTGGCTTGTTAAATGTTAAGTGCCACTACAAATTAGAAAGTTGCATGGGCATGGAGTTCTCTGTATGCTCAGTGTGGGGCTGGGATACTCTGTGGTGGAGGGAACCATGCTGCCTTGCCGACTATGTGTAGGAGTAATGCTTTAGCCAATAGATAGAGCTGACAGGTTTTGTCAGGATAAGGTTTCCCATATCCCATTTTAGGTGTCTTGGTCTAAAAGGGAGGCCTGATGAGGATCTTGGCCTCTCATATCGTTCTGGGAGTGCTGTACAGCTTTACGTTTATTCTCCTTTTCAGACGTGCTAAACTTGCATCCATATCCTATGGTCTGTTCTAAGAGGAAGCCTTAAGCTGACTCGAGTGTTTGCTGGAAGTGAAGAGACATCACAGGCCCAAACTTATTTTGCTCTTACACTTTAGATCCAATGGATTTTGTGACATGAGGCACACATATGGGTGTGCCTGGACCCTGCCATATCCTAGACCTCTCTTGCTGGAAGAGCTTCCTGTGCCAAACCTCAGATCTCCCTACATGCAGTAAGGAAACAAGGGGGGCCAGGCAGGGCAGAGTTATTGGCTACAATTCCAGTAGAAACTGTGTGGTTCGTGTGAGTATATGCAGAGTACACTCATCATTTCTCCTGTCAATTCCCTGTTTTCCTGAACCTTTCCCTTCAAATGAAGACAGGCTCTGAATCTTTGCTGATCTGGCCCTGCTACGTTTTATTGGTGAAACACCACATTGTGCTCTGCTTTTAATATATTCATTTCTTAACATTTTAAGCGGGAAAAAAAAATTGCCACTGTTCTGTGTAATGTTTAAACATCACTATTTACAGCACAGCCTTCTCCAAATGGGTTGCACTGATATTGCCTTGAAAAAGCACAGTACAGATGGGGTGAGGCTAGGCTGTGACATTTTTTATGAGCAGTGGGAAAATCCCCTCAGGGCAATCATTTGCTTTGCTACACACAGGCATTCCAGGGCAGACTCAACAGCAGTCTCTAGAATACCTTCCTCTGGAATACATTGTTATTGGGATGTAAAATGGAGGTCTTCATCAGTGCCATATAGGCAGCGCTCCCACAAAAATATTTATCTATTGTATTTATCCATAGTTTATTTCTATAGGGAGATACCCCATGCATCTTAATTCAGAAATCTTGTCTTGGGTTGTTTGCCCTATTGCGTTTTCCAGAATTGAAGGTAGTTTTCTCTTGCTTTTAGCAGTAGCCCCTTAAAATGTTTGCTTTAAAGCCAAAACTCCTGGAAATTAAGAAAAGGGCATGCTGCCTTCTGCTCAAATCTGATCTTTGCATTGAAACCTGCCCTTATTCGCAACCCGTCCTTTCTCTGGGTACTTCAGAACTTCAACTTGTGATTTCTATTGCAGGATTAAAGAAGGGTGTCTCAAAGAATCAGGCTTTGAATAAATAGTTGAATTTTTGTAAGAGTCAGAACAAGGGTGAGCCCTGCCCAGTAACAGCCCTGCTCACAGCCTTTGCTTCTCTCCCTTCTCTGTGAGGGTTCCTGTGTGTGGGAATGTACACTCTTGCCCATATATTTGTGCACCTTCACAGAAAAGTGAAGCTATTGTCTTCTTCATTCACTGTATTCTACCAACTTTAATTTAATTTAATTTAATTTCATGAAGTGCACAGAACTGATATGAATAATAAACTATAAGCTGTATTCACAAAAGAGAAAGAGGAATAGCAGCCTTTATTCTGTTTCTCTGTCATTTATATATTCTCTTATTTTGTATCTTTCTTCATTTTGTTCAGATCAAGTAAAAGCACCCTCTGCCTTTTCTGTGTGTTAGTTTTGTAGGAGAATAAGCTCTTTGGACACTTAAGTAAGTTGGACTGAAGGTTAGAAAAATTAATACTCTATTTACCTAACTCAATAAAAACTTTTTTTCTGATTAGCCTGCTGGGACTAAATCCAAACTCAGGGCCTTGTCATGCAATCCAAAAGCAGCCCAGGTTGTAAATATCCTAGTCCTGAGACCAAAAACCCACAGATGTCAAGTGCTTGCTGCTATGCAAATACTCCCTACTGGTCCCATTTCCCCCACCCCTTTTGTTGCAAGTTTTGACTAGGAGGAAAATGCTTGTCACAAGCTCTTATGCGAAGAATTTCTCATTCAGCATCTGTCCCTGCTGGTTGGCACAGCAGCACCAGTGGTGCAGCTCAGAGTGTGGAGAAGGTGGTAGAACCACACGATTCCTTGTGTATTGAGTCACTCCTGCTGCAAACAGCATAAAGTGCACTTTATTCAGATGTAATGTGTAGGACAGCAGACACTGAGACTAGATGAAATAAAGGAATGGGTTATGTTTTTTTATTGATTGAATAGATGTTCAATCAATATAAACCTGAGGCCAGATTTATGTTGTAGCTGAGCCCACTGATTAGTATCACAACTGTGAATGCCACAATCAAATTCTCACTGATTGTAGACAGTCCTTAAAAATAACTCAAGCAACTACAAGGTGATATTAGCTTCCTATAGATCTTTCACCTTATTAGTTTTTAGGTTTAATTATATTCCTACTTGTTCTATATCTCTCCCAGGCCTGCCTCCCCTGTCTCACAAACATGTGTACAAATGATGTACACGGTATATTGAAGACCCAGAAGTGCTTTGCAAGTTGTGAATTTTATTCTCTCTTTTAAGCCATTACCTTCTCACCTGTGAAGGAATGTGATGAGCCAGCTAATCCAGTTGTCTGGCTGTGTCACATAACTGCAGCAGTTCAAGGCATTTGAAAGCAAGAGAATGTTTGGTGCTTCAAATCTTGATGTCCTTTTCTCCAACTAAAAGGTCTTTTCCATCCCCATCATAGAAATGTGCCTAAAGAAACAGCTAGAGTTAGCGGCCTTTATATGTATGCACACATGGGAGAACAGATGCCAAGTTAAAAAATAAAAAAGCAACTGTGAAAAATGATGGGAAAAGTCATCTGTTTCAGTGACCTTCTAATTCTGCTGTACTGGTCCTCTGGAGGACATTGCTGTCAGTGGCATTTGCATCTCTGAACTGAAGGGGATGTGTGGCCATGAGATGAGGGCATTCATCTCCTCCTTGAAAGTGTTAGTTGACTCAGTTCCCCCAGTTCCTGTTTGCAACAGAGGAATATTGGTTTCTCGGAGCATTTGTAAGATCAAGCTTTTGTTTTCTGCAAGATGTAAGTCTGTGAGAGACAACTGTCAGGCTTCATCGTGGTCTTAAAATTGACAATTGACCAGCAGTTCTGGGATGAAAACAAATCAGTTCAAATGAGGGTGGGGAGAGCAGGACAAAACTGTCCTGACTGCATTTCATGACACAGGCATGTCCCAGGCTGGCCAGTGCTCAGTGAGGACAAAAGCCTCATCTTTCCCTTGGTAAAGCTGTTGTTAGGTCCTGGCCAAGACAATGTAAAAGTAGATATTCCATCTTTCAGAAAGGAAAAGCAAAAGGTAAAATTATCTTTTACATGCAGTTTCAGCAGTGAATTAAGTCTTTTTCTACTGATGTATTTTATTTTTCTTATAATTATCCCACAGTTCTTATGTTATGTATCCCTGTCTTCTGTGCCACAACAAATTCCTAATATTCTCTTTTAGATAACTCTTTCAGAAATCTTGTTTTCCCATATAAATAAATCAGTATAGATATCTTCTGAGATGGAAAGTCCAAACTCACTAAATTACTCCAGGTAAGGTTTGCTTTGTAACCATGACCAGATTTTGCCAACTGAAGTTGTGTGTGTTCAGTATATCTGAAAAGAACAGTTCTTGCTATTTAGAGCTGATACTTTGACATTCCATTTTACTCCAGAAAGAAAAATAGCTTAGGCTTTATTTGAAAAACTCTTCAAATGTGATTTATCAACCAGGAAAGCACTCAGTTATCATTTGAGATTATAAGGTTTGTGCAAGTTTGCATATTAATAAATAATAATACATCTGCCATGCAGGTCTTGTTTCTGGGAGTTGGAGTGGAAGAGCAGATATTGTAACCTCTGCAGTTTTGCTTTTGCCTAAGGCAAGATCTTGGCTCCATGGAAAGCAGTGGCAAATCTTGCATGAGGGACACAGGATTTCATCTCAGATTTTCAGTATTATAGTGTGCATCATGCACCACTGACCAAAGTCCGTCTTGGCCTCTACAGTATTTACAATTGTTATGTGTTGGGATGAAGTTCCAGTGCTCACATCACCAAAGAAAATCCTTCAGGTAGATTTATGAACACTGAGGCTAAAGATAAATTGTACAGTACCTTTTGACCCAAGCACAACATGCATATGCACATGTACTCCACATCTCACCTGGTCTAAGCACTCGATAAATGCAGAAGTACACATTGCTTCCAGAACACCAAAATCTCTTTCTCAATTGAGCTTTTCAGTTTATTTCCACATTTTAGTGCCAGATCAAAAAGTGTCAGGATCCTGAGTGCCAGAAGGGTCTAGTGACCATGATCAGCTTCACCTGGGGCTTCCTGTTGCATGCCCTGCCCATAGAGACACAGAACCATAGCTTAGGTCAGGGGCTCTATTTAAACTCAGCCCTTGCTAGTTCAGATTGCTTCTTGAGAATAATAAATTTTGTGCATCAGGAAGCAAACACTCCATCCAGGAAAAGAAGCTCTTAAGGTCAGATAAAAAGATTTTTGTGGTGGTTAAAGAAATAGAATAAAACTTTTGGAGAACGTTAGCCTAATGTATTGCAAACAAGATATATACTGAGATAAAAGAGTAATTTTTTGGTGGGGTTTTTTTGGCTTGGCTTGTTTGGTGGGTTTTTTCCTCTTTGTTTGTTTGTAGCTGTTGGCCTCACTTCTAAATAATTTGGATTTTAATTTGGTTACATTTTAACTGAAAAAAAATCATATCAGAATGAAAAGTGATGCCTAGAACATATTGTGAAGAAACAGTTGCTTCTAGAATGGTATTTGTCTACAAATACATCATTTGGTGGGGGGAATATGGGGAAAAGGCCAGTAGTGCAAATATCTCTTTACTTTCCCTTTTGTTCCTACCTACAGTAGGAGCTGTATGGGAACTTGATGGCTCCTGACATGCACACTGGAGGTTACTGTGTTCTTTTTTTCAAGATTTTTTTAAACTGAAGGCTAGATTCAGCCCACTTCTTTACAAGTTCAAGAATACAGTGTATTATACATTTTGAATAGTGGTTTCTCTATGTGTGTTTTAGCTACTGTTATTCTTCCTATTTCTTCATACTGTTTCTTTTAAGTACAATACTTTGCAGTATCTTCATCTGTTGACTCCCTAATTATTTTTAGTAATCTTCTTGACCTTTTTAAGTAACAACCAAGTGTTTGTTAAAGACCCACTGAGAATGGAAAGAAGATGAGAATATAAATACTTTCTTGCAGTAAGTATATTTCCATTTTTTCACATGAGACAGCTTTAGCTATGTTGTTCTTAAAATATAGAACCGACATAAACCCAAAACAGCTACAAGAAATAAATTTCTCACAAAGAGTGCCAGCCTACAGAAACATTACAATGAGCTAGAGCATGTTTTTTTAATCACAAATACCCTAAACAGCATGCAATTGCCTTATTTTTGTACAATGCTTATAACTAATGCACTGTCAGGAAAAAGAATCCAAATTCCTATAAATAATTTTGAATAATTAATTATAGCCACCTGTTTAAACGGAATGTCTCAAACACCTAAGGCAGCAGGATCTGCAAGAGAATAATTCAGCAAAACAACAGTATCTATCTAAAGTCAAGGTGAAGACATGCTGGGAACTTGTAAATCCTGGGGAGTTTATCCAAGACTTGCAGCTTGGCCAGTGGGATAAAAAAGAAAATTGATGATATCTTCAAGGCACATACCATGGTGAGACAGTGCTGTCTGCATGGTGGCTGAGTGACTTCACTTATTACCCTACTGAGTAGTCCAGGGGAATAAAACTCTGCATATGTCTGCCAAAGAGCCACTCTTTTGAAGTCTTGGATCCCAGGCTATGTTCCTCCAGGTGTACTGGTTTGAAAGCAAAACCAGTGAGACTCCCAGTCAGAGATACAATTTAATAGAAGAAGAGAGGAAAAAAAAGGTGAAATAAATGGAATGATACAACCTAACACCCTGTTGGTCAGGGTGTTTGAAGCAGTCCGGAAATCCACCTGGAGTGGCAGATGTGGTTACGCTGCAGCAGAGATGATCCTGAGAGAGAGAAGGGTCCGGTCTTCCTCCAGGAATCCAGATGAGATGTTCTTGTCAAAGCAGTGAAACATCTGGTAGCTCTTGTCTCCTCTGAGAGTTCAGTGGATAGAAGCTGCTAGTGAGGTCTCAAACCCTGGATTATATCCAGGTGGGAATGCTTGGCTCCTCCCCCTGGGCAGAGCATCTCACAATGGTGTGATTTCATCCTATCAGTCATGCAATGGGTCCTTGATGGCCCATTAAACAGAGATAACTTCTTCAGGGAAGGCATTGTTGGGCTCGTTAACAGAAGATAAGGAGAACCCTGCCCCACCTTGGCTCCAACAGCTCATGGGGATAGAATACATACCTTGGGCACAATTTTACATTGTAACCTAGGACACCAGGTATTCTGAGTTCATTCATAACTGAACCTTATTCATCTTGCAGTAGAGACTGGTAAACAAGTGAGAGTTTCTTCCTGGTGTGAAAGATGCCCTCCACCCCCCCCCCCCCCCGATACTTTGTATCTTTGTCAGGGTTACCTGATTTTTCCTTCTTTTTTATTTTCTTTCGCAGTGGTAATCCTTGTTTGGTGTCTTTGTAGGTTATGAGTTGAGGGAAGGAAGGATGGACACAGCAGTCAGTGTGCCTACAAATTTTGTTTAAAACCTCTTCTCTTTGTAGTGGCTACTGCTATTCCCTGTGTAGAAGGGGGTGCAGATGGTGATACCTACAGCTCATTAACTCCTTTCATTTAGTAGCAGCAAAAGTACTTCTGTGTTAGACAGAAATGGCTCATTGAGTTAAGGAGGCCTGATGGAGTAACCCAAACTACAACAGAAGGCAGAAAGCTTGGGCAAAACTTTTTCATGGTGTTCCTTATTCTAAATTCTAGTTGACTTTATCAACAATTTTGTTTTTGTTTGTATCAGGCTCCAAAAGTTCCAGATTTTGGAAACAGGATAGATGAGAAGGGAATCATCTGAATGCTTATTCAAAGTTTGAATGCTCTCTACAGCAACAGTTATCAATGTAGGGAAGGAAATGCAACTATATTTATTGTCAGTAAACCTTCAGTAAATTGGTCCTTAAATCATTGAAAGGCACAGTTTAGCTTAGTTAGCTGTGTAACAGTGCAGAACCTACTCTGCAACTGTAGGAATGGGACTTTTGGTATTGATACACTTAAGAGTCAGCCCTGTTTTTGAAGCATCTTTCCTGTGTTGACTTAATCAACCTGATTCAAACCAGGTGATGGGCCAAATGAAGTTCTAAAATATTTGAAATGTGTGAAAGAAGAGATAAGAAGCACATACTATTTTTCCTAGGGTATTTCTATGTGTTGCACATTTTATTAGTCTCTTTTTATAGTAATCCTAATGTTAGTGTCCCAACTAACAGCTGAAAATTATCCTAAATACAGAAAGTTTCCAGATCATTCAAAATGTTCTGAGAGTCTGCATTCTGCCCTGCACTTTGGAAATGTTCTCCCAGACTGGGAAGCAGACTGGTCTGGAAGGATGCACAGAATAGGAAATTAGGAATGATTGGGGAACCTTCCAGTGACCCACTGCATAGCCTTAGGCAACCACTCAGCTGCTTGCCTTTTTTCCTTCTCACACTAAATGACCCTGCGAGGTGCGGGAAGCTGGGAAGCAGCATGGCAAGATCCTTGGTGTCTTTCTCAAGCCTGCCATTATGCCAAACAGAATTGTGACCATTCTGCAGGCACTTTGCTCCTCCTTAGGCAGGGAAAAGGTAAAAGCAGCCTTAGCAAGTTCAGTGATCAGACTTTACAACTTCCAGCAAACAGATCCTCTCTGATTGCTAAGTGGATCAGGTTTGTTTCCTTCCAGAGATGTAAAAACCAAGATGTGATTTGAGAGGTTCTGAGTTGTGCTTCTGTGCCTTAGGAGGATGTATCTGGTAGACTATTAGTCAGTCTTGTTCTCCGCTCAATAATATACTTCTAAAACGCTACTCAAGAAATCTCTTTGTAGAAAGAGAGCTAGAGCAAACCTATGTCTGTAGCCCAAGATTTTAAACAGCCAGGTTGTGCACTAACCTTCAGACCATATCTATAAAATAGGTGCTAATGAGGCTTGAGCTCCACCAGACATTAATAACTAAGAGCTCATGTGAAAGTTGTCAAATATCACTGCATCTCAGAGGTTAAGTTCTGTCATTTGTTTTGTAGCTTCATCCCTACTAAGCCATAACCCATATATGGTAAATCTTTCCCAGACCACTCTGGCTCTTCTTGTGTGGGGCACACACAACCCTTCATATCACCCCTGACTGGGTCATTCTTTATATCTTAAGGCCACATTTCAGTTGGTATGGGCTTGCTATCTTCAGTGACTTGTGCTAGAGAGGGGAAGAATAGGTCCAAATTTGGATGGGTGGAATGCATTTCATCTGCTTCTGTAACATTGGAAAGAAAAATGTCATATGTGTAGCTCCTAATTCTTAGCATATCTTGCTTTACTGAGAATCTCTGCACTTTTAAGTATTTGAGATACCTCACAGCTCTTATCTCCAACCCTCTCCTCATCCACCAAGTTTTGGAATCCTTCTAATGAACCATAAAACAGAATGAAGAGTGAATTTGATGTGGTGAAGAACCACAGCGAAGTTCATGCAGCCTTCCCAATCGGGCCCCAAAAATGCCCACTAGTCTGTCTCTTCTGGTATGACAGGAGAAATAATAGATCAAAAGTCTCTGAAATAATTTTAGAATGGATCAGTTTATGAAAAAAGTTCTGATTATGTAAGTGGTTGCCAATAATTTCTGAATGGTGGGACATTGACAGAGCAATGAAGACCAATGAAGACTTAGTCTTGACTATGTCTGATGGAAATTAGAAGTTTTGGGGGTTCACCTGTGTTCACAAAACTACTGAAGTAGGTGTGTAGTCTGTTTTCTCTAAACATATGTAGCTGCTGTACCTGAGAAAGAATAGATGTTGTAATGACATGAATAATTAAATAGTGATAGCGTAACAAAAAGCAAAATTCTGGTTTAATCTGCTTTGGTACAGCCATACAGAAGCACATCACAGCAACACTGAGTGGCCATTTTTGTTCATCTTCAGCCAGTTTATATGCATGGCACCATACTGTGCATTTTTTTTTACACACTGTGCAGGAGCCTGGAGCTCAAAAACCAGCACTGATGTTTGCCTCATGCTACTCCACCTTTCTTATGCAGGACTGCCAGAAGCACTGTCTGCTGGTGTGTCAGAATGGTTCTGCCACTGAGGTTCTGTAACTTGTCCACAACAGCCTCCACTGACACTGCTTTACAGTCTTGCTCACCAAAACAAAATAGGCTCAGGTGAACTGCCTGTTGACATTGAAGTCTGGCCTCAGACAACTCTGGAAATATGCCCAAGAGCTGTTTCAGACAGTGCTTGTTGGCTTACTCCAAACTAACGCAAATAAACAGTTTCAATGTCTGGTGGCACAGACCATTGTGTTCTGGGGCCTAGGAACATTCCTAAAAATGCAAGTTATTTCCCACATTCATGGATCCCAAGCTGGTACAGAATTTGTCTTGATAAAGATGGTTTAAAAGTATTTCAAGAGTATTAAAAAATGTCAAATGTCAACAAATTTAGGTTTTATTGCAGTGGAGATGGATAAGTGTAGCCAGAAAACTGAAATATGATGGTATTGAGACTATGCAGAAAGTAAAAATACTAAGAGCTTTACTGTCACTCTAGAACTCAAATGGAAGCTTTCACCTGAGCTAGTGGTAGGAATAACTAAATGTGCTGCTTTATCATGACTGTGCAGAGTCTTTGTGGGAGGGGCTTTGTTCTCTTTTCCTAAATTGCAGGAAAAACAGAATGGAGAAAGAAGTATATTTGGAAAGGACTGACAGTGAAAATTACTTTTTTTCCCTTAAAATTATGTAATACTCAACTTTCTGTTGAGATTTGAAATGGAAATTGGGTTTTGTTATCCTAAAACTTTATTAAACCAGAAAAGCATTTTGTGCCCAATACTAAGCAAAATATTGCTACAAACCTTCAAACAGAACATCACCAACAGGCCAAAAGTGATTCTGCAGCCCACCAGAAGTTCTGGAGAAAACTTGGTGGTAGAGAAAAGGTTGGCTTCAATTTGCAAGAAAAGAAAGTCTTCATGGCTTTAGAAGTGATGAAAGATAGCTGAGTAAAGGCACAAGGAGCTGTGTCTGCAGCAAGGGAAGTGGGTGGACAGATCCCTGTATACAATAGTGCTGTGAGATGTGAAATTGCTAAAATAGCCCCTGCCTAATGTAATCACCTTTCAAAGAATATTTGAGAGGCATTTTGTCAGTGAAATATAAACAAAGGCTGTGTTTGAAATTCGAAACTTGTCCAAAGTAATTTTTCTTTCAAAGACTGTTTCCCCTGCTTGTGCTTGTTCTAGTGCTTTGAAAAGGCATCTTTTTAGAGGACAAGCTATTTTTAATTGTTGATTAAAAAAAACCAACAACCAACCAAAAACCTTTTACAAAGCAGTAAGGAACACCAAATACATCACTGAACAACTTCACATTTCTAGCACAATAGAAACTGCATAAAAGCAGCCATTATCCAAGAACTTTAAGGCACTTTTTCTTGAGCAGGGATCTCATGAGACTATAGAGAGAACAGCAGGCATGGTACCAATAATATTTTTGCCATTTACAAATAGCCTGTATCAGGACAATAACTTCAGATCTTAGAATGATTTCTCATTCTAAGACATTCCAGCTTGCATTACAAACTAGTAGCATGATCCCTTAATTCTGCCTGTGTAAGACTCCTGTTGGCTTCAAAGGCAGTACTGCATTCAGGCTGACACAGGATCATGACCTTGACCCAGAGACAAATTATTTACTGTAGTCACTTCAACCTGGTCTGAACAGGAACTCCTGAAAGAAAAGGGAGAAAACTGCCTAATATTGTCTGTATTAGCTGCTGCTTAAGGTAGGAAAGTAAAAACCATAATGCACAAAAAATCCTCACCTCTTTCTGCAACTAAAATTTTGTTGGGTGTTAAATTATGGAGGACGTAAGTTGAGCTAGGATTCTGAATGCAGTTAGGGTATCCAATCTAGGATAAATAAATAACAAATATAGGTACCCTAATAAATCTAGGGTATCTCAAGTATCCCATGATATCTCTTACAATCACTAATGATCACCTTTGGCATCTTGAACACTGAAGTTTATGAACACCAGGAATAGTGACACCTGGTTTCTCATGGTTTTTGTCTGGTGTCAGACTACAAGTCATGACAAGTTTTTTGCTGCAGGTGGCCCATTTATATCTGCTTTCCTTCTCAGTTAATTCTTGTTTAATGAGACAGTTCATCTTGCAACTTTTCATTTGGCAGGTCACACTGGGGGAGAAATGACAGGACTTCCCTCCTACCCTTCTTCTTATTGTTCATTGCTGGCAGGAACTTATTGTTCCCTTTCACCTCTGTACTTCAGGTCTTTCTAGTAAATTTTAAACAATTCCTTGTTTCAACCACCACTCACAAGTTTTTAGGGGGTGTTGTGAATCTATCATGACTGTGTGTGATTTGATTTTGAAGAAACTGAGGGGGCAGAAAAAGTCACTGATGCTATTTGCAGGCATTGGTGGAAATTATCTCAGAAGGAAACCTGTTGATTTGTGGGCACTAACATAGTTTTTCTTTCTTGCAAAGGGAATCACCAAAAGGTTGCTATTGTGTATTCTACTCTTTTTGTGCTTGGAGAGTGAAAAATGTAGGAGTCTTATTCCCCGTGAGAAGGCACGCACCACAGATTTCCTCAGACCCTTTACCATCTTCCTATGAATTCCTTGATTATACAAAACTGGGGGGGGGGGGGGGGGGGGCAGGGACTGAATTGTAAGCTGCCATCTCCAAGAGAAAAGTCACCCCACTGCCACTTGATGGCTTTATCTTGCTATACATGCCCACTCAGATGGCCAGCTGCAGCCTAGACTGAATCTTTAAGGACTTGTGGAAATGAGTTGTGCGTTATTCATCAGTCATGAATATATGAAAGAGAAATCCAGCCTGGCAGTTGCAGTTACTTTACATGCCTGGTTTTCCACGAAGCCTATCTCCTATTTTGATTCTTTGTTAGCTGTTATTTCTAATTTTTGTGAAGGCTTCAGGAAGCTTGTTTTAGCTGCAGTGAATGAATTGTCTTGGCAGAAATGAGAGAAAAGTTAAGAGGAAGGGTCTGCTACATTGTGCAGACACTGTACATTGACTTAATCGAAAATATATTAATATAAATAGACTTCAAACTTCCTCTCCTCTCTCTTTCCAAGCTGAAAGACACCCACAGCCGCAGTGATGCCGAGGGCTGTTGGGCAGCAGACGGGAGGTAGCGGGGCTCAGGGTGATGCCTTGAGAGGCTACCTAGAACAGAGGCTAGACAGTGTGAAAGGAATAAAGTAGGTTTTTAATAAAAGGCCTTCAAAGAATACACCTTGGGCAGAACAAGAGCCTGGCCGAGGCTACACCCAAGATGGGCAACAGATCACACGTTTTCACACTTAATAAGTTATGGTCCATTTAAGTATTGGGTCTAATTGTCCAATTACAGTTCCAGGTGATAAAGTCCCATCCTCCCAGTCTGCGTTCCTCAATTCACTGTTTATACTTTTTGGGCCTGAAGCTGCAATGGTGTCCTTGGTCCTTGGGCTGGAAAAGGATTGTTTTGTCTAACTAAACCGTGAAGAGAACTTGTAACTTTACATGAATTTGGGAGTTATATACTAATGCAGTGAAAAATCCGGAAGATATGAAAGCTAAAACTTAAGGCATCAAGGGTGCAGCCCGCGGGGCTGGGTTGGCCCGGCCCAGCGCTGCACTCCCGTTTGCTTTGTGTGAGTGCACAGGCGCTGGGAACTCGTTGGGATTTTTCTGTCGAAGCTTTCGAAGGTGGTGTAAGTGTGTGTGCACAAGCTGCCGGGCAGGCCCATAAAAGCAGGACTATACAATCAAGGCGAAAATCGAGAAAGTGATTTATTTGATTCTCGCCCTCGTCAGTGAGGACGAGAACCCTCTAGCCCGCCCGGCCGGCGCTCTGCTTCTCGCGGCTGTAGCGGGGCTGAGCGCTGGAGGAGGCGGGGGGCGGGAGCCTCTGTGCTGCTGCGGGCTCGGCCGGGGCACCCGAGCCCCGCGGGGCCGGCGCGCAGCAAGCGGGGCTTCTCCCGGCTTTCGGGCCACCGGAGGTCTTGTTTTTGTTCGTACGCTTCAAAGTAGTCCTGAAATATTTGTTTGTCTGTGGGTGCCCCAGAGGAAAATGCGCCGGGAGGTGCTCCCAGGGCCTTCAGTTCCCAGGCTTTGGCGGGTCTTCGGAAGCCTGCAAGCCGGAGGGCTCCCGTTCCCCCGGCGCGGAACCCCGCAGCGCACCCGGGACTGAGAAGGTGGAGGGCTGAACCGCCCCGGTGCCATGGCTGCTGACACCTCTCTGACACGGGCACGGGCCAGGGCCCGGCGACCTCTGGCGTGGGCAGGGAGAGGACAAACGGTGGGCCCGGGCGGGTTGTGTAGCAGAGACATCCATGCCTCCATCTTGCTTGAAGATAGACTCGCAGTGCCATGCCCTTGCACCCCTCACCCCGTTCTCCAGCTAATATAGCTGCATATCCTGTAGATCGGAGGAGAACACCCGGCGGTGAAAACCCGGGAAAACTGCTTCCACTTTTTGGTATACAGATGCTGACATAGCCTGCCAGAGGCAGGCTGAGGAGGCTGAAGGCAATTGACAGACTTAGCAACGCTGCTCCCACTCTCCCGTACAGTTACAAGGATCGACCTTTGCAGGGAGAGTCGGCACGCTGTGATAGTGGCGGCAACGTTTGGGGAGGCCGGGGAGAGTCCACACGAGGGAGAGAGAGTACACGGGGAGAGTGGGAAGACTCCACGGCCCGGGCACTTGTCAGGGTCGGGCCACCGGCCTGATGGTGCTCGGTAGTCGTGATCTGCGGAGTGCCGGGGGAGGCCGCCTGGGTGCCCGAGTTCAGCCGTACGCAGGTGCGGGTGGGTACCTATCAGCAGGGGCTGGGGTGCTCCCCTGGCCCTTACGTTGTGGTGGCGTTTGAGGGGAAGGGTGCGGAAGGCCCGGCTCGTTCAAGGGAAACGAGGAAGGGGACAAACGGCGCTCAGCGGGCCGGGTTCTTTAACTGCCCGCGCCCGGTCCACACTCTTGGACCACACCCGACCCTGTCCTCCTGCCCGAGAGGTGATGCCAAGTGCAAGCGGGGCGGAGGGTCACCGCCGGCACCGAAAGGACAGGAGTCGCCACCAGCACTGTATATCCCGTGCTGGGCCCTTGGCCGCGCCACGTTCCGCGGCACCTGCCGCCCTGCCCCGGTCCGGTTCCCGCGGGCAGTCGTGTCGCGCCGGTGCCGCCGAGGCCAAAGGTATCAAAATCCGGATGCTACTAACACTAACACCTTCCCGGGGTGGTAGGAGCAGGTCCATCCTCTCTCCGTACCGTAGGAGTCGAATCCCGGCTGCACCTGCATGGAGGCTTCCCCGTCAGTCCCATGCCTGACGAAGCTCAGTTGTCCCCTCCTTTCTTATTGCGGCAAGCCGGCAGGGCTGTGGGCTCCCGCGAGTGACTGCCTGGGAAGGGATCGCTGCCCGTCTCACCGCCAGGCAGTGGAGGGCTCGGCTCGGCTTGAGACTGGCCCGAGTGGGTGCCTGGAGCTCTGGGAGTGGATCAGAGGGCTGGAGCCGCCGGGACGCGGGTTGCTGTCAGCTCGCCCCTCCGAGGCGTGCTCTTTGCTCGCGTCTGGGCGCCCACTCGCGGTCCCTCGATCGGATCGAATCAGTTCTGTGAAATTCCTCGGGGCTGACTGTCAGTGTGCTCGGGCTCTCTTGAAAGCGACTTAGGAAAAGCACAGGGCTGAGAAACTTTGAGAAAGTTGGACAAATTCGTCCCTTTTGTGTGAGGGGAGGCAAAAAAGCCGCACGCCATGATCCCCTCTTGAGTGAGAACACGCACGGGAGCCGCTGCAACTCCGCCTTGTCCTGGCTGCGGAGGGAGATGCTGCAGCCCGAGACATCCCGCCGCATCTCGTTCAAAATAGGTTGATACAAAGTCGAGACGCTGAAAAAAGGGCTTTCCCCGGTAAACGCGTGCAAAGACGCCCCAGAAATCGGGAGGCTGTCGTTGTTTATGTCCGTCTTAGCGACAGGGATGTGCAGAACTGTTCCCAGGGACAGAGCACATACCTCCTAAGAGCCAAAGGCGCCGTGAGTTGTTGCAAAAATGAATTGATTCAGTAATCGCCAGGGCTATAACACCCTTATTTATGCTAAAGCATGTGACACAATCTTCAAAATGTGGTAGCTCCAAGTTACCACCTCTTTATTACTTATTCAAGCTAATAGGTAAAGTGACTTTTACCTTCTCTACTTGAAGGAGGCACAAAGAAGCAGACAGGTAATTTCGCGCTGTTAATTATTGTGATGTGGTGGGTAGGGAAGGGAAAGGTTGTAGTGGAAAATGGGAAGACCGATTATGAAATCTCGCAGTTTAGCTAGTAGTGACCATCTCAGACCTCAGGTTTATTTTTTCTTAAACTGCGGATGCCAATGTGTTAGAAAATCTGGCACTTTATCTGCCAGCAAGTGAACCAGTTTATTCTGTCCTAAAGGATGATCTGATAACAGGCTTTTTTTTTTTTTTTTTTTTTTTTTACGGTGTCTGATTTAAATTCTCGCCTAAATGTTAGCGTTTTAAATCGAGTGTTTAGCTGTTGCGCTTCAGGGTGTGGAGGGGGGGAAGTGGTAGCGCTCTCTCCCGCTCCTGGGTTCTGCGGTACCGAGAAAGATCGCACTCAGTACCGAAAGCGGAGCGTGGAATTTTGCCGTCTGCCGCGATGAAGTTGCGGTAGTGTTGCAGTTCCACTTGTATGAGGCTTGCCAGGCTTAAGGCAAAAAGTGTCCCGTATACAAAACGAGCAGAATATTTACAGGTAATTGTGACTGTCAAATACTCCGTTGCGTTGACAAAGCGCAGAGATCTTGGAGCGTTTCGTCTTTCGGGGGGTGGGAGGTTGCGGGGACTTGGGACCCCTGCGAGGGGCAGCGGAGCGGGCCCGGCCGGCCGGGGAACTGGGGGGTTCTGGATCCCAGCGAAACGCTGGCAAGGAGGAAATAACAGTGTCAGCCCGCAGAGACGGTGTGGCTGAAGGGCTCTTCCTGGGGCAGGAGTGAAGCGGTTCGCCGAACAGAGTAAGTGAGAGCTGCCGTCCCCACTGGGGACAAACTCTCTTGTTAGATGCGGATTTAGTTGGAGCGGTTCTGTGACGGGGAGCACACGAGCACTGCGTCTGCTCTGGTTTTATAATGGGATTTCAAACGGTGGGTAACTCTCACCCGTCCCTTTACAAACCTGAAGTTTGTCACGGGAGCGCGCTGGCTGCGCGCAGGCCGGCGGCCCCTCCGGGGAGGGGGGCGGGGGGGAGAGGGGGCAGGGCGGCCGAGGGAGACGCAAGGGCTGGAGGAAGAAGGTGGACTTGCTCTCGCTGCGTGACACCGGTGCTTGGCGACAGTGGTGCCTTGCCTGGGCACGGTGGCTGCGCAGCTACCGAGGTCACGGCAGCTCCGCCGGCGGCGGCTGAGGCCGCACCGGGGGGCTGGGAGGCGGCAGCCCCCGCCAGCGGCCGAGCACAGCCCCCGAGTGCTGCCGGCCCTCTCCGCGCCCTGATTGCTTCTCAGGAACGGGGCAGGGGTGGCACAGAGACAGCGTCATCAGAGACTGTGGAAGCAGACGGGGATCAGCTCCGCGGAGCCCAGAGGGCAAAAGGCGGGCAGACTCAGGATAATGTCCCCAGTTCCCGGCTGCCCCGGTATCCGCCTCTTAGGCTTCTGCCTCGTTCTGCTGCATCGAGAAGCTACGTCCGGGTTGAAGGACGCCGCCTCGGCAAGGCTACCGGGGCTGCCTCGGGCGACGGGCCACCTTTTGGCCACCCTTTAAAGTGCTGGGAGCTGCCAGACAGCCCCGAATCCCGAAGGGGCCCTTTCATGGGCCAGGTACGAACTCAAGCCCCGAAGCTCTTTTTAAGTTTTGGAACATATTGGCCGGCAAAGTTTTGAGGTCACAGGGAAAGACAATAGGATTGTTTTGCAGGAGGAAAAGCGACAGGATTTGGCCCTTTCCTACCCCTTGGCCCCATGTGTGACCCTTCTGCAGAGAGCATCTTGCTGAGCCCCGTAGGTAGCAGTACAGGGCTTGCGAAAGCCGAAAAGGGCTGAGGGTTATCCTGTCAGCTTTCCATCTGCGGTGATTCCGCCAGGGACAAGCCAGGTTCGTGGCGCGGCCGGGAGGGTCTGAGCTCCCTTCAAGATTTCTTGCAGGAGCCAGGCTACGGAATATTTGGGGCTCCTGTGTATTAGGATGCGTTACCTCGACCTGTTCATCGGCGTTTTCAGCCTTTATAGTTCAATAAAAACCCTGTTGTTTATCTTCACTCGAAATCCCCTTCACTGTCTGCCCTTTTTTTCTAATCAGATCCGCAGCCTTGAGTTACTTGCACAGAAAGCTCTAAGCCTTCAGCCGGGTACCCCAGCTGCCGGTCGGGCTGTTTTGTCACAGGCTGCCCTGCCTTTGGCTCCAGCCTAACGGCGGGGAGCGAGGGCGGGAGTTGGGAGCCGGCACCGGGGCCCCGTGCGGTCCCGCCACGGCTCTGCTCCCCTGAGCACCGCTTCGCGTGGCAGGAGCCGGCGCGAACTGCTGCCTTGCCGCAGAGCAGAGGGTTCTCCCTACGCGTTTACTGAAATTTTAATTAACGCGGGTGTACGAAGATAAGAGTGTCTGTTGAGAAGCAAAGTTTGTATTTAGGAGGAAAATGGCACCCTGCTCTGTCCAGAGGACAGTCGCTAACGAGCACAGCGTCCTGAGCCCGGCGGGGCTAGGGCTGAGCTCAGCTCGTTAGGAAGCTTACGGGGAGGGGGCTCGGAATCGGCTCTGTCCTCCCGGTTCTGTTCGAGTCTTTACTCGCATCTGGTCTCCGCTGGCCGTAGGAACTCAGAGAATTCCTTGTGGGGAGATGGTATCCAACCTGGGCGGGTGGTGTTTTGCTTCTAGGTCGGAGCCTGGCGGGGCAGCAAGGATGCTATCTTGCTGATTTACTAAATCGTTGTAATTAAAACGATTCATGCCTCGGGGTACGAGTCTTCAGCTTTGCACGCTCGGCGTGTCCTGCAAAGCTTCACCGTCACTCGTTCTCACCCCGAGGGAGAGCGAGGTTGGAAGGGAAGAGCGGGTTTCCCCGGCACCCTGCGTCCCGTAGGCACACTAGGGGTGTAAAGGCAGGCGCTGGGCTGGCTGCCGGGCCGAGGGTGGCGGCTCTCTGCTGCAGCCCCTTCCCGCATTCGTTCGCTCCGCAGCTCGGGCAGCGCGGCAGGCGGAACGCTCGCTTCCCGTCCTGGCGCCGCTCGGAGCGGCCACCTCGGGGTGACGCGGGGGACACCGCCCGGCCCGGGGCAAACGGCACTGAGGTGGCCTTAGGCTGCGGCGAAGGAGCAGCCGCAGTTGTTGCTCGGGTGGAGGGGCTTGTTAGTTACTTCTCTCTCGGATTTAGGGAACTTTCCTTAATTGCAACGAAGGTGGCAAAACTCCTCTTTCATTTCCAGCGATAAGCCGCTAATTTGAGGGAAAAGAGCCGCAGGGCACAGGCTCTTCGGTCCGTGCTCTCTGCTCCTGGCATTTACAAATCTAAACAGAACTATTTTAAAGAAGCCAAGCAATACTGAAGAGTCTCGCAAGTCTGTTAAGGTGAGGTGGGTCGATGAGCTTGATATCTCACGGAGCAAATCCCTTGCGGCTAGCATTGCAGCGTGTGATTGCGGGAAAACGCAAGACTGGGGCCAGGGGAAAGCAAAGATCTGGAGACGTGTGTGAGGAACACGGTGGGGGGCGGGGGGGGGGGGAAGGCTGCAGATCGTAGCAGGGAGCCGGAGGGCAGGAGAGAGCCCAGCAGGACTCCGGCAGCGGCCAGCTCAACACTACACCAAGCGTCCAGCCGGCCCGGCCTGCGGTGAGCCCCGCTCCCTGCGCCCGCCTCGGCCGGGGCTGCGCTGCCTTCTGGACACCGAAATACGGTGTAATAGCGTATTTCGTGCTACTCGGCTCCGGCCGAGTCGTTCCCTTCCCTGTATACGTCTGGCTGTAGAGATTGCTTCTCTATTGTCCGCAGCTCCGTCTCCTTATAAACCTGAGTTAATGGCAAAAGGCTCATTAATAAAACCATTGGGGGAAGGATGGAAGCGCGGGTATGTCTGCAGAGACACTGCTGTCCTGAAACCCTTTGGTCGGAGCTCGGACTCCGTAAGGACGCTTTGAGTTTGGGTTTTTAATTTTTTTTTCCTTATTCCAATGGCACAGCACGAACGAGCCGCGTGGATCCCGAAGGGGCTGGAGGCAGCCGGCGGTGCTCAGGGGATGCAGAGCCGGCTCCCGCGGGGCCGAAGCGTTATCCCGCGGAGCCGGGGGACACGCCGGCGGCCCGGCGGCCGCCCCAGCAGCTGCCGCGCTCCCCCTCCGGACAGCCGCCGTTTTAGGCTTGGGTTGCTGGGGAAAAGCAGCGGCTTGTGGCTGGGAAAGGACGGTGGCCGGCACCGTGCTCCTGCCGGCACTGTCGGCTGGAGCCAGAGCTCTCCCCTCGAAGTGCTGCGGGCAGAGCCGGGCTCCTCCCGCTGTCCGGCTCCAGAGCATTTTCGTTTCATTTCGGCTTCCCCTCCTGAACCTGCCGCCGAAAGAGGGATGGCGGTAGTGCGGAGGGACGGGAACCCCTCCTGCGGCGGCAGGGTTAGATGGCTTGTCCCCGACAGCGAACGCTCGATGGCGGGGCCACCCCGCAGAGGCGGCCTGGCTGCTCGGCTGCCCAGCGCCCTTCCCGGTCCGCGAGGGGAGCGCGAAGAAGGCGCGGCTGGGCAGGAGGTCGGTCTTTTCGCGCTGCCCGTCGCCGGTTTTCCCGTGACACCGCTCTGCCCGGGCCGGGCCCGATCGCGGGAGAGGAGAGGGTGCCGGAGCCTCGACGGCATGTGGCGCGGCGGGCGAGGTGGTAGGGCGGAGCGGCGCTACAAGGGCCGAGGGCGCTGCGAAGGGCGGCGGGAGGGGCCCGCCCGGCCCCGCGGCAGGTGCTGCGCCGTTCCCGCACAGCCGGGGCCGCGGGCGGGAGCAGCGGCCGCCTCGGACTGCGCCGGCAGCAGTGCCCGCGCGGTGGCGCTGTGCAAAGGCGAAGGCACCGGGACGGGTCGGGAGAGCGGTCCCGGCTGCTGCCCGCAGGAGCGGCCGCGGGCTCGGGTCCCGCCGCGATGGAGCCCGGGCCGAGCGGGGAGACCCGGGCCCTCGCCGGTGGGGTCCGCTCTCCTCCTGACCCGGCGTCCTGGCAGTCCGGGCTGCAGCCACCACCCTGAAGGGACCCGGAGCTGCCTCGCCGGTGCCGGGGCCCCCCTGCTCCGAGCCCGCCGGCCGCTGTGCCCTCGTGGTAGCCGCGACCTCCGCGCTTCGAGGCAGTGCCCGCGGCTGGTGGGCCGGTGGCCCCCGGGACTCCCGCGTGCGGCGCCGGGGACCTCGCCTCGGCCCGGGTCACAGCGCTCAGCCCCGGCCGAGCCTCGCGGGGAGGCTGCCGTCCCGCGGGCTCCGTGGCCCCTGGGAAGTACCGGGTGGAAGGGGTAGAAAGCAGCAGGCGAGGAGAGCGCCCGGCGGATCCTGCCACGGGGAGAGCCCCTGGGGCCGGCTCTCGGGCCGGCTGCATGGGGCGAGAGCTGCGCCGGCCCGGGGGCGGCATCGCGGGCAGCGGAGGCCCGGTAGGTCTCGGCAGCCGCTGCTGCAGCCGCCCGCCTCTGAAGCCTGTGTGGGCACAGAGCTGCGATCTCTTCCGCGCGTTTTGGCTTTAGAAGCGGTAGTTAATGAAAACCAAACCTTTCCAAGGAGGTGTTTTTGTTCAAAAGTTTCTGGCAATCAACGATTTAAGGCGTCCGCAAACTTCAGTAACAAGGAGCGCTGGGCACCGCTCCTGCTCCCATCAGAGTGAGAGAGCAGAAAAATCTCCTTCTGGAGTTCGTGTTAGAAAAAGAAAAATAGGTTATTAATATTGTTAGTATTTTTAAAAATTGTTGGGTTTTTTTTTTTTTTTTTATAGCGACATTGAAGACGGGTGAGGAAAGCAATGGGAAATAATTTTTTTTTTTTTTTTTTTTAAGTGGAAATAAGGACAACATGCGAAAATCATGCAACCGGGAGTAAAAAGCGTTTGTAATTCGAAACAGAGAGAAGGCTTTTATTGGAAAAAATATGTAAAAGAAAAATAAGCATCATGCTTCATGAAATCCGTATAAATTAAGTGATGATTACAAAACAGAAGTTACCAAACATCATTTATACGAACTCGCTAAAGTTTCCCTCAGTTTCACTAACAAGCCCCTTTGCTTCCGCGTTGAAATTTTCAAATTATTATGTCTCCCGATTTCAAAGCTATTTTCTCAGAGTATTTTATGTAAACATTCCGTTAATAAATACGGATTAAACACATATTCGGTAATCCTGATATTCCAGTGAATGCGCGAATGAGAAACCAGCTGCCGGTGGAGAAAAAACGAAAGCAAGAGAAAGGTGCAGGGGATTCATTGCAAATGAAGCAAACACTACATATATATTTAAATGTATTTAATTGTATGCATTATTCAAATGCCCTTCTGACTAGTTTAATAATTTAGAATCGATAGTTTTCCTAAAAACTTTATAAAATATTTACACTTAATAAAATATTAATCGATTAACAAGCCAGTTGTACTCTTATAGGAGCTTTACTAAAGTCCTGTAATCGCGCTGTCGCCACACGTCTCCGCTGTTAAGGAAAGGATCACTGACAAAATGTAAATGAAGATCTTCAGACGGTGGTGTTTATAAAATACCTCATTAATGGGCTTGGATTGAATCTCTCCATCCATCCACATCATCAGATATAATAATAGTAACGAATCAGACAGGGAAGATCCTGGCTAAACCATTGGCATTTTTTTTCCAGAAGTACTGAAGTCCTAAATCACCAATTCTTCTAACTTTCTGGCCATTGATCCGCGGGCATTCGTAGTTCAACATCAAAGGTAAGAACAAAACATTATTCAATTATTCGATAGCTGGTGGAAAATGTTAACTTCCATGTAAGAACATTAACTTTTATATGCCGAGCTTTATCAAATTTGGGAGGGGGGGGGGAAGGGAGAAAAGTTAGATCGGGTTATTTAAAAAGAACACAGAGAGTTCTCCAAACTTTGAGGCTCCTTTCTGAGAGGGAAGGCAGGAGACCTGGCCGGCGGCAGCCGCCGCGCTCTCTCCGTAGCCTGCGCGTTCCCGGCACCGCCGCTCGCTTCTCCGACCGCTCCCGGAGCCCGGCCCTGGCGGTGTCCCGGGCCCCCCTCCCGCCCTCGGCCTTCCGCCGTTCCCCGTATCCTCTCTGGCTCCCCCGACTTCAGCCGGCGATGGAACGCGGCTCCCACCCGCGTTCACGGCTTGCTGTCCCGGGGCAAGGCTGGCACCGCGTCCAGACTTCGGCGGCGGCTCCCTCTGCCCCTGCCGAGGCGGGGAGAGACACGAGTGCTTCGGCCGAGGCGGGGAAAACCGCACTTGGCACTGCTTTTCGGGGCACTGCCGGAAGGTCGGATGTGGAACGAAGAGATGATTTCTCTTACCCTGCCCGGGGATCCGCTGCTTCTCCCGGAACTATTTTCAGGGGCGGCCCGGAGCTCACCGGGACACCCGAGCGCTCGGCGGGCGGATGGGCTGTCACCGCCACTGGGAGGGAAGGATGGGCGCAGCGGGACCGGCGGCAGCCGAGCTCCCGGGGGGACCTGACCCTCCTCCGAACCCTGAGGCAGCACTGGGACGGCTTCATGCAGGCTGGGGGCAACCACTGCTGCCCACCCTACTCTCCCCGGGCGCTTACGGGATGAACGCAGATCTGTCACTAGGGCTGCTCTGTGGCCGTGATGCTCCCGCCGACCCCCAGTGTCGCCGTGCCTGGGATGGGGGGGCGCCTCTCCCCACTAACCCCCCCCCGGTAGCCCCCTTTTTTTTGACCCTCCGGCGCCACCGTAAAAGGCAGAGCTCTTAAGGGAGCACGGCGGGGAGGGCGGCGCCGCGCAGGGAGCCAGCGGCGGACGGGCGGCAGGGGAGGCGGAGGAGGGGGGTGTCGGGGCAATTTGGGTGCCCGCCGCCGCCACCTCCTTCCCCGCCGCCCGTCCGCCGCCCGTGCCCCGCGCCAGAAGGGATTCCCTCGGTCCACCTTAACGCGGGGCTCGTTCCGCCGCCGGGCGGGCGGCGAGGGCTTGGCGGCGCGGGGCCGCCGGCTCATTCCCCCGCGCCCCCCGGGCCGGGCAGGGGGCGCTGCGGGTCCTCGGGGCGCCCGCGGGGCATGGCCCCGCCGGGAGAAGCGCCCGTGCCGCCTCCGACCCCAGCGAGCGGCTCGGTACACCTTGCATCAGAGAGAGGGGACTGCCTGCCTGCCTGCCTGCCGGGTGACCGCTCGCCGCCCCGGGACTGGTGAGGGGCTCCTTCCCGCCCCGCTGTGACTTCCCGGCCGGGGTTTTGCCGGCACCACTGGCTGCACTTAGGTAGCGCTGTCATGCCCTACCCGGAGCTCCGCTATTAAATAATTTAGCGGCGGCAGCAGCAGCGCTTCCCTGCCCGCTTGTCACCTTCTCCCGGCCCCCGCCATCAATTATTCAGGACCACCCCGGTAACTGCCTGGAACCGGGCGCGGAGCACAGGGCGACGGCAGGGCCCTACCTGGGGCCGGTCGCTGGCTCTTGGAGGCCTGAAGGAAGCGCGACCGGCCCTCGGGGCGCCAGCCCCCACCGCACCGCGAAAAGTTACTGTCGCCTCGCCCCGGCGGAGAGAGGTTGCGGGAGGATCCCCGCCGTCGGTCGGTTCCCAGGGGGACAGGGGTGGGGGGCGGGAGGCAAGAGGCGGCGAGGCGCAGGAGCTGCATCAGACCACCCCGGGCGTCTGGACTGAATGCCGGTGGCAGCTTTCCTCCTCCTCGGTCGGTCCGGTGTCCCCAACTCCCACTTACCCACCACCCCCCCCCCCGCCCGCCCATTCCCGTTCTCCCGGCTCCTCCTCCTCCTCTCGTTCCCTCTCGGCCCTCCCCCAGCCCGGCTGCCCCTGCCCTTGCGCCTTTCTGCCCTGGGTCTCTCCTGTGCCACCGCCTCGTCCTGCCACGCTTCCCCTTCCCCACCCAGCCCGCCCGCCCTACGCCCTCCCTTAGCGCGGCACGGCACTCCTTTTTCGCGTGCGAGATGTATTATTTATTTATTGGTGTTTAATTTCCTTCCAGGTGGGTTTCTGCCTCCCACCCGTGCGCGCAGCGGGGCCGGGGCTTCTCGGGGCGGGCCGGGCCGGGAGGAGGTGGGCTGCTCCGCGCCTGCCTGTGCCCGATTCCGAGGTAGCAGCGAGACTTGATTTTTGCGGGGGGGCGGGGAGGGGGAGGGGTGTCAAGGCGAGGAGGGGTGGCGATGTTTGGGATGCACAGCCCTGGGACGGGAACGCCGCGCAGAAAGACAGGCAGACACACACACACAGGCGTGCACATACACCAAACCCGAAAGCAAGGACAACCCCAAAAAGGACTCACTTTGCCTCGATGACTCAACGCAACTAATAACCGTTTCTCCGCTCTCTGTGGCGAGTCCCTCCTGCCGCTGCTGTCGCTGGCAGAGGAGGGAGCGATTGAAAGTGACACACGGGGGGCCGCCGCCGCCACTTCCCCGCGCCGCCAGGCACTCGCCGCCGCCGCGGAGCCCGGGAGAGCGGCGCTCCCTCCTCTTCTCCTCCCCCTGTTTCCCCCGGTATTGATTTTCTCCGCTGAAGGTGTGAGAAGTCGGCTCCCTCTCCCTTCTCTTCCGCGCCGCAGCCGACGGCCCCGCGCCTCCCCGCCCCCTCGTCCCGACCTCCCCGCTCCGCTCCGCTCCTCTCGCCAGCCGGGACCCTCCGGGACGGGGCTCTGCCCTTGCCGCCCCGCGGGCAGCCGCCCCGGCCCCGCCGCCCCAGCACTCCCGGAGGAGGGCGAGGAGGGGGCTGGGGGTGGGGGGAAGGAGTAGAAGCGAAGAACGCGGCGTGGGAGAAGGAAACAGGAAAACTTTCCACCCTGGATTCTCTACTTCTGATCCATGGACAGAGCCCAACTCAGCCAACTTACAGACAGGCTATAAGCAGTAAGTACAGCGGCAGCTCGCGGGAGCCCCTCGCTAGAGGCTTCCTCGCCAGCAGCCGGCTACTTCGTGGCTGCACAGCTGGCCGGCGCGGGGGGGCCGTGCCAGCGGGGCCGTCTGGACTGGCAGCCTCTTCCCCGCGGCCCCCGGGGGCGGGCCGGGACTGCGGCTGGACCCGGGGCGCAGCACCTGGCTGCGGCAGGCGGGTGGGCTGCTTGCCTGCCGAGCGCGATGGGAACCGGGGCGCAGCACTGTCTGCCCCCGCCCGCGGCAGGTTGGCGCCGGGCGGGTGAGGCGAATCGCTCGCTTCCAGCGGGGCCGGCTCCGGCGGCGGGAGCGGAGCGGCATCGCACCCGGCCGCTACTCGCCTGGCTTCACGGAGCTGAACCGCCCTGGAGAGGCTCAGCGGGGGCCCGGCCGGGTGAGCGGGGCCCGGTACTGGCCGGCGGCCACTGAAGCGCCCCTCGTTTCTCTCGCCCTAGGTCCGTGCTCTTTCTACTGTGACCTGCCAGCGGGAGCAGCGTCTCCGAGCATGGAGCGGAGGAGCGAGAGCCCCTGCCTGCGGGACAGCCCCGACAGAGGCAGCGGCAGCCCCGATGTCAAAGGCCCCCCTCCCGGGAAGGTGGCCAGGCTGGAGCAGAACGGCAGCCCCATGGGCACCCGCGGGAGGCCCAACGGCGCCGTCACCAAGCCCGTGGGAGGTAACCGTGCGGCCGCGCTGGCGGCGCCTCCGCCGCCCGGGGTGCGCGGGGCGGCGGGCCCGGGGGAGCGTGTGGCGGGCGGGTCGGCACCGTGCGCGGAGGGGCCGGCAGGTTCGAGTGGCAGCCGGAGGGCTGCTGCCCTCTTTCCCGGGCAAGCATTTGGCTGCTCGGCACCGCTGCGGTGCCGGGGATCCGCGGGAAGACTTGGAGCGGACGTGCGGCGCGCAGCCCTCCGGCGTTAGAAGGCCGCCTGCCGAAAGAGGCCACTCCGGGCCGGGCTCTGTCCGGGCGGATCTCAGTAGGTCAGGGCTGATCCTGCCCGAGGGTAACGGGATGAGAGCGTGTCTTGCGCTCGGCGCTTTCTTCGTGCGGGTTGCCCTGGGACAGCCCACGGGCATCCTGCTGCCCGGCGGCGCTCCCGCAGGGCACGGCGGTGGCCGGGCGGCGGGCCTGGCAGCGCCTCCGGGCTGGGTGCGGGCGCTCGGGCTGCCTTCACCCATGCAGGTGACACCAGTTAGGTGCGTTAACACCCATCGTCACAGCTTCAAGAATGGGGTCACCAGGGTGGGGAAAAATGGTAGCGTTTATAGTTGCATTTTGGAATTTTATTTTTCTTTCGGTAAGTAGCATTTTGTAGGAGTTGTTGTAAGAGAGGATAGGGCATGTGCAAGGTTCAGCTGTTTCAGCAAATATATTGATCATTGGTTTTGCAGTTTTCCTGCATTTCTCTAGAATACTTAATCTTTCTTACTTTGCTATCGAGTTGCTGGTCAGTTTTGTATTAAGAGCATGTTAAGTGCGTGGTTGCTTTCCCCCCTCCTTTTGTTCCAAGAAGATTAAACTTTCTAGTCACTTCTTTTGAATGCCTTATTTTTTCCCTCTTAACTCTGATACTGTCGTATTTAAGACAGTGCAGCCTCGTGTTAGGAAAAATATATTTAAAATTTTTGAAATTAGCCAGATGTTGTGAGCAGAATACTGCATGAAAGGCCATCAATAACTTTACCATAAAAAAAGAAATCTCTGTATTTGCGTTTTAAAATGAGCAGAGCGGTAACACATAATTGTAGTTGTTTATACACAAGGAGTTTGTGTAAATGGCATTTCGAGAGATACACTGAAATGGTCGTCACATGACTCTCTATTACGTGAGGTTTATTTAGCGATTTTACCATTAGATGCTTGTTTTAGACCTCTTTGGCTCAATAGGCATCCTAATTGCTGAAGTTTGCTAAGGAGCTGCAGATTTTATTTTAAAAGCATAGGATTCATTTATATACCTAATGAAGGGTAAGAGAGCTCACTAGTTTTTTATGTTTCTATATATCTAGTTTTTAATCTTCTTTGTGTTCTTCCAGTGTATGGAAAAAGAAGGAACAGCTTTGCAGTGAAAGACTTGTAATACTATTCCACTTAGAAATTGGTGAAGAAATAATTTGTTGAGTAATTGTAAAAAGGAACTAGTTAATCATATAAAAAGTAGCATATGTAGTTTTAGATGCCTTTTTTGAGACTTGGGAATTAAAGCTGCTTGATTTTTAAGGGAATGTTAGAATTAGAGCTGAAAACTTTTTCCTTGGGGCATTTATAGAAATATACTTTAAGAGAACTCTTTTAAGTGTTTTGGAATATATGTTTGCTTTCTAGTTGCAGCTGTGTTATTCAAGAGAAATTCAGCAGATTTTATAGTTGTATCGGTGGTTTAGTCTGAATCTGGCCTATTAAGCTATGGAAGATTTCTAGCACTTAAGAAAAAGACTTTCATTTCTGAAAGCAAACTTTTAAGAGCCTAAGTTTTCATTCATTACTCTTCATCTCATTTGTAAAGGTGTTGTAGAGTGGAGTATAGAAGTGTGGGGGAATAAGAAATGCAGGAATAATTTTTTTTTTCTTAGCTGATGTTCTTTAATCAGTCTCAGTCTCTTTGGGCTTAGGCTGCTCATAATAAAGGTTATTCATTACTCCTTATTGATACTGAAAGCAAGAAGAAAATTATTCTTGTCTGAATACTTACCTAGGTTCTATAATACTCAATACTAAATTAGTTAAGGTAGATTTTTTTTAATAAGATAATGGTGCTGTTTAAAATTGATTTATTTTTTTTTTCTCCTGGAAATACTATCACAATAAATCAGCATAGCTAATTTCCAGATTTTTTTTTCTGTTCGTTTTCAAGTTTGGTCTTTATGAACCTGTTATGATCAAGTGATCTTTTCCTGAATGCAGATCACACCTGTTCCGGGTGTTTTTAGAAGTCTGTATCTTTTCAGTGATTACTATGGTGTTAGTAATTTTTTTCACTGGAGTTGTGAAATGCATCAGACATTTGTGGAAGGGCTTACTTTTAATTTACTGGCAAATTAGTATAAAAATGACTTGAAATAAATATTGATAGGGACTTTCCTACTATTGTGCCTAGAGTCTGACAAAAAGGAAACTAATGAAAGTCATAGTGAAGTAACATCCAAGGCTTCAGTTGTCAGTGTTTTTGTTTATTCTTCTTTCTTGGGCTTTAACAACTGCTAATACTTACTGAATGTAAATTGCATTTGGCACAAAAATGGCAATATTTTACCAAAAAGTAGAGACCATTTTTTAGTGTTTTATTTTTAATTCCATAACGTGTATCTAAAGATTTTGAAAGCAAAGCTAAATGCTAGCAATTCTTTTTCTCATCTCATTTTGGGCCTTAGATATGTAAATGCTGAAATACCTTCTTATTTGTCAAGTGGCTTTTTGTTGTTATAATATCAGTTTCTGAAGTTAATTCGTGAGAGCAGAGCAATAAGCTCTTAACTACCTGCTGCTATGATGAGCCTGATGACCTTTGGTAACCAGTTTTATAATCGTGCTGTTTGCTGTAATTATTTTTCTAGTGACTTCCCTGAGAAATAGAGAAATATAACGCTGTTGGTGTTTCTAGCTTTCTCTCTAATTTTACTGGTGGAAAAGTGTTTTAAAATAAGCTTTTGTAATGCAGACAGAAATTCAGTTATTCTCGTGAGAAATTTTGCCTTATGACTTACCTGTTTTTTTTATTCCTAACGCAAATGTGCTTAATTCAGAGGGCCATTACAGCAGCTATA
The DNA here is from genome assembly GCA_016584745.2 of Phylloscopus trochilus trochilus. Classification (NCBI taxonomy): domain Eukaryota; kingdom Metazoa; phylum Chordata; class Aves; order Passeriformes; family Phylloscopidae; genus Phylloscopus; species Phylloscopus trochilus. Next base: position 6,235,634 of record WQNJ02000545.1, read on the forward strand.
ATAATCTAGTGAAGGTCACTAAAAAGATAAACGAGATCTTAAAGGTTGTGTTTAATAGGGGATTTAAAAGTTTTGGTACTGTTTACAATGTTGTTAGCGTCAGTCCAATGTATTAGAGTCCAGTTTTGGTTTGCCTGACTAACCCAGTGCTTTCTAAAATGTTTCAACAGTTATCTGACCAGTCTGTTTCAAAACCTATACGTAATAAAACACAAGTGCTCAGATTTTAAGGAGAGTAAAGTTCCTTGGAAAAAAAGGTTAATATCGCTTTAAAAAACATATGAAGCCTGGGAGAGAGTTTAGAGCAAGCAAGAGCACTATGGTGTTGACAGCTTTATATCCCTGTTGGGTAACATTCACTTACTAGAATTGGCGTCTCCTCTCAGTTAGTAATTCACTCCATAAGGATTAAAAAAAAGAGGGATGATTAATGACTAGGAAACTTATATTTACAGAATTGTTGATTGCCGTTCGTGAACCTGTTTGTGTGAGAGTGGATGTGCATATATATATGTGTGTGTTGATTTGAAGAGCATAGAAAATAAGCATCAGAAGCCTCTGAAAGCAACTTAAAATGCCAGTATGCAGAATGAGCTGTTCTGAAGTTCTGTTTTGCTGAAAAAGAAACGTAGAACCAAATTATAGCCAAGGGAGCATGTTCAAATTTGGAGCAGGAAATGATTGCAAAACATTTTTTGTTTAGATTAGTTTGATATAGTCTGATAATACATTCATATTCATTAAACTGTTAAAAACTGTGATTCAGTTTACGAAATATTAATGGAGGGAAAAGCTTTCAGGCAATTCAAACCAAAGTGTATGATCAGGATCTTAATCAGTAGCTGCAGTTACGGAGCTTGTACAAAGTCATATGTAACAGAAATGTGGATGCAGTGACTCTTCTAAGCGCTGCTGCTCATTGCTGTGAGCCCCCTAAAGTTCAGCGTATCGTGGTCATATCTGCTTAAACGTAGTTAGAAATCAGTTTTAATATATCTCTGGGGTGACAGAAACACTAAAGAGCTATTTGTCAAGGTCCGTTCTATGTATTTCTGTAAAAATATTGTAGGGTTTGTATTACCTCTTGTATCTTTACAAGGATTCAAGGATTCAATTGACTGGAGCGAGAATTCCCTTCTGTGCAGACGGAAGAGCGCAGCCTGATCAGATTTGCTCCTCTGCTCTATGTGGTTAGCTAACGTGGCGTCCTGAGCGCAGCAAGGAAGTACGTTTCACTTGTCCCTAGGAACTGAGCGAAGAGAAGGGTTACGTTTTAGATTCCTGCCCAGATCCTAGATGCAGAATGCCTTCCTGTTGCCTGAAAGAAATATGTAGCTGTTTGAAAGAATGAAGCGCATTGAAATACAGAAGCGTGAAAGCCGCAAATCTTTATTAGTTTCAGGAACCAGCGTAGATGTATTTTTGTGTTTTACGTTTGTATCTTACGTTTTATCTGTGGCTGCATAGTTGGAAAATGTTGCTTTCTAAATTGATATAGTTCAGTAGGGATTTGGGAGAAATGTAAAATCTTGGATTTTGTGTGTTTCTGATATATAATGAGGAAGAACCCTCTAATTTAACAGGAACAGTAAGAAAAGCAAGACAGTGATTTCTTTTTTGGGATTGATTGTTAAAAATGAGTTTCTAGTCTTTTTGCTGGTCTTCACCCCTCTCTCCCTTTTCCAATCAGGCTGTGTCATGTTAAATAGAACAAACAGAGCAGTCACTCCTAAAGGGTCACACAGTGTATCAGCTGTATTTTTGCTGAGGTAGAAAAATAGTCTTTCTTTATGTGTTTTCAGTGCTTGGTCTGTTATTAAAATAAAGACACAGTTGGTTGAAGTACGTGTGCAATTGAACATACACATTAAACAGAATATAGGGTATCCACCCATTCAATGACCTAGACATAATTTGATGTTTAGGGTAATTTTGGAACCCTTAAGTTGCATCTGCAGAAAGACACCAACAATTTTGAATTCAAGATTTAAGATTAGCGGTAGTAAGATTTTTTTCTTTCCCCCGCAACAGTTCCTAAGTGTTTCAAGTCGTCTCCCTGCTTCCTCTCCACACCCATGCCCGTGTTAGTTAACTGCATGCTGTTATTCTTATCATAAACCAAAGGAAAGAAAAAGCAACCAACATAATTGAAATAATCCATATTAATTCTCTGTTTACTCCTTCCTTTTTAGGTTGGGTCTTGCCTTTTCTTGGTTTCACTGGGATAGAACATAGTATATTTACTGTCAATTTATAGGGCAATTCTTTGACAAAATCAACAGGAGGTTTCAGTGACTCCCCAGAACTGTTTTTGTGCCTAAAGAAGATGGAAAAATCATATTAAAAACTATAAAAATGCCAATGAGGCAACATATTTTCAAGAAATTAAATAGTGTCTTATCTTCCAGTCAGAATTTAGATGAAGAATTCGGACATCGAAGGAAGGCCAACAGTATTAATCTTTTATGAATAAACACTTAGAGGTGAAGTTTGAAGATTCCTTTCCCAAATACCTAATTTTGTGGAATTCTTATATTGTATTTAAATACTCTTACTGTGCTGGATATTTTATCTTGATTTAAAAGTAGAAAAAAACCTGGCATAATGTAACTGTAATCAAGTCGTCATTTCGACAGACAGCTATGTCATATTGAAACTTTCTAGTTTGTAGCACAGACTTTCAGATGGTATCACTTACTTTGAAATTCCTTGAAGAGTATTTGAGTTTAGTACTCTTCATGGAGATGCTAGCCTGCATATTTATTTTACAGTTACTTTCTATTATTGATGTTTTCTTTAGAGCTGTCTGTGTGGAATGGGGAGGAAAAGGGCCACAACGGTGGTCTGGAGCTTAAGTAAAATAGTTGAGCCAGCAACATTTTTCTCATTTGCATTGACACAGTACATGGTAATACAATATGGCAGCTATGGTGCTGTCGAATGAAGAGTTTTATTGCAGTCGTGTATTTATATTCACTAAACATCTGTGTGTCCTGTTTAGGAAAATTCTTATTTTTGTGATTGAGAAGTTCCCAACCTGCTTTTAAATCTTATTTTTAAACTTTTCAAAATAGCTGAAAATCTGTAAAACTTGGGAAGATTTTCTTTTGAATCCCAAATTGCAAGGCATAGCTAAGTTAGGCCTTTAATTACTGCCCCTCATAATTTAGTTAAATTAGTAACTACTGCTGTGTTTTTAGGATTAAAGGCCCAGTTTTTCAAGGTATAAAGTATTACCGAGTCCCTTTGAATTGATAGGACAGGGGTTTTGTTGGAGATAACCTGTGCCTGATTCATACTCTGTAACTACTGAACGAGCGTGCTCTCCTTTTGAAGCTCGGGGTGGCTTTGAAACCAGCCTGCCGTGTTGAACAAGGAGCCAGAGCCCTTTCTAGCTCTGAAAAAAACTGCCTTGTGCTAATTGGTTCCTACTGTACCAAATGTCTGGGGTCAGCTGCATCAGTCCCCACGGTGGCATGTGTCACTAATGCAGATGTAAGAAATAGTCACAGCAGACAAAAGGCAGCTGAGTATTTGATGGTTTTTGAGAAATGTTTTCTAGCCTCTAGCAATACTAAGAAAAATTGCCCTCCAAGAAGCTTTGTACTTGTTGCAGAATGCTCATCAGCAGCGTCTCTGCTGCGGGGCTACAGACAAATGAGTTTGCATTGATTAGTGGTATGAAGGACAGAAAATACTCTTTGCCATTTCATTTGGGGGCAGTTGGTAGCCCACCTAATTGAGGTTCTCACGGCCATTCCCAAGTGTTGGCTGCTTTCACATGTGATATGTTCTCAGCCAGCAAGGCATGTTGTCCATATTGTCACTATTCTATAGTTTGGGATTTTTTTTTTTAATCCAGAGTTCCTGCGCTTTGTATGAAAGCACGTACTGCAGCTGTTGAGTGTATTTTGTCCTCGTCTTCATTTGCATTGATCCAAATGTTGGTAAGGGGAAAATATTTTATATTTCCAGTATTATTTCTTCTATTTCAGGGAACTTAAAAAAAACCATGAAATAGTATTTTTAGTTGTTTATTTTTTTCTTTTTAAATATATTTTCTGGCTGCAAGTGTCCCCTGAAGATTTACAAATGTACAAGATTTTGGCATTTGTCTATTAGCAGTTTAGAGTTGCTGACATTGAAAAACTCTTATAAAATATGTTTGAAAGGTTTTGTTGTTTTGTTGGTTGGTTTGCTTTGGGTTTTTTAAGTGTAATTCTTACTCTGATTTTTAGAGATGTGAATGTTGATGTTGCTAGTATCTGAGGGCTTACATAAAAGATCCTTCCAGGAGGCACTTCTACTTAGAATTAAGCCACGCAAATAATTTACAGGTTGTTTAAAAAATGAAGTGTGAGCCCTGCATCAATGTTAAGGTAAGCTGGATGCTAGGGCAGGAAGAGTGTGTCTGAACTCAAGATACGTTTTCAATTTCTTGTTGAATGCTGAATGATTATTGGTGTTTCATCCAGTGATGTTTGGAAAAAGAGAAGATTGTTATTTTTTTGTAGAAGCTGTATGAAGGGAACAGAAAGAACTTGAAGGGAAAAGGCAGGTAGCTCTAGATAAGAGTCTAAGCATATGACTTGTTTTCTAAATAGAAAATTATCTTGCTAATTATCTGGCTAAAAGTGTTTAGTCATTGTGCTCTAACTGATGTCCTTGTATCAGATGGACATGCAATATTAAACAATTGGAGCACAGCTGTACCTTGTTAGTAGCAATGTCAGCAAGGTAAAGAAGGTCAGAAAAAAATCTTAATACCTGTCAGACACTATTTTATATGAAGCTGCAACATCCCTTGAGATAACTGTATACCCACTGCGTTTGCAGAATGCAGTAGAAATGTCTTCCACTTAAACATGCTCCCTCATTTGTTCCCCAAAGACACACTGAGATGAAAAGACACGCTATTGACAGCAAATCTTTTCAAAGGTGCTAAACCTGGCATGAAATATCTGGAGGGGAGTTTCTTATATCAAAAGCATGATTTGTATGGCTGCATACAGCCACAAGGTTACTTTGTCTCTCTCTCAGCTGTTCCATTCTACTTGTAATGTTGAGAAGGGGCTGGATTAGTCTGTCTCTACTTGGGTATCACCAGCACTTCACTCTTGAGAAGTTGCTGACTTTGTCAGCCCTTGAACGGAATCTTCAGATAAGAGAGGAAACTCACAAAGTAGTATTTACTGTCTTGGTAATCTAAACTCATGGAGAATGTTTAGCCATAAATTTAACTGACAGGCGTATACTGGAAATGAAGCATGTTATTTTCAAAACTATAACCAGCCTATTTTTTTGAGAGTAATATAAATTCATATTTTGAGCATATTTTGGTTTATATGCATTTCCATTATTTATATATTAAAATTAGATGTGCACAATTTCCAGCCTTATTATTTTGAATGGTTATTAAGAAATGTAGTTATAAATTATGAGTTATACAATACTTTGGAGTAAAAGGTGATTTTCATAATGTCTTTTCCCAACTTACAAATAACTTCTTTGCCATAATACAAACATGTTAGCGGAGCAACATGATAGATGTCTCTTTAAGTATCGTAGTAAAAGAAAATGACTTGTATTCTGAGGCTGGGGATAGTTTATGTTGTTTTGGACCCATTTCCCAAGCAGTGATCGAAAACAGATTACAATAACAATTATACAGTCAGAAGATGCAATATCCATTTCTGTTTTAATTGAGTGAAAGAATAATAAAAACATCATTAAGAAAAATGAGGTGGACCTGTCATACATGCTACCAATTTTTAGATTTAGAGAAAATGCAGAGTAACAGAAGTGTGAGCTTTTTTTTTTTTTTTTTTTAAATTTTCCTTTTTTTTTTAAGTAGTTTGTTTCTCAAGCTAGAAGTCTGGATAGTAGACTTCATATGGGCTCCTGTGAATAAGTGGGCATACTGCTTGACAGCACTGCTCAAGTTAGTCATTACCTGAGTGTCTGGGTCTGGCATAATAACGAATGTATTGAGCCTTTCTGCTGACATAAATATGATTACAGTGTCATATTGACCTGCCAGCTAGATGAGCTTTGAGAATGCAGTGGACAGGTAGAAGGTAGTAAAAATGACTTCCTTCTCTTTCAAAATGAAAAGCTGTGCTATTTCATGTGGGGAGAGTGTTTTGGTTTTTTGTGCCCTCTTCAGATCTGTGGACAGGAATGCAAATAAGAGTACTTGGTCTCTTAAACCATCACTACCTGGGACTGACTCTTCTATGGCCCTTTTAGCTACCTCACCATCTCAGGGTTCAGATTAAGACCCAAAAAAGCACAAAGGACCTTTGCCAAGGGGCTGTACATCTGTGTGCCTCTTGCAAAGGGACCAAACTGTAGTTGAAGGCCCAAGGTTGAAGGATCCTGGCCCTCCATTTTCTCTGACTCCTAGAGCTGTAAGCAGAAGTGTCCTTTCTGCTGTACCATATGTGGGAAGAGAGAGCCTTGCTACAGTAGCCTTGGCTCTAGTCCTGTATCATACAATTTTATAAATCAACATTTGGAATGGCATCCAAAAGTAAACTGGGAGCCAGTTCGGCCTTTGGAGCACAGATGTAATCTGCTTTCTTTGGCTAACACCTCTCAGTGAGCACATGCATTTGCACTAGCAGAAGCATCTAATTCATTGGTGTAGCTCTGTGCACCATAATAATGTAGCAATTCAGCTGTTGAGCCCCAGAAGCATTGCTCACTCTTCACAAGTGAATCTACACACAGTTGATCAGCCTATAGGCAGGTCTTTTCCACCCTTGCTCTAAAATATTTCTAACTGGATGAGGTGTCCTGTGCATACCTGAGAAAGAGAATGTATCTGTTAACTTTTGTTCCTTGACCTCATGACTTGTTCGATAAAGATCTGGTAGTTATTAAAACCCATTAGGTTAATGTGACCTGTTGGCAGATTAATGTAAATATTCCCAAAGGAGTAATGTTCAAACTGATGGCTGTTAAATGTGTGATCTTATGTTTGTAGAGTGGTTCCCCTACAACTCTGCTGTTAGACAATACAAGAGAAGGTCGCTCAGAAGTTGGTCTCTGTCCACAAGGGTGTGAAAGATTGGAGTTGTAAGTAAAGGCCAAGCCCCAGAGGGCAGCTGCTGACCCACAATGGGCTGTAGGTGCAGACTGTCTGAAGACTCCGTATTGACTGGTGAAAAGGGAGGCAGAGGGGGAAGTTGGCTGCCTTCTGGAGGACAGAATGGCTTCTACATTTTCTCATTTGTGGTTATCTCCTCCACTTATTTTCCCACTGAAGATTTGATGAAGATTTCTGTGGTCTCCTTCTATCAGAAAAATACCATCTAGTAAGGATACCACTGTAACAATAGCCTTACCCTTGCTGAAAGTGAAGCAGGATGAAGAGCTTCATCAGTTACCATTGGGTTTGACAACATTTATTCAGAGAGAGTTTAATGTGGTTTGTCTTCTTGCATGCATACTTGTAACTTTTGCCCATAGCCAGTTCTGCCATATGTGTTGACATTGTCACTTAGAAATGAGGTTTTCTAGTGCTGCCAGTATCTGTAAGGTATGAGGGAAGGAGGCAGTGGTTACAGTGATTGCAGATAATTCAGCTTGTCTCACTGTTGGAGCTTGCAAGTGGGTTTGAAGGCAGAGGTGTAGGTTGGCAGACATTTATCTTGTAACATGGAGAAGGGGTGATAAGATTTCTTCTTTTCCATGCCAGGGAGTGGCTCACAGAGGGATGGATATGAAGAAGAAAAGAACTTGCTGGTGGGTCCCAGTGGAGACCCCAAAATAGGCCCAAGTGTGGTCTGCAGCACTTCTCCAGAAATAAAACCTCAAACCAGCTATGAAAGCATTCCAGGGGACTTATCCCAGTACCAGGAGACTAGTTAATAGAACCTTCATTAAAATGCTTTTGCTAGAAGATGTTTTTTTGCTTCAAAAATTACATAATATGGTGGCATCTGCTAGCACCACTGAATTTAAGGGCTTATTAGTGGTTCCAGTTTTCAGGGTTTAAAAATGTTGGTCATTAAAAATAATTTGGGGTAGAACTTGGCATAGAGAGTCTTAGCCCCTTAGGCGAGTTCTGTTACGTTTTTGAGAGAAAAGAAACAGAAAGTAGTTCCCCAAACTAAAAACCCCTCACGAACCCTGTGCCTGTTTTTAAGTTAAAGAAACCAAAGCCTAAAACTTACAGGAAATAAATGGCTTAAGATGATTTTTTAACAGAAAGTTATCTGATTTTAGAAGTGTTCATTCCACTGATTTTGAGTGAAAGGAGTATATTTTCCATTTAGTTCATATTATAAAGCACGGCTGTGGAAATTTTTTTTTTCTTCTTTTATAACTGGGAAGCAAGTTGAAACAACTGAGCTGTTTTATTTAGCAAAAATGTAGCTATAGTGTCTTCACCTCTTTCCTTTCAATGGGAATAGCTGGACTCAGTTAGTTGAAATGTTCTTTTCCAACCTGATTCTATGATTCTGTTCCATGGATTGGAAGGCCTGTGTGTGATTCTGGTGGACAGCATGGTGCTGGTGCCCTGCAGGATTCCTGCCTGCCGGGGTGCTGCTGGCATGGGGGAGCTGAGCTTTCTGCAGGAGCAAGCTAGACAGCTGTTTGTGCTGCCTTCTTACTTGGCCTCCCTCAAAGCAGTATTTTGGGCTCTGGGCTATCATTGCTCTCAGTTTTGCTTGTTTAATTAGAGAGGTGGAAATGCTTTATTCTCCTTTTTAATTGCTCTTGCCTCCTGGCTGCCCCGTGCATGGCTGTCCCTGGGCTAACAGGGTGGCACAAAGCCCCAGTGGGGCTGCTCCTGTTCCTACTCTGTGAACTCAACCGGTGTGACAGATTCAAACTTCAGGTTGAGTTAGTGCAACTGCTTTAGCAAAGGGGATTTGTTACCAGAAACAGCTGATTTGCTTTGACTAAGAAAAGGCCTCATCTCCTGCGAGTAACACTTCTGTCCCAGACACGCTGCAGGAGAGGCTGTGCCAGAGGTAAATGCTTGGTGTTCTTCTATTTCTCATTTCTTGTTTGTCACGGCACATGCGCTAAATATGGCTTTTCTTTGATACCATTTTTTAGAAATTCAAGCATTATCAAATCAAGTTATGAGTTTCATAATATGTTTCTGTGGTGGGATAGCGGCCTGAAACATTTTGTGTTAAACAGTAAGGCTGTTATTTCAGCTAGGAGAAGGATTCTTTGGGTAGTTAAGCTGTCAGAAGCAGAGGACATCTGCAGAGACGGTAGTGACTTATTTATAAGACTTCCTGAGATCTGGGATAGCTGTGATGGCTGGGAGACTGAAGCCACAGAAGGGACTGGAAGCTGAAGAAAGATGTAAATAATACCTTGTGGTTTGCATTTGCCATTGGCTAAAATATAAAATGTAGAAATGCATTTCCTGCCTACAGATTTATTGAATATGTAAAGCCAGAAAAAATAGCCGAGGAGGAGTAGAAAGATATTGTCCTTAGTTTTACTTCCTCTGGCCCTCCTAAGAAGAAAAATGCTACACTATAACGTTATTTAACATGATTTTGTTTCTTTGGCAAACATTGTATTAAAATCATCTGTGGACTGAGCTCTTCTTTACCAAATTGCATCCTGGAACAAATTATTTGCAGTGGGCTTATAAACCCATGAAGAGTAGGAGTTTAACAGCATCATGTTACTGTTTATATGCAAAATCAGATATCTTGCATTTTGTCTAGAACACACTGGAGATCAGAGGATTAGCAGAAAGTAGGGTCCTTGTTTTTAAATAAAACCTTTTGCTGTAATGAGGTGCTTGATGCCACATAGGACTGTACAGTTGCAAAGATCTTGGTACAGTCTCCTGTGTTTGACATAGCGATTTCCCGCTGGCTGCCTGTCAGTGTGTGCACACAGCTTTCTTCACGTGGTTCCAAGTGGTTAGTGACAAACAACTGCAAAGTCATTCCTTCAGTCCCCATTAAAAAAGATTTACAGTGAAAGAATTCTCAGCTTCATAATGAGACTGTTGTAAGCTGGTGCTTGATAAGTAAAAGGCTGAAACACAGTCCATTTACCCAAACCAAGCATTTATTGTAAATAAGTTAAGTGCCAACAACTTATATTCTGTCCGATTTAATTGTATTCATAATTTATGGTGTAACTTGAAAGTGAGCCTTAATGCACATGCCTAATGCTTGCTGAAGTGAGGGAGCTCTGTCTCTTCCACCTTATCATGGAATTGCACCAGCATGGGCTTAACCTGGCGTCTGCTTCAAACCAAATCCTTCTTGAGTGTGAACAGTTGTGTGTGTGTGGCCCTGTGGAAACAGTGTGATTGTGCTTGTTAAGCCTTTCATTATATCTTCTGCATCTGCAGCCCTCAGCTGGACTCTGCAGGATTTTCTGGAGAAGATCTCACATCACCATCAGCTACAGCTACGCTGTGATTTAAACAGAAGTGGTGTTGAGATAAAAAAAACAAAAACAAAACAAACCCACTTTTTTTTCCAAATACTACTTGATGTCTTTCCTCTTGAAAAGGCCTCAGCCAACTGGACAAAATACCCCTCATTTTGGAGTGCAGTTGATTTTTCTAGTTATGAATTTATCTTCCTTCTATTGTTACATGCAATCTTAAAGGTGTTTTCCAACCGAAATGATTCTCTGATTCTATGTTTGTTCAGCTAATCAGGTATTTAATAGAAGTCTCCTGATTATTGGCATGTGAACTAGGTTTTAATTTCTGATCACGTCAGGATTTGCACTTTACACTGTTTTGAAGAAGTGACACACTGAGGCTTTAAAGGTTCCCTTTCTCTCTCTCTTTTTTTTTTTTTTTTTTTTTTTTTTTTTTTTTTTTTTATAATTAACTTAGTGGTGGGGTAAAGTTTTTCAGAAAGGGAATTATGGATTTATGTTACACTTTAGGATGCAGGACGGCATCTTTGCTGCAGAAATTCGGGTGTTTCTGTGTAATTGAAAGCTGTCAAACTGAATTGGCTCCTGCCTTTTCAATTAGAGCTGCAGGATGTGAAAAGGAGAACTAGCAAACCTCTCCTGTGCCGATTTCTGCCTTTTAAAGCATTTTTCTCAGTTTAGGTTCATTTTTCAAATTTGTTTAGAAGAAAGGGAAAGACAGTTAAAATAACAAATCTGTATATGTAAGGTCAGCTCTACTGCAGTGCAGAGAGAAATAAATAGACTGCTTTCCCTTAACTGCCTTTGCTGGATAAAGGTCTCTCTCTAAAGAGAAGTCTCTTTTTTCTAAAGAAAAAACAGAAGCAGGTTAGGTTTAGGAAATATTTGTAGTTTGATTGCTTCCTGTGGTTATTGCCAGTTGTGGAAGCATGCTTCATTGTTAAATATACGGAATCTTTATCTAGATAATTTCCTCAAGACAATCCATGCTTTACTAATTTGGCTTCTGAGTTTCTGTTGTAGAGTAAGGGTCTCATCTTAGAAGTTCAGCCAAGGTTGATTATACTTCAATGGTTTTTAGGTGTGCGTGGAGATAAGCATTTGTTGATTCTGCTCTTGCTATTGCCTAGATTATTTCTGCCCAGCTTAGAGAGTAGCTCATGTTGCAGTCTCTGCTAGGCAAGATGTTTTCTACATAAAGTAATGAAGAATTTTCAGTAGTTTATGAATTTTCAAGTAGATGTCCTGGTTTCTTAACTCCAAACCGTAGAAATTTGCTTTGTCTTTGAGGAAGATTACTCTGCATGTGTGTCTGTGTTCTTTTTAAAATGAAACAAAACAAAAAAATAGCCAACAAACAAAACCTAAAAACCCAAAGCATAACAGCAACAACAACAGCTTTATTTTCCACTTTCTTCACTTGATAAAAATCTCTCCACTGTAGAATGATTTCCTTTGGGTTTGACACCACCATTTGATCTCAGTTTTTAATAATTTTGGTGGCTTTCACTCCCAGAAGAAAACATGCTTGTGCTGTGAAGTATTCCCACTAGAAATCTGGGAAGTCTTAAAACCTCATGTTACTCAGGGCAAAGAACTGGCTTCTTTATTAATTTCCTGCTAGACAACCCCTGTACAGTAAATCTTTCTGTAATACCATGCTGTTGAAATTAATCAACCTGATGTTTGGAAATTGTTCAAATTAGATGAAATTAAATAACACCTTGATGGGACTCAGAACATGTCCTGATGGAAAGAGATTTTGATCTAAAAAGACACTGAATTTTATTGGTGCTTTTTCTTTCTAGTTGATCTTCATTTTATACACACAAGCACTGCTCCCTATTTAATGGCTAGAGAGGTAGGTGGCTGTAAGAGCTCTCAGCTTTCTGCTCTGCCTGTGATGCTTCTGTGCAAGCAGACCATGCATAGAAGTTAAGTGCCAATAGTATCACATCTATTACTTTAAAAAGCATGGGCTGGACAAAGTACTATTTGCAAAAGAACAAAAGAAACAGTGCAGGACTTTTTAATAATTGCTTTCTTCTCTTCCTTCTAGTTTGTCATTAGAAATCTGCAGCTTTTACTTGGAAGTCTAACAGCTGAAAATGTTTTCCAGTGAGCTGTATGATTGCAGATTGATAATGCTTTTAACTGGCTCTAAGTATTTTTTTTTTTTGTAAAAATGAATGCTTTATGCAGCAGAGTATCTTGGGTTTTCACTTCTCTAGTGAAATATCTATTTCTCTTTCCTTCATTTTTAAAGAATTGATTCTTACCCATGAACTATAGATTAAAATGGGCACAGAGGAGAAAATGTGCATTTGGTCTCTGATACATATTTAATTTCGTGTTAATTTCTCTGTCCCTTAGAAGAGTCTTGGCAAAAAGCGCAAGTGTGTTTACAGAGAGTCTCTGTACATTGCAGCTTTTCAGTCAATGCAACAGCAAAGCTGAAGTCTCCTCTCTGATTTGCTTTAAATGTGTAATACACAGGTATTGGTTGCTGCTAACCATTCTCTTCCTCTGGGTAATGGTGGGAACAGTTTTGCATTGCTCTCATTCATGGGTTAGATGGGATTCTCTCTGGGTATGGATGTCCTTATAAAAGTCTTTCTGTAGATCTTGGTTTATGCTCCCCTGGCATTTTATGCAGATGCCATCTCTATGGGGTCAAAGCTCTGCGGGAAGCGTGAAAGAGCTGTTCATGAGTCAGTTATGTTAACCAACATCAAGGAGAAAAAGCCTTTAGTAGGATTTGCGATTGCTGTTAGTGTTTTGTGTGCATACTAGCATTGTGTTTTAGCAGTTGTCCTTTAAGGAAACAAACCCTTTCCTTTTTAGCCCTCGGATCGCTCCTCATTTTCTCTGTGTGTGAAAGCAGTGCTGTGTGTCATGTACCGTGAGCTGTGCAGCATCACTGCCTGCAGCCTCTCTCTAAAGCTGGGAGAGGAGTGCACGCGAGTTCAGTGCTGGGGGACCTCAGCCCGCTCCGTGTGTGTGCACGGGCGAGGGAGGATGACAGGGATTCTGGCTGATGGCTCATTAGGGAAGGAGCTGAGGAGTTCCAGGATTTATGAGTAAGGCTGGCTCGCGCTGCAGTAGCACTGCATGTGAGACTATTATGGATGCTTGGTCTCCAGCTCTCTGAGTACTGCTCCAAGTTCTTCAACTGGAATGACAGTGAGTAGTGACTAACTTGTACTGCTCTTCTCTAAGGGCCCTGGAGTGAGCTGGAGGTGTAATATATGCATGTAGGAGCAAGCCATGGTGTATATCAGCACATAAAGAGCATGTTGGCGTCTGCAGATGTTTTTCCTTTTCATTCCAACATACTGAAAGTATATTTATTTTCAGATAACATTAGGAAACAGAAAAGTTTGAGGTAGTAAGTTTGTAGGAGATACGACAGTTTAACTCTCTAATGCCAAATAGAGAGCAAAGCGGTTGAAACTTCCTTGGAGTGAGATTGGCTTGGAAATAAGTTTGATTACTGTTGCTTTCTCTTTTACTTTTAAAATCAGCATTAAGATTACAGGTGCCATAGTGAGAGGCATGAGAGTGGGTCAGTAATGACAGATGTGGTAACCTGCCCTTTGCTCTCTGTTTTTAAGGTACGAATAGCAGCTTATCATCAGTTATTCTGGGTCACTGAGTTCCGAGACATTTTTTCAAAAGGTGTTTCTTGAGCAGGGTTCCTGCAAGCATGGGTGGCAGGAAAGTCACCATGGGCAGGAGTTGTGTAGGGTCCTTTGTGCTATCCATAAAGTGATACAATGAATGGTATCTGTTCTAGCATTTGAGATCCTGTTTGTACTCAGACAGTAAAGGATGAGTGCAGAGAATAGGTGCAACTTTGGTGCTGAAAAGGAGAGACAGTTGTATGACAAGGAAAGCATTCAGCAGGAGCATAAAAGACAGTGTGACATCCCTCTCATCAGTTTGCTTCACCACTTTTTCTGTCTTGCCAAAATGTAATTTACACAACTGATATTACAGCCTCAGCATTTGGCCAATTATCTTAATCTTTTGCTAAGACATTAATAGCCCCATCAAAAGTGCTGTGACAGCCTGTATGTTCGACAGGACTGGAAGTTTGTCACTTAAAGAGACTTATTTTCATTTTAACTAGTTAAATGATGTATGGACAAATAAAATTCAAATTTTAACCTTTGATAGGAAAAGAAATTTTGTCACTGATTTCAGAGGAACATGATTACCCATGTGCTCTCTCTTCAGGAAAACACCTAGAAATTTTTTTTTCACTGAATTTTTTTTTAGCACTATGTGTTCAAATTTGGCTGCTTGAACTTGCAAAATGCATCAGTTTAACCCAGAATCAAGCAGTGAAGAGGGAGCAGTATCAATGTGATGCTGTAACCTTCTTTCATGTTACTTTGAGATGTATTTTAAAACAAAGAACTGAAACACATCAAGTGGATATTGTAGTGTGTAGCTCCTGCAGTTAGAATGTCAAACTGAGAGCCACTCTGTGCTAGATAAGTCACTAACTGAGAATTGTGTATCTAAAATATTTTTTAAAGTAGATCTAGTCTCTTGAAATTCAAGACAAGGATTATTTAAGTTTCTTAGCAGATGCTGATATGACTGTATTTATTTCAGGGCAGGGTGACTCCTCTGAAGGGATATATATAGCTATTGGTTTGTAGATACTAGGTTTTGAAGCTACTGACAGCAGCTCAAAAATATTTAATAGACTTTGTGAAGGAGAACTGAAATGTGGCTATCTCTTCTTTTTCCCTTAAGGAACTGTCTGGTCCAGGAATACAATGATTTGTGTCTGAAATTCATAAATATACTCAGATTTTTTTGTAGTTATTGTCTACGGGAAATGGTTATAGTTCATTCTGAAGAACAAGATTAAGAGGTGAAATTGCTCGTGATGTTATGAGCCTTAGATGGCACATTTGGAAAACTGCTTTAGGCTGAGATTGTTCTCTGCACCAATATTTTCTAGTTTGCCTAGAGACTAACAAATTATATGTAACCAGTTAAAAAATGTCTGTGACTGGAGGTAGACTGGCCTTTAGCAGGTGGTGGAAGTGGCTGTGCAGTTCTGTAGGTTTTCCGTCTGTTCCTCTTCCTTCTGGGAATGCGCTGTAGGGCAGGTTTCTCTGCTATCTGTAGTATTGAATCCCTTAAAGTTCATGCCTTACAATTTATCTAATGCCATAGATAAATTGATCCCGTAACCACAAAAGTAGATTTACAATAAAAAACAACAGAATTGAATCCAGACCACTCCATGAATTTTCCGCTTCTGTGGTTCCTCCTCATCCTCGATCCTTTTTCTGAAAAGGTTGTTCTTGCACTCTTTATGGGTGCAGAGGAAAGATAGCCATGGGTGTCTCTGGGTCTGAGTGACCATCAGCTGCCAACCCAAGATTATACTTTTCAACAGAATCAATGCAAGAGTATTTTCCTTGTGCAGTGAGAAGAGTGGCCATGGTCTGAAAATGCACAAATATCCCAGGGTCCCCCAAGGGGACCAGCCTCTGCTGATTTCTCGATAAGTTCACTGTGTAGAGAGAAGCAAAAATGACATTTGTGTGTCAGGCTTTCATATGGCTGAATGTGGAGAAATGACCTGAAAGAAATAGGGACATTCATGGAACTGTAGAAAAATGTTGAAAAAGTCTTATTAGGAAATCTTGTTCATCTTCATGCTGGCTATGATTCTGTTCCTGAACTGTATTCTCTAGAGCTTTTAGTGTGGTTTTTAAATGAATCAAGTGATGAGACTTCAGTATTTTCCTTGGAAAGAAAACAAAAGTTATCCCACAAGGAAGAAAGGCAGATTTCCACTTAGGATGAGTCTTCTAGGAGGTGTGTTAATTTACAAATTTAATCAGACATGTATGACACAGTTCTTATTCCTCTTATTGATGCTTTGTTGGTTTGTTTTTTTTTTGGTGTTTTTTTCCATGTAGGTTTGATGATTCCAGTCTTTTGTGTGGTGGAGCAGTCAGACGCCTCTCTTGAATACGATAATCGAGAAGAGCATGCTGAGTTCGTTCTGGTTCGCAAAGATGTGCTCTTTAGCCAGCTGGTGGAGACAGCGCTCCTGGCTCTGGGGTATTCCCACAGTTCTGCAGCTCAGGCACAAGGTATTCAATAGTTTTTTTTCCCTCTTCTCTGCACTGCAGAAGACAGCACCTCAGGTTGTTTGATGTAAGGAAGAAGTAATAAAATTGGTAGCAGATCTTGGAATTGTTTATATCTGTTGTGCTAATTGCTTAATCCTAAACTAGATGTACCAAGCCCTACATTTTTAGCCTGCCTAGAAAGCATTAGCTAGATCTTGCTGAAGTGTGAAATCTGGTGATAATGATCAGTCAGGATATTCATGACACAATTGTTCTGTACCACGAGGCAGGTTGCTGCTTCGAGGAAGTCAGCACAGAAGACAGAACCTTTAGGTGTACAGCTAGATGGTATCCAGTATTCCTGTTTGTATCAGGGCAGTTTTGAACAGCATATTGTAGCCCTTCATTTTTTAAATTATGCACTGTAGAGACTAGTAATATATATATGCATGCTGTCTTCATGGCAAATAGTTGTAGGACTAAATGTGCAGGCTGATTTCTGTTTTCACTTACCTAGTATATTGCTGCAAAACCCTTTGTAAAACTGTATAATCCCCTCCACTGAGAGATGATTCTCTGTTAGCAGCAAAATCTTAAAATAAACAAAGCATTCCTCTCTCTACCCAAAATACAAGCTTAAAAAACCTGAAACCTAAAGTCGTAATCTTGAGGGAGATGGGCAGGAGGTGGTGGGTTGGGAAAAATCTTTCCAGAATGAATTTCAAGAGGCTTTTTTATACTAAACAGGTTATTTCAGTGCTTATTCTTTTGGATAAAAAGCCAGTAAGTTTATCTCAATCACCAATAAAACCTGTGCACATTTAGAGTAGTTTAATAGCAATTTGCCTGGGGATTTGAGCTTTGTCAGTTGATTTGAGTTGTTTTGTATAGGTAGGTATTTGAACGTGGCAACAGAAGGAGCAATGGTGGTGTGGAATCCAGGAATTCTAGGCAGTGGTTAATCGCATAGGCTCCTTGTGCAAACTTCTTTCCAAGCAGGGTGATAATGATTCATTTCCTCTGTCAGACTCTGCTCTGTGAGAGAGACTCAGGCTCTTCATACAGGTAGAGCTTATGTACGTGTGTTTATTTACACAACATGTAAAAGCCTGCAAGAAGGTAGTTGTTTTGGTTTTTAATACAAAATGCTTTGTGTCATCTTAGGGATTCTTTTTTTCTTGAATGTAAAAGGTCAGCATATCCCACTTTCCCATCCTGGTGAGCCAGCTTTCTGTTTGACAGCACTATCCATCTCAGTTAACACAGTTGCTCAACATGTTGTGAGCTAACATGTGGAACATGCTGCATTAGGTGGCCAAGATTTGATTCTTGGCACTGCTGAAGGGGAATGGGCTTTGCAGAAAACCTGCTCCAAGGGGGCATGTCATCCAGTGCAGTGACCCACGCTGGCTGAGCATCTCACTTGGGGGAACCTTGCTTTTGTGGCATCGCTCTGTTGTGAGAATAGAGAGGAGGAGACAGATTGACTCATGAAGGAAATTAGTCACTGTGCAGGGAGGAAACGGCCACTGCGTTTTTGAGCTTTTACAGTGAGCAGGTTCAGATACTGATCTGTCTCTTGATGTGCTGCTTGAATAACTCTACTAGAAGATAGGAGTTGAAGGAGTTGAATCTCTAATTATTGCAAATAGTCTAAAGAAAAGGTATCTTCATCTTTAAGGCAGCAATTACACTCCTCTAGGCAACATCACATTATATATAATATTTAGAATGACAGAAAAAGCCTTTAAGATCCATCAGCTAACAAATCTCTTGGTCAGGTTATTTACCTTCACACTGAAGGGCCAGTCCACCAATGCCTTTTGGACATCTTGAACAAATACTGCAGGCTGTGCTGATCTTGAGATATGAAGCTGAAGTATGCAGCATGTTCTGTAGTATGTTGCCTCTGTGCTAGCTGTCTGTAAGCTGAGGGGTGAGGTACAGGCAGAGACAGCCAATAATCTGAGATTATTTTGTTTAATGCAAAAAATTTATAGAATATAGGGCCCTAATTTGTTAACTAGGGCTGACAGAAGTGTGCTACTAAATTGCTGTTAAATGGATTGATTTGGGAACACAACTTTATGATATTAAAAAGGTGGGAAAATAAAGCTGTTTACTTTATTCATTCTGGTTGTAGGACAAGTCTGCCTCTGTTCTAGTGCTTGGAATTGATTTGCATCAGCAAAACATATTAATAAATGGTCACTTAGTTCTTTTTTATGATCAACTGAATTACAGGATCTGTATGAGAGGTTGAAGGTCCTCAGGTGCATTATTCAAAATACTCTGAGCATCGTGCTCTGTAAAGCAGTGACATGAATAGGTGTCCCCATGTCCTCCAGGGACAAAGTAAACGAGTTTGTCAACGCTTTGGTATTGTGAAAGCTGTCAAAGCTGTAACTTAGCGTGCAATAATTGTCACCTTTTGAGTTGGGAAAGTGTTTCATTTCTGTATGACGCTGAGGGGAAAGGCAGTTTCACTTCATCCTGTGAGAACTATCTTGCCTTTGCCTGTTCTTTTTAGAACAGGGTCTTCTGTGGCAGATAGAAGAGCTAGTTGGGTGGGAAAGAAGAGCTGTGGCAGCAGAGAGAATTGCTGTAGGATTTGACACTGCCTTTGCTGCAGTTCCCCATAGCAGCCCTGCAGAGCTGCCTCGGCTCGAGTTGGTGTGTGCGGGGCCCTGCCTGGCATTTCCCAGCTGTACAGCAGCACAGCAGAGCCTGGCTGGCAGAAAGGGAGCATGGCACAGGGTGGTAGGTGGTGTGTGCCTCCCGGAGGGGCCCTGCTATAGGGCTGCCAGCCTGGGCTGCAGCCTGGAGCTGCAGAGCTCCCTGAGGAGGTGATGCTGTGTCCGAACACTTGAGCTGTAACACGCACATACAGCGGTCACCTGGCCTGGGCCTCGTGTACTGGCTTGTTGTCACTGGGCTTATTATGGATCATTTTTATTCCTGGTTGCTAGGTAAATTTGTAAGTCTTAGCACAAAACAGTGTTGAGACAAAAATGTATCAGGAGGTATACATGAAGATGGCCCCATGCCTCCCTGGAAGAAGCTCTTTATTCCCACATAGTCTGGGCACATTTATTCCACAAACAGCTGGTTGTGATTTTTTGTTGATAGTGGTGGGAGCAGAGACTTTTTCCAGCAAGTGCTGCCCTCATGAAACTTCCCTTTTCTGACAGGAGCTGTGAAATGTCTTCTGGAACAGCATGGGAATTTGTTAACAGCTTGGCACTGGGGTGTGAAAGTTGGTGGTGTAAATGGCAACAAAGGTTTAATAAACATTTACGTATTTTTCTTTCATCACTCGAGTCTACACCTGACAGTAGGTGCTACATGTGCCTTTTAGAGAGGAAAAGAGTCATGCTTTAAAGGAACACCTATTCTACATGTAGTTTAATAAAATTTATGTGCCCTGATGATTTTTTTTTTTTTTTTGTGGGTAAGGTATTCTAACAGGGCTATGCAAGAGAAGGGAACTGGTAGGAGGTCCATAGGATACACAATGCTGAGTGCTGGGACCAAAGTAGTATGCAAGTAGCTGCAATCTGGTGTGCCCTGCATGCAGTCCTGTGGCTTTGGGACCTGCTGTGAAAGCTGATTCCCTCCTCAGTGTGGGGTGGAAGAAGAACAGTGTTAGTTTGATGCTTTTAGTATCTACTTTCTTAGAATCCATGTGAAAAAGAAAATAGTGTGATTTCCTGTGGTTTTTATATTTGACCAGTTCCTGGTTAGCTGTTGTATGTACATAGAACTGATGTGCATTGTCTGCAGAAGTTAGCAGATCTGAATGGGTCATTGAAATGGAGTTTGCTTTCTCTTCTCAGGTACTTGGGCTCAGTGTGTTGGCAGGGCAGTGTGGAATGCCTGACTGTTCTCTGGGGGCAGCTTTAGCCAGGCTAAAGGCTGGTTGGTTGCTTGGGTTAGTTGCTGTTTGTGGCCATGACAAGGAAAGGGGTGTACAGATGCACAAATGGTGCTCAGATGTCAAGTTGAACAGCAGGAGGAGTGAGAAAAGTGGAGGGAAGTTAATACAGAGCGAGAGATCCTTCCCGTCCCTGTCACTGTACAGATTGTCAAGCTCTGGTTCTTAAGCTATGCGTTGCCTTGAGCAGAACCATTGCAAGAGGCAGTGCCTTGCATTTATGCCTCAGAGGCCTCTCCTCTTGTGCTCCGTTTCTTCTAATGCTGTCTGTAGACTGGAGAGGGGGGAAGACTTGTGCTTGCAAAGATCTGTGTGTGGGTGGTCAGAGTGGAAGGCTGGAAGGAGAGGTTGGCAGTGGTCAGTGGGGAAGGTGTAGTACAAGAACAAGAAACTATCTTGCCTTGCCATGTGGAGTTGCAATAGCTGGACACGGAGGTGAGTGATGCTCTGCAGGGATTGTGGCTTAGTAAGCAGAGATCAGACAGCTCAGCCCTGTCAGCCTTGCATTACTGGAGTGGGAAAGAGGAGAATTCTGTTGTGCCAATCAGTGCCTGGCCAGAATAGCTGACACCCAGAGGTACCTCAGGACCTACTCCAGCTGCCTTGACTGTGAAGCTCTGATACTGCTTGCAGCCACAGGACAGCTTGCCTTCGATGCTTCTACAGATTTCTGTGTTCTGAAGCACTGATGGAGCTGTCTTTGCTGTGAGCTGCAGTGAGAGAGAAAGGTGGCTCTCCTGGCTGTAGGAATGAAACCAAGGCACGGGCACGTTACAAACTCTCCTCTGGATTGATAGTGCCCATGGCTGGGGCGGGAAATAACCCAGTGTGTTTGCTTTCCCATTTCAAGGGTTTAAATGTGTGAGCTTAGCCCTGCTCTCTGCTGTTAATTGGAGGCCCCTCGCACTTGTGGCCTGTGTTTTAGTATGACTTCAAAGCACAGAGCAGATCTGTGTGATATGGTGCTGTTCAGCCAATCAGTGCAAGCCCCAGGCTGCTGTGTGCAGGAATGTGGCAGTCAGAGTGCTGTGCTCTTTCACTCAGACTCGCCTTTGTGAGAGCAGCGTTGACCATCTTGCCCCTTACGGGATTATAACCATGTGTACAAATATTTGAAGGGTGTAAATACCAAAGAGAGAATGGATTTGCCTAAGCTGGTACAAGAGGGTAGGGCAATTGGAAGGACCTGAGCAGATGTTTAGTAGGGAAAGATCCTGTGAAGTATTCCCATCTGTGCTGTCTCCAGAACCACAATAGCTTCCAACTGAATGTCAGGTAAAGGCAGAACATACCAGCTGGGGGCTGTATTGAACACACACGCACAAGCTGGTTTTATATTTCTGTATCAAGAAAGGTACAGTGAAAATGTGGTGAAATGCTGCTGAACTGTGCTTGATGTATACAGCCAAGTTTGCTGTAGCTGGGAAGACCAGATATGCTATTTTTTACACAAGTGAAAGGTAGCAGTACGGGAAAAAAATGAGAGGAAACCTCAGTTCAGGTTTCTCATGTGAAAAATGTGCAATAAATTACAAGGCTGCAATAATCTGGGATCTTCTGACCCCTCAGCCCACTGTCACTTGCATCTTGAGTCATGGCTCCCTATTCATGTCATCAAAGACCTCCTAGTGAGAAGAGTTTAATGAACAGGAGAGTCATAGGTTATATAATACCTTAAATAAGAAGACGATACAGTGATCAATCAGCTAAATATTGGGTCACTTCCTGACTGTCACTCCTTACTGCTACTTTTACTTTTTCATTTTAATAGAGACAGCGTTTTGGTCTCACCTAACCGAGTTGTCAGTCCATGGAAAGCCACTGTATTTCTCTGAGCTCAAACTCTTTTGACACAGACTATTTTCACCCTGCTAAACCAAGACAATTTAAAACAAAACACCCCAAAACAAATAAAAGAAAGCCACCCAGCCCTCTTCACACCTCTTTTCATCAGTTCAGTTATACACCATCTCTTAATTAACAGCTTCTTACTTTTAGTAATCCTCTTTATCCTCCTTGCCTCTATTGGGGATATTTATAATGGTAAACTCTTCTTTCTTCTGTCCAGTTTTGCAGGTGGCATTATAAAAGACCCAAATCAAATCATTTCAGTGTAGTATGTGTGAGGGGTTCGGCTCCTACCGACATCTTCCAGTAAACTCTGCTGTGCAATTCCATGACAACTTGTCTGAGGTTGCTAAACAGACTGGATTTCTTGCAGTGATACTCTGCCACCCAGATAGAAGTTCTCCTTGTGAAAGCTGCTCCTTCTTGAACTGTTCGTTACTGGAGTTGTCCTCTTTGTCTTTCTCCCTGATATTTGAAGAAAGAGGGCTAAGAACTTCTCAAATATTTATTTCTCCCCTATATACATCATTTACCAGCAAATCACTGTTTTGTCTACCCTACAAAACTTCATGACAACTGTAAGTGAAATTCAATTAGCTGGAGCTATGAGAGAAAGTCACATTTTAATGAGAATATTGAAAACCTCTTCGTTCTTTGTAGATTTTGATAGGCATTCTATGCATAATGGACGCAGGTGTTGAAAGACACTGTTGTTAAAGGTTCAGCATCTAATGCCATTTCAATTAAAGCCCTAGAATTCTCTTTAAGAGTTCTTCAGAACTCTTAAGAAATCTCACGTAAAAAATAAATGAAGCAACGAAGATTGAGGCTTCTTTTATTTGTAGGCTTTGCTAAAATTAGGGTTGCATTTTTTATGGAAAATGTGACATATAAAGAAATGTTAGAATGTCATATTTATAGATACATAAATGGAATATATTTTAAGTTTTACTTTGGTTTATATATATAAACACATATATGATATATTTATAGTTGAGTATACACACATTTTATACATACACATGCATGCAAATATATATTTATATGTAAGTGTAATATATACGTGGAAGCAAAAGCTCAGAATTAAATTAATGAATTAATCTCAGATTACTTCTCATCCTTATTCTCCATTTGTGCTGTTATTTTAAATAACCTCATTATCCCACCACCATGAACTCCAGTGAATACTTGAGTTTTTGATAAGCTCTCTTTGAAAGGTCTTAACTTCTGACTAGTGGTCAGGAAGTGCCTGTCTTTCCTTTTCTTCCCTGCCACCCCCCCAAGCTGGCATACAAAAGTTGGCATGTGGTGTTGGTGTTCCAATCCCAATATATTATTTACAGGATTCTTCTGATGGAACAAAACCTTCTACAAATAATAATCTATTTTTCTAGATGGCAAACATCTGGGTAGTATAAGTAAATGGGTAATTTATTAGTGTTTGAACAGCTTAAAGGAGGGTAAGTAAAGGTAGTCCTGAACAGCTCAGCACTTCTGACGCTGCTTTCTGTCTCATTTGCGGTGTGTGACTGAGCACAGCAGGCTTGTAAGCAGGAGAGGGGGCAGGGGGAAAGGAGGGAGCAGAGTGGACACAATGGGCTTTGGCTGTTTCAGTGAGACACCCTTTCATCCTTCTCTCTGTGAGACCCTGCATACCTGCAAAGGGACTTGAGTGTTTCGGAGCACGTCGTGTTTTGGTGACAGCTCCACGGGCTCCGGTGAACCTGCTGCAGTGGTGTGTGTGTCATTTGCTTGTTCCATGGTCACAGTGGATCTAACTTGGACTGTGCTGTGGGAGGAAGTCATTAAAGCTTTTGTTCTTGTCTCTTTCTTTGTTTCGGAGCAATATTGCTCAGGCTGTAACAGTGAATCAGTGCTTTAGTTTGATGAGGGCCACGTTCTTTAATGCTTTCCATTCACTTTATGTTGCAAGCTGTGTGCAGAAAGGTAACACTGCATGACAGAGGTTTCTTGAAGCTTTTCAGGGAAAGATTGGACTGTATTCTGCCAGTGTTACAAACCAGTGAAGAAATGCTGGCGAAATGGAGCCAAGGCTTTTTTTCTGTCACAGCGACCATTGCAGTAGTTTGAGGGGAAAAAAAAATCAAGTTCACTCTGAAGGGCCTGTGTGTACTCGATTAAAAACTTAGACCAGTGTATAATAAATTCAGATTTTTCCTATCTCTCTTCCTAACCTCTCGGCTAAACCCACAGGTGTGAGAAACACTGGCAGTTTTGAGTAAAACTAAGAAATGGTCTTTATTTATTTTAATTTAATTATTAAATTTATTTAATTAAAAATAAAATTTTGTTTTCTAATTTTTTTCCTTCTTCATGAATCTGATAATGAAGCAATGCTCTATTTAAAAGTGGAAATAAATTAGGTTAGGCTCAGTCTTCCCCTGTCCAGAGAAGCAAAATGAGGTGCAGTTAACAGCCTGTTAGCTAACAAGTTAAATATTTAAACATTCAGTAGAATGAGAGAGCAAAGCTTGGTGCTGGTTAACATGTTAGGGTAGCTTTTTTTTTTTTTTCCCTTCCATTTTTTTTCTCTTTTCTTTTCTAGATTTTAAAAATATTCTTAACTGCTGAATCTTTTTTTTCCCCATTCCCTCCTCTAGATAAGGGAAGCAGCATTTTAACCCAGTGGTGTGAGGGGCTTGGTTTTTTGTTCCAGCTGCAGATTGCCCTGCCCCATCTGCCTTCCCCACAGGCACACAAAGCCGAGCCCATGCCCAGTCGCTTCTTTCCTTAAGCTAACAGAGGTAGGGCACATCCCCCAGATCGGCTCCAGCTTATTTAGAATTAAATCCCACCTTTCAGAATCCCTGGTTTGCCTTGGGTGTAGGTTCCCTGTGCAGCATTTAGAACGGCTTTGCTGCTGGAGGGAAGGCAGAGCTCTCTCTGCCGGCTGGTCTGTCTGAAGTCCATTTGTCATCAGTGCTGTGGTCTGCATCTTGCTGCTGGTGTTTGGGGGAGTTGGTTTGAGCTTGTGGAGAGCAAAAGTGCTTGGCTTCAGGGCCTCTGGCAAGCTTGTGCTGTAAAGCACTACTTCTCAGTCCCCTTTAACCATGTGGACAGACTAAGCATGAAAACTATATTTTTTTTTTAACTGAAGACCTAACAGAATAGGTGTAGAAAATCTGAGAGGGCTAAACAGAAAGTGTTTCCTGGTTAAAAAGGCAAAAGAGAGGCCTACACATTGACCCCCTGTTCAGTGTCTTCTGTCTCCTGAGGAGAGATCCTCCTGGCAGTGACGGCAACGGGTCGGTTCTGACGGTTTCTCACCGCTGTACGTGAGCATTGTAGAAAGGACCTGGCTTTAATCCTCCTGGTCCTTACTGGAATATAAATGAAGCTGTCAATCAGCAGCTCTATTTGATGTTTGGGTCCTTTCATACAGGTTGAATTTTACAAGGGCAGTCTGCCCTCCTGCATTGTTTGTCATCTGCGGTCTGCAGCAGATTAAATGGCTACATTGAATGGAATGGGAAAGAATGAGCAAAAGACAATGCTGTTAGTGACCTCCCTTTGCCTACTATCCTGCTCACTGGAAACCCCCTCGGAGAGTACTGAGGAAGGTTCAAATTCAAGCCATGTCTTAGAGAAGTGGGTGTGTGTACCCTCCTCCCATCCACTGAGCTACCTGATTATTCAGGGTGTTTGTTTCTTCCTTGCTTTACTGGTGGAGGGCTTGTGGAGAACTGCTTGTATTCTGTCTGTCTTTTGGCCAGTAAATACCTTTGATTTATCCAGACAATTTAAAATAATATATGTTGATACAGGTGTGATTAAAAAAGGGCATTGCATGAGGTTGGATGAGATGAGGTTGGGGCATTTTTCACTGTGTATTTATGGGCAATTTTACTTTGAACCTTATTCCAAATGAAAAATAATTCTTCTAGAACGAAGTAACTGTCAATAAAGCTAGAATAGCTCTGGGATCCGGGGTCTGTATTTTATTCTGTTTTTACTTCCCATACTGTTTTTTATGTGTAGCACCTTTGTCTTCACCTGGCTGCTTCCAAATTACCAACAAAGAGTTAAATTCAAACAAGTAAGCTGGGAGAAGGATGTGTATGCCAGTCAGGATTTGCAGCTAAATTGCTTTCATACTTTGTTTTTATAATATATTTGCTGCTTAGCCACATTGTGGCCTTTTTCTTTTTTCTAACAAAAAATCATTATGTGACATAGCTAGTAGATAATTCCTACTTTTACAGAGACAACACCATGCTAAAAATGTCCCTTGGCATAGGGATCGTTAACTGATGGCAATTTGTCTGCCTTTCTGAGTAGGTTTTTCTTCAGCACCAGCTATAGAAGCTATGAAATAGTCTGTGGGGGGAAAAGGTGTTTATCTTGTGTTGAAACTGAGGATGGACCAAATGCTTGAGGAAAAAACTCTATCAAATAATGAGCTATAGATAACACTGTATTTTTTCAAGATCCTGGAAGGAGATGCTTATGCAGTATTATGTGACAGTCAGCATGAGAAAATTGGCATTTTGTGAAATGCGACCATAGAATGTGCTTCAAACGTCATTGTTTATATATCCATGTATATAGATAACATCAGTTACGTATTTTTAGATGTTGGTGGTGGGTCTAAAAGCTACATGCATTACAAACATAAAAGTTTCCTTTTCTGTGGCATAACTGTGGAGAACAAGTATTACTTTTCTCAATATGAAAGCTGTATTTGTTTGAATAATAAAATGAAGAGTGGTATTTTGTTAGTAACATTAATAGAGATTTATTAATATTTTATTAATTATTTTATTAATATGGCGCTTTCAAATGAAGGACTACCTAGGGTTCTTTTAGGGGATGGGATTGTTTACTTTTTTGATATCTCTATTAAAAGAGCATAGCAACATATATTTGCATTTCCTGATCACTAAAAATCCTCCCTACCATAAATGTGTATGTGAAATTGAGAACCTAATTAAAAGATTAACAGCATGTACAGTAATTTACCCAAAAGGCATGTGTTAATTTGTTAAAACACTAAAGATCTTTATGCTTTCTTTTTTTTGATGCTATCAAAATATTTTCCGTGGAACTGGTTGAACCTGGTCTCTTCCTTATAAATTCTTCTGCAGAGTAAGACAACTTAATTTCATATCTAATTGCATAAGGAATTATAAATTATCTTTTCTAAGAGACCTATGACACTAAAGCACAGAATGAACAAATAAAATGGATTTGCTCTAGTACAAATGAAGATACATGGCAGTATTTTTATTGCAGACACCATTTGTTTGGGCTGAGTGTCTGAATATTTTACAATAAGATGCAAAGTGCTATTTGCTGAACAGTCATTCTAGCAATGCATCTTAAGGTGTTTTGCAACTAATTGCCATGAAACGAAGAAACCCAAATCAACAAAACCCAGGCCCACCCATAAAATAAAACCTTATGCAGAATGAGAGAAATCTGTTCCAAGGGAAATACATTTTATGTGCATTTATAGAAGTGGGATCTGCTTCTTGGATCAAACATACAACTTTTGTTCACAGAGGAAATACCTGTTGATTCCAGAAGTGTGCTTCAGCTCAGCAAAAAGGTGACTTGCTGCATGTGAAATTATTTCCAGCTAGGTAAGAGGTGCTGCAGTGTAGACTAGAACACACAGGTGAAGCATTTCATGTCTAGTTTCTCTTGGGGGTGATGTATGGAACAGTTTACTGGATGTGGGGCATTTCCCTGCTGCAGAGGGAAATGTAGGTCCTTCCCTGGCTCCATTGGTGTCAACACAACCTGAGGGGATGCCATTCTCCTGCACAATTAGGATGTCCCTCCCTCTTGGGGACTTTCGTGGAATTCTGAACAACTCTGCCTTCCTGCCTAGAAAACACAGTAGGCTGTCCTTTGGAAACAATGGGGTGTGGAACAGTACCAAGTGATATGGTAATCTGAGGTCTGAATATTAACCTTATGGCAGCATTCAGTAGAAACTGGCATTTATTAAATATTTATCTTTTGTAACTTCTTATAGAATTGTATTCTGGCATTGAAAGTTTAAAATATTTTATAGTACATTTACCATTTTGTACTGCACTGTGTCAGTGTTGGTGCCAAGGCTGTTTGAATGTTGCTGAACGTCTGTTTAACCAGTTTAGATTAAACCCTAATACATTATTTAGTGCAAGGAACAAATTAATATTATACTGACCTTTGGAGGATTGAATTAATAAATTTATCACAAGGATTAGTTTGGAATTACATAACAGAGACGTTCTTTATTTATCCAGAAGTACTTTTATTACGAAGTTTACTAATACAAAGCAGCTTCTGTTAAGCTGATTGTTATTCCTAGGTACTAAAAGATCAATGCTAAATTGTCTAAATCCCAATGTATGGATGATTTGTGAATTTTTCTAGAAGGGCACCAGAAGGGTAGTATGTCACTTCATAAAGGTGAGTAGGAAAGAAATGTAATAATCTTAGCTAGAGAGCTTCTGTGGTCTGATTTGAGTGGTATGAGACGAAAAATTCAGCATCTATGGTGAAATGTGGATTACCCTTTTAAAAAAAACTATGCCTAATAATCCAAAGTGATTTCAATAACAAGGTTAAGGAACATTTTTGTAATCATACAAACATGAGACTTTTTTTTTCCCTTAGCTTTCTGTAGCTCTGTATTAAAACTTTATTTTGCAAGAACTTCTTACGCTTTACAGTTTTGAGTGCGTGCCAGTGCAGGAAAGTAGGGAGGGAAAAAACGAAGACAAAGAGAGACAGACAAGTTTTTCTATACTGTGTGTAAGAGCAATGTCATGACTTTGTGAGGAACAGCAGTGTGATTTTTGGTGATGTAGTAAGCACTAGCACCAGGTCACTGTGGTCCAGCAAATTCCTGTCCCACTCTTCTCCTTGCTGACCAGAGTTGTGAGGGAGTTGCAGGCACAGCTGTAACACTGGCGTGGCACTGTGATGCCCCAGGGTTGCAACCTCAGTTTTGTGGAAGGAGGGGCTGTTACAGAACAAAATTGCCATCATACATCTTCAAGGCTTCTCCTGAATCTGTATCTTTTTTTATCTGGGTCTCTTGTGCACAAATTCACATTTTGCATGTAAATGTGAAAGAGATGGAGAAATCTTAGCTGCAGATGGAAAAAAAAAAAAAAAAAGCCAACCCTCCAGTGTCTTCATATTTTAAAAAAAATCCAGAATTAGAAGGAGATAAATTTATGTAGCCTTTGCACCATAATAATATGGCAAGACCTGACACAAAGCCATAAGGCTTTTTTCACAGATTCAGTTGTCTGGAAATTGTGCAATGCTGTTTAAATAGAATGTCTTTTAATAGATCACAAGAAATTAAAAAAATGCATTAAAAAAGTCATGTTTTCACCAAGGATTACATGATGGCAATGTTAACTCCAGTGCAATTAATAGACAGCGTGTACTTTGTTTTCCTTTGAGTGCTTAGCATTTTCTCTAGATTTTATCTGGTCACGTATCCAGGAACTGGGTATGGATGCAAGCTGCTGTTAATTGAGCTGTATTTAGGACTATTAAAACCATTGTATGTGCAGTATGGCAAGATGTGTATCTAAATGTGCATTTACAGCAATGTAGCTGTGGCAAGCGTATCCTGTAGTAGGTGGGCAGCCCCTTGTCCACATATTTTTAGGTACAAAACTAATTGGTTTATGACAAAATAGCTTCTTATCTTGGCATAGCATTTATCTTTTACAAAACCTGCAGTTATTTTCCCAGAACAGTTGAGAGGTGCAGTTTGTTGCTTAACAGGGAGGAAGGTGTAATATGTTCTAATTTTGTCATTGAGCATTGGCCCCATTGAGTCGGGCCTTGTGTTGTAGCAATTTCTCTATATAAAGGAGGGCTGGTCCTGATTTCTTGGTCTCATCCACCTATTGAATGTCTTTTTACATCCAGCTAGTTGTGTGATGTAATATTTTGGGTGAAGAAGATGCTGTTTTATACGAGGAGTGATCAGTTCAAGTCGGGAAGCAAAAAAATCCCTTATTTATGTGCTTGATGGATTAAGTTTTTTACATAGTGTGCTTTATAGCAAAAGGGCTATGCTCGTACAGAAGGAGGTGCCAGAATGCTAATAGAAGTATAGTAGCTCATCTGATGGGTGGGACAGATTTCTGCGTGCTGTTCAGAAAAAAAAAAAATTTAACCCCGTGTGGGAGTGTAATATCTGGCATTGTTAATTCTTGACATTTTGTTTCCCATACTTCTGGGGCTCTTGATGAGGGAAGCTTCGTCTTCTCTGTAAAAATTTAATTTGTAAAGATAAAAAAAAAATTCTTAGAGGATTCCATCAGAAGCTTGTTAGCATGATCCTGTCTTTGGCATGAGAACATGGAATAGAAAAGAATCCAAGCATTTTAATTTGCTGGGAACAAAAAGAAGCTGGTTGGTAACTTTGGGATGCAGTCTTGCTCTCTGAAGCACATTACTTTGCGGGCGTGCAGGCATGTGACAGTGTGATCCTACATGGGGCTTGGTTGGTTTCAAGCATGCCCAGGGCCTCCTGTGGCCCTTTTGTTATTTCTCAGCCTTTGGCACCGAGTGCCAGTGGGGGATGTGTGGAGATGGGGAAACGAGAGAAATGGATATTAGAATTCAGTAGCAGATTTAAATTAAGCAGAAACCTCAGTATGTTATAAACTTGTAAGGCTATATATACACTATGGCATGTGGCTGGACCATAGTTATGCTCAGCAAACCACTGAATATTGTAGGACAGTTCATACTTTTTCTAATTCTTCCCAGAAAAAAAAGAGGATTTCAGTACTAAGTAATACCTTGTTATCATATTCCTAACTGTTGGCAGCAAAACCATTTGAACTTTCAAAAATAGCAGATTAGCTATTTCCCTAAAACTATGCATACAATTTAGCATCTTACTGATCTGTCAGAACAGCACAGGGATTAGTAGAAACTGGGACTGGAAGTGACTTAAGGGAGCTAACAGAGTTTAGCGAAGGTTATGGAAAAGCAATATTTTCCAGCAGATGCCTTGTGAAGAGAGATGGGAAAGGACCAGAGATGCCAAAGCAGCAACTGCTCATCATGAACAAGACCTTTTCAGCCAAGAGAAATCCAGGCTGACAGTGTCATTTGGGACTTCGCATCCTTAGTAGGAAGGGTTAAGAACAGGAGTGAAAGACCTGATAGTAGTGGACATAATGTCCTGACCTCTTGAAACGTAAGCGTGCAGTGCATAGCTCAGAGAAGAATATTCTGTGCAATTGTGGAACCTGAAATCAGGGTTCTGCTGCTATTGTAGTAAAGCCAAAAATGGAACTAGAAAGTTGTCTTGGCGTGAAGACTAAGTGAAATAGAAAATTAAATGGGCATCCAGTGCTGTGATGTAGGGTCCAAAATCAGCTCACACAGTGCTGTTAGTGTTCATGGTTGTTGCTGCTGTAGCTTCAGTAAGGGATTCTTTACTAGAAAATTAAGCCATGTTTTCAGTTACAGAACTGTAAATAAAGTCAAATGCTTCTGATGTCAGTGGCGTTTTTGATTTCCACTGATGCAATTGAGGACAGAGGTTGAAATATGATTTTGGTTTCCAGATGTATTTCAAACTTGTTTTATATAAAGAAGTAAATAATGTGTTTTGTGGCAGGTTGGGATCATAGGCAACACAGGTTCACATAATTTTATGTATGACAGTATGTGGTTACTGATCCTATACTTGATTGTTTTCAAAGAGCTTATTTGAGGTGTTCCCTTCATGTAATTTTTTGTCGGTATCCTAATGTGGAAAACCAAACTCAATTCTGGAGTGAGTTGCTTAGCTACAGGAGATACAGGCCAAAGACATTTTACTACAGAACATTTTTCCTTATATGAAAGCAATCCTTTTGTGGGATACTTTTTGTTTAAAGATGTTCAGAGTAATTTGATTATGTCATCAAGGCTTGGGTTTGGGTTCTTGGTTGCTTATGTGAATATCTGAGACACAGTGACTAAAACTGGGACAACAGAATAGAGATTGCCTGTAGGAATCCTCCTACCACTTCAGAGTCATGGAGGAAGACCTGTGTTCTCTGAGGCCAGAAGTGTAGGAACTCCAAGACTGAAAGTAAGGAGCCATGTGTGTCTTAATATATGTAATATTTGACTTAGTTTCAAGTACTTCCTTAAGACTGGAAGAAGGAAAAAGCTGCAGAGAGTAGGAAGACATACGAAGCCTGGGGTTAAGAGCCTTAAAGTGGGATAAGGTGTTGCTTTAGTGGGGTGTATATGTTCCTGTGTTTGATTGAAGGTGGGGGTAGCAAATACCCACTGTTTTGGCAACGACTGAGAAGCTGGTCTTTAACTTGACGAATACGTATGTGTATGTAGGAAGGTTTTAAAAGAAGGGGAAAATAGTTGTTAATTTGTACTCCTTGTGGTTGACACGTAAACACTTGGTTGTAATAAGGAGAAATACAGTAACTTCTTGTTTTCAGAGAGCTTTTTAGAAATATTTATTTAAATTAGGATTCATATACTTTGTGAGGTTTTCACATAGGGTAGAAAGCAGGGTACCCTGCCCGACTGTATCCATATATCAAGATGGAACTTGCTTTTCTGTGAAGCTTAAGGTAAAAGAGTTTTGGTTTTAAAGCACAAGGTGGTTAGTACTTGTCTGTAGACTTCTAGATAATATACAAATGCAAAAGATTTTTATTTGTTTAACTCTTTTTAAAAAATTATTTATTAACAAGGTGCTTATGGAGAAACATTCATCAGAAGCTTTAGAAATTGTGGGAGATTTATGATGTCATTACAGCTATACACTGCATTGTAAAACTTCAGAGCAACCACTGCTGTACCACCAGGGTGAATAATGGAGCATTCATTCACTCCTACCAAATCCCAACATCAGATATTCTACAGGCTCTCTTAAAACAGAAATTGTGACTGTAGGAACGTGTACTGAGAAGTAATGTTTCAGAGGGTATAATCAGAGTACCTCAAAAAGAGTGGTAGATATTTTAATTCCCCGAAGTTGTTGTGTTAAAACTGCTCAAAAGAGATTCTTAGAGGTAAAGGCTCTTCATATAGAAGTGGCTGAAAAAAATCTTGGCTGTTTTTTGTGGAACTGGTGAGAAGGATCGTTAGAGGCCAAATGCTGCTCGGTTACACCATCCTATGTTTGGAGTAATGCCAAAGACAAATGCTTTCCCTGCTGCAACTGGACTGGGGGGAGCACAGCTCTGAGGGGTCTGAGCAACCAGTGACTCTACTCTAAACCACACATAAAACAAATTTAGCAATCTTGGACTCTTGAACAATGATTCATTTTATAATATGACCGCAAAATGTAGCTGTGTTGGTAATGATTGCTTCAAACAGCTCGAGAAGCTCAATGAGCAAGGAAAAGTTGGGATTACCCTTAGCCCTACTAAGTGTCCTTGTTGGGCCGGAGGTCAAGGCTTCCCAGTATAGCTTTTGCCCTGGGCTGCACAGGCAGGCAGGGCAGAGCTGTGCTTGCAATAGACAGACAAAGGTCTCATTCTCCAGTGGTAAATGTGCTTTAACAGCCACCACCATATAGTAATACATAAAATGAAAGGAAATGTTAAGTCTGCTGCATGTTACTTGTTCAGGATGTTAACAGCTGTATGGCAAATACATCTATAGTAGAGGAGGGAGAGCAAGATACAACCATCTTTTGTAGCCATCCTTTCATATCTGTAATTACATCCAGTCTTAGCAGCAGTGTCATTTCATTTTGCAGAGGAGCGTGGCAGCCCTTGAAGTGAGATTTGTTGATGTTCAATCCCACACGGTAGAAAAGGTCCATTGTGCTCTGACCTGCTTTAAAACAAACCATACTAAACCATGCATGCATACTCAAAGAGTCCCCCCCTTTTATAGACAACTGCCATTTTGTTGCAAGGGTTGCTATGGCAAACCAGGGCAGAAAATCCTGTCTTGGTGTTAAAGCGAAATACTTAGAAATTGTAAGGAGACAGATTTTGAGAATATAAATTAATTAAATGGCAGTAATTGCATTATTGCACTATCTTGCCAGTGAAATAGCTATTCCTGTGAGAGTCTATTACTGTGTTAGGTTTTGGAGCAGAGTGTAATTTTTTGAATGTGTTCTAGGTTTTCAAAATCTGTCTTTGTTCTTTTATTTAATTCTAACTGGTGACAAATAGCAGCTTAGCCTTGCAAAGGTGGTCATCATCCGGCGTGCTTGAGTTGTTAAATCTGTAAGAAGACGGAATAAGCATTTGCACTTTGGGCTTTAAGCTGACAGAAATAGCTAACT
Organism: Phylloscopus trochilus trochilus; assembly: GCA_016584745.2. Classification (NCBI taxonomy): domain Eukaryota; kingdom Metazoa; phylum Chordata; class Aves; order Passeriformes; family Phylloscopidae; genus Phylloscopus; species Phylloscopus trochilus. Next base: position 6,270,171 of record WQNJ02000545.1, read on the forward strand.
ATAACCTCACCAATCTGGCCTATATAGCTGCTGGATAGTTTGCCGGGTTGGGATCATTGTCTTTGGATTTGGACAGGAAATGTTGCATTTCTTCCAGATAGAACTTCTACAGCTGTCTAAGGTGCCTTTTGCTCCTTGGCTGCTGGAGATACAAAGTGTCATGCAAGACGGGAGGCTTCTATGGTACATTACTTTATTGGAGAGAAAAAAAGAAAAAAACAAGGCTGGTCTATGTTACTTGTCCTATTCAACCCCCCTTGTCCTGAGTACTTAACAGGTCTGGCCTTGCTGCAGTTGTGTCCTTCTTCAAATCAGCAACGAACTGCTGAGGAATAAGCTTCAGAAACAGAACTGATAAAATTGATCCTGCCTAATGTCTTTTTAGTGAAATTAGAAAAGCTGCTTCAACTTCTTTTTTTTGCTTTGAATGCTGAAAATGAAACAGTTTTGTCTCCTTACGTCTGTACCAGTTATTCACTAAAGTATTTCCTTACATTTTAAGTGGGACTGTGTTACTGTCCTTCGATAACATTGGGGGAGAAATGAAGATTAAAATGCCCATTTCCCACATCTGAAATAGGAGATTCAGATTTAAAAGGAAAAAGAGAACAAACTACTATATAGGAGAAGAAATGAAAAAGAACATTACTCAGGGTGCCCTTGTAAGTGAAGTCCTTTCTGTAGGTGTTCTCCAAGCATCTCTGGTCTTTGCTCAGTTGATCTCAGTTGATCAATCAGCCTCTGCTTGGCTGAGTGCGGGCACAGGCCGGTGGCTCAGTGTTGATTATGCCAATATTGCCAGTCTTGTGAATTGACCATCTGCTGTTTGCTTTTGTGTGCACTTAAGAATCGGGCAGGAAGAGCACTGGCAGGAGCCTAGGATTAGTACCTACACCAAAGTTCAGGAACTCTAGAATCTTCTCAGTTTTGCCAATGCCTGTTTGTCTTCAAGAAGTCATCTTTAGCTGCCCTACTAGTACAGCTTGCTGCAGGTGGTTGTGCTGGTTAACAGAGGTAAATATGAGCTTCTGTTGACCTTCCAGAGTTCATTTTAGTACACTGAGAGTGTCATTTTGTACGTTCCCCTTGAGTTCCTGAGTAGGCAGTAGACTGGCCAATGCATCCAAGGAGTGGAACGTGACAAAGCTTCTGTGTTGTGGATTGAATTTTATAAGTTTGGAAGAAGGACCAGCAGCTTCCCAAATGGGAATTTAAAAAAAGACAAATGTAAAAATGTTTCTAACTAGTTCATGTCAGCATCTTAATCTGTAACTGGCTGTGTCTAATGCAAGATGCTTTTCATGCCATCGTGTTTGCCAGCTACCTCTTAGACTGAGGCAACTGTAGTGATTGAAGTGTTCAACTTTGTGTTAGAAAAAGAAAGGCACTTGTGCAATATCATTAAAAGTGTAGCCAATTTTTTTTTAAAAATATTAGTTACTTGAATCCACTGTCTTTCCTAGTATTTTGTGAGGGATTTTTCTTTCTTGTTGTATTTATTGTTATTCAGTTGAGAGATTTTTCAGTGCATCACCCACCTTAAAATGATCTCATGTTCAAGGCTAAAATTAAGGAGTCTTGAAAACCTGGATATTCTGATGGTCACTAGTGCAGAGATTAGGTACAGGTGACTGAATGCTTTGAAAAGGAGTTTTGTATCCACTTACTAGCTTTTCTTAAAAATGACAAAATACTAAATAATTTTAAAAATACAGAAAAGTTTAATTGGAAACTACTTTTTCATACATGTTGCAGTCATTCCTTATGGGTAAACACATGCATAAAGAATTGTAGCTACAACCACAACATTCATGTTTAGTAGGTGCTTTTTTATACTAGTGCTGCGTTGTAAATTAATAATAATTATCTTAAATGCTATATTTGTCCTCTATGGTTACAACCACAATTAACAGATTCTCTGTGTGGAATTATATCCCCAGCTACTTCGCCCCAAGGTATTTTTAAACTTTTTGCCTAAATGATGCGCATTCTTTTAATTACAGCACATGATAATTATCTGGAAGGTATTGGTTATTGTGTCAATCCAGGGTGGCACTTAAGTCCTTTTCCTCTCACAATTAACAAAATAATAATTGTTTTAAAGGCAGGCAGGGATATGAACCCTGGTTAAACCCTAGCAGACATGTCATTATCGTAGCAGGGGAAAGCAAAGGAGCAGGTCCCTCCCTGGGCGAGAGCATCGGGAACAAACGGGTAGCTGTATTTATTTTGGCAGGCTGAAGCTGTTGTGAGCCTGGAGTCCCAGCCGAAATCAAGTGAGCTTGGAGTTGACTTGAGCTGTTTCTCAAATGTTTTTGTGAACTCTCACTTTTTTTTTTTAAATTTTTTTTTTTTTTATTTTCCCATGTTGTTTTAATTATATTTCTCAGTGCTCATAACATCACACTAGATCTTCCATGTTTTGGGATTATTTGTGAAAAGATTTCTCATCAGCTAATAGCAGTTGTTTAACAAAAAATCTTCATTGGTTAGGGTAAAGTCTGAGCTCAGATGTGTGATCACATAAGGGAAAATTCCATTGAGATTTGGAGTGGAATGAAGCCCCCTCCTTAATACTTTTGTCTAACATATGTCACTGTATTAAAAATAATTACTTTGGTTCCTTGGAGGGGAGGAAGAAGGGTTTTTTTAAAACCTGGAATTCTGTATTGAGTAGGCAAATAAACTCCTGAGATTGCTTTCATTGGAAAAGGATATTTTAAATGGTACCTTTTACTTGAATGTTGGCCAGTTTAATTTAGATTATTGCTTTTGACAATTAACCTCGTGTTGGGCTGCACTTGTCTCATTAGCAATGTGGCAAGTGATGAACTTGGATCCATGAGGGCTCAGCTCTCACCTGGGAAACTCCCCCACCAAGGCTGTGCCACTGCTTATTAACAAAGTATTAACAATTTATTGACAAATCCACCTAAAAGCCGTCTGTGGAGGGCTGGGACTGAGGGATTAAACAAATATATTAGTAGTCTTATAAAATTCTTAGAATAGTTTTGCCAAGAGAGAAAGTTAAACAGCAGAGGAGGCATGGATGGAAGTTTTAAAAATACATTGTTTCGAGGTGATTTGGTTTTGATGGTTTCCTTTTCAAACTTTTTGTAGTTTGAGACAGAGTTTCTCCTTCAAAATGTATCTGCTTTAAAAATGAGTTTTTAAATGAAATGGGAATGGAGTGAGAGAGAGTAAGAATATGGCTAAATAATTAAAGACTAAAATTCTTAAATTCTGTTTGAATGTAATGCTTCATCTGCCAGGAAATGATCAGTTGATTTGTTTTTCATTTAAGCAAAGCCACTTACGCAAGTTGTGGTTTTATGAACTGATTCCCTCTCTTTTTCTCTCCTGATTTTTATCCACCAAAGCAAAATATCTTTTACTTCCATAATATGCTGCTCTGCTTTACACATGGAATATTCTGAAATAATGTCATCTTTTGGTGGTTGTTTGGTGAAAAAAAGGATTGAAGATAATTTTGTGCAATAGGAATAATGACTTTAACAACTTTGTATAGCTTGAAAGCTTCTCTCATAATTGTCAGGGAATGACTATTAATGTCCATAGCCCAAGATAAAATACAAAGAATTTTCTGGCATTTCTAGGAGAAATAGCTGAAAAAAACTTGTTTGCTTTTCAATTTTTTTTTTTTTTTTACTTCTTATGTGCCTTATTGCTGAGTTATAACAACAAGCTGTGTACTTGTGTTAATTTGACATACATACCAAATGTGTAGTGTCCAGAGTTACCACAGCTACACATATCTTTATGTGCAAGAATGGGGAAAAGTGTTAGTCCCTGAAGTAAATTTTTTATTTTTTCCTTTTAATTTTAATTCACTCTGTGTTATAATTTATCAGCTCCCTACAAATACTTTACTACTTTTACTGTGAAAATCAGTAAAGGAAGCAGGATTTAAACTGAATGCTCTGTTCTCTCCCTTTACTGTGGCTATGCACGTAATATTTACATTCACTTAAAAAATATCACACCTGCTATTTAGCCATTCCATTGAATATCTAATAATGCATACACGAAAGCAGATCCAGAAGAGAATATATCAAAAAAGATTTGTCGTGGCAGTAAAGTGGGTTATTTTAGTAGAAAAAGGCAATGTTTTTCTCTCCTTGGCTGCAGTGAGGGAGGGGTGTGTGCAGCTGGGCAGTTGGCTGTGCAGCCCATATGTGCACAGTGAGGAAGGCTAATGCCGAGGTGCGAATTGACTGGCAGCCATCACCACGCCTGTCCCTTCCTCCTCTGCCCAGGCAGCTTTCTCTGCCCAGGGAACAGCACCTTTGTGTTTTCTGAGCTGCCCTGTATGCTCTGTATGGGCATACCCTTGGGCATGGCTCTTGTGGAGTAGGCATCCTTGCTCATCCCTCTTACGGTACCTCTAGTGTTCTCTTCCTCTGTTTATAAATTTGAGTAAAATGCATGGGAAGAAGATGGGAAGGAAAGTCATGACTCAAGCTAAACAGAGTGTAACTCATTGCCTTGGGGGTAGGAGGAGGAAGGGATGTTAGAGGTTTGTGGTCTGGAGATTTATTCCTGTAGAGCTGGGAGGTACTGGCCGTCATTCAGAGACGGGAGCAGCGAGGCGTGGGCAGGAGGAGGAAGGTGACAGTGATGTGGCCCTGGGTGGATGGGTGAGCAGGCACTGACCAGCAGAGCTGCTTACCATGAGGGATTCTCAGACAGGGTTGAAAGCATCTTACTCACTATAACAAATCTGAGGCCTGTTTTAGCAGGAAAGAAACCCTCTTCATTGATTTGTAGGCTCAAAATTGAAATGGTTTTCTTTGTATTCAAGAAGGGCCTAAAAAGGCTGGTAACAAGGCTGGGACCACTTTCTGGCTGGGGCAGTTGCTGCTGCAGGGTTCTGCTGCCTCATTGAGGCTGAGGGAGAGTGCATTGTTCTTGCCCATCAACCTGTCAAGACTTCCTGTCTTTTATGAGACACAGCACTGCAAATTCCCTTTCCTCTACTGGCAGAAAACTCCTCAGCCATAGTAATAGCATAATTTTGCAGTTCTGCCAAGATTGCTCAAAAGTTTTGGTTGTGATACTTAGTTACATTTGCCAACATTTTCTTTCAAGATAAAAACTACTCAAAAGATGCTTCAGGTATGGCCTTGCTTTTATTTATGGAAGGCATATGGAGGTACTCACCACAGTTAATGGAATATGAAGCCTTTTGTATACTACATACCTGGATAAAAGCTGGCTTAAGTCCCTAAGTGCTCCCATTTCATTTGTAAAGAGCTTGTTATCTTAGCCTTAACACAGAGTATTTAGATTTCAAACTCTTATCTTATTTTTTCTAAATTAACAGTGGTTTTTTAGATATCTCCAGATGAGAGGCCTCCGTATCTTGAGTTTGTTTCTTTGAATATGTGATGAAAGACATTTCATGTGCACAGTAGGTAAAGGAGGTAACAAAGAGGCCACTGTTCTGGGCCCCCAGCAATAAAATTATTCCTGATTATGAAGATGGGGTAGAACTTAATTTCCTGCATGGTTTAGCTGAACAATCTCTTGAATTTCATCAGTGCAGCATGTTTAGTCTAGAACAGTTTATCTAGACTAAGCCATTTCTCACAAAATCCTATAGATTATTCTCTAATTTATCTATTCTGTTCATTGTTTAATTTTGTTCTCCTAGATTGCAGTTTTAATGGTGTGGCTTTGATCTTTTCTGTCTACACAGTGATGACTGGTCACACTAATTGGGATCCTTACTGCATGAGCTTTTCAAATGAGTTATTCTGTGATAAACTGTAAGCCAGGGTCATCACCTGTGGAACGTGAGAGCTGTTTTAGTGCTGATAGGCTCCTCTGATTGGATTTTCAACCACCATAAACTCAGATTTCAAATTAGGAAAGGAGGGTATTTTTTTGCTGATTAAAAGAAAGTCCAGATAGTTTTAAGTCTGAATTACTATAGTATTTTAGGCATCTCAGATTTTTAAGATAATTCTTTAGTTCCAAATTTTTTTCTTACTTAGAAAGTCTTTATTTCTTTGGTGTGTATACCTGTCTTAAGACCTCCAGTATGGAACAACCAGTAAATGCTCCATGCCTCCAAATGAACAATAGGCTTTGGGGGAGTAAAATAGACTTTCATTAAGATGCAGATACCCACAGTGCAGCCCACGTCCCGCCACCTGAGTGAGTGCCAAGAGCAGAGAATAGATACTGGCTGTGGGAAACAACTGTGTCGGCAGGAGCCAGATTGAGGCTTTTCCTCCAGGGTGACCTTTGAAATCAATCAGATTGTGAAAACGATAAACTTCCCAAAGCTGCCTTGGTGTGTTGGGCTAGTAATGCTCCCTCAGTGCTGAGGTCTGCTCTGATGCTCTGTGCCAGTAAGGAGAAGAGAACATAACTGGATTATATGAGGGCTGTTCAGCCTATTCTTTGAGAAGATGTGCGCAGTCTTCATCTTCCTACATAAGACTTTGTGAAGTAGTTATTTATATCTTATTTTCTCCTTTAGCATGATATTGTTAGTTGAAATCCCCAGCCAGATACTGAGTATTTGTGGTACAGAGGAGAATGCTGGCAGCAGTATAGGTTGTGCCTTATGGTGAAATGGTATCTCTGGTAAATTCCAGGGATTTTTCCAGTGTTGGTGCCATGTTCTGAATAAGGCATCATCCCACTATCTTTCTTTATTTATATTCCCCAGAACTGGGAATGGGCCTCTAGATTCCTTTTCTGCTTTCACACATGGAAGCTGTGCATATGCGGGCCCAAGACACCTGAGGCTTTGTAAGATGATTAGAAATTACAGTCTTTCCTCCTTTTTCTCTTGAAATGTCACCATGCAGCATTTTTTATCTCTTTGATTTGAATCTGAGATAGAGTTTAGGAAAGAGAAAGAAGTAGTGAGAAGAGATACTAGAGCTTTCCACCATTTCACAAGGATGTTTGCAGTGCCACCACTGCTTGAGGCTGTTGAGGCTTGGAGTGTCTGTCCATTAAATACTCACGCTGGTTTTGGCTGGGATAGAGTTACTTTCCTTCATAGCAGCTCCACAATTTCTATACACTGTGATTACGTGACAATCTTAGCTGCTACTAAAGAAGTGGGGAACTGGAAATGCTTCTGAACATGATGTGTGTGTGCTGCAAACTTCCAGATCCAGAATGTGAATAAATCTTTCCAGTCTTTGCCATGTGCACAGAAATTTATCGTTTAAATTAAAAAAAAAAAATAGTTATTTCTGTCTTTCTATTTTTTGGTCTCTTCTTCACAAAATGACTAACGTGAAGTTAAAATGCTAACAAGATCCAAAAAGGATCTGGTGGCTTTGTAAGAAAATAAGTTCAGTTCTAGGAAGATGTGGGCTAAGAAAACAAATCTAGGTTCATCTCAGCATTAATGTGGGCTCATCAACGGTACAAGGGAAAACTGTTTTTTCTGAGTCTGGTAACAGTTCCTGGTTGCTCTGAGTCATCTCCTCTAGTGGTGAACTAGTCTCTTTTTTTTTCCGCTTTTGTTTTCTGTTGATAGGAAATGTAGCGTAGTTCAGTAACCAGCAAAGCTTTATTTAGACTTGTCAGAAATGCAGAATTTTTTTTGCTCTTCCTGGGAATAAAAGAGAGAAATGGGGAACTTGAGATGAGATTATCGACTGAAATAAGTGTCAGTAAAGGAAAATTGCTTATCTGATTTAATCAAATTTATCTGAATTTGCAATGCTGCCCAAATTAAGAACTAGGGTTATTAAAATGTATTTTGAAAAGAAATATTATGACCTTAAAGATACTATTCTCTGTCTTTCTCTAGTCGATTAATTTGTAAGGGAAGGGTGAGGTTTAGTCCCTTAGCTTTTACCTGTTTGTGCTATGAGTGAGACCTGAGCCTAAGTATCAACAAACAGTCTTAGTTCTGTTTCCTGTTCTCAAATATACATGTGCATGCAGATTTTCATAGATACTTCTGCTTCCATAAAAAAACAATACAAAAATGCTAAAATACAAGTGTAACCTCCCTTCATGGTGGAATTAGTTTTTAACAGAATGTCATTATAGATACTGGGATCAAGCTTGTGGATATTTTTTGATCCTGTGTGGATCTGGATATACTCTTAAGAGTAAGGCAGCTACAAAGAGCAGAGGGCTTCAAGGTTGAATGGCAAAAATCACAGCAACTGTATCTTCACTTACTGCATTCATGTTGGTGAAATTGGTGGAAGCAGTCATTTGAGATTATCAGTAAAATCCTCAATCCCTCTATTTCCTCAGCAGTACTTGCTTTTCTATCCTGGTAGTTAGATGCTTTCCTACTAGTTTTTCAGTTGTTCATGTTGTTTTTTTCTCATGGAAGTCAAGAACTGAATGTCTGGTGGGAGGAAAGAAAAGACAGAAGGCAAACCAAAAGTAGTAATTTAGTGAAAAAAAACATTATGCTAGTCTTTATACAGCGTAAGGAAAACCCCAAGACACAAATCTTAAACTAAAGAGATTAAGCTGTTAAACTACATAGGCCAGAATACGAAACTGCATTAGTTTAGGGGTTTGTTTGTGCAGCACAGCATGCTGTGTGCCCTTATTTTTCTTTGGACTTGAGACCCATGAATTTTCAAATCTACTTGTAGTTGACTCAACACAAAGATAGTTGGCTACTGTATGTTTGCAGTCTGAGCCAGGCTTTCTGTGCTCTCTCTAGCTATAGCTGTGAGTGGGCAGGATATTCAGATTCATACAAGGCCAAACAATGTCTGTAGGCTTAATTCTAAGCTTATTATCCTCTACAATGTCCTTTCAGCAATGCCCTTTTATAACCTTTAAAACATGTTTTGTGTGTTCAGCTGCAATGCCATGTTGTTGTGCAGTTTCTTCTGCTCAGCAGACTGAGTTTCCATGTGAAGCTTATAGGCAAGCATTGAAGCTGGGTGAATTGAAGGAGTTTGGAGCACTGGCATCCTTTTAAAAACAGATGCAGGGTTTTCCCCAAAGAGGAAAAATGACTTCTAACTCTCCTCTTCTCTATTGGGAAACATCATATAAAATTCAAGACAGGCTTCTGGAAGGTAGGGACCAAAGGCTGCCTGCCCAGATACTGTTTTTGCTGAACACATCGTGAGGCTGGTTGTCTTGGTGGCGGTGGACTGGCAGAAAGCTGACAAAGAAGGTTGGACAGCAAATGTTTGTGTAAAGCTTTGGTCCTTTTACTCATGTGCAGCCTTTTTTAGGTGGCGAGGTGGCAATATGGTCAGTAGGTCCAAACTTTGTGGCAAGATGATCCAGGCATTGTTTATGGCTGTTCAGGAACATGTGCAGTGAAGAAAAGCACCACCTGTTGAGTACACTTGCATTCATGTTTCTTAGCAACTGAGGCAGCTACATTAAAACCCCAGTTCTCAGCCTGTAAGGCTGAGCTGGAAGCACGTTGCAGGTCCCCACTAGCTGTATCTGCTTATGACCTCTGCTCATGGCAGCAGCTAGAGAAGCTCTTTGGTCAGGGAATAAGCTGAGTTGTGGCACTCTGGATTTCAAGGGTGTTCCACAGGCAGTGCTCCCTGGGAGGAGGCACAGCCTGTGCTCCTGTGCAGCTAAGCAAGCTCAGGTGTCCCAGGACTAAGCTGGGAATGATCTTACCATAAGAGCACAGATTGCCCAAAAGACAGTAATTTCATGCAGAACTGGGGGGGAAGTGCCCTGCTCTGGGCATTGTGTGGGGATGGTGTTAGTGATATGCAGTGGGTGCTGCAGTCCTATGGACATTGGCTCTACTGAATAATACCAGTGTGAGGGTGCCTCTAAGGAGAGAGCAGCCTGGTGGAGAGTGAAGCTGAGCTCCAGGCTGCATTATGAAAGACACCTTGATGAAGTTGCCTTTCTATCATGAGTTGTCATGATTTAAAAGACTTTGTATTCTGCCATGGAAGTGGTATTTAGAGGAGTGGTTCTCTGTCTCAGATGAGAGAAGTGGACTTCTCTCTCTTTATGCATATTCTTGCTGGCCAAGGCAGGTACACACTTACTCCAAAAATGATGAGAGAGATACTCTGCAGGACTGAATGTGGTTTTCCTCAGTGGAGGTGGTAGTTTGATAAGTAATATAGGAAACATAAAAAATCCTTCAGAATCACAGAATATTCTGAGTTGGAAGGGACCCGCAAGGATCATTGAACCCACTCTGGAAACTTAAGTGAACGGCCCGTTGTCTTGTTTTTTTTACTAGTACTTCCTTTGCTTCCTTGCCCTTCTATTTATTTGTGGTATTCCTGTTCTATCATATAACAGTTTTAAAAATAACCCCCTGAAGTAAATAACATCCATTTTTTTCCTGTTTCCTTACCAATTATTGACTGTTTTTTCAAACTGAATAGAGGTTGGAAAATTAAATAAAGACTTCCAAAATAACAAGCTCCAGAAAATTTTATTTAATTTGTGGGTTCATTCTCTTCGCTCTCTCTCCCCACCCCACCCGATTTTTTTTCCTTTTTTTTTAAGAAGATCTTTATTAATTTAGTCTAGTAACTTAGTGCCTATATTAAATTAATCTAATAAAATTCAGGGTCCTCACATAACGTTTCCCAAATGTGAAGCAGCATCTATTACATGAGGCACAATCTTTTTACTGTAAAATGTAAACCTGATATGTGGAATTACAAGCCATTAAACTGTTTAGTGTATGTTATTTAAGTCAAATACTTCAGTATAGTCATGCTGGAGGAAAGGAAGGGGCAATGCTAGCATTCAAAAAATTAAAAACGCAAACCCAAGCTTCATGTATCAAAGTGATTTTCATCTCTGAAAGTACTCTGAAGTTTGGCATTAAACCTTGTAACACTAACAATCTTTCTATTGATAGTTATACCAGTGATTCTATAAAACTTTTTAATATATAATCATATAAATATCATATGTAGTCATGTAAATGCATAGTCTATATTAAAGTCTGTGTACTGATACAGATGTGCAAGCCAGAAAATGTTTAAATTGACTGGCTCAGAGATGTGTTGTTTTGTGCTCTAAACTGTCACTGGTACACAGAGTTTGTGAGAGCATTTTTAAACAGCAAGAGCAAAGACTCTACAGCAGCAGCAGTTCAAGGGGCTTTGTGCTGCCAGAGCTTCGTGTGGCTTGGCTGTGCTTTCCCCTGGGGTGAAAGTCACCCTTTTGTGCAGAGCCCTGAAGTTGCACAAGTCTCAAGAGCTGGGGTGGAGCATTTGTCATTCGTGGGTTGTGGATGTTCCTGTTGATTTGTGGATGTGTACATCACAGTGCAATCACATAGTTTATTCCTCTTCTCTCACTGAATTATTTATTATGGACTGAAACGAGGAAGGAGGTGGATTCTTTTGTATTGGCATAAGCATAGGATTATGTTAACTGTGTACTTTTAATTACTATGTCACCGATATGTCAATTGGCAGAATACAATCTACCTCATATATAGGATATTGCAACATTCAATTAATTAATGTTTTTAAAGTGCATTGGGACCCTCTGATGAAAGATGCTTTAGAAGTATGGGGGAGGATTCTGCTGATTATTTTTTCCCATTTATTACCCCAATGTGTCATTGATTGAAATTCAATAGGGTAATATAGGCACCCTTATAACAATGGGCAAAGGCAGTACACTATTTTCTTAGATTTTCCAAAATGCTAGAAAAGATGGTTCAATAATAAAATAGAAAAAATTAATATAATCAGTTTATTTTTTTGTAATTTTTCCCATTGCTTTTTCATCATTTCTGCTTGAAGAGTCATTCACTTTGCTGCATTAACAGTAATAACTACAAATTATGGCTTTATGGTGTTACAGTGTGGTGATATTCTACAGCCAGTGTAAGAAACACAGGCTGAGTTGTTATGTACTGCAGGGTAGTAATTTTCTGCAAACTGATTTATGAATAAATAATTCTTTGTACTTATTACACGGGACAGACAGTTTCCAATTTCTGTAACAAAACACAGCTCAACAGAGGAAAATTACGTGCTAAAGCATAGGGACAAGATGCCTTTGAAGGGGATGAACAGAGGCAGTCACTGTCACAAGAGCCTACCCATCTTGGAGGGAAGTCCTGCAGTAGTGGCTGATAGAGAAATGGCTTGGTGGTCCCAGAAGTGGGCTTTTATTTGGTATCTCTTTGAAATTTTTCATTTGGAGCTGTAAAAGAAATCAGAAGTGTTTGGGTATTAATGCTAACCTGCAGTTTCTCCTGAGTGTCTGTTGTTTTGATAAGAGCTGCTGTTATAAAACACGATGTTTGATCAAAACTACTTGATTGAATTCACAAGGCAGGAGCAAATACTGGTTGTGTTCTTCAAGCAGCTTCATGTTTGCAGTCTGCCACTCTCGGGCTGTGGTCCTGGGATCCCTGCGATGCAAGGAAACAAATTCCAGGACACCTGACTAACTTTTAACCCTGGAAGATTTGCATTGTAAATAAATTCTATTAATGCTGCATATGCATTTGCATTAATACTACAAGCATGCATTTAAGATGTAATTCAGGTATACTCCTATTTTGTGAAAGATGAAATCAAGATTATAGCTATGGTGGGTGCAGCAGGTAGTTTGAAGGGAGCAAGTGACAGAGTGAGGCATGTTCTGATCCTATTTGCTCTGTTCAGCCACAAAAAGGAGTTTGGAAAGTGCCCCGTATTAAGAGCTTGATTTTACAGCAGTGATGTATTGGAGAGTACCTGAGGTGCTCCAGTGATTGTTATGGGGCTATCCAGATTAAAAGTTACCTCTTCAGGTTAGTGGGAGGTGTAGAACCTGGTCTTCATTCCATTTAGGAGCAAGTGTTACAGGTAGACTATGATGTGTATGTTCTAAACACCAGATGTGGCATTCTCAGGATAAGTGTACTGTGTGGCTATCTTTCCATTTGCAATGACAAATGAGGCTTCTAGCCTATACAGATAAATAATTTTCATGGGACAGTGTGAACTGCATAATAATGGAAAGGGTTTGCCAGTTTAGCTGTGTTTTTCTAGAAAGCAGCTTTCTGCCTTTTGTCATTTGGTGCTCCTGATCAAAGTAGTTATTCTGGAAGTCTGCTTTAGCCTCAGCCTTGCATCCATTCAATTCACATCTCAGTAGGGTGACATCCTGGGAATAATCCCAGTGCTTTTGGTGCATCATTTTTTCAGGTGATAAAATAAAGCTCATGAGGATCCTGTGACGAGTTCTGCTGAATATAGAATGTATCAGGGCAAGACTTCTGTTCAGTGTAGCATTCTGCTCTCATTTATGTAGTTACCACTTTCTTCTCCAAAGGAGCTGCTTTTTTTTGAATGAAACTCAATTGGAAACATGTTGGCAGGGTGGCACATCACTGGCCTAAGTGGAGCCACAGCAGTAAATTGCAGTGGTTATTATGTACAAACCTGACACTCGGGCTCACAGAAGTTTGCCACTGGTGTGTTCTGCCTTTCTTGTGGGTAAAGGGAGTTACATTTTACACAAAGTTACTCTTGTTCCCTGTCTGCATTTTGATGAAGCTGAGGCTTAAAGTTAATGAAAGACCCGGCTATAGAAGTACATGCCATTCAAGAACCAACAACCAGTGTGGATTGAGAATCTCTTCTAAAATAGGTTTTGAAAAAAAATTTTTGAGAAAATTGGTGTCTTTATTGTCTTTGTCTAACTGGCCTGGGCTGCATTCAGTCCTTTCTTTGTGAGCTGAGAGCTGTTCTAGTGTATGGCCATTTCTTGAATATGTGCAACATAGAAATCTGTTAGCTTTTCCTTCAAAACACTTCCACAGGAAAAAAAGACCAAATAGGTACAGGAAAGAGAACCAGATTTGTTAACAGAAGAGTTTTGGTAACTCAAGGAAGATGTGGTTTTGAATTTCCTGAGCTTTCTGATCTGCTGTGCATTATCCACACATAATTTTGAGAAGGTCTGGAGCTGACAGAGAAGTGATACTCCCGGGGGAGTAGTATCTTCATTAATAACACAGTGACATTTGCTCTTTCCTGTCCCCCATCCCAAGTGTCAGTCAGGATAAAAGCTCAGCCAGGCCAGTTAAAGTAATTTCTTTAAAGGCCTGAGCTGTACCATTTGAAGTCCATGAGAGGAACAATAAAAAACGTGTCTGTGGAAGTGTGACCCCTTCTACCAGGCTGTTTTCCTCTCGGTGTTGCTGTTATGCCAGAAACACCCAGTCTGGATAAGAAGGGACCTTTTTAGGGGGAAAATTTTGGCCTGCTCAGCTTTTACTGAGTAGTCATTCAGAGATGTCTCTGTGTGCAGAGAATACATTTGCTCAACAAGCTGGCATCATCTTCCCAAACAGAGCCCAAGACTTGCCTTAAGTTATTGGTGCCATGAAATAAGCACCTGTGAAGTCTGCTGAGGAGCTGAATGGAAACCATGGCTTCTGGCTATCATTTGGACCAGCTTAATGTGCTCTGGAACAAAATATTTCACACGTCATATCACACCAGCTGAAAAAATAGCGTGCATCAGCAGTGCTGTAACACAGAGTAAAGGACTCTCAGCAGGTGTTAACGTGCAGAGGTACTGAGCATTATGGCAACACCTGTGTTTGTTTAAATCCAGCCAAAACAATTTCCTTTCCAGTTGTAGAGGAGGATTAAAAAAAAAAAAAAAATCTCCCTAACTTCCAGTAGTAGCAGACATTCCTGTAAAACAATTTGCATAGTATTTCCCGTGGTGCACTCGGGCTACAGTGAGGTTTTTTTCTTTAAGCCCTTTTAGTCTGGGGACACCTTTAGTAACTTCAGTGCTTCCCGACCATCTCTTTGTCCTTTGCCAGCATTGCCAGGCCCGAGCAGTTGCAGATGGTGTGCTCTCAGAGTGCTTTCCTTAATTGAATGAAAAATAAAGCCTCTTGTAAAATATTACCAATTTAGATGTGACTTATGGGGCACATATGATGCTTATTTTTTCAATTACATGAAAACTTGGCGAGGTTAAACATAGGAAGCCAAGTGTTCTGTGAAGCTGGTAAAGATTTCTGGATTTTTAGGTGATTTTGTTTTAAATTATTATATAGCATGAGGAGGTAAAGGAAGTCACCAGCTAAACTGTGTTTTTTCCAGCATGTATTTTACTCAGTGGACCCTTGATGCTCATTTCATGACTAATATATGCTGTACTATATGCATTTCTTGTTGTCACCAGAGATAACATTAAGTAAACTATCCCCTTAAGAAAAACAGCTTTTCTTGGCAAGTGGAATATGACTCAAGGAGCCAGCACTGGAGACATACGGTGCTGTGAATGAGTGCTGTGTGTTACTCTACTGGATCTGAGTCCAGGCACTATTTATACTGCAGCATATTCAGCACCAGATTGTTAAATCTTAATACTGAAACAGTGCATCATTGAAATGTTTTTGTTCTGTTTATGTCCCATTTTAAGCATTGGATATCAAGCAACACTTACTAACTTTTTGTTTCATTTGGACACTCTCTCCCTTTGCCAAAAGCTTTCTAATCTGCTCTTTGAAATATTAGCCTGTCTGTACCAGTATGTTACAGTGGAACTTTGTGCCACTGAGGATGAACTAGGTCACTTCCAGCTTCTTTCAGTATGTGGTGACAGAATGCCTTGCAAAGCAGAACGTCGGTGGTAAATGCAAAGATTTAAGTGCTACAGAAAAGGAGTTGCACTAAAATTGTTTCCTCTTCAATCTGTGTAGGAATGGGGGAAAATACTTTATAGCAGGTATTTCATGGGCTCCATGTGTTCTGTTGTTGTCTCTGCGAGAAGCTTTGTTTCACTGTTTCAGTGTGGTGTTTATTTTATGATCATTTTGGGGAGATCAGGATAAAAGGTTTTTGTCATTTACTGCTGTTCAATTAGTTCCAGAGCTGGAGAAGGGCTGAGAGTAGAAAGTGAGGAGGAGATGGCTGAAGTTTCTTGGCATCACAACATCCTTCCAGATACCCGAGAGGAGTTCTTGGCATGCCTGTTATCTCAGAAGTAGTCTTCTCATGTATTAGTGTATTACTTTTTTTTCTGGCAGTTGCGTTTATGGATGTCTTTTCAAAGATCAAACAGTATATGAAGAAACCTCAGAAGGCATCAGTTTGAATGGGAGAATGGTGTCTTGTAGGGCTGAGCTGAGGAAAGTTAAGTGAGCAGAACAGTGGGGCAATGGGAACACAATGAAGGAGGGAATAAAAGCAGTAGTGGCAATAGTGCAGAACAAAGCTGAACTGCTTTGCTGTCATGTAAGATGGCACTGTGGCTTTCTTTGTTTGGTGTCTTCCTGGAAGTCATTCCTGGGATTACTCATTGTTTTTGGTGTGGGTGGGCCCTCTGCAATTGTCTGAACAAAAATAATACCTCTGCACCAAATGGTTTACCATCCAAGTTTACAGTCTTTGTGACAAGTCCATCCAGAAGAGGTGATGATCCATATTAAAGAATGAACAGAAGTAGAAATAGAGCTTACAGCATTCTCCCCCGCCTCCAAAAAGCTATTTTGGATCTGCGGTCAGCAGCTTGCAGTTGTTTGGTAATTTTTTTTTTTTTTTCCACAAAGAAAAGCAATAGTCTGCATAGTGCAACTTGTATCTATGAGTGAACCCTTCCTACTTGGTGGGTTTCCAGTGGCATCCATCCACACTGGGAATCGTACCATGCTTAGATTGTAACAGTGCTGAAAGCCCACACGTAGGAATTTTCCTGATCAGGTCAAAAGTAATGCATTTTTTTACTGAAAAGTTTTTGTAGACTGCAAAATCAGGACTAGAGAGTATTTAAAGCTTATCCTAACTTAAAAGAACTGGGCTTTAGAGCTACGATGAAAGATGTGAAGGGAGGAAGTCTCCTGTGCTTCCTTGAAGTAATTTAAGACTTAGGAACATGTCAGCAACTGTCTGCTAAAAATTTTAAATCTATTCCTGCTCTTTCTCACTCATTGCCTCAGGAGTCAGTAGAACACGTCTTTCTGGGCAAGACTGCAATAAACCTCAAGGCAGAGCTTGAATCTTGGTAAAAAATCAACCTGGTTGAAGGGTTTAATAAAATATAAAGTATGGATTTTTTGTTTCCTTTTCAGGAATAATCAAGCTGGGGAGGTGGAATCCCCTCCCTCTCAGTTATGTGACTGATGCACCAGATGCGACAGTAGCCGACATGCTACAAGATGTCTATCATGTTGTGACATTGAAAATCCAATTACAAAGGTGGGTGTTTCTGAACATCTGGCCTTCCCTATTCTCTGAGCTGCTCTGTTGGTTACAGCATTACTACGGAGATTAGCACATCCTGTCTTCATTAATTTCTGGGCTTTTGATGAAATGAAAAGAAAATGGAGAGAAGGGTGGGTCACCTGGCAGCTTTTTGGTGCCTGTTCCAACTGATACTGTGTGTTTCCTGGAGTAGCAATAGGGTAACAGAGAGGGGAAGCCTAGAAACCCAATCAAGTAAAGATATGAGGCTTTTAGAGGCAGACCTTTCTATAGTCTATAATTTAATGGATTCTTAAGTTCTAATTTTATCAAATAATAAACTCCTTGCCTTTTCTAGGGGCTGCATTGTAAAAATCCAGGTCTTCTGCAGCCAGTTGCTAAGATGTGGAGGAGGGGAGCTTTATTTACTTTTCTTTTTTTTTTCTCCAGTGGTCTTTCCAGCAAACAGAAGACAAGGAAGGAAAGTATCACTGCAGCTCCATTTGGCATTTGGAAAATATTTTCCTTCCCTGAGGGCTAGTTCTAATTAGCAAAGCAAAAGCTCCCAATACTTTTACACTTATTTACCCTCCTTTTCTCCCACTCTTCCTTTCTTCTTTCTTCTTTCTCTCTCTTGGTCTTCTAAAGAGTCCTCAAATGTAAGATCCCTGGCAGCGCATGGTGTGCTCCAGAGCTGCAGATAGGCCTACATTGCACAGCCTCCCATGGCTGTATGGCCAGAACATGACAGAGGAAAGTGTAAAAAATAACAGTCTGGAATAACTTGCTAACAATTCTTTGAAGCTTTGGCTTCAACAGAAGAGGGGCTCACAGGGATATGTATGTGTTCTTTGGTGGCAGGTACATACCCTCAAGCTGTTCAGTCCAATTTAGAATTTGGAAGTACTTGATGCCTCACTGACATTAAACTTCCAAACAGCAGCATTTCTTTCTTGTTGAATCTCTGATAGTGCTTGGGTTTTCCAATTTCCATCAACAGGTCTTGGTTTTATATACTGTTAAAACTTTTCGGCTGGGCTGCATCTCTGCTAGGTAGCTGTAAAAGAGTGTCTAGACCCTATAGCTGCTATAAAACCAAGGTAATATCTCATTTCCTCAGAAGTGTGAGCTACCAGGGGTTCATGTAGTCTATTGTCATGTCTGTATTAGCAAAGGGTAGGCACCTAAGATTAAGATCTCATTCATTGTCTTCAAAGTGCCTGAATGTCTGGATGCCACATAAATAAAGGATAGTCCATGACTTTGAGATAAAGATGATCACTGACTACTTGAACTCCTCAAGCACAAGTGAAGGTTCAGCTCTGAGGGAAAAGCCAGGCTCTAAGGGCAGAAGGCAGAACCACCTTCTCGGGCCGTTGGAGAGCTTGCATTAAGGCTCTGCAGCAGAAATGGCAGTGACAAGCTTCTCCCAACCTTTTTGATGTGCTTCTTGGGTCTGTCCCCATGCATGTAGACACAAACCATAAGCTTGTTAAATTAAAAGAGGCACAAAGTCATATAAAGACAAAAGCTTCACTACATATGCAGTTCCTGTGGAATGAAAGTGAGAATGAACTGCACGTGACAGATGTTGGGCATATGGCTTAATGTGTTTCTGAAAGGCTCTCAGATACTTCAGTGGTAAGGACAGTGTAAGAACCTGTATAAAATTAAACTAATTTTTCAAAGTCTTGCCTCCACACAATGAGGGCCTCACTGTTCAGGGATTTTGTTAGTGGCAGTGCAGCATATCTGTTTATTTTTCTACCCCAGCAGGAGTATCTCTCTCTGGAGAGGATGGCTTTACTCAGCCATTCATGGGGCTTGCTTTATGCAGTTTCTTTGCTCTCCATCAGGCCCCAGCAGGAATGGTTATGCACACATATGCCACAGGAGGATCAGCAGCTGCGTGTTGTTGCACATCATCTGTAATTGTGCTTGATGGGAGAGGGATAGAGGGGAGAAACACCTTGATGGGCTGGCCAAGCAGGAAACTCCAGGGTTGTGATTGTTGCTTAAAGGTCTATAGCATTTGCATGCAAAAAGTAAGTATCTGTGAAGGTGATGTTTCTATATGCTTTTTGATTTCTGTTTTAACAGTTGTTCAAAGTTGGAAGACTTGCCAGCAGAGCAGTGGAACCATGCCACAGTTCGCAATGCCTTAAAGGAACTGCTCAAAGAGATGAATCAGAGCACATTAGCCAAAGAATGCCCTCTCTCACAGGTCAGTGCTTTCAGCAGGCTTAGGGAAAGAAAGATTAGCAAGAACTAAAACTCATATTTGTTCTGTAAAGAGCCTACGCTAAACAATTTCTTAAATACCAAATAAATTTCTTGTTTTCTTTAGAAAGGAGAAATTCTAATTAGTATGTTAAATAGTATCTTTACACCATGTTTTCTTAGTGGGTTACCAGGTAAAAATTATGACTTAATTGTTTTGTTTTCATAGAGATGTAAATCCTTTATTTAGATTTTTGTCTGAACCTATTGCCATAGGACTAGTGATGCCCAAAACCAAGATTTGAGTGGCTTCTTCCCACTAGCAGAGGCTTGCTTTCCCCCCTAACCCATGGGTAGCTCTCATCAGCCTGCAACCATGATAAAAAGTATGCAGTTTTAACAGTTGTGCCCCAATTTCTAAGAAACGGCAACAAAAAATGTATATGTAATTATGTTAAAAAAAGAACAAAAAATCAGCCTCATTCTCCATGACTGCTTTTTAAATGGCAGGGATGTCATGTCTAAGACACAGGTTGCTACAGATGTCACAGGCTCTATTTGTACTTCAGATTGTTATAATGAAACATTCATAAAATTTTTATGACTTACTTCTCCTTGCCTCTCAGAAAAAACAGAATAACACTTTAGCATCCAGACCAGGTAACTTTGCTAGGCATGAAAAACACATTGCCATCTAAAATGTGTGCTAGAATCAAGTTAATCTGTTCACTGTATCTTTCAAAAGTCAAAACATGAGTAACTCCAGCTTCCTAAAAATCGATTGCGTTGCTTGCTTATATCCAACATTTTTTCTCCTGTGTTTCTCTGTCTTCCATTGCACTGTATGTTCATCCTGTGATTCATGATCCAAAGCCTACACATACCTAGAGAATTCTCTCTATTCACCACAAGTTTGCCTCGCTGTGTTACGATTACAGCTCCAGGGAAAACAGAGGTGGTAGGAATCACAATCTTCACCTTCTTTAGCCACGTGGGATCTGCAGAGCTCACAGGGATGGAAGGGCTTTGTAAGGAAAAGCCATGGAGCTTGCTGATTTAGTAAAGGAGTAACAGTCGCCGTAGATATGCAGAGTGTGGAATACGCATTGAATACAAAAGTGTTTTCCTTTTCACACAGTTTAAGTGTAATTTCTTTAAATAGAATTATCTGTGGAATCTGGTCAGCTAATGATGATTGCAGCATATGGCTGTCTCTGCCCAGTCTTCTTCAATATCCAGCATAACTAAACTGTACATCATTTCATATGCAGAATTCATTTGTTGTCTGAGTCTGTTTCCTCCCACTTCAGTTTCAAAGCCTACCAGGTGGAAACGCTGCAGTTGGTTTGCTCCTTCTATAGCCTCAGTCTGACATACATTTACAAAATTACTGATGGCAGAAGTGTAGCAGCCAAAATCCTTGCCCCAGTATTTATTCAGCGGATGAAGCTAAGAGGAGGTCCTTCTGTAGGAAATTGAGCTTGCTTACTTTTAAGCACAGGTATAAATGACCTTGGGTAGTGACTAACCCTTGAACTGAGACTGCAGAATGCAGCTTGTATCATTATTATTATTATTGCCATAAAAAGTTTCAGTCTCTTTTGGTTTAGCTCACAAAATGCAGAAGATACAATGGAAGGTTGTATAGAAGCTGTCTATTACTATCATCTGAATATGCCTCTAATACAATTCCTTCTCCCAAATCAGTTTTAAAAAAATATCATGCCAAATGTGAAATGTCATTACAACCCCCTTGTGGTTAATATATTATTGACAGCAGCAAATTGCAGAGTGGTCTCTTAGGAGTCAAACTGCAGAGTAAATGCTGCTGTTTATTAATGTGTTCACAGTGCCTCAAGTACAGAAGTGGAGAGGGGCAGCGTGGGGAGCTCCTGCTCCCACCAGCGACAGTGCCCCGTCTCTGGTTCTCAGTGCCTGAGCTCTCCAAGCAGCCCAGATGGGGATTCTGATTGCTGCTAATGGGAAATGTAATCATTCACTTTGATTTAAAATTGTTCTGGTTTTTTTCTGCTAGGTGTATTACATGTCTGCAGCTTAGCTACCCTTAGCATACGGCTCCTGTTCAAACAAATAAATCCCAGTTAACCAAGCTAGGGGGAAGGAGGGTAGGTGGGGGGATTGTGTGTGGCAGAAAGAAATCCAATTATTTCAGTATTTCCATCCTTTTGTAGAGATCTCTGTCTTTCCTGTGTCGTATAACTCATTTCAGCACAGACCATGCATTTTGTCTCTTTGCTGGAGCAAGCTTTCTTGGGGTGTGAGCGTGTCCCATGTTTTTCTCCTTGAACTTACTACACCAGATTTTCTTTGTGTGGGTATTTCTTAGCTACTGGTCTAAGTAGTTTTCATTCCACATGGCTGTCATGGCCACACACATACCAAACATTTGCTGCTTTATTCCTTTCTTTAAGGATTTTTCCAGAAATATTTATGCATTATTTAGAAATTTGCAACTAGTGAGTGATTTTTTTTTCTGCTGTCTTTTAAATGGATATTTCCTTTCTGCAGACTTAGCAAGATTGCTAAGAGAAATGCTCTCTACATATAATAGTGAGGATATGTGGTTTGAAAATCGTTATAATTCTTTCCCCTGCAGAAGAGTATCTGTTCTGGGATTTTTTTCACCAATGGTTGATTTATTGTTTGATTGTACTATTTAGTTGAAGTTTTGCTTTCTCAAATAAAGGTTAATGGGTTAATGTATTCTGTGATATTTAATAGCCCCATGATTTCAAGTAATGTTGATTTCTTGTAGAGCTAGATGATTTGGAGACGGAAACCCCCACCCCTCCAAAAAATTAAGAGAACCAAACTGATATGTAGACAGAGTTCAGCAATTTCCCCAGCCTTCCTTAATGCATGGAAATTTAACTGAAGTGATGCAAAAAAACCCCAGCTTTGCTCAACTTTGTTGAAAAACCTTCTTCAGTAGAGGCTATTGCCATGTGAGGCTTTCAGAAGTCTATTGCTTGTTAAAATGCTGTAGAGCAAGGAAAGATTTATGGGCAGGGAATTGCTGCTGACTGCCACAATGCTAGGTTTATGTCTCAAAATATTGATTTTAATTAGAAAATTGAATCTCAGTTTTAGAAATTGGAGCTGCTACTTAACAAGGCTGTTACTTCATAGCCTTCAAACTCTACTGCAGTGCACCATAGCACCCTTTGAGTGGAAAAAGCAGAGTGAGAAGGCAGAAGGGCCTCTTTTGAAAGTGCAGTTACCTGTTGAGGACTGAAAATAATCTATATCACCCAGTTATCTTAAGTTGCTCAGTTTTATTCAGATTTTTTAAAGTTCCTAAAACTCAAGACTTAGGAACAGACAGAGTCCTGTGATACTGCAGTGAACAGGACAAGAGGCTGGGTAAATCTGGAAGTGGGCAGGGATGATTTTGTTTTTAAAGGATTGTTAAATTCAGTGAGCCAGTGTATAAGCCTTGTAGTTTTCCAGAGATGATGAAGATCCTGCAGGAGCTTGTAGGCCAGAGCTTGAAGCCATGGTTTGAGCTGTGAGATCATCCTTGCTCTCTCCTCTTGGTGCAGAAAGGTTGCACAAGGTGCCACAGCTTTCTCTGAGCTTTGACGTAAATGCAAAAGGAGGGCATGAGGAAAATAAAATAGTCTGTGGAGAAGGGGCATTGGCTCCCATGTGTTGGTGGTGTTAGATTGCATTTTCTTGCCAGCAGTGTACACGTGCTGGGAACGATTTGACCTGGAAAGGGTTCAGAAAGGGGAAAAGGAAAGGAAAATGTTGTTAAAAGGGTGCCTCCTCTATAGCATGGAGGAGGGGAAGGGAAAAATAGAATGGAAGAACTACCAGTAATGAGGCTGTTTGCCACCCTATGGGCAGAAGCATCCCAGATATAAAATATCCTTTTTATTGATATTAGGTGCTGGAAAACCAGTCTGCAGCCTCTCTTCAATCAGCTTATAGGCAGTTGCTTAGGGGGAATTTGCAGAGTAGGGAGGGGTGCTGGTTAGGCAAGTGATATTTCAGTTTTGTTGAGCTTTCTTGTGGGTTTTGACTGCTCTGTGTTGTAGTATGTGTAGTTCCCTGTGCTCTGAATGACACTGCTAATTTCTCTTCTGGGTGATTTTTCACACAAGGGCTAATCACACATTTCTGTAAATTATATTAATTTAACTTATTTGCCTAACTGTTGTTCTGCAGCGAGCAGCACGGATGTTCTTCAGTTCTTGGCTGTGCGGTCTTGCTGCATTTGGAAGCAGAACAGAGACATCTGAAAAGCATTATTTAGATTATGCATGCTGGAGCATCTAGTCTTACCTTTAGGATCTGGTTCCTAAATTGTTCTTGGTGCAGTGAGCATGTGTTCCTCAGTTCCTGTGCCTGCTGTTATGCAACTAAAGCTTAGCTATTGCAATATCACAAGTACAGAGCAAAGTAGAACTTCCCCTCCAACCTAAGCTGCAAGTCTCAATGTAGGTTTGTACTACATTTTCTTACATAATTGTGCAAAATAATTATTATTTTGTGATTTTATTGATGGCTGGACATGTGGACTGGAGAATAAACCCAAGTTTTTGTACTCATCAGAAGGTTCTTTTGGGTTTTTAAAGTCACAAATGGATGATCATCATGCACTTGCACGTCACTTGCTTTCCCTGGATAAGATTTCTAATTGTGGAGGATATTTTAAATCACATTTTGTTTTTCTTTCTATACTTCCAGAGTATGATTTCATCCATTGTAAATAGTACATACTATGCCAATGTGTCAGCAACCAAGTGCCAGGAGTTTGGGAGATGGTACAAAAAGTACAAGAAGATTAAAGGTAAATTGGTTTTTTTTTCTTTTTTTTGCTTTCCAAGTTCTTGAAATTTTGCTGACAGTTTGAGATTATTTGCTTTAAATAAAAGTAATAATAAGCAATAATAATATTTGTGAATTTGTCTACAAAGAGAACACAGTCACAGCACATTTGAAATTAAATCTGATACTTTACAAACAAGGCTGGCATGAAAACACAAGACACAAAACATGCTTAAAATATCCCATTTAGCTGTGCTGAAAGATCAACTGTGTTTTGAATTAAGCGAAAACATTTTGGAAAGAAAATGTTGTAGTATCTCAGGATTTAAAAGTTAAATTGCTATGTAAGTTGCCTTAGTTTAGTTTTGTTCCTGAAAGCTGAAAACCTGACTTCTTAAGTTACATGTGCCCTTGTTCACTGTTTTCAGTACTTCAAAGTGTACTGGCATCCCTGCTGTATTTTATCCTGTGGAATCTGAATACAAAGGATTTAATACTGATTGTTGGGAGACACTTGTAAATAACAAGGTGTTGCACCCAGTGAAGTTAAGAGAAAAATAGCCCATTGTTTGTATTTTTTCTATAATGAAATTGTGTTAGTAGGTCCGGAGTGCCTGAGGCAGTAAAATTATTCTAAGTTCATCCCATTCTCACCACTGAACTGTCTGATCACCTGTCAGTGGTGCACAAAATTATATGAAAAGCACCCATCATGTGTGGTTTGTTCTTTTATTCTCCCTTTCCTTTGGCAAGGGACTTAGGTGTGTACCGGACTACTTGTTTTAGTTGTTTGTTTTTTTTTTTTTTTTTCAACACTCATGTGCTTTTTCATAATTCCACCTGGCTCCTCTCTCCCCAAATATCCATCGCGCTTGGAGATGAGCTGTATCCTGGGAGAGGGTTTTTACATAGTTTTTCTCTCCCTTACACCACTGAAAGGAACATGCATTGTCTGGAAAAAGGCATGGACTGTTATTGTCGTTTCTGTCTGTGAGCATTTCAGTAGCCAGGAAAATCATAACAGAATTCACAAACACTATGAATAAATAGGGTAATGTTGTGTCCTTCCTGAGAAACCATTGTATTTTTCATGGTGTGAAGATTGGCACCTTTCAAAAAGAGCGTGTCATCTTTTCCTCATAAAAGGCTGGCAAACATAAGCTCTGAAAGGTTGCTTGTTTTGGTTCTTTAGGACAGACTAGAAATCTGCATAATAATACCATTAAAATTCTGCTGCTTCAGTTAGGAACACATGAAACAAAATTGTGTGAAACACCAGAACAAGTTCTGAGGCATCTGTTTTTCGTCTGCACATCTGGCTTGTGAGTGTCTTACAGAGCATACCTGTAAGACACTCATGCCTGGGCTCTGCAATGATTAGATTTTCACTAGTGGAAAAATGAAAGAATGTTCTGTGGTGAAATTTTTTGTGTCCAGGAGGAAAATTGTCCAGGCGGGATTGGGGTAACAATGCAGGCAAGGAAATGGAGATGTTGCTTTTAAGCTACTAAAATGGTTTAGGCTAGAAGTAAAAATGTTGATTGGACATTTTAGTATGTGGTTACCCTCGTGCCAAATAAACTGGATATTTTCTTTTCTCTCTAAATTGCCATTGTGTGACTCAGAAGTGTTTCTTTTCTCTGAATGGTGTCTCTTAATAGCAGAATTTTATTCAAAGTGCTTTAACATATCCTCTTGGTTAAAAAGCAATCAAAGGAATCAAACAGCTTCGAGGTCATCACCGTTCGCTTTTACTTGATGTTCTGGGAAAGAAGAAATAAGCTTTTATTTTTTACTTTTTCTTTTTTAAAAACTGGGCAAGGGTGCCAGTTGCAGAAGCACTGGAGGCCCTTAACTGTAGTGTTCTTAACTGTAGAGATACTACTACAGCTTCTGAGTATTTCCAGCACACTGTTGTCTTCCACTGTCTTCCATTCTTAGAGCTTTATGCTCTTACTTTTTTTTTTTTGCTTAGTAAGTGCACAGTTAAATTGTTAAGTGCAGTAAAAGCAGAATGAAACCTCAATCAAAAGGTCAAGGATCCAAACCCGAAGAGTTTGCCAGATAACTCTGTATTTGTGCTATTCAGAGACACAGCCAGTCATTGCTGTTTGGAAATTCGTGTGTGTGTTAGTAGGAGGAGAAAAAGGAAGGTTAAGGTATGTGTGAAGTAAACACAAGCTGCTATAAAGCAGTTCAAGTAGTGTTGATTCATCAACCATATGAGTGGGAGAGAAAACAAAGAGTCTGTGGCAGGTACAGTGGTGCATGGAGAATAAACAGTCATGCAACTTCGGAGCAGTAATCTTAACCACCTGCAAACAGGAAGACTTCTGCATTTCTTTAGATGGTTTCAATTTCTCATCATCTCTCATTTCATGTTGTTTTGTTTCTTTTCTGTAGCCAGATAGTCCCGCAGGACAGCTCAGTGTGCAAAATCAGTGACTCAAGTTACATGCATCAGTCATCACTTACTCCTTTAATAAAATTTTTAAAAAGGATTTCCATTAAGGTGAATGGATGATGCAGGGATTTGTTTTTTGGGCTGTAGCTGGATAGATTAGGTAAAACTATGATTTAGAATCCTTGGAACCAATGCCCGTATCCTTGGGTAACTCTAGAGCTGGTTACTAGAAAGTAAAAGGAAAAAACAATTCACATGAGCTGTGGTAAATACAAAATAGGAAGGGGCTTCAAAATAACTTTATTGACGTTGCAAACTAAATGCAGCCTACAGTGCTAAATGTGTTTCCTATTATCTGCTAATGTCTGTTTTAATAAAACAGTGGGAACTAAATGGTTGCTTCTTAATCAAAACCATGATTTCCTAAACATAAGCTATGTGATTCTGTTACAAATTGCCATAGATAGATCTACTAGATCAATTTTTTTTCCTTTCTCATAGAAATAAATAAACAGTAAATTAATTATACTCTCTGGAAGATCAAAGTAATTACAACCAAAGACAGAAATAAGAAGTTCTCTGGAAAAAAAAGAAAGAAAAAGAAAAGCATCAGGTTGCTGAGAGCATAGTTAATGTTTAAATAATATGAGAAAGTGAATAATCAATAATTTGATATCATTAGCAACAGATGTAAAAGCTGTACACAAATGGAATTGTATCAAATCTCAAGTAAACATTCTCAGTGTGCATTCTGTTGAACTCACCGAAAAGACAGCTAAACTACTTATTCTCATAATTCTAAATTTTTTTTTCAGTTAGTCCAGCTCAGCATGGCAGTTTTGTCTTGTGTCAGATGCTAGAATGCTAGATGCTAAAATAAAATTCTGCTTGAATTTTTTTCTCCCACCCTGCCCCATCCCCTTAAGATTTTAAGGTGTTTACAGTTTACTCAGCAGCACGAGAGTTAGTGTACAGCCAGATTTGGGAATTAGCAGGTGTGAGGATGGTGGCTTTTTGTGTCCTCCTGGCCCTGGGTCTGCTGCTTGGGATATGTGAAGACTTGAGGAGATTATGATGGGATGGCCACTCTATCCAGTCTCTTTGGGATACACATAAATATTTGAAGGAGAGCTTATATTAAAACAGTTTAATGGAATGTGTTGTACAGTGGTTGGGAAACAAAAGGCTTAACAGTTCTGCTGTGGACTTGTTGCCCTCACAGGTGTCTGTGATCACTTGAGGTGGTAATTAATTTATTTAGTATGTGTTGTAATTTTGTTCAAAATACGCACCATGAATTAATCTAATATTACTGTGTAAAGCCTCTTTTCCCCTTTTTTGTTCACTGTTTTCTTTTTCTCTTTGAGGGATGCAAGGCCTTTTATACAAAGTCATGGCAAGGCTTAATTATGTTCAAACCTGCCTCAATGAAGTATCAGAGATCCCCCTTTTTTACTAAAGAATACATGCTTATCAATGACAACTATAGACCAATGGCTTATTCCTGTGAATTGTGGTTCTCCAACTGCCTTTATCCTGCCCAGTCCTAGGGGGTGCTTCTCTCACTCTGAGAAATGCTTGTCTGATTTACCTGGAGCTGAACTTGCTGAGGCTGGGAGAAGGCATTCAGCATTGTTGAAATGCAGGATTTTAATAATGGCTTGGAAGATTTGCCTTGATTTTAGATTTGATTAACAAATAGATACAGGAATAAAAACAACACTTTGTAACTAACTATATACATGTATAAATATATAGGTAGGTGTGGAGAGAGGTATTTCAGAACTTAACCATGCAATTCAGGTAATTGTCAAGGGATCAAACTCGTACCAGTTACGTACTTGTGTCCCAGTGTTTTGGGTTCATAGCATTTTGACTATTTTTTAGCTCTCTTTCTCATTAGATATTTCACTTCAAAGTGTCATGCTTTCTATTATTATCAGAAGGACTATCACTGTATCAGAATTCTTTCACAACTGAAAAGCTTAAGTGGTGTGAATATTTTCTTTTTGCCTGATGACACAACTTAGCTCGGTGGGAGGAAGTTAGGAAGGCAGCGGGAAGAAATAAATACATTGTGGACTTAAAAATAAAAAGACATACTTTTCTTGTCTGCGTATGAAGAACATGTCATCTTTGCTCCTGCCATCAGTGTCTGTCAAAATATAGCTTTCTGTGGATGTGAGTTTTGAGACTGTGGCTGTCTCAAAGTTTTTGTGGAATGATGAGGCTTTTCAGTTTAAAGGAGGAGGCCTCAATTATTTCTGCTTCAACAGATCAAGAATGTAAGGAAAAGCTTTCATAGCTTCCTTAAATTGAGAATCTGCTTTGGCTCCTCTTTGATTTTTCCAATATTACTGATTTGTTGTTTATGTGCTCTTTTATTCTTGAAAGTTTGTTTGCTTACTTCCAATAATGGATAGACAGAGCAATCTGCTTCTCTTTTGATGTGTTCCTAGAGGCCAGTGTAGGTTCAGGGAGGTTGGAAACAGGATTCAGAAGGGTTCTCAGCTTTCTTATTTCCAGGCTGAAGGAACTGAGGATTGTGGCACAGTGATAATGCCAGTGTGAGCCTGGGGAAAACTGTCATTATCTGCTTTGAGGAAGAGTTTTAAACTGTTCCTCTGAAGCAGACATTGTGGAAGCCTCATGAAAAGGCACACCAGATCTTTCCTGAACAGTGCTTCTGACTTTTAAAAATGCCCTCTTTGCTGATACATGCATGTGCATTTACCTCTTTCTGTGTAAGTAGAGGGCTTTATTTATATTATGTATTTATGTGTATATAGCTTGACCTTTTGCAGAAATGTTAAGTTTTTTAAGGAAGTACATTTCATATCTTGTTTGGATATTAGTTGTGGCTCTGGCACTAAAGCTTTTAGTGTCGGCTGTGGAGCTCTTGATATTACTGTGGACTTCTCCTTTGCTTACTTTTACACTCCTTACTCTGTATTCATTTCACTAAAAACAGAACTTTCCTCGCTTTCTTAAATAAAAGAGAAGGAAAATAACATCAATCACAGGCAAATTTGTCAGCATCTAGGTAACATACATGACCTGAAGATCATCTCTGACTCAGAGACATCCTTTTAGTCAGTGGCCTGCTGTGCTATTTTATGAGGAGAGTAGTTCATCAGTTGTCACTAATGATGAGGAAAGAGTGGCCTCTCTCTTTAAATATAAAGTGTCAAGATTCAGCAAGAATTATAAACCCTTTGACTGCTGTTTTCTCCACCCACATGAGCATTTTGTATTTCAGCATTGTCCATGATGTTAACTGCCAATTTAGGGGATTTGTGCATGTGTATGGTTAAAAACCAATTTAGCTGCAGCCATGCATTCCAGGGGTGTATGAGATGTGGCCCCTCTTGGTTAGTCCTCTTTGTAACGAGAATTAAAACACACCCTTTGGTGGTTTGGTGGTGTTTTTTTGGTTTTTTTTTTTTTTTTTTTTTTTTTTTTTTTTTTTTTTTTTTTTTTTTAATTATTAGCAATTTTTTTCTAAGGTAAATGCATATATGAATCTCAGCTTTGCAGAATGTCTTCCCTGGCTTGTGACGGTTTTGGAGCAGTGGCTCTCAGTGCTCACAGTGCTTGTGCTGTGGCAGAGAATATGAGAAATTTGCTGAGTGGCATCTCCTGTGCCTGTGTGTGGCTGGAGCAGCAGCCATTGCTGCTTTAGGCAACATAGGCTACACCATAAAGATTGGAAAGCCTTCTCTGGGGAAGCTGTCTAGCTACTTGTCCTGTGTCTTGCTCAAATGATGTCACTGAATTTTTTTTTTACATGTCTCCTGTTCCAGTACTGTGCTTTTCTCAGTGAGGACCAGTTGTGTGCTGCAGCTGGGACTTCTACCCTTTTGAATTCCTAGTAAAGAATGGTCATCTCCATTTCCTAAAAAGCAAACATGTCTTTGTTTTAACCTTTGGAATCTCAAAACTAATTTTCTTTCATATATAAGAAAGTATTTGTTTGCTGCCAAACAGCGACATGTTAGCTCGGAAGAAAAGCTATTTTTACAAAGTATGCATTAGTGGAGATTAGTTTGAAACAGGAGGATAACTTGAAGCTTAGGTACAGGCATAAGCTTTCCTATGTGAAAAGCTGTAAAGTGTCTCTCTGATCCCATGGATTTCATAGAATATGTAACTCCAACAGCAGAATGGCATTCTGTTCACTTGAAATATATGAATAGTTTGTACCTCTGACTTAATGATGTGTGTTTTGTCTCCCTCCCTTCACCATCTCTGATGTTATGAATCAGGAAGACGCACATATGCATCTCCCAGAGGGATTGCACAATTGACTTGATCATTTAGGATGTTTGTACCTCCCTTTTGAGATGCCCACAAAAGATGGGGTCTACTGTTACAACAGTTTGACAGGATGGGAGGTATTTTTATATCAGATGATAACATCAGTCCATCTAAACCAGTACTACCTGTGTTTCTGTCAGACCGTTCTGATGATTCTGCTGCTTCTCCTTTTCCATTTCACCTGACTGGGATACGTGGGCAGGTGGTCACTAGAATACCTTCAGTGTAATAGTCTTCCCTGCCAGATGGAGCTGGCATTTTGACAAACTATGTTAACATGATTATGAAGAACTTGAGTTCATACTTCTGTGTGCCTCTTGAGCCTATACACAAACCCAAAATTAAATCTAAAAATAAGATGATGATGCTTGTCTTCTGACAAACATCTTTGGAAGCAGTGCAGTCCGGGGCAGCCCATGTGAAGAATGACTTCATATGCTTAAGCAGAACTGGCAGAAGACATGTTAGCATCCTAGTGTCCCAAGGGATGACTTAGAGCTAGTCTTGAGGATAAGGGATGAGAAGGTCAGCTGCACAAAGAGACTCAGCAATGTTAGTACACTCAGCTCATTTTACCTCAGATTGGTGATTGGTGGTTAAAGGCCCACTTTTAATCATGATTCTAAGTAAAAAAATAGTGATTTGTGCTTTGGTGGGAACTGAATAGTTTGCAACTCAACA
Organism: Phylloscopus trochilus trochilus; assembly: GCA_016584745.2. Taxonomy (NCBI): domain Eukaryota; kingdom Metazoa; phylum Chordata; class Aves; order Passeriformes; family Phylloscopidae; genus Phylloscopus; species Phylloscopus trochilus. The sequence goes on from WQNJ02000545.1 coordinate 6,301,722, forward strand.
AAGAACAGACAATGGCCTTTCCTGTCTGTTTTCCATTAGGCTTGGATAAAGGCCTTTGCTACCCACAGCCAGCGGCCAAACAATTTTTGTATGTGCTCTATAGCTATTTTGAGGTTCTGTGCTCTCCTGAAGGAGTAGGGGAAGGGGAAGGTTTTAAAAGTTACAGCTTCTTGTCACATCTGCCTCTCTGGTCAACCTGCTTTTCCTTCAGTTCCGAGTACAGGAACAAGTGGCCTAGGCAGAGATCAGGCACTGGAACCAGTGAATGACTATGGGGAAATACAAAGATTAGATGTTGAATGAAAATGAGGCTCCTCAGACCAGCGCTTTGCGCTGAAGTGGTTAAGTGGGCTGTGATTAAAAGAAATAAGTAATTATGCCAATTACAGATAAAAAGATATGGAATTACTGCTTTAAAAGCACCTCCTGTGCTCTGGAGTGGTTCTGTTATTTACAAAGTGGTAGTTCATAATTATGTAGCATAAGCAAGAGGGCACCCTCTGGGTGTAGTGCAGCAGTGCTGTTTCTCCAAGGTGGAGCTAGTGCTGTGCTTTGTCCCACAAGCATGGCTCCAAAGTTCAAGTCTTGCTCCAGTGAGCAGGGTGGTGCTAAGCCAGGAGAAATTGTGGGAAACTTTCTGTCTCAAGCTTAGTGCAGGGTATACCAGAGTTCACAGAGCTCTCCCGGCTTGGCCATGACCACTGCTAGAAATGGCTTTTATGATCACCAGGTTTTAAATAATAAATAAAACAAAGAAGCAAACTGAAACACTGGAGAACAGCCCTGGGTGGTGACATCCTGTCACAATTGAAGCATGGCAATTCTGCCGGCTAGTAACTTATTACAAAACGTTTCTTTACCAGCTTCTTCTTACTCTGAGGCACAGTGCCTGTGTGCCTGTGGGACTGAAGAGTTCCGGACATGCTGGGTCATGGATGCTGGCGGGTCCTCTGTGTCCCTGCTTGCGGTGCTGGGAGATGCGTTGCACTCTTGCTCTCCCTGCTGCATCCCTTATTGTGCATAGGAATTTGGTTTCCAGTGCTGTCAGTCAATTCAGGGCCACGCATAAGCCCTAAATGCCCCACGGGCTGTTTGTCAGAATGTTCCTATTAACAACTCAGTGCAAATAAAGTGTGAGGGGAAGGGAAGGTGGAGAAATAAATCTTATTTTAAATCTTTTGAGCTGGTTTTATTTTAAATGAAAAGTTGCATCCAGACCACCCCAAGCTATTGTGCTGTGGTCTGCGTCAGCTGCTTGACTGTGTAAGGAAGATTGGGCTAGAGGTTAAGAGCATCACACAGGGGAAGGGTGCACTGAATTCCTTTTGTGCTGTATCCAGGAAGTTTTAACTCAGTATGGAGTTGAAATACATTGACACACATGGTAATCATTATAGGATGAGAACGGAATAGTCAAATACAGTAATTTGCTGCTCCCATTCTGGGGATTATGTTGGTTTCTAAATCTTGTAGAGGTAGTGACACGTTGTAGGGAGGTATAGGAAAATGAAGGGCAGATGCTATTCCATGGTGCTCTCAAGGCTAACTGCTGAGCTTCGTACAGTATCTGTTGTCCAGACACAAGTCTCTGCCTACCTAGTGATTGGCTTCAGAAGGGTGGGTGGCTCTGCAATATGACAATGCTGTTGTACTTGGTTTAAATGAGCTCTTCAAGCAAAGAACTGCAGAACTGTATACCAAGTGAGCGATGCAGAGATAAAACGAAAACACTGCAATGTCTTTTGCTGTGGTCACACCACAGATGGAGGTAGGTAACAGCCTCCTGAACCAGCTTTTATTTAACTACCACAGGCATTGCTACCAGAAGTAGTTTATCAGCAGTACTTGAATATAGACAGCACATATCTATAGAACCCCTTCCTTCCCAGTGTAAAGTCCTGCTGCTCTATTCTCAGATATTTATATTCCAATCAGTACGGGACTACAGGAGCTCTGAACGTATCCTCAGTTTGAGCAGACCAATAGCAAACAAGGGAAAGACTGTAATTGAGTATGAGCATGGAAAATGGAGTATGCAAAGGTAAAAGCCCTGTCTCAGGACGCTCTGAGGCAGAATGCTGGTGGCACAGAAGCTTTGTGGCTCCTGTGATATCCCTTTTTTCTTAAAGCACTGCTGGAAAACTGGCCTATATCTCCGGACAGTGACAGTCTCCATCTCCAGGCTGTCCCATTCTTGCTGCTGTTCAGCCCTGCAGATTTGTTAACCAATCCATAGTTACCAAAGAACAACAGGGAATCAGATACAGGCAATGTGTTAGAGAAGGAAAGAGTCTTGAGGAGTTGAGTAATGCACATTTTTTCCATCCAGCGTAACTGCTAATGGTAACCTTTTATTACTAAAGTGGTCAAAGTGACTAGAATCTGGTTTGTTTATAGGGAGTACATGCATGGCTGTATAGTCTAATATGATCAAAAAAGGAAACTGATAATAAGGGAAAAAATATACCTATGGAAGCAAGTCAGGTGATGTTTCTGTGTAGTTCCAAGTAGCACTGCAGAGATTAACAGCCTGGCAGCCTTTTCATCTTAAACTTTATTTTTATAGGGGTTTATAACTTGGCATTGAAGTCAAGAGTGGGTGGAAACTTGGCAAATGTGGCTCAGCCCAGAAAGTGAATGTTATTTATATTTATTTCTCACCAAGTTTTCAAAAACACTTGGTTACTGTTTTTATGTTCTAACAAGTAATAATTTGTTGGTTTCAGTGACTTATTCTCTGTGTGATCCTCAAACTACAAATAGTTCAGAACTTTTTCAGCTCTTCTGAAACTCCTAGCGGAAGGACTCTAGATTTTTAGGGTTGTCAGTGATGTAGCAGGATGCTCCAAATATTTCGTTACACTGAGCAACAGCTTTATTCTACTTACACCTGCCAAGTAGCTATTTTACCTTTGGAATAATTGCATTTGGCTAGCAACTGTGTGTATTTAATGGCATTACTCAGGTGCAGGCTTAGTGCAGAGAGGCTGAGGAGGCGATAGTATATGGCCATGTTGGCTCTGAATCATCTGTTTTGCAGAATGTGGTCTGAGGCTGTGACAAAGCAGCCTCTCCTCACTCCCCTGCCCACACCTCTGTATTGGTGATGGGTCCATCCCTGGAACTAGCACTGCTCTGATTGCATATTTCACGTTGATTTCGTGTCTGTTCCTGAGGTGGTATGGAGCTTTTTGTACCTCATTTCAGGGAGGCCTACTGACATCATGAGAAGTAGCTTTTGAATAGGGATTTTCAGTATTCTCAGTAAGATGAGATACTGCATTATGTATCTGACAGCCTGTGACTAACAAAGCAAAATGGTCATTTGCTGACAGTAATATTTGTGTGTCACACGTTTTGCATTGCCTTTCATAGTTGAAATACAAGTAAACACTTACTTAGAAATTCAGTTGGGTTGAAACATTAGGTTTTGTGGGAAAGCGGAATTCATAGTTTTCTTAGAAATTAATTTTTATTTTGAATTTTTTAAGTAATTATTTAATAGAAGGCTAAAGATGTTAGGGGATTTTCCTTTTAAAGAATGGGAAGAGTGAGTTAAAATTTCTTACAAGGAAATCCTGGGTATTAATTCACCTAGTTGTAAAATTCACTACTTGTGATGTTCCAGAGTGAGAGTTCTAAAGATAGTAACTGTGTGTTTGTGTGTGTTCAGGGCTTGACTCCCTCTCTGTCTTAGATTAACTCTGGAAGGTGGAAAGAACTGTCTTTCTATTTAGAAGAAAACAGAGTAAGCTGCCATTGTGGGTATTAACTGTGTAAAGCTTCAATGCTTTATATAGATCAGGTTTTTAAGAAGAGCTCAAAATCTCATACAGCTGTTAATCATTACATAAGTTATAGCAGTATTATGACCTTTCTGAAATAAATCCTATCTTGTTATTTGCAGAGACCAATACATGGGGATGAGGTAGTGGTTTTCTATGATACATGTTTCTAAACACTTCTATATCAGATCAATATAAAAATGCCTATTCAATTGCACATAGGGAGGCTTATGGAATCTGCAACCTACTGTAAAATGACTTCTGATTGCTTAACGTTATCTAGGTAGGAGTTATATTTATGCACTTGCTAAACTTCATTTCCTATTTCAAATGGTACTTTTAGAGAAAACTTAATTTTGTAATATGTGCATTTAATTTTGCAGTTACTTGAAAAGATACTGTGATATTGCTGACATAAGATATTTAACAGGGACAATGCACATCAGTATATAAAACTACAGTACATGCATGTAGTGTGTACTGTTTAATTTTTTGTAACATGATGTCACTTAGAGATCACTGTTGTGCTAAACAGAGGTTTTTTGAAGAGAGTGAGGGCACTTTCTTTCAATTGGGCATTTGTGCAGAAGGGCTTTAAAGTTTCTGCACAGACTCATGGCAATGGGCTTTAGCTACAGGAACCATTCCTTTAAACTTTTCTCATGTGTGAATGTCACTGTTTTGTAATGTGCTTTCACACAACCAACACGAGTCTGATACGGTGCACCTGGGTGAGCTGATAGTACGGGATAGCTTTATCCACACACAGTGCGAGGTAGAGCTTATGTGAAGATAACAGTAGCCAAGTTTGTAATGAGAAACAGTGCCATGAGCTGTGCAGGGAATTTGTTTTGTGTGAGTGGATACCAATTTAAGTTTATTTCCTTTACCTAGATGCCAGTGATTCTGAAGCACTGACCACTTTTAAAGGTTAATCAATTTGCTGTGACAGATTCAAATGTTAGTAACAGTATAAATGGAAGCGTCTAAGCTTGTTTCTTTAGGGAAGGAGGCTGGAGAGGATACCTGCTGTTGGTTTATAAGGAGTCTTCATGAGTTGTGGATGAAGCCTGGGAAGTCCAAAAGAATGTTAATTATTCTTGTTGCTTTTGTGTTGCTTTTGCTTGTGTTTCTATGATACTTCTATGCAAGTGTAGAACTTACAAAGTAAAGCAGGTGCTGTTGTGTGCAGTCACCTGAAATATAATCTTTGCCCTAAGTGCAAACTGAAATGACAGCACGCTAATTTTTCTCTTTTAACAGTGGAAAGAGTGGAAAGAGAAAACCTTTCAGACTATTGTGTTCTTGGTCAACGTCCCATGCACTTACCAAATATCAACCAGCTGGCAACTTTGGGAAAATCTAATGAACAGTCTCCTCATGGCCAAATTCACCACAGTACTCCAATCCGAAACCAAGTGCCAACGATGCAAACAATGATAAACCCTGGGCTCCTGTCTCCTCAGCTCAGTCCACAACTGGTGAGGCAGCAGATAGCCATGGCCCATCTGATAAACCAGCAGATTGCTGTCAGCCGACTCTTGGCTCACCAGCACCCACAGGCTATCAACCAGCAGTTCTTGAATCATCCACCCATCCCTAGAGCTGTCAAACCAGAGCCATCAAATTCATCGGTGGAAGTCTCTCCAGATATTTACCAGCAAGTCAGAGATGAGCTGAAGAGAGCCAGTGTGTCTCAAGCTGTCTTTGCAAGAGTAGCATTCAACCGCACACAGGTATCAATTTCTATTCTATAACCAAGAAGGGGCAAAGTTGTGGCTCTTGTGGGGCTGTGTGGTTGTTGCAGATCAGGGCAGGGGTGTGCCATAGAAACCAGGCAGGTGAAAGCACTCTCAGTCTTTTCTCCAGTCTCTCTGTCAGTTTTGAACAAGGCTGTTTCTTCCTGGAACAGCTGTTTGTTTGCAGTTGGTCACTCCTGTGTCATTACCTGAGCTTTGTTCTCTAGCAGTCATTCTGCTCATGGGAGTTCTTCCCTGAGCTCCTGTCTGTGGTCATAAACTTCCACATTTGCACCTGCTTGATTGCCAGGAAGAGGTAATAAGAGACTGAGAGTCAGAGGTGTTTTTGGGCTTCTTTTTGACACTTCCTCAATTCCTTCCTGTGGTACAGCTGATGTCATGACTAGTGCCAGAGGCTGCTCCCACAAGAAATGTATAAGGCAAGTGTGCTGGGAAAAGTGCCTTTTGTAGCAGGCTGTGTTTGCTTTCATACATCTAACACAGGTTTGTTCACTAATTTAGTGAAATGCAGATGTTGAAATGATTGCATGATAGTATCAGCTTAAGCCTGGCACCAGGAGTACCCAGGGTGAATGTGTGCTTGGAAAGACAGGCCATTTACATTTATCCTGCAGGATACAACATGTGATCTCTCAATTGTGATACTCTGTAGCAAGGCCTAAGAAATGGAAAGTGGCTTAATATTTAATATTGGTACAAATTCCCTTTGTGTAGCTGGAGTTGTTCTTTGAGGTAAGATTTACCAGCAAGAGAAGAAAAGGGGGAGCCTATATTTCTAGGAGGTCTGTCCCTTGCCCCATAGAGTGCCTTTGTCTGTTCTCCTAGATTAATGATTTTCTTTGGCACTACCATTTTGGAAATGCCATGTTATAAGGGAACTAATTAAAGTATGGAGCACATTTTATTACTTCCCTTCTTCCATTAAATTCATAAGATGGCTGCACTCAAAAAAACACTTGAGTTCTGGGGTTAGCCTTGAGGATATCAAATGAAAACTACATAGGAATGTATGAGTATTTCCTCTTTAAAATACTGCTTTTAATTTGGAAAAGCTTTTCAACCCTCTGGGATCATAACCTGTTGTATATAAAGCCTGGTATAATCAAGGTGGATGGCATTGACAGAATGACATACTCTGAACTGGAGCGAGATGTCGGCAATAACATTGCCAGTGAGAGTTTTGTCACTGTCAATGAACATGAAGCTCTCCTTTAGCCACACTGGGAGACCTGGGCTGGTAATGCCCAAGTCTGCTATTAAGTCAAAGGCTCATTTCCCCATAAGAAAGGTATTACCTGCTTCTTAGTTCTCCATCATAAGTAAAGTAATCCATCATTCTCCATCATCCTAAGTAATACAATGTACATACTGATTCCAGAACAGGCAAGTCTTACAGCATCCATAAAATATTTGCTCATCTCACATCAGTGTTTTGTTAGTCAACCATGCCCTAATACAGAAGACCAGTGGTCTTAAATACAGTGCATCTTGTCCCCAGGAGCCATCACTGTAGCACGAGTGTAGATACACACTTAAGTTCCCTTGTCCTCAGCTGTTAATTCCAACTCAAATCAAGCTTCCCTCACGTCAGGGACTGTTCAGGGTATTAAGAAGAGGGGCTCAGGCAGTCTGCACTGTAGAAGGTGTGGGATATTCCCAAACATCCATGGTGGAGAAACGTCCTCTGTAAAAGGCACTTGGAGTGGAAATTCAAGTCTACTCTCACCTCCTTGCATCCCTCCTGCTGCCTCTGAGGCACAAAGAGGTGTGTGTTTCTCTCTGGAAAGGTTTGGGTTTGTTGCATTTCACAGAAGTGCCAGCATTGGAAACTGGAGGTCTGTTGTTTCTCCCGATGGTACCAAATAATAGATGCTGTGTGCCAGCCAGCTAATAATGGTATTAATCACTGCATTATGGGCCACTGCTTAATCTTTCTTCGTGGTAGCTCTGTGGTGCACATTAGCCTATAATTAAGTATAGCTTCATGAAATATGTACTGTGAGGCTTGTTTAATAGATAAACTATTCTCTAATTTATTTTAAAGTCCAATGACCTACATACTCAATGCTGAAAAGCCCCTTCTTACTAACATTATTTCTCCCCTGAGACCTTCCATCTGAGCAAATCTGTTAAATGAAGTAGAGGAAGCTTTGATCCAAACTAGGCTAAATCCATCGGAACAAGTGGCTGACACTTGTACGTATGCCTGTGTGTGTGTGGGAGACGTGAGGAGGGTCAGAAGAAGGAGAGGTGAAATTGTATGGTTTGTGAAACATCCAAATCTTCCTCTTGAAGTTGGAAATGCGTAACTGAAGACAACAATATTTGCTTATACCTGTGGCCATGTTGTCTGCACTTTTGAAAACAAAACGCTTGAGGCTCTGTGACAAGGTCTGTACATTTCCTGGAGCACAGTGCTCCCGCTGAAGTGGAGAATGGCCATTAGGCTGCTATATGCACAGGAGAGCTGCACAGGCTGTTTGGCAAGGACTGGCCCAGGCTGAGTTAGCCATGAAGAGGGTTTCTTTCCAACAGAAACATTCCAAAATGAACATTTTCCTATTCATCTGAAGGGTGAATGAAGAACCCTCAGAGTGTATGTGCCTGATTTTTAGTAAGTGTCTTGGGCTAACCACTGCTTCTTATATTTAGAGATTTAGTGTCATAATTTTAATTCACACTGTTTTGGAATCTAAATACCTGTTTATTGTTCATGGGATGTGTGGAAGCACACCCACAGAGACAATATAATTATTACTTTTCAATAAGTACGAAATTCCTACACAACCTTCAAAGTATTGAAAATGGTGGTGCACACTGCCTTGTTTGTCTAAGATGGTGTTGCCTACAATTTGCTCAGCAATGGTAAGAATGGTGCCTGTTGGAATGACACCCTTCTGGGTTCTGTGTAGCCTTAAGGCCCCGCTCTTGTGGCATGGAGAGAGCTGTTAGCAGTATTATTGGGGCAGGAGGTTCAGTTTCTTGCTTGTATAATTGCATCGCTTGTGCCCAAATTTTTTATGGCCAGGATCCTTAGCCTTGGCTCCCTCTTGCCTGTGACCCCTAAGTCAGAAGAATGTGTTGTTTACTGAAATAGTTTGTTCCTTCTACTCAGACTGCTGCTATGAACTAGCAGCTCTTTAATGGAAAGCTAGGCGTCCTTATCTGGGCCTTAAAAGCTGCATGCAGGAGTGTGAGTGGGTTTGAATTGAAGGCAGACAACTTTATGAGGCCCATCAGACACCAGAGAGTTAGATAGTCATACCTGATACCTTTAGAATGGAAGGCATCTTTGTAAGGCATGTAGGCATGAAGCCAAGCTGTAGGCTGAAGTTGTTATTAGAACAGTCATTAGTGAAAGGTTTGATTTCAAAAGGTAAGACTTTTGCACTTTTTGATTGTATAAAGCCATTCAATCTTGAGAAAAAAAAATACAAGGAAAATTCTGATTAATACTGTGAATCTGTAAGAGAAGTACAACCATCAGATCAGGTATACCCCACACTTGGAATTGCCCTGTGCACATTTTTTAAAGCAGTCAAAGCTCGTGAGTGAAGGAAGTGCCTGCAGTATACTTCAGAGGGTGAGGAGGTTGTAGTGCACAGAGGGAGCTGATGTCTCTCTTTGGTCTCAAACAGTGCAGTGAAGTCAAAAGGCTGTCAGTACAGTGCAGTACTGCTCCACTGCAGGCTGAAGTTCTCAAAAAATGCCTACCTGGCTGAAGCCTGCATTGTCTTTCATCAGGATATCTTCTAGGTGATGGGTGGCCCCCGAAAGCATGAGCACCACGTTGGCCAGTGGAGATACCTAAAATGGGAAGCAGGACAAGGGACCTGATGGCCAAGGCTATGGATTTCTCCCTGGAGGAGAGTACTCATAGAGAGTTTGGCCCATCCTCGGGGCAGAGTCTTTGTACCATCCTATTATCTCCTAATTTAGCATTCAGATTGCAACCAAAAGGTTGTAATAACCAGAACTTGCTTACTGCAGGTTGTAATGTTTTGATAAATTGGCATGTGATGTTGTTTACAGGAAAAAGTAGGACTAAGAGGATTACTTTAAAGGAAATGCATGAAAATGCTCTCTTGGATTTACCTTGTGCTTTGCTGGAAAGCATTTCAGCAAAATCTGGAGGGGCTGAAGTGATCCCACTCATCAAAATACAAATTGGAAGATAGGTAATTTGAATCCTGTTCTGCATAAATAAAATGAACATATTAATCTTCTCCTCATTTGCTCAGCACTCCTTTTTGCTACAGGCTCATGGAGTTGTAGTCAGGACAGTTTATTGAGCTCTTTGTAAGAATCCAGACAGTTCAAATTACTTGATCAGTGAACTGCTGCTCTCCTTGGAAGTGCCCAGTGGACTGCAAAGCCTGCAAGACTGAAGGAGTTTCAGTTTGTATCTTTCTCTTTTCTCAAGCATCTTGTTTTTTGCCAGTGTTGTGACATAATAGCCAAAACTAGTAAAATGTTTGGGCGAGTGGCCAGTGCTTGTTTAACTGAACAGCCTCCTAAACTGGAAATATGCTTGAATCTGAGGCTTTTTAAATCAAGTCATTGTGGGGCCAGATACAAAGAGAGCTGGATAAAAACACCAGCACGTTCAGGCTGCTTGTAACTTTCTTCCCAAAGAGCGCTGCTCCCTCCTTCCTGCCCTGAGTAGCTCCATGTGGGAGCGTTGGCTTCCCAGCCTGCAGATGGGAAAGCAGCACACACCCAGCTCAGCTCCTGCCTGGCTAGCTGATGCCAACCACGTCTCTTTGGATTAAAGGAAGTAACAGCCTGAGGAGGAGGAAACTCCACCAGCTTCAGATGTAGTGAAGTTTATGATGAAATAAGCTACACTAATCCTCCTTGTTTAAGGGATTTGGTCACACCTTGGCTGCAGGTGTGGGTCGAGGCATAGGGGAACACAGGATTGATGCTGGGTGTTGCCTCAACTTCTGGTGCAACTGCAGGCAAGTCCAGGGTTCTGCAATGAGGAAGAGGGAGATAATATTTGTTGGCATACAAAGGTGTCACTGGTCACCTATAGAGGGTTTGGGGGCGCTGACAGCAGGAGTGTGGTTTGCTAAGGAAGTATGGCTGTGGGTTGTGACTCCTTGTTTTAATTCTGCCTTTTTTGGCAAAATTCCCCCAAATGGAAGTGGGTTCAGAAAAGAGTCCTCTACAAGGCATTAAGATCAGAAATATGGTTTGTTGAAATAACTGATTCTTCCACCTCTATTTGCTTGTGAGCCAAATCCTGGACAGATTTCCTTTTGTAAATAATTTTCCCTTTAACTCAAATGAGAGGAACACAAGGAGCTTTAATTCTCTGCCTCGTATCTAGTGAGACAGTCATGCTGCATTCATTGCTATGGTGTCTGCCCATTGTGCACAGACTTTTAATTAGCAAGGCTTCTGGTTTGGGTTTTGGGGGGATTTTTGGTTGGTTTTTACCCTCATAGAAAACTCTCTCTTATAGCATGAAACCCTTTCATGCTGCCTGCTTGTTTTATTCTTGGGTGTAATGTGGCACAAGCAGCGTTCTGTTACACTCACAGGAAAGAAGGCAGTCTGTAAGGGAAGTGCTTACTTTAATAAATTGCAGATTTTTGGTACATGGGATATTTATTCCAATAGTGGGTTTTGCACTGCCCAAAATTTCAGTTTCAATTAGCTTAATTGTATTCAATAGGCTGAATGAAAAGATCTTAAGTAGCATGTGAGTCAGGCTTTCAGAATGTGTGCTTGTAGGAGGTGGCTGCTGCCTGCTCAGCTGATGTACAGGACTCCTGAGCCTTGGAAGCAAAGGCACAGATCTGCAGTGTGTACAAGCTGTGTGTCTTTGTTCATTTTCCAGCATATATCAGGATAAAGGTCTGACACACATGTCATAGAAATGGTGGCACTTTGTGGCTGCAGGTGGTCTGTCTTTCTCTGCCTCCTTTTCCGCATGATCCACATTCAGATCCGCATGCACATCCTGTCTTCCCTCATAAAAACAGATACCATAATAAAAAAGAGGCTTTATTAAACTAATGCAATAAAGCCGTTTTCTTTGAGGATTTAAACACTTCATTTTTAATAATAAAAATCAAATTGTCATTGTTGCACCCTGTATAAGTTTTATTCAAATCAGCCTCTAAATGCTTTGTGCCTAAGCAGCTCTCTCCTGAGATGTATGTATTTTAGCATTAGTTAAATGAGTTTAAGAACAAGGCTCATACTCTGGCTGTAGGCACTGAATCTGGAGATCAGAAGATTTCTTCTAAATGAAGGGCTGATGTGATGTGTACACTGAAGTGCACTGGGAGACTGTTGGTCTCCCGTTCATGGAGAGTTAGCATTAGTCAGAGTCGTTCAAGTTCCGAGGTTTGTAAAACTGATACAAGTGTAGCACCACACATTTTGACTATTGAGAAAGAAGAGCTGGTCAGGGAACAGGGTACAAAAACACTTTTACCTGATGGAAACTGTGACAGAATGGATATGAAGGTGCTTGGTTTGGCTAACCACTCAAAATTTTCCACTGATTATCTGAAGCAATTTTGCTCAGCAAAATTGGTCTGGACACATTGCCAGGATAAGCATTTCTGATAGATTTCCAGCACTTCTGCTGCATATCCTAGCTGGAATTAGGAAGAGTTGCGAGGGAATGGAAACAAAGCAGTGAGCATTAGAAAATGAGCTTAAGTCCCAAGAAGCCTACAAATACTTCATATAGAGGTTCTTGGTGAGTGCTGTATACCTAAAGGCAAAGAGAAGTATTTCAGAATTGTTGAATGGATCTTATTCAGCCCAGAAGACAATACTGAAGGTGAGACCTGGACTAAGTGCAGGTAGGCAGAGAGATGTTTTGGTAAAATCCTGCTTTGATGTGAGAAAAACACGGCGGGTGGTGGAAATGCTTTATTCCACGAAGGGTTGTGAGAAGCCAGTGCTTCTGCTGCAGAGCCCCTGGATTGACCTGCTGCCTCCAGCTTGCAGCTGCAAGTAGCAGACAACTGTAAATATTAAAAACCTGTAAATCATGTTAGCCTGGCAAAATCAAGTTTGTTGTTGTACCCTCAAGATACGACTGGGATGTAGTTCAGTAGAAATGCGTAGCTTACCAGGGGTTCCCTGGGTGCTGTCTTCTGTGCTGGAAATAGGAAGTTTCCCCTTGTGTGCTGAGAGGGGACAGGTTGACATCACTGACCTTCAAGATCCAGATGTTGAAATTGAATAAATCTCTACATTTTCTCATCCTGCTTAGGGTCACATGTATCCCTGATGGAAAGCAGAATAGCTTTTCTGTTGAGACTTGTCAGTACAAGTGCAGGGCTTAAAAGTACTTGGAACTTTAAGCACTGCAGAAGCAATGTTTTTCTAGTATTTCAGCATTTTCTCTGTTGCTTTTGGCCATAGCTAAAGTATGGAGAGACACAAATAGACTGAAAGTCTGAAAAAGTGTTTATGCTTTTTCAGTCCTTCATATATATAATTTCCTTATACAGAACATATAAACTGAGGTTTAGCACATTAGTTGGGTTTATTTAAATTTTTTGTCTTGGCCAGTGTTTTGATTGTCCAAAGCCTATTCTGGACCTCTTTAACATTAGTGCCTGGTTTTGTAGTCAAATGACTTAGGTCTGTAAGAGGGAGAGCACGACTTCTATCCAAGTCATCGGACCTGATGTGTGTGAGTGTCCAGTGCTTTGGAGTCTCCTGCTGCCAGATGGCCCTCATCCTCCTCTGTCCCCAGAACACGAGTGCCTGGGCTGCACTCCAGCAGCACTGCCTTGCCCCCATCCAGATTGCTTTTCAAATTTCTGGTTGCAAAATTGTCCTGTCTTTGGTCACTGGTTGTGCAGTCTGCTGTCCCACTGAGATCTCACTGACACCCTTTCCAGGCCTGAGCAGCAGCCCTTTGGAAAGAGGGTACAGAGGCTTTGCTCACCTTCTGCGTGCTTTGGTCAAGCCTGTGTCTGCCTCAAAGGCTGGTCAGTTGGTCCACTGGAGGTCAGAGTCAGTCGGAAAAACATTTGCTCTACATTGTAAGAAGCTGCTTAAAAAAAGCTTAGGTGCCAGTGAGGTTTGGATTGTTTGTCCTGGAAATCCTGTAGCTAATAAAAGTAAAAGAAGTTCACAAATGGGGTTTCATAGAATAAGTGCAAAGTCACTGTGACAGTGACTTTGCTGGCCTGAAGGGACTGCATTTCAGCTAGTTTAAAGAAACATGGTCAAAATTACTCCTGCCTTAAATAGATTCTGTGACTTTTTTGTTTTGATTGGACATGTGCTTTTTTCCTCCACCACAGGTATTATTTTCTTAAAGTCAGTTACGGATCCAGTGTGTAATTTCAAAAATAGTGCAAGTTCCAAGGGTAAACCAGGCTGTGCAGAGCCCTTGTCTCAGGGTGATCACACCCCTCGTTTGCAAGCACAGCCTGTGTGAACATTAAACTTCATCAGTTGCCTCTTCAGCAGCCGGTTTAAAAATGATGCAGAGGAGTGGAAAAGCAAAGATATTATCAAGCTACATGTCCTAAAATGGATCCTGGGAGCTGTGTTCTATGTAGAAGATCTGTTTGGCTATTTAAAGTCATACTGAGACTTTCTAGTCCCTGAAGATGATCTTTTAGGTTTGCAGAATTGGTTGCTCTGCAAACTGCCAATTTTTTTTTATTTTTATTTTTTAATATGTGAGATGTAAGTAAGTCGGAATGAGCTAATTTAGCCAATGGAATTTTATAAGAAATCTATGAATGCTGTGGGTTTCCCTCCTTCACCCCCTCCAGCAGAAACATAATTTGCAGAAATGAAAACAGTCTCTGGCTGCCTTTAGGGTTTTCTCAAAAATAGAAACAGTAGGGTTTGTCTGGCTGGGCCAGTTTCCTCACCACACACCTGGTGTATATCACTTTAAAAAATACATTATGCCTCATTAAATTACAATTAAATGAAATCATGATCATTTGTTTTTCTGGAAGGAAGATGTTTTGCATATTGAAAGCCTAATTTGTTGCAGGTGACAAAAAGGCTGAACAGATTATTTAATATCACTTTATTTTTTATAATGTTGCTCACTGGTTAGTTTGCGTATACTTCAGTAGCTCAGAATTATATTATTGTAAACGTTATTGCTCTCAAGACACTTTGTTTTATTGTCCTCCCCTATCACTCAGCTATCTGCTGCTGCTGCTGTTTACCAGCATTGTTTATCTTCAGTTGCAGGAGGACATGAGATTCGTCCCTCATGACTCAGTTTCTTATTAGCTCTCCTGCTGTTTACATGGTTCCTAAGCTGCCAAATCACTTAGAGGAGCTGCAGAAAAACCCTCTTGGCAGCCAGATTTCCTACCTGTGGGCCTGGAGCAGGGCATGGGGAGCAGGGCTGGCCCCTGCCAGCGGCTGCTGTGTGGCGGTGTTAGAGGAGCAGTGAGTGCCCCCTGGAGCAGGTGTCAGCCTTAGGAGGAGAGACCCCCAGCCTGCTGATGGAACAGCAGTGCTGCAAAATACTGCTGCGTCCCTGTACCAGGTCAAGATGAGACATTCATGGAAGCAGGAGCGCAGGCACCAAATCTACCACATGATAAGATGTTTCAGGTAATAAATCAGAACCTTCAAAGCACAAGGGTTAGTATGTCAGGCAGTGAGATACCTCTTAGTGCCATGACCAAGCCCCTTGTACCTGTGAGTCTGATTTACATACAGAATCAATGATTGCACAGAGAAGTAATTGCTGGCATGCTTTCACGTATGTTTCTGCTCTCCATTTTTGAAATTGAACCATAAATTTAGTGAGGCTGAAATGGAAGGGAGAAAAAACTGTCTTAGAGTCAGCTCCAGTAGCTTTCAGGTCCCTTTCTTTCTTTCTAAACTCATTAATTTTTGAAGCTGAATTTTTCTTTTAAAAAGAAGTTTTACATATATAAATCCTTTCAAAGACACAGGAAATTAGAAATTTAGAGAATTGGTGGAACCAACATTTCCTTTGTTTACTGCACTTGAAGAATTTTTCAAGAATTTACTGATTTTAGGGGAAAATTTTAATAAGGACTCGCATCAGTCTTGGAATCATGCGAGTTGTGGCTTCAAGCCCCTGTATGTCCTTTTTTGGTTAATCTTCCCCAGCCTATGAGCCAGTCAAACTTCAGAAAGCTTTTCAAAATGTCCTTAGCTTCTCTGAGAGGTGGTAAACCCTGAAGAAGAAGAAGCCAGGTATGAGCATGCGGTTGTGTTGAGGTCACACAGAACACCAGAGGACAGCCCAGCACTGCAACTTCTTCAGTTTTTTTCTGCGATCAGTCCTTTATCACCAGCCAGCCTCTCCCTCGCATCCCACTTCTGAGTGGTGCTAACCATGATTCCGTTCCCAGCTCCAGTCCTTCTGGTGCCCACACTGATCATTGCAGAAAAGTGTACTTGGGAGTGTGTCAGCTCGATTATGTAGATGACAAGCTGGAAAGATGGAGCCTACCCTCAGGTTGTGTGTGGAGCTTGCTTTAGAGCACTTGTGGTATAAACTCTGCTGAAGTGGAGGTTTCACGTGTAATTTAGTGTAGGTTTTTAATAGCAGATGAATGCAGATACAGGCATGTCATTTGTTGGTCAGTTTTGTCAGGAAGACTGGTAAATAAGGTCAATATATACTAAAAACATTGACATTTGCTTAATTGGCCAACTGTGGTGACAGTGGTTTTAGCAAGGCTTTTTGAAGGAGGCTGTCTGATACAGAAGAAAATTAACGAGAACTAAATATTACAGGGCTTGGGGCATGTGGTTGCTTTCTAATAACATTTTTTGTGACAAGAAAGGAGTAAGCCTTGCATGTCCTTGGGAAGCAGCTTGCCTGGGTCCTGGCTGTGAAGTAACTGCAAAACACTGGTGTCAGCAGCCACAGCGGGGCCGTGTCGGGAGCTGCAGGGTCCTGCTGAGCTGCTCCTCTCCCAGAGCAGGCCAAGGTGAGCCCTCCCTGCTGCAGCTGGGATTCCACACGGCTCCTGTGGCCGGCATTCCTGGGAGCAGCGGTGACAGGAGGGAAGCGGGAACGGTGTCAGATGGCTCAGGGAGGCATGTTGGCAGAATAGCCTTTTGAAATAATGAGCACGTAGAATTGCACGTTAACGGAAGATATCTTTTTTGATATCGTAATGATATGTTACGTTAAGATATAAGTAGTCTTGATGGGCAGAAATGCTCCCTCTCTGCTTCCTTGCACGCCAGTAGGTTAAAACAGGTACAGTTGAGGAATTTGCTGTTGCTGCTGTTTGGAATGAAGTCCCAGTTTGTGAAGTGTCTGATATGAGGGAGGACCTGGGGGAAGCTGGTGGCACACGCTGTGTCCTTGGTAGTTTCTTTAGGCCCTGATCCAGACTTGTGTGCTGTGCCTTTAACTTTTAGATAATCTGTGGAGCTATTGAGTCCGAGTGCGTACTCTTATGCATACATTTAATTCCATCATTAGAGTTAAGCCTCTTTTTATGACGTTTTCATCTCTCCAATTCTTTTATTTTTTTTTTTACTCTTTATTTTTTGGAAATGCTGTGTAATAGCTTTTGTAAAAACTGGATTAATATGGCGTTCATTCACAGTTGCAATGTGAAGCCTGTGGTATTTTAAAATGAGGCATGAAAGAATGGGTTAAATCCCTAAAGCTAAATTCTAAGGTTTTATTATTGCTTCATTTTCCTCTTTTCAGAAATGACTGTCCAAACTGAAATGAGCGGACTGTAACACCAAAACCCAGCCAAACATTTTTCTTTATAAACCTCCTGCACTGTTTAAATGTCGAAACTAAATTTACCAACCTTGGCAGATTTGTCAAAGATGAACAGGATTGCCAAGTGTTCCCAGCTTCAAGTAAAAAGAGAAAGAGAGAGAGAGATATAACAGCTCCTAAAATATTTGCAGCAAGCACCTGGTGATAACTGCAATTTCTTCTAACCAGTGCACCTACCTTCCTATCCAGCATCTCCATACTCAGAAGCTTATTACTGTGCCAGAATAGGACAGTCCCAAAATAAACCCCAGCCCCCAGAAGACACTTTCCTACAAAATATCCCCTCAGGGAGAGCCCATGAGATTCTGATGTAGATTCTCAGTATTGCAACCCAGCTGGTTACACTAAACAAATTTTTAAAAACCAAAGAAATCCATCAACGCATGACTGGCTTTTTTTTTTTTTTCTTCTTTTTTTTTTTTTTTTTTTAAACCAGGGTTTGTTGTCAGAGATCCTGCGTAAAGAAGAAGACCCTAGGACAGCTTCCCAGTCCCTCCTGGTAAACTTACGGGCAATGCAGAATTTCCTCAACTTGCCTGATTCGGAGCGGGATCGTATCTATCAGGATGAGAGAGAGAGAAGTATGAACCCAAACGTGAGCATGGTGTCCTCAGCTGCCAGCAGCCCAAGCTCCTCCAGAACACCCCAGGTAAGATGAAATCCCTTGCTACCCATTCGTTGTGCAGATAATTCCAGGAAAGGAGTTTCTTTCCACCCTTCCCCTGTCTGTTGCTCCCCTTGCCCAGATGAGTTGTGGAAAATCTTTTGTAAGGTTTTGGAGTGGCTGTTAAGAGACATTTAGTGGATGTCAGCAAGAGACTGTGATGATCATTCTGTCTTTAATCAATGCCATAAGTGCAAAAGAGTATGTAAACATTAGTGCCTGAAAGAGTGCAGGTGGGCATTACATAGGCTGTTGATATATGTCCATTAAACGGCTATTATAGAATATATTATGGAAAGTGCATGTAGCTTTTCACCTGTGTCCATTACCTTCTTCAGAACACAGGATATTTCTGGGCTTCTGGTTCATATATTTTGCCGTAAAAAGTGTCTAGTGAACACAGGTCAATAATGCAGTAGATAGATGTTGTTAGAAAATACTGTGCTCCATATTCTGTATAGGAAATCACAGTCCTTGAGTTAGAGGTTTTTACAAGTAAATGTTTGAGGTGCAGAGAATGGAGATGGACAGCGTGCTGGGAACGACGATGATGCTTAGAGCTCCCAAGCAGCTGTTATCTCATAGACTTAACTGCATGTGTTTATTAATATGCTGTTGCCACCCACTCTTTCCTGGCTAGGTTGTTCCTTTGCAGTAAGAAAGATCATCCACAAACTACACTGTAAAAGTCATCCCCCCCTTGTAACAGGCTGATGCAGTCCCACATGTGTACTCTGCAAAGTGAGGCTGCTTGCACAGGGCTGCTGATGAACTCCTATCATGGCATTTGTCTGACTTGAGTCTGAACTTTCTAACGGTACAGACACGATGTGTCAATTCCAGCACTTTATGGGTCTTTAGTGAGTGGGCCCATATAACCCTTCTAGTAATAATGATCACTTCTCATTGAATTCTGTGGTCAGAGCTGCTAAAAGTAAGCAAGCAAGCAAGCACTGTTGGGGGGAGTGAAGTTTTACATTCAAACTGACCATCCTTAGGGAAGATGTGTTCATTTTGTAGAAGCTGTTGAGGTTGTTCAGTTTAACCCAGATACATAGGCACACTTCACTGAACAAATGATGTAAAGAACTGTTTTCACTGAAAGAAAGCTTATCCTGCCAACCCAAATTTGACACTGAATTTTCATTACATGGGAAACTCATTGTATGCTCCTTATCTTTTTTAGTTACCTTTAAGTGAAAATAAAAATATATAGGGATTTTAATAGTGGCTACACTATTTTACTATTTAAGCAATGTAGCCACTTTCTGCATTGGTATTGATTAATTAAAGAATTAGCTTACTCCTGCTTGTATTTGTTGCAGTAGGCTTTGTACTAGAATCAAGCACTGAAAAGAAATTGAGAGTTTAGATGCAATCTGGTGAGAATAAAAACTGGATCTCTTGCTCCATTTCATTCCTGTGTTGAAATATGCCAATTTCCTGTGTTCTAGCCACAGCTAGAACATATTTAAAATAATGGAATTTTTGCCTGCCTTTGTAAGACCTAAATGTTGCTAGAAAACCGTACTCTAGAAGTATAAACCAGTACATACTTACCTTATTTCAGCTTGAAGAATCCAATAGAATATTGTGACTTTTTGATCAGCAAAAGCAGCACACAAAGGTTTGTGTACCCAGTGCTCGCCTTGTGCCCGCTGCGTAACATTTCCCCAGCTCTCAGAGGGCCAGCACCAGTCAGCACAGGTGCTGTTTTGACAACTTGGACACCTCTGCAAATGAAGCTCTTCCCAGCTCCTGGGCAGGCAGCACGACTACTGCGCTTCCCCATATGCCTGGTATTAGTTGTGAGGAGACAAATGCCGTCCTCGCCAGCAGCACGGCGATTCCGGCAGCGGCAGCTCCCCAGGCAGCTCTCTTAGCTCCCCTGGAGTGGGGTGCTTTGGGGCAGCAGTGGTAGGAGTGTACCAGCCTTGCAGGAACTGTGTCAGTGTGCCAGAGAAGGTGATGGAATGGCAATTGGAAACATGGTTTCCATAGATACCGATATCTGCGGCAACGCTTTTGGGATTGAGCGTGCTGGGTGGGAGAGGAACGGCAGAAATCTGTGGAAGTGCTCGTGCTGGGGCTGTCATGCAGGCAGGTGTAAGGGCATGCAGAGTAACCCAGCTCAGCTCTCTGTCTGAGCCAGCCCCAAGCCACCCTTTTGTGATATCCCTGGCTCAGGACTTGCCTCAAGGTGAGAATGGGAGATTGATCCAGAAAATGGGGTACAGTTGCTGTGGGGTAGATGCTCTGAGCTGTTGGGAGTTGTGTGCACACAGAACCCCAGCAGTAAGGGGCTAGGTTGCAGTGCTCTGGCACTGTGGTTGCAAACACTTTTTCTTTTTATCCCCACTGTTTGCAATAAGATGTTTCAATAGTGGCAAACTCCTTCTTAATATCAAGACCAGCTTTGCATCTAGGGCTTAATATTAAATACTTTATTTTAGTGACTTTTTCTTGGTATTTGCCCTTCCTATTTGGTGATAAAATAAAAAATGGTGCAGCTTTCAGGGTGTGCAGGGCAGTCTTTTTCCTGACATGGCTGTGGACCTAGAAGTATAGGGGAGCTATGCAGGATGGAGTTATATTTTAAATCTTTCTTTTGCATGCTAATTTTGTTCTTCTCAGGATCTCAGACATCCATAACAGCCTTTGAGGCCTTGGTGACCTCGGCTGCTGTGGTAGCCAAAGTCTCCAGTGCCTGGGAAGACTTTTTTTTACACCTGACAAGTCTCCATTAAATCAATCCTGACAGACTTGAACAGTCCTTTTCCTTTCCACAGACTCCTTGTTGTTTTCTTCCATTTCCCACAATTGCCCTAACTCTCATCTCTCTGTAAACATTGAATTTCAGAGCAGGGTGTGCCTGCTGGTTGCTGTGTTGTATGTACCCCGCTCATGGCCTGTGGATGGCAGTGGTTTAGCCCTGGCCTCCTGGGGCGTGGTGGCCATGCTCTAGCCCAGCTGCTGTCCAGCTGCCTCTGCCTGCACATGGGGCTGGCCTTAGGGAGCAGGAAAATCTTACACCCTTTCTGCATGTGTCCTGCCTGTGACAGGCAGGGAATGTGCCCAGAGCTGTGCCCTGCTGAACCTGGAAAGGGAGAAGGTACAGGTTGGTCAAGGCTTTATCTGGAAGTCATAAGGAAGAATGATCAGTCTAGAGTATTGTCTTGATTAGATTTTGGCTCCATTATTAATGTGGCATCGGTACAGAAGAGATGTCCCGAAGAGGAAGATTTGGAGGAAAACAAAACAGAAGAAGTTGCTCAGAAGGTTTGGTTTTGCCTAGTTAACCTTCTTATTCACAAATAAACATTTGGGCATGTCTGCCTAGTTAAGAATTAACTTTAGATGTACCCTAGCAGACTTCAACTCTGACACAAAAACGGGATCCATCTGAAAAGGTTCATAATTGGGCCAAATATGAGTGTCACTGGGGTGTGTGGGTGGTTTGGGTCTATTGGGAAGTGTGAGCTTTGCTATTTAGGTTGCGTTTTTTCCTAAGACCTTTACATCTCAAGACAAAATAGAGATTTTATATCAGTAACTCACATTTCCCTTAAAAAGTGTAAGGGGTGCAGTGATCAGCCCTGGTATCTCTTCTCTTTGAGCCCAGGAAAGTAAATGAGATCTGTCTCCAAGGGGCAGCTGGTGCTGGGAGCACTCAGTGAGAATCACACCACCCTCACTCCCTCTTCTGCCAGTGCATTCTGGGGACCACTACTCCAAGGGGCTTTAAAATCCACGTCCTGTAGCAGTCTTCTGAACTGTATTGATAGAAGCCTTGCAGGGATAGTCCAGCCCAGGGAAAGTACTGGCAGCGTCCCTTATTGTCCTTCATTTGTCACAGAAGCTGATGGGAAATCATTCAATTAAAAGGAGTGCAGTGGAATACACAAAATCTCAATATGAGTTTAGGAGAATGAGGGCAGCACATCAAAGGCATGCCAAAGCCCAGCTTTATGAAATGATTTTTTTTTTCATTTCCACTGATTTCCTAGGTGAAATTAGGTGACTGTCTGGCTAGCATAATGATGATAAGGCTGGGAAACCATACATACTCAAGTGACATACGTATAGTTTTAATAAAGGATGAGGGAGACTTGAGGGAGTGCATTAAATTGAGTAATAATTTATTATTTAGAGACCTCTACCCATTTACTCATTTTTTCTGGGAGAATTGGCTCTTCCTCCAAGGTGTAGGCCACTTTTAGAGAGGGGGGAGAAGGTAGAGCCTGGTGGCTGTGCTGCAGTTGCTGGCTGGCAAAGCCAATGTCAGCGTGTGCCTGCAGCCCAGTGCCCCAGCTACCTATCCTGTTGTTGAGCTGCTCAGTAAACATGCTGGGAGAGGGAGAGGGGGAGACTTGACAGGGCCTTGCATGTCCTATAGGAATGCACTGCAATTATTTCCAATCACAATTAACCTGATTAGAATAATGGACAGGAAGTGTCCCTCTGTAGCTAATGCAGTTTGGCATCAGCTGACTGAAATCCTTTGATAATTTCTGCACAGATGGCTGGGCTGAAAGCAGCACTTTTTTAATTATTATTTTCATGGTCTCTTGGTAGGCCAAAACCTCGACACCAACAACAGACCTCCCCATTAAGGCGGACAGCGCCAACGTCAACATCACAGCTGCCATTTATGATGAGATCCAACAGGAGATGAAAAGGGCCAAGGTATCTCAAGCTCTGTTTGCCAAAGTGGCTGCCAATAAAAGTCAGGTGAGTGGTAGAGGGGATTTCATTGTTGTGGGGCTTTCTGGGGTTTTGTTTTTAAAGCAAACTCTGGGGTTGGGACTAGATCCATCTCTTCCTCCCACCAATAAAATTACATCTGCCTCTACAATAATAATAATAATAATTTTCCTCTCTGGGGAGCCTGTCATGTTTGACTTTTGCCTGCTTAAGTGGTTTCCTTTTTTCCTTTTAAAAGAGGCGGAGGAAAAGGTCAGTTCACAGCCAAGTTTTTTCTCCTCTTTTGTACAAACATGTCTGTCTTTTCCCATGTGTGGTATATAACTTACATCTCTGCTAGTAGGACAAGGAACTTTCAAAATGGTGGTATCCTACTCATTCAGTTAATGAAATTTCTTTCTCAAGTGGTTAACTGAGGGAAGGCAATGGGAAACAGCGTATTAGGCAGGTGTTTCCTTTTTAGCGTGTTGTATGAGCTGCATACGGTATTGCCATGTGAATAATTCACATTGGATCCAATCATTTTTACAAAAAGGCATGAGAAGGTACTGCAGTGAGTTCTGGTTTCATTTCTACCTTGGATGTAAAAAATATATGTGGGCAAACGTAGGTCGGGGTGAAATTCTTGAAGAGAATCCATTAATTTAAAAATTTCATCCAACTCTTTAAAAAAATATAATGCACCAGAAGGGATTTTGTGGAAAGGAGGACAGACAGATTTTTTTTGAAGGGCAGCAAGTGGATTGGAGATTGTTGGAAGGAATTGTTTACTCAGTGAAAAGAGCTGCTTCTGATCTTGGATGAAATTATTCAGTTCATCTAGGAGAGGGCATCAATATGCACACAAAAATGCACAAATGTGCACGTGACAATGAGAGAGTGGGATAGAAGTGTCTAGGTGCATGCACTCTGAAATACACACACTTCCCTCTGTGCAGGGAAAACAACATTATAGTCATTAAAGTAGATGTAAAATAAGCGGTTGAAAGGCGTATAAAGAAAGCATCAAAGGCTATCAAAGCACATGGGAAAGCCTTGTCCTTGTTACAGGTATATTTGTGTCCTGACACATGGAGATCTGATTAATTTTTCCTTCGTCATGTAATCATTAATTTTCTTTGCCTTTTGCGTTCTCTTGTCAAGGTACAGGGGTTACAGTCCCTCTACCCCCCAAAGCAAATCCCAGACTCGGTATGAAATACATAAAAGGAAAATACCATGGAACCCTCTTAAACTGTTAAATGCATAAAAATCTCATGTACCACATGGCAAAATATAATGAGAACTGGAGCTGTTAAACGAATAAAGCTGTTAAAAGCATAATGCCACTTGGCACAACTACTGTGCATTTAACGGTTTTCCACTGTGTAATAAATGACATATGTGGTAAACGTGCAGTAAATATAAAAACTGCACAATTGATTTTGCAAACGTGCCCCTTATTCTTTACTCCATGCAGATATCAAAGTTCCACCCAGAATCCGGACTGGACAGCTTTTAATAAGGAGTGTTTAACACAGACCGAATGCCAGCCTCTCTGAGGCTTGGCTTAAAATTGCCTGCAAGCTTCCTGTCATTATACCCAGAGGCTTCTTGAAATAGAGAGGGACTGAACCACCCAACAATAATTTGGGTGGCTCACCAGCTTTGGTCTGTGCCAGCTTGAGTGCACTTCTCTGGCAGCACAGCACACCAGCGCCAAAACAAAAATAAGATCTGTAGTCTTTCACGTGGAAAAAAAAAACAGGGCAGATTTTGAACACCAGATGCAAAAGGTTAAGAACAGGATCCACAAATGTTATTGTTTAAAGCAAAGTTACTGCGCATAAAGGTTTTGTTTCTTCAGCAGCAGCGAATAAAGAAGTGTTTCTGAGGCTGATGTTTCTTTTGTTTCGCAGCCTTGCCAAAGCAGTCCTGGCTCCCTGGGATGGCCCAGCATTCGCCATGCTGAGATGTCATAGCGCTCTGCTGGAGCATGAAAGTGGTTTATGGGGGCACTGGAAGGCAGGGACAGAGAAAGCCACAGCCAAGAACCACAGTGGTACGGGGCCTCCCCCTGCCTCAAAGCCCACCTATGTGCCTGCCCCTGGCCTGGATTGGTGTGCCTGTGGTGTCCCTCCGCTGGCTGGGGAGCTCTGTGACCCGGAGGAGTGCCAAAAGCAAGGGCACAGCTGCTTGCGTGGGGGAGAGCCACAGTGTCATGGTCAGCCTTAGGTCTAGCTTGTCTGAAAACTAGCAGTTGAGTGTTCCCAGTGCTTTGCACAGGCCAGCTGTGCCAGTTTGGGGCATTTCTGGTGAAAATGCTGCTGATTTCAGCAGCTGAGTTACATGGTGGGAAGCGCTCATTGAAAACTGCCCATGTTTGCAGAAGAGAGGGTTTGAAAGGGGGGAAAAAAGAACTAGTCTGAGGCTTTGCTTGGACTCTCCGCCAAGGTTCGTTCACTTGCTATTCTCCACAGGCCTGGCTTGTGTTGCATTGGCTTCCTCTATTATTCCCTCACCCCAGACTACTGAGAGGCTTCCAGTTTGCTAACAAGGCATGTGTTATGTTGGGCGCTGCTGTTCTGTCAACAGCAATCCACGGTGCTGTGAGATCTTCACAGTTTTAGCAGGCACTGAATCTCCGACAGGGATGTTTTGACATTTTATACACAGGGCTGTATGTCATCTACCCGAGAGAATATCCAGAGGCAACGGAGGCTTCGTTTCCTCTTCTGTCTCTGTACAGGAGGAGTGGTACCCACTGAGAACAGTTATTGCAAGTGGCATCATCTACTGGTGGAGTTAATTGACCTCTAATTTAACAAGTAACCATCTTCATTCTTAAGTCATGGCAGAGTCTCAGCAACTGAAGAGAAGGGCAGTTTCTAGAAACTGAGGTTGCAAATCACAGAGCTCACCAGTCAACATAAAGGAAAGTTTCAGGGCCTTGTGGAGGTACCAAGGTAGTAGGGTGAGAATTCTCTAAGGGAATCCACCTTGAAAAAGATTTCAAACCATTCATTTTAGACACTGACTTATTCAACAGTTACTTACCTTAATATGCATTTTATTCCTTGCAATTTATATCTAGATATTTTTAGCCTTTGTGGAGTGTTGTGCATCCCTTTGTGTTTTTGAAGCTAGCGGGAGCTGAGAGCTCAGTGCCCTCACAGCACAGCCTCCAAAGCTGCTCTCCTGTTTTAGTTACCAGCTGTTAGGGATGTACCCCATGGACAGCAGGATTGTCTGGGGATGCTGCCTGCTAGTGCCCTTTTAGTGACTAAACCTAGGACCTGTATTAGCACATTGGGAACATTTCTGAGTGTGGCTGGAGCACCAGTGTTTGGTTTCCAGTCAACAACTTGGGCTCCCCTGGTTTTATTTAATTCTCAAGAAGACAGGTTTCCAGTGTGCTGTTTCAGAGAGGTTTGGGTGGCCTGTGCGTGTACAGAGCTGGGCAGTGGGACAGGCAGAGACTTTGGCCTTGGATTACTGCAAGTTTGGATTGTTGGTTTTATAATTGGTTTCTACATTCAGTTTTGCAGCTGCTCTACAGTAGAACTTCAGGGAGACCATTTCCCCCCTGACTGTGAGCCTCTAATGCTGTGCAGCAGCATCACCCCTGTGACCTCTGCTAGTGAGAGTCCTGTCAGAGGCTGGGCTGTGCTCAGCAGACATTTTTTTCTTAGTCTTTGCAAAAGAGGTTTGGGAAGGTAGTTCTGTTCATAATAAACATGATGATCAAAATAAATAGTGGGCACAGGTGGATGGAGCCCTTGTTGACAGTCTGAGGCAGGACAGAGTTGTATGAACATGGAGATCAAACTTCCCACAGCTCTCCAGAGCAAGAGACTCTTCTTAATCAGCCTGGGGTGGTGGCATGGGGAAGCAACCCTGCTGGGGATCAGCCCTGGGAAGGGCAAATAGAACCTTCACCAGTCCAGTGAAAACAAAAAGTACAGCCTTGAAACATTTACATCACCGTAAAGCAAGAGTGACCCTTTGGAGCAACATTTGAAAAAATACTAAGCTACCAAAGATCAGTCTCTGGGTTGTATTTTTATCCTGTTGAAAAGTAAGCAAACAAACAGTAAACTTGAGGATTTGAGTTTGGGGGCAGAAAAGCCCTTCATTTGAGTGGAAAAAAAAAACCAAAACAACCCAGGCCTATGGATGGAATCACTATGACAGTTCCTTGCCTTTTCTCTTTCCTTTTTCATGTCAAGATCCCTGCATCATTGCCAGTTCTCTGGCCAAGGAGGGTGTTAACCCACAGTAGGATCCCATGCTTGATGGGACTCAGCACCATGACCACCTTCCCATGCCCTTACCTCCTGCTCCTCCTCCAAGAAGGAAGTACAGGCACTGCAAAAGGAATGTGCAGTGTCACTTTGAGGAAAGATTAGCTTTAGAAAGCCTTAATTTCATCCTTTCCTCTCTTTCCTTCCCAACTTACATTCCCTTGTATTCATTTGATAGGATGGGGGATGACTTCTCTCTCCCTTTTAGCTTATAATAGGTGAATTCTGTGGCCTTAAACTAATTAGCTTCCAGTGATGATGAACAGCAGCTAGAAAAAGCAGCTGGTGGGGAAGATGTGTAGTGTATATACTGTGTGCATCCAGGGCACTTCTTACAGCCTTATCTCAGTACCTTTATGATGCTTTGAATCTCTACAGCTGGGGCAGATCTGTTGTGCTGGTATTTCAATGTTCTCATCACATGGAGGAAATGCAGAAAGACGTTTCTCTCCTTGACTGAACGTAGAATTTTTTTGAAGTACCTTTGGACTAGAGCTTTTTTACAGGTTTGTATCTGTAGTCACAGTGTGACCCCATCCAGGACAAGAGAAGTGGGCCCATATGAACCTCAAGGGGTTTGGCAAGGCCAAGTACAGTGTCCTGAACCTGGGTCAGGACAAACCCAGTATCAGCACAGGCTGAAGGATTAAGAGATTGAGAACAGCTCTGCCAGGAGCTGGGAGTGCTGGTGGGTGAAAAGCCGGGCTAGAGCTGTCGAAGTGCATTCTTAGCCTAAAAGGCCAACTCTGTCCTGAGCTGCAGTCAAAGCACTGTGACCAGTGGGTTGAGGAAGGTGATTCTGACCCTGTGCTCTGCTCTGCTCTGGTGAGACCCCACCTGGAGCACTGCATCCAGCTCTGTGGTCCCCAGCCCAGGAAGGACTTTGACTTGTTGGGGCAAGTCCAGAGGGGGCTACAAAAATGATCAAATGACTGAAGCACCTCTCCTGTGAAGTCAGGCAAAAAGAGTTGGGGCTGTTAAGCCTGGCTGTTAAGCTGTTAAGAGAAGGGTTCTGGGAGCCTTCATTGCAGCCTTTCAAGGGTGGGTTTATTTGGTCTTAAATGGAGCTTATTTACCCTTGTTGTGGAAGGGTAAGGGGTAATGGTTTCAAGCTAAAATAGGGTATATGCAGACTAGATATATAAGGAAGAAACTTTTTATAATGAGGAGGGTGAAACACTGGAACAGGCTGCCCACAGAAATAACAGATGCCTCCCCATCCCTTAAAACATTCAGGTTGCTCAGAGTCCAGCCTGATCTATTGAAGATGTCCTGGCTCATTGCACGGGGGTTGGACTAGGGACCTTTAAAGGTCCCTTCCTGCCTAAACTATTCTAGGATTCTATGACAGCATCTGCAGCAGTGCGTTGGCCTCTCTCAGCAGCTGAATGAATAAGGGACAGTTGTGGAGCTGGGGCTTTGCTCACAAAGTCCTTGGCAGACCCAGGAGCTGATGGTGGGCTGCTTGCCCTAACCACAAGCCCACACTTGCTCTCTAGTGTGGGGAGAAGCTAGTTTGAACTTGGAATGCTGGAAATATCCTCAGTGCACAGCATCCTTCCCTCTGAGGCCAAGAGATGTAAGCAGACTTGGTGTTCCCATGAATCTAAGCTACTTCGGATACTCATGTATACTCATGTGACTCATTCTTTTTTTTAATAATATCATGCTTAATGAGGCTAGTGAGAAACTGGCCCTCATGAAAATGCTTTGTATTTTCCGGGGAGGAAAAGTACCAAGCATTTCAGAAAATCCAGAGTGTTGAGTGATTAACCTTGAACTGTATCAAAATTCTTTGAGTAAAGCTTCTCAGGTTCAGTCCCCCTCCCCCGGCCCTCATCAAGAATTCATTGAAGCCATGACAGAACTCTCCATTACAGTTAGTCTTTTATCCATTTCTGCTTTCTTGATTAGGTTATCTTGAATCATTAGGGGGTTTATTTATTTTAATAGACACTTATTGGATTCATGGTAAGAGAGTTCTGTGACTAAGGAACAAGAGCTGAATATTATCTAGCTCATTTTGCACTGTGGTGTCCCAAACTAAGCAGAGAGAAGAGATGCTGAGGAAGTTTATCCAGAGGACTCCTGTGATCCCACATGGGAGGGAGCCTTCTCTGAGGAGTGCATTTTTTTACTAATCTTTCAAGACTTACATCAATCATTGCTGCCTTTTTTTTTTATTTTGTCACATATGTTGACATTTTCTGCACTGATGATGTGGGTGAGGAAATGGCCTTTTACATTTATTTTTGAGACTTATTCCTGAATCATTCTTACTGAAAACTCTTCATTTGCCTACTCATGCTTTCACTGGAGACCCTAGAAAATGTCGGTGCAGAAATCTGGCTGTATTGTTGTTATTATTATTATTATTGTTATTAATTTTAATGTAAGTGCAGGGAAACACAAGGTCAGTTAAGCAGCAGGTTTATCCATGCTCAAAGCAGAACAGCTGCCTGTGACTAAGTCACCGTGGACACCCAACTGCCACCTCCTGCAGTGGCTTTTGGCAAAGTGTAAACATGGGCCTGTACCCCAGCATGACTGTGAGCCTGAACTCTTCCCATGTGCCTTCTTTGTCCTTGGTCAGAAATTTGGTCCTTGGCAGACCGCAGGGCAGCAGATCTGCAGGAAGCAGTTTTGGGGGTCAGTGTGTCTGTGCACACCTTCACTGTGCTTGAAAAACTGACTTTACTGTAGTCAGGTACATCTGGCTGCCCTGCTCCGGGGTAAGCCCAGCAAAAGTGAAAGGGTCAAGCTGCTAAACAGGGCTCTGGGGTAAGTGACAGAGGATATGGCTCAGGATTGCTGCACCAGCTCGCTGTCCTTCAGGGGGTTTGAGGGTGCCAAGCCTCATGCTTTGGTGTTCTAAGCATGCTGTTTCTTTAACAGCATAAAAAAGCACAGTGGGAACGGCTGGCTTTCTGCAGATTTTTGTTGTTGTTTGCTTAGCTATGTGGAAATGTATTTGATTAGAAGACAGAGAGAGAGGTTAAAAATAGGACATTAATAAGATATTATTTTTTTTTTATCAAACAAAATGCTTAGAAAATGTTTATCTTGTCTCATGAGGACAACAAAAACAGAGGCCAGCGCTTCTCTGCAGCTCTCTTTAATGAGCTAAATTGGACTGCATTCACAATGCCTCTAGAAGTTTTGGGGTGAAATGAAGGAAGTTCTGAGCAGAATTCCTTGTAACCACAAACACTGGGTGTGTCTGAATGTAGAGCCAAAAGCATCCTTTAATTGAGCTGTTTTTCCTCCTCTTATTTTTAATGGAAGACATTCCCATTTGAGAACCTTAGAAGCTGACATTAAGGGCTGGATTCTGCCACCCATATAGACATTGGTG
This sequence comes from Phylloscopus trochilus trochilus, assembly GCA_016584745.2. Lineage (NCBI taxonomy): Eukaryota > Metazoa > Chordata > Aves > Passeriformes > Phylloscopidae > Phylloscopus > Phylloscopus trochilus. The sequence goes on from WQNJ02000545.1 coordinate 6,332,025, forward strand.
TGTATCAAACTCTCTGGTAACTCTGGCAGCCAAGGGGGCTGTTTGTGTGGTAGAGCAAGACCTGTGATGTGCAGGGGAGGAGGTGTATTGCAGATCTGGGGAGGGGTTTGTTATTTGTTAGATTTTTCAGAATATGTTCGCAGAAGTTGTATTTACTTGTAATGCAGCGAGCTCAGATGCTGTGGATGAGTGGGGAAAAAGGTGGTGAAATAGCGTCTCCTTCACTTTTCCTTCTTCATGCCAGTAAACGTAGCTATAGATGAAAATTCACTGTGAATGGCTGTGGCTCCAAAAATTTCTGTATGTTAGCATTTCTTAAATGAAGTAATTCTCCTGGAAAGCTCTGTGTAACATACACAGACCCCAAAGAAATAAATAAAAGAAAATAAAAAAATTGTAACCAAAAAACGCCAAGTTGAGATTTTTAACAGTAAAAGGAGATTTTGTATATTAATAATTCATGAGTTCTCATTGAACATGCACGAAGAAACGGTGCTATTCAATAGAGAATACTGTCATCTGTCACTGTTTTATTTGACATTTACACTTTTTTTTTTTTTTTTTTTTTTTTTTTTTTTTTTTGCCTGGTACTGCAAAACTTTCTTGGATGGCGTGCTAAGATTATTTTAAATAAATAATTAAAAAAAGCCGATGCAGACTTTTCATCTGTGCATGGGGAAGGCGGTTTCTTGCAGCCATAAAGAACGTGTGAGTAAGCTGCGGCACGCTGTGTTTTCTCACGTATTAGTCAAAGCTATTGCCTAATAAACAGCCCCGTGGATGGATACAGAGGGTCTTGAATGAGTGCTTGAATAAAGAGAGGGAAGGATAGAAAAAGAGTAAAAGGAGAGGGCAGATTTGCTGCGGATAAGTGTACACATGCACGCGGTGGGGATGCGTGTGTATGTGTGGGGGTGAGCGAATAATGGCTCTCGTGAAGAAAGCTGACACAAATACATTGCAAAAATAAATATTTATAAATGGCGTTGGGGGAGATCCAGTCCCGCACAACGTGAGAGAAGACAGGGCATTTAGCACAATGACAATTCAGTTAGGCGCACCTTGCAATTTCTTGCTAATATTAGGCTCGTGGAAATCTTTCTGCTCTGTAGGTTAGTTATTATTTATAAAAATCACAGAACCAGCTGATACATTCATAAGCTAATTATTGTAGCAGCTGGGTACACATGGTGCAATATGTCTGAGGCTGTGAAGTATCACAGATTTCTTGGGGCCTGCTGTGGTGGGGGTGTGCTGTTGAAGGCTAGATCCCTTAATCTGATCAGCCAAGCAAATACTTTGTGGGGAAACTGGATTAATATCTCTCTAAATACCACGGATGTGCTTCACCTTCAGAACCAGGCTCCTTTAAACGTGCCATTAGCTTATCTCCTTTGGGGAATGGAGAAGTTCTCAGGTGTCCTCAGAATGGCGAGGTCCTTGCCTGGTGCCTCCCTTTGCCAGAAATTAATTTGGTTTGCTCATGTCTGCACACATGGTCACACTGCAGTCTAATCTTTTCCCTAATAGCTCCAAGGTCAGGACCTCGCATGTTGCCAGGCAAATTGAGCGCTATCCTTCTTAAAGACTAATGGCAGCAAGTGCCTAGTCCGTAATGAGGCCTGTAGTGTTGCTCTAAGTGATTGTAATGAGCGCTGATTATAACGGGACAGATAAATCAAAGCGCGGCAGTCGCCATCGGGCTGCCCGCTCCAGCCCTGGGAAGGGGAGGTGGCCCTGCCGAGCTGTGCCTGGGTTCTGCCAGAGCCAGGCACCTCATCCTCCCACAGGCCTGCCCAGTAGTGGGCTCCAGCTCCACCAGGTGCAAGGCTTAGTCTGTATTTTCTGTTACGTGATGGGTCTTCATGCTGCAGCATGTGCAGGGAGGTGTTAAACATACCTGCTTGAAATGTCTTGAAGGAGTTCAGTTGGAGACTTATTCAGATCTCTGAAAACTGGGAGCAACAGGAGCTGATTTTTTTCTACAGATGGTTTATTTTCCATTTCAGAAATTACTTCCTCTGTATGGAGGAACCCCTGAGAAAACATTGTGGAGCTGCGAGATTTTCTCCTCTATAAGAGACAAAATTTGGGGGGATTTCTGAGCAGTGGAAGGAGGAGAATTGAGGGAAAGTGATGTGGCCAAACCACATTAAAATGCAGACTTCACCTGGCTGAGAGATTATCCAAATACCAATCAAAACTCTTTCAAAATACTATACAGATGGTTTTTTTTCCCTAAGTAAATTATTATATATCTTGTTCTCATCCTTGCTCCCCCCACCCCCCAGCCCTCCAAGTTTATTGCAAGAAAAGATCAGGTCTGCACAAATGTGGCCCCTCACTTGTAAAAACAAGGCAGTGTTGTGTTACAGATTAGTTTATAAATCCCTGGTGGCTTCACAGTTCAGTGCCTACAGCTGCTGCAGATGGGCCTGGGTTTTTGTCTCTTCGCTGTGCTGCAGCCGGCAGTTGAAGGAGAAAATGGAATGATCAGGTTATTAACATGTAGGCCGTGAGGAAGAGGCTGCACAATGAGAACAGCTGGTGTTGCTGTCTTGGCTGATGCAGCGGAGATAATCAAATCTTGCCTTTTTTGGGGGGGTGAAGGCAGAAGACACAGTGGAGAGTAAGACAAACAACAGCTTATGATATTATACACGGGGTTTAGAGTGCACGGTAGAAGTTGTCAATGGCTTACAAGTTGTTACACAAAAAAGCAATACCAAAAAGCCCCCCTGTGGGCTGGTAATGAACCCGGCTGTTCAGCTTGCTCTGGTCACTGTTCAGAAAAACACAATTTTGGCTACTTCTTATACCAAACATTTTTAACATTGATCAAGCTATCTTTTAGGTATTGTAAGGTGCCTGTCAAAATGGTGTCAGAATGCTGAGCTGTAGCTCGAAAATGATGGGTTATAAAGCTACTAGGTAAAATATTTTGACAGGAGTCAGTAAGGCGCGTTGACAGCATCCTCAGCATTATCTTCTCATCTTCTGTCATTTGCATTGCGTCTCCTGTGCAGGCACAGGAGGGGAGCTACTGTCCCCAGCCCCAAGTGGGCTGGCTGCTGGCAGGCAGGACAGGGCTGGCTGTGCCCCCACGCCGGGCAGGAGCAGCAGCAGCAGCAGCAATCCCTGGCTCACCTGCTGGGGACTCTGGGTCATGCTCTGCACTTGCAGGGCTGTCCTCACCCGAACAGGCTCTTGCCCTTGGGCTCTCCTTGGCCTTGGGGTTCAGGGTCATTTCCTCTTCCTGGAGTGCTGGTGCTTTCACCTCGAGGTCTGAGCAGTCGGTCCCTGTGGAGAGGTCCTACAGCTCCTTACATACAGCAGTAACCTTTTAAAGGCGTTTCAAACTAACCTTCAAACAAGACAGCAGAAATAAATTCTGCTCTCATTACGATCTGTAGTTGGGTTTAGAATTACCTCTGCCTAGTATCTGCGGGACCTTGTTTTCTGCTTTTGTGCTAGATGCTAGAGAATTCCCTTTCTGTAAGGCTGCATCTTCTGTTAAATTTCATTATTTAAAGATGTAAAATTTTAGTGGGGTTCAGAACTGGGGTAGTCAGTGCAATGTAGTGTCAGCAAGTCAGAAGTCTTGATACTATATTCTACTAGACATTTGGACTGGTATTGAATTTCTGGTTCTGCAGCTGCAGGTTGCAGTGAGGGTTGTTAGCAAGTCTCAGAAGTTACGTCTCCTTTTCTCTTGCTTGGATGAAGAAATGAAGGGGCTCTGAAATGGAAGTGAAGATGCATCTCTATGTCATCTTTGCTTTCTGTAGAAAAAATATTTATATCTGAGCATTTTGAACGTGGTGTGAATATGATGGGGATAAGACACTGGTTTTGCTGAGCACTGCTGCTTGTTTCAGTTTCTCCAACTTGCAGGAAATAGAATATATCACAGATCTGTCAAGACCAAAAGGCAGCTTGGGGTGGTGGGAGTTTATGTGTGAGATGAGACCAGCAAAACTACTTCAGCACAGAGCTTTAAGTCTAGCTGACCTTCCACTCACATCTGGTTCCTTGGTGCTTGGGGAATTGACTGTGCTGACCCTACCGTTGCAGGGCTGGCTGTGTGAGCTGCTGCGCTGGAAAGAGAACCCAAGCCCAGAAAACCGCACCCTTTGGGAGAACCTCTGCACCATTCGCCGCTTCCTGAACCTTCCCCAGCACGAGAGGGATGTGATCTATGAGGAGGAGTCCAGACACCACCACAGCGAGCGTATGCAGCACGTGGTCCAGCTCACCCCTGAGCCTGTGCAGGTCAGAGCGCTGTCTGCCTCCTCAGGGTGTCTGTGTGGGAGGGCTGGGGTAACACAGCGTGTGTAACACGGGGATAGGCTTTTTATGTGTTGACCAAAACTTAAAAGTACTTCACCATAACCATGGTGAGCATTTTGTGAGGAATGGGCCTTCATTTCACAGCCTCACTGGGATTGTTTGGCTCTTTACATTTCTGACTAGTACAAATTTTTGGTTGGTACCCTCATTCCACTCTTATCTCAGGTATTAGTGGAATGAGAAATAAATAAATATGTGTACAGAAAACAAAGTGAAAATACTACAGACTCTTCTTTGCAGTTCTAGCTTCAGTCAGAAAAGAAAATCAGCCCAACGGGTATTCCTAGTAACTAGTAATGCATGTCACAAACTCAACTTCTACAGATGGTCAAGAGAGGCTCAGGAGATATTTCCTCAATCTAAAAAGCTGAGGCAACACTTTTCACAGCAGCCCTTCTTCCCTTCAGCCCTCCAATTCAGCCACTGGCACTGGGTACCATTCACTTGATGCCACATTATGTGACTGATGCCTTGAGAGACTACCTGGAACAGAGGCTAGACAGTGTTAAAGGAATAAAGTAGGTGTTTTGTAAAAGGGTCTTCAAAGAATACACCTTGGGCAGTACAAGAGCCTGGCCGAGGCTCCACCCAGGATGGATGGCATGTCATGAGTTTTCACACTTTTGTAAGTTTTTGGTCCATTTGCATATTAGGGTTAATTGTCCAATTACAGCCTCAGGTTATGAAGTCCCATCCTTCTAGATTGCTCTTCTCTAATTCACTGTTTTACAGCTGAAGCTATAATGGTGTCCTTGGTTCTCAGGCTGAAAAATGATTTTTTTATCTAACTACACTGTGAAGAGATCTTGCTAGCACTTCATATGAAGTTCAGAGTTACATACTAATCCAGAGTTATATACTAGTTCCAGTTATATACTAATGCAGTACAGAATCTGGAAAATATGAAAGCTAAAACTTAAGGCATCATGACCAGTCCAGGGGTTGTTTGTACTGTGCATTTCTCTGATAATCTTGCAGTTCCTCCTCCCACCTTCAGTCTCCCCATTGTCTGATGGTGGATTGCCATGCTTTGCTACTCTTGCTGTGAACCTTGGCATTCAGCCTCTATTCTTTGCTGCTGCTCTTGGGCTGCTAGTGCTGCTGCCAGCTGTCTAGTCACCTTTTTCTAAAGGCAGGAGGTTTCTCTGTCTTGTTGTCCTTCCCATCTAAAACATGTAGGTCTCACTCAGATTAATTATTGCCTAGTTCAGTCCCTTTTGTCTCTTCTGCTAACTTCTTCCTCCTTGCCTTCCTTCGTGTCTTTGCCTGAAAGAAAAAACCCTGTTTCCTGGGGTTCACTTTCTCAGGGCTATAAAAAAGGGGAAGCCCTCTAAGTAATAAATTTAGCAAGTTTTGTCTTCCTTGTCCCAAAAAGTGTGTGGGATCTTGGAACCAAGAAGCTACAAACAGGTAAAGAGAGGACCAAGCTAACATATGGGAAGACAACTAGGCCTCTGTAGACCTGAACTCATACTAACTCATTTCTGATGCCCACAGCAAGTGGGAATATCTTCTAAGGGACAGAAAAAGTTTGCCTGGGATCTTGTGAGTGACCTTGATGATTAGCCTACTTTCCAAAACCTTCTGCACATCATTTTTCTGCATCATGCAGGTTGGCTTTTGTGAGTGACACGTTACACTGTGTTGGAATGCTGTGCATTTGTATTTGTCAGCAAGTTACAAAGCCATGGATTAATTATTTATTACAGTCAAAATATGAAAAATGAAGAAAAATAAATGGAACCAGCTGGCAACTACATACAGCAAAACTCTGGAGACTGGTATGCAGTTGATACAGTAGGCTTGTGTTTTGGGGGTGCTGCATTTTAAAGCTATGCTTGCCCATCCAAAAACCCCAGTAGGGTTCTGAGTGACACGCTACCAGTGCCATACACAGGAGGTCTGCTGTCCACCTGCTCCCCATTGTCAAAAGATACCCAACACCAAGTAATTTTTGCATAGTTTTCAGTCTCTGGGACTTGAATCGTTTTGAGAAGCAAGGTTTGCTTTTTAGCTTTGCTGCAAGGGTCACCATTAGGTAATTAGCCATGAAGAACCAATGACAGCAGTCAGAGATGTAAAGCTGAGGTCCTCACACTTGCAGTCATTGGAGATTTTGTGACACTTTACATAAGGGTAGGGGTCTTGGGCCCTGCTCCTGGCTGAACTCCAGGCCAAGTAATTACATTCTGCCTATCTGAAATTCCCCCTGTAGTGTAAAGTGGGAAAGCAACTCTCATTTCCTTTTCAAAGCAGTGGCGGGTGCAGAATGTCTGCCACGGTACCTGGCTGCATTTTAGCAGGGGGTGGAAACATCCAAGAGCTGCAGTCACCGACCTACTTTGCTTTGCAGGTTTGCTGGTGAGAAATGTGCTGTAAGTCAAGCCCTTACCTGCAGCCTTGATAGCAGAATGACAGTTCTTTGAAGAAGAACAAGCAGCAGTGCTGTGAATAACAGCAGGTGCAGAACTATAACATAGAAGCAGGCAGGATCTTACCTCTCTTCTCTCTCTCTGCCCAGCCTATTTTTCTCTTTGCTTTGATGGCTTAGGTGTGATAATTTCTGTCTAATGCTTGAGTCTTGCTCCTCCAGCTGAGAGACTGGGAGAGCCTGAAAACAGGCTGTCCCACACCACTGCCAGTTCCCAGCCACTGTGACCTAACCCTGTCTGGGCTGGGGATGTCCCCCTGTCAGACTTGGAAGAATATCCTAGCTGTCATCACAACAGGCACGACCAGGCAAAAGATGTGGCTATATTGCAGCCTTTTCCTTAGTATGGCTTCTTGGAAATGGCAAAGATATCATTGTGATGTTTTCTGTGTAGTTCACTTGCTGCTTACAGGGTTGAGGACACTTCAGTGAGGGCTGGGTATGGTTTCTGCCTTCTAAAAGGCAGGGTGTGCTTAGAGGGGCAGTTGTGCTGTAGGAGATCAGCTGGACCCAGGCTGGTTCTTCATGTTTAAGGGATTGTTGTTTACTTTGTGGGAGGTTCTTGTCCTCACTGGTTTGGTATTACTAGCTTGTGCCTCACTGTTTAGCTTTAGGTTCAGGGTTAATAAAAACAAACATTTTTATTTTTCTCTCTTCCATTAGATTTTTCCCATCAGCCATATATTAATCAATTTAATAAATTATTTTACTGTTTCTGAAATGATAATGTCTAGTGGAAGCTGAGTGTTTAAAAAATTCCTTCCTGCACACTTGATTTGTTTGTTATTGCGCTGAAGAGTCATAAAATGTGCACCCTGTGGAGCTCTGTGACATGGTTGTGTTCTCTGGCAGCATTGGGTGTGACCATATGGATGTGCTGGAGTGCTGGAGTGTGGATTTTCCTTCACATGCTGGTTATGGAGCATCCATGCTACACTTACATGTTGCTGTGCATGCAGGCTGAGCTTGCCACAGCCTCCCATTCAGTTTTTAAGGAAATTGAGGTGTCCATTAGGAGGCTCTCCCTCCATTCCATGCAGTGTGGTGTGTGGCAGCATGTGTTGTAATAGCAAAGTGCTGCTAAGAAGAGCAGTGAGATTTTTGCTAGCTGGGGTACCATAAGGACATCACCTCTGAATTACAGAGTGCCTGAGCCACAGGTTCCTGGAGGGTGGGAGGGTATCTGGAAAGCATCATTACATTTTTGCTGTGTTCTCATCCTCTTCCACCACCACCACCAGGAGTGGGATTCTGGCTGGACCTTTGATCTGGCCTGGCCTGGCCCTTAATGGTGTGCAAAGTAGTCCCTTTGCAGCAAGCAGTCCTTGTGCTTCTGTGTTTAGCTCCCTGCTCTGCAGAGGTAAGCCTTCCCTGTCTTACTTTCCATCCCCTGCTAAATCCCACCATTCCCTGGCTGTTTGCTGGCATTGGACCTTTCTGGAGTGTTAATGCTGACAAGTGCCTACAGCTGCTTCCCATTGCCAGCCAGGAATTCCGTGTTTGTTACAGACATGCTGGGACACAGTAAATCTAATTTCTCTCCCTTCTCCCACTGTTTGTCTGCTGCGTCCAAGGTGACCACTCCAGAGAGTAACCATCTTGCCTGGCATTTTAATATAGTGCTAATTCATTGTTAATTGCTGGGGCAGAGAAACCTGACTCCATTGGGAAGGCCATGAATCAGGCTGTTGTCTCTGGAGTGTCCGCGTGGATAGTACGGTTCTCCGGAGTCATGAGCCACCACTGCAGCAAAATACCTTCTATTCAGAGAATGTGGAAACCTTGCCTCTCATTTTCTCTTAAGTTGACAGATCTGCTGAAGCTGGTAGGTACATACTTAAGAGCAATCAAATGTTGCTTTCTGATACATTGTTACTTTTGTCATTTTTTTAAAATTACATCCCTCCACCTTTTTATTTCTCAGAAGCTTTGATTTACACAAATCTGGCAATATATGATAGTTCAGATCATAAATCATGGAGGAACATGAGTAAATAAAAAAAGGCATAGTAAAAAGCTTTAGGAAAGCTCTTCTGTATTGTGTGTTCACTGCAAACATTGTGATCTCTCTTTAAATATGCGGAAAATAACATACCACAGAAGTAAAGGAAATACTGATTTTATAATTTTGTGAGAGAGAGGAGGGAATGAGTATTTTAGAAATGACAAAGAAATGCAAAAGAGCAGAACATGGAGCCCTCATAAAAATGGGTCAAGGCAAGTGGCAATGGCAGCCCAATGAAACTAATTTCATATTCTCTTTCTAGAAGTAATAAAGAGGGGATGAACACCACAGTAGTGCTTCCTAATGAAATATCTGTTTCTAAAAAATGTCTTGGAGTTCATGGGTCACGTAATGCATAGCACACAGATGGAAAAACCAGTGAGACTTAAAATTTCTTAAAAAATAATATTAATTAATAATACTTAGGCAATCATAGATGATGAGCGAAGCAAAGCTGCGTTATTCCATAGGGGAACCTGGTGTGCTTAATGATCTATAGGATGATGTGCACAGTGAGGTTTTGCTGTGTTTATGTGAGTTACACAAGGGGATTTTGCATACTGGAAATAAGGACTGAGTTGTCAGTGAGACTTGGACAAAAATTACTTTCCCAAACCATGCTAGCTCTCTGAGTCTGGTCTTTACTGTTTTGAGATGAATTTTTTGCGGGGATGCTGTATCCTGTGATTCATTCTTAATGGCTGCACTGTGATAGTTTTGCTTTTTGATCATTTCTCTGCACCCAAAAGACAGACCATAGATTGATACCTACTGCTTTTTGACTCCCCAGTTCTTTAATCCATGGCTGGATGTGATGTCTGCTCAGACAGGGGTGGTCAAGATTGGTGACACAACTTGTATTCAGCAAACCCAGATGGACTTTAAAAGAAACTTGTAGGCTATTCATTACACTCAGTTCTCAGAGCTTTGGTTTGGGAGGGTTGCACTTGGATTATTTTGTTTCTTTGATATAGAGCTACAGAAGGAAAAGTGTGTGAGAATGAGGTCTGTGAATTTAGTGAGTGGAGAATATCTGTCTTTCTTAGTTGTTAGTTACCTGGAGTTTCATTCTTTCTCTTATTAAAATTTGACAACAGTCAATTTCAGTATCTCCTTTCAGTTTAAACTCTTAAAAACCACTGAAAAAAGTCTCAAACTATGTAACTTCTCTTTCCATGCAGTGTTAAAACTGAAACCAGTATTTATTGCAAATGCCACTCACACAACATTTATCTCTGTTGTGTGTGTGACTGCTTTGGGGTCAGGGTAAAGGAACTGTCTTTAAAGCATGTGGTATATGCAAAAAAACCCCCAAAAACTCAGGCATCTTCCACTTCTGAGCTGCTTTCTCATGCTTTTCCAGTACCTGTGCCCCATAGACAGGGAAGGTGCATTTTGAAACACCAGCTGTGGCTGCATGCTTTGATTCTCCATCCTCTTGGTGCACACCATTTTTCTGATGGGTCACAGTAGTTTAGGAGCCTTGCACAAGTTTGACGAAGGCAACAGAGGCACAAATCAGACAACCTCCTTATATTTGACTCTCAAGTATCCAATAGATTTTCTTGTGATTGATAGTTACCACAATTGCAGGGAAAGGCGCTGAGCTGTGACTGCTACAGCCAAACCTGCCTACTGTGCCATCTCAGCTGTTTCTGTTTAGTGTGGATATCTAATGTGGCTGAAAATGCTGCTGATTTTTATTAATGTTAGGCCTGTTATTCCCCTTGAATGATAGTTGGGAGTGTACTTGCAATTAAAGCCAAACTGCCTCTGTTCTGAAATTAGTTTAGGTTTAGTACTGTTCCATTTAACCCTAGAAATGGGAGATCAAGTAAACTGCAGAGTTTCAAGTTTTTCTGTGGTGGCAGGTTTAGTCTTGTCAGAACAGTACATCCTTTTCACATTTGTACAGAACCTGAAACCATGAGGCCACTTCAGTGACACTTGTTCCTGGACAGCTTTCGTTTGGTCCAGGATCAGCTGAGGACAGGGCAGGAATGAGTGGGACTCTTAACCTAAAGGAGCCCTTAGGATATGACTCGTGCTCTTCTTCAGCAGCATCTTACAGTAAAGATGACTCTGAGGGTTGATCTTCTGTGAGGCTGCCCCAGAGCAGCTCTGCTTGGGCTGCCCTGGCTCTGATGGCAAAATGCTCCAGGCAGAAACTTCCCTTAAAATCTGAATGTGCAGATTTAGCGCCACTGAGACTTGGCAGTAAGCAGCAGGGTGGTGGTTTGTGTTGGTGTGGCTCTGACAAGTTGTCGTTTTAGCAAATGACATCACTGTAGCTCTGGCCCCTGTTGTCTCACCCTTTTGCCTTCCACACACAATTTGACCAGATTTAGCCCTTATTTCTTACAGTCTTGGCCCCGTTGTAAATGCTAAGCTGCTAGTGTTGTAAGGAGCCATAGTAGGTTGAGGATGAGCAAACATACAGAGTAAGATCACTAAATAAAGCTCTTTAAATTCACATAACCTTTGAAGTTTGCCAGCAGCAGGCAAACCTTGAAGGCTGAAAAGCCACTAGATGAGCCTCTGTTCCATTTACAGTTGAAAATTTTTGCAGTTAAAAATATTGCTCTTTTTAATTTAATTTTAATGCTCCCTAATTACTCTATGTCCCCCACACTTGTTCATAAATTACAGTAGCAGGCTTCAGAGATGTGTAAATGTTTATAGGCTATTGGCTGTATGCAACATTTTATTCTCACACTCTCTACAGAAATCTTGGGATAAAGTTAGAGCCCTGGATCATTGCAGCTGGTCTTTTTGTGCAGATAGGCAATTATAAAAATTACATGGAGAGGGAAACCATTGAGAATAGTGCTACCAGAGCACTTTGCACTGCTTGACCCTCAAAGAGCAAGGAGCTACTCTTCCTTCCATGTTGCACAGCATCCTCCAGGGAAATGGTGCAGCTTCTGGGCAGTGCTGGGAGTTAGGCTCAGAGCAGGACATAGATGGCCAGTCTCCTTCCCCAGGGCCAGTCTTTCGTTGGAAATTCTTTGGTGCATGTGTTGTTTTTTTTTTTTTGGGGGGGGGGGGGGGGTTGGTTGTTTTTTTGGTGGGTTTTTTTTTTTGTTGTCGTTGTTGTTGTTGGTTTTTTTTTTTTTTGCTTTTTTTTTGTTTTTTTTTGGGGGGGGTGTTGTGTGTGTGTGGTTTTTTTTTGTTGTTGTTGTTTCTTTGGTTTTTTGTGGTGGTTTTTTTTTTGTTGTTGTTGTTGGTTTTTTTTGGGTTTTTTTTGTCCCCTGAATGGTTGAAAATACCCAGAGACTATAATGTGTGCAGAGATACAGGGTTTTTTTCAGGGTCAGTATATTGTGTATGTTGTTCCATGTTTGTATGGAGTTTTACAGGAATTGCAGATTGAAAGGAGAAGTGTTTTTGTGTGCATGCACTATTCTCACGCATCAAGTATCCAGAAGTACAGTAGCACATATTTTTTCTCACAGTCATCTATGCTTACAGTGTTTCAAAGAATATTCCAAAATAATCTTGGCACAGACAAAGCGAAGCTGTTTGCAAGATCCCTAGCTGTGGAACAACAAAGGCTACATTCTCAACACACATCACACATGACTTTTATTAAAGTCTTAAACAAAAATCAGATAATGTATTTAGAAAATTAAACTTCACCATTTATGATGCTACTCACATTGTGAAAGGAAGTTGGTATCCCCTTGTGCCTCCTTTCCAATGACTTCTCTCCCAGTTCTACTCACTTCTTTATGTTGCAAATGAGAAGATGAAAACCTTAACTACAAATAAGTACATTTAAAAACCAGTAATTTGTGACTAATTCCCATTGTGGTGCTTACCATTGAAAGGATTTGGTGTTCAGAAACAAAGGAATACAAGCATGTGTAAGGTGCCTCTGGTGGAACATTTGGAAGTTTGAATCATCTAAAATCATTATTAACCTTTTACCATTACATATAGCAAAAAGGATGTGGTAAATCACAGAACACATCCTGGATATTACAGACCGAGACATCTCATTAAATTTAATGTTAAAAAACATTCCTCTATTTCCAGCTGGGGCTAAATTTAGTCTCACACTATTGTGCCATTATAGTCCAAAATAGTGTTGACACCCTTGAATTTTCTAGTTGTTTTTTTCCTCAGATTTATGGTTTGAAGCTCTACATTTTGCATTTATTAGGCCATGCCCATTTGATGTGCCACACTTGAATCCAAGGCACGTGGGCAGAGAGAGTTGTGAAGAGCCCCTTCCTTCCTGCTACAAGTCCTGTCATGTGGATGTTGAGGAAGGTGAGCACATTGTTCACAAAGTCTTAATGCAGAGCCATAATTGTTCTGGGGTTTTGTGAGCAATATGTGGCTAAGTCTCATGGTTAGTCTGAAAAACCTTGGTATTCTCAGTCTTGCTTGCAAAAGCTTGGCAGCCAGGATTTCTTTTGTTGGGGTTTTGGTAGTTCTTAGAGTTGAACCATGAAGGGTATCACAGAAGTCTCTTGTACCCACAAGAAGTAAGAGCTGTCTCCACTTTCTGTGCTGTGTTGAGGGAAGCTGTGGTAGCAACTGCAGATCCATCCAGTTGTAGCAGAAAGAAAGAGACATACTAAAATTTCAGGACTCAACAAGGCTCATAAAAAGATCTGTCTGGACAGCACTTTACTAGTTAAGTGCTAAGTTATTATTATTATTTATTATTTATTTCCTCTCCTATTTTTCCTCTTACTGAACAAGGAGGAAATATCTTTGTTCTTTCATTTGAGAAGTAAAATAAATGTATTCCCTGCAGCATTTGAAATTTTAATAATCCATAATAAATAAAATCATATCTAATAACATAACTGCTTTCAATTGGCAACACGATCTCCTAGATGCATTGCAATGGCAGAAACATAAATACTTGCAGCCTCTGAAAGCCTACTTCCTATTTGCTAAATATACTTGGCTTGCTTTAAATTCCTTTGTGTGCAGTCATTAATACAATCCTCTTTGACAGCATTTAATTAAAGTGCTTTTCTCTATTAAATTCATTAAAACTTTTTTTTTATATACAACTGTTTCCCAGACACTGAATGTTAAGGACCTGTAGGCCTGTCTTTAAATAACTTCTCTCTCCTTGTTGTAAATTGTTAATTAAATTTAACTTAGACTGTTTAAAGATGGCTTGGAAAAGAAAGCCAGATTTCAGGATATGGTCTCAATCACGGCTGATTTTTTTTAACACAATTTTTTCCATGTAGTTATAGACTGCGTGTTATATTGTTTATGAATGTTGCTGTACTTTCAGCTGGAACCAAGCAAAGAAATACCCTAAAAAGCTCATTTCCAGCTCACTTCAAAAATTTCCATCTTTTTAGTGCAGTTTCTTAGCCTAAGAGGATTTGCAAGGGGGGAGTAAGGAGGGAGGAGCTGTTTAGTATTAATAGATTATTGACAGCTTAATGTCTTGGCACCTAGACAGCCCATAAGGTATAATAAACAGGAAGCTGTCTGATGTGAGCGCAGTCAATAGCGTAGTCAATCAGAACCTTTCAGTTAATTGCTGGTTGACCTCAGACATTTCCTTTAAGTGAAACTGTCCTTCGCTCAGATCTCATCTGGGTTTCAGGGTTTAATTTGAGAATGCCCTTTCCATATGGCAGCTTGTGCATGCATTCCTGGTGGAGTTTTACTTTGCTCCCATGCACAGCATTAGGAGATCCAGTGTGTGTGCCCGGAGCTTTGCAAATCTTGAAGCCGTGCTCTGGGCTGCCAGCAGGGCTGGGAATCTGCCATGGAGCTGAGCTGGGAATCTGCCATGGAACTGGGCTGGGAATCCCCCATGGAACTGGGCAGGAGTGTGCCATGGAGCTGGGCTGGGAATCTGCCGTGGAGCTGGGCTGGGAATCTGCCATGGAACTGGGCTGGGAATCCCCCATGGAACTGGGCAGGAGTGTGCCATGGAGCTGGGCTGGGAATCTGCCGTGGAGCTGGGCTGGGAATCAGCTGTGGAGCTGGGCTGGGAATCAGCTGTGGAGCTGGGCTGGGAATCTGCCATGGAACTGGACGGGAGTGTGCCATGGAGCTGGGCTGGGAATTGGCCATGGAGCTGGGCTGGGAATCCCCCATGGAACTGGGCAGGAGTGTGCCATGGAGCTGGGCTGGGAATCTGCCGTGGAGCTGGGCTGGGAATCAGCTGTGGAGCTGGGCTGGGAATCTGCCATGGAACTGGACGGGAGTGTGCCATGGAGCTGGGCTGGGAATTGGCCATGGAGCTGGGCTGGGAATCCACCATGGAGCTGGGCTGGGAATTGGCCATGCAGCTGGGCTGGGAATCCACCATGGAGCTGGGCTGGGAATTGGCCATGGAGCTGGGCTGGGAATCCTCCATGGAGCTGGGCTGGGAATCCTCCATGGAGCTGGGCTGGGAATCCTCCATGGAGCTGGGCTGGGAATCCTCCATGGAGCTGGGCTGCCGCCGGGCACCGGCACTACGGTTAAAGCAGGCAGGGTTGTAAACTGACGTCAGGGGTGTTTTCAAAGCAGCTGGGCTGTTGCCGAGGGTGTTTCGGATGGAGTCAGGCACGGCTTTGGTGCCTGGAGGGGCTCGGCAGCATTAATGAGAGCTGGCCCAGCCCCTGCAGATGTGCAGTGCTGCAGCCCAGCCAGGCTGCCCCGGCAGAGGGGTCGGCACTGCTGCCTCCAGCCCACCCGTGGGCACAGATTCCCCTGCTCCTCTGCACAAGTGCAGACCAGAGCTCATTTGTATTTAGTTTCCCTAATTCCTGTACTTAGCCATTCTAATTTTTTCGGACTGTATATCTTGATGAGGCCCAGATAAGCTACAAAGGCAAGCAGGCAGGAAACCACACGGGCAGTCCCTGACCCTGACTAACTGGAAACCATCTGCTTATTTGGGGAGGAAACCTCCATGGAAATCTCTTCTAGCAAGTCTGCCGCATTTGGGTTTTTCTGCCTTTCCCTCCAACTGTTGACTCTGAGTGTGTGTTTTCCACAGGCGAGATCAGGGAGGGTCAGCTGTGGCAGCTCTCGTTTGCAGCACACGGGTATGGATTTCCTGACGGCAGTGAGTAACTGCCACGTGAGGGAAATGCTTCTGTATCAGAGCAAGTTTAATTTACATTTCATGCAGTCAGGAGACTTTTTTTTTTGTCTCTAGATCTGCAGTGATTGTGTCTTTTAGCCACTTATCATGCATTCAGACTGTAGTTTGCTGGAAGGAGTATTATGACTTTTAATCTCTAGTTTTTTCCCTGGTTTTGATTCATTTCTGTGGTTCTCTTTGTCACTCTGTGTCAAACTGCTTATGCCTTTTTAATGGCCTGATTAGCACCAGGGAAGCACTGCTGACTTGGAGTAATGTTATTCTTGGTATTCCCTTGTTTAAATGAGATGAGGAGTAAGAATGTTGCATTGTTTTGTTTGGGATCCATTGAAGTCCAGTCTGGACCCCTGCCGAAGCAGGTTGTAAATCTTTTATCTTCATTCATGCATGTTGGAAAGGTGAGGGGGAATAGTTCAGAGATGATGCTCCCTTTTAGGAAGATTAAAGGATAAGAGAGGTTTGGAATACTTATTTCTGGAGAGAATGGAACAAAACCATGGCCAGACAGAACAGAACCAGAGAAGAAATCCCAGGGTACATGTGTGACCTTGGGGCCATCAGCTGCAACACTCACACTTTGCTCCCAGGTGTCTCTGGCCAGAATATATTCGGGAGTACTTTCTTGATTTTACTGGCCAAGCTGCTAATCAGTGTTACATTGACCAAAGGACTCCCACATGCAGTAAAGATCATAAGCTTTATTGGATTTTGAAATAGAAAAGATTCACATCCTTCTCCTTTTATAAACTGCATTGCATTTTGTTCTTTCAGAGCTGCCATCAGTACAACCCATAGTAAATATGATGGTGAAGGAGGTAGATGGGTAGATAGATGGCTGTGAGCTGCTCTTTCTTGGGTGGTACAGCCTAGAGCTATAGAACTGCTTGAGCTGAGTTAAAGGGGTTGCTGACATTTCTGAAATGCTGAAAGAAAAAAATATATTGGTCCGCTCTAAATTATTATTTTCAGTTCAAATAATAATAATAAAAAAGGTTTGTGGCAGTTTAGAGCAACAAGCAACATAATGCTTTGAAGGAAAATAGGAAGAATTTGAATAGCAAAAGTTTCTCTGGATAAAAGCAACCAGAATATGCTGTTTCATGAAAAATACTTAAACAACTGCTTGAACTTTGTCAGAATATTCACCCATCTGCTGCCCCAGGCAAACAGTATGGCAAAGTAGACTTTACTTAGTCAATACTTTGATGTCATTCAGTCAACATTTTTGACCAAAAGATTTTTGACTGAAAAATGCCACACAATCCCAACCTTATTGAGGCAAAGAATGGTGTTTTGCATTTCTAGCAAAAGCCTGGGGCTCTTTGCACAAAGACCTACAGTAGCTGCACTTGTGTTAAGCGTGAGCTTCACCCCTGTGATTACATGTGTGTAGCCAGCCATGGGCAGAGCAGTCCATGGAGTTTTCCACAGCAGCCAGCAGCAAAACTGGATGGATCCCAGGGCCATAACAATGTCATCTTCTGCTTTGTCCTAATACTGCCTCTCTGGCCTTACATTAAACTGTTTTATTAAAAATGAATTAAAAAACTGTGAATATAAACTGCATGTGCTGCTGACTTTCTATAAAGTCATTTTCTACCAGCATCCAGAGTCTGTAAAATAGGTGCAGGTCAGAGAAGTGAGACATGGAGCTCAACAGCATGGGAGTGAGATGCCAGGGTAGCTTCCTCTGTCTTTTGCATGCGCCCACCTCTTCTAGAGCTTAATCAGGAAGATGAAGGATTTCAGATCTAATTCTCTGAGGCATCCTGTCTTCAGTGACCTAATCTGTGCAGGAGACTGTACTTTGGTCATTTGATTTTTATTTACTTAGTTTCAAGCTAAGGGTATAATAAAGCACATTATGCCAGTTGTGTGTGTGGTAATACTGGATATTTTGCTTTTACCATGGTAGTTGATTATAATGCACTTTTTAAGACTTGCTTTCTAAAAAAAGGAATATTTATACTTTTATGTGTTTGATTCACACAGTATAGTTTGCACAAGTCCTGTTATTAAGTGCATCGGTGGTTACATCTCAAAAGCCAAAAAACATGCTGAGTAGTGTTTTATCAGCACAAATCTGCTATTTTCACTAACCATAACAGTCAGGTTCTCCTGGCTTCTAACTGCTCCCATTGTAAAAATTAGCAGTACAGTTGGGTATTCTTGAAACCCCAAATAGCCATCTGTAGGGACCTAAAACAGTTTGATGGGACAAATAATTACCCCCCCACCAGAATCCAGTGTCTAATCCAAACATATCCTTCCTGAAATAATGCAGTGCCTACTCCTGGTCTGAGTAACTGGAAAACAACATGATTATAGTGGCGCCATTTGTGCCACCATAGTTAGGGGTTTAGAGCATGACCTTAAGCATGGCTCTAGGTTGGGGCTTGTCAGGGAAGATCTTGCTCACACTGCCCACAAATACTCTTCTGACTTTCAAAAGAAAAGGAGAACATGTGTAGTGTTAATTAAACAAGCAAGCATAGAGGACACTCAAAGTGTTTTATCTGCAGTAAACCAAACCAAAACCCCTTTTGTTGCCTCCTTAGTTCCTGTGGCATTCTGACAGCTCCTCATTAGGATTATCAGGGTTGGGATGGGGAAACGCAGAATTGACCTGAAATCTTTGGCAGACCCTCCCTTCAGCCACAACCAAGCTCAGGCTCTATGAGGAAAGTGCTAAGCAAAGCTCTGCACACCAAAGCACCCCAGGAGAGCCTTGCTAAGGCTGTGAGAGAAAGCACAGAAGAGGCAAATCAGAGGCCCACAGAGCTCATGGTCTTGTTTCGGAGGAGTGTTAACTGGAAGGTTTGTGGCCCTCAAGGTGCACACAGATGTTAGAAGTCCCACTTGAGGGGACACAGCATCACCATGAAGGAGGGCAGTGTTTCTGAGGCTGCTGCTGTTGCTTTTTCCCTTGTGGATGAGGCTGCCTTGCTACCACAGGTTACAGGCAGGAGAGACCCCCGTGGCTTCTCCAAGGCCGGCAGAGTCCTGCCTGCCTGCCGGGGTGCAGCAAACTGGCCCCTCTGTGCCAGCTGTGCTGGCTGTGCCCCATCCCCAGACAATGGAGCCATCCATCACCGATGCCTTCAGGAGAGAGTCTGCAGCGAGGTTGTGCAACACTTCCTGGCCGCGCCGGCCCCTCTGTCACCAGCGCCTGGTTTGTGCCAGCAGCAGCCGGAATGGGTCAGGCCCCACACAGGAGCTGCGTGCCGCCTCCACCTGAGGCGGGGCAGGAGCTGCTGGCAGCTCTCCTGGGCTGCAGCCAGGTATTAGAGAAAGAGGTATCCAGTGCTGGTTGCACCTACTCTGCAGTGAACCCAAGGATCTGGCTTGAACCAGCCCAAGATGGGAAATTCAGAGCTAATCCATGAATGTTCATCAGCATGAGCTCATTTATGCTGCCCCATAAAATCAGCCAGTTCTCAGGCACTTGCAAGGCAATGAAAGTTGTGCCTGTGCTTTTGTGGGAAGAGTTGAGTTAGCATTCGAGGGAGAGCAGTTACCCCAGGAAACACCGGGACACTGTTCTGCATTGTCAGAGTTTTCTGATTTATTTTTTTAACGTTATACAGACAAAATAATGGCTATTGTGTAGGCACGTGCTGTCTATTAACAGAGATCAGGAAAGGGAAATAAACCACGCATTACTGAAGAATAAGATCATGATTGTGGTCAAGTGGTGGCAGAAGTTTTTTTTCTCTTTGTCAAGCTGATTTGTAAACATTCTTCAAACAACTGTGCAGACAGCAGTGCCACAGCTTCTTGAAAGGAAAGCAAAGACAAGGAAAGATTCCTCTGCACAGATGTTTTACAGTAACCTCTTAGACCTGTCCCAAAGTTATCTGGTCATTGCAAGCTATGCTGCACATGTGGCCTCTTAGCAGCGCAGTGTAATCAGGCTGTAATTTATATTTTATCTCCAGTGATGATAGCACTTAAAAATGTTTTGTGGTGGATTTGCTCTTTGATGCATGGTAAGCTCCTGTTAGCATTAATGGGAGCAGTGTGTGCTGGGGAGGGGGAGAGACACCTTCCCCCCTGCCTTCAAGTCAAGATTAATTATATTTTGCTTATGCTTATCACTGTGTGGATGCCAAAAGCAATGTACAACTGAAAAATCTGTGGGTTTTTTTTTCTTTTTTTAATTCCTGTTGTCTTTTTTGTCACCTTTTTGACCATTTTTGATAGTTTGGTCCTGGAGAATTGCAGGATGGGACTGCTGTTTCAGAGGCTGGGTGTTCAGTGTCTTGCCATGCTTTCAAATCCCTGCCTATTTCCTGCCCTTGAGCAAGGCAGCCGCCATAAAGCAAAGAGAAGCATGTGGCGAGTGTGTTCCAAAGATGTTGAAATGAATGACTTCAACCAGCTTACATTCCAGCCTGGCAACCAAACTTGCCTTTGACTTCGGGTTCCCGGTGGAACTCATTTCTCTCCTCAAGAGTCCTCTCTTAGTCCCTTTTTGTATAGCTCGGAGTGTGACTTGTACCTTGGAGCCAATGGGTTTAGTACAGGGGGTTTGTTTGATCCAATATTCTGGCTCTACTGGTGGTCAGGAGCAGATGAAGGGTGATAGGAACGGCCTGAATATTTGGGTGTTTTTTTAGTGCGTGACTGCTTTGTCTTTACAGACAAAATAAATGGGACCCAGGGCTGCTGACGCACAACGTGCTGTAGCCACCAGTTCTTGTTGGCTGGTTTGGTCTGGCGTTCATGAGATGGGGTCCATCATATCACAGACAAGTATTACAATTACCTCTAATAAGGGTGTTTACTCTTGTGAAGCAATGACTGAGCTGCGTTGGAAAATGCACAGGATGTGTGGCCAGCATTTGAGCTACAAAATTAAAAGAAGCTCAGACTGAAGTTAGATGAGAGTGAGCGTATTTATCCATGTCAGACTTCCTACCATTTTGCACGCTCATATTGATTTCTTTTGACACGGTCTTCTTTTATTGAGTACCATATATTTTTTTAAATCCCTTACCGATAACAGTACCTGCTAAGGGCAATTGTAAGAGGAAACTGAAGTATATTAAACCTGCCTGGAGTCAAAATGTAATCTAACACCTGTAGTCTGCAATTTGTCATCACTTCATAGATACTTTTTCTTTTTTAATAACAGTTTTGGATTTCCCTGAGTTTTGACCTTAGGATACTGTATAATCCAAGAAAAGCAAGGAAACTAAACCACAGTCTTTAACACAGCTTTATGGTGTCAAGGTGTGAAATCACTCTGAGAATGAGCCCAAAGAAAATACTTCCTTTGGTGCTGCGACTAGTGCTGCAGTGTTTACCCAAAAGAATGTAATTTTGCAAGGGAGGAAAAAAGACTAGTCTTAAGAACCACATTTTTAATAGGAAAGAAATGAACACAGGTGCAAATTGTAACTTCTGCTACGGTTTCTTGTACAGACATTCCTAGAAACCTGTAAAGCGTCTTGGCACAGCGATTGTGTGTAATTAATGTTCTTACCCCTGCAAGCCCCAGCCTGGGAGGCTGTCACGGTGGAGGCCTGGTTATGGCAGCTGCTGTCTCTCTTCTGTTCTTGCACATTTCTACATGTGAAGAGAGACCAAGGCTAGGGAGTGTAAGGCTGTTCATTTGAATAGATACTCTGCAGATCATTCCTGTAAACTCCGGTAAGAGGGACAGTGTCTCCTTCTTAGTATGATTTTGTTGCAACAAAAGGGAGTTTGTCTCTTCAGGAGGCTCTTACCAGGATTGCTGGGCACTGCCTGGGGGCTCTCAGCTTACAGAGGTGAGGTGTTGCTCAGTAAAATGCAGCTGAAGACATTGTTTAGGCCTGTCTTCAGCCCTGCCTTTGAGTTCAGCTGGCCATGGGAAGGAGCTATTCCAGTAGCTTGCTGACAGGAGGGGTGTGGTGAATTGTTTTTGCACGGAGTCAAACTGGTGGCAACTCCTGCTGGTGAGCCAGGAATGCTTGTAAGGGCAGTAATAGATGACTGGTGTTAGGTGCACGAAACGAAAGTTCTGGAGCTACATTTTGTAGTATGTATCTGTTCTCTCTGGCTTTATTTTGCGGTCCTTAAGCAGCCTAAAGTCTTGCTGTCTTTGGCATAGATGGTACATTTGATGATACATTTGATGTGATACAGTGTTTTGGCTGGCTATGAGAACAATGTAAAGGTGAAGAAAAGCTGAAAGGTGAGACCCCTTCCCACCACTGAGAATAGATTGGTAGAATTACTTGGCTTGGAAAAGGCCTGTAAGATTATTGAGTCCAACCATTAACCCATGAATGCCAAGTCCACCACTAAACCATGTCTCTAAGTGCCACGTATTTTAAGTGCCTCTAGGGATGGTGACTCCACCATTTCCCTGGGTAGCTTTTTCCAATGCTTTACAACCCTCTCATTAATATCCAATCTAAAGCTCCTCTGGCAAAGAGAAAACCAATCCATTCAACTTTGCTCTTTGTAGGTTCAGGTTATCAAAATTGATACTGACTTCCACATGCCATCAAGGTACCTGCCAGTGCTCACACTGTCTGTGCACAGAGGCAGGTGGTATCTGTTCAGCAAGGGCAGTCTCTGTTGCAAATGCACAGTCTTTCAAGAATGTCACATTTTTGGTGCTTCTCTTAGCAAGCGGCACCTACCTCATCACCTCAGCAAATCCCAGCGGAAGGGAGCTCACATGACTGAGCCTCTCTGCAAAGGGAAGGGCAGAACCACACTAGGAAACAAAAGGGTTTGGGGATTTCACACAGAAATGCAGTTCCTGATTCCTGCAAAGGCTGCCCAGGCAATGGAGGGTGACGTGTCACAGAGCCAGTGTTGTCAGCTGGTGCCTCACTGCTGGTGGTGCCCGGGGGTGTGTGTGTGTTCCCTGCTCGAGCATCCTGTTGGCTCCCTTAGCCACTCACCAATGTCACGTGTGTAGTTCTAGCTAGAAAGTGGGTGGAAATGGAAACAAACATCAGTGGCATAGTGAATCCAGCCAAAATTAAATACAGTACAGGCACAGACTGCAATTTCATGGCATTCATCTTTCAGTTTGGGTCCGCTCACCTCTCTTTTCTGTGGGAACGCCAGTCATGTTTCTCCTGTGGGAGCACATGGAGACAGGGGGGGTGGATACATGTATAACAGTGCAACAGTCCCTTCCCCCAATAATTCTTGGCTTTGGGCTTTAGATAGACCACAAACCCTTAGCTTATTACAAATAATCCTGATCACTCCCGTAATGATACACTACATTATATACTCTCCTAAATTTAATCATTCAATATCTCACTTCCTTCCCTGTAGGCATGTACTATTATATTTTACACATGGCTTCCAGCTGCTTTTCATTGTGGCCTTCAAATCATATTTCAGTACAGTGCGATCTAAGACCAGTCACTTTATCATTTAAAGTCAACTTCCATCACAGTCATTTTCTAGCAAGCTTTCTACTTGGGCTGGTGAATTTGTTTCAAAAAGATACATTTGTCCGTGAGGAGAAAGCCTACCTGAATGAACCTTCATGAAAGCAGCATCTTCCAGAGATGCTCTGTTCTCAAATGTTGAAAGGCAGCCATGCCTGTAGAGTTTAAAAATTAAATCTATTGGAGGAATGAAAAGCATAAGTCCTCTGGGCATGGAAGGAAATCTGTATCTTCCCATTTGATTTGAAAGTAGATCAGAAGTCAGGAAGGGGAAGAGAAGTCAGCTCCAGATGGTGCTGGCTGTGGAGGAGGAGGCTGCCCCCTCCCTGTGGCCAGGGAGCAGTAGGGAAGGGCATGGGGGATGGGAATGGGAATGGGGAAGGAGGGTGTGGGGCATCTGTGCCACCAAATGCACACTTCTGAGCCCAGCACCAGCTTTCCTGGGAAAAGGAAGGCTGAGTGTGGCCGTTGTTGTTATCCCTTACCTCAGAAGCCCATCATGTACGTGATGCTTTGTGGTTGGTCCGGCCGCCACCGAGGGTTCTCCTGTGCTGGGAAATGCACTGCACCCTGTACATGGAAGATCAGTGATGTTTCCTTCTTGGCAGGGCAGAGGCAGAGCAGCACTGGCCCAAAACCCAAAGTGATGTGGCAGGGTGTGCACAGCAGTGTGTGAAGCTGATGGAAATTCTACCTGCAGATGTAGGAGCCTAACAGTGACCCAAGATCTGAAAATCTGGAACTCCAAAAGTGGTCCATTTCCTCTGTGAGGCTGTGGCATGCAGAGCCAGACATGAAATAAGCCGATCACTCAAATTGGCCAGCATGCTCGTCAATCAAGTGTAGTTTAAAGCAAATATTTAACATAAAGGTAATTTAGATTTCATATTGTACCATATGCTCAGCAGTTGATCTGGTTTGCATAGAAAAGTATTCTCTGTTGTGCTAAATAGCCTGTCTTGTCAGAAGGAGCTGCAAAACTGACCACAGCCCAGATCTGAAGGACATTCAGTGCATTTATCCATCTCACTATATATAGCTAAAGTTCTGTTGCTAAAAAGTATAGTGTGGTGGAAATCCTTTGTTAATCCCACTGGCAATCCAGAGGAAACCCCCAGAAGTTAATAAAATAATGAGATTTATCTGTTAGAAGAGCAGCTTTGGGGTTTTTTTCATTACCTAGGACAACAGGAGATGAAATAAAAGACAACATTTTTCTAGTATTTGGCGCTGATAGCCCCCAGGTTTTGCATTCATCTCTTCTGGAGAAGGTGGAGAGGTCACTCTGGAAAAGGAAGGGTTAATAGAAATTACTCTTCCCTCCCACACTCAGCCCTCTCTTTGGTTGATTGCTTTATAGATGCTGTAGGCATCTCTTCATCTCCTTCAAATTAAACATTTTACTGCTGCTGATCCCATATTGTTGGATTTTTTTCATCATTATATTTGATTGGAAGTCTTGTAACATTTTTCAAGCTGGATCATTTCTCATGCTATTTGTCAACTGAAAAGGAAAAAAAAAAAAAAGCCCCCTTCCAACTCCAACAAGAATGAACTGAGTAATTCACACCCTTTCTGGATGTGTTTCTATCTCTGTTAGATGCTACTTGAATCCAGCTTCTGATTAGCAATGCTACTTGCGGCTTTTGTGTGACGCTGTCTGTAAGTTCCCTGGCAGTTTATTTGTGCTATTAAATCCTTTTGCTTTTGGCTGCTCTGGGCCTTACTTTGTCAGGGGACAGGACCAGAAGCCCCAACAGGGGAGATTAGGTAGGGTCTGTGTGACAAATTTATGGGGCTTGGTCCCTGGCTAGAGGCAGCGATCCCGGGCTCTGCTGCTCTCAGTGCTCCCTGCTGACGTAGGTACGGATCCCACCCTCATCTGTAACCCTCTATTTGGAAACGTCAGCCCTTCTCTTTGAAAGCAATCCATGGACAAAAAAGAAATCCTCAAAGAGCAGCTGAGTGATTCCATTCATTGGAACATTATGCTCTTTTATTGCAAGAGATGTAATAAAACATAAACCAGAGTATCTGTCATTTCCTTTGAGCTCCCCCTTTCCCCCCGCTCCTTGCTTAGCCATTTCTGTGGCACCCTCAGTATTTACGTGCTTGGGAGGAAAATGTACATATCGGCACCGAAACAAGTTTCTGGTGTTTCTGCCCAGCCTCAGCTCTTGCCCGCGGGTGGCAAGTGCTGTGCTGGCACCTGCTCTCGGCTGTCCGTGCGGAGCTGCTCCTTGTGTCGGGCTGTTCCTGCCGCTGTCCTGGCACGGCTGTGCCCGTGGGGACAGCGGGCAGCGCTGCCAGCAGCAGCAGGATGTGCAGCTGTGTCCCCGCACTGCTCACCGAGGCACCGGGACGTGGTGCCGGGTCCTGCCTCTCTCTGCCCGGGGAGCTGCGGCCCCCGGAGGAGCAGAGCCCTGGCCGGCTGCAGCCGGGCCCTGTCACAGCAGCCCCGGCGGGCTCAGCTCCGGGGGACAGTGCCTGGGGACTGCGAGCTGCTGCTTCCCGAAAGCTGCGACTGGAGATCGCCGATGTTACAAATTGTTACGGCAGGAGGGTTTGATGAAGGAAATGAATAAAGGGCTCTTCGGCACAGAACCCTTTCATTTATTTGCATAACGGGCTGATAATCCGCAGCGGACTTCCCTCTTGCCGTAATAACTTGGCTGGTGTAGCATTTTACTGGGGGCTCGGTGTGTGTGTGTAAAATTCAGTGCAAGTTCTCAGCACATTTCCATTATTTATCCTTGGAGTTTTTTTTTCATTAGAGAGCTTTAATGGAGGGTTGATTCTCTGGATGTTACTGTTTGCAACAAAGACATTTTCTTCTTGGTTAAAGAACCAGAATTCCCTCTTACTTATGGAAGAAAATAGTTATCCATATTGATTTTGTTAGCTTTGAGTGTCAAGCTCTAATAATTATTTTCCTGCATCTGAAGAAACCTCTGGGCAAATACAGCCCTCAATCCTGTAGGGGATTTTTTTCTGTTAATCTCTCTTGTATAGATCTGGTTTTAAAGAAAGCATATGGAGCTCCTCTGTGTTTTGAACAATTCAGAGCAGGTATTTTTTCCCCTGGAATAAGGGCTGCACGAGGCCCTTTCTTAGTCATTTTAAGTGGCTGTTAGGAAGATTAAGAGCTACATATGCTTTCCTGAAACTTGCCAAAAAGGAGATACTGTGGGTGAAAATCTGTTACAAGACTGCAAAGTGTGTTTGCCCAGAGGGTGTCTCAGAATGGAGGGCTATAATTATTTGAACTCAGAACTTCTCAACTAGTGAAATTACTACAGATGTAATACAGAGAAATCTGTTCAGGAGACACATTAAAGCCACCTGTGTGAAGCAACTGAATTGACTATGCTGTCTCTCTTGAGAGAAGGGAAATCTTAACAAATCTCTGCACTCCTACTATTTTTTTTTTCTTCCATAAAGTAGTTGTGATGGATTTTAATGCAAAATCATTATTCATAAAGTAGCACCTGACAATCCCACATGTGCCTAGGCCTTTATGGTACTTGAAATCTTGAAGGAAATGGTCCAAGTGTCTAGCCTGAAAAGATGATGGGGAGAAGAGGAGCAAAGCAGGAGAATGACACTTCTGGGATGGGGCAACTGGCCAATGATCATGATCATGAGACTGTAATACCTTTAGACTTAATTTTCCTTTTGGCTATTTTGTATTTCTTTTTACTACTTGCATTTTGCGTTTCTTATTTATTTTGTGGGTTTACATTTATTTTATATCATTTGCCTTTTGTATCACTTCCTCCTTTCAGTCTGTAGTTATGGGTGTTGCTGTGTTACAGGTGAGAAAGGCAGTGAACGATGCATATTAATTGTACTTTTCTTGACCAAAACAAAGTAGGTCCTGTGTAGAGACCTGTACGAGTGCCCTTACATCAAGCACTGAGGGGGTCAGCATGTGAAGTGTGTGTTTGTTTGATCTTATAGGTGCTGCACAGACAGCAGTCCCAGCCTGCCAAGGAGAATTCCCCACCCAGAGAAGAGGCTCCTCCTCCACCTGCTGAGGACAGTTGTGCCAAAAAGCCAAGATCCCGTACCAAGATCTCCTTGGAAGCTCTAGGTATCCTTCAAAGCTTTATTCACGACGTGGGTCTCTACCCCGATCAGGAAGCCATCCACACCCTCTCTGCTCAGCTGGATCTCCCCAAACACACCATCATCAAATTCTTCCAGAACCAGCGTTACCACGTAAAGCACCACGGGAAGCTAAAAGAGCACTTGGGAACGGTGGTTGATGTGGCAGAGTACAAGGATGAGGAGCTGCTGACGGAGTCGGAGGAGAACGACAGCGAGGAAGGCTCTGAGGAAATGTACAAAGTAGAGGCCGAGGAGGAGAATCCCGACAAAAGCAAGGCGGCTCCAGCAGACATCGACCAGAGATAATGTGAGATAGCAGTGCAGAAAGCAATACATTGATCCAAGGATTTTCTGGTTTTGTTTTTGATTTTTTTCCTGGTTTTCCTTTTTGTTTGTTTGTTTCCGTTGCGCACGATCCATGTGCAAACCGAACGAGTTCAGCATTGCCCGATCAGACGTCGCCTTGACACAGACACTCGAGTGTTACACTTCCTACATCTGACTGAAGCAATCGTTGTAGTCACATAGGATTATGCCTTCATCAATCTTGCACTTATGAAAGGGACAGCTAGCAAGTAAATGGGAAGAAAAAGTCCTATGAAATCAGTGAAGGGAAATTTACAACTTTGTGTGTGTATATATATATTTACATAAAATATATATATATTAAATGCATGGGACGGAACTTTACAACCTGAAAGTATAGACTGTGAAATGAGTTCTTTAAAGATGAGACTTGTTTATGTATTAAAACCACTTCACAATGAGTTGCTTTGGCTTTTTGATAAACTGCCGCCTGCTCTCAGGGTGTGGTGACTATTTTTGAATTCCTATTTATTTTCTATGTTTATCCCTGATTTTTTTTTTTTTTTCATTATTATATGGCTTCCTATCTGGCAACTTGATGGGTAATTTTTGAGGTATTTAAAGACATAAATCAACACTGCCAAAAAAAGAAAAGAAAAAAAGAGAGAAAATGGAAAAACAAATCAGGGCACCTTAAAAAGAAAACTAGTAAGTTAAAAGTACTTTGGACACAATGCACACTTAAAAGGATACAGCATGTTCCACTCTCCAGATAGTCCTTTCTGTAGTGAACAGATGAGTTTTCATGGGATTTAGTCAAAATGACTAAAACTGAAATGCAGTGCATAGAAGACTTGTCCATTAACAAGGTCTTTGTAGAAAGAGAAAAAGGATAAATGTGTTGAGATTTGATGTATGGAATTCATACAATCAACCACATTTTACCGTGGATTTTATTTACCTGTTCTCTGTTTCAGATCTTAAGAATTATAAGCTTCCTTCTTGTTGTTGCTTTTTGTTTATACCGAAGCGAAACACACACGCACACATAAACACACACACACACACACACGTGTAAAGTTACATTGCGACACAAAAAAAATGCCACAATCCCGGGAATCCCGTCTAGGTAAATTGCTGACAGCCGGAGGGTTTGCGTTGCTGACTTCCCGCTCGCCCTGCTCGCAGCCTCCCCCGTGTTTCTGCCGTGGCTGGGCTCCCTCGTGTCCCGCGTTCCGTGCCCGAGCCATGAAGCGTTTGCAGCCGCAGGTCCCCGGCGCTGCGCTCCCGGCCGGGCCCTGCGCTCCCAGCCCTCCTGGGCGAACGCTCCGCAGCCATCCCAGGCAGCAGCTCCGTTCCATAGAGCAGAGCCAGTCCCGACTGATCCTCGATGGCCTGAGCGTAAAGCTGCACTCTGCCATAGCATCCACCCGCTCTGAGAGCCCCTGTCGAGAGAGACGCCAAGTAGCATTTACTTTTCACTTCCGTGCAATGATTTTCCGAGACAAAGACCTCACCTTGCAGCTGGATTGATTTCAGACGCCTCTAAACTGCAGCCATAACGGTACCAACAAGGCTTCTGGCTTTTTTCTTCCTTTTTTTTCACATGGGCTTTTCATGTAATCTTGACAAAGACCTCATGCAATATCACTTTGAAAGTTACTTTCTGTTTACTACACCAGGCAATGTAATATAACTGTTAATACTATTTATATATTTGAAAGGTATAAAAGGTAGGAGTTAAAAACGAAAAACAAACCTCTACGTGTAGATATTTACTCAGAACAGACAATATACAGGGAGAAGACGTTGCAATACAAGCTAATTCTAGCTGCTCAGTAACCTCTGGAGTTTTTATGAGATTTTTTCAGAGCTAATGTTTGAAACAGGAGTATCTCTGCATAAATTTCATATACCTTTGCAAAATTATGGTGGGTTGCTTACTTAATGCCCCTTTTGCTCTTCATCCTTTAGTTCTGTAGTATGCTGCAGCTTTAATCAGAATTTCGATGGTTGCTGCTTTATGTTTCTCTCAGAGCTACGCTTTCAAAACTGTCTTCTTATCCTGTAGCTAAAATCACTCCATACATTTGAAAGGAAACTGAATTTTGCCAAGCTATGTGAGTTGTTCATCTGATGATGGCATCAACATTTGGTATCTTTTACACTTCAACCAAAAATTTTATTAGGTATTTTTTCAATGCTGAGTCTTGCCTTTTTATTTTTAATTTCACTGCCAATTTTGCAGTGGTTCTAAGTGAATCTGTGGGCATTTTAGCCTGTGGTCTTGCCAGAACTTTGCGAATTACAATGCATATATGTCTATTTATTCAATATCCATCATATAATATCTATTTGGAGAAAGAAACTTTTCTTGTAGTGCCTCTTAACAAAGCACAATTTTCCGCCTTTTTTGTGAAATAAAAAATAAAAAAAACAAATTGTGTTTTATTGCGGTATCAACAATGTGAATAAGGATTAACATATTGTAAATGTTCATTTTTCCATGTAAATCAACTTTATCTTCGTTATCACTAAGTGATAATTAATTTTTAACTTATGTGCATTGTTAGGCTGTTAGAATTTTTTGGTTGTTGAAATAAAACGCATTCAATAAATATGACTTAATTTGTCAAGTAATTTACTGGGCCTTTTTTCTTTTCTCCTGAGCTCAAGTGGAACAAGGTCTGCAAGATGGAGGGGGCATATTTGCCTGTTGAAAAAAGGTTTGATCAGTGTGACTGAAAACCTGCCTAAGTCCCCTGGAGCTGGCACAGGTGACAAATGTTTATCACCAGCACTAATCTGTTGTGTTAGTGGCTTTCTGTGCACACGTGGGTGCCTGCACAGGGTGTTTCTGGTGGGGGTGCCTTCAGCCTGTCAAAGAATATACTCAAAACACACACATAAAGATCCACTTCCAGTCTGCTGTCTTCTTTTGCTGGTAGATTTTTTTTCTGTTTATAATTAAAAAGCCACAAATGACTGCGTGTCAGGAAACTTTTGGAGCACACATGTCCATGGTTAATGGACATAATAAAAGGCTTTATTATATTTATAGCAGGGCATCCTACTGAGTGCATAGAGGAATGCCGGAAGGATTGATGTATCTGAGAAATGTGTGAAATGTTTTTGGGGAGAATACAGATAAATGGAAAAAATCGCTCAAAATTCTTAAGCTAACAAAGTGGTAAGTGCCTGGATTCAATCCTAGCAGACAAATCATATACTGCACGGCAGACTTGAGTTGTGCAGGAATTGAGGTAGAGCAATTTTTAAAATTTTTAAAATTTATTATTTTTCCCGTAGTTCCAATACAATAGTTCTTCCCTTTTTGTGGCTTTTTTATATCCTATATAAAATATCTATGTGCTCTCTTGAGAAAAAAAAAACAAAACATCAAAAACAAGGGGAGGTGAAGGAATAACCAGATCAGGGTTCCCAGCCACCTGTGTGCCACTTGTATTTAATCAGAGACCAAATGAAACCAAGCATCATTCTGAGTGCCCAGGGAGTGTCTGGGCACCTGGAGCAGTGCACAGCAGCGTTTGTGGAGTGCTGTTCACTGGGGTGCCCAGCTGCTGTCCCTGCACTCACCCCTCAGGGCTCCTGGGCTACCTGTGCCCTTCCCATGGGAGCACTCGGCTGGCACAGGCAGATCTGGTGCCTGGCTCTGCTGCCTCTGCTCTGAACTCTGGGCAGTCTTTGGCTGGTAGATGGCCCAAGGCTGGGGATCCACTGTCCTTCACGGGCATGGCAGGTGACAAGAGGACATATACTGGCCTTGAAAACTGCACCTTCAGGAGCTGTGAAGGTGCTGATGGTGTTGGATTGAGTGTCCTTTCTGCCTGCCAGTAGGACAAGAAACTAAAGGAGAAGCAGCTCTCACTTCACTGGTAGAGAATTTTATACATGAGCCCTGTGTGTGTGTAGCTAAATAATATTTAGAGAAAGACACACTCATACACACATATTTTAATTGGGGGGAAAAATCCTATAAACATATGGGTTCTTCTTCTAAACCGTAAAAAAAATCATTTAATAGCTGCTATAGCAGAAATATTTCTATTAATGCTTCTACTTCTCTATACTTTACATGCTGCTGCTCCTATTTGTTGTTCATGTTTTACTCATCCAGACATATGTATTTCCAATTTCAAACCTGTGTCAGTGAAAAAATAAACATGTTAAGATTAGTTTAAAATGTTTTAAGATGATGAACATACTGATTAGTGTCTCAAGTTCATTGTTGCTTAGATAAAAGTACCCACTCGATCTCTTTCCACTTAATAACCAATTATTTGCTCTAGAATAAATGAATTAAAATCCCTCCTGGATGAAATTTTGTTTCTATCCTGAACCTGTTAAACATAGAGGGATAAAAGCTGGATCTGACAGTGAGCAAATGGCATCTTAAAATCATAAACGAATCACTACAAAAAATCTCCACTTACAATATAAAGTGCAGTGATTAATTAAAGATGCAGTTTTAACTTATTTATAGCCATTAAAAAAACATGCCAGTTTTAACACAAAATAACACAAGCCAAGTCATACAGGGGAGAGGCACTGGCAGCCTGAGACTTGGGGGAGCAGGCAATGTGACAAAGCCAACAGGGAACAGCAAATGCAGGCCACCCTTGAAACCTTTGGAAAACTTCACAGAAGCAAGGATGGAAAGAGGTGGCTCTGGCATCCCTGCCAAGACCCCCTTGTTTTTTGCTCACATACAGACAGTGCAGGCGTGTGAAAGCCCCATCTCTCTGGGATGGCAGGAAACCTGTGTGCTCACTCCTTGGCGGTGGGGTGGGCGGTGGGGAGCTTGCCAACTGCCGAGCATGCTCTGGGTGAGTCAGCCCTACCTCAGGCAAAGAGAGGATTCGGGTGAGGGAGAGACAGCAGCAGTTCAAGTGCAGATTTCTGCAGGCTTTCCCCTCCTTCCAAAATTCTGGTCGTTGATAGGTGAATGCTGGTCCTGCTTGACTGGCAGGTGTGGCTCACTAGAGCCAGGGGGAATGAAGGCCGTGGGAGGCAAAGTGAGCTCTGCTGCTGAGCCGTGAGTTGTGGCTGCTGCTCCCTGGCAGGTCTGTCTTTGGAAGGCTCTCCTGGGTGCTCCCCTCTGCCAGGGTGGGGGACACACACCAGGCAAACCCTGCTCCAGCCCTGCAACTGCTGGCTCTGTCTGCAAGGCAGCGCTCGCTCAAGGCAAGAGCCATCCCTCTGTCCTGTGGTACAGATTCAGGAGATACAGCTGCTTCCTCCTAAGAGAAGTGGTGTAATTTACCCTTCAGAAGGGATCTGGTCTTGATTTGAAGACCTCAGGAGCTGGAAAATCACTGTTGCCCTCAGTAGTTTGTTTGAATGGTGGTTTCTCTCCCTACTAAATCTGTACCATATTCTAAGGGGAATTTGGCTTTCCCTTCTTGGTTTTGTCTTTTGTTAGGCTTTTTTCTTCTGGGTGAAAGTTCCAGGTAATGAAATATTTTTTTTTCCCTCAGAAGTAGCTGTCCTGATCAAATGAATTTTCCTGAATTGAGCCCTTATTGTTCAGCTGAGGCTGTTTAAAGGGAGAATTTGCTTAGGCTAGTGATGGAATTCCCCCTTGTACTCCTTTTGAGAGTCCATCGAGTTAGTGATAGAAAGAAAAGGGTATTTGCTGCTAGTGAGCCTGGAATGCTCAAAGATAGTATCTGTCACAGCTAAGGTATCCATAGTTCTATATAATTGTAGATTTTCATCTCATAACCATGAGGAATGACATTCCTTGGCATGAGGTGAAGATCTCCAATGAAATGTTCTCAGAAAAGAGACTTTATTTTTATGACCAATCTTAACGGGTTTGATTTGCAAGAGCAGAAATGCAGGTGGTGTTCACTCCTCCTGTTACTGCACCAGACTATACGTGCCACCAGCCAACATCTCCTTGCTGAGTGACTCTGGGCACAACTTTCAGCCTGGGGCTTACTGAGGCACTGACTTCCTTCAGGGTGGGAAGGGCCAGCCAAACACAAACTAAGTGCACATGCATGGACCACAATCCTGCTGAGAGAGAAAGTTAATGTCCCCCATGTGGACCCCTCCAGAGGCCGACACCAGTCTGAGCCCTGTTTGAGGTGCTGTCAGCAGGCCTGTGCCTGCCTCTCAACCCGTGTGCTGCAGGTCTGCCATCTCATGTTTAAATGGACGTCCTTCATGCCACGATGGGGCTGCAAAGTACAAAGTTAAATGCTGGTATTGCCCCAAAGGACAACCACTCAGACAAAAGCTCTTTTCTATTGCAGTGTTCATCCATTTCCTGTCACACTTCTCTGTGCACTGCAGAGCTGTTGAGGTGGCAGGACACAGTGCCGGAGGTGATGCTGCACCTTCCTCAGACACCCAAAAGTCAGCTGAGCCATTTTGTCCACAGTCACAGGGAGACGGCAGCCTCTCTGTCCGACTTTGATGCTGTGCTTTTCTTTACAAGGATGGGAGTGGGGAAAAGTGGAAGGACCCCACAGAAGCTTGCATGAGCTGGAAAGATGCTGAGAGCAGCAGAGCTCCTCTGTCATGGTCTCTGGACATCTGCTCCTGGGATGAAATAATTGAGTAGCCTGAGCATCAGCCATGGTGCCTGAGTAGCAACAACCACCATGATGTCCCCTAACACATTCCTTACAATTACATGTAAGAGGTGACCTCTCCATGGCCCAGGTTTGACCAGGTCAGTGGGACCACATTCCCTTGGCTTTGAGAGGAGAGAGAGAGAGAGAGAGGGAGAGCACACTCTTTCACGCCTGTTTGTCCAGCCTTGGTCCCTCTTTACCATATGATGAAGTACATGCTACACTCATCACAGTCTCAGCTATTTATGATTAGAGATGACCAGAGAAGTGGCTGGAATGTGTTAGCCCTTGAGAGGAAAAAATCCAGCAGATTGGTCTCACTGACACGAAGGAGACTCCTAAAAGGGAAGTGGAGCAGGACATGACCAGCAAATGCAGTCCTTCACCACAGGGTTCAGCCTTTGGTTTCTCTAACCAACCAAATCTCCTCTGTTTGTATTTAAAGGCTGTTGCAGAATATCATTCCCTTAATGGATCTATTTTCACAAGCCATTTAGCATCATTTGTTCTGTGTCAACATTGTCCTTTCATTTAATTTCCCCCACCCAGCGTCCCTTCCTGACCTCTGGCCACCCACCACCCAATATATTCATAGACAGCAACTGCACCCCCTGCAAGCTGGGTGTCCCTGCGCTGAGCCAGCCCAGCCCTGTCCCAGCAGGGACATCTGTGGCTGCCTGGGTCCGCAGTGACAGCACGGCTGCTGCTCCCAGCGCTGCTCCCGGCCGAGGCGAGCCACCCCCGAGCTGTGCTGGGCTGCCTGCGGGCAGGAGGCTGCCGGGTCCCGGGGTGGCGCCGGCGCTGCCCCATCCCACCGAGAGCTCTGACGAGCAGTGACAGAGCGCTTCGGAGGAGATGCTCAGCCCCAGGAGGAGGAGGAGGAGTGCTTGCAGCTGCCCCAGTAATGAATGGCTGGGACACAGTCCAGGCAAGCCCGTATTCCAGCAGCCCCCTCAGTATACACAAGGGAAAAACCAGAAGTGCCCCACACAGGAGGGGTAATGAAAGACCACAGCGAGTAGCTACCAGCAATGGATTGATCACAATGGACTGGAAAGGTAGCTGGAGCCAGTAGCTTCTCTCTACATGCAGGGAGGTGACAAAACACGGGCTATGAGCATGCAGGACACAGACCATGGCACGATTCCCCGGTGGAAGCCAGCTGCTCTGGGAGGAAGTGAGCCCCAGTGTAATGCAGGCAGATGAACAGCATCGCTGAGCCCTACATGACCGCGGGTGCCTGGTGCCCGGCCCAGGCGGTTGTGGCTCCCACACCAGTGAGCCTGGAGCTAAGGAGTTTCCGTGCTGGAGAGCGAGAAGGACTGTGGGGCTGAGAGAAGTAATTGGGATCTTTTCCTCTTTCTTCATGTCTTTCAAAATACTTGCATGGCAGGCGGGTGAATGCTGGTTTCATAATTGATGGACGTGGTCTTAGCAATCTCCTTTTTAAGAGCCATTCCTCATCACATAAATATCATCTATCAGTGCCCATTGTCTTTATAGTGATCTTGAGCAAACAGTTTTATTTCCAATCAGGACATCACACATTGATCTAAACACTCATCTGTAATGGATCAATTTACATTAGGAGAGCAGTATTGTAGCATTGTTGTTCATTATATTGAAAGAAGTATATGTTTAGTTACAGACTAAAATCAATTAAACAGCCCTGTGCCTTTTGCTGTGAGAAAGTCAACAAGCCAGTCTATCTTGGACAATTATCCAGCTACAGCTCCTTTAAAAAAGGGCTTCACCATCATCCCCTTTCTCCTGAGTTCTCAGTTTCTCCTTCAGAGACTTATTTTGCAATGTTTTTCTTCTTGTGCAGTCTAGTAAAACACTCTCAGCTAAAATGCACATGAGAGAAATTAAAGCAGTCCTGCTCTGCTGTTGTGGAGGGGACTTCCCCAGAGCCATGCAAAGCCATGCATCCAAAAACCTGCACTCACCAGAGGCTGCCTGATAACACACAATGGAATATGTTGGAGATGCTGAAAAATGTAGATGATGCTGTTTGTATCTTCACAGGTGAGATCATTATCTCCAAGAGTCCCTATTTTCACCAGAGGAGAAAAGGAGGGAGTGGGAGGCAGAAAGGAATCTACATTGGGCTGCTGTTTCTTGCCTTACTGTAAGAGATAAAACTGCAAGGAGTGCTGGAATCTTTCTGACAAAGGGAACATGATTTGAGCTGGTAGAGTAGCTGCAGAGAAAACTGGAACCTGCAATTTCAAAAGCAAAACACATAGGGGAACTGCAGCGCAATGCAATGATGGGATTTGAGGAGCACATCTCCTGGGGCTCTGGTGGATATGATGGAGGCAGAGGAAGGTTTTACCTGCCCTGTCAGAGGCTTGTGGCAGAAGGGACCATGTCCTTGTGCCCTGCCTGCTGTGCTCTGTCACAGCCACAGGGCCTGGAGCAGCTGGACTCTGGGCTGCCATGCAATTCCCAACTGGCTCCCACTGCCTTCTGCCTGCTGGCAGCGACTGACCAAGCCCACAGGACAATGCAGAAGTGCCAGGGGGGCAGGCTAAACCATGGCACTTCAACACTTGACGAATGTAATCAAGTTTATTGCTTTTCCTTCTGCAAAACCTGATGAACTGGCACAAGTTATCAGCAGGAGTAAATTCTTGTTTTGTGGTCAGAATCCCCTCATGACCTGGCCTGTGCTATGAAGGGCTTGTACAGCATTCCTGGTTTATGTCTGTGGATGGGTATATGTTTTTGTAGCTTGAGACTTCTCCCACTCCTTTCCTACCACTGAGGCCACTCCAACTCATCTTACTCTTTCATTACATGCACGAAACTCTGCTGCAATGCTAATAATAATGATGAAAAGGAATAGCAGATATTACAAAGCTTATTAGGAAATTGATCTTTGATTCGCTCTTGAATAAAAAAGAAGACCTCAAAACTCCTGGAGCCATTCAGTTAATTGGTTATTGGCTCTCTTGAGTGATTATATCCACTCTGGTTCCACCAAGTTCAGCAGGTCTCATGCTGGTCAATTAGCCTTTGGCATCCATGAAGGGAAATGCTTCATTCAGTTTTTCTCAGAGGCTGTTTGTGTAGCATAAGGTGGACTGAGCAGGAAAGGTTCCCCATGGTCTGAATCCCGCTCTTGAACTGGCACCAGAAGGACACTTTTGCTGTACCCCAGCCCTCTGAAAAGGTGGATGCTGTTAAGTGGGAGACTGCCCCAGGGACTGCCCTGCAGGAGGACAGCTGAAGCCAGAGGGTTTTGGGAGGAGCACAACAGTTTCCTCCAGGGTGACCTTCACCCAGCGTGCCCAGGGTCCGGCTCTCCCACGGGATGAGCAGTGCCAGTGTGTCAGCGCTTTCGCCGGCTGTGTGGATGGATGTCCTGTTGCTTGGTCACAGTGGGTCTGCAAACTCACTAATCTCTGATTCCTTCAGCATGCTGCTGATTCCTTCTGCATTTCCAGGGCTGTGCAGAGCTCACAGCTGACGCCATTTAGTGGCTTTTCCTCCAGAGTGCTCCGTCCTGCCCTCACCGCTATGGCTTGCCAAAGGGCTCCAACACTTGCATTGCTATGATGCAGACCCTGTAATAATAGCTGGTTACATCCAGAGAATTCAGTTCAGATTTTAAAACCTCATCAAATAGTTAATGACTGACTATTTCAACACAGCAGTTCCTGCAAGTCTTGGGAGAGAAGAGAGAGAGGGAGATGGAAAAGTTATTCAAGTCCCATCTGTCTGGAATGCTTGTCCCCTCCCTCCCACCCACTGAGTCACTTCCTCCCTTTATATATCACTTAAAATTTTTCCTTTCCCCTTTAGCTTATGATTAACAGGCATTTACCCTCTGCAAATCGTTCTTTTTTTTATGATGCATGATCAATGTTAGTTAAGGCTCTATGGATAAAAAGAATGTATTGTCTTGCAAATGCATGTACGAGGTAAAATGCAGCATACACTGCACGAATGGCCGTGCAAAGGAACACATCAACTGCTGCAATATCCAGCTGCTGATCCAGCCTTCCCAGCTGAGCTACAGAACTTGCAGCATAGTGCCCTGGCCCAAAGATAGCTGTGAGCAGGGAGAGGTACATTGCTGGAATTGTGAGGTGGAGGTGTTTTAAACGAGCAGCTCAGCCCAGGGAGGGGTTCGTTCAGCTCCAGGACCTGACCCAGGTGGGTGTGTGGGATGGGGTCACTCACTTACATACCTCAAGGTGTGTTTGTGAGTAGGTTTGGCTAGCTCAGCCTACTGCCTTGCTGCCAGGGCTTGAGGCAGCTCTCTTTTACTTAGCAGGTGGTGAAGGGCTCAGAGGAGAGTGGCAGGCAAGAGCGAGAGGTGATCTCCTGGGATCTCTGGAGCCTGTGGGTGTGTGCTGACCTGCCACTGCAAGCAGGGGAGACTGGGCTACCTGCAGCATTCTGAAGGGCTACAGAGGGTGAGAATGCTGGCAGGTTCATCCTGGAAGCAAACATGATAAAGAGGAGGAGACTAGATGCCTTCTGAGCATGGATGTGAGATGGAGGGGGTGAGTCTCTAAGCTCTAAAATAGATGAAAGCTCAAAAAGGGAAACTTGAGCCTCCTTGGACAGGTTATTTGGGTTACCTGAGCTTTCTCAGTGAAGGGAGAGAACACGAGGTCCTATGTTATGTAGTGCAATAACCTTGTATGTATTCACTTGCTTCAGCGTTTTTGCATGTGGCTCCAAGGGAGGGTGTTTATCTACTTGGCACCTTGTTATTCTGATGATACAGGAAAGTTCTGTTCTTCAGGGATGTCAGGTTGGCAGCACTCATTTAAAAAAAAGTGTTTCAAAGGCAAACACTAGAGCAGCTATCTGTGGCTGGGGGGAATCCACATCCCAGAGAGATGCCAGCATCACTGTGCCCAGCTGACAGTTGCTGTTCTCTTTATATGATCATCTGCAATAAGGCTCCACCATCTTTCCTGGTTCCTCTCACCTGTCCATAAAGTGATGGCTGATGTGATGACCTACTGCAGGGGTGCCTCCATGCTGGACTGGCACTGATCCTTCAGTGCCTTTTTTTTTTTTTTTTTTTTTTTTTCTCTGAATCTGTGTCCTGTGAAAGTGGCTGTCCTGGCTCCAGACATGTGTGTTCTGGGCTCTCGAGCTATGACCAGGCCTCTGAATATTTGGTGTCTGAGAAATTACTTTATTTTATACATGTGGGCAATGCTGCAGGTGGGCTCAGGCAGGCCCAGAAGCTGAGGGTGGCCCTGCATTTGCTATAACTTCAAAATCATGAGCTGAGTGCACTGAAACCCCAGCAGTTTCCCTTGAAGAGCAGGACCAGAGAGGAATACATGGTCTTGTAGCTTTTATGACACCTAATAGATTGTAAAATGGCCATTGAATTTTATTGCATTTGTGGGAGACTTGATGAGTCCAAGGATGGCGTGCTGTGTTACTGGAAGTCAAATAAGCTCTGATGCTCCTGTTGCTGAGTGGCTTTTTAGAAGGGAAGTTTGTTAGTTTAGTCTCCCATGCCTTTGCTCCAATGGGTAGCTATGCATTGCTCATAAATTTTGTCTTCCATTTTATCTATTCTTTTTCTATTTTTGGAAAAAACTTTACATGTGTGAATGTGGGGACAGCATAGCTACCCTTGTATTATGTGGCAAATTAATTATTTCAATTAGCTCCAGGGCAACCTTTGGAAATAAGACAATAACCTCAGTTGTTTATTTCCCTGAGAGACGTTAATGATTAACTCTGCAAAGAAAAGTAATTCTTTTATCTGGCCTACAAAAACTTTCATAGTTCTATGCAACAGCAAGATATCTTTAGGTAGTATATGGCATGCAAAAAGCTAAGCTCCGTAACGTTACTGTGCAGATAGATCTGGCTCCTGGAGAACAACTTTAGCCTAAGATTTTAGTGCTGCCAGCTGGCAGAAGTGATCATATATGTGAAACTTTAAGCTGAGCCAGAAAAACCTGAGTTCAAATCTCTTGCCAGGATTGTAGGATAGAATGATTAACCTGATTTTATATTTTTGGATAACTATCAAGTGCCCGAATATTTATAGTAATAAATGCCTTCCATATGTGCTGATACTGCATCCACGGAGTGCAATAGCATGATACGGTTATTGTCTGACTTGAAGACACTAATTATAACTAATCCTATAGGCATGTGAATCATGAAACACTGGCCCAATTTCTGCCAGCTTCTGTGAGAAGTCAAAGCATCTGACTTTGTTCATGTGAGCAATGCAGGTCAGCAGAGAGCTCAAGGCAAAATTCCAAGAGTGCTGGGGATCCTGAGGTCTCTTTTCAGACAAAATACCTGCACTTGATATTTAAGCACTTAAAGCTGCAGTTGGGCACTTTACCACCTTATACCTTCTGAGATTTCCTTGTAGGTGTCATAAAGTCTCAAGATGCCACTGAAAATAAAATCCTCATCCTACAAGCCACTGTTATGTAACCCTATGATCTGCCAAGTCAAAATTGGCAAGGGGCTCTCAGGTTCCTGAGTTTGTTTGGTGCCTGCTAGACTGGCACAATAACCGGGCTTGGAGCACTGCTGGTGCCCACTGGGTTTTGTGGTACTGAGGATGCTCGACTACTGCAGGGACAGCGCTTCTCCAGGGAGGCGATGTCTTCCCAGGTCAAGCCTCTGAAACACACCTTAATGTAAAAAAACCTTTCCAGTGAGTGACTGTAGAGCTACTTTCTGGTTGGTAAGAAAAAGCAACAGAGGAACTGTATGAAGGTTATAATGTTGTAGTATGAAGGCTATAAAAACAGAGAAAGACAGGCTAGGCCAGCGTTCCAGTAGTTTTCCCCTGAAAGAGGTAAGCCCGCCCAGACGTCTTGCTTTTAAATACTGACTACTGCATATGTTTTAAACCAAAAATAATACCTTTTGATTGGAAATGTTTCAATAACATCATTTGTGCATTTTATTGAGGCGGAGGTTACAATTATTAGAGTCACCAGGAATTTCAGACATTTAAACACAGCCTCTATTTCTCCAGAGTAAACCACATCCCTGCGCGATTATTCTTCTATCTGAATGCCTTCAAACCAAGTCTTAAACCAGATCTGACGTTTGTTGCTGGTGGTCCCTCGTACAAATTGGCCTTTGAAATGAACATATGGGGTTAAACAAATGCCAAGGAGATGGGACTGGATGTTGAGGGATCCCTGTGGGTGCTGAGGGAGGCAGAGCCTGTGCAGGATGCAGCAGGCAGCCCTGGGTAGACGATGTGGCTCTGAGCAAGCTGCTGTCAGTCTGGCCAGGTACTGTAGTCTGGCCCTGCAGACTTTGAGAGAATAAGAAGGGGGGTTTATCTGGTCATGGAAACTGCTCCTTCAGCCATGCAATCTCTTTATGGCTTTTCTTTCAGCTGGCTTCTCCCCAGGAAGCCAGAAACTGCATCTGTGGCAGAGAAGGGACTTGGCGCAACAACCAGAATGTCCCACCCAGCATGCTCTGTGTTTCCTCCTAGTCTTTTCAGCAAACGTTTTTGGAACTTCATGAGACTCTTAAGGGGCCTCTAAGGCCTGAATCCCCTTTGTTTTCTGACCTTTCTACGTCCTCTATTGGCAGCAGAAAGGCAGGCATTTAAGCACTTTCAGTTTCAATTTTTTGATGGAGAGCACAAGTAAGAATTTGGGTCTAAAAGACCATTAAAATTCTAATATCAATTGATGTAATCCCACCCTCCGCCCTCCTCGCCCCGACTGCTAGCTCAGATTCTGGAGGGCTTTGGGCCAAAATCCCTTCAGGAAAGGGGAAGAGACCCAAAAGAGGCTCCTTACCTAGGATTGTTCCAAGGCTTTATTCTTGAAGGGATTCCAGGGGCAAAGAGAACGAACAAGGAAGAACATGGGTTTATGTAGACCCTCTGTCCGAGGACAGATAGCTGGCACTGAGCCAGTTGGTCAGAGATAGCGGGGGAAGGTAGAGTCACACCACACAGTTACAGCTTTGGGGCTCCTTTTGGGGTAAACCATCCCCAGAGGGATACAACAATCAATGACAACAACAAACTTTGAAGCCAAAAGAAAGTGTCCAGCTTACAACATGGGTTGGGACATAAGGAGGTGAGAGTTTGTTCAGGAGGTGATTTGAGACAGCAGTAATAAGAGGAATCCTCTGCACCTGGCCATGGAAGTTTCAGCACCTGACTGTTTAAATCTCTAGCACACACTTGCTGATTTGGAGGGAGCAGGATTAGGCTCATGGTGGAGTGCAAGAATGACAATTATGTCTTCTGTCTGCTGTCTGTACTATCTGGATGTGTTTTTCTTTGTGTACTCTATAAGAAAAGATGCTGAGAAACCTGAATTGGGATGTTGGTATCCCCAGAGAGAGAGGGTTGCTATCTCACTCCAAGGGCCTTGTCCTATAGCACTTTGATACTGGCTGTGCACTTCTCCAGGGTCTGGGCTTTCTGATCCTGTCTGAAGTGTATGTGTCTCCTTTTCCCCAGGACAGTAGCACATTGGCTGCTCAATCCCTACCCTCCTCTTTCTCCATAAACCCCCCAAAAGTTTTAGGAGAAACATTGTTCTTGCTTATTCTTGTGGTGCTGATGAGCCTGCAATAATGAAGAAGCAGAGCAAAATGCAGAGCTCTTGCTCTAGTGAGAAAGGTGGGTCTGTAGCCATTGCTCATCTGACGGCAAGCAGGTTTCTGGCAAGACTCTGTGTGTACTAGTACTTAGAGTTTTGTCTACATAGTGGGCCAGGTCTTGAGTGCACTGTCAATTAAGGGCAGCAATTCAAAGTGATTCACAGCAGATTACACCAGCCTGTCTCTTGATGGAGCACACTCTGGTCCTGCGCCTGCAGGTGCTGCACAGACTGCCAAGCCTGGAGCTAGCCTGCAGTTATGCTGTCAGCCTTGCTTAGATCTAATGCTTTATGACAACTGTCTACCTGTAATGTGATAATGGGCTGAAAACCTCTGCAAAATTGATAGGGTCTCTTGCAAAGAAGGAGAAACTTATAATGTGGCAGGCCTGATCCCTTTCTTAAGGTCCACATGAACTGCAAAGATTTCTTTGCAGCTGGCAAGTCTGATTGCTCTCCTGCTCCTGACAGAGGATGACTCTGTTCTTGTTCATGAAGCTGCTGACCTCCTACTTACTCCCAATCCAGGGGGAATTGACCTGTTACATTTTCAGGTGTTCTAAATCTGTTTTTAACTTTGAATCCTAAAATATTGTTGGTGTCTACCTGCTAGGGCTTCATCCATTCTGTACATATACTTTTCATATTCTAGATAAAATCTTCTGCCTGCAAAATGTTTCCAGGGTTTATACAATAAATTCATTATGTTTAATCCCTAAAATAAATGTCATTATCTAGAACAATTAACAAGTAGTGCTCTAAAAGAAGCTGCGCTTAACATGGTGTAACACAGTCCTTATAGAAGAGGCTAGATTCCTACCCACCTTTTTCTGGGTGATCCAGAAATCTCAGTGTGCTAGATGAGTGCTAAGCGAGAGCTGGGCCTAAAACTTCCTGATGCAGCTCAAACACTCTGAACTTACTATCCAGGTACAAGCACTGCAGTTGGGAAGTTGCAGCCATGGGAGAGGTGGTCCTTCTGGCTCTGGAGAGGCCCAGGGATGTTCCCTGTGAGCTGTGCAGCTGACGGCCAAGATAGTGACAGCATGGCCTAGTTCCTTGTGCAGGGCAGCCACAAGCTCTTGATGTAGCTGAAGTGCTGTCATTTTAGCTGGTGTAAGTAGCTGCAGCCAGTCCTGCTCCAGCTGCCCAGCTTCCACTCCAGCTCAAACAGGCCCAGGGCTGGCACGAGGCTGGCAAGGCAGGC
The DNA here is from genome assembly GCA_016584745.2 of Phylloscopus trochilus trochilus. Lineage (NCBI taxonomy): Eukaryota > Metazoa > Chordata > Aves > Passeriformes > Phylloscopidae > Phylloscopus > Phylloscopus trochilus. The sequence goes on from WQNJ02000545.1 coordinate 6,376,126, forward strand.
ACTTGCATGAGGGGAGCAGAGCAGCTGTGGTCTCCTGAGGAGGCCCTGTGCAGTGTGGGGGACTGGCCAGCACAGGTGGGGGTGGCTGCCGGGGAAAGTGCCGGGGTTTAGGGGGGAATCAGGGAGATGGGCCCTCAGGGCCTGCTCCTCACACCAGCACTCCGGCCCCATCCTTGGGTGTGCTGCCGTAAAGCCGGGAAGCGGCTCTCAAGGCTGTGGACTGTGCTCTCCAGATCAGAGTCCCCTCCAGAGAAAACAGGCATGTTTACACAGAACACAGCTATCCTAACGGCCATGTGATAATTAAGAGGCTGGAGGCTGCTGGATAAACCCTTCCCTATGACCTCCTCATCCTCCAGAGTGTAGCCCCCACAGTGGCTCTGACCCCTGTGCCATTCCCTGCCACATCTGTGGGCTTATCATGCTTCTTAAAGAGCCCATAAACCCATTAGCTCTGGGTAAATGATCCCTGGGCTGTCTTTAGAATAATTAAAACCACAAGGCAAACAGTTACTCTGGACTATCAGCAGCGTATCAACAAAACTTGTGTCTTGAAATGTGTGTTCAATTTTTGTTATTAAAAGGCACAGAGCCATATGTGAAACATTATCATACATCTTTGTGAAATTAGCAGAAGTATTTGAACAACCATTTTGTCTCTATCAAAACAGTGCCTTATTATTTTTTCATACTGTGTAGGAAGGTGAGAGAGCCTTATGAAGGCAGGAGGGCTCAGGCAGGCAATCCGACTTCTGCAGCCCCTGGCCACGTCTGTTTGCTGCACAGAGGCACGGGCTGCCTGAGGAGCCCGGATGGTGCTGGCCATCGATGGGGAAGAGGAACAACATGAGGAGTCCTATGCTGCCTTTAATCCTAAAACCCAGGACTGCAGGTTTTTTCAAACTCCTTAATTGCTTTGCTTTGAGTGAGGCTTTTACAGTATTTGCTGGATTTAGTTGCCATTAGGGTCAATAGAAGTTTGACTATTGATTTAGTTGGAAAAGGAAAAAGACCAATGTCAAATGTGCTTTGAAATTCCCACCACTTATGTTTAAGAACATATGTTATAAAAGTGATGTCACTTCTGACTGCTTATAAACTTTCAAAATAGCATTAGACCTTTAAAAAAAAAAAAGTAATTCTAGTCCTTATTTTTTTGAACTGCCTCTCTGAAAATGGTACCAAAACCACTTAAGAGCAAGGTTTCCTGAAGGAAGGGAAAAGTAAGAGGAGCTGTTTCTGATTAATAGTGACCAATAACTATGGGCAAGGTCAACATGTGTCATACAGCCAACCTTGAAGAAAAACATAGTGTGAAGTGTTTTGGCATTTAATGAACACTTTAAAAAATACTTCTGAAACAGAAAACCCCCCAAATTATTGATCTGTTTGGCAGTGCATTTCACAACTGACACTAGCATACAAATCCTTCCTGTGGACCAAGTGTCTTTAGTTATGGTTTTGTGTGGCATAAACAGGACACAGTTGGAGTCTTTCTTGCATGTGTCTGGTTTCAAGGCTGGTGAAGACAAGCAAGATTGCATTTGGAGAAGATGGTCTTTAAAGAAAATGCTGGTGCTTCTTGTCAGGCCTAGTTATCAGCCAAATGGATTGAGATAAGGGAAACAAAACTGTCTGCTTAGTCAAATTGAGCAACAACATCCCTTGATTGTCAGAGCTGAATCAGCAAATATAAAAAAGCTAAATAAAGCCAACCCTACACTTACAACCCACTTGTGGTTTTCACGCTGACAACCTAGTCACTAAGTATAAATGGTCCTCCCACTACTGGTTTGTCTGCGTCTCAGGTTATATTCAGGCATATGACTGCATCTCTAGCCTTGCAATCTTAACTCGTTGGTTTTTTTAAAACTGAACAAGTACATTGGAGCTTTCTAACAGTGCCAAGTATTTCTGCTAGAATATATTCTGGAGGATTCATGTAATAACAAACACGTGAAGGATTTCTGATATGAAATACTCTTGCCTATAAAAATTCTTCAGCTCCAAAGTGGGATTAGTTTTGTTCTATAAATGCTTAAAATCTAAACCTATGTATCTCCAAACATACAGTGGCCAGAACTACAGGCTCTTGATACATCCATATTATAGACAGGTTTAGCATACATAGTAATATGTGAGCCCTGATTACACAGACTCAACTCTCCTCTTTATTAATGTCAAGCAGTGGCTTTTCTCCTTCCTCTGCAGAGCTGTGGATCCTGACTGAAATTTGACACTACTTTTCTGAGAGAACCTTTTGTGGATCCTTGCTGAGCAGCTCACAAATGCATAGGACTTAGTGGACCAAAGTGAACCAAGAGAACATAGATAAGCTTCAGAATTAGCAATTTAGCTCTATTTGTGTATTAACAACTGTTAATATGTAATTTCCACAGGTAAATGGATGTATAGTCATTGTTTTGTGCATTAGGATTCAGTCTCTTTTACGCATTATGCAGTGCCAAATGCAGAGAATTTAGGATTTCTGCTGTCTGGAAAGACAACTGAACAAAAATGTTTTCAGAGACACCTTTGGAGTCCACCACAAGTAGCACCCAAAGCTTATATGAAATAGTACAATCAGCTGCCAACACCTCTCTAAACATCACTGTTAGCAAAAGGTAGATATGTTCTAGGGTGTAGAGAGAAAACCACTCTTTGTGTAAGTTCTGAGGGCTCAACAGCCATTAGAAAAGACTCCTGTGCATTCCCTTATGTGACATCAGGCAAACTTGCAAAACACAGCACATTTTCTGCTCTCACAGAAAGACCTTTTCTCTGGTGCTGCCACCATGAAACTGAGGAAAGGCAAACACAATCTAGGGTTTTTGCAGCTGTCCACCAACCTGAAGATGCCATGGCATGAAACAGGTTTTGGTTTTTACCAAACCAGACTCAGCTCAAATCTTGTGCCTTGTCCAGTGTCCTTGTGCTCTCTCAGGTATTTTATGTGCTGCTTACCAGTGAGTGCTGTACTGCAGCCCATGCTTTCTCCAGCCCAGACATGAGAAATCCCTCCTTGTCATCCATCCTGTAATGTGGCTGACTGGTAATTAATTGGCAGGGGTTGTACAGGAAAGCTGACTGAACAGCAGCTCAGGGACAGAGCCTAGGAATAACATCGTGTTTCCAGCCTTGGGAAAATGTGGGGAAAAGAATCAGGAGAGAGAAAGGGAAAAATCACTGAAGTCCTATAGGGTAAATGTCTACCTTTCTTTTCTACTGGGTGCCTAGGCAATAGAACTGTAAAGAGTTGCAGAAGAACAAATTAGCTGGGAGAAAGAACATGCATGTGTTTCAGGCAGCTAATGCTGCAGTTGGCAGTGAACTCTTTCACGGGATGACCAAGCAGGAAGGGGACAGAGCTCAGGCCTAGAGAAGCAACCCTTATTTTTTCCACCTACATCAGAGAATGATCCAGTCACCAGCCTCTGCAGCTATTCCAGCTTCTTCTGCCTTTTGAATGCTTCTCCACAAATTTTTTTTCATGCCGAAAGTTGGCAGCTGGAAATTGTCTGAATGCCCCTGCAGCTGGGAGATGGCCCACTTGGGTTTCAGCTCCCCTTGCCCCAAATGCAGGCACTCTGACCAGCATGACCACTTCTGCTGTATTGGCACTACTGATGTGGGTTCTGTTGCTCATTTAGCCTCTTCAAGATAAGTTTTGCTCTGGTGAGAATCCAGGAGGAGCAATAAATTCATCAGTTTATCCATTATAGAACTTAAATGCCTGAAGTATAAAATACTACAATTCCCCAGAACTGAAGCTGAGGTGTCGAAACATCTCCAGCTGGGACAAAGTGAACAGAGTCTGATAAGCTGCAGTTTGGCTCTGTTTGCAGTGGAGATAGCAGTCTGGAAAACTGCCCAGTGTGCTGTTGTAAGATACCTGTAATTAGTATGTGACCGCCACTCGTAGCGTATCTGAGGGTAAAAAAACCACAACAAACCTTGTCTCTCTTCAGTTTTTGCAGGCTCTTGATCTTTAGCTCTTTACAAAGTTGTGGGTAGTCTTTTAATCAAAACTCCCAATTATGCATTTGACAGAGATTCTGTAGTCCAGCAAGCTGTAATGTTGGATGCCAATTGATTATGGAATGTCTCTGCAAGTTTACAGCCTGTGATCCACCCTGTATCAATATTATAGTTGGATGTCTTCTGCAGCTGTGTATAATCAGCGTCTCATGAAATCCACAGCACCCCTACATGCTGTGTGTAACAGTTTCTAGAGAGCTGGATCACAGTGGAAGTGCTGCGTGTATGGGGGAGTGGAGGTGACTTTTACTGGTACCACCTACGAAGGGGGTTAAGCCTCACAAGAGGTCACCAGGGAATCTCAGGCAAGCAAATGCTCTAGCTGGAATAGCTCTTCTGCAGCAGGCCTGTATTTAGTAGGAATGAGTAACCAGGGATGTCAGGGGTGCAGTGAAAACACTGTTTTCAACAAAAATCAAAAACATAGCATGATAAAGCTATGATGGAGAAAATTAACCCTATCCCAGCCAAATCCAGTATAGCTCTCTGAAGGGAAAACTTGCAGTTGTTGCCTCTGTGTTTTTGCTTTGTGCATGCTGTAGTTGCAGCCCAGCTGACCTGCAGGCTGGCTGGGGTTTGAACAGATGCACAGAGCAGCTCGCTGGAGCAAGATGGGAGTGGGACAGCAGCTGAGCTGCCTTAGTCTTTTGCAGACCAAATAATTAGCCTGGGCAGAGCACCTTGCTGGACTTCAGGTCCCCAGTGGTCTTGGGTGTCTGCCCTGAACTGAATTGCATGATTCAGACATTCACCACCTTTGCCAAGTGCAGCTTGCTGATGGAGAATCAAAGCTAGAAATGTTCTGTATTTCTCTGTTTGAGATAGCTGTAGATTCTGCTTTGCATTTACAATATAGCCACCTGGAAGTAAAGGGCATAGAGGCTTTCTCTGCTCTTCCTAATAAAGGGAACTTTCAGGTTCTACCAGCCAAACCTCATTACGAGGCAGGAGAGCCCTGGTGATGTTGCAGCTGTGTCAATTTGCTCCTTTGGAACATATCACAAAAAAGTTTGGGGTTTAGAAAGAAAAGATATGTTTAGAAATTATCTCTTCATTTGTGTTTGTTATAATATTGTGTAAAATGCATGCTCAATTGCTGCTGAATTGTTATAATTAATTACATTATACCTTGAACAACTGGTAAAAATGTATACATTAGAGCTGGACCTGGAACTTCATGTCTGAGGGTGCTTGTGTTGTCTGGGAATTCAGGAAAGGCTTTGGGGCACTGAGTTCTTTGCAGTAAAATATCCTTTGGAAGAATTTGGACTGCAGCAAAGGAGTTAATACCCACCACCACCACTCTCAAAAACACCCCAAACCCACACTGAGTGTCAGTCAGTGCTGTCAGGAATGTACTAGCAGGAGCTTTGCTTTTTTGTTGCTACTCAAACCCAGACATATTTGTAGCTTTGTTTATAGTTCTTTCATATATTTGAAGGTGTTCCACCAGCTATTGACAAGAAAACCCTATCTCTGCTGAAGTCCTAGCCAGAATGTGCTTTTTCCTCCTACACCTGTTTCTTTGGGGATTTGGCTCGTGCCAGCCTGCACGGCGATATTCCTCTGGAAGCCAAGGGTGTCACAGTCAGCCTGGCTCCCAGTTGGGCTCTCAGGCTTTGGGAGAGAAGGGAAATGGCAACTTATGCCCTCTTCTGCTTCATGCTCCAGTTGGCCTCGGCTCTCCCATTTAGCAGAATAGGTACTTTAAATGTGGTTTCAAATTGAGGGTCACAAATTACTTGTCGAGTGATTTGCCCATATTATGTTGCACTTTAGACTTTCATTCTCAAAGGTGAACATTGGTATATTTATGATCTTCTGAGGGAGAAAACCAGAATTTAATAGGACTTGCTAAATAGAGCAAATGAGGCTGCAGTGCACTTTCCCTCTGTTATATATTAAGCTGGTGTTATTAAGTGTTAACTTAACAATGTATTGTATGGACAGCTGAAAGGAGCCAGGAAAAGTCTTTGTGTAAAACATGTAAACAGCTAGAGTTGTTTTTTTTTTATTGGAATCATTAACTGCACTGTAGTTAAATCCTTTGTTTTCATGGCTGGTTTAAATTAAATTAGCCAACATTGTGATTTTTTTTTTCTAATATGGCGGGTTTAATACATATCAAAAGGTTTAACAGAATAATTTAACTATGTATATTTTGAAGAGGTTTTTTTAAAAATACAAACTTACTAAAAATTTCTTTGGCAAAAAGCTAGGATTGTCTAAGCCCAGTTCAGGACAAGCATGTTTAATATGCAAATCTCAGTGATGCTCATAATACGATCCAGTGGTATTCATTCATTTTAAGTACGCATGTAAAGGTGGAGATGCATCAGAATTGAGAATAAGCTCTTGAGATGAGTACTGTGGGACTTAAGGGACCAATGTCCATTAAATTTCAAATATTTGGGTATGTAATGCCACGGGTTTTCCAAGGGAGTGCTCAGCTAGTCCACACCTTAGCGTCTGTACCTAAGCAAAGAGCAGATTTAGCAACTCAAAGATATGTATCATTAAACTATGGAGCATTGCATTTAGTCCTGAGGGCATTCCCTGTGGTTTTTATCCAGACCAGACTCCAGGCAGTGAGTATTTATGGATTCTGTCTCAGTGCAGCTTTCCTTTTCAAGAGGAGGGGTTTTCTGCTCCTGCTGCCCTTGAGCACCTGTCATCTTGGCTTCCTGGTCAGAGCTGAGGATGTCACCTTTTAAGTTCTAACTTTCTACTTCAGCTGTAGCATGTTTCAAAAAACTTCCATCAAACTGAAATGTCATATCTGACTCAAACTCAGTAATGCTGGGGACTCTCTCCCATCTGGTGTTCCCAGAGAAGTTTGGGGTCTGGCAACTCTCAGGGCTACTAGAAATCTTTCTCTGGACAGGACACTTACATGTCAGCAGATGGCAGGGAGGTGCACCAGGATTTTTGGATTTTTTTTTAATCTTTTTCTTCTTTTCCCACTCTTTCAGACCCCTGTTCATTCCCAGTGAAATGCTATGGCCATCACAGCAAAGGAAGCCCACAGGGCTGCCAGACACACTCAGGTGGATGCCAGCCTTGCCAAGGCCCAGCATCTTGCAGAAAGCCCTTGAAGAGTGAAGCTTAATGGTAGTGGGATTGCAGGATCCCCACCCACAGCCCTGGAATTGCCTTTCTACTCCACACCAGCTTTAGCAGCAGTGACACAGGTCAGCCCCATCTGTGGCTAAAACACAGGAGGGTCTGTCTTCTTTCCTTCTCTGTACATCCTCATGTTGCACTCAGCTCTTGTTCCTGTTTTTTTCCCCTTTGCTTCATCCTCCCTTTCTCCTACGCCTGCACCCGGCCGTTGCTGCCTTCCCCGTGTGCAGATGGGGCTGTTCAATAGCCTGTGTTTGTGGAATGAGCTAATTTAAACACACACATTTGTCTCTTATATAAATGTGTTTATATTGTTTTTATGTGCTTTTGCATAAAAGCTGGATCAAATAAACCTGAGCCCTGGGAAGGGTAGTAGCATCTGCTGGATGGAGCAGGCTGCTGGGATCCAGTTGCTGGGGTTAGAGTAGAAGCTCCTCACCTGAACAGTTGCTGATCACGCAGTAAAGTACCTGCCCAACCTTGTCAAAATGCTCTTAAATAAATGTAGGTTGACCTGGTGAAATCCTTTCTGGGATTGGTCGAACACTGGAGGCTGTGTTGTACAGGCAGCTGGGGGAACTCAGAGGAGTTTTGTGGCAGGAGTTTTAAATGGGTGATGGTGTAAGAGGTGGCTTGTGGCCCCTTCTACAAGCACTGGTGTGAGTTACCTCTGCCAGAGGTCATCACTCCCCTGTGCACTCCTGCAGCAGCTGCTCCTGCACATCCCCCTAAAGCAGCTGCCAGGGAGCAGTAAAGGCAGAGGTGAGCAGCAAGAGCCAGACAGTGAGAGTGAGCATCCTCTTTCACTTGGAGAGGACATTTGAACACCTAAGAAAAAAATACTGTAATGGTGCAAGTGGAGGAATGACAATACAGGAAATGTCCCTGTCCTTTCCCTGACTTTCTGAAAACACTTCAAAAGGAATGAAATGGACAATCAGTAAATGATTCTGCAAAATACATTCCTGATCTATCAGCAAAGTCAAATGAAATTACCTAAACAATTTAGAGATTAGGAACATTGCAGAGCTCTAACCATTCCTTGAAGGGACTTCACCCACAGTTTGTATTTACTGGAGCATGAAAATACAATTTATTTCAGTAGGAGACAGTAGGACTTTCCAGTCAGGGCTGGGTTTCCATTCAGGAGGGTCTGAGATTTCAACAGAAGGTGTTTGATGGGTGAGGTCAGGGTTTCCAAGGTTGTGCTAAAGAAGGAGCCAGGACAATAGCAGTAACTGGTACCCCAGATAATTTTAGGGACTCACTGCAGAAATATCCCCCCACAGAGCTGTTTGCTGAGTTTTCTAGACTTTTAACAGACTTCATTTCATGCTAGAAACAACAGGATTCTTTGTCTTCTGTGTTTCTTTGATGCTGGGACTGTCTTTCTAGCACGTAGTTTGAGGTTCAGAAATTTACCTAAGGCTACTCTCTCCCATGCAGTAATTAATCATGAAGAAACTGTTTAAGTAATAGACTCCTCAGTGCCTTCCTTTGGTACTGGAGCTCAGGCAGGCCCTGATCCCTGCAGCAGGACATTGCAGGCAAAGCATTCATGCATACCCTCACTATTGAGAAGGAGGTCTCTTTGAGCAAAGCTGCTCTTTGTCTTGGTGTCCAGAGCCTTCAGTGAACTTCCTTTGCTCCTGCCTCAGACACAGCAGGTAAAACTCTGTGGTAAGCAGGACAGGCTCAAAAGACTCCCTGGGCACTTGCAAAGCCTGAAGAGTAGTAAGTTCAAATATTTGTGCCCCTTCAATTGTTTTGTTTTCTGAAGTTGCCTCTAAAACTGGTGAGAGAAAATATCTGAAGGTACCAGTAAATGTGGTGGTAGCAATGTTCTGCTTTGTAAGTTATTTTAAGAGTAGCATCGAGGTACTACTGATATATTGAGTGAATGGTGCTGCTCTGGTCAAGAACCTAAGTATTTTAAATGTTTCTTCCCTTATAATGTGTGCAAAAGCCTTTGTTGGCCTGTGCAGGGGGAATAATTGAAACAAATATTTCCTTATTTTTATTCCCCAATACTTGACCGACACAGAGGAAATTTCCTGTCCTCCTCTGTTCTCTCCAAGGGCTGTCTAGAAAAGTTTTATTACGAGATGCTTGAAGAGAGACACAGAATTCAGAATATCCTGTGCTTTGTGGATATTCCAGACTGGTTCAGGTTTACCTTCTAGCATTTTGTTGTAGTTTTCCTTTTTGGGGAGGGAAGGGGGGTTAGGGGGGTGGGAACTGTGAGTTTATTTCTCCCACTGCAGTTAGTATTTTGTTGCATGACTTGGAGAGTGGAAGTTCTTGCTTAGAGGAAGTGTCCTTATTTTGATAGACAAGGAGACTGATACAAAAATATTATTTTCTGATTTAAATTGAGGTACTTTTTATTCCCCCTAAAGACATTCAGATACTTTTATCAGATACATGAGAAAAGTGAATCAAAGCAATGAGTTGCAGCAAATCCTGGCTGGCTGCTGTGCTTTTCCTGTCACTTCTTGCCTCTTGGCCACAGTGAGTGTTGGGTCTCTTCAGGAGGGGTCCTGAGCCCCCCTGTGCTGCACTTCCCTTCTCTGCTTGTAGGCCATGAGCGTGGGCTGAGGCCAGTTGGTAGGCAAGGATTTGGCAGCTGTGTCCATCCAGCTAAGGGGTGGAAGGATGGGGTGGTTATTTCATGGAATTGCAATCCTCTTGCACCATGCAAGAGGAGATTCTCCTCTTGTGCACTCAATATCTGCAGAGTTAATCCCAGCCTACAGTGGTGCTGGAAAACTCTGACCTCTACAGCTAATTTCCAATTGTAATCCTAAAAGAAGAATGGTTGGCTAGTTTGGTTTTTCTGCCCGTGCTTAAGTGCATTTTGCTTTCATTATGGGGTGTCAAGTTGTTAATATTTATGGAGGACACAAAAGAATGAAAATTCTGTTTCGTGTTCAATCTGACATCTTTTGGCACCAAAACCCTCTAGTCATGGTAGTAGTTCAGTTTCAATTCGGCAGAGCTCTTTCGAGATGAAGTGCTTTAAAGTGTGGTTTGGCTCTGAGGAGGGATTCTATGCAAATAGTATTCAGGGGGTCTGCCTTTATTGTCTCAAATATTAATAATTTCCAGATCAAATGCAATTTGCCTTGAGTTTGTTTTTTTGTTCTTTCTTGCTGTTCTGTCAGCTTGGTTAAATGCATCGTGATGCTTTTAAAGTCAACCTGCTTCTTTCCTTGGCATGTGTCCCCCTGCACTGTGAGGTTCTGCTGTCCTCCTCCAGCTCAGTTACCCCTTTCACTCTGCAAAAGGCAGAAGCAGAAAGAAGTGGCTCCTGGGAGCTATAGCAGAGGAATGAGCTTGCCCAAGTGGGTGCACCGAGGCTCCAGGGCCACACTGTGCTCGGTGAGCCTGCGGTGGGACAGTGTTCTGCCTTGCTCCTGGAAAGCTCTGCCTGACCATACACCAGCACCTGTCCAGATCTGCTCAGCCCAATCCAAACTTCTGAGGTTCTTCCAAGGGTTCACTGAGGGATGATGTTGTTGCTGGCGTCAGGCTGAAATGCCAAGCCCTGGAGGCCTTCTCTGCAGCTCCAGCAGCACAGCCATGCATACTAACATGAGTGAAGTGACACTGCCTTGGAGGTTCTTGGGTCAATGAAGCTTGTTCTTGTGGAAGACAAAAGCTACCTTGTACAGCTCTGTGTGCATTTGGCAGCAAAAATAATCAAAAAACAATAACAAAATTCTCCAGAAGGCTCTGGGGAAGGAGAGATTATTACTGAAAAGGGTATTTAATTCTCTTGTTAAAGCAGCCCACAGATTCTCAGAATGTTAAGGAACATTGAATGCTGCAAACTGTGCCTCCAAGCACAGGTACAGTGCATGTGTTCAGAGAATGTATGTTTGCAGATAAGCTACTTGCTTATGAGCAGGCATCTTTTGTGATGCATGCTTTGCATGCAGTGCTGAATCTGTGAAGTATAGCAAACATGCACTGTGAAGAAATATTGACTTTTGAAGTATTTTATAATTCTAATGTTGAAATCACAGTTGTATGGAAAAACCTTGTTCCAATAAGTGCCCTATGTTTCCTGCTAAGATTTCATTTGTTATTTGCTATACTGGCTTAGGCATACATTGCATCTCCATAAGCCACTACATGTGGAATACTCATTTAGACCAGACCTCTCCTGGAATAAAACCCTTTGGGACAGCATGATAGCTCTCTGAGTACATGCTAGATAGGTTCAAATTCTCATTAATACTTTTTATAGTTTATGACTGCACTATATTCTACTATTGATCAGATAGTCTAGTTAAAATAGGTTTCTTACTGAGGATTTGTGGATTATGAGGAAAGAAACATGTGTTCAAGTAGGACGTAAACACAGATACAAATGAAATAGCAACCTTTGAGCTGGAGGCTTGGTTTGTCAGTGACTTAGATAACCACTGCTATTGTCAGTGACCCTGTAAGTACAGATGTTCACATTAAATGTTCTCCATCCAGTACCCTCTCTGACACACACCACGGAAGCATTTAATGCACTTCACACCAGCCGAATGGGGTGGAACATAAAAGTTAATTTGCAAACTTTCACGTTTTCTGCCATATTTCAAAGTCCATCCAGACACTTTAGCTGCGGTTATTGTGCCAATGGATAGTGCCCTTTGATCCAGAGGAAGCCAGGCTTAAGTTCTGCCACACTCTCCTCCTGCTGCAGTCTTGTGTGAGCTGCCAAGGGCTGTGCCTATTGTCCAGGAAAAGAGAAACTGTTTCTTGATTTAGCTCAGTATTAGAATCCTGGTATAAAGCTTGTGCTGAAGTGTTATGGGATGATTACACAGTGTGGTTGTCTCTCCATATTTTAGTGACCAAATGAAATGGCAGCCTGGAAGGGTCTGTCCCCCACCATGTGGACAGAATGCCAGTCTTCCCACTCCTCAAAAAAAGTGTCAAGAATTAATGAATCTTAGCACCATCTTTCCTCTGCTTTCTGATATTTGATATGGAAAATGCTTGTAAGTGTGTGATCAATGCCTGGTTTGCTGCATGGGAGTGGTTATAGTTTGAGGGGTGTCTAGGGGATACTTTATGAACTATTAAGTAACTCATTAACTAGCAGGCTGCATACTTGACACCAGAATCCCAGGTAGCCTAAGGTGTCTTCTGATACAGTGTGCCAGAGTTTAAAAATGCAGCAAATGAGTGTTCATCTAACAGCTCTCATCTATTTTTCCTGCAGACAACATGTCATTTTAAATGGCAGAGACACAAATTGCCTTTGCTGCTGGACCTCTCCTAGAAAGAGCACTGGTTTCCTGTATCACTGACATCAATGCTAGATAAAACTTTCTGTGGAAGTGGAAAAGGCATTAGAAGATGTTGTTCTATTAGCATTAACAACTTTGTTTTTTCTTCCTGGGTGGTGTTTTGTTTTGTTTTGGTTTGGTTGTTGTTTTTTTTTTTTTCCCTGTGTTTGTTGGGTTTTTTGGGTTTTTGTTTTTGTTTTCTCCCAGTCTAAAGTAATAGGTCTGATATAAGGTACCTCTTTCAATCAGTGGTGGTTCACACCTTTACCTGGAGTTCCTGAGTCAGCTGTAGAACACTTCACTGCTGTACTCCTACATCCCCCATGTTCTGCTATCTCAGCACCTTTCAGATGTAAATAAGGTATAGGGAAATATTATTAGCTGGGCTATATTTACAGATAAACTGAGGCACTTTCTATGCTGCAGCTGAAGGAAGAGCATGAGTGCACATACCCAGCACCTTCTTAGGACCCTTAACATAGTTGTAGCACATGGGAGCAAAGGCAGCAGGGCAACCTGAATACAGCAATTGCCTGTTCTCTCTTGTGGAAAGCTGTGCGCCCTGGACTGGAGCTCCCAGCAGGAAGTCCATGCAAAGCCCCTTGATTGCATGCTCTGCTGTCTTCTGTCCAGAGCTGGCAGAAGAATCAGTAGCACCTCATTTAAGTCTTCCTTTTTCATTTGCCAGATTAAGGAATTCTTTCTGTTTCTCTGCTCAGGCCAAGCCACCCCAATGGCACAGGAATAACTGTAAGGTCAAGGTCATAGAGGACCAGCAACAACAGAAGTGTGGAGCTCATAACAGTGTCAGGCCAGGGTGAGCTGCCTGAACAGGGATGCAAAGGCCTTTGCTTCATCCCACAGGAGCAGTGGCATGCATCTCCCTGGGGGAAAACAAAACATACACGTTGCTTCACAGGGTGAGCAGGAACAAGAAAAGCACAGTGCAGCTCAATTCACCAAGTGATTGATTGCTGGGTGACACCATGTCAGTGTCTGAGGTGCTGCCTGTGGCAACTCACTGCCTCAAATCCCTGTCATTGCATCTCATGACTGCCCATGGATGCTGGCAGTGAGCAGAGCAGAGTGGGCAGCTCTGTGCCAGCAGGGAGAGTGGACTGGAGGGTACCAGGTGGGAAGTACAGACCTTATTCAAGTAACAGAGCTGTCAGGCAAAGATGCATTGGAAGTATTAAGCCCTGCTTCCTGGTAGATTGTTCTGGTTTGAGGGAAGTGCAGATGGAAAGGAAATTAATGTGCAATATGAGTTCATGGTCAGTGTAGGGTGTGGCAGACAAATTCTCTTGATAAACTGAGAACCTGACTGAAACCACAAGCAGCAGGGATGCCAAGGAGGGCATGTATACTGCCTGTAGGAGATGTCATTTTCAGAAGTGTCTAAGGTGGCATGGAGATACTTGCAGAGTAAAATAGGTAAACCAAAAGGTATTTTCATTCCTTTTCATTCCTCCCTTGTATAAAATATTGGTAGAGACAAATGAAGCAGCATTTGGAAAAATCTGGAAGTTGTTAACCTTCACCATGGCCAAAGCAGAACTGGGATCATACATATGCAGTTTGGTCAGGAATCCCTTCCAGGGTAATAGAATTGGGATCTCGGCATAGTCACAGTTCTTTGGTGAAGCAAGAGAAGAGAGAAAAGAAGCTGCTCATATTCCCCTGCAAATACCAGGGCGTTACCTGTATCTTATGCAGCCTCCTTTGAGTCTTCAATTTCCTAATCCAGTTGAAAGATTTTATAATGTATACTGCATGCAATTCACAAAAATGACAGTTACAAGGCAAAGCTATTTATTTTACATTACAATGTTCAAAAACATTCTCAGTTGATAATTTCAATACTCTGAAGCCCAGCTATTGGTAAACTTGAGCACACCAAATAGAATAGTAAAAGTTATGAGAGTTCAGAGTAAAGAGACCCTCAACTGCTTCCCAATATCTGGCTGGGTTTTTTCAGGTGCACTGGGCTTCCGTTTTAAGCACGCATGACCCACTCCAGTAAGTGGGACAGCTTTCCAATGTGTGGTTTAAATAAATGCAAGTTAAATTCTCCCAGATTCACCTGACTCAGAGTTGATGCTGTAAGATGCTTGACAAGTATTGCAAGACACCTGTTAAATATTTTGGCAAGATTCCCAGTTGCATCCAGCTGATAGATAATGCATCAGGTTTCAACTGTGTGAAGTATTGGGAGGTATTGTGGAAAAGGGTGTAGCAGCAGGTTGTGAATGAAGCAGGAAGAACAGAGGTTTTTTTCCTTTGGAAGTTAGTGTTTTATTTTTCAGATTTTTCTCCCACATTGGTTTGGTTTTGTTGTGAGGGAAAGCAGGTGAGGCTGGAAGGGCCCTCCTGAGACCATCTAGTACAAGCTCCATGTGCAAAGCAGGATCAGTTAGAGCATTTCTGATGAAAAATGAGGCTGGTTATACCAGGCAGTGCACTTGGCATTTCAGAAAATTGCCAGAGGGCAAGGAAGAGGAGGAAAGGGTGATGGGCTTGGAGAAAAGAAAATGTGGCTGGCTGCAAAGACTACTCTAAAGGTGCTTTAAATGCTTCTGATTAAGCACCTTTCCATGCCCACTGTTAAGGGAGGGAACAGATACTTCTGGGATTTTGTATTTTGCTAGGCTAAATGATGACAATGGAGACATGTATACACAGTTGTATAGACTTTATATAGCTAGAGATAAGCCTAAGTGAATGCTGTACTTAACAAAGGTAGATGGCAACTCTGCAAAATATTTTGAAACTTTTTCTTCAGGCAAACTTTTCTAATGGGTACACATGGGTACAACTGTGGTGCACAGCAACAAGCTCCCTATCTGGGAAGCTCAATTTGCAAGAACTTGAGCTTCAGCTGCAGAGCAATCACAACAAATGAGCAGCAGATGAAACAGGTATCACAGATGGTGGGTGTAGCACAGTCAGAGGTGGTGACTGCCACCATGCTCCTGGCCTGTGCTGCTGAGACTGGGCCCTAACATGGTGCTTTGAATGATGGGTGAAATGAGACTGTTCTTAATAATGTGTGTGACACATGCAAGATGGAGATCACTGGCTGTTCAGCAGTTAGAAGGAAGTACTAATATCTTCAGGGACAGACTGACAAGCTGGGGCAAGAGATGAAAAAATTGTGGTGGTCAAACACGTCTCCAGTTTCTTCTACATGATGAGAGGCCATTTGGCAGACCCTTGGGGAGAGTGTCCTAGGAGCATGCCCTGGCCAGTAGTGCTGTCTTTGCCTCTTCCCTTGTGCTGAGCATGTCAGCTCTGTGCTGCAGCAGCTTTAGCCTGTGACAACCTGTTTGGTGCACCACCTCCCAGTGGCTCCTGCAGGAGCAAGAGGCTGGAGGTGTACCAGCAATTCAAGTGAACTACTCTGACCTTGGACTGTTGGTGGTAAGGAGCCAAAGCTCCTATCTGGCAGGAAGTCTGTTTAAAAATTAAAATTCACTTGTAATTGAAGTGAAAAATTAAAATCTCAGCATCTTGCATTAAGCAAATTCAGGGAAATGTTGATTATTTCCCCAGAAATTGTTCTATTAGTTTTAATGTTAAATGTAATAGTCATACTAAATATCAAATGCATGGCTACAAAGGGTCAATGTAAATATTTACTGTAGCATTAACTATGTGATACGATTGCAGTGGAATGTTTGGACTCTCTTCCCCATTACAGTTTTATCATAATCGACATGTTTCCCCAAACATTTTGGTTTGAACAAAATTATATTGATCTTTTTCAAGAAAAACTGTTTTAGTCAGCGTTTTTGCAGGCAGCTGTGGCCCACAGGGTAGAAGTCAGGCTGACCTTGTCCCTTCCAACATCCTGCAAACAGCTCTTCTGTTGGGTTGCTCTTCCAGAGTAGAGTTTTTGATAAGGCTGGGGAGACGACGTGCTCCAGGGATGCTTGGATTGAATCAAGTGGTGCTGTGAAAGGAATCTGGGGCTTCTTAGGAGGAGAAAGAAGAGCAAAATGCTTTTGCTATAGGCTATATTAATATTTGCTATATTAATAACAGAAAGGGGAGATGCTAGAGCCAGATGTTCACAGATATTCACACTGTGGTTTTGGAGCTAAATCAAACACCTGGGAGTAAGGCCCCAGGTGCATTTAGAAATCTCTCAGTCTGTTGCAGTCTTGTAGTCCTGGCTCTGTCAGGACTAGCCCAGCCAGACATGCTGGACTGGGGTTGTAAACCACACTGAAAAATCCTGGACAGTGGCTCAAAAATGCTGAAGTGTCAGTTTGCCTTAAGCTCAGGTTGCTGGTTCCAAATTTTTCTGATGGGGTGGGCTGGTCATGGCCCAGCAATCACTGAGCACCTTTACTGCCAGGTGATGGGCTTGCTGGAGCCTTGTAGGAATGCTGGAGGCCTGTTGTACCTGCTCCTTCCCTGGGCACTTCAAGGCTGCTCTCCCTGCGTGTCCCTGGCTGTTGGCAGCTTCCCATGGGTGCAGGTGTACCTCTCGTGTCCCCACCTCACGGGCAGCCTCTGGGCCAGCTCACCTCTGGGCTTATCCTGTCAAGGGATGTGCAGCTCTCTGGCTGAAGCAGCTGCCAGAGGAGGAGGTGTAGGCAGAGCTGCTTTGTACTAGTTTAGAGTGGGTTTAATCATTTTCCACTTCTCAAAGAGGCAAAGTTTTCCTACTGCTCCTGCTGTCTGTGTGTGGTGGAATAAACATCTGTTGGGCAGTTCTAGTTTGCAAGTGAGGGCAATTACCCATGGCACAGGTGTGTTATCCTCTGAAAGCTTTTATTTCACTCAAATACACGGACATGTCTGCAAATAATTTGAGGCATTGCTATTATATAGCCTTACACCCTATGGAGGATAATTACTGGGCTTTTTTCCTTCACCTTACTGTATCTTTGTTTTATTCACCAGAGGAAAACTCCCACTTATGCCCCTCCCAGTTGCCACATAAAAACTCTCTTTGAAGTGGGAATACAAGTCACAATAAGTTTATTGTTAAAGTAAATTAGCACTGAATGAGAACACAGTGTATCTTTATAAGCCAATATGGTTTTTGGAGAATGAGCCATTAAATTCCAGTAGCTTGGCTCCTGTTTGTGGTTCACTGCCGGCTTGTGTGAGTGCCTGATAAGAATCACTGAGGGAATGAACTGACCATCTCCTGCAAACAAAACAATTTTTTTTTACCTCTCTGTCTGCAAGATGCAGAACCTTTAGGGTTCTGTTTCCTTTCATTGCAGGCTGCATCTGCAGATGATTGGAAACATACCTATAAGTCCCAGGATGTTCAGATAGAAAGCCTTGGAAGTTCAGTTCTACATCAAACCCTTTGAAGTTCATTCCCATCTCTGCAAATGACTGATGGAAATGACTGATCATCTGAAACTTGTTAAGAATGTAATCCATTAACTCCCTGGTGGCTTTTGGATCAAGCCCTTGCAGTGGGCTCTCCTGAAATAAGGGACATTCATTTTCCATCTCAGTTTTGCTGCATTATTGATTGGTAGGGATCTGAAATGGGGCAAAATCTAATTAAATTTTCTTTTCCTAAAGTAATTTAAATAGCCTTTAAATGGCAGCCTGGCATCAAGTGATGCCTAAAATAGGGCAAAAATAACAAAAAAAAAAAAATCTGTGGGCTTGAAAATTCCAAAGGAAGTTGACATCTTTGAAACATGGGCTGGACTGCAGTGCTAGTTTACTCATCTGGTTATTTTATGGATCCTGGGGCTCATCTTATTCTTGAATGTGGTAGCAAGTTTTCCTGAAGAGGGGACAGAGGGAGAATGGAATGCAATTGCTAGCTCCATGCTTTCTTGCCAAGACTCCACTTGTTTTGGCATGTCTTTAGATTGTGTTTGCAGAGCACTCAGCAGAGCTGGATATGAAAATCTCCTTACCACAGGGCATTCCTATATTTCCCAACTTCCCCATGATCTTTGCAGGAGACTTGAACAAATTCTCACTGCCTGCTGTCCCTGGCTCAGGAACAAGCAGCGGAGGGAGTTTGCTGACCTGGCTTAACATACTGGTATGCAAAAAGCAATGCCAGGATTTGGTGAGCATGGCAGCATCTTAAAATGGCCCTCTGTGCATCTCCAGTGAAAGCTTAGGGAGAAAATTAGAACTTTACTACTTCTGTTTAAGGCTGTTTAAAGCTGGCACAGGAAAAACTGGAGAGTTTGTCTTTTTTATTGGTTTGGACTCTGAACTTTTTACATGTGCACATATGTCTCTTGGTAGGGCTGTTACACATAGGGTGAAAGAAACTTGGTTTTGCCTATGAGACCTCTGGTTGCTGTGGAAGAACAGCTTTCCGATTTTTTACAGTTTTCCCTGAGGTGGCACTTGGGGATGGTATGAACACAAAGTCCTCTTAAAATCATTTTGTAAATTCACAGTGTAGACTAGGATACATTGTTCTTGATGGATGAAAAAGAAAGAAACCCATCAGACTATTTATATCTTAAGAAAACAAACCTTCTGAAATGAAATATTGACCCACTGTGGCCAGTGTTGAAGGCAATGCCTAGAGATGATAATGTGAATCTTCCTCTGGGCTAGGAAAGCATCAGCCCACTTGGTGTGTTGGACCAAGGGTCCTGTACTTCAGCTCTGGGGACACTGTGGAGGCCATAAGCCCAAGACTTGAAATCCAGAACCGGACAGTGTCAGCTGGATTTTCTTGGGCTGTGACAGTTTCTTAGGACTGCAGTAGCCCACGGCACCTGGCAGACATTGCTGCAGCCCTGAGGTTGCTCTAGTTAGGACTGGGAAATCTATGCAGTGAAATATTTCATGCTGTAGGAGCTGAAGTGCTAAATGCAATCCACTTGGGAGCACAAGGCCAAGTAAAGCATTAACACCAGAGTTAAGACAAACTAATTCAGGAATAACTAATATTGTTGACTTTGCTTGCACAAAACGTCACTTTCTTTGAGCTTTTATTTTCTCTCCCAAGAGCAAGTTTAAGGGCAAACACAAATATTAGTCATCTTTCTCCTATTAATTATTGTTAAAGATTTAAGGGGTCATAGACTTTGAAGTTAATGCCCCATTCAATGTGGGAAAAGGCAAAACTGTACATCCCCAGTGGTGGTGTTCTTTCTGGCTGGCTGGTTGATCACAGACTGACTGTCCTGCCTTGCGACATCGGCAGCACACGGTGTTACTTAGGGGCAGTGATTGTGAGAAGAGGAGAATTTCAGATGAACAGAGCGAGCAAGTGAGCATGGCTGCAGGTGTGCAGCACATGTGCATGTGTGTGCACTCCTGCACACGTAAGGGGATGAATGCAGCACAGCCCTGCTCCTAAATCCTGGTGTGCCAAGGCCTGTTTTCTTGCTCTTGTGCCAGATTTTATCTTTGCTTGTCCTGTACAGTGATCTCCTTCATGTCATTATATACAAAAGGGCTTCTGAAGTTCTGGGTTAAAACTTTATTCCAAAGTTGATTTTCTTCAAACGTGGGTGGTTTCCATGGCCTGCTCCACTCCCAAAGTGACTCTGTCCAAATGGCGTTGCAGGACTCCTGGATTCACATTTGTCTGTTCCAGGTCAGATTTCTTAGCTTTAAAAAAAGTGAAGATGTTTTGTAACCCTCTGCTCAGTTCCTCGGATAAAGATGAGCAGGGTTATTCCTTTCTCAGAAATCTCCTCTCTTGCCTGTGTGATTGCCTTTTATCAGCCCTACACAGATATTACAAGGGATGGAGTTTGGACTCAGAGCTATTAATGGGGATGTGTGTAGGAAAAAAGGACCCAACCCTGCTAACAAGATTTTAGGAAGATTTGAAGAATAGAACAGCTTTTATGAACTCAGTATGTTTGTTACACAACATTGAATGCAATATTGAATTTAAACCTATGAAAAGATCAACAACTTGGCTAAAAAATTGATTATTTTTACCTAATCAGTTTCATTTGCCACAAATGCAATTTTGAAGCAAAGACAGCTATTACTTTGGATCAAATTCAATGAATAGTTTTGGCTAGAAGTGTTGAAATATTTTGTATTATATCCATATAGCTATACCTGTATCAAAAAACCTGTTCTGCACTTCTCAAAGTATTTCAGTTTGGGGCATTTGTAAAGTAGAGATGGACTTTTTTTTTTTCCAGCAGTTCAAGCTTAAAAAGTCAGTTTTATAAAAGGATGTGTTTTTTCCTGCTGTCTAAAGGAAAAGGGTAGAATATTTTTAAAGTTGGTGGATTTTTTTTTTCTTTCAAACCTAGGTGATTTTTCTGGAAGAGTTAAAAAAGGAAACGTTTCATCAAGACCAGATCTTCTTAAGAGTCCTCTATTAAAAATTTAATTTTTAAATATTGCTGCTGAGCCACTGAATGCAGCTCTATTTGTAGTAAAAGCCAGGGAAATTGCTGCCTAGAAGTGGGATTTGCTCCCACATTGCCTCCCTGCTGTGATTACTTCTCCCCAGGGCCTTCTAGGGTGTCTGATGTTCTATCTGCCTGGACTTGATTGAACATTATAAGACAGAAAAGTAAGGTCTCACTCTGTAGCCTGGCCTTCCTTTCCAGTACAAGGGTGTCTACAATACAAGTCTTTCCCTTTACTGAAAAGGTGTGTAAAAAAACCAAGACCCTCCAAATCAAAACAAACAAACAAAAAAAACCCAACCTCAACTTTGTACAGTTTGAATGGATATCCACAACTCTGTTGTGTGCAGCAATAATTGTAAAAATGGAACAGCACTTCTCATTTGTTTCTGAACTCATCTGCCTCTTCTGTGACAGTGACAGGCTCAGAAATGACTGCTGACTACAATAGGTAGAAATCATGAGTACAGAGGGACCGGGAGGAAAATGGCATTGCAATCTGCCATCCATCCTGGAAAGCAGAAGGGAGATGATGCTGTGCCAGCATATCCTCTGTACATGCTGTTTAAGGGCAAAAGGGGAGCTGGACTCTCCCAGGGGTCGATGCTGAGCTTTAGCACCTTTCAGACATCAGGCCTTGAAGCAAAGGAGGGAACATGGTGAAGGCAGCACTGGTTCCACAGCAGGGCTCAGGGCAGCAGGATACCATCACCTGGCAGTCGGCAGGTTGAGGCAGCACTGGAGAGAACCACTTGGCACCGGGCAGGTGGACCAGACAGCAGGAGTGCAGCACCATGTGCTCCACGACTTGGCATTAATGAGACACCTATTGGAATTCTGCACACTCTTTAAAGACCTTCTGTGCAGAAAAACGTTACGTTTACCCTAATCCTTTGCAAGTGAAAAAACAAACTGGAACCTTCCCAGCTGTACTTATCTGTGGACTTCCTAAGAACCTTTCGGAGCTGTGCAAGTCACTTTGTGTTCTGGAAAGAGGTGCTGAGAGGTAGACAGCTGCTGCAAGTGATGCACTAACTGCAGTGTCTGGTGCACAAGGTGGGGAGGGTTCAGCATTAAGGTCTGTTATTTGACTTGACAGTCAGAGTTCAGTTTTTGCAAGCATTTTCCCTCTGTGTGTGCATACTCTGAAAAGCACTGTTGCTGCACGTGCAGAAGAGAGCTAACACACCACGGATGGAGGCACACAGTGGAGAGCAGCGCTTAGAAATGCAGGCATCCAAGATTTAGGCTATATTTTAAAGGATCTTAAATATCCAGAGCGCTGAACTCTACCCAAAAGATTGGATATAGGATTAGTAGTGAAGAAGTAGACTGAGCCATTCCAGGCTGTGTTTAGAAGTCCTTTTTCCTAGATCAGATTAAAAGCTGTTGGCTTCCTTAGTGGCAGTAACATGCAGTGTGTGGAAGTAGACTTTGTATTAGGAGCACAGTATTCTCTGGCTTATGATGCATCTGGACTGGTGGGAAGGGTTCACTTAGGGGGCCTTATTGTTTTCTTCCCAAGGAGATGTCCACTGCACATATGCTTTTGAAGTAAATGCTTGCTCTTCTGCCACAATCCTTTGCCTGCACTGCCATTTTATGATCATAGCCCTGATCTATAACCCCCTGATGGTTCAAATTTGAAACACTGGCTCAGCAGCTGGAGAATTTAAGTGTTGATCCCGCCCCAGAGAGCTGACCCTTGCTGAGGCAGAACTAGGAGTTCTCTCCTGACTTAATGTGAGCTTCACTGGTTTGCAGCACCACAGGAAGTGACCCTGCACCTTCAGCCTTGGCTCCTCTTTCTTTGACCTGCCTAGAGAGAAGGATGGGGAAGAGAACAAAATCAGAAAGGCAGAGGAACTATTCTTTTGTTGGGGGCTGGGATGCCCTACTACTTACTGTAGCTGAGAACAAGCATAACATCCTCTGTAGTACCAGAGCCAAGAGGCTGCAAGAGAAATGTATAATCTTGTGCCTGGTGTGGTAGGGGGAGGGAAAGATGTCTTTTAAAGTGTAATAACACCTAGGTTTTATAATCCTGCCCAGCTCAGGCTTGACAATTCTTCCGATAGCCCAAATACTATAAATTTAGTTGAAGATAACAGAACAGATGGGCAAAACATATGGTTTGTAGGTAGTGTGTGGTGCTTGATATTTGTGGTACATTAGGGGAATTTATTTTATTCTCTCTCTTTCCTTGTATAACTTTTTTGATACTTTCTTGAGTTCCTTGTGCCTTTAGGTGAGCTTGGGGCTTTGCAAATGTCTTATAACTTAGCTTTGTTCAACCAAATTATCTGTTGCTTTGTAAATCTTCTTTAGAGAGTTTGTTGCCTGTACATGTTAACTTCAAGCTCCAATTTGAGCCGGTAGAAGCTGGATCGCTTAGAGACCAATCACTTATTCCATCTGTCCCATTAATATTTGTGGAGAACTTGAATGGACAAGTGATACAGTATTGAGACTGCCCTTAGCTTGGCTGGTTTCTCAGCCCTCACTATGTGCTCTGGACACTGTGTTTGCCATGGATGCAGAGTGTGACTGCATGGGGAACCTGGGAGCAGCAAGTGACCAGCTGGGCAGAAGCCACATTCCCACCTGTGCTGGCCTTTCCGTGCTGGGACACAGCTCCCCACCAGCAGAGACACCTCAAGCAGTGTGTGCTGCTGCCAGCAGCATGGATGGTTTCCCTTCTGGTTTTGTTTAGAGAAAGCTTGCCTGTTCTGCAGGGGCTTGCTGGAAAAACACCAGAATATTAATCCCCTAATTTACCTGCCAGTCTCCTCCCCAGCAAATCTGAGTGTTACGCCAGAGCTAGATACAATACTGAGATTTTTATATGACGTTAGACCTAGAAAGTCCAGTTAAGTTCAGTGCACAAATATACAAATTCTTCAAGTGTTTGCTTATGGAAATCCGAGAAAAGCTGAGTAAGAGTGAGTCATAGTTACAGAGCAGATTTACGTTTAAGGGAAGGGAACGTCAGAGAAATGTAGAGGACACAATACATTTGCCCATAACTTAGTGATGATTGAGAGGAGCCTTTTTTTTCTCTTGCAAGGGACATTAGAAATCTGGTCTTTCTATGTGGCTGTAGTTTGAAAGGAAGGTGCTTGTTTTTTGCCATACAGAATGAACAGGATAAAGTCCAGCTTCTGATAAACGATGAGATCAGGCTTGAACCAAACTCAGCTTCAACTGTCAGAATTTTCTGTCCCTGAATTTCATCTGAGTTTTGAGACAGGGTGCTGACCTACCCATATGTTTCTGCCTTGTTTTTTCAGTGTACTCTTGTGATACAGGGACAGTGTCTTAGACCAGAGCTTCTGAGTATGTTTAAGCCTTTGTTTGTAATCCACTGATCCACCTTGGTTCATCACCTGCATGCCTGCCTTCCTGCAAGCCCAGAGATTGCAGGTGTCTGTACTCCTTCTCAGATTCAGTATCAAAATCCCTTACAGTAGTATTCTCAATGTATTGCTGACCTGATGCGTACCACTCTGGTGAATCTATCTGAAAACCATCTACAGGTTTTTGACCTCAGTTTAAGCCAAGGCTCTTCCCTATTATCTCAGACTCCTTAAAGCAGCCTGGTGGTACAGGATCTGTCTTTAGAGATGTGGATTTCGTGGGCATCCTGATCAAATTAATAAGGTAAATATTTTCTGTTTTGCAAACACTGTAAATATACTGCCCTGTGCTACAGACGACAGGAAGTGCACGGCATCAAGTTTATCCTGATGAGAAAGCCAAATGTGCCATGGGGAACCAGATGAAGTTGAGAGTTTAGATCAATTTAACTGAGCCAGGCTTGGATTGATGTCCATGCTGCTGAGAACAGGATACTGAATATTTTTTAGTGTTTTTATTCGAACTGTGGAAAATTGAGCAGAAGATTACTACTTTAGCTGTTTGGAAAGATGCACTGCAAATTAATGGAAACTAAGGATGTAATCCTGCAACACATTTGGCATTCCTATAATCAGCGTATGCTTGATGCATAAATCTCCAGCCAATAGGGTCAGTTCTGGGCTCCCATTGACAAGTATGGATTTTAGCATTGGCTTGTGGAATCAATTCGCTGATGTGGATTTGCATTTCAGGAGCAGTAATCAGGTTCCAGCTGGCAGAAGGTCAGTGTGAGTTGTCACTGAAAGCACAGCTCAAAGGCTAAGGGAAATTGTAGAAGAAGGATTATCTTGGCAATGCAATTTGGGCCTTCCCAAATCTTAGGATTATTGCAATATACATGCTGATCAATGAAGATCCTTAACTCTGGCATCTCCCCCTTGAGGTTGGACTTTAAAATTACAAAATTCTGAGAATCAAAGAAAGCTTCACAACCACATTGAAGACCCAAAGCTGCAGTTCCTTGTGCAGGCTTGTGACTCCCATGTTAGCTGGATGCATTATGGCTGCCTGGGCAACCTAGGAAACGAGGGAGTAAAGTAGTGGAGAAGGAGCTTTGCATTGGTATCTGTTGATACCAGAGTGAGCAAAACTGGGATCCAGAACTTGGAAAGGTGAAAGCTAAATAATGGGCCTGATATTAGTGGAGGATGAATGCTTTGCCATGTTGCTTAACCCATCTCTGAAGGTCTATGGAGAGATGTTGTGGCTGGGGACAGGATGACTGTGCCTGGGGAGCTCTACAGATTGGTCTTGTTCTTTTGCTTGACTGGAGAACACTTCTGCTCCAACACACAGCCTTTGTAAAATCATAATGTGTTTACAAAGTCACTTTTCAAACCTGAAGTACATTCTTAGGAAGGGATTCCTGCATGAGTTAGAAGTTTTAAAAGAATTGTTATTGAGTTTCTGATGGTATTTTATGTATATATGTATTAGAAATGTTTCTTTTGGAAGGTTGCAGGAAGCAAAACTATTCCCTTGGTCTTAAAGTGAGGTGTTTTTTCAGCTGTTATTGTGTCTTTTTTTTCTTAAACTTACCCTTATAATTAAAAGGGCATGACAAACTTCTGCATTCCAAATGCTGACCCATTTAAGATGATTGGTTGTTCTTGATGTATTTTTTCCACTTTCCTCTTCCCTGAGTTCCTAGTTCCCAGGTAGCCAAAATTATCTGTTTGCTACTAATAGCTATTCCACCCACTTGCCCCACCTAGTTAGAGGTTCAGCAATGCAGCACTTTAAAATTAGCCAGACCCTGATCTTGCTTGGGCTTACACTGACTGTGTGGCTGTAGCTCCAGAGGGGAGGATGGAATCAGTCTCAATCTATAAACATTAGTTCTCTGAAATATTTGGCAGTGACTTCTTTTTAATCTTATTGCAGAAATTTCCTTTGCAGGACCATGAAAAACGTATTTTACGTCTGATAGGGCATTTAATGAATCCTTGGTTTACTTAGAGTTTCAGTAAATGTGTCTTGCTGAAAACTTTATAGACAGGCCCTTTGGCAAGGGAATGGAGCAGAGCAGAGCTGCAGCCTTTAAAGGCCTGAGACTGGAATCACCATTGCACCACATCTGGCTGAAGGCGGGTGGATGCCTGCAGTGCAGCAAGGTAGCAAATGACATCCTAATCCTAAAAAAAATTTCATCTGCTGTGCACTGGTATAAGGGACTGCGTGTAGCTTGTGCACTCTTTTCTGGGTGGTAGAGAAAATTGCCAGTGAGAAGAGAGATATCAGCACCAAAGGATACAAAGAGGAAGAAGAATGGAAGAAGAATGAATGCTTGCTGGCATTGCTATGGAGAAACAATAAAATCATTAGTTAAAAAAACTGCAATGAAAGAGGATTTAGCTATTGGCTTCATAGAGGGCTGTGGCTCTCAGAGCCCTTCAGTCTGGCAAGTGTTTAATAGCAGAAGTACCCAGGGCTGCAGCTGCCCCTGGTGCCCCCAGTGTGCCTCTGCTGAGTTCACCTCTCCCTGAAATCTTCCATGCAGCTGCTACCTCAGAGAGCTGAAGACTTGTAGGCCAGTTTTCTTCTTCCTTTCCTTGGATGTTGTGATTGTGATTAGCTAATAAAGGGGCTCCATTGTGAGAGAGATGTGAGCTAGTGAATGGAAGGAACATGTTTCCTTTCAATTCCATAGTGCTTATAATCTGTTCAAGACCAAAAATGTCATTTGTTACTAAAGGCTTGTGATTTTTTGCTGTTCTTGGTATTGTTGCAAAGGCCGTCTAATTATGTCTCTATTTGGACTTATTTATATTGCTTGTACACAGGCCTCTCTTTCCTGTCTTTTAAAATAGGAAAGGCCAGCAGTAGCAGTAGCAGTGAGGCTGTCTCTATCTCTGGGGAGACAGCACATGGGGCAGCCTGTGCTCCTCACAGATATTCTGTCCACAATGCCATTCCCTCCATATTAGCAGTGACTGGCCCAAGGAGAGGATGGGCCTTGTTTGCTGTCGGACCTGTCTTAGCTTATTTTGGCCCACAAGGTATTTTCTTTGTCTGATAAATTTATCCTATAGCTTGAATGTAGTCAACAAAAAGCGAATGGCAAAAGGGCATCCAAGAAAGGGAGGAGAAAGGATAAGTTTATAGAGGTGTGTGGGAAATAGGCTGGCACTCAGGGTAAGTGGAAATTAAATGAACAAAGCAACTCATCAGTATCTGGCTGATGAAGAGTTTAGGGTATATAATTTTATGTTTGGAGAAGGATCTCAGGTTGGGCTGATGCACAGGGTAAACTCATTGAGGCCATCTTTGGGTTCTCATTGCACAAGGAACCGTAGCTCTCCTGCTGTTACCGGTTTTCTGTATAAAAGTGAATCTAAACTGGGTGTTTCTGTCCACCCTGAGTAAAATGAAGGCATAATAAACAAGTCAATAAAATTTGTCTTTGCGTGGAAGTAAAACAGCCCCTTTGTGTATGTACGTGCCAACGCCCAGAGCAGCCTTGTAAAACAGAAGCGGCAGATCTTCCCCCAGTCCCTTCCTGGTGTGAATGTGACAGTGGGTGCAATCTGCACCAGGCCTTTCTGCTCCTGCAGAGCACCAGGAGAGTTAAAACAAAGAACCAAACACCCTTGAAAATGAAGAGGCAGCAGGAGCTTGGCATCTGTTTTGAGAAAGAAGTATGAGTAAATATTTGAGGGGAGCAACCGTTTAAGTTTTTTCAGGGGCCCGGTCTATTGGGCTTTGCTGAGGCCAGAAGGATGAAGCCCTGTGTTTGTCATTAGGACTAGGTACACACAGTTCTGTGGATTTTGTACTTTTACAGCTGCTCTGGGGTAACTTGAGAGAAAAAAAATGATGCTTTATGGTCCTTGATTATCAGGTTACAGTTTATTAGAGATATAAATGCCAGCAATTTAAATGACTCCGTATTAGATTGTCCTTGAAAAAAGCAAAATTTGTAACTAAAAGGACAGTGCAATGAACTTTTTATGAAATAATAATGCCATTTTAGATGGAATGAGTACTGTATATTTCTACGTTTTAAGTCATTGAGTACTTCCAAGGAAAGTATCTGTGCATTGTTTGTCTTCCTTCTGTATGAACAAAAAAAATTTATTGCTAGCTATTATGGACTCCACAATCTCTATGCAGAGATTATAATGAACTAGATACAGGGCGCTATCAATAATCTTAGTTAAGGTTTCAGTTCTATTAGCTTACTACACTGATAGCATTCACTGTGGATTGAATGAGTCAAAAGCATACCACGAGACTAACTGGACAACATTTACCTGTGTGAAGAATTATTCTACAGAGCCGTATATCACACTGATTTCTGAAAGTATGGCTGCTCTTTATATTGCAGTTTGCTGCTGCCATTTCACTGTGCAAATGATTGTAAAGCTGGAGGGTTACAGAACGACGCTTGTGTGAAGCTGTATTGAGTGCTGGCTGCAGTGGCTTGTCTGTACTTGATTGTCTTCCAGATCTCTGGGGTTGTGCTCCACCTGTGCCAAAGAGTGTGTCGTCTAGTGGTTCCCATCCTCTCTGGAGCCAAGCCTCATGTTGGAACCCTGGCAGTGTCCCATGCTTCCTTGGATCGAGCTCCAACTGGATCACGGCTTGGAGTCCTGGTTTGCTGCTTGCGCATGTACGCGTGCACCTGCTTTTTGATGTGAAGTGTTAGCAAGTACAGTTTGGTGTGTTACTGCAAAATCTGTTGGAGCAGGTTGCCCACCTGAAGTCAGTTTCTTGAATGTACGGCAACGGCATTTCTGCTGTGATTTCTGGAAACCCAGAAACCCATGCTGCAGTTTAAAAGGGAGAAATAGTATCGTTTCCAGCTCTTTAGAGTCATAACTGGGCTGCTTTTTGAACTAGTATTTTCCCTTTAGACTGGTAATTGGACTGGTTTGTGTACTGCACTCTCTATACCGTGACTCCATTCATGAGTATATGGGGTGTAATTTAGAATAGTCTGGGGCTTCTGTGCTCTTAGTACTGTCTTCAGAGGTGTTCTGGTCAAAATCTCTGTCCCTCTGATCCCTGAGTGGGAAGAAAGGTTCATCTTGTCAGCAGCTGCAGCATGAGGTGTTAATTGAAGACCTGCCTCTGGAAAGAAATGTTGAACTCTGGTTTCTGGATAGTACCGAGAGGGAAGCTGTGATGTGTAGCTGGGCTTCTAGCAGAATATTGCAAGTCCAAAGTCCCAGTTTTATTCTAATGTCCAAAGGAGTGTAGAAGATATTGCCATGCAAATCATGAATATCTGGATTTCCTTCACACTCACTTTATTAGCATTGTTTTTCTGTGCCAAATTCTAGCTTGAGTTGAAACCACGCTGCAGAAAGGAAAATTATCTTGTGTTTGCTTTAGCCCAAAAGAGTACACAAAGCACTGGAGCTCTCCAAACCCACATCAAAGATGAATTTACCCTCCATTGCTTCCGACACATCTATCAAAAAGGGTAAGCGTTTGCCACTGCATGGAGAGATGCTTAACTTCCTGCTAATGTAGCAAATTACTTTTCCCCTTTTTGCTTGGAAAAAACACTTGAAAATTAAACCTGTGTGGTCTGGGCAAAATGCAGAGCAAACCTGGGTGGCAAATAGCTCCATGGAGAATAGCAGCCCAAAAGGATGTAAGAGAGACAGTGAATGTTCTGAAGTTACTTTGTTGGAGGCAGTGTCTTTAATTCTGCAATGAAAAAGGATCAACTCAACAGGGAACTTTCTCTGCTCCTGCTTATTGTACCTGTGAAGGAACAAAGTGTGGAGGCCTTCTAAGTACTGCACAAAGCAGGAATTTGTTTTGCCTAAAATCTGTCCCACTCAATTGCTGTCGGGCTGAGAACTGGTCTTTGCTCAGTTTGTACAGCCCTAGCCTCAGGGTCCTGTAAATTACTTTGATCTACATGGATCCCTGAGGATCTCTTAACTTGTGAGTTGGGCTCCTCAGCCTGCTCCAGGAGATGGGAAATCGTGCTGTACTGGCAAGGGTCTTGCTGCCCCTTCTGACAGCAGCAGACTGGTTCACTCTCATAATCATAGCTCCTGGTGCTTCTCTGAAAAATGGCTTTCCAGCAGGGTAACTAAAATTAACCATGCACTGAAAATGCCATAGATGAAGCCAAATAATCTATTTAGATTAAACATTTATATTATTACTTAAAATATTTATATATTTTCTTTCTAAAATCATCACCTCAGCTGAGGTCTATGGCATTTCTGCAAACCAGCTGGGGTTAATAGCCATTCATTGTACCAGAGGTTATAATTTCTCAGCAGGTTGTTTTGGTTTTTTTCTTTTCCTCTCAGAAATTTCCTGTCTTTAGGTCTGTATTACCTAAAAAATACTGATCCCCAAATGTCAGCTGACATACCGGGATGCTCCTCTGGCTTACTTAGTTTTGTCTGCAAACAGGGTGGGAAGCTTTCTGTCAGTTTTGTTTCTCATAGAAAATACACTTTTCACTACATATATTAGCCTTTGTCTGGGAAACCTTGACTTCAGGAGGTTTTGCTTTAAAGCTTGTTGGCATTTTTTGTTTCTTTTTAGTTAGCTTGAAGCTTAGAGTCAAAGGTTTATACTTGTTTCCTGTGTGGGAAATACCAATTATTTTGAAAGTCCCCTTCATCACATTTTGTCACAAGGAAAATATTATATTGTAAAAATGGTTGGGGAAAAATGAGATTAGCAAACCCCAGTGTTTTCTGCAGAGATATAGTCATTTTTTCTGTAGCTGAAATGTGTATTTTCTATGGTTGGAGTATTCTTTTCTGGTGGAACTTCCTTTGAAGGACTGTGAAGTTTTCTTGGGCCCAAGTGATCTCTTGGTGTCCCCTAGGCTTCAGGTCTTCAGCCCACGTATCCAAGGCCAGTGCTAACCCTGGGTTTGTCCTGCCTCCACAAACAGCTTCCACCAGCAGCAGCTTTCTTCCACTAGTAATCTGCTACAGGGTTTTATGGGAAA
Organism: Phylloscopus trochilus trochilus; assembly: GCA_016584745.2. Lineage (NCBI taxonomy): Eukaryota > Metazoa > Chordata > Aves > Passeriformes > Phylloscopidae > Phylloscopus > Phylloscopus trochilus. Next base: position 6,407,265 of record WQNJ02000545.1, read on the forward strand.
CTCAGGTGAGCCAAGCAGGCAAATGAGTTCTTTGGCTCCTGAAGCAGCTCATAGCTTGAACTGTTTTAACTGTTTTGTAATGAAACATTTTTGCTTCTCTGAATAGAGGAATTTTGATGCCAATTATTCCACAGGTGTTTTCTGTAGGCCAACTTGCAAAAAAAAGAGTGATTTCTGTATGCCAATTTAGCAACATACATTATGAATACTGTCATTTTTCTTGGGATTAAGACTGTGCTTTTCAGCTAAGGGAAGAGCCCAGGTTTACATGATGGAGTATTTGTGGTTTAGCTTCCTGGTTCCACTGCTGAGGATTTACAGTATTGTAAATCTAGACTAACGTCATGTAAATCCATAGTAATGTAACTGTATTTATTTCCCTCCATGGAGCTGTCCAGGCTTATACCAATGAGAATAAGAACACTATTTGGCCCTTTAATATCTATCTCCAGATAATAAAAGTCATATGACAGTTTCACTAAATATTTGGCAAACCTACTAAAACAAGCCCAACAAACTATGCAGGACGTAGATTAATTTCCTCCACCAAGCATCTGGGTTCAGCATTATAATTAGCAGCAGATCTAGTGATATGCCAAACAAAGATGTTTATGTCAAACAGCTATTTCTGAGAAGGAAAAAAAAAGGCAGAGAGAAAGGGGAGCTTAAATTAATTGATTGTCATTAAATGAGTCCACATTGCTAGCCTGAGAGATAAGCAGTTACTGCCAGAGGTGTTTACAGATGGCAGCTAACAAAATTTTCGTTACATTATTCAGTTTGGTTCATGACTATATAGGCATTGCAGGGGCGTGGGGGACTTTAATCTGTCTTCACTTTCTTACCTCTCCTAATGGCTGCTTTTCCCACTTGAAATTTCTTTTGATCTCTTGACATGTGAATCACACTTGTTCACTTGGATTCACTTAGACTTTAAATCAGCTCTGCATGCTGAGTGCACTTCACGTGGGTGACAGGCAGTGCTTAGAATAGTTGGCATGGAAGCTTCCTCAAAATGTAGCTAAAGCAGGAATATCCACAGCCCAGTGCAGTTTCTGCATCTCCTGAACTGCCACAGCAATGCTGTACGTAAGAGGAGAACAAAGTTCCTGTTGGTCTTTTGGAACCTGTAAGTCCTGGTTGCTGCCTGAAACCTGGCGTGGGGAAAAGAATGACTTACTTAGACCTTGGAAGAAGTTCGAATTGAGCTCTGCTTCTAGAAAGCCTTACAGGTCTTTGTGTGGACTTGATAAAGGAAGTTCTGATCTTCCTGAGATTAGCCAGTCACTCTATAACAACAGCAGGACTGCAAAGAGTTCGGTTATGTGAAGGAATTCTATGAATTTTTGGAATGACTGAATTTTTGGAATCGCTGTCCAAAATGATCAAGAGTAGTCTGAAGAGAGATTTGGCAACTCTTCTAGACTGTTTTACCACAAAATGACCTTAGGTTTATAGCTGTGTCAAGACAATGTTTGAACCCTCAGTTTGTGTGCGAGAGGGCTGTACTACACCAGTGGAAAAGGATGCTTTCCCTCATTTATAATCTAGAGATATTAGACATCATAAAAAGTTCAATATACCAGTATGATGATAATATATCTGTTGTCTGCACTGAAAACTTCCCAGCTAGCATTCCGGGATTATTTGTCAGGCAGTAATTAGAATGATGCATTTTAAATCTTCTGAAACAGTGCCAGGAAGAGAATTGCTTTCTGTTTTGAGCAGTGTTAGTAGTGCAGCTGGAAATGCTGCCTAATGAAAATACTTTTAAACATCCCTTGGTCTGTGTTTGGTCACAACTTGCCCAAGGAACACAGGCAATCTCTTATATTCATCTTGCTAGGCTGAAGAATTATTTAACAAGTGGTCAGTGCTGAAGTGGGAAACACATAGGGAAAATACCAGATTTTAATGCACTGAAGTGAACTGCAAGGAAATCAAAACAGTACCAAAGAACCAAACACTTGAAATACTCAGAGGGATTTGTAAATCTGCCTGATCATCAGGGTGGAACACATTCCCCTGCAGCCAGTGTGACCTCCAAAGACACCCAGTGGATTTGAGACCCAGTTCTGGATCCTAATTTAGAGGACAGCCATACTGACCAGTATGTTTCTCATCAGGACATATTCAGCATATTAAAAAAAATTATATCTGCTCTTTTATATCTGTGATTTCTAAGTATCAATGCAGAGATATGACCAGAAGATTGGTTGACTTGTCTGGATTCAAACTCTGGGAGAATAGGGACAAAAATCTAGCATTAAATTTTGAAACAAAGCTTAAAAAGGTATATTTCATAATATTGTTTACTTAACTTTTCATAATGCACTCTGGTCATTTGTGATCAAAGCTGTTATATCTACAGTGAAAGAAATCTTTATTTCATTTGTTTATAACCTACACCCTGGACTGAAGGCTCTGGGTCAGGTCATGCTTCTGTGACTGGGGCATTAAGTTACACTAAAGTCTGACTCTAGCTATATTATCTCCTGCTCAGGCTTCATATAGTAGTAGTCTATTAATCATGGGATTTAGAGAAAGTTGATGAATGAACAGATGCCTACATGTCCTCTTTCCTGCCCAAATTAGTTAGGCAAACACTTGGCAAAGTAGAATAGAAATAAATTTGTCAGTTTAAAATATTCAGATGTTATCTTTTGGTCACCCTAGCATTTCTCAGAGTGAAAGTTGAATTTATGTGTGGCTGTGTATTCCACTAGACTAATCTTGAGATTTCTGCGTTTACCAATAACCAGTTTTTGGGAGCATTGTAAAGGTTTATCACACATTCTTTATACTGAATATAATGTAAACTAGCACAGCAAAGCCAACTTATGTTGATTTACTGCAACCCTGGGTAAAACTGAAGGAGATTAAGAGTAAGTCATTACCCTATAGAGTAGAACCAAACATATGCATGTTGGAAATGGTTTCAATTCTTAGCCCAGTTTTGTTGTTCTACTCTGGAATATATGTGCATGGGTGTCTCCAAAGGTGAGGATCCGTGTGCTGCACTGTGAAACTTGCTGTCACTAAGAAGCATTTGCAGGAAAAATCCATCTGCAGTCACTCTTTGGCTCTTGATCTCGAGCTGGCACACTGTTTAGATTCTTAAATGTGGCTCCTGCCCTAACACTGAAATGTTTCTTGTGGATGCACTTCACACGTTCTTTTTGGGTTACATGATCTCTATGATATCTAAAATTGTTTCTGTGATTTCCACATCTTTCCAACCAGTTCCACAGAAATTCTGTTGGAATCACAGTGAGGGTGTCCACAAGTTTTTTGCCCTCAAGCTATGGGAAAGAAGCAGCAGGCACTGCTAGGGCCAAGGCTGTTGTTGGCTGTGGATGAATGAAGCTCCTCTCTCTGCCTGTTCCTGCACTGATGGGTTCTCATGCTCCCACCTCGGCAGTGCCCTCAGCCTTGCAGCTTCACGGAGGCCAGTGCTACCTGCTGGGGTGAGATGTGGCAGTTCACACGTGTCTCCTCAGGACCCTGACAAGCAACAGCACTGCTGGAAGGTCAGGATGGTGTTCTGCCTGTGCTCAGAGAGAGAGCCTGTCTCTGTGTGTTTGAAAGGTAAAGGGGAGAGGTGGCTCCTCTTTGTCTTTCTTCTACAGGGCAAGGTGAATCCCAGTTTGGTAGCTGGCATGCAACTTCATTCCTTCTGCTTTTTTTTTCTTTATTCTCATTTTCTCTCTGTAGTGCAAAAATAGTATCAGTAACACATTTATATCCTCCAGGAAAGGTAACATGTGGACAATGTTGCAAAACTCCAGGTGGGAGCTGTGGCTGTCGTACAGAAATGACATATGTACAAGTTACCAAATATACACAGAAGATTTTAAGGAGAAAGGTGTGATTTCAGAGAATATTATTTCATGATTCCTGAGAAAAATGGGAAACCAGGTTCATTGCCCCTCATGGGAGTTTTCACGGCACTGAATTACTTAGAGTTAGCTCTAAAAGTCCTTACGTGAGGTGAAGGACACCTTGCTTATATCTTCCATTAGTAGATATGGATATTGTGCTGTATCTAGGTACAAGTGAAGATTAGGTTTAGTGGTAGCACAGGAGAAAGGCAAGACTGTCCTGACAGAACTTCCTGTGGTTCCAGTCCCGGGGATAGCTCTGAGTAAGTTCCTGCCCTGCAGAAATGCTTTTTCTGATCCAAGAGCCACTGTCTCCTGTCTGTGTGGCTCAGCCCTGCTGGCTGCTGAGCCTCCTAGTCCCTGTGAACTCTTGCCTTCAATATGTGATGTAAGAGTAGCATGGATTGACCAAGGCTGGAGTGACAGGATACATCACTCTAACACACCTGGCCTCTCACTAGCTGTGTGATCTCCTTTTGCTACAGAGCTTCCTCGCAGGCAGGGACAGCTGCATGAGATGACAAGGAGCTTGTCTTTCCAGTGCTGCTTCCCCACACAGCTCCTGTGGCAGCCAAGAGCCTGCAAGTCCTACCCACAGGAAGCCTTTTCTCCTTGTCTACAGCTCTGAGCATATGCCTTGGCAGTGCCTTGGTCTGGGGACGAAGCCAAAGGTGCATTTGGGTCAGAACAGGGCATATACCTCAGTTTGTTGACAAGTTACTTGTGTGCAGAATTATACATGAGAGAACTGGCTCTTCAGCAGATTGCTCTGAACATTGCTCCATTGCTCCTAAGACATTCAACATGCTTGCCCTAAAGCCCCTAAGGAATGCCATCTCCTTTCCTGGTTCCTGACAAGCCATGTCTATGGGGATGGGCAGACTGTGTATGCCCAGTCCTGCTTATCTGCTGATTGATGGCAGTAGGAGCATTTTGGAGGTGAACTGATAAGAAAATGCAAGTGTTTTTGTGAAAAGCTCTTACATTTTTTTGTGGAAAACTTTTAATGAAAGCACTTTATATGTGTAGAAAATCCTAAGTATTTTTAAAAACTCACAGCCAAAATATTTCATCCTAAACAAGAAATATTCCCATTGAAGCCAGTGTCTGTCTTCTTTATGGGAATTGTAGCTACATCGCCATTCTTTCAGGTGCATAGGACTTTGTCCTATACCTTCTCTGATGAACTGCAGCCAAAGATTCTATCAGTGAGAAGCTCCTCTTCTTCACAGGCAGAGCTCTATGATGAAGCACGAAATACGAGCAGCTAATCCACGAAGGAGGTGGGAAATCCTCCAAACCCCAGTACTGATATGATGCTGCTGCTCTGGTATGAATGGAAAAAAAAAAAATCTTCCTTATTTTTTCTTCCTTGCCCACCCTCCACTAATCTGGAAAAAATCCATTTCAAGTAAAATCAAAATTTTCTCCAGAAGAGAAGAAAGCAGTTGATAAGGAGGAAACATAATAATTATACGGAGCCAGTTATACAAGATTGTCCATCTGTTGGCTCTTGTTCTGTCAGTGGCTCCCTGGTAGTGTCCATCACTTGTCTGTCATTCAGCAGAGCAACCCCCACTTTCATGAGACGTGGCAGTGAATTTCAGGCTCTCAGCAGGAACTGGTGTGTCTTCACTTCAGTGGGAACAGGGCCCAGCCCTGAGCTCGTCCCACTCAGCCAGATACTCTCCAAAAGTTGTGATCTTTTCAGCACAGATTTTGGCTTCTCTCAGCTCATTCTGCATATACACATTGGAGCATAAGCTAGCTCCTTAAATAAAAATCAAAGCAAAGCACTTGACTTCAGAAGAATAGGAGACCCAAAAGGAAGAAAAAAAAAAAAAAAAAAAGAGAAAGAAAGAAAGAAGGCTGCTTAGGTAGTGGGCTGAGCAGATGCCGTAGGTTGTTATAGCAACTTGAGTTCTAAAAACAGGAGAGAATACCCACATGCTGCCACATCTACTGCGAAACCCACACTCCAGATTTCAAAATCCAGGCATTGAGGAAACACTTATTTCCTATTATTAAAAAAAAAAAACAACAAAATCCCAAGCACAAAACAACCACCTCCCGCCCCCAAACCCAAAGCAACAAGAAATCAACCAAACCAGCCAACTAAAAAACAATGTGTAAAGCATCCTCAGAAAAATCCACATACATTATCTTGTGAAAAAGAAGAGCTCTTTTAGATGCTTTGGAAAGGCTTATGGTATCATTTGTTATGATATTTAAAGCCGTGCGTGTGTGCGTGCCTGTGTGCCTGCGTGTGATGTGGATTTCGGCTCTCAAAGAGAACTTGAAAGCCTTCCAGCAAAAACGTAAGCACTCTGACAAAGATTTTTGTGGAGGGAATAACTGTCAGCAGCAGATACCAAGGTGACAGTGAGCAGTTGTAACATCAAACCTAAAACACTTACCAGTTTTGTGTACTTGTATGAGAAATAATGACTTCTTAGACAGTGCCTGTCTGTCAGTGCAGGGAAAAAGCACTGATCAGTAGTAAATCCAGGAGATAAAGCTTCAGGCAGGTATAATGGAAAGTTTTCATGATAAAATATCAAGTTATATGTGAAAATATGTAAATCACACTCCATATTACTATGTCCTAGAGAGGCAAATAGGTGTCTTTTGACTCAGCTGAACACTGGACCAGACCTCCTGCTTGCGCATGAAATATTGCTTGATTTGGGATCTTTATCTGTTCTAGTTTCATCTGAGTAATTTGTGTGGGAATGTAATAGCCTGAGATGCTCTTCTGGAAAAGGCAGGGAACTTGAAATGCCACGTTTGGTTATTATTTCCTAATTTTATGTTGTGGGGGTTTTTTTGTGTCAGACTATTTGTGCTAAAAGTCATCTGTGAATTCATGCCTTGGGTAACCCATCCTCCAGCTGACTTCACACAGTGAAAGCAGCTCACAGCATTGTGCTGAGATCAAAGCCAGGTCTTGAACAAAGCTGGCTGCTGGGGAGGGAGCAAAGAGAAAATGGACTCTCCTTGACACTCAGAGACCAACATCTGAACAGGTAGGAGCTTTTCCAACAGGGAAGACAGAACCATGAGTCTCTACTCTGTGGAGACAGCAGCAGCTCCACTCCAGCATGGCTGGTGGCCCAAGGGTGGCATCCCTGGGGCATTTGTGTGTGTGCTCTTCCTCCTCAGCTGTGTGGGGCAGAGCCTGAGAGCCTGAGGAGCAAATCTCAGCAGCTACCCCAGTGCTACCTTCCCTTCTTGCAGGCATGAGACTGCACAGGGGGGTTTTGAGGGCAGATTAGTCAAGACAAAAGGTACAAACTGCCCAGGTATGGCAGCAAGGAAACTCTTATGTGTATGCTGGCACAAACCTACAAAGGGGTGAATCCTTGTTTGCCTGCAAAAGGAGGCAGTGACTCTTACATGAGACACAAAAATCACTCCGGAAGGTCTTTTGAACTTTTCTCTCCTATCTTACTCTTTTCTAGAGGCAGAATTTTCAGTAGAAGCTAGCTCAGATCAGCCGTTTTTTGTACTTATCTTTCAAAAATGGTGTATCTTGTCAGAATTTTTCTTCTTTTTCCCTTTAATTCAAATACATCTGAAATATATTGCCCAAACATACCTCCAGTAGTAATAATATTTAACAATATATCTTCAGACAGAAAAGAATATGGAAGCTATTAAACCCAGAGGCAAATATTTTCTGAGTTATAGGTGTCAGAAAACAGAGTTATAGGTAGAATGTGAATGGTTTTGCAGTCTTCATAGCAGGTGTTAAAACCATTATGCTAAAATAATTATTTATTTGTCTTAAAAGTATAACTTCAGATTTTTAAAACTAGCCTGGAAGAAGTATAGAGGAATGTATTTTCATCTGTGAATAAATTAAACAGGCGTTTCTAGAGATAGGGTGTGAAGGAGAGTTACTAGAGTTAGTAAAGGGAGGAGCTCTGGTTTTAAAATTATGATTAAAAAAAACAGCAACAGAAAAATCAAATTATGTGTTGTATTGTTTGTTTGTTAGTTTGTTTGTTGGTAAATGTCCAACCACTAGTGGAGAGCAGTCCAGGATACAAGCTCAAGCACAGATAAAGCACTGATATGTTGTAGAACAGCTGTTAGATTTAAATCTGATAGATCTGAGACAAAATAGCCTTTAAGAAAGATTTCTCCCAGCAAACTGGCACAAGTGCTGTGTTAGACATGATGCAGTTACTGTGTGAGATAACTCACAGCTTCTGCAAAGTCCGTAAGTGAAAACTACCATGTAGTGCTTGCTCTTGTCTTCCATAATGGATTTGTCAGAGAAGTTTTTCTTAATGATCTGTCACATTGGATGTGAAACATCAGGTATTCAAACAGGAGGAAAAGAAACACAAGTTCATGGTTACACAAGCCCAGCACAGAAAAGAAGGTGTCGGCAGCCACAGGTGTACCTCAAGGAGCAAGGACAGGTGCTGGGCAAAGGAGCTGTGCCCCTCCCAAGCGTGGTTGGGTCTCAGCAAAGCACCCTTTTTTGGGGACACAGGGCCTCAGATGGGAAGGTGTCACTCTGCCCTTGGCCTGTGCTGTGTTGCAGTGGAAATTGCTGCAGGTGCCTGAGCAGCAGCTCTGCTGTCTGTAGCACAGGAGACCCCATAGCCAAGTGTAAATGCTCTGGCAGTGGAGATCTAAGCAGTACCAGGTGGGGAGCTGGAAATTCCTGTCTCAAATTGTGTTTCTAAAATTGACCTTTATGGAGACCAATTAAAGTTTCATGCTGGGAAAGACAAAGCAGACCAAAGAGTGCTAATGCAAAGGCAAATTTCTGTTCTTCTGGATGAAACCTCAACATTTTTTGATGAACCACCCATAGTTTTCCTCTCAAGATTTCTGTTAGACAGTCTTATTAGGGCTGAGGAATAACATGGGAAGGAGAGTCTATGCGTAGAAACCAAAGAGGTTCGTACTCCTGTTTCACCTCTAGTGGTGGTAAGAAGATTTAATTGATGAGTTTCAACTAGCAAGTGGGATGTAGTCTTGATTCTTGTGTTGGGTGATGGAGTGAGGAAGGAATAAAAGACCAGATTTTGTCCTTGAGCTTACTGAAAACCCTTACGAGCCTTCTTTGAAAATAATTCCTGGCACAATCAGCTTTAAACCTAAGTTTGACTTTTTTTTTTTCCTCTCCCTATACCAAACATGATTAGAACATAGTATGGATTAATTGCTCTGCCAAATGTCATTCCTATAAATCAAATCTGTTTTCTGACATATGAGTGAGTGTCTGAATACTCCAAAGCCATTAAAAATATCTGCATAATTTTAAAACCTGCTAAATGTTGTTGTTTTCTCTCTCTCTCTCTTTTCATTCTTGGTACAGTATGGTATTTTACTCTGATGATGATAAGTTGAATGGCAAGTTTCAGTCAAATGCCTTTTTTTTTTTTTTTTTTTTGCAATCCAATCCTAAAATCTTGACAATGGCACTTACAGTGGAAATGCCACCAACTGTAAATTTACACAGGGACAAAACTTGGCATCCCTTGTCAGCTCTTCTTCAAGCATAACTTATGGGATCCCTGCCCACATTCTCTCTGCAGGAACTGGTGTTATCCCACTACTGAAGTATTCTGTGTGTTAGCACCCCAGGTGTAGAAAAGTGTGCAGGACCAAGTCTCCAGCACTAATCCTTCTAGTAGAAGAAGCAAAAAACCCCCTATTTTAAGAGGCCATTAGGTCTGCTAAGATTAATGTGAATGGCCCAAAAGAATAATTATTTCCAGTTCAATGTGGCTTCATTGAAACTATCAGGAGCAATTAAAGCAGTGCAAGAGAGTGTGATCCAGCAAAGGGTGGTGGGTGGAGTGGAACTGGTTTTGTATCATCATTGTTCTTGGGCAAGAGGTTTCACCTGCCTTTCTGTTCTGATATCTTGTGGTGTTTAACCTGTGTGTTTAGACTGTGAACTGTTAGCTGAAGCTATTCTGTACTACATAAAAACCACATGTATACGGTTTCTGGGGTAATAAGAACAGGGCTCTTTCTCTGGAATACATGGAAGGGGAGCCACTGAATTTTGAGAGCTTCTGGTGAAAAATGCTTGTGTGAGTGCAAAAGTAAAAAGTGAGGGCATTATCACTCATTTCTATATGGGTGATCTAAAACATTTGGGTCTGGACTTATGCAGCCACTAAGCCAGTGTTCATGTTATGGGTAGATGGAACAGGCAGAGGATGCAATAACCCACATGAAATCTGGCTGTTGGTTGCTGAACTGCACAGTGTTAGGTCTCTCCTTCCACCTCTGAGATGCTCCCAGGATGCTGGGGAGGATGTGCTGGGGGCTATCACTTCTCTCTGAGGGCTGGCCAGAAAGCAGGCTAAGTGTTCTTGTCATAGGTACAAGATGTATTATCTGCGTGAATATAAGCTCAAGAGGGGTGAGGGATTTGCCTGGAAATAACAAAGCAAACCACAATTAAAATTTGTCCTGCTGAATCATTTTTCCTCTCAGCCCATCCTGCAGAGAAGCCATGGGACACAGCTTAGCTTGAAGCCTTCAATAGCACGATCCAACACCTCCTGGGTGGAAGTCAAAGGCCAAAAGCTTCTTTGTGCTTCCTTCATTTGTCCTGCCCACATAGCCAGAACAAGGCAATAGAAGTTTTGAGAAAGGCTTTCTCAGCTTCAACTGTCAAAACCACTTGCATTTGTAACTCAGCAGTGTATTTTCCTCATTATCATGCCTTGTTTTATACAGCATATTCTTCCATATCTTTTCAGTTCAAATTCCTGGCAATAGCCTGGGAAGCCAAAGCAGGTAGAATAACTTTTTAAGCAAAATTCCTCTTTTTGTTGATGTTGTCCAAGCAAAGGTAATCAAGACAGAAATTAATGTTTTTATTAGCTTTTTGTCTCTAACTTACTTCCAGCATCTGGAATCATTACAAAGAGTAAATTTCAACCTGAACTAAAAGCAAATGTTTTCTGGCCCTCTGTACAATCAGCACTGGAGCTATATGTATTTGGGGGGGTAGGGGGGAAGGTGGAGAAAAAAGAAAAAAAAAGGAAGCTTGGTAAGAAAGCAATTGTACTAAGTTCCATGGCTAGAAAGTGTATTTCAGACAACTAAGGACAAATGAAGGCCAAGTATAGAAATCCCCACATTCTTCTAATCATCTGAGGTGGAGAATGCAAAGTCAGTGGTTTCAAAATTCTAAAAGTTTCCAGAAGAAAAATAAAGATTTCTGAGCTGGAAAGGTTTTTCTTAAACTTAATTTGATGAAAACGTTTCACCTGTTCTGTGTGGAGTGGACCATATCTCCACAGTACAGTTTTGTCACACCAAAATATGGAGAGTACTCTGCTACTTATCCTGTTAACACTTGTGAACTTTTAAATTAATGGGCTGGCTGGAGCCTGATAGGAGTTAGGCAGGGGAGAAGCACCTGCTTGGAGCACAGCATGGCAATGCATGTTTATCTTCTTGAGGCAACACCTTTTCCTCAGTCTGGAAATGTCTTCTATTTTGGTTTGTTTGTATTTATTGTGTATCCTGGATGCCAATAGTGACTCTTTGAGGAAAAGAGAAGTAGTAGTTCTTTTGTGCTCGGGATGCGGTAGAATAACCAAGGAAGGCTGCACTGTATTTGAGGAGAAACTGCAGGATAACAGCTTTACAGAGGTGTGGTGTGAAAAGGAGTCCTTTTGCAGAAAAACAGAGGTAGTTATTTGGACATAGAATTGGCTCATGTAGTAAGAGTTTGAGTCTTGTGCAGGGTAGATGCAAGCTGGGATTTGTGCTGCCTTCTTACAGACATTATTCTGTGTGTCTGCAGAAGAGATGGAACTGTGTGTGAGCCAGAGGAACTGCATGAGATGTCTCATTTGATCCCTGTGAGGGTCAGACTTGCTTCTTCTGTTGTGGTGCTCCAGCCAAGTGAGGCAGAAAAAAACGCTTTTTCGTGTGCTGGGGAGAGCAGGTGGAGGTGTAGGTGTTATTCTGTTTATTTTCAAGCTATCTAGCACTAATTTGCCTGGGACAGATTCTCTGCTGGGATGAGGGAACCCTTTTGAGGCTCATCAGGAGAACACAAGCTCAGGGAATTCCTACACAGTGCCTGTCCTCTGGCTTTCCTCTGCTGGACACATACAGACAAGGACAAGGAAATGTAGTGCTCCCCAATGGCAGAACTTGGATGAGGGCCAGATGTAATTTAAATTCCTCCACAAACTACTGTAGATACGTTTATTTTTTGCGAGTTCCTCTCAGAACCAAGAAACGGCTCAACAAAACCTGGCTGGATGTTTTAATCTTTTAATTTATTTGGCCTTTAAATAAGGTAGTCTCAAATATGGGGAGACCTGGTAGACACAGGGCTGGCTTGCTGCTCTCTGCCAACTATCTGTGATGCTTTTCCTAAACTCTAGGATGTAAGTGATGGGCTCTCTGGAAGAAGGATATTTAGCACAAAATGTAGTGCTAACAGACAAACTTGAATCTGGAAGAGTCTTTGAACGTGGAGTGGATGAAATGGACAACAATTCTGGCTTCATAGGGTCCCCACATTTCAAGAGGAAGATGTTAAATGTTTTGAAAGGTATAAAGGAAGTCAGGGCAAGGAGGGGCAAACTTAAGAGATCAGCTGGCATTGGGGCATAGGTGTCAAATAAAATGTTTGAGCCAGCCTTTGGGTCTCCTGAAGTTGGGAAATGGCAGTTTCTTTTTCATCTTGTCTTATTGTTGCTGGTATTTCTTGGGGCAGTATAGTTTAAAAAAACAAATCAAACCAACCTCTACATTTGTAACTCAGAACGGTTTGGTGAGAAAACGCATAGCCAAGTATCATTCCTGCAATGCACTGTTTACACTAGTTTTGGGGACTGCACAGTGTAAAG